>OZ025295.1:117573325-118892825 GCA_964019185.1 Maratus speculifer | reverse complement strand
ATTTTCTTTTAGTCTTACTTTGAAATAGAGTTTAGTTATACTACATTTCCTACCTTACAATTTTTACCCTTAAGGGTGTATTCGAAAAAACGCTTTTCCACTTTCATCAGCTAAAAATTTTCTGATACAATTTCAGACACATTTTTAAAAGTAGAGACAAGAAACTGGCTGAGGGGGATTTTGGAAGAGACGTAGAAGGTGCCATGTGATGTCATTTTACGCTCCATTCATTAGAATCGGATTTAGAAACAATTACCTTCTCAGTAGAACTCTTTTTTTTCGTTCCCAGATCTCCCGCTTCAAAAAAATCGGTTCAAAATGCCTTTTTTGATTGCTTTTTTTGCAACATTTTCTGCCTTTATCAAATAATCGACGATCACGGCACCTTGTGTAGTTTCTAAGGAGAATCTGCGAGTTGGTTGCATTTGAGAGCAAAAAATTTTTTTAAAAAAATCGGAAAATAAGCAGTTTGAATCGAAATACACCCTTAAATGTCTGATTAAAAAAAAAAAAAAAACAATTTAAAAATGTTATTCAAATTTCATGTCTTAAATAAATCATGGTAAAAATACTTTACAAAAATTCATATTTTTGTTCTAAGTTTTGTTTACGGCTAAAATAAAAACCAGGTTCTTGCTAATCGACAACACTGGATTTTAATTAAAAAAAAATAATTTTCGTTGATAAAGTTGTATAATGTTAAACACACATGGAATTTAAGAAATATGATAAGGTAATAAATTTTACTTGCTCATTACAGAACAAAATAGGGTATATAAACTTCTAAACGAAACAAAAAGAACATATACCAACAAGATTTAATAATATTTTCAGTATGTATTTTATTCGCAACATTAGGCATGAAAATTTCAATTATTCTAATAGTATTTTAGTAGACCAAATTGAGCAGTCGCGCCAACTTTTGGAAAATATTGGGTTGGCTCAAAAATACTTGGTAGGTTCAAAAATATTTTTGTTCGATGGTGCGACCAGTTTGATTTCTTTGAACGTTTGACAAATGGTGAAAGATGAGAATTTCAAATCAAGCTACAGTCGGCTCTGTTAATTCGAACTCGTCGGGACCACAAGAAATGTTCGAATTATCCGAAGTTCGAATTATGGAAAATATCAAATGAAAACATGCTTAATATTTTACTATTACAGAGGAATTAACGTTATAGTATTTGTTTGTTTTTTAAGTCTTTTTCGTCTGTTATTATTAGAATATGACTTAATATTAAATTAGAATGTATAAATAGATAAACTAATTAAAAGATTAGAAACAAGCACGATGGAAGAAAATTTTAAAGTGTCACTGATGGACAGACGGGGCACTAAGAAAGTGGATATAAAATGCATTGGATTATATGTATAGGCGTTCGGAACAATTTTCACAAAAACCAAAGAAAGTTATTCAAATATTCTAATATCGTGGAAAAAAAAAAGAAGAAAAGAAAAAAGAAAAAGACAAAAAAGAAAAAAGAAAAAAAAAAAGAAAAATTAAAAATCGGAATTCTAGTTAGTTCGAATTAAACGAAGTCGAGGGAAAATGAGTTCGAATTAATGAATATTTTTATCGTTGTTCTGCCATTGAAAATTTCGGGACTTCATGTTTAGTTCGAATTAAGCGAAGATTCGAATTATCCGATTTCGAATTAACGAGAGTCGACTGTATCATGTTTTAATAAAGTTGTAATTTTATTAAATCTTATTGCATTTTCGCATTTTTTCTTATAAAGACAATGATATTTATTGTAATGTCATGCTATCATGAACATGACTACAAATTAAATTAGCAGAGAGTGTTACATGGAGCAAAACATTTCACTCATTTGGGATTTATGGGTGTCAGTCGGAAAATTAAAACACATGAGCATTGGCAAAATAAATTTTATTCTAAGGAGTAAAATGAATAATAAAATATTAATTAAATAAATAACTATGTGATTTAAAATTATTGGATGGACTCAGTCGCCACGGGCCCATATTAGGCGCCACTGAAATTGGGTGCGTTGCCGAAAGGCAACATACGGCATTTAACAGTTAGTTATCATTATGCATGTATTATCATCTTTTAAACATTATTACGTAATTATTAAGTGTTGAGGCTCATCTAACGTAGCAAACATATATCTAAAGCCTACAACAACAACAACAACAAAAAATGTAATTTAAGAAATTACAACGATTATTTGGGAAATGATATTTTCAAAGACTAAAATTTTAAAGACTTAAAAATAAATTCTATATTTAAATTAATAATAATAATAATAAACTAGATTTTTAGGATGATCACAACAAGTCATACATTACGTAAGGCATGCATTAAACATTAATATTTCTTGATCAATGATAAGCAAAAACAGTAGTTTATAGATATGCAACCTTAACTGTTTAAAGTGTGCATTTTTATTTGATATGGCGTTAACCAGACTTGACTTCTGAACGCCTCATGTTACATATGACATGGATTAAACATTAATATTCCTGGACTCAACATAAAAAACTTTTAAATGAAATTTCAATTTTACAATTTTCGGAACTGTAAATTTTTAAACTTCGAAACATAGCACATTTAAAATTTTTACACTATTGAGTAGAAAAAAAAATACTTTTTTAAATTAAATTAATTTTTAAATTATTATTATTTTTAAGAAGTTTTTATTACTTTTTTTGTTATTGTGGCAACAGAATTTTTCCATTTTTGGACATTTAACATGGACCAATCAGAAAACGAATAAAATAAAAAGCAGAAGTATTCCATTTTTGGGCATTAAGCATGGACCAATCAGAAAACGAATAGAATAAAGAAAGTGGCAGAATTCAACCAATAAAAAGATTCTGGTATACTCTAGATTTTCCTGTTCTCTTTTGAGGACAACTAATTTCCAAATAGTTAAAAAAAAAAAAAAATTCTGAGTATGAATTCTTTAAACAAACGAATTGAAACAGTTCTCTTCTTTTAAACATATGCGGTAAAAACATGTTCGGAACACAGTGTAATTCTAGTAAAAATACATTTTAATTAATGAACACAATACTTACGACTTACATGACATGTTTTTCCACCGGTGAAACGTTCCGAAAAGTTCGCTTTATGGCTTCGGTTTTAAGTAGCATAATTATAAATGGATGTATACACTACTGAAAGTCATTAAAAAGAATGACTTAACAACAACTTTTTTCTACCGGAATGGTTTACATTTGCAGATTAAAAAAAAAAAAAAAAAAAAAATCTGAACAATGAATATATTTTTCTATTATCTTCATGAATTTTTGATTATTCACGTTTCAAACAATACAACGACAGATAAAATTTAAAATTATACTGTAATTAATGAATAATACGTATATATTTTCTTATTTTATACATGAATATTTTGAGAAATAGTAAGATTAATCAGAGTCGGCTTCAATAGCCATGTAGTCCAGGGTGAGAGTTTTTTCCCCTTAAATTTTCTGGTTACGATTAATCGGTTAATGTAGAAATCATGCTTTAGGATTTTTTCCTGATTTCTATCTCAAAAATTAATCGTAATTGTTGTGTGTACATGACATTGCCCTTGATAACGAGCCGCGTACCACATTCTCCAATTTTATTTGTAGTTGTTCCAATATTGCTAATTCCATTTGATTGTCTTGTCATGTTTAAGTTTGTTATATTGAGTTATTCTATATTCATTGTAGCCTTATATAATGGTTATATATGTGACGATTTAAGGAGAACTCGAATTATTTCCACTGGTTAAAAAGAAACAGTCATGGCAAGCGAGGGAAAAAACAAAATAAATAAATAAATGTAGAAGATCCAATAATTAGTCATGGGCTGCTGTAAATTCATTTATTAAATTCGTAATAATGAGGAAGGAAAAGCTCCTTTTGCAAAAATTCCATCATTATTTCAGCGAGCTGTCCTCATCGAAGAAGCAACCCAAGAAATCTTCTTTTTCATCTCGAGACTTCCACCTTTTTAAACTAAAAAGAATGTTCTGGAACATTCTGTAACCTCAAACCATCATTCTTTTATGTAAACAGAATTCTTGTCCAGCTACGAGATTATTTTCCACAAACGATAAATTTATTTAAAAAAAATATTATTTAACCAATTTATAATTGACTCAGAATTTTAAATATCTTAGGCAGACGATTTTTATAAATGATTAATTTTAAGAGAAAAAGAAAAGAAATGAATTTATTAATATGCACACATCAAAGGTTGACGTAGGAAAAATAAATAAATAGATAAAATAAAATAATGATATTTTTTGAAAGGTATGGTTTTGGAATAAATTTAATAAGACTTTCTTAAAAAGGGTTGATAAAAACACAGAAGAAATCAGTTTTATTTGGAATATTAAGAAATAAAGTTTTAATTAAGAATACACAGAAGAATAATTTAGAGCCATCTTTTTAAATTTACGCATACTGGAATAATGTTTTTTAAGGCAAATTAAGAATTTATATCGTCTGCATAAGGATTAACAGATTAGATTTAGAAACAAGATTTTAATTTAATAATTTGAAGTAAGTACGGAATATTATTATAAGAAAATTAAGATAGTATAAAGGTTAGTTTTGGCGAAAAATTTTTAAATTTGTAATATATATATTTATATAATAAAAAACGCAGAATATTTAAATTTACATTTTTCTTAAATCATGAAAAAATTATTTTAAAGAATACCCGACAACAACTTTTAGTCAAAAGATTTTAATTTCGATCTCAATCCAAAGTACAGATTATATTTACTAAGTAAGAGGTAATCTGTTATCTGGATTACATTAAAAAAAAAAAAAAAAAAAAAAAAATTATGTAAATACACAATTGTTGATTTTTCAAAACAAACATTCTTAAAATTCCTTGAAACGCTGGGTACTTTAACCAGTAGGTATGTATTTACAAAAATCAAAATAAGGTTCCACCTTCAAATATTACTAACACCAAATTTAAAAGATAATTTTAAAAATTAATTTCATTCTAAAAAAAAACCCTTCTTACATATTCGTCAATGATATTTACATTTATAATGCAAAGTTTAATGTTTATTCAAGGAAAAGAAATCACTTAATATACTTGGAATATTTCTTCTAGTGAATCAGTAATCAACCAGAATTAGTTGTAAAGAAAGCTGGATTACACCAAGGAAAACTAAATAAGGAAACTTTCTTAGGATGAAAGGGAAACTAATTCCTTTACTTCATATAGATTCACTGGTATA
Organism: Maratus speculifer; assembly: GCA_964019185.1. Classification (NCBI taxonomy): domain Eukaryota; kingdom Metazoa; phylum Arthropoda; class Arachnida; order Araneae; family Salticidae; genus Maratus; species Maratus speculifer. The sequence goes on along the minus strand of OZ025295.1, from coordinate 118,887,606 downwards.
ATCTCAAAGGATGAAGAAATGCCAGCCAATGATACAGAAGAAATTATTCCTTTGATAACATATAGTAAGTGATTTTAGAAAAATGATTTCATTTAAGGGGACAGTCGAACTTTATTTGAGCAAAATCGTCACAAAAAGGTCTATTTCTGTGGAATAAAAGTACCAAAACAGTTTTTTCTTATTAAAATAGCATTTATGAAGGTTTTAAGAAGTAAATAATAAAGGAAAGTGTATTTATGTACTTTAAATCTGTTTTTCCCAAAACTAATTTCTCAGCGTTTTTAGATTTTGGAAAGGCTTCTTGCGACGTAATTTTTTATCAGCATTTATGAAATTGACAAGGAAGTATCCTCATATTGTTTAGAAAGAAATCGTGTAAGCTTTTTTAAATTCGTCTTCATTAAGATAGTCAAATTTGATTTTTTACTTATTAAAAGGCAAAATTTTGATGAAAATCGATATGGAATTAAGAAAAAAAATCCGTAAAATATTAACTATTCAAGGGATTAAAAAAGTCTTACATAAATTTGTTTATAATACAGTTTTAAGTGATAAAAATGCAAAAGCAAGAAAGTATCATAAAAATTAAAACACGAGGAGCATTTTAAAATTTCGTTTAAAGATTTAAAATTTAAAAAAATAAATAAAAATTTTAATAGGATTGGAATATTTTTGAAGGCGTTCTATATACTTTTGGTGAAATGTATATATGCACAAAATTTCATATTACTATGATGAAAATTAAAGAAAAAAAATGTAACGTCCACCGTCCCCTTAAATTGAAGAAGAGAGATAAAATGAGAAATATAAAATTGCGAAAGAAAGAATAGACGGAGCATGAGCTTGGTATTAGAAAATTGCTATGTTTTAATGTTATCTAGGAACTTAAGCATTGGGGGCTGTCCATAAATGATGCCACACATTTTCCAATATTTTTGACACCCTCCCCCTCTTTGTCACAAAATGTCACACTTCACCATACCCCCAACCACCATACACCCATGTTACATGTTGCATAAACATATACTTGCAGTTCAAAAACAGAGTATTTCATTATAAATCCTATTTCTAATTTTATTTTTATACTCTAACTATGAAAGCATAACAATAAAATGATTCGTGCACTTATTCTGTGTGAAATAAGTTTGGATTAAAAAAAAAAAAAACCCATAATATACAGTATTAATATTGTATTAATTGCAATTTAAAGAGTAATATTTATTATTAATATGAAAGAACAATTGAAAACAGTAGTATTTTGGAATTTGGAACGATGTTTAATATAATTGACTTTAATGTGTTCTATTAAAAATTATTAATTAACTATTGTTAATTATTATTATTAGTATTAATTATTATTATTAATTATTATTAATTATTGTGTCTATTTTATCAACACAAAACACTTTAAGAGATTGATTTTTAGAAAGAAAATAGAATTTTAGAAAGTTTTAATATTGGTTTTACTTAGAAGGATTTGCCATTACATTTCATTCATCACACACACACACACACACACACACACACATATATATATAGAACCATTAGATAATACTACAAATCAACATCAATTACTGTAAAAATTTGTTAATGCCAAACCATATCACACAGAGGAGCTGTCAGAATTAGAAATAAAATTAAAAATGTGGTATTTAGCTCGTTATCAAGGGCAATACTAAATAGCCACATTAATTGCGATTAATATATATATATATATATATATATATCAGTCATCTTATATATAACTGTTATACAATACTACAATTCAACATCAAAATATGGAATAACCCATTAAATAACAAACTACATCAAACAGAGGAGTTGGCAAATATTGGAACAATATTGGAAATGTGGTATTTAGCTCGTTATCAAGTGTAATACTAAATAGACACATTAATTGCGATTAATTTCAGATTAGAAATCAGGATAAACCTAAAAATGATTTCTGAATTACCTAATTAATCGCCACTGCAAAACTTAATTCAATGAAAAATACTAGACAAATATTAAAACAATAATAATAGAATTATCAAATAGATAAACTTACACGATAAATTGCCACCATGTGTGAGAGAAAAAAATACAAATTCAAATTTGCAATCTCACCTTGCCAACAGTTATAGGTGGCAGTTAACAGAGAAAGTTATATCAGAAACCAAACAGATATAATTAGTGATATATAGTTAAAATAACTATTATTAAAAATTTAAATTACAAAATAATATTAAACAACAATGTTATGAACTTAATGGAAATAATATAATTATTATAGATGTATATTTAAAATAGAAATTACTCTGAATGATTTATCATTACGACTCTTTCTCCCTTGGGGAATGTGCGTCAAAAATGTGCCCAATCTGTGAAGTCACTTCTTCTCACCCCCTCCCACTCCTTTGTCACAAATTTTCACAATTTTAGGGACCCCCTGCTCTCCATCCAGACATGACATCATTTATGGACAACCCCTTGACATAACATGTATAGTAAAATAAATGTTTAATATTAAATAACTATAATCAAGTACGTTTATAGGCTAGTTACGAAATGACTTTTCGGTTACAATTCAGCATTTTACCTATTCAGTTTATCAATGGTTTACCTATTTGACTTCTCTATTAGTTTCCGGCTAAGGCCGAGTGGTATTTCTCGAAATATATTTATACTTATGCAAATTAAAGATTTTATTTAAAACTTCCTATTCCTCAGCTGTGATAGCAATTTTAATCGACCGTGTTTGTTACATTAATATTTATGCATATGAATAATCTATATTGCTTTGATAATTCTGTTTCCTTTATGCTATATCATAGGTAATGCCATATTCTTAACCGTGATTTTCTCCAAATCAAGCACTAAGTTATGTTTCAACATTTACCTATGGTTTATCCAAATTTTTTTATTATTTGGCTTATCTACGGTTCATCTATTCGGTTTATCTATTAGTTTCCGGTGAAAGCCTAATAGTAGTTCGGGATAGGTATTCATACTCAGTGTTGCCAATTTATATGGGCCCAAAGGTCCCGAGCCCACCCAATAATTTTAATTCCTAGCATATCCATTTTTTATTGTTCTACTTAGTTATTTATTTCATTATTATTTTATTATGTTTTTCTACCTATAACAAAATTTATTTTGTTAATGATCATGTGCTTTAATTCCCCAACTGACATCTATAAGTCCCAAATAACTGAAATCTCCATATTTCACTTTCAGCTATTTCAATTTGTAGTCATGCTCATGACATGATGATATTACAATAAATATCAGTGTCTTTATAATGAAAAACGCATGAGAATATAATTTCATAAAATTGCAACTTTATTAAAACATGTTAACTTGACTTAAAATTCTCATCTTTCACTTTCTACCCATCCTTTAAAGAAGAACAAGCTGGTAGTACTATTTTTTAAAAAAATTTTGAGCCCACCCAATATTTTTGAGCCAACCCAATATTTTTCAAAAGTTGTAGCCACTGTTCAATACTTATACGCAAATTTAAAGATTTTATTCCAAAGTTCCTATTCATCAAGTGTGACTGCAGTTTCAATTGACCATGTTTATTACACTGACATTTATACATATGTTAAATATATATTACTTTGAAAAATCTGTTTTTCTTTCTTTTGATGTTAAATTAGAGAAAAACATCATTTATCTCTCTAACAGTGTTTGTCTCCAAATTAAGTGGCAAATTGTGTTTAACCTTTTATCTACCGACGGTACTTAAAAGTACCATTAAAATTACTTATTATAAAATTCTTTTAATACGTCGATTATTTGTAATACTGTTTAGAATGAGTTACAGATGCATTATTTTATTATGTTGCAAAAGCATTATTGGTTACACAAAACAAAAATATTTTTAAAAGTATGATTTCTTTTGCCTTTGTATCTTTTCAGCTTTCTTGGCGCTGAGTGAGGGGGAGGGGGATTTTTCAATTCGGAAATATTCCTATATTTATATTTTAAAACATTTCATGTATTTGTACATCTTATAATTCTACAAAGTACTAAGAAAACAATTTAAAGTAAAAAAATTGAGTGGGGTTATAAATATTGCACAAAATCCCTGTAAATTGAAATTTATTTAATCCTTCTAAATCCTCCAATCCTTCCAAAATTCTTCAAAAATTTATTAAATGATTATGTAAATCTTTTAATTTAGTTTAAACAATTTAAATAAAATGCTTTAGAATGTAAAATTTTCATGAATTCATAATTCGGCAGATAAAGGGTTAACACCCTTTTTGCATTCTGTTTAAATCTATACTCTTATACTAAAAGCTTACAAACAACAACAAGAATATTTTAATAAAATTTTGCTTTTAGAATAAGAGTTTAAAGTAACAAGCTTTAAATTTCTAAAAAAAAGTCGTTTTTAAATTCTGATGAGAGTCACTTATTATCACAATTTTACAAGCGAAATTTTTCTGTGCCGAAAAGAGTTAAATCTTGCAAAAAATATTGAATTCTGCAGTTTATAAAGAACGCTTTACGGAATCATGAAACAGAAGAGGTTATTATATAACTTCGTACGTGGTTATAGCATATTTTCATATATTAAGAACCACTTGTTAAATTTACCCGTGTAAGAAACAACAGGAATTTTTGATCAAACACTGTTTTTTGTTTGTTTGTTTTGTTTTGTTTCCTGTTTTTTAAGTTTTGAACTTATCCAAAATTGACCACCTCCTTCATATAGCTTCATTAAACTAAACCTCACCAATTTAATATTCAAGCTTTGATTAGATAAATTTCTACATGGCTGAACCTTCGCTGATCTACCAAGAGCTGTTAATGACCTTGTTGTTCATAAGATGTGCTGTGCTTCATTTTATCTGATTTAATCTCGAGTTTCAGTTAAATTTAATCCTTCGATTATCGATTCTTAATATTAAGTGATTCAAGAATATTAAAGATCTAATGCTAATATGCATAACCGAGGAATGATGCTTCCACGTGCACTGTAGAAAAAGAGACAAATGTTTCTAGTAATTAAAAATAAGTTGTCCCCCATTGCGCCGGAAACGGTTATACAATCAATTATATATGAAACAAGTACCTTTTCTGCTGATACTGATTTATAGAAAACGTTTTAGAATAGCGTTTTTTTTTTTTTTTTTTTTTTTTTTTTTTCAAACTAGATTATTAGTCTTTTCGGATGTTATCAATTTTCACTTAATATTTTCAGTTGCATAATTAAATTTATGCATCTTAGAAGCAACATTTAAACTTATAAATTTGAATGTTAATGTCAATGCCGTTCATTATTTAGCAGAAAAAAAAATCACTTTTTTCTAATACTGATTTTTTTAAATTTCGAAAGTATATCAGTTCTTGAGATTCGATAAACCTATATTCTTGGTAAATAAAACTGACTCTTACACAATAAAAACTCATATGAAACGTTTCCAAAAATCAATGGTAACAAATTGAACTTTGTTTTTAAAAATGCTTTTTTTTTAATCTCGAAAATAAATTGTTGTCTACGATACCTAAAAATAAAGTACGCTTTTCAAAATTGTGGGTAAATAGGAAATGGTTAACGTATGTTTCGTTCACAAATATATTTTCCTCTTAGATATAAAAACTTTTTTTTCTCTTCCTGTTTTTTAATTTTTCTCTTATCCAAAACGGACCGCCTTCTTCATACAGCTTCATTAAGCCAAATCTCACCAATTTAATACTCAACCTTTGATTTGATAAATTAAAGTATTTCTACGTGGCTGATCCTTCACTAATGTATCGGGAGCTATTAATGACCTTCTTGTTCTTAAGATGTGCTGTACTTTATTTTCTATGATTTAATCTCGAGTTTCAGTTAAATTTAATCCTTTGGTTATCGGTTCTTAAAGTTATGTAATTCAAGTATATTAAGGATCTAATGCTAATATATATGATAGAGGAATGCTTTCACGTGCACTGTAGAAAAATAGACAAAAGTTTCTAGTAATTAAAATTCTAGTAGTTAAAATTGAGTGGCTGCAAGGGCTACGCTAGAAATGACCGATTTGTACCACTTAATTTTTAAAGTATTTCTTAAATTATTTAGTGACAAGGTTTCTGAGATTTAATAAAGCAAAAAATATTATTAAATTTTAGCGTTTAAAATCAGCAATTTTTGGCACAGCGCTTGCACTCCTGCCATAAGATAATACGGGATTTCTCCTTTTTTTTTTTTCTTCCCCATGAATAGGTCTCCTCAACAGAAGTCAGTTAATTTCAGGTTTAAAAAAAAACTGTTTTATCCTTTTATAAGAATAGGGGCTCTGATAATAATTCTTTTTTGCACAATTTCTCCCCCTCTCTCTTTTTTTTCCCCATACAAGCGAAATTTACTTTTTAAATCTTGTTCTAAATTTGTGGATGAACGTGCCATCATGTTTAAAGAAGTGCCATTGATAAAGTTTGCAAAGTTTACAGTTAATTGAAAGCTAAATATACATAATTTTTTAAAAACGTAATGCAATTGTAGATAACATGGTTCCAAATTAGCACCATAGAATGAGTTAGTTTTATTAATCGATTTCCAGCAGTTTGCCAAATCGACTGAGTCGAAATTTCCAGCTGCGCTCGCAGTTAGTGGAGAAAATTATGTCGTAAATACGCTAGAGAATGTGCAGTTTAAGTGTCTATTTCCAGCAATTGACCAAACTGACTAAGTCCAAATTTACTAACTACGTTCGCAATAGCGGAAAATGAATCTTGTAAGTGTACTAGAAAATGAGTAATACAACGAATTCATTGCCAGCAATTTTCCAGTCTGATTAAGTTGAAACCGCTAACTGCTCACCTCACGACTTATTGTTATTTCTTACATTTTTTTCAGAAAAAACAAACAAGGACTCGGCTTAAAAGTTCTTATGAACGTATTCGTGACAATCGACAAAGAAATGATTCCACCAGAAAAAATAATTTAAAAGGAATCGCATTAAAAGTTTTGAGATAAGTTTTTATTGAACATTACTTATTATATCATAGAATATTATAGAAAGTACCTTCTTATCTATAATATTCAGGGCCGTAGCTAGAAGTGAATAATAGGGGGGGGGGACTCAAGATAATGTAGGGGAGAGGACTCGTATTTTCTCTTTCTATGACGCAGAAAGATAAATTAGTCATATCTGCATTGTAGGTACTATGTTTCCCATTAAAGTGTTGTAATAACTTCATTCCATGCTAAGAAAAGAATATGATGATGAAAGATTCGAGTGTATAACTAGTGCAATGTTGAACTTCGTTCTAGTTTCATATGTGCAAATAGGATGAGCGACTGTTAAAACACTTTATTTCAGTAACAATTTAGTACTTTTGTAAAATAGTAAAAGGGCCTCACAACTAAATTAGAATTTTTGAATGGAATTCCCTGTGGATTTTTGGAACAAAATTTATTTAATGACCTTGGAATCTTTTCCAGAGGAGGCTCAAAATATTTTAGGGAGGGAGGGGGGCTGAGCCGTCCCTAGCACCCCCTTAGTAAAGACCCTGGTAATACTTCATTCAAAAATTTTTATCCGAGCGTTTTCTATAAAAATTTGGCTGTTATCTTATAGATAGCTGTTTACAACTATATATAAAAGAAAAATAGAATTTATATTTAACTTATATTCAAAACAATAGCCACCTGTATATAAAAAAAATCTGCTATCATCGAATTGAGATAATTTTAAAGAAAATCTGAAAAAAAAAGTGCATTAATTTTTTTATTTTGACCAACTTATTTAATTTTTAAAAGTTCAAACAATTTAAATTAACAGGAATTTTAAATCCGCAAGTAAAAATTATTAAAATTGTAGCACATTTATGAAAAGAAAACTAACAAAGAAAAAGCTAGAAGTTGGAGACACCGTAATACTTACCCATCATACATCATATAAATAATATAAAATATGAAAATAAAACTCGCGCCAAAACTATTTATAAAATGCATTGCAATTCCAAAATAAAATTAAAAAATATATATTAAAATATTTTTAATACAAAGTAATGCTCTATTACTGAATTGCGGGAACTACTTGATTATCCCATCGACCAATTTCGACAAATAATATAAATCTCCAAACTACTCATAAATTATACAAATTGGCATAATTTTTATTTTGAATAACAAAAATAAATAAATAAATTAATTAATTAATTAATAAAAGTTTAATAAAAATACAATAAAACGTCAAATTAAAAATAGCCCGGTGATGTGACAAATATATATAACGTGTTTAATGTCAAGTGAATGTGAAATTTACGATAAGCCATTATTGGCATTAAATCTTATAGTTCAGAGATAGTTTTTATTTGATGGGTTAATCAAATAATACCGAATTTTGTAATATCTTTGTAACAGCAAAAATGATAATCGTATTAACTAATAATTTATTCCGTCGAATAAAACATCTCATTTACAATTAAAATATATCTTCAAATTAAAATTTGAATGATATACAGAGCCATGAAAAATCGAAGAGTGTGGAAAATATGATTATAAATATCTCGGCAACTAATTGTCTGATTGACTAAATTCTTTATTGAAAATTTGTATTTTTTAAAGCGCTTTATATTCAATCCTTAAAATAAACAATATCGAAAAAAATTATGCATCTTTTATGAGAACGAATATTTCAAGTGTAGGAAAAAAAAAAAAAATAGTTCCGTATAATTTAAGTCAGCCATACTGAAACTTTTCTTTTTCATACGGGCCAAAAACATAAGTTTCTGATTTTATGCGGGCCGCAATACACTTAAAAAAGGTTAAAAAAGTATTTAAAATATCATAAGTAATATAACAATGCAGTAAAACAAAGTTAATATTATTACTAGATTTGTTGCGGAAGAAATATAACACAAAAAATTTAACACAATTTCTACCCCCCCCCCCCCCCCCCCCCCGCGCTCTCTTTCTAAATAACAAATTTCATAGTAGATTTTCATTGAAAATGCTGTAGAAAAGTGCCCCAAAGTTTTCTGTTTGAAATTGATATTGTAAAATGTTTTCTTGGCCAATTTTTTTCTGCGACAAAAACTAACTCCTAAAAAGTTGTTATTAGTTATATAAAATATATGAAACACAATATTATAGCTGCTGAATTTCCAAGGAGATTTTCCTTAATAAATCCATGTTTTTCTCAATGAAAAAAGAATAACTACGGAAACTTGTAGTGCAAATTTAATTCGGCATGACCTTCAATTCTGGTCGAAAATTAAAGAGGGCATCACGATAGGACAAACAGGATTACATGCAAAAAAGAACTTTTGACTAAGAAAACTGTTTTTATCGCAATTTTTAGTTAAAATCTGTCCTTTTATCCATAATTATCAACCCATGAAAATATATAAAACAACATTGAACATATAAATATTTTTATAAGCATTTCAGTTAATTGCATAAATATGTTATTTATTGTTATATTAATGATTACGTGCCTCGGGCCGCACTTTAAATGGCGCCGGACCATATGCGGCCCGCAGGTTGAGTATAGTTGATATAGGTTATTGATATTTAATAGGCTTGTTTCCATTATTATATACTAAGTACACATTAAATTTCAAGTCTCTATCTCAATTTGTTCGGGAAATAGAGCATTTACAGATACAGACAGACAGACGAAAGGCTATTTTTTTAAAAAATATGTTTGGAATATATGTTTTTAGTGTCTAAAAAGTGTAATCCATCAAAAAAACAAAAAAATAAAAAATAAATAAAAAAAATAAAAATAAATAAATAAATAAATAAAAATAAATAAATAAATTAATTAAATAGAATAAATTAAATAAATAAAAATAATAAAAAAAATCGATTTTTAAAACGATTACAAAACTTACCCTATACTATGCATAAAAGCAATAATAAAAGTAGTTTTCTTTCGGCAGGTAATATTTTTTATACAATAAATACCAGAGAAAGAAAAAAAGACAAATTTTTGGATTTTATCTTACAATCATCAAAATGTTCAATAAACATTCCTGGCCATAAATAAATAAATATATCTATATATATATATATATATATATATATACATTACATCAGTAATTAGTTTCAAAGAAAGCAAATTTCCCATGAGACTTCGGAATCATTTTATCTTAAAACATTTACATTAGACGGATTAGCTTCAAAGGAGAACTGAGATAAAGTAGGGAAGAATAAAGCATGGGATGCTCTTTAGGACAAGAACAGAATTAGCTAAATCTATATTACAGGAGTTTAACCGTTCGGAAATAGCGCTGGTTATTCAGTTCCTTTTGTTCGGCAGAAATGCACTTATCTAGTAAATTTCTGTTAATGATGCAAGTTATGGCTCGTAAATATTTTGTATTGAACCAAAGTATTGGTAAAGCGTGAATAGGAGTTGGTGCAAAAGAACCAAAGAAGAAAATAATGCCTCCGTAGAGAATTTAATTTTTTTTTTAAATATTCTTTTTTATAGATATTCTCAAAATAAATAAATAAATAAATAAATAAATAAATAAATAAATAAAAATAAAATAAATAAAAAAATAAAAAAAATATTGGGAAGTTGTGGTTAACACTTCCGATGTCACGTCACTATGATACGCTACGGAAGACAGCAAATGTAGTATAATATATCAGAGATAACGTAAAATGCTTTGTTAAGGCTGTTCTCAAATCAAAAAAGGCAACATTATGACAAAAGATTTAGTTTATTTTTGTTTGGAAATGCATGAAACTAGCAGGAATTGTTTTTCCGAAACTTCCTAATCATACTAAGTAGTCATAAAATTCCAAATCTTTATCTCAGTTTGTTTGGGAAATAGTGCATTTACAAAAACTCACAGACAAACAATAGGCATTTTTTTTTCTAAATTTATGTTGTTTGGAATTTTCAGTATCTAAAAAGTGTAAATCCGAAATAATAATAATAACAATAATAAAATCGATTTTTAAAACTTTTAAAAAAATTATCCTATACTATGCATAAAAGGTGAATAACAAAAGTAATTTTCTTTGAGCAAGTAATATATTTTACAGAATGAATACTAGAGAAAAAAAGGACAAATTTTTTGATTTTATCTAATCACAATGTTCAAAAAACATTCATAAAAAATATTACATCAACAATTATTTAAATAGTTCAAATAGTTCTCCGCATGACATATGATACATTTAGTTTCAAAGAAAGCAAATTTCCCATGAGCCTTCGGAATCATTTTATCTTAAAACATTTACATTAGGCGGATTAGCTTCAAAGGAGAACAGAGATAAAGTAGGGAGAATAAAGCAATGGATGCTCTTTAGGACAAGAACAGAATTAGCCGAATCAATATTACAGGAGATTTAACCGTTCGGAAATAGCGCTGGTTATTCAATCACTTTTGTTCGGCAGAAATGCACTTATCTAGTAAATTTTTGTTAATGATGCGAGCTATGCTTTTAAATATTTTGTATTGAACCAAAGTATCGGTAAAGCGCGAATAAGAATTTGCGCAATAGAGCCCAAGTAAAATAGAATACCTCCGTGGAGAATTTAAATTTTATTTTAATACAATTTTTATAGATATTCACAAAGGGGGGGGGGGGGCTAGTCAACATTTCCGGTGTCACGTCACTATCATACACTGCGGAAGACTGCTAATATTAATATATCAGATATAACGTAAAATTTTTTGTTAAGGCTGTTCTTAAATCGAAAAGGGCAACTTTATGACATTAGATTTAATTTGTTTTTGTTCGAGAATTCGTGAAACTAGCAAGCGTTGTTGTTCGGAAACAACCTAATCATGCTCAATTTAGCGGGGTTTTTTTTCCTTTGCACGCACAATATATTTTTTCTTCAGAAAATAGTGTCAAAATAGGCATTTGAACAGAGCTGTTTATAACAATTAGTCTTAAAAGAATTTCACAGCTGTACGACATTTGCGTATATTACATGCATAGAAGAAATATTGTAAAAGTTGGCATCGAATATAAACCGCTAGAAACAAAACCATATCATTCGGAGAGTAATTTACGCTATTTAAATAGTTACTGATGTTTTGCTTCTTTTGATATACCCGAATGTTCCTTTAATTTTGAGAAGTTGCTATCCAAATACGATATTGATTAAAATGTGAATATTTCATAACCGGGACCCATGTCAATCTAGTGCATTATTAACTGATGTGTTTCAGTCAAAATTAATTACATATTCTTGCTCAGATTATATATATATATAAAAAAAAAAAAAAAAAAAAAAAAAAAAAGCATCATAGGTAAACAACGAACCTCGGCGGCAACATTTATATATTACATTGAATTTTAGACAGTTGGTAGCTGAACTGATAAATTCTTATCTAAATTTCAAAAACGAAACTATGGTGCAAGCATGAGCCAAGATCTCGTGGATAAGCTACAGATGAGGTCATAGGAACTTTGCTCCCAACTAACTCAGATATAGAAATATAATAGTATAAATAGATTTGCTAATGAAGATTACACATATGTGATGTTTGTTAGGTAGATTACATTTAAATAAGAATAGATTTGGGAATCCATCCCCTGCTCGTCTCTAACCACATTGAATTTCAACGCAATTCACATTGAAACCTCTATGCGATTACAGATAGCTTCTCTCGCTCGCCATTATTTGCATCAACACAAGCCTGATTGAATATTTTCATAAATCACTATATCATATGATATTTACAGATATTTTCAACATATTAAAAAAAAGTGAAAAATTTAGTTGGAAATGCAAATAAAAATGTATTTTTTCGCTTATACAATAATATTGCATAACATACTTAAATTCCTTTAAAACTCTTTAACCAACACTCCGGAGATGAATGACGCTAACGAAATGCAAACAAAACGTTTTCTCCGATTTCTAAAAGAGAATCTTGACCAGAAAGCTGATTCGCTGAATACATACATCATTGTAAAATGAACCAATCGCATTGCTCATCGCATTGCAATTGCATTAATACATCCATCAAACGACTTGGGTTATGTGAAATTAAATTAACCACTGAGAATCGTCGCTATGGTTTTTGCTAAGAAGCAAACTATAAATCCAACCTAATTTTCGCGCCACGTATAAGAAATATATCGATAGATAGATACAAAAAAGGGAGAATGTAGCAAGGATGCTCTGTATAGCAAAAACATATAACCTGAGCCAATATTACGAGAAATCTCACTGTGAGAAAGAAAATAACTCTGTTATTCAATCACCTTTCCATCATAAATGTAATTGCTTAATAGATTTCCTTTAATAATATGAACTATGCTCGTAAATAGTTGATATTAGAACAAATGAATTTCAACGTGTATAAGTTTAATATGAATAACTCTGTTATTCAATCACCTTTCCATCATAAATGTAATTGCTTAATAGATTTCCTTTAATAATATGAACTATGCTCGTAAATAGTTGATATTAGAACAAATGAATTTCAACGTGTATAAGTTTAATATGAATATTTACTTGTGAATCAAAACTATTATTCCGTGTATAAAAAAGTATTTAAGGCCCAAAATATGCAGCTTTGAGATTCAATTTATTAGTTTAATATTTTCGAACACCAATACTTCTATTGATTTAAAAAGCTGTCACATGCAATAAATTTATCGAGCTTTTTAAAATTAAATATTTATATGTATGTTTTAATTTGTTTCATTGAAATAAACAGAGTTAAATAAAATGATTTCATCATTTCGACAAAGAAAACACACTTTATAGAGGTTATTTACAAAAAAATATTAACGTAACATAACGTAACGTAACGTATATAACATAAGCTGATATTTTTTTCCTAGCTCATTTTTAAAACTTTTAAAATACATTTTTTACGAAATCAGAAAATGTTATAGCGAATAAAATAATATTATTTTATGCCTAATTCTCCATCACAACAAATGATTTTAGAAATATTTCAAATACCCCCCCCCCCCCACACACACACACCAAATAAGTAAATAAATAATTAATAATCTTGAATACAACCAATAAAAACTATTCATAAGAGATTCGATATAAAAATTGATCTAAACTAATTACAATAACAATGTGATTAAGAAAAGTAACTCCAAACAAAAATAATAAAAGGTGTTACTGTGTTGCAATCAGAATTAAATATACAATGGCTAAATATTACAAACAGAAATTTGCTAAAACCCAGACAAAACCTTTTTATTTTTATATTATCGTACTACTATTATTATTATATTTTTATATTAATTAGTTATTAGTAAGATAAGTAAAAAACATTTTCAACTAACGAGGATTATAATTAAAATAAGACGAAATTAACGAAACCAGACTTTTATATATTTATTTATTTTTCAAATTAGAAGGCGTAGAAATATTTTATTATTTACTGTATTTTAAAAATAACCCTAATAAAAATATTAAATTGCACAAAATACATATTAAAGCAAAAAATAAATAAATAAATATATAAATAAATAAAATGTCTAGCTAAGAAAAATATCATTTACTGGAGTAAGTACAGTGAACACCATGTAACATTAGATGTAATATTTAATTAATTAGAGTATAAAGAATACAAAAATTTCTTTTACTTGAAAATTTCGAAAAATAAAAATCTTTTTAGAGAAAATTAAGAATTTTACAGGAAACTGATAAATAAACATGTAAACGAAAAAAAAATGAGCATTTAGTTTCCTAAATTTAAAATTATATCTCTTAAGTAAAAAAAACTATCTATTAAAAAAGAAAATTAGTAAAGTCGTTCATTAATTCAATTCAATTTCCTTAATTAAATAAACAAACAAAATTTAATAAAATAAATAAGACAAACATAAACATAAGACTGGGAAACAATACTTTAATTTTTTAAAAGAATATTTACTAATGGAAGCGGGTAGTTTTTACGTTTTTAAATAAACAAGTTAATGGAGTCAAAAAGCTCCAAAAATCGATGTTGCCGCAAGCTTTCAAGAAGTTTAGTTTAAGAATGCACGTGTTTATGTGTTTCCACGGAAAAAAAAAAAAAAAAAAAAAAAAAAACTGCTGCAAAAATGTATTACAGTTTATGTAATAAACCAATTAAAGAATAATGTTTCATTCTTAATTCATATTCTCAGTAAATAAATGAAAAAAAAATATTGAATTGCAATACGAATAAAACATACAATGACTCAGTATTATGAACATAAATTTACTAAAACCAGACAATACCTTTGCTTTTTTTACATTATAGTTATTAGTAAGATAAGTAAAAAAGGTTTTAAAGTAATGAGGATTATAATTAAAATAGAAATATTTTATTATTTACTGGATTTTAAAAATAATTATACTTAAAATATTTCATGCATAAAATATATTATGGAGAAAAAAATAAAAAATAAAACGTCTAGCTAAGAAAAATATTTAGTGGAGTGAGCAGTAAACGCAGTTATGTAAAATTTGATGGAATATTTAAATTATTAGAATATATACAATACATACATTTCTTTTAATTGAAAATTTCGAAAAAAAAAAAATCCTTACCGAAAAAAATATCATAAGGAACTAGTAGATAAACATGTAAACGCAAAAAACATCACTTATAGTTTCTTAAGTACTTATCTATTAAAAAAGAAAATTAGTAAAATGTTCATAAATCTATTCAATTTCCTTAATTAAATAAACAAACAGAATTTAACAAAACAAATAAGACAAACATAAACATAAGACTTGAGAAAAAATACTTTATTATTATTATTATTATTATTATTATTATTATTATTATTATTATTATTATTATTAGAATATTTGCTAATGGAAGCTGATAATTTTTTCAAACAAATATTAAATTTTTTAAATAAACAAGATAATGGAGTCAAAAACCTCCTAAAATCGATGTCGTCGCAGGCTTTCAGGGAGTTTAGTTTAAGAATGCACATGATTATGTGTTTTCGTAAAAAAACTGCAGCAGAAAAATGTCACAGTTTACGTAATAAAGCAATTAAAGAATAATGTTTCATTTTTAATTCATGTTCTCAGTAAATAAATGTAAATAAATAAATAAATAAATAAATAAAAAATAAGGGCAGATAGATTTAAAATGCTATAATAATAATCTTGAATGCAATCAATAAAAATGGCTCATTAGAGATTCAGTAAGTCAGTTAAATAATTAATCTAAGCTAATTGCAACAATAATCTAATTAAGAAAAGAAAACCTAAACTAAAACAATAAAAGAAATCATTGTATTCTATTACGAGTTCTATGCGTAAAAAGAAATAATAATAAAAGTAAAAAAAAATAAGCAAATGATTTACTGTGAAAACAAATCTGTTTACAATTAGTCAAAACCTTCGCGTTTTTATATTAATGCATCATTTAATTGGTTATATAAATTAAATTCATATTTATAAACCGAGTTTTAAATAATGCGGTTTAAATTTAAATGATTTTATTTATTTGTTATTTTTCATATTTGAAGATAGATATATTTTATCATTTGTTGAATGTTGAAAAAAGCTATAATAAATAATTAAGATCTCTCACAAGAAAAAAAAAAAAAAAAAAAAAAAAAAAAAAAAAAAATTCTTTGAATAAAGAAATTGAAAGGTCCAATTAAGAAAAGTTCTCAAATTTTTAATACCATGTATAAATAGTAAACAGTAGTTTTAAGACATTTAGCACAGGATTTAATTAAAAAGTCTATGGATAATCATTTAAAATAAAAATATTTCATGCACAAAATATATCTTAGAGGGGAATAAAATAAAACGTCTAGCTAAGAAAAATATCATTCACTGGAGTTATAAGTAAGCATATTTATGTAAAATTTGATACAATATTTAATTAATTAGAGTTTAAAAATACATAAATTTCTTTTACTTGCAAATTTTGAAAATTAAAAATCTTTATAGAGAAAATTAAGACTTTTATAGGGAAATAGTAGATAAACATGTAACAACATTGCTTTTATTCGCCTTAAATTCAAAATTATGTTCTCAAGTATATATTTCTACAAAAAACAAAATTAGTACAGCCGTTCATAAATCTATTCAATTTCCTTAATTAAATAAACAAACAAAATTTAATAAAACAAATAAGACAAACATAAACACAAGTCTAGGGAAACAATACTATTTTTTAAAAAAAGAATATTTGCTAATGAAAGCTGATAATTTTTCCAAGCTAATGTTTACGTTTTTAAATAAACAAGATAATGGAGTCAAAAACCTACAAAAATCGATGTCGCCGCAAGCTTTCAGAGAGTTTAGTTTAAAAATGCACATGATTATGGGTTTTTGCAAAAAAAAGAAAAAAAAAAAAAAAAAAAAAAACTGCAGCAGAAAAATGTCACAGTTTACGTAATAAAGCAATTAAAGAATAATGCTTCATTTTTAATTCATATTCTACGTAAATAAATGTAAAAAAAAAAAAAAAATAACGGCAAATATATTTAAAATGCTGTAATAAAAATCTTGAATGCGACCGATAAAAATAGTTCATTAGAGACTCAATAAGGAAATTGTATAATTAATCTAAACTAATTGCAACAGCAATCTAATTAAGAAAAGAAAATATAAACTAAAACAACAAAAGAAATCATTGTACCCTGTTACGAATGATATGCATAAAAAAGTAATGCAATTATTTACTGTGCTTAGAAATTTGTTTCCAATCAGGCAAAACCTCTAAATTTTTATATTACTGCACCATTTAATTGGTCATATTAATTAAAGATTTATAAACTAGTTTCAATTATGCGGATAAAATTTAAGTGACTTTAATTCATTTATTTTTTATTTTCATATCAGAAGATATACATACATACATATTCTATCATTTGTTGAATGTTGAAAAAGGTAATAATAAATAATATATCTTTCTCTCTCTCTCTCTCTCTCTCTCTCTCTCTCTCACACACACACACACACACACCCACATACAAGAAAAAAAAATCATAAAGAAATTAAAAAGTCAAATTAAGAAAATTTATCAGATTTTAATAGAATGCATATGTAATAAACAGTAGTTTTAGGACATTTAGCATAAGATTTTATTAAAAAGTCTATGGAAAGTGTAATCATACCTTATACTTGAAAATTTAGCGAAAAAAAAATCAATAAAGGAAAGAATTTTACGTTTTATTGCGCAGTTTGAGAAATACCAGACTCGGACTGAAATTTTTGCTTAAAAATAATCAAAATCCGACAAATAAATAAATAATAAAGTATGTATGTATGTGATGTGTTGACGTGGGACGCCAGAGAAAAATCGTAGCACAAGTTTGGTCGTTTTAGTAAAAATACCAAAAATTTCCCAGTTCAACACAGGATTCGTGCACTGTTAAAACTTTCGTGCTACTTTGAACCAAGATTTGGTGCTCGCAACTATTACCAGCTGCCACCATAGGATGGTTCAATCGAAGCTCCAAATCTTGGAACGAGTTTACACCATATTATTTGAAAAAATGGTACTATGGTTCAACCGAAGTTCCAAATCTTGGAACAAGATTTCACCATCTTATGGTGGCTGCTACTAAACACCAAATTTCGGTTCAAAGTAGCACAAAATTTTTAACAGTGTGGCGAGCGAAATAAAAAAATAAAAAAATTCATTTAAATGCAGTCAAATGGGGAGGGAAATGCTTTAATTTGACTGGCAAAATGAAACTAATTGCAGAAATAAATATTCTATTCCAAATGATTGGCCACTTCATCTCCCTCCATATCACCTGTAAATTATCGGACCATCTACTCGGAACTAACTCGCGTCTTTCATGTTAAAATTTTTTGGCGAAAAAAGGAATTCTCTGGAACATTCTATATCCTCGAACCCGATGCTTTTTATGTAAACAGTATTTTAATATCTGGCGTCGAGATCAAAGCAGCGGAATCGAATATCTCCCGAAAACGACAATATTATTAAAAATATTATTATTTAACTTATTTAATAATCATCCCTAAACCTGACCTTAACGTGATATGAAGGAAAATAATTACCTATAAATATAACTATGACTGATTAATCTACTATTATACCTCTAAATTCTGTACAATTACTGTTGACTAATCTTTCATAATTATATTTATTATGAAATTATTTTCTGGAGTTATTTTCCTTCACATCAGGTTAAGGTCAGGTTTAAGGATGATATTATATGTATAGATATTAGTCTACAATTATATTGGTAATATAAATTTTATTTTTTATGCATAAAGAAACATACACATACTCACTTATATTCAAACATGCAGTTTTTCATTTGCAAAATATTCAGTTCTATGTTCTGAAAAAAAAGGTTAACTCGATTTCGACCCGAAAAAGAATTAAATCTAAATCCGAACCCGATCCGCAAAAGGAAAAAATAAATAAATAAGAGTCATCCTGAATCGAACCGTAAGTCAGATTGGGTCGGAAATAAATCTGATTATCCAACCCGATGGAAGGCTCTACTGGAATAGCTTCTTAAAGATTGAGACGTAAAAAACTTTTATAAATCTTTAAAAAAAAAAAAAATCAAGATAAAAAAAAAATATTTTACTTAGATAAATAAATAAAAAAAAGACATTCTGCATTTTTTCATCTCCAGGGCTTGATCACACTAGAAAATGTGGCACGTGCCTCATTTTGGGAAAGGGGTCTTCAAATATTTTGTTTTCGGGATCCGCTTTTTCAATTAAATAAGGCGAAGATAATTATTTGGAAACTAGTGTGTTTCAAATCCGTAATCCTCTGCACATAAGCATTTCTCAAGTAAAGTAGTAGTAGTAGTAGTAGTAGTAGTAGTAAAATTGTGATTTTTTTTTTTATATTTGTGACAATTCTAGTCAGAATTTTGTGAATTTTAAATTATCTATGACTTTAGGTTCTATTTTTCATAAGCTAAGTAATATGCTCTTTGGTGAATTCAACTGCTTATTTACAATCCAGATTTTATTATTAAATGATTAAATTTGTGAAAAGTTCGATTTGAAGATGAAAAAATTCTGTGAAAGGTCTATTTAAGAGACAAATAATTTTGTGAAAAGTCCTGTTTTGGGATAAAATGTTTTGTGAAGGATCCTGTTTGGGGATAAAATGCTTTGTGAAGGGTCCTGTTTGGGGATAAAAAATTTTTGTGAAGAGTTCTGTTTTGGGATAAAATGTTTTGTGAAGGGTCCTGTTTGGGGATAAAATGTTTTGTGAAGGGTCCTGTTTGGGGATAAAAAAAAAATTGTGAAGGATTCTGTTTTAAGATAAAATATTTTTTGAAGAATCCTTTAAAGGATCTAAAATTTTGCTAAACATATCCCTGAATAATAATAATAAAGGTATTCATGCATCTATTCTCTTCTCTTAACAAAAAAAAAAAAAAAAAAAAAAAAAAAGATTTAATAAAATATGTCAGACAAACATCAACGAAAGAAATAATGTTTTACTTTTAAAAAGATTATTTTCAAATGGAAGTTGATAATTTTTTAAAAGATCGTGTTTTTCTTTTTAAAAATTGCAAACAATACAACCCCAAAATCGTTCTTACATATGCGTTCCCAAAGTCTTTCAGAAACAGCCTAAAAATGTCACAGCTTACGTAATAAAGCAATTAAAGAATACTATTTCATTTATAATTCTACTCCTCAATAAGTAACCTGTGAAGAGCAAAAATAATACTAAAAACCCCACAAATAACAATCTTGAATATTGCGATTAAAAACAGTTCCCAAGAGATTCAGCTTCAAATATACTTAATTAATAATTAATTTAAATTATTAAGCAACCGAAGTCCAATAATAATATTATTAATAAAAAAAAAAAAAAACTCTAAACTGAAAGATAAAAAGCAAAATTGTATTCTATCATAAATTCCAAGAAAGAAGAAACTTTTTTATAGCACATAGAGATTTATTTTTTATTTTATTTATATATAATATGCAATTTTACGTTGTATTTTTTAACTACTAATGAAAATTAATCCCATATACATTTTAAGAAAGCTTAAAATAACAGAAAATATGGAAATACATTTTTATCATTATTATTGTTATCGTTGCTCTTACAAATAATTACTCCATAATACAAATATAATTTTATAGTATTAGCCCATGTACTTTTTCAATATACTTTTTCAAATAATAAGACGATCATAGCTTAGGAAAAATGTCACAGCTTACGTAATAAAGGTTTAGATTTAATTCTCCTTCTCAATAAGTGATCTGCGATGGGCAAATTAATACTAAAAACACTCAAATAAAAAATTAGAATATTTCGATTAAAAACAGGTCCCAAGAGATTCAGCATGAAATCTACTTAATTAATCATGAATATAAAATTATTACGCAGCAGAAATCCAATTAAAAAAAGAAATTCTAAACTGAAACATTAAAAGCATTATTCTTTTCTATCATGAATTAAGAAGAAACTATTTTATTGCATATAGTGATTTATTTTTATTTTATTTATACATAATTTGCAATTTTACGAAGTATTTTTTTAATTACTCATCCCAGATAAATTTTTAAGAAAGTTTAAACTGACAGGAAATATGGAAATACATTATTATTGTTGTTACGAATATATTTTTTCAAATGAGAAGACAATCGCAGCTTACGAAATATGTCAGAGCTTACGAGAGTAATTATTTCGTTTTTAATTCTACTCTTCATAATTAAATAACCTGTCGAGGACAAAAGTAAATACTAAAAACACTCAAGTAGCAATCTTAAATACTGCGATTAAAAGCAGTTCCCAAGAGATTCAGTTTGATATCTACTTAATTACTAATTAATATAAAATTATTACACAACAGAAATCCAATAAAAAAAAAGAAACTCTAAACTGAAAGATTAAAAGCATTATTGTCATGAGATATATGAAATCTAAGCAATAATTAGGAAACTTTTTTATTGCACATAGATTTATTTTTATTTTATGTATATGTAATACGTATGCAATTTTACGTTGTATTTTTTGATTACTCATGAAAATTAATCCTAGATAAATCTTATGAAAGTTTAAAATATCAGAAAGTATGGAAATACATTAATATCACTAATATTATTTTTGTTGTTGTTATGAATATACTTTTTCAAATCAGAAGAAAATCAGCTTTCGAAAAATGCCACAACTTACGATCTTACGCAATAAAGAAATTAGAGGATTATTCTTCATTTTTAATTATCCACTTCAATAAGTGACCTGCGGAGGGCAAAAAGAATACTAAAATCACTCAAATAACAATCTGAATATTGTGATTAAAAACAATTCACAGGAGATTCGATTTGAAATCTACTTAATTAAATCCAATTAAAAAAAAAGAAACTCTAAACTGAAAGATTGAGAACCTTATTGTATTCTATCATGAATTCTAAATAAGAAGAAACTTTTTTATTGCGCACAGAGATTTATTTTTCTTTTATTTATATATAATATGTAATTTTGCATTGTATTTTTTTAAACTATTTATTCCAGATAAATTTTTAAGAAAGTTTAAAATGACGGGAAATATGGAAATACATTATTATTATTATTATTGTCAGGAATATACTTTTTTCAAATGAGAAGACAATCACAGTTTACGAAAAATGTCACAACTTACGTAATAAAGCAAAACAACAATTCTAATTGTAAGTAAGAAGAAACTTTTTTATTGTGTACAGAGATTTATTTTTATTTTAATTATATACAATACGAATGCAATTTTACGTTGTACTTTTTAACAACTCATGAAAATTCATCCCAGATGATTTTTATGAAAGTTTGAAATAACAAAGTATGGAAATGCATTATTATCATTATTATTGTTGTTATTGTTCTTGTTACGAATATACTTTTTCAAATGACAAGACAATCATAGATTACGAAAAATGTCACAGCTTACGTAATAAAGCAATTAAAGAGTAATGTTTCATTCTAATTCTCCTCCTCAACAAGTGACCAGAGGAAGGCAAAAATAATACTAAAGACACTCTAATAACAATCTTGAATGTTGCGATAATAACAGTTACCAAGAAATTCATTTTGAAACCTATTTAATTAATCATTAATATAAAATTATTAGAAAGCAGAAATCCAATTAAAAAAGAAACTCTAAACTGAAACACTAAAAGCATTACTGTATTCTATAATGAATTCTAAATAAGAAGAAGCTTTTTTATTGCATATAAAGATTTATTTTTATTTTATTTATATATAATATGCAATTTTACGTTGTATTTTTTAACTACTCATCCCAGATAAAAATTTTAAAAAGTTTAAAATGACAGGAAAATATGGAAATGCATTATTATCATTATTACTGTTGTTCTTGTTACGAATATACTTTTTCAAATGACAAGATAATCATAGCTTACGAAAAATGTCACAACTTACGTAATAAAGCAATTAAAAAATAATGTTTCATTTTTAATTCTCCTCCTCCTCAGGAAGTGACCAGCGAATATAAAATAATACTAAAGACACTCAAATAACAATCCTGAATGTTTCGATTACAAACAGTTCCCAAGAGATTCAGTTTGAAAACTATTTAATTAGTCATTAATATAAACTTATTACACAATAGAAAAAAAAAACTCTAAATTGAAAGATTAAAAGCATTATTATATTCTATCATAAATTCTAAGTAAGCAGAAACTTTTTTATTACACATAGATATTTATTTTTATTTTATTTATATATAATACGGATGCAATTCTGCGCTGTATTTTTAACTACTCGTGAAAATTAATCCCAGATAAATTTTTAAGAAAGTTTAAAATAATAGAGATTTTGGAAATATCATTATTATTAACTACAGTCGACTCTCGTTAATTCGAAATCGGATAATTCGAATCTTCGCTTAATTCGAACTAAACATGAAGTCCCGAAGTTTTCAATGGCAGAATAACGTTAACATTTTTCATTAATTCGAACTCCTTTTCTCTTGACTTCGTTTAATTGAACTAACGAGAATTCCGATTTTTCATTTTTCTTTTCTTTCTCATGGATTTCAGATCATTTGAATAACTTTCTTTCTTTGATTTTTGTTAAAACTGTTTCGAACGAATATACATATAATACAATGCATTTGATATCCACTTTCTTAGAGCCCTATTTGTCCATCAGTGACGCCTTCTTTTAATTAGTTTATGTATTTATACATTCTAATTTAATATTAAGTCATATTTTAATGATCAGACGAAATAAGTTTAAAAAACACTATAACATTAATCTCTTTTTAATAGTACCTTATTAAGCATGTTTTCCATAATTCGAACTTCGGATAATTCGAGCATTTCTTGTGGTCCCGACGAGTTCGAATAAACGAGAGTCGACTGTATTTGGAAAAAATAGTTGTTCTCAGTAAAGAATTGGGAAATCTAAAGTATATCTGAATCTTTTTATTGGTTAAATTCTCAACCTATTTAATTTTATTCGTTTCCTGATTGGTCCAAGTTTAATGTCCAAAAACTGAATACTTCTGTTGCCACGATGACAAAAAGAGTAATAAAAACTAAAAAAAAAAGTCAATAATTTAAAAACAAATTGTGATAGAGATTTCAAACAAATTTCATTAAAAAGTGCATTTTTTTCCCTCTACGCAATGGTGTAAAAAAAAAATAAATAAATAAATAAAAATGTGCGACGCTAAGAAGTTGAAAAATTTGCAACTCCAAAAATTGTAAAACTGAAATTTTATTTAAAATTTGTTTGTGATGGATCCAGGAATATTATTGCTTAATCCATGTACTTAATATGAGGCATTCAGAAATCAGTCTAATTAACTTCATGAAATAAAAATGCATATTGTAAACAGTTAAAGTTGTCTATCTTTAATCTACTTTTATTATTATTATTATTATTATTATTGGTCTGGGAATATTAATGTTTAATGCACGGCGTACGTAATATATGACTCGTTATAATCATCTTAAAAATGATGTTTATTATTATTATTAATTTAAATATAGAATTTATTTATAAGTCTTTGAGAATATCATTTTCCAAATAGTCGTTGTAATTTGTTAAATTACATTATTTATTTATTTATTTATTTATTTATTATTGTTCACGTTGTTACTAATATGCTTTTTCAAGGCAATCCTTTTAAATGAAATCATACGACGAAATGCAATATTTCATCTTGATTCTACCATAAAATACACAATATGAACTTTAAAACTATAAAATAGACGTTACAAGTGAACTATAAAATAGACGTTACAAATATTTAAAACTTCTTAATGCTTTCGCCATGCATTTCCCGAGGACAGATCACCAGAGAATATTTATTAATTGCTATCCATTCATACAAATACGTCACTTCATTTTGAAATGGAAAAGTCAATAATTATAAGAGTTGAAAGTAGAAGTAATAGTCCCTTGGACTAAACTTAGGGGGACACTGTACATTGAAATTGGTCAATATATTGATTTTCTTTTTTTAATATTAACTCAAAGCTTCTTTAACTATGAATATTTTGATACCTCATTTTTACCTATATCTATTGTATCGCGAGATATTGTAAATTTTGATAATAGATCCAGCATAATTACTCATACAAATGAAAAATTTAAAATGATTTTCCTCCCTGTTCATATTTTTATAACTTGCTTGTTCAAAAAATACTAAAACTTTTTTGCTAATTTAGATAGAGGTTTGAAATTTTCTTTTCTTGTTCTCCATGGTGTATTTTATAATTTTGTGAATGGATTTAACAATCGAGATCATAGTTATTTTTTAAAAAATGTTTAAACTGAGAGTTTGTAAAATTTTCTTCATTTTAGGCGCGTTTGTAATTATGTAAAAGAGTAAATATCTATAAATGCCGTTCAGTCCATCCGTCCGCGTATAACAAGGCAAAAACTACCCAACCGAATCATTTGACATTTAAAATATATAATTAATATATAATTTTATTATATCATTTCAAATTTTATGAAAATCGAACGCATAGATCAATTACAGGGACATTCAAAAGTATTCCGTTGCATTACGATCAATGGGAGAAAAAGTTTAAAATGCATTTTAATCCTTTGAAATTTAAAATATATAATCATTACATAATTTTGTCGAATCATTTATGAAAATCGGATGCATAGATCAATTACAGGGACAATCAAAAGTATTCCGTTACAATACGGTCAATGGAAAAAAAAAGTTTCAAATGCACTTTAATAATGTTACATTCATTCGAACATAATAAAATTCACATGCATCTATGAAGTACGTATTATAATGTACATTTTACACAATCTGTGGTGCAAAGAACAATCGTTATTGATTTACAAGGCTACACAAAAGTATTCCATTACATAATGGTATAGAGAGAACATTGTTTGGTTCGCGATTTAAGTCCAAATAACTATTTAAGGTTTTACGAGATTGAAATACGTTACTGAGGAATACTACAAGTTATTTACTGTATAAAAGAAAGCAGATAGTATTTACAGGGACACACAAAATATTTTGGCTACTATACTGTATCCGAAATACTGTGTACTATTACACGAAGATCGGAATAATTTTAGGTGCGTCCGTAATTACATAAATAGCTAGCGCCTATATTTGTTGTTCAGTCTGATGGTCCGTCTGTCCGTCCGTCCGTCTGTCTGCCCGCATATAAAAAAGCAGAAACTGCCCAAACAAATCGCACGATATTTAAAATATATAATTTTAGCACAATTTTGTCGAGTCATTTTATATTTTATGAAAATGGGGTGTTTAGTTTAATTAGAGGGATAATCAAAAGTACTCCATTACATTACGATCAGTAAGAAAAAACAGTTTCAAATACATTTTAATGATGTTAAACTCTTTCGAATGTAATGGAATTGACATGAACCTATGAAGTATATATACAAACTAAAATATACATTTTGTACAATCTGTGTTGGAAAGAATATTTATTATTAAATTAGAGGGCCACAAAAAAGTATTCCACTACATAATGCTGTACAGGGAAATATTGTTTGGGGCGGCGTGTTTTTATTAAAACACGCCAAACAAAAGGTAAATATACACAATTTACCTTGGCCTAAATCCTGCTAAAGGATTTTTACTCAACAACCAGCAAGATACATTTTATTTGGATGTTGCTATTAAACAATTAAGAAATAACCGCGATTTTTGAGCCGCATACGTTAGCGTAATATATATATTGCTAATTACGAATTCTTCTGAAAATGGAGAAATAATTAAATATCAACCTGAGCATCCAAATAGAAGAAATTTTTTTTAAATTCCTTAAGCTTTAAATCTTACCACATAAATAAAAAATTATGAATATAAGAAATATTGCTAAAGGCTCTTATATATTTATTCATTTGTTTAAAAAAGCGGAAAAAAAATTAGCAAAATAAACTTACCAAAAGATGGAGAAAACAATACTTTATTTTTATAAAGATTATTTTCTAATGGAAGTTTACATTTCCAAACTAATTTTTATGTTTTTAAATAAAGAGTAAGTTAAGGAAAATACAAAAATCGATACCACTATTAATTAAAAGTACACAAGTAACAAGTTAAAAATACGCATGATTGTTGGTTATTACGATAAGGAAAAATTAAAGCTGAAAACTATCACAGCTTATATAAAAAGGCAATTAAAAAGAATATTTCATTTTTAAATTCCTTATAAGAGATCTGTAAAAAAGAAACAAAAACATTAAAAAGGTTAAAATAACAAAGGTTAAAATAACATTGTTGTGCAATTAATAAAATCTATCTACGAGAGCCTTTATTTAAAAATTAATTACATTAGTAATTAATTCATAAGAATTAAAATAACAATCAAATTAAGGGGGAAAGCTCTGTTCTTCAACATTTGATGGCATTAAAGCATTTTCTTTAAAAATGTAATTATAACGTAAAAAAAATTATGTAAAAATATGTTTCTACTCATGTACTAATCACGTAAGTTTATAATTTGCTTTTGTTTTTTAAGCAAAATATATATATGTATAACATAAATCTTTTAAATAATATTAATATTAAATAATAATAACATCTTAATTTTCTAATAGCAGTTTACGTTTCCAAACCAATTTTTATGTTTTTAAATAAAGAGTAAAATAAGAGAAAATTCAAAAATCGAAACCACTATTAAATAAAAGTACACAAGTAGTTTAAAAATAGGTATAATTTGTGTTATTACGATACGTAAAAATTAAAGAGGAAAAATATCACAGCCTACATAAAAACGTAATTAAAATTTATTAGAAAATAACCTCCTCATAGGAAAAGCATTAGCTCGTGAGTGTCTTCGCTAGCAGGGACAAGAGCTTTAAGGCGCTACACTAGTCACAGAAAAAGACCCGGATGATAATGTAAAGTCTATGGGGGTGAACTTTTCAATATCTCGATCGAATTTTAATATTTTGACATGATTCTTTTGCACAAGATAGCTGAGGATGATCCACAACCGGCCTAGTTTTTACCTTTTTCAGTTTCGGTTTCAGATTTTTTTTTTTTTTTTTTTTTTTTTTTTTAATTACTTTAACTTTCGAAACTGGTTTAAACTGGTTCTGAAATTGAAACTGTCGTAATATAAAATATATAACCAAAATCGAAAAAGTAAAAACTAGGCCGATTGTGGATCGGCCGAATCTCAAGCTGCTTGTTTTTTTTTTTTTTTTTTTTTTTTTTTTTTTTTTTTCACAGGATAGCTGCGGGCGATCCACAACTTGCCTAGTTTTACTTTTTCAGTTTCGGTTTCAGATTTTTTTTTTCCTTTTAATTACGTTAACTTTCGAAACTGGTTTAAACCGGTTCTGAAATTGAAACTGTCGTAATATAAAAAATATATAACCAAAATCGAAAAAGTAAAAACTAGGCCGATTGTGGATCGGCCAAACCTCAAACTGCTAGTTTTTTTTTTTTCTTTGCACAGAATAGCTGCGGGCGATCCACATCCGGTCTAGTTTTTACTTTTTCGATTTTGCTTATGTATTTTTTATATTATGATAGTTTCAATTTCAGAACCAGTTTAAACCGATTTTGAAATTATATATGAGGAGCCCAGAAGCCAAGGGGTACAAGTGACAAAATTTCGATTTCGAGTAAATTGAATTTAAAGATAATTGATGTTAAATTGGAACATCAATAACAATTGACTAAATTGAAATAGGAAACATCTGCTTGTTGCATTCTAATCTTTGAACTCTCATTTCAATAACTGTTAAAAAAATACAGTACAATTTTCTTTAAATGTGTAAATAATCAATATTGTTTGTTTTTTAAAAAAAGTGGTTTATCTCTATAACTCCCCAAATAATAAGAAAATGACCTATATTTCTTTACCTGAAATGAAAAAAGCATATTTCCAGATACCCTGTGCATTTAACTCAATTTTTTCAATTTTGTCACTTATACCCCTTGGCTTCTGGGCTCCTCATATATATATATATATATGTAAGAAAATACAAAAAATCAGACCTCTTTATTACTTTTTTAATAAATCGCCCCTCAATGTGGATACGGGCCCCATGACTAATAATCACGGGTTTTACAGGGCAACAAGAAACCTAAGTTTATCGTATTAATTTAAGTAAAACACATGGCCTTTTTAACTGGTAACCCCCCTCGGGAGATGAGAAATTTCTATACATCTACGCACTTGGTCTCCAGAACTCATGATGTAAAGACTTGCGAAAAGACTTTGCTATGTTTTAAATAAATCGTAATTAAAACTCATCCCCTTGAAGTCTGTCGTTTCATGAAAATGCGACAGTTCTTCATAGTCGGTAGGATGATACCTAGTGCGGGAAAATAATCTACGAAATATGAACATCATTAAAAATACCGGACCCACAAAGGAAAGCAAAGACAGTGATCATTCTGACTCAAAACATCGAAAGAGGCCCTGAAAAGGAGCTAATGTCTCGTCATGAGTTATCATCCAGTAAACGTATTCCATATTGGAATACTTAAATGCTATTTTCTACCATTCGGTCGGGCTTTGCCGCATCCTAAGATCTTTGTCCTGGACACTGGATTTCTTCTTGAGCGGAACTATCGCCGTTCGTCCCCCCTCCTGCACTTCTGTCGTGCCATGAATTACTTCGGCCGGTCTCTCCGAACTTGTGATTTATTTTGTTTTTGTGCGTTCTTAAAAGAGGTTTTGTGTTCATCTGGTTTCATCGAAGTGTGGTGCCGTATGTGTTTATTCTTCTATGGTGATAATGAGAGCAATGTTATCAGCAAAAATGTCGGATACTTTGTGTTTTATTTCCAATAAAGTGTTTGAATGCAGTCATCGAATCATCATGAAACGCGTAAATCTTTTCGATTTCAACAGTTCTATTCACTTTCTGGTGATTCATCAATAATCTTCAAATAGTGTTCCTGTAATCGCTTTGTTATTTATTGAAAGAAAAACTCGTGTTGCGTGAATTTATTCGACATCTATTACATGAGTATACTCAAGGGGTGGTACAGTGATTTATGATTAAAGGAATGTTTAATTTATAATATGTGAGCTCACAAGTGTACACTATTTTATTTATTTATTTATTTATTTATTTATTTATATTAGTGCGCATGTTTTTTTTCCTAATTCCTTGATTATAAAACTAATTGATTAAGGTAAGTAATATATCTCTAGTGTTATTGTTTTTATTACTTCTACAAACCATGGTTTTAAGGTGTAATTATATTTTAAATTGAAAGAAAAAATGGATATCCATATTTATGTCTAATTGCTTTATATAATTAATTCTTTTTATTTATTTCATTTCACAAATCTATGCAGATGCTTGTATTATGTTGATATTATTATTATTTTTTGAAGGTCATTTAGAATTTGTTTATATTTAGATTTTTAGGAAGTTGTCATAAAATTAATTTAAAATGGAAGCTATTAAAAAACAAAAAACTGTTCTTAAGGGAAAAATCACTCGCATAAAAAATATTATAAATCCCAAAATTGATAATGGAACTGTAACTCTTGAAGAGTTAGATTTATATGGTAAACAGGTTCAGGATATTGAAACCGAATTAAATAAACTCCATGAAAATGCCATTCTTCAGAGCGATGCATCGGAAACTGATCCTATAATTGATGAATATAATGAGATTGCACTTAAATTGGATAATTTAACCATAGCAATAAATACATCACGTAATAAGTTAACTAATAGTCTAAACATTCACGAGGGTGGTTCAGAAAGTCTAAATAAAACTACAGGTAATGTTTGTGTAAAAACTGTTAATCTTCCAAAATTTGAATTAAAACCTTTTCACGGAGAAGCTGATCAATGGCTTTCTTTTAAAGAGATTTTTCTTACAACTATAGATCAAAATTTGGAGTTGGGGGGCGTCTCAAAATTGCAATATCTACTGGCTAGTGTAAAGGGTCCTGCTCATAAATTAATTTCTGGATTTCCTCTCTCGGAAGCCAATTATAAAAATGCATGGGACACTCTCTGCGCTCGCTATGATAAAACTAGGGATTTAGCCATCGCACAAATAAGTAAGTTATACAATTTAAAAAACATGAAAAATTGCCCCTCTTCCTCTAAAGCTATTTTTGACATAATAGATACTTGTAATGAGTCACTTCGAATTCTAGAGTCTTTGAATTTGACTCAAAATGCTTTGGTGGATAACATGATAATTTATACTATAATTCAAAAACTAAGTGATAATCTAAAAGAACGATGGGAGCTCTCTCTTACTCATAATAATATGCCTAGTCTCACGGAATTTTTAAAATTTTTAGAGACTTATGCCAAAAGTATGCTAGCGTTGGAGAATCCAACTAAAATAGATTTAAGAAATGTAAATTCCCGAAATACTTCCGATAGATATAAATTCCCCAAAAGTCAAGAAAATACTAAATGCGGGGTTTGCCTTGAGTCGCATGCCACCCATGCCTGCAGAAAATTAACGAATATGTCCATAGATAACCGTTGCCGAACTGTCCAACTAAACAAACTATGTATCAATTGTCTGCGAGGTGGCCACTTTTCAAATAAATGTCCCTCCAAGATGAACTGTAAAAATTGCCATCGAAGACATCATACTTTACTCCATAAATATGATGTTCAGGGCAATGCAGGGACTACAATGAATCCCGATTTGGCAACCCATAGTAATCAGTTTCAATCACAAAATGTCCATGAGTGTTCCCCTGATCAAGGAATACCCCATAATGCTTTATGACGGTTTATAATCCCGGGGTACCTCAGATACGGGAATTACGATAATCATACGTATTCAGAAACTTGTCATGAGGTTCAAATACCATTTTTATTGGATAGCGGAAGTACCCTTTCCCTTATTCCAGAAAACTTAGTTGCAGCTTTGGATATGACGTCTATTCAAAGCTGTCATCCTCTTAATGTTAATCAAACCCAAGGACAAATTCAGATTTCTGAAAAACTTCACGTACCCCTCAAAATAGGAAATATCAGGCAAAATAGCACCTTATACCTAGTTAGGTCTTTCTTGCCATATGCGATACTGGGAACTCCAGAATTACAAAAATTCTATATATCGATGGACTTTTACTCGAATATTCTGACTCAGGATGGAGTCATTCTTAAGTATGATCAAAACATTTCCAATCAAATTTCTCAGGGAAACTCATTCAATCATACATTAAATTTAACGAGTAATATGAATTGCAAGAAGCCGCTTCGTTCTCCTTCCAAATCAAATCAAGAAATTTTGTCGCAACAAGGACAATGTTATCTTGATACTCAAATTCTCTCGGATTATGATGACAAAAGTTTTAGTCATTGTACTACTGAAGAGAACTCACAGTTGGAAGGGCTTCTAAGCGACTTCAAGGATATTTTTGCGCGCAATAGATATGACGTAGGTAGAGTCAGATGGGAACCTCAGCGGGTAACTCTCACCTCGGAACTTCCTATCTCGCTTCGACCTTACCGTGCATCTCCTCGGGACAATGAAGAAATTCAAAAACAAATACAAGAATTACTGTAAGCTAAACTTATTAAAGAGTCCTGCAGTCCTTATTCCTCTCCCGTCACTCTGGCATATAAAAAAGGAGAAGGTAAAACGCGTCTCTGTATTGATTACAGAAAAATCAATGCCATTTGTAAGACTGACTCGGAACCATTGCCCCGTATAGATTGGCTTTTGGACAGACTTGTCAATGCCAAATATTTTTCCACGCTAGATTTAGCCTCTGGCTACTGGCATATCCCACTTCATCCTTCAGACACAGAGAAGTTGGCCTTTGCAACCAATCAAGGTCTTTATGAGTGGTTGGTTCTTCCTTTTGGCTATAAAAATGCCCCAGCTCAATTTGCAAGAGCTCTTCGAAGAATCCTAGATAAACACAAAGTTAATTTTGCTACCAATTATTTTGATGATTTTATAGTTTATTCAGATTCCTATGCCGAGCATATGGATCACCTTAAAACAATATTTAATATTTGCCGTCAAGAAAATCTAAAATTAAAATTTTCCAAATGTAACTTTGTTAAATCTCAAATTGACTTCCTCGGTTATGAAATTAGTAACGGCCAAATCAAACCAGACAATGCTAACACCGAAACTATTAAAAAATTAATCCCTCCAAAAAACGTTAAAGAATTGCAAAGGTTCCTTGGTTCTGTAAACGTATACCACAAATTCATAGGCAAGTATGCTAAAATTAGAGCCCCTCTAAATAAATTGTTAAAGAAAGATGCTCCTTGGGAATGGTCAGATGCCTGTCAACAATCATTTGAATTGCTTAAAAACGCATTAATTTCTAGGCCTATTTTAAAATTATTCAATCCTAACCTCCCATGTCATGTCTATACTGATGCCTCAAAGGAAGCCGTAGGTGCTGTCTTAAAACAAATAGATGGAAAAGGGAACTTGCATCCCATTGCGTTCCACTCGAGACAATTAAGGCCCTACGAGCAAAATTACGCTATCACAGAACTGGAATGTCTAGCAATAATCGATGCCCTTGACAAATTCCATTATTACCTTCACGGAAAACCTTTTACAATACATACTGACCATGCCTCCTTAGTATGGCTTAAGAAGGTGAAGCATTTAACAGGTAGGTTATTCAGATGGTCACTAAAATTAAGTACGTATGATTATACTGTAAAATATAACAAAGGATCCACCAATTGTGAAGCAGACATGCTTTCAAGAAATCCCACTTTTTCTGTAAATCCCCATATTCATTTATTAACGTCAGATGAAATTAAAGAACACCAACAATTAGATAATATAACAGGGCCTAAATTTCAAAAAGTTAATGACATTGTAATAATTCGCAAAAAGGGTTTTCAAAAAATTGTAGTACCATTCTCCTTGAGAGAGAAATTACTAATAAATACCCATACAGAATTTGGCCATCCCGGAATCCAAAAAATGTTAAATTTAATTTCCCCACAATACTATTGGAGCAGCATGACCCACGATATTACACAATTTGTCAAGCATTGTGAGGTCTGCCAACTGAACAAAAAATCACACCAACCAAAATTTGGTCTTCTGGAGGCATTACCACCTGCAGAATTACCTTTCGATATAATTTCATTAGATTCAGTAGGAGGTTTTAACTATTATAATTCATCTAAAAGGTATATGCACATAGCTATTGATCACGCTACTCGTTATGTTTGGGGTTTTGCATCTAAAAATGTTACAACTGAAGTCTACATTAATATTCTTAAACAGATTTTTAATATTCAACTTCCCAAGAAAATTTTAACTGATAGAAATCCTGCGTTTACAGCGTCTAAACTTCGTAAATGGGTACATAAACAGAATGTAAAAAAATTACTTACTTCTTGACCACAGTGTAATGGGAAAAATGAGCGTGTGAATCAGTCAATTTGCACCCGACAAAGTAAATTCTACCCCTTCAAACGTCCCATGGCCCAAAATTCTGCAGGAAGTAATTAACGAGTACAATAACACACCTCATTCGGTAACCAAGTACCCTCCTGCATACTTAATGTTCGGCGAATTACCTTATCCATCTGTATTAGGCAATGAAAATTATTACCCCCCTGTAGAGGAAGCCAGAAAAGAGGCTTTCCAAAGAACAAGTGAACATCACTTGAAAAATAAAGTCAGGTATGATTTAACGTTTGTGGAAGCGCCTTTTAAACCTGGTGACCTTGTCATAGTGGAAGAATTTCACTATCCGAATACTCGGAAGTTAAGTCCGCCTTTTTCTGGTCCATATCAAATTATGGAAAAATTATCCAAAGTTTCAAAATAAATAAGCCTAATTGGCTTACAGAAAAGGATTATGAAGTAATACACGCTTCCAAACTAAGATACTTTTTTCCTAGTAATCAATTTAAACTACTTACACCAACAAACTGAAATAGTTGGTATCATATGAACTGATATTATATTATATCAGATCTCGGTTTGCATTATTATGAATATTTGGAATTTTAATTACCTTTTTGATTTATTATGAATATTTGAAATTTAAATTATTTTTGCATTATTTTGAACATTGTGTTATGTGTAAAAGTACTATTTCTTGAACTATGTCAGGACAGTTCCATACAAATTTGAAAATGTAAATAACATTGGACTTTTCAGAATCCATCTGCAACATATTTCTTATTTTGATTATCTTATTCTATGTATAATATTTACTGAGTGTTTTGCATTTATTAATACAATTGTTTTTATCATGTTCAATGACGTATAATGGTACATTTTATAATAGTGTTGTTTTTAGATATGATATTTGTACATTTTTTACTATTGTTATTCTATTATTTGTTAAGTATACGAAAGAAATAACTCATCTCCCATTAGCTCGCTTAATGTAAAAATTGTTTACCCTTTTCAGGTGAGTGTCATGGATCGAAGCCGGCCCATCCCCGGAGGCTTGTCTGGAAGGGGGGGAAATTGTAAGAAAATACAAAAAATCAGACCTCTTCATTACTTTTTTAATAAATCGCCCCTCAGTGTGGATACGGGCCCCATGACTAATAATCACGGGTTTTACAGGGCAACAAGAAACCTAAGTTTATCGTATTAATTTAAGTAAAACACATGGCCTTTTTAACTGGTAACCCCCCTCGGGAGATGAGAAATTTCTATACATCTACGCACTTGGTCTCCAGAACTCATGATGTAAAGACTTGCGAAAAGACTTTGCTATGTTTTAAATAAATCGTAATTAAAACTCATCCCCTTGAAGTCTGTCGTTTCATGAAAATGCGACATATATATATATATATATATATATATATATATATATATATATATATATATATATATATATATATATATATATATATATATATATATATATTAAATCTGAAACCAAAATTGAAAAAAGTAGAAACTAGGGCAGTTGTGGATCGCCCTCAGCTATCCTATGCCAAAATAAAAAAAAAAAAAAAAAAAAAAAAAAAAAAAAAAATCATGTAAAAATATTAAACTTTGAGCGAGACATTTGAAAGGAACGCTCCCATAGACTTTACATTATCATCCGGGTCTTTTTCTGTGACTAGTGTTGCGCCTTAAGAGTTGAATCCAGGCGTCATTTATGTGCGTATGTGTGTTTTAATATATATTGCAGATCGATGTAATAGTAAAATTAGTCTATTGTTGTCCCGTCATTCAAGGCGGTTTGATTGGATGACTGATGACTTCGCCAACATGGCATGTTAGTGAAAAATTCCATTCTTTACGTACAGGCCGGAGTGGCTGAGTGAATAGAGTGACAGCATGGCATACTGTGGACCCTGGTTCGATTCCTGGCTAGCTTTTCATTTCAGTTGTATTTCTTGTATTTACTGTAAGTATGTCTTTATAGTATTTATATACCTTTAAAAGTTGAATGCAGGCGTCATTTATGCGTGTTTTAATCTTTATATTTTGGTTCAGATTTACATAAAAATCAAATCAAGTTTGCGTTAGAACAACTTTACCATAGTAAGTACACAAGAAATATACTCTACTGATACTGTTGCAACCTGCATTAATATTGGCATAGTAACGTGGCTTTTTTTTAAATCAATATTGGAATCAATATTCTTTTTATAATGAAGGGATTTTTTTTTTTTTTTTTTTTTTTTTTTTTTGCGTCTTTACAATAAGTTATATCTGTGATTAAAATAATTAAATTTATATTCAAATTGACTTCTGCATTTTCCCCCTTGCAACAATAGAAATAATCTGTATTTAGATAAATTAATTCATTTTAGGATATAAAAAAATAATAAAAAAAAAATTTAGTCGTTGAAAATATTTTCTAAATGGTCGTTATAATTTGTTAAATTACAATTTTGTTTTGTTTTGGTAATATAACAGATTACAACGACCATTTGGAAAATTATATTTTCAAAGACTCAAATTTTAAAGACTTATAAATAAATTCTGTATTTACACTAGTAATAATAAACATCATTTTTAGGATGAGCATAACGAGTCATATATTGCGTACGCCATGCATTAAACATTAATATTCCTAGACTAATGATAAAAAAACAGTAGTTTATAGATATACAACTTTAACTGTTTAAAATATGCATTTTTATTTGATGGAGCTAATCCGGCTGACAACTGATAGCCTCATATTACGTACGACATGAATTAAACATTAATATTCCCGGATTTATCATAAATAAATTTTAAACGAAATTTCAGTTTTGCAATTTTCGGAATTGCAAATTTTGAAACTTTTAAACATCGCACATTTTAAATTTTTGCACCGTTGCGTGGTGAAAAAAATGCACTTTTAAACGCAAGCTTGTTTAAAATCTCTGTAACAATTTGTTTCCCTTTTTTTTTTTTTTTTTTGTAATAAGTTTTTATTATTTTTTTGTCACTGTGGCAAGAGAAGTATTCCATTTTTGGACATTAAACACGAACCAATCAGAAAACGAATAAGTTGCGGAATTCAACCAATAAAAAGATTTAGATATACTGCAGAATTCACAGTTCGCTACCGAGGACAACAACTATTTTCCAAATAATTAAAAAATATAATACAAAACAGTAAGGAGTCATTTTACTCATTATTTAAGATACACAATTATCATGATTATTTTTTCCAAGAAATCATAACTCGTCGAAGGAAAATACATAATTATATAGTACCACTATATACGATCGATCATGATATCACATATATATCATTATTTGGTAAAAATGAATTCGAAAAAGTTTAAAAACTCAAACTTGAAAATAAAATAAATATAGCCTGTAGACCCGAAGCAAACAAACGTGAATAAGGAGGAAACGGATTAAGTTCAGAAAATTAAATTTTTGCTGCATCAAGTTTTATTTGATTTCCCCCGCGGCCACCAAAGAAAATATCACAGAAAAATCTTTTTTTACCTTTTTAATTTAAAATAATCTCCCTTTTACTTTGAAGTTAACGATTAAAAATAATGTTAAGATATAGAAAGTCACGGAGTAAATATCTATAAAAACTAAAACTGAACAATAAAGTTTAATTTTTAAGAATATTATAATTGTGTAAAGGAAATAGTTAAGTTAGCAATGGTTTTCTAAATTCTTGCCACTATATCAATCTAAGCAGCGCCGTGGTTTGAAGCGAATAATAGTGGGGAATCAAGAAAATGCAGGGGGAGATTTCAAACATTCTATATATACGGAACAAATTGAGACAAATGCTTGAAATTTCACATATATTTAGAATGTAGTAGTGCGGCAAAACCTATTAAATTAAAGTAACCTGAATTATTTGGAACCATTTTTTCCGCATTACAAAACATTAGTTCTGTTAATACGTATGTAAAAGTTTTTGGAATTATTTCTTTTAAAAAATGAATGTAACATAAACAGAGATTTAAAAAAAAAAAAAAAAAAAAAAAAAAAAAAAAAAAAAAAAAAAAAAAACAAGCCAATGATTTATTTCACCAATTTAGGGGGCGGCAAATTTATACTACCAACGTCATTTTTGGCCTGTCATAAGAAAAAATTGGGGAAATGGGAAAATCAAAACTGTGTCCCGGGCGCAGAAGAAATTACTATTACTACAATACATATATGTAATTCTATTTTTCAAAAACATTAAGAAATATATACGACATAGGTAAGCTTAATATAAGATAGAGCTTATTGCCATATTTACACTGTAATAATTTGGAAAGTTAAAATATCCAGGTTAAAAAAGTGTTTCTGATAATGTCTTTATTTGCCTACACCTTTTCAAGAACTAAAAATTCACTGCCCTTGCCAAAAAATTCGCTCGCCACTGGCGAACAAAATGATCCATTTCCCCCCACTCTTGAACATAAAATACATTTAAATTTTATTTTGATATTGGAATGCATTTTATAATTTACATATTTTTATTTTCATGTTTTGTAGCATGCATATCAATGATGAGTAAGTACAGTCGACTCTCGTTAATTCGAATATTCGCTTAATTCGAACTAAATATGAAATCCAGAAATTTTCAATGGTAAAATAACGTTACACTTTTTCATTAATTCGAACTCATTTTCTCTTGACATCGTTTAATTCGAACTAACGATAATTTCGATTTTTCATTCTTCCTTTCTTTCTCACGGATTTCAGATCATTTGAATAACTTTTTTTCTTTGATTTTTGTGAAAATTGTTCCAAACGAGTATACATATAATCCCATGCAATTGATATCCACTTTCTAAGTGCCCCGTCTGTCCATCAGTAAAGCTTTAAATTTCTCTTCCATTGTGCTTGTTTCGAATCTTTTAATTAGTTTATGTATTTATACATTCTAATTTAATATTAAGCCATATTCTGATGGTAACGGACATAATAAATTAAAAAAAAATACTATAACATTAATTCCATTAATTCCATATTAAGCATGTTCTCATCTCATACTTTCCATAATTCGAACATTTCTTGTGGTCCCGACGAGTTCGAATTAACGAGGGGCGACTGTACTACAAAACCCCCAATGGCTGGTTTTCATTTCCTTCAAAGTACAGGGAACAAAAATTATGTAAAACCTTTCTTTATCATTTTTTTTCCCGAAAGTAAAATACGAACTGCATAAGTTTCGCCAGGGCACAGATATCAACTTATATTTAATTCTAGAAGATAAATTAAACACGTTTAATAAGGATCCGTCCATAAATGATGTCACACTTTTTTTTTAAATATTTTTGACACCCCCCCCCTCCCCATTGTCACAAAGTGTCACACTTTACCATACCCTCTGCCTCCTTTGTCACGTGTCACGCAATATTACATGTACATATACTTGTAGTCGAGAAACAAAGCATTATGTAATAGATCATATTTTGAATTTTATTTTAAAACTTAAATTGTGTTTTAATGATATTTGTGACTATAACAGTAAAAATGATTCGTTTGCTTATTTTTTTTGTATGAAATAAGATTAATAGACAATAGTAATAAACTAATAATGTGAAAAGGTAATTGAAAACAGTAGTATTTTAGAATATAAAATGGAAGTTTAATTAGCATTCGACTTATAGTGTTATCTTTACTTTATAAATACAAAATACTTTACTTTACTTTACTTTACTTTAAAATTTAAATTGTTGATTTTTAATGCTCTTACTTTAACTAAAATGTGTGATGTCACATTTCTTCTTACCCCTTCCCACCCCCTTGTCACAAACTGTGACAATTTCATGAACCCCCTTCCTCCCCCTCGAAATCTGACATCATTTATGGATGGCCCCTAAGAATAAAAACACGTTCTTCTAGATTTTCGGAAATACAATACAATTGAAGTACTTGATATAAGAAAAGAAAAAGAAAAAAAATACTTAAAATATACATGTGAGTATAAACTAATACTTTGAAAAATAGATAAGAAGTTATAAATGCATACATAAAAAGGAGAAAAATAGAAAAAAAAAGAATCACAACATCGAAACATAAAACTTTACGACGAAGATTATAATGTAATAAAACCTACAAACATGAAAGCTCTTAGGAAAAAATTATAAAATAAGTTAATATTATAAAATACAAAAGATGTTACAGACCATAAAAAAGGTATGGCATGGATAGTTCTTAAAAAGCACTTTTTACGGTATGCAGATACTTTATTTTTTTATCAGCTAGCTACTGTTATAGTTTTCGAAAGCAACAAAAAATAATTTAGCTTCCATAATTTTTCAAGCATTTGATTTTTTTGTCGTTATTGGCCATAAAAAAAATTGTTTGACAAACTATGTTAAGCGTAAGTCTAATAAAAAAAAAAGATTGCAGTAAAGTAAAATATTTGCGGCGAAAAATAATTATGTTTCGAAACAATTTCTCAAACACTTTTGACTAAATAAATACGTAAAGAGAGAGATAACTTTAAAAGTATTCATATATCAACAGCGAAGAAAAAAAGCCAGTAGATAAACTGATATTTTTATAAAAATCGGCCAAAGTTCATTCTAAAAAAGTATTTTAGTGGAAAAAATATTAATTATTTAAAGAAATCTGATGACATGCTATTAAATCTCCTAAACAAATTTTGCGTGACAAAACAATCGTTTATACAGCTTCAACTACATTTACTTCGAATGCAAATAAAAAACTTAAGTTTTAACTACAAAATAATAAAAATTTGAATATTCATTTTCTACAAATATTTTTTCTTATATTTCGATTTTTTTAAAGTAAAGAAAGATTTATTTTATTTAATATGAGTATTTTTACATAATGTGAATAAATCTATAAACACTATACTTAATTTTAGGGACTATGCAAATATAACGCTATCTTCTTAGAGTTGAGGGGGAGTCGGGCATATGATATCGTAAGTTACCTCTAGGAGGAGGGGGGTTGTTTTTTGATATCGATACCATTTTTGATCTACTCAAAAATTTCTCTTTTTATTTATAAAAAGATTTTTGGTAAAAATGTTATCTATTTCAATGAAAATAGAAAGTTATTACCAAAAAAATCACTAAATTTTTATAAAATTATTTAACTCT
This sequence comes from Maratus speculifer, assembly GCA_964019185.1. Classification (NCBI taxonomy): domain Eukaryota; kingdom Metazoa; phylum Arthropoda; class Arachnida; order Araneae; family Salticidae; genus Maratus; species Maratus speculifer. The sequence goes on along the minus strand of OZ025295.1, from coordinate 118,845,870 downwards.
AAAATATGGAATGCCATTGGCATTCCTATTCTTCTTCATATATGTATGCATGTATAATCACAGTTTGAGAAATCATAAGTACATTTGAAATGAAGTTTGTGTTTACCAATAAATAAAAGAAAAAGAGAAGGAATGTTGTCCAATTGTTTAGCTGATAATAATTTCTATCTGTCCCTCCCCTTCCCCTCCTCTATTTGCGGCAAGTGCAAAATGACTTACTTACTATTTAAAGCATTATGTAACAAAAAGCTGTTATAAAATACTTTTAAATAGTAATTATTTCTTTTAAGAACTATCTGATATAAAAATTTTTCATAAACAAAATGATAATTTATTGATTTATTTTCATTTGATTCATTAAAGTATGCGAAATATAAATGTAACCAGTTTTGTATACCAGTTCGAATAAAAGAAAAATTCTAGAAATGAAAATTTTTTTGCACTTTGATAACGATATCATTATCAGGGGAAGAGGGGGGGGGATTCGAGGGATGACAATGTACGATATCGGAAGAAGGGGGTCCAACATTACCAAAAAAGTTGATAATGTTACATTTGCACAGGTATGTGTATGTTGTGAGACAACAAAATAAATTTATCACCTTTTGTAAGCACATTTGCCTTTTTTTTTTATTACTACTAATAATAATAATAATAAATCTGAAAAATTATGCAAATTTAATAAAAAAAATTGCAGGTAAATTGAAATATTTGATGCGAAAAAAATAACTGTCAAATTCTATCTGAAGCACTTATGACTAAATAATACATAAAACATATAAATATAAAAATATTTATATAAAAGTAGAAAAGAATCAATAGATAAACTGATGTTATACAAAAAGCAATATTAATTACTTAAAGAAATTTAATCATACATTATTAAATACTTAAAATAACTCTTACAACACAAAAAACTATTTAGCTTCTTTCACTTTAGCTACACTAATTCCTGATGTATGAAAAAATAAAATAAAATAAAAACAATAAATAAAAGAAACATTTTTTGATAAAGCATTTTTGAAATTTCTAGTTTAACAAGCAACAAAATAATTAGAATTTAAAAAAAAAAATTTTTTTTTTTTAAATCAAACATTTTTACAGCTTCTGCTTTAAGAAAATGCATTTTTTTAAATCAGTTTTTCTTTTTTCAATTATCTATGTTTTGATTTTTTTTTTTTTTTTTTTTTTTTTTTTTTTTTATAACACTTTGTGGCTCAAGAGCTCAGATTTGAAAAATATTCTTTGAGATGTTGGAATATATCCTTTTAAGCATATAAAGAAATAAAAAATAATTAGAACATAAAAAATACAATTAAAAATTTACTCGGAAATTTATGCTCACTGAAGATTGAGTGATTCGCTAATTTTAAAAATAAAATAAAATTATTTTTATTAAAAATTCATTTACAGATTCTTGTGCATTTTTAACGATGTTAATTTACAGAGTATTTTATAAATTTACCGAATAACTTCTCGGTTATTTAACAGAATCTCTGTTTTTTCTAATCTGGGTAATTTCACAGGAAACGTTTTAACATTGTATCCACTTTATTGCTTATCAGTATGCTGTAGCATGCATTTCTTATCAGCATGCATTTGCCAGCTTCGGACATAACTTAAACAAGAAAAATCATGCGTTAAGGATGTATTATGAAGCACTTTCCTGTTCATGAAATCCTTAACAAAACTTCGTCATTTAGGACAATAGGATTACTGTATATAGCCAAATATGTATTCCAATATTGTTGAACAGCCCTGTATTTGATCTGTCGGTTTATATACTATATAATGAGAAAATTTAGTTTGGTAAGAAAATGTCTAGCAGGTTGAAATTTTTCTTTCAGAATTTTATACTAATCGATGGAAACATACTTGAATCCTTGTAGTTTACCTTGTACCTTTATTATACGTCAGTATTAAGCTAAAATTTATTTTAAATTAAAACATTCTTAAAACTACTAAAATCACATTCTCAGAAATTATTAGAGATGCACCGGATGTGCTTTTTTGCCGGATACCGAATAACGGATATCCGGCACAAAATTTTACCGAATATCCGGTATCCGGCCGAATAATTTCTCATTTTTAATTTTAATAATATTTCAATTTTATGCTTGTTTAAAGAAAAAAAATTATTGTAATTTTATATTATGCAAGTATTAATAGATTTCAATTCACTTATTAAGTCAAAGTTACTTAAAAACATAGTAATAATTAAATATTGAAATGTAATAATATTTTGCCTTTTCAATATTACTTATAAAACTTCTAACTTTACATGCATATTTTTTTCTACCCTTTCTTTAGTCTCTATCACCAGATTTAGGTAGTGTCTTGATGTTTTTATAGATGCATTGTATCGATTAACTAACAGAAAAAATATTTTTACCCTGTTGACACATAAATAAAAAAAAATGGGATAGTTATGTATGTTACTCCTCTTGACTCTGAGTGAGCATTACAGTTTTCCTATTAAGCTCTTTTTGCATTGTAGAGCAAGTTTCAGAATGAACTTTATTTAAAATATCACTTGCAATTTTAACATGAGCGGGTGACTTATATAACAAGGCGTAGTTCAATTGTTTTGGAAATTTTTACTAAAATATGTTTTATTTAAAAATGCAATTTGTATATTTAATGATTTTCTTTTCTTTTGTTTTTACCACATTTTTTTCTATTGTTGACTGCTTAACTTGTGCAATTGATGTTCCAACAAAAATTGAATGGTTTCTTTATTATCAGCACCATTTTGTTCTTGATTTTCTAAAGAAACACACTTTGAATCTGGAGTATGAATATTCATAAATAAACTCTTTAGTTTGTTGAAAATTTATTTTTCTACATAGTTTTTAATCCTCAATACTTTAGCACTTATAAGATGGCCCCATTGTACACATTTCAGACTCGGATTTTTGACGTATTAACAGCAACTTCTTAAAACTTTTAGATTAGATATTTATACCTTTCTCTTTTGTTGATATTAATAATTCAAATTAATAATAAAGTTATTAACAAAACACTTGAGAAGAACTATAAAAGTCTACTACTTCATTACAAAAAAAAAAAAAAAAAAAATGAAAGCAAAACAAAGTTGAAATTGTAGTTGATATTCTAGTTTTGGTTTTACAATTACAGTTATGACAGAATTATTGAACACTGCAGTTAAATTTTGACTGGTGAAAATTACAATAAAACTTTTGAGAGGTGTAAAATTACTTCATTACTGAAATTTAAGAACAATTTTTAAGAGAAATAAAAAATGTGAAGTTGAAGTACATATTCTAGTTTTGTTTTTACAATTGCTGTTATAGGTTATGACAAAATATTGTCATACTTTAAATATATCTTCATTTACATATAAACATTATAATTTCATAATTGTGAAAATATACAAGTATTTATTTTTGTTAACATTGCTTTTTAATAAGATAAGGTATGCAAGGAGCAAATTAGTTTTACATTTGTTTTTAAATATAAAAAACAGAATTTTAAAAATGTTTTACTATCCGGCAACCGGATATTAAAATATTCGGCCGGAACGAATATCCGGTTCGAGTGCCGAATAAGCAGTATATCCGGCAGGAGCCGGATATCCGGTGCATCCCTAGAAATTATCATCAGGGATGCCACTCAGAAAACAGCAAAAAAGAGGAAATTATGCGTAAAGTAAAATTTACGACATTTTTCACAACATTTATGTGTGAATTTTGTAAATTTTATTGTTTATAATAAACTAAATAAAGAATTACAGCTTTTATTTCTTTTGTAAACTTTTAATTTATAAGAGTAAGTAAAATTTATTTTTTTTTAGTTCACAGCATTTTACATCAATTAAGGTAAACCAGCAGCAGCTTCAGTGAGGATTTTTATGTATCGCATCATTTTAAACCAATTCAAGTAATAGATTCGATGATTATTCCACGAGTGAATAGCAAAATTTTGCAGGATATTTTTTTGGACGAAAATAGCTGTTTTATTTCATGATCGTTTGACGAAAATCGCCGTTTTATGCAGCGATCGTTTGACGAAAATCATCGTTCCACATCGCGATCGTTTGATGAAAATCGCCGTTTCACATTGTGATAGTTTCACAAAAATCCCCGTTTTACATCGCGATCGTTCAACAAAAATGGCCGTTTTATTTAGCGATCGTTTGTCGAAAATCGCCGTTTCACATCATGATAGTTTGACGAAAATCATCGTTCCACATCGCGATCCTTTGACAAAAATCACCGTTTTGTTTCGCGATCGTTTGACGAAAATTGCCGTTTTATTTCGCGATCGTGTGACAGAAATCGCCGTTTTACATCGCGATCTTGTGACGGAAATCGCCGTTTTATATCGTGACTTTTTTGACGAAAATCGCCGTTTCACATTGAGATTCGTTTCACAAAAATCACCGCTTCGTTTCGCGATCGTTTGATGAAAATTGCTGCTTTATATCGCGGGCGTTTGATGGAAATATCCTGGTTTTTTTCGATCTTTTTAACGAAAATCCCTGTTATATTTCGCTATTTTTTAACGAAAATTGCTGTTATATTTCGCGATCGCTTGACGAAAAAGGCTGTTGTATTTCGCGATCTTTTAGTGAAAATCGCTGTTTTATTTCGCAATCGTTCGACGAAAATCGTTATTTTATTTCGTGATCGCTTAACGAAAATCGCGAATTCTTAAAAATTAAAAAAAGCGGAAATCCGCCTTTTGGCGGAAAAGTGGCATCCCTGTATCATTCATAGGTGTCCATGTATTCGATTCTTTGTGTGGCCCTTATATCATTTTATCTATATTCTTCAAACCTTTCTTCGTAAAGTGAATGCAGTTCAGCGTAAAAATGCAAAACTTACTTAAAAACCAACTTTAAGTAATTTAAGCTCATATTCAGTAACGTTTGCGACCTCTTTTGGGTATCCCTGTATATCAACTATAGTACTTATATACACCATATAATATGCATAGATTTAGTGAAACTTAAACGCACATATCATAATTAAAATGCATTTCATTCATCCATTAGCCATCATCGGATACATGTACACTGTAAAAAAAAATCTGGAAACCTACGAATCTAGTTTTTGTAAAGCTACAGAAATCTGCAAGCTTACTAAAATTTTATATGTAGCCTGGTATTCTTTTTACCACTCGCATTGTACAAATACATGAAATATCTTAGCTTCACCTGTCAGCCAATCAGAAAGGGCTTCAGTGGTGACGTAAGGACTATTCACGCAGCCACAGAGCCGAGTAATGCATCCATCTTGAATCTGGTATCGATAAAAATATTTCTAGTTAGTAAGTAAATTTTTAGTCTATATGATTTAAATTTTATTATATAAATGTTTGATTTTTAGTTATTAGCAAGCTAATCTTCCTAATTATTCGTTAAATCTGTGTTTATTGCAAGTAAAAAATTTCTAATGTTTTATAAAATAAATCAAATTTACCTGCTCTTTTTCTGAATTTCATTTCTCTTTTTTGCTCCCTTTTCCGCAGTACCAACATTTAAAGTGTTTAAAACTTACTTTAAAAAAAATATTACTCTATTTTTATTTTAGCGAATAAATTCCATTAAACATTCGTTAAATCGTATTCATTTCATTAAAACTTCATATGAATTTCACCCTTAAAATTTTGTTCCCGAACTTTCTTCACACAGTAACAGTACTCAATATTTAAAACTCTTTAAAACAGCTTAAATTAAAATAACATAAAATACAATATATGTTCTATGCGTTATTTTATTGTCATAATAAATTATCAATTAAGGCATTTCTTCCCCCCCCCCCCAAAAAAAAATATCATTTCCCCGTTCATCCACACTCCTTGCGAAACTTTAAGAACACACAGAAAGTCTTTAAAAGTCTTTATAGCCCAGTGGTGGAGGAGGGGAAAGAAGCCGAAATCGGAATTAGTTAATGGAAAGCTGAAAATTATTTAAATTCATTTATTTTAGGTCTAGAATGAATGTATTAAGTGTTCCCCTCTTGCTATGTGCGCGTTAAAAAATGGGTACAAATTGTATAATTGAAAAACACGATTTTATTGATTACCATAAAATATCTAATGAAAAATAAACTTATCAAAAACATTGTTAATGCAATGTTTTAAAATTCTGAATAAAATGACAACCGATATTTAACATTTTTGTTGAATTTTCACAATTCAACAATTGGATTCAACTTCATTCAAATATTGCCTAAATCACTAAACAAAAGCTTTCAGCGCGAACAAACGAGGTTATCAGTATATACGTGATTGTTATTATGTAAATGTAATTTTTAGTTATTGATGCATTATTTAGGATGGATATATTGAGATTTGTGGCTTAGCCTCTTGATTGCGGGTTATAGACCAGAAATTGTATATGAAAGAAATGACGAAGTCTGATTTAATTACGAGAAATCCAGAAATTGTTTTTATTTCCATCGACATAGAATAGAAATGAATCTACTATGTTTCTTTCTTTTGCTGGATGATCTACAAACAAATTAACTTAAAAAGTACATCCTTTTATAATTTTTAGAATATTTCAAAAATGACTCGTAAATGATGGCAAATATTGTTTATTATTTCCAATATGAAATGGGTGTAGCTCTTAATATAATGTATATAGAGTGAACAACAGTACGTGTCTATTAGAATTAAGGAAATTGAAAATAAAGTGCAAGGATGGGAGAGGGGGGGTGCGGTAGAGCGACAAATGAGTGTGCATAAGACTATTCAATAGAGAAGTTCAAAGTCAACGAATAGCGCGATTTAAACTTTATATTTTGTGTTAAGGACAAATATCGCTCTAATTAAATGATTTTCGACTAGTATACAAGAATCTTCATTTAAATTCATAAAAGTTTAAAACCTTAGGAATATTGAAAAAAAAATTAGTCTTTAAGTAAAAAATCTTTCGTTTAAACCAATGATTTAAGTCTGGGGGTGTGAGTTGAGAAATGAAATGTAAAACATCTATCATTCATGCACCATTTTCTCAATAACTACTAAATGTATTCTCAAAATATGCAAAATAAAATCCTTACATAGTTACAAAAACATCGTGAAGGCCTCAACAATTTAAAAAATGTACACGTATGTAACAAATGGAGAAATAGCGGATGGATAACTTGAAATCTCCTAGTTTAGAGCTTTAGATTAGCGATTAAGATAAAATTTTGAAATAGAATTGAGACATTTTTTTTATTGCGAATTTCAAATCTAAGAAATTTGTATTCACAATGGTTTCTATAGACTTAGTTGTTTTAGAATATAGTTAAAATAATTTTTAATAAAGTATATTTTCACTCTATGTACATATTTTCTAACGTTCATCTAGTACGTGGGTAAAAAGTCAGCACATTAATTCTAGACCTAAACTGAAGAGATCAAAGCAATTTCAAGTTTTTCCCTAATTATTTTAAGATAAACCTCTTAACCACTGCGGTTAATCTTTGAAATAGAATTGTGCCATTAATGTTCAGCAAAAATATTAAATGTAAGTGCTCATTTTACTCGGAATTTTAAGCTTTACAACACTTATAGTGTTTTTGATAGTTAATTCTTTTGAGATATTATTGTGGCATTAAACTGTAAATCTAATATATTTCTAACGCTCCGCTAGTATGAGAATAAAACTTACTATATTCATTGTAAATCTAAACTGAAGAGATTAAACCTATTTCCTTCTTTCCCTTAATATCGAATTCTACCATACAATCACTGGGCTATTAGTAACTAATAAATTTTCATTAATGTAAATAAGTCATCTAATACTCCCCCTTTCTAAAAAGAAAAATAAATCGCTAATTTTTTTCCCCCTCAACACATAAAATTTAAAACCTTAAGTCATTCTTTAAAAAAAATTTCTGATCCATTTCTTTATTATAAGAATGAATAATAGGTCATATCCATAAAATCCAAATAAAAATCACTCCCCCTCTCGCCTTACAAGCATACAAAATTTAGTCTTTTACCCTAATTAATTTTCATTTTTTTCGCTAATTGTAAGTCTTCAATAAGTTATATTATCAATCGTTTGAAATATCCCCTTCCCTTTCTTCAATAATAAAAGAAAATATGGTTATCTTTGTCTCCATTCTTACTCGTTGAATTAAAAATCTTTAAAAGTCTATTTTTCTTCCTGCTGTATTTGTTATTTTATTTTGATAGCAGTTAAACACCTTAAATCTTCCCTAAATCGCTCAACCAAAGATATTGTTACTTAATAAGGGAGAGTGGGGTGGAATGGGACAGTACATTTTTCTTTTTATATTCCATTAATAAACATTTCATCAGTTACGTATTCCATTAAGCAAAAGCATCCCCAATCTTCAGTTGAATAAAATAGCTGATTTACATATGCTTGCAATTGTAAAAAGGAAAAGAATATTTTAAGAATTAAAAGTAAATTTGCTATATGTTTTTATGCTTTCTGCTATTAACACTCCGTCGGGCGCGTCTCAAAAGTTGCCCCATCGGGCGCGTTGTACTTGGCAGATACATTCTGTATTTCAGCATCATATATTGTTTAAAAATGACTTTTAAAATATTATTCATCGTCACTTTTTTCAAACTGTTCAGAATTTTCATTGTAATCGCTAAATAAAATTTTATGGGCAATTTCTATGTCTTTAGGGTTATTCAAATCAAAAAACCGTTTAGTATTTATCATTTCGAAGCCGAAAGATAAACAGGAGAGACTGAGGTATTCACATATTCTAACCTAATATCAGTGGGAAAGTAACTACAAACGCTATCGGGCGCATGTATCTAATAGATACAAATCCTTAACAAAACGCGAAACCGGAAATTCCTATCGACAAAAATTTGAAACCGCTGCATTCCAGGGACGGAAATGACAGGAAAAACAGATACTGTGAAGGTCAAGGTCGTAAAACTCCCTTTTTTTTCAAAAACGACAAATGTCTTACGCATGTATTTCTCAGATACAGCGCGCCCGATGAAGTGTTAATGACTTGTTTATGTAAATAAGTAATTGTTTATCTATTTATAGAACATTATACTGCTAATCATCCATAATTTAAACTATATCTAGTAGCAACATTTATGTCCATACAAGAAGTTTAACATAAAGTACAGGGAGGAATGGGACATGCCAGTAAAGGAAGGAATGGGACAATTCCAATTTTTTTCACTCTTATTTTTTCTCTTAGTTGCAGTTCCGTTAATTATAAAATCGTTTCTGAAAATTATGTTTCTCCCATAATTTCTTTTATATTCCGATAATTTCAGAGCTTTAAGTGAGTAGTTCAATTGCATGTCTGTTAATTTGTTTTATTTATATTATTTTAATTACTCATAGAGGAAGTTTTTATTTTTATGTAAAATTAGCCGTATAAAAGGATGAACTCTTTATGTTGTTTTAAGAACAAATTAATCTTTGGGGTTGTGCAAATATAATGTTATCATTTCAGGAGGGAGGAGGTTTGTCTTTTGATATAAATATCATTTCTGATCATCAATTGTTTCTCTTTTTATTTGTAACATGGTCTTTAGTACAAAGTAGTACGTTATTTTTATAGCCTGTTACATATTTTTTTTAACACAAAGTTATTAAAATCGCTAAATTATTATAAATTTATTTAACTCCGAAATATAGTATACTGTAACGTTTAAAATTCTTATTTTTCTTCATATGTGTATGCATATATAATCACAGTTCGAGAAACAGTATAAAGTGCATTTGAAATTAAGCTTGTGCTTACTAATAAATAAAGAGAAAGAATGTTGTCTTCGTTTTTTGATATGAATTTCTATATGCTCTCCACCCATCTCTGTTGTGTGCAAGTACAATAAATCTTTATTACTGTGTGAGGGAGTGACCTTTAGTCATAAAGGCACTCTAGTGTTTCTGAGATCGTGACGTCAATAATTTAACATTTTGTAGGCGTAAAAGTGACATCTATCCTCTCTTTTACTTTAACTTTCTAGAGTGTGTGTGCTCTTTCGAATTCCGCAGTTAGCTCGCGGTTATTAGTATTATGTTAATGAGAAGTATCTCAGTTTGTCGCGTATAAAAGCTTGGGTGTGAGTTTGTGGTGTGTGTGTTTCTGGCCTTAGCCAGCAGCCAGCGTCTGTGTGTTTCTGGTAGTAGCCAGCAGCCAGCAGCCTCTGTGTGTATTCCGCCATTAGACAACGAAGTTGATGATTGTTTAGTAAGGTGCTGACGATTAGAGAATAGCTACGGCCTCCAGTAAAACGGAAAGGAGTTCGGATAGTGGATTAAAGATTCGGCCTTGGTAAGAAAGTTTAGAATCGTTCCGTTTTGATTATTTGAGAAATAAAGAAATATCCACAGCCACGGGCTGTGAAATTAAGATTTGTTTAGTAGATCAGCCAGGAAATAGTGTCAAGTGCTAGACGGTGCCCCGACTGAGCTAGACCGAAACTTGTGAGTATGATTTAGCTTTTCATAGTGTTCTCAGTGAGTGAAATTATAGATTGGCTCCACTTTCCTTTAGCCCTTATCATTTTAATAAACTGTGTTGTTTTAACCTAAATTAGTGAGTATGTCTGCATATAACGTGACAAATGACACCCAGCATGAATATACCGTCACAAATGGCGCCCAACGAAATGTCGGACAGTTTGAGATTGTGCCACGAGTGTATTTCACCGGTGAGGGTGATATTAGTGAATTTTTAGTGAAATTAGATTATTATATTTTGTTCAATAATATACCTGAGAAAAACAGGTACGTAGTGCTTAAATGCTCGTTAAAGGGCGAAGCACTTTTGTGGTTAGAAAATATAGGAAAGTTTTTGATTACTGAGGAAGCGAAAAGATTTGAACAAACTGTAATTGAGTTAAAGAAGGCATTTCCTCCCGTTAAAGATAAAAGTATTTTGAGAAAAGAGTTCTATTGTAATAAGCAGAATATTTATGAGTCGGCGTCAAAATTTTATCTTCGTAAGCTGGAACTAAAAAATAAATTAGATTTGGATATTACATTTGAGGAATTGTTGGACATTGTCTTTCCTCTTTTTAATCCAAATATACAGGACTTTATTGAAGTTAGAGCACCGAAGAATTTTGCAGAAATGCACCAGATATTATCGAAGTATGAGTCTCGGCATAGCTCGGATCAACGGGATTTGCGTAACCCTCGGCAGAGACCTGTCACGGATAGTAATTTGAGAAATGAGGGGGAACGTAATTTTGTGAGAGGGGGACAGCGATTTCCGGATAATAATGTGCGTAATAGAAATGATGGATTTGGTCGTAATATGTCGAATACGAGTAATGGTAATAGGAATGGTGGTGGTGCTAATAATTTTAGAAGTGGTGAGAGAAATATGCATGGAAATAGACAGAATAGTGGTTATGATCGTAGTGGGGGAGTACGGGACAGGAATGTTTCTTCGCAAGTAAGGAGATTAACTTCGGATGAGAATTTTGAAGGTAGATCAGTGCAAAGGAGAGGTGTGAGGAGGTCGGGTCAGTTAAACTGGTAAGTGACTGTATTTCGGAAGGTATGCAGTCACAGGTCAAATCGAAAAAGCCTTCTGTGAGTTTAAATAAAATTACTATTAATCCGGTTGAGTTACCTGAAGTGTTAATTGTGTTAGATGGTATTGTCGTTAAAAGTGTCTTCGATACAGGGGCAGATAAGTCGTTCATTTCTTTTGATTGTTATCGGAAATATTTTTCATATAAGAAGTTGAAAAGGTCAAGTCTGGTGGTTCAGTCAGCACAGGGAGTAGCTTGCGATAATAAAGGTTCAGTGGAATTGGAAGTTGAAATTCGTTCGGTTAAGACATGTTGGGAGTTTTGTGTGTTAGATGGATTAACAGTGCATTGTATAGTTGGTGTGGATTATATGAGGGATAGAGGAATTAGTTTGGATTTCTTTAAAAAGTCGTTAATCGTGAATAAGGATGAGAATGTGAGTAAGAAAGAGCCTGTTTCAGTGTCAGTTAATTTGGAGGAGTCGGGGTTAAGTGAAATGGAGAGGGAGGAATTTAATAAGTTTTTAAATGAATTTGGAGAGGTTTTTTCAGATAAACCGAGTTTAACTAATGAAGTTCATATTGGTTTTGACGCACTAGTTGCTAGTAAACCATTTCGTTATGATTTTATATCTAATATTTTTAAATCTTTTTGTGAAAAGTTGGAGACTGAGGTCGGTATAGAACTTCCTCAGTCTAATATGGCTGAACGTGTAAATCGTACATTAATTCAAATGATTTCTTCTTATGTTGGTTCTCATCATGCAAATTGGGACCAATTTCTTCAGCATTTTGCGTACGCACTTCGTACGGCAGTTCACGAGTCAACGGGGAAAACGCCTGCTGAATTGTTTTTGGGTAGAAAAGTTATTACTCCATTCCAAAGGTTAGTTATGGTGTCAGATGCGGAAAGTCAGTACATGTGTCAGGATATTGAGAGGTTGGTTAAGGAAGCTCAGGTTCAAATGGGAAAAGCGCAAGAAAAGCAAGCTCAGTATTATAATATGCGTAGAAGGGAGTTAGAAGTGAAAGTTGGAGATTTTGTGTTAGTAGAAAAGCATTGGTTAAGTTCAAGTCGTCAAAAGAGAGTAGCTAAGTTTGGTCCGAAGTTTGTAGGTCCGTTCGAGGTTTTGGAAGTTCGAAATAATAATTTGGTTGTTGATGTCAATGGTGAAAGAATGACTGTTAATCTGGATCAGGTTAGAGTGTATAAGTTTAGAGAAAATGGTAGTGAAGGTTCTCATATGTCGAGTGGTGTTTCGCGAAATTCCCGATCCAATGAGTGTCCCGAGTCCAGCACTTCTTCATCTAATTCTTTTCATCAATATTCAAGAAGAAAATTTGGTCAAACAGCTCCAAAGACTGTTATTGAAAGTCGAAAGCCTAGCAATCCGAGAGCAAAGTATAATAAAAATAAGAGAACTGTGTCAAATACATCGGACTCTGTGTGTCATAAAAGACAAAAAATTATAAATTGTCCAGTTCCTCCATCTATTAGACAACAACCTCACAAGCATAAATTAACTAATAGTTCACCATCTTCAGTGATTAATCCCCAGAAAAGATTTCGTTTGGACACTCGTAAAACTGTTAAGCGAAGTTTAAATTCTGAATTTTTGCCTAACAAGAAACTACATAGGTCCGGAAAGAAACGTGGCCTAGGATCTTCGGTAACTTCGGGTGCGTCTAGAAAGAGGAGGCAACTCTCAGATTACCGGCAACAACAGTGTGAACCTCGCCATGGAGTGAACCCAGCGAACCGGCCAGAGCAGAGTCGTCGAGTGGAACCTACGAGTATTCCACGGCATCCATTCAGAACCAGGCTCCAGGCACGACAGTCAACTGTGGCGTCACCGTACAGTTCTGATGACGAGAGATCCTTCGTGCAAGCCTTCTGGGACAGGAGGAGACAGCCATCTTGCAGTATGAAGCCTGCAAGCAGTGAATCGTCTCTATGATTGGGTGATAATGTTCTTTATTAAATTTCTATTAGAGTGCATATATGTGGTAGCAATGTGAAGGAATAGAAAGCAGAGAGACTGTTTTATACTTTTGGCCATTTTTGGATTTTTTTGACGGACTCACGTTTAGTGCTTAATTGTGTTCAAAATTTGTTTGCAAAATTGTTAGTTTTATGTATGTTGAAAATTTTGGTCTTAACTGCTTTTTAAAAATTCTGGATCTATTGTTAAATTGTTATATTATTTGTTTAAAATGTTACTATATTGTTATTGTTCATGTGTTATAAAATGTATGTTAATGTATGTTTAAATTTTCAGAAAGTACAGATAGTAATTTGAGTTATTTTGTACACGCGCCGCGGTTCAGGCGCGCACGTGTTTTGCGGTCAAGAAGTCCTTGACACGCGTTTCTATCTCTTATACTAACATTTAATGAATTAACTTTCTTCTTATCGTTCGTGTTTTATGAGTTGCGTTTTGTACTTTAGTTGGAAATGGTTTCCGCAAGTTGCGAAGTTTTAAGCTGCATTTGAATTTGAAATTGTATTGTATTAAAATTGAATGTTAATGTGATTTTCTTGCAGGGAAGTATACTTTTTGTTATGTATTGATTCTGCTATTTTTCTTTTAGTTAATACAGATGAAGAGATTGATGACGTCATTTTGTAAATTTTTGATATTTTTTGATTGTTGCATAAGCACAGCGATATGCCGCTGTACGTATGTGCCCCAATTATTGTTCAAGTGGAGTTAAGTCTGAAGAAGTTTGGGAGTTAGTTCATTGGCTAATGGGGATGTAGGTGTTACGTAGTAGCAGAGTTAGTTTAGTATGAAGTAAATGTAATTTTAGATGAAGTCGGAATTTGGATGAGGAAAGTTTTTGCGCATTGGGTTTTTTGGACTTGGTGCGAATTCTAGTATATTAAAAGTTATGGAGAAATTTTTGGGTAAAGTTATAGTTGCATTGCAATATTGAGGAAAATTTCGGAAGGTTAGTGTTTTGAGAAATTTTAGCACTCCCAGTGGAGTGGGTTGTTTTGAGAGAAGAAGTAATTAGTTCTGAAAGTTTTACGAGTTTTTGGAAGTTTTACGGAGGCTATTTGTAAGATAGAAGAATGATTGGATCGAATATGTGATTATTTGAGGCAAACTGAGTTTTTTTGGTTGTGATGGGTTAAAGTTAATATTTTAAAAGTTATGTTTCGGCGTTAAATTTCACCCATCACTGTGTTTTATTACGGCTCTAAATTTATAACAAGAAAAAGTTCTGGGCATGCATTTAGCCCAGCCCTTTTTCTCTGCGGAGTTCGAGGGGGGGTTGTGAGGGAGTGACCTTTAGTCATAAAGGCACTCTAGTGTTTCTGAGATCGTGACGTCAATAATTTAACATTTTGTAGGCGTAAAAGTGACATCTATCCTCTCTTTTACTTTAACTTTCTAGAGTGTGTGTGCTCTTTCGAATTCCGCAGTTAGCTCGCGGTTATTAGTATTATGTTAATGAGAAGTATCTCAGTTTGTCGCGTATAAAAGCTTGGGTGTGAGTTTGTGGTGTGTGTGTTTCTGGCCTTAGCCAGCAGCCAGCGTCTGTGTGTTTCTGGTAGTAGCCAGCAGCCAGCAGCCTCTGTGTGTATTCCGCCATTAGACAACGAAGTTGATGATTGTTTAGTAAGGTGCTGACGATTAGAGAATAGCTACGGCCTCCAGTAAAACGGAAAGGAGTTCGGATAGTGGATTAAAGATTCGGCCTTGGTAAGAAAGTTTAGAATCGTTCCGTTTTGATTATTTGAGAAATAAAGAAATATCCACAGCCACGGGCTGTGAAATTAAGATTTGTTTAGTAGATCAGCCAGGAAATAGTGTCAAGTGCTAGACGGTGCCCCGACTGAGCTAGACCGAAACTTGTGAGTATGATTTAGCTTTTCATAGTGTTCTCAGTGAGTGAAATTATAGACTGGCTCCACTTTCCTTTAGCCCTTATCATTTTAATAAACTGTGTTGTTTTAACCTAAATTAGTGAGTATGTCTGCATATAACGTGACAAATGACACCCAGCATGAATATACCGTCACAACTGTTGAATGTATTATGTAACAAAAAGGTATCATGAGATTCATTTAAATAGTATTGCTTTTAATTGTTATGTGATATCAAGTTTTTTCATATGAAAAATGATATTTTATCAACTTCTCATCATTTGATCATAAAAATATGCGGAAAATAAATGAAACAAGTTTTGTATGTCTTTTCGAGCAAAATAAGTTATAGGAATCCAAATTTTGAACACTTTGATACCGATATCATTAATGGGGGGGGGGGGAGTGTTCAAGTGATGATAACGTATGAATCGGAAGGAGAGAGGGGATCCAAAATTAAGAAAAAGTTGATAAAATTATATTTGCACAGCCCCTTTCGAAAGCGAGCTCTACGCAATACAGAATAATTAAAAAAATATTTCAGGTTTCAAAATTGTTTTTAAAACCATAGACAATCGGTAAGGGGCTATGCAACTATAATTATAGTTATATTGCATAAAATCAAGTGTACAAATTTATTTAAAACGTACGTAATATTAATTGTACAGTAACATACACAGATATAGAGAGACTTTTAACAATTAATTTTTTCAAAGATATTTTTTGAATATTTTATTTCTTCTGTTATTACAAAGTATAGGATTCGTAAAAAGTTTCGTCACATTTAGATATTTTAGGGGCCAGTTTTCCCGTTTTTACGAAATATGAGCCTGGGATTCTATTTGCATGTGACACACATTTCGTGGGTACTCGGTCACAAGAACTAATGCACAGGATTTAATATTTAAAATATATATGTTTAATATAGAAATTATGCCCAGTCTGTCTCTGATATAAATTGGTGATGATTAGTTTTTAATGTAAATTCTAGTTTTCAACGGATTTACACGTTTTAGAGGTCAGATATACCAAAAAACTTGTTTTTACTAAATGGCTGTATGTATGCGACCTAAATTTCGTGGGTGCTCTGTCTCAAAACCTAATTTACAGCTTTCAATAAAAAAAATATATTCAGATAGTCCTTGTTATAAATTGATTCCGATTTTTCTTTTTCGTAAACCGTTCAATAGATTTTGTTGCTGTTCTACTTTTTTTTGAGATTTCTGCAACAACTCTACCTGAATGCATAATGTACGGATTTTCATCAAACTTCAGATTTAGTTTGTCCCTAATATCATTTGGTGTTTTTTTATATTTTGGCGTAAATCGCTCAATATATGGCGCTGATTTGCTGAATTTTTCACAATTTGCACAATAGAGGGGGGGGGGGATCTGCATAATTTCCGCAAATTCTAATCTTATGAACTAACGCACGTATTTTCATCGAACTTCAGATTCAGTTTTATGTTGACACCAGCTAATGCAGTGTCACCGTTGCAGGTTTTGGTGTGGATCACTAAACAACTAGCGCTTTTATGGTGCATTTCTTACGCGATTTTACCGATATTCATATCTTAAGAACTAATGCACGGAATTTCATATCATTAGAATTTTCACGATGGGCATAGATTGTCTTTTAATTTTGGTACTTCGATCAATTTTAAAATAATATTATGTATGAGATAGAAGAAAATTGTAGGATTTGGAATTGTGGTATAAGGTATTTCCGCTATTTTACATTCTTAAAAAACTTGACATTATCAATCAAACTCTTTGAATTTTTTTTTTGTGTTAAAAACAAAAGATATAGGAAGCCTGGGTGAAAAAAATATTGATATTTAGTGGAAAAGAGCTGGTAAGATTTTTACTGCGATAAAACTCTCAGGTTTTAACAAATTTTGTCAAAATTTTCACATTTTATTTTGTAAAAAAATATTTCTAATTGTCGAAATGTTACGAAATTTTCGTAGGTAATGCAAGTATGGTTTATTGAAGTGCTCTAAAAAGATGTTCAAATATGGAAGTTTAGTTACATTTATATGAAGGAAAGTACATATATTTAATAAACATATGCTTTCCTTGTGGTTTGAAGTGATATGCCTTCGCCAGTGCATTTGAGAGAGTTAAAATTCCATTAATTTTGTTAAAATTCAATTAATTTTTATACATGTAAATATAAGAGGTATTTAATATGGTTTTACGTAATTTTTATAAAATGTTAATATACAGGGAATAGTGGTGTAAGATAGTGGGAGGAATTGGACAGTAGGTTTTTCTCTTTATGTAACATTCTAAACATTTCATCAATCGCATGCTAGATGAAGCGATGGTAGCCAAATCTTTAGTTGAAAAAAATTGTTGGTCTGTATAAGCTTACAATTATATAAAAGATTATTTCAAGAATCAAAAGTAAATTTACTTTTTATGCTTTCTGTATGTTAATGATTTGTTATTCATAGGTGTAATAGTTTCATTATTTATGAAGCATTACATTGTATATTATTATTTATTTAAAACAAGTCTAAAAGCAGCACTTTGGTTTATACAAGAAATTTAACACAAAAAAGGAAAGTGGGGAGGAATGGGACATGCCAGTAAAGGGAGGAATGGGATATGTCTTTCATTTTTTTAAATGAGATGAATGTAAATTCCTAACATGCAAACATATTTAGAGGGTAATATATTAATTATAACATTGATAATATTTTCATTAACTTCAAAATGTAAATAATTTGAACTGATAATTTTTTTATGTTATCTATGACTAACAATCCTGAATTTCCATTTACGTTATGAAGATCCTGGAATTCTATATTATGCCACATACATTATATCAATCTACAATCTTTATTAGATTATATATCTAGCCGACACTTGATTATTTGTGCCTTATAGCTTTATTTTATTGCGATTCGATATATCTCTGTTAGTGGTGAGTTATAGGGCAGATTTTGAAACTTACAATTTCCTTAATTATAAAATACCTTTTGTATGTTTTGTTTCTATGTTGTTCAAGAACATTAAAAGGTGTTTCACCTTGCACTCTATAAATTGAAATTTATGTTTTAAAGTTAATTAAAGTTGATTTTCTAAGTTTTGTAAAAAGTGTCGCACCCCACTCCAATTTCCTCTAAAATAACAAAAATTGTAAATACCCAAATACCCTAATAAATGGGCCTGCCAAATGATGGCTGTTTGCATATATTCGAAGGTTAAGCTTTTGTATTACAATGCATGCCTATTGGCATTATTTATTGGGTAAAAAGGCGGATTGTGTTTCAGCATTATTTACTTATAAGACATGCCGTCAAAGACCAATGGCAACATACAATGCTAATGTTTTTTTTTTAAATCTACAACGTCAACATTATGGGTGCCTTCAGGACATCATTTTAATTGATACATATTTAGCATTTGTAAAGCATATTCAATATTTTTTATGTGTTAGAATTCCACCTATCAATGGATTTTTGTATTTTTATTCCATAAGTTACAAGAATGCCAAGCCTTTATAAAAAAGACCTTTTCAATATGGTTTTACGAGTTCATTTTAGATGAAATTAGTAATGAATAATGAGGGCAATTTACAATTTATTGATGCTATGTCAGTAAATGGAAAAACCTCAGATGAGAAAATCCTATGACTGCATATGCGACTTTAACGTTGCCAAAATGCCGATCATCAGCTTTAATTTAGAATACATGGTTTTTCTTCATCTTGTTAATTTTTAAATAGTTGTAATATTCAATTATTCAATACGAAGATAAATATTGGCTTTTTTATAATATTATATTCATTATAAGTTTTACTAAATTTTTCTTTCTTTTTTATGTTAACATCCAACTTATCATTTTAGATGCAGGAAGAAGCTGAAGTTCAATTTAAAAACAATGCCAGCCACCTTGACGATGAAAGTAGAGGAAAAAGAAGCACTATTATGACTGAGAAAAATCTTGCGAACCTCATTCTGCAGCATTGAAATTTTACAATTATTTTATTGCAGTACAACTTTAAATTCATTTTCTGATATTATCCTCAAAAATAATCTTTAAAAAGTATGCAATTCAAAAGCATTTGTATAAATACTAATTATGTAATATTTGCAAAATGTGTGTCACATTAAAAACATATTTTTTATTATAATGAATTAAATAGTTATTTAATAAAATTTATTCATATTTCATTGTATTTTGTTATTTAATCATATTACATTTATTGGTAGTAGAGATATGCATATTACATTTATATCAAAGACGACAGCTCATAATATTTTCCAAATCAATATGTGTTTCTTTTTGTTCCCATTCTAGATTTCTACTTTTAGAAAGGTTGCTAGTAAACTCTGATTATAACATACTGATAAACATTAAAAAGTGCGAAACCTGCCCATAATTACAGTTGATAAGTCAAAGATGCATTTTTGTGTACATATGTTAAGGTGTGTATATTATCTCTCCTATATGTAACTATTTAAGTTAAAGATTCTAATTCCAGAGCAATATTAACCACAGATTAACTCTACTAAATTCATACATGTTCGACCCATTCTTCCGGATCTTTTAGCCAGTTTAGAGTTTTAAATTTGTGATCCTATCAATAATTTTTTCCTCTTTGATATTTTAATTTGAATCAAAACTCTCAATTAAATAAAGTATTAAAAATGCATAATGTATTAAACGTAGGTGGTGAAAGAAATTTGTGAGGAATAAGTCGAGATAAAAGACAAGAAAAAAATTAAAGGGAAAAAGATTCTAGTAATTAGTAAGAATTGTACGGCATATCCACCTGAAAAAATAATAACGTTTAAAAAAATTCTTAAATGTGACATTTAGATAAATTTGCAGATCTCTTATCTGTTTGGAACCATTGAATTAGTTATTCTGTAGTTTTTCAAAAATATGTAAAAGAAGACACTTGTTAATGAAATTCATATGACCATAGAACTGAATAAAACACATTAAATACAAGACTACTATATTTTCACTTCTAGCATTCTAGTTTAGAAGCACATTCGCATAAAATGAACGGACAACGTTTTTTCATGATATAAAGATTTTCAAATCATTTATTGGATTAGATGAGACTCAGTGCTTTATATGTATAAATTAAGCACCGTGCTTAATCTAAAATCATAATATTTCTTTTAGGCATATTTTAAATCTCAGTTATGATACTTTATTTACATTATTGTATCTATTTGCTTTTTTTAGTTTAACTAAAGGCCGCAATATCTGCTAAAGCAGATAACTAAAGCAACTTTTGTAATTGTACATGATTTTCTTCTGTTGCGGTTACATGAAAAGTTCTAGGCATCCCAGTTTCCTAGAAAATTCTTAGTAACCTTCCAGAATTTTTTTTACAGTGTACAGTACTTCGGAAAGAATATACTATTTGCAATCTTTTGTGTGTCCCTGTAAATGCTATGCACTTCATATTATGCATGACTGTACCGTATAATTTATGTTAAGCCTCAGCTATATATATCAATTTTATTATATATAAAATAGTTTAATATAGTTAAAATATGTCGCACACAATTCCCTGTTTTACCATTATGTAATGAAATTCTTTTGCGTTGCCCTGTAAATGAAGAATAGCTATTTTTTCACCGCATTTTTTACAGAATGCATATTTTAATGCATTTTGTAAATGCATATAAATTTTAATATGATTGACAGGATGTAACATCTTTAAAATTCATTTGCAACGATTTTTTCCTATAGGCCGTAATGTAACGGTAAACTTTTGATTACCCCTGTAAATAAACTAATCATGGTAGAAACTTCATTTTCAATAGGGTTCGTGCTAGGGTAAATATTAACAAAATATAAAAATTTCATAGCGATCTGAGAATATTTACGAGAGTTAGAACGCGGCCAGACAAACCGAATGCATAAGCACTTTTCAACTTAGTTGGAAAGTGCTAAAAAGTGAAATGTGAGTTAATTTAAACCAGTTTAAACCAGTTACTTTTAATATTTCTAATCAGATTTTTTTTTAACAAAAATTATACCAAACAAGCTTTACGGGGTAATTAAATAGCTAATGATGCATCTAAACTATTTTCTGGTTAGAAAATTATTTAACCTAGGTTAAATTAACGCACATTTTACTGAAGTTATGTCTAATATTGACAAATATGTATATGGTTTCGACAACAAAAATGAATTTAGTATTCATAAGTTTTGTAAGAACATTTTATTTTTTTGTCATTATTATTATTCAGAAAAAATGTCAGATAAATCATGCAAATCCAATAAAAAAAAATTCCAGGCAAATTGAAATATATGCTACGAAAAAAATAATTATAGTTGTCAAACTCTATCTGAAGCACTTATGACTAAATTAAACGTAAAACATGTAACTATAAAAATATTTATACAAAAGCTGAAAAAAAAAATCAAAAGATAAACTGATGTTTTACAAAAATCTACTTGATATTTTTCTAAATAAATCGTTCGATATAAAAAGCAATATTAATTACTTAAAGAAATTTAATCATACATTATTAAATATTTAAAATAAATCTTACAGCACAGAAAAAGTTATTTATACAGCTTCTTTCATTTTAGCTACATTAATTCCTGATGTAGGAAAAAAATAAATAAATAAATAAATAAATAAAATAATTTTTTATTTATTTTTTATTTTTAACAAAGCATTTTTGAAATTTCTAGTTTAACAAGAAACAAAATAATTAGAATTAAAAAGATTTCTTTAATCAAACATTTTTACAATTTCTGCTTTAAGAGAGTGCTGAATTACCTTATTTTTTTAATCAGTTTTTTTCTTATTATGTTTTGATTTCTTTTAAGTGAAGAATGATTTTCTTTTTATTTAACCCTTTGTGACTCAAGAGCACAGATTTAAACAATATTTCCTGAGATGTTAAAATACTACATCCATTCATCCATATAAGCATTATATTAAAAAAAGCCCCATTTTTACATTTTTAATAAACAAAAAACCACAAACATAAATGCTTTCAATTTTCTAACACAAACATTGTAAAGCATTAACTTAACTTGGTTAAAAAAAAAAAAAAAAAAAAAAAAAAAAAAAAAAAAAAACTATTTTTTGATCTTTTTTAGCTTTTTAGATTTTATAAATTTTTCAAGTTCATTCTAGCAGTTATGATGCAAAACTGTTAAAATGTTAAATAAAACTTTTGCATGAAAAATTAACTGTTTTAACCATCTGTTGAGAATTCTATGAACAATTTATATCAACTGATGTATTGGGAGACAGCAACAATAAATCAAAGCGCTTTTAAAAGTCCACTGTATATCAAATGTGTACATTTAATTCACAAAACTTCAGATCTGTAGGAACATATCTGATTAGTCCCCGAGTTAAAAATTTCATAAATGGGGCCAAATGTAGTTTTTCCTCGCCTGAAATTATTCTTCGTCGTAAAAATCTGGTGGATTTTTTTCAAATTCAGGGAGGACCAACGAGCTACAGCCATACACTTTCACAAAAAATGTGGTTCAATTCTATCCATAACTTCATGCACTTTTAGGTGGTACAATATTGAAAATGGCACAAAAATCGCTATTTCAGCGCCCCCTTCCGGCTGATCTTTTGAAATTCATGAAGAATCAATTAGCCATAGCCATACACTTTCACAAAAAATGTGGTTCAATTCCATCCATAACTTCATACACTTTTAATGGTACAATATTGAAAATGACACAAAAATCGCTATTACAGTACCCTCTTACGGCAGAATATTTAAAAAATGAAGGAGGACCTGCTTGCCACAGCAAAAAACATTCACAAAAAAATTAGTTCAATTCTATGCATATCTTCATACATTTTTTGATGGTAGAATGGTGACATACAGGCACACAGACAGAGAGACACACGGACAGACAAACATTTTGTAAAAACATGTTTTTTGGAAACTCTGATCCCTAAAATGTGTAAATCCGTCGAAAACTGTAAATCGGAAAAAATTCGATTACAGTACTTTCTTCTTATGAAGGTAGAAGAAAGTAAAAATGGCGCAGACATCGTGATTATAACGCCCCCCTCCTTGTTGATTTTTTTCAAATTCAAGGCGGACCTACAAGCTATAGTCAAACACTTACACAAAAAATTTCGTCCAGTTCTATGCATAACTTCATACACTTTTCTGTGGTAAAATATTGAAGATGGCACAAAAATCGCTGTTACAGCGCCCCCTTCCGGCGGATTTTTTTAAAATTCAGGGAGGACCAACTAGCCATAACCAAACACTTACACAAAAAATTTCGTGCAATACGATGCATAACTTCATACACTTTTAGGTGGTACAATATTTAAAATGGCACAAAAACCGCTAATGCAGCTCCCTATCCAGACGGATTTTCTATTATATTACACCAAGCTCCATATCAATAATTAAAATGCATTATATTCTTTGAGGTGAATTATGTGATCAAAAAACTATGCAGTGAATTTGGGTATATGAAAAATCCCCTGCTCCAGATTCAGACAATGTTTGTACAATGTGATTCAAAAGTTTCATTTGTATACTGCAGTTGCATGCAAATTGAAGCAGTGACTTAATTTTATGTTTAATTTTTATTGACGGTAGAATACTTATAACAGAAAAGATAAGAGCTTTACACTTGAATCTACAAATCACATACTCAAAATGGCATACATATACAATAAATAAATAAATGAAAATTAAATTATACATTAGGCATGAATTTATATTCTGAAGGAGAAATAAGAAATTACGACAAATACGCTATAAAAGCAAAATTGTAAAAGCAAAAAAAGACACAAAATCAGAATTTTAATACCTTAAGCTTAAAGACAAAAATAATAATGTAATAAAACATGCGACTATGGAATCTTTTAGTAAATAATTACAAAAGATCGTATTATAAAATAAAAAAGAACCATAAAAACATTACACTATATAAAAAAAGAAAGGAATGTTTTATTAAAAATATCCAATTTCTACAACGTTTAAATTCTTTATTCCTTTTATCACCCAGGTTACGGTATGCATATATTTTATTTTTTATCGGCCAGATATTTCAATTCTGCAATTTTTGAAAGCAAGAAAAATAAATTTAGCTTTCATAATTTTTTTTTCCCAAGCATTTGGCGTTTTATCTTTATTAGTCGCGAAACGTATCTGAAAATGTAAGATTATGAATATACACAGGGCTGTTAATTCTCAACGGTGGTCAAAGGCTAATCCCTAAACCGTTAGCCACAGGCATACAATTAAAATTACAAAAAAATTTTAACTGAGGTAAAGAAATTTTTTAAAAACGATTTGAGTCAGTAAAAACATTTCTTAGTAAAATTACGAAATTTAAACTTTTATACCGTTATGTAGTAAAAATTTTCTGTTACACCAACAAGTAAAAAAAAAAAAAAAAAAAAAAAAAAAAAAAATATTGTCTTACGATAAAAAATGACCGAGTAATAGATATATGATATCAATATATCATATATCATTGAATATGACGATGTTAGGTAACAAATTGATAAACTTGTCGTGTCCTCCATTAAAAAAAAAAAAAAAAAAAAAGAAGAAAGAAAAAAAAATCCTTTCTTTTAAAGTAACTAAAATCATGATCACAACAGGATCTACATTACAGTTGAAGTTATAAATATATCGCCCCTTTTCTCATTTTAGTAATACTTAAACCAATCCCTTAATATAACGGTTACCGAAATCCCAGCACATGTATTTCACTCGTTCCATACCTTATATGGTCATGAAAACCGAATGTGGTTTTCTTATACCAGCTGCTCTACAATAAAAATGCTGCATAAGATGTTTTGCGCGTCGTACATATTCGAATATATCTCCTTCTCATGCTACCGTTCCTTATATGGTATCCTTTCGCGAATTTTAGACCGCATCATGAGCCCCAAAGCCTATCCCACAAAATTCCTTTGCTTTTTCAAATTCCAATAGCAAAGTTTAAACTCTTTTCTCGCCAATTAGCGATTATCTTGTTAATATGCTAAGTACAAAATCTCTCTCTCAGAAGAAAAATATTGCACGTATATTTTGGGCCAAATATCATATATATGCCAAACATTGTAACCTTTGGCGATATCTGACAACTGATGTTATCTTGGTTCTGACTAAAAGAACGGTCACTTGGACTTTTTCTCTTGGCCTGGCTCTGCTGTAACCACCAATAATTCACGCGGAGCGTCCTACTCTCTCGAAAGGGCTAAAATAAAACTTTATTCCAAAGAACCTGGCTGCATACTTGTCTTTTTGTCGATCTCCTTTTCACGGCATTGATGGTAATTCGTAATAAACAATATTAAATCTACTAGATACAATAATCATCCAAGATTTCCATTACAAGCTGTTTAAATATGAGACTTTTTGTTCTGCTTCTCTTTTTCTTAGAAAATTATCACTTCGTAATGAATTAAATTATGGCTAAAGGAACCATTAAGGATAGTGTACTACTTTTGATATTCCTTCAGAAATCAGGTTTAATCTCGGTCACGATAATGCCGGATTTTTGAAGTTATACTATAAAATTTATTTTAAAGAATGATTTCTTTAAACTCAATAAGTGAACAGGTAAATGCCTTGATAGGATATTCATCTGCTATCAGTGGCGCCAATTTTTGAAAAATATTGGGCGGATTCAAAAAAGTTTTGAACAAATACAAAAATATTGGGTGGGTTCAAGTGATACTGGAGTGGATGTAGATATCACAACATTCGTTGGACTCGTGCCTCATGGGCCTATATAAGTTGGCGCCACTGTTCCCCAACATGTGAAAAAGAAAAATTATCTTCAAAATTTCTGGGACACCCTGAATATATGGCAACAATAATTGTAAAAGAGGCTATTTTTCAAGCACTTTTCACTAAATAAATACGTAGGAGCGATAACTTTTAAATTTTTTATACAACAAATAAAAGACAATAAATAAATTACTATATTTGAAAAATTAACCAAAGCTCATTCTGAATAAGTCGTTTGGTAGAGAAAAAAAAAAAAAAAAAAACAATAACAATATTTAAAGAAATCTCATCTTATGTTATTAAATTCTAAAAAAGAAATTTCGTATCACACACAAAAAAAATTGTTTATATAACCACTCCTCTTCAGCTACATTTGTTTTAGATGTAAATAAAAATTAAAAAACGGAACTTTTTTTAAAAAAAATAAGCATTTTCACAATGATTAGTTTAACATGATACAAATGAATAAAAATTTTAAGTAATCTTTTTTATCAAATATTTTTACAGTTTCTGCAATAATAGGCTGTTGAAATTTTTTTTGTAATCGGTTTTTATTGGGTTTTCGATTTTTTGAAGCAAAGAAAGATTTTTTTTTTTATGATTATTAATTTTATTTAACATAAGAATTTTTATTTGAGAGGTATAGTTAACAATCAGTAGTTATTGTATTTATACAGATTAATTCTAAAATACCTGTTAGAAAATAAAAGGTCAAATCTGGCGTACGGAACAGAGAAAAAAATAATACTTAGGAATATAGGAATGCAATTATACTTTTATTTATTTAAAAACAAAGAATGTTTCACAGAACGATCTCGAATGTTTGTTGAGGATTTAATGGTAAGGAAAACATTGTATCGATATTATCAACAAATTTACTTTGCTTTGTGTGAATTGTAATGATATTAACAGGAATTTTGTAAGTATGCAGTTTTTCGGTCGGTTACTAAACGTAAAAAAGAAAGAAACGAATTAAAAAAAAAAAAAACTTCTTTACTAAAAGTTTAGTTATGCTTGACTTATTGTAGTCAAGGTGAGTATAAAACTTAAAATGGGCTATAACATTTAAAAAATTAATCCAGAACTACATTATACCCTATTTTACACAGTTTTTTCCATTTTCATTTCATGCACATCGCTCAACTGGTGAAAAAGGAAAATTCTTTACAAAATTTCTGGGATACCCTGTATATCTGGCAAAAATAATTTTAAGAGTGACTATTTTTCAAACACTTTTCACTAAATAAATACGTAAGAGCGATAACTTTTAAAATATTCATATAACAAATAAAAGTCAATAAATTAAATAAATTACTATATTTGAAAAATTAACCAAAGCTCATCCTGAAAAAAGTTCGGTAGAAAAAAAAACAAAAAAAAACAATAGCAATTATTTAAAGAAATCTCATCTAATGTTATTATATTCTAAAGAGAAAATTCGTAACACACACACACAAAAATAAATAAAATAAAATAAATAAATAAATAAATAAAAATTTTTTACGTAATCACCTCCTCTTCAGCTACATTTGCTTTGGATGTAAATAAAAAAAGAGATACTTTTTAAAAAAAAAAATAAGCATTTTTACAATGATTATTTTAACCTGATACAGAAGAATAAAAATTTTAAGTAAAAATTTTAATCTTTTTTATCAAATATTTGTACTATTTCTGCATTAATAAGTGCATTTCTGCATTAATAAGTTGAAAATCTTTTGTAATCAGTTTTTATTAGGTTTTCGATTTTTTCAAGTGAAGAAATTTTTTTATTATTATTTTTATTTAACATGAGAAATTTTATTTAAGATGAATAGTTATCAATCAGTAGTTACTTTATTAATACAGATTAATTCTAAAATACCTGTTAGAAAATAAAAGGTCAAATCTGGCGTACGGAACAGAGAAAAAAAAATAATATTTAGGAATATAGGAATTTAATTATACTTTTATTTATATAAAAACAAAGAATGTTTTACAGAAAGATCTCGAATATTTGTTGAGGATTTAATGGTAAGGAAGACATCGTATCGATATTATCAACAAATTTACTTTACTTTGTGTGAATTGTAAAGGTATTAACAGGAATTTTGCAAGTACGCAGTATTTAGGTCAGTTACTAAGGGTAAAAAAAGAATGAAACGAATTTTGAAAAAAAAAACTTCTTTGCTAAAATATTAGTTATGCTTGACTTATTGTAGCCAAGGTTAGTATTAAAACTTAAAAAGGGCTATAACATTTTGAAAATTAATCACAGGACTACATTATACCCCATTTTGCACAGTTTTTCCCATTTTCATTGCATGCACAACCCGCAACAAGTTAAATATGAAAATTCTCTTCAAAGTTTCTGGGACACCCTGTATATATGACAAAAATAATTGCAAAAGAGAATATTTTTCAAGCATTTTTCAATAAATAAATACGTAGGAGCGATAACTTTTAAAATATTTATTCAAGAAATAAAAGTCAATAAATAAATTACTATATTTTAAAAATTAACCAAAGCCCATTTTGAATAAGTCGTTCGATAGGAGAAAAAAACAATAGCAATTATTTAAAGAAATCCCATCTTATGTTATATTCTAAAGAAAAATTTCGCAACACACATGCAAAAAAATGTTTACATAACCACCTCCTCTTCAGCTACATTTGCCTCGGATGTAAATAAAAATTAAAAAAGGATTTTTTTTCTAAAAAAACATAAGCATTTTTACAATGATTAGTTTAACATGATACAAAATAATAAAAACAATAAGTAATCTTTTTTATCAAATATTTTTACAGTTTCTGCATTAATAAGCTGCTGAACATTTTTTGTAATTGGTTTTTATTGGGTTTCGATTTTTAAAGTAAAAAAAGATTTTTCATTATTTTTATTTAATATGAGAATTTTTATTTAAGAGGAAGAAATCAGCAGATATTGTATTTATACAAGTAAACTTTAAAATACCTGTTAAAAAATAAAAGGTTAAATCTGGCGTGGCGAACATAGAAAAAAAAATCCCTTATGAATATAGGAATGTAATTATATTTTTATTTATGTACAAAAACACAGTATGTTTTACAGAAAGATCTCGAATATTTGTTGAAGTACACATTTAGAGAAAATTTTATTTATTGAGTTAATATATATATATATATATATATATATATATTTGTGATGGTTAATCACATCATTTATAAACAAAATCACACTATTAAACTTCTCGTATATATTTTTTTATTTAATTTTTTTTAAGTAGTGCTTTTTAAAATCGTTATGACTCGAAATATTACTTGTATAATTACAATTTTTTTTATTTAAGCAAAGAGAAATGTACAGGCTTTAATTCTGATTTAGCTTTTTTCATATCATTAAATTAAATAAAAATTAAAACATTTTAAAGTAAAAAAAATGTTGTAATCTTTAAAAAAAAATCATATTTTCAAAAGTGTATATATATATATATGAGGAGCCCAGAAGCCAAGGGGTATAAGTGACAAAATTGAAAAAAATGAGTTAAGTGCACAGACTATCTGGAAATAAGTCTATTTATTTGTAGGTAAGAAGTTATGAGTGATTTTTTAATTATATACCGTGTTTTATGGGTCAGTTACTTAACCTCTTTCCCAAAAGTGTGAAACACTTGGAGGCCAAAGGGTATAAGTGCAATTGTATCCATTAACGTCTACAGCAAAAGCGCGACCAACGACATACAAGGCCATTTGCTTTTTTATACATTAAATAAATGCATTTTAACTGTTAACATGTGAGAAAATCATGCTTTAAGTGTAGATTTTGAAACACTTTTCACCACTCTGAAATCTTTAACACATTCGCTGCCGATCACGCGCCAACATTAAGGGACAACCTACGAGCCAGCACGTGATGTGGGGTAATGACTCAATAGCCAGTCACGCGCTGGCACGGGAAAATCTTTCAGTGTTTCTTTGTTGTAAAAAGTAAATCGGCTTCTGGGAAAAACCCACTTCTACAGTGCGGCATTAACTATCATCACATCTTCACGTAAGCTGCAGCGAACGTGTTAAAAATCTTTGCTGTTTAGGGTAATAGAGTGTTAATGTCCATAACCAAGCATGTATTCTAATATTTTTGAAAACCCCCTACGTTTTAGCTATCGGTTGCTATGCATTGCATAATGGGGAAATTTAGTTTAGTAAGAAATCGCATAACAGTTTGAAATTTCTGTTTCAACAGTTTTTACTAAAAGATGGAAACACACTTGTATACTTTTATTTATCCTGTAGTTTACCTTGAACCTTTATTATACGCCAGAATTTAACTAAAATTTAGTTAAAACTAAAACACTCTTAAGACTACTGAAATCACATTTTCAGAAATTATCATAAATAGATGACAATGCATAAAATTTTGTGCATGACCCTGTATATCATTTTATCAATGTTTTGCAAGCATTTCTTAGCAAACTGAATGTAGTTCAGCATAGAAATATATTACTTATTTAAAAGCAATCTTTAAGTAAATTACGCTCACATTCAGTAACCTTTACGAAATCTTTTGTATAGCTCTGTATATGAACTATAGAATTTATTGAACATATGCATATATATTAATATGTATAAATTTAGTGAAACTTAAAAGCGCAAATCATAATTAAAAATGCATTTCGTCCATCCATCAATCATCATCGATAATATACAGTACTTCGGATAGAATATATTATTTGAAAGCTTTTTTGAGTCCCTGCAAATACTGAATACTTCGTATTATGCGCGAAATAACTTATATTAAGCGTCTGCAATGTATATAAATTTTATTATACATGAAAATTGTAATATAATTAAAATATGGTGTAAAAAATTCCCTTTTTATCATTAGGTAATGTAAATCTTTTGTGTAGCCCTGTAAATAAAAAATATCTATTCTTTTCACCTCATATTTTACAGACTGTTTATTTTAATGCAATTCGTAAATGCATATAAATTTTGATGTGTTTGACAGATTGTAACTTCTTTAAAATTCATTTGAAACGATTTTTCCCATAACCCGTAATTTACGACAAACTTTTGATTGTCCCTGTAAATAAACTAATCGTATTAGAAACTTCATTTGCAATAGGTTCGTTTTGAGGTAAACGTGAATAATTCCCAAAAATTTCAGGGCGATCCGAGTATATTTACTAGAGTTAAGGCATGGACAGACAAACTAAAATCACATTCACTTTTCAGTTTTGTTAGAAAGTGTTAAAAAATATAAAATTTCAATGTTTCAAAATTTATAATAAAATTTCAAAACTTATATTAGAACAAAAAAAATTCCTTTCATTCATTTATATCAACATCGTTCATTTTTTTTTTTTTTTTTTTCGTAAATTCATTTTTTATTTCACAATTTTTCCGTTTTTAGAATTTATATTAAAACAAAATTTTGTCCTTTCATTTATGTGTATCAACATTGTTCTTAATTTTTTCATAAATACAATTTTTTATTTCATAATTTTTGCATTTTTTGTGCTTATTCGGCACTTGTACCTTTAGCTTCCAAGAACTTTTCATTACTGTTTGGAAGCCAAGGGATACAAGTGCCGAATGATGATAAACATTGCTGAGTTATAAATAAAAAGAAAAATTGTATTCCACATTTTTTAAAACAATTATTGAAATAAGAGTTCAAGATCATTAAGATATAAGCAAAAGTTTCATATCGCAATTCATTCAATTACAGTTGATGTTTAACTTTGAACTCAATTTACTCGAAATCTAAATTTTGTCACTTGTACCCCTTGGCTTCTGGGCTCCTCATATATAATATATATATATATATATATATATATATATATATATATATATATATTCAAATTTCCTAAATCAAAAGTAAAGTAAAACAACTGAATAAGACATGTTCCATGTTTGAGATATTTAGATTTAACGGTTCTCGAATTATATCAATTTTAATAGGAGGAATGAGGGAAAAAATCCATCATGAAGATAAACGACTTTTTACAAGGAGTCTTTTCCATGATAACCACTGTTTAAAAGGTAGATTTTTAAAACAAATCAAGACGAAAAAATTAATATTTTCTGTTCGAATTAAGGCAGAAACATTTTTTAAACGCCATTTTAAGCAGAAAATAAACAAAGAAAGTTTAAACGCAATAAATGTTTTTTGTGAAAATTTGAAGATTTTTATGTCTCGAACCTCTTTAATAAACATATTTTTGAATAGAAAATTTACTTAAATAAAATGCCTGTTATTTCTATGTGGTATACGACATTGTTTATTAATAAAAAAATTTAAAGTGTTTTTAGCTGTTCTATAAGGGTACTATAGATTTAGCGGATGAGTGAGTATGGAATTTCGAGTGCGAATATACTTTTACACAATGCTGAGTATTACTACAAGTTATTTTCAGTATAATAGAAAGCAGATAGTATTTACAGTACACACAAAATATTTCGACCACTGTACTGTATCCGAATTACTATATACTACAATAGCAAGATCTGAATAATTTTAAATTTCGTTATAGTATGAACGCACCTCATTTGCTGCGCTTCACGCGCAATTTCCAACTTATTATTAATTATACTCGAACATAATCGCAATTTTGATTTTTGAATGATATGTTTCGATATCTAAAATTTTGAATAATGCAAGCAAATTAAAACTCTAACTCTGAAGTCAAAGTGGACATGAAATAATAAAGAAATAATCAATAATATTAGGTTGAAACTCAGCAGCAAAGAAATTACACTGTAAAGAAAGAAAGAAAATAAAAACCGGATGATTTTACGAAAATTGTACCGGCAATCGAGACGCCAATATGAGTTATTGTTTTTTTTTAACGGAAATATTTCAGTAAATACTTCCGTATTACATTATTTTTTTCTAGAATTTATTGAAATTTTACCGTTAAAAACTGTACTGGCTCCCGTCTACCAACACAGTATCCGTAAAATTGTCCGTTTTTTAACAGCGTAGGTTTAACAAAGTGCATATGAATCTCTGGAAATGTTTACCACAGTGATTTTAGAAAGATTGGTTAATTTGGTAACTGCAGTTGCGTGATAATATATAGTGAGGTGTTAGAAGGAAACTTTTATAGCTCGTACAGATCAAATTCTGCGATGAGATTAATCAGTTTCGTGCGCTTTTTCACAAATGCTCTATGGTGAATTGTGGCCTTTTTTAATGTTCTTCAGAAGTTTGAAAGCAAAACGCACAAAATGAAAAAAAAAAAAAAAACTATTTCCAGGAAAAGTTACAACCATGTCCGAGGTTCTCTTGCATTTTGACAAAAGAATTCCCACATAAAAGAAACAGTGTCATTTATCGTAATTACTGAAAAGAACATATTTTATGTTTATGATTCTGCAAATTATAAGCGGAAAACTTGATAAAATTCGGGGCTGTTTTTATTAACACCTTTAATTTTTCTACGAGTATACAGATGAGCACTAAATATGCACACTCACTAACAAAGCTTTTTTTAAGGAGGAAACTAAGATTAAGTTTAAATGTATTACAAAATCTTTAGAAGTCAAAATGCAGAGTGATATTCTGCTGTTATTATCTATGAATGCGAGCATAAATTAGAATTAAAAAATCGATTACTTTAACATAGCGGAGTTCTTTTTTCGGAACCCTATATATCGAGCTCAGTGCCCAGAATATATGAAATGTTTCTGTTCATTCATTCCATATTTTTAAAACTTGAGGATCTTACTGGTACGATTTGTGTCGATAGGAAGACTTTTGTACAGGGAGGTCAGGAGAAGTGCCTTAAGGGATTTTGGTCCTCATTTTAAAATTTACCTTACCTTTATATTGCTTTTCTTTTCCAGTTTATTAACTTTGTAGGCTTGTGAGCCAATGCCCTATCTTTCCCCAAATTTCTGTTTCATTTGAACATTTTGTCTGAGTTTTAGCAGATTGACTCCTGAAAACGACTGCTTTCTGGAGAGTAGATGTGGGATGAAATTGAGCCTACTTAGTCATTTATATTAAGTAGGGATTGTGTTTCCAGGAAAGAGGTTAGCTTTAGTGACATTGTAAATTTTAGCATAAGACGTGAATTTTAGCGAATTGAAAAGGACCCTTATTACTTTTGAAAGGAAAACTTGTTACGCTACTACTCATCTTCGTTTTATAATGATTCAATAAACTGTTACTTATTCTAAAATGTTCATCATAGCTTCATTTCCAAGATAATAACACTGTGAGATACATTATAAAGTTTTGGTTCAAAACTTGACTTGAAGGGAAAAAAATGGTTGGCAGATTATCATTTTAGAATAGATTAAAACAATCTAACTAAAAATTATACAGTTGATTCTAGATATATAAATATTAACTCACCTAATTTCAGGCTCATCAGAGTTTTAGCAGCCTGTTTGAGTATTTTACCTGTAACAAATATAAAGAACCTATAAATAATTTACTATAAAAATGTGAAATTTGTAACATGACACATAATATTATATTAGTACTAAAATTGAATTTTCGTTTTAAAAAGGAAAATAAAAGGATGCTAGTCACTAAAAAAATACATTAGTTCAAGAGAGAAAATGTCTTATCGTGTTTTGCAACGATAAAAAAAAAAGATGTAATTAGTTACGATAAGTAAAATAACACTGATTATGAATGATTTTATGAATTATAAACAAAAAATATAATAAAATAATAACATGATTTTATAATATCCAGTGTTTTTAATAAATAATTGAGGAAGCTCTATAATTTTTTAAAAATCTCTAGGCCACAGATAAAGAAATACACTACCTGGCCATTGCGATTTTAGACATTTTGTTAAATATCTAGAAAAATACATGAGGAATTATTCTGAAACTCTCAGTGTATAAAAATAATAGTACAGGTCATACATTTCCGTAAAGATTTTTTCCCGAAACTTTATAGGGGACCGTCAACAAATTAAAAAAGAATGAATATCTTTTGGATAACCCTGTCAAAACTAACGTAGCAAAAATGCTTAAACTGCAGATTAAGTCGCTTATTGTAATAAACTGTGTTCACTTTTATGTCGATAGCATGGTGTACTCGTAGAAAAATTAAGGTTTTTATAAAAACAGTCCCAAATTGTTCCAAGATTTTTGCTTATAATTTGCAGAGTTCTTTATATAAATAATATTCTTTTCTGAAAATGTGACAAACAACATTGCACATAATACCCTGTAATCAGAATTAAAAAATAATAAAAATTGTATGAAAAATGAGTAGGTTTACCAAATAATTTTTCACTGCGCATGCATCAACGATATCAAAATTTCATTTGCATATTACGTTAGCTAAATGTATAGAGCAACTTTTGTGGAAGTTACAAAATCATAGCTTGAAAATTCTGAAAGTAATCGTCAATAGAATGAATTGGAAATCCGCTATTCCCAAAATGAAGCAAAAACAAGAGGGGTTGTATCCATATAACCCTTTAAGACACGATGAAATTATAAACAAAGCTAGTCATGCTGATTGAAAGCAAAACATGTACTACATCCACTATCTGTTGATAAAAAATGATACTTCACTTTTTCTGCAACCCTGAATGACCGTTCGATTTGATTTTTTATTCCATACAACTGAGAAGCAACAATTTAAAAAAATGTCTAACCGCACGATCGTGCGGGTTGGGTCTTAAAGGGATATTCATTGATTAGTGTCAATATAGAATACAAAATATCAGACGTACTACTTACATTTGAATAAATTCCCCCATTTTTTTTTTTTTTTTTTTTTTTTTTTTTTTTTTTTTTTTTTTTTGCTTCATTCTGGGAACAACGGATTTTATGCGTATTCTATAGACGATTACTTTCAGAATTTTCAAGCTATGATTTTGAGACTTTCACAAAAGTTGCTCAATACATTTAGCTAACACAACATGCAAATGAAATTTTGATATCGTTGACACATGCGCAGTGAAAAATTATTTAGGAAACCTATTCATTTATCATACAATTTTTATTATTTTTTAATTATGATTACAAGATATTATGTGCAATATTATTTTTCATATTTTCAGAAAAGAATGTTACTTTATATTAAGAACTCTGCAAATTATAAGAAAAAAACTTGGCAAAATTTGGGACCATTTTTATAAAAACCTTAATTTCTCTACGAGTATACATGCTATTCACATAAAAATGACACAGTTTATTACAATAAGCTACTATATCATGATCTACAGTTGGAGCGTTTTTGCTACATTAGTTTTGACAGGGTTATCTAAAAGATATTCATTCTTTTTTAATTTGTTGACGGTCCCCTATGGAGTTTCGGGGAAAACTCTTCGCGGAAATGTATGACTTGTACTAGTATATTTATACACTGAGATTTTCAGGATAATTCCTCATGTATTTTTCTAGATATTTAACAAAATGTCTAAAATCGCAAGTGGACGATCATCAATGACCATGTAGTATATTGTGGTATGGGGAAATATTTTATATTAGATTTTTGGGTAACATTAATGGGGTTAATTCACTCTTCTATAAAGGGGTAGGATGCATTTTGCTAATTTAAACAGAGCAAGGCACTGAATCCTTAGAAAATGAATTTAAGGCCAATAATCGCAACAATTAATATCGTACGCCTACAAGATAATTAATACAACTCAAAACTATTATATTTCACAGGCGAGGCAAAAGATTTGCAATATTTTACGGCAATAAAAAAATAATTACATTAAGCTAATGAGTGCAGAAAGACAATGATCTTTGCATGTAGCTATAAAAGCATAATAAAAACATAAAATTGCCAAAAATCAAGACGTAGAATAGATAAGTAGGATTTAGTAAATTTATCCCTCAACACAATGTCATCCTACTCGAATAACTGGACACATAGCCTCTCTTCTGTTTTTGTAGCAAAACGCATCTAAGTCCGTCTAGCAATGTAATAATACGCAAAATGATTTTTTTTTATTGTGTTATTTTTCTTGCATATGACTGATATATACTAGTCCAATACGACGAACATGTAAAAATCAGTAAATCTCCAAAACATTTCAAATTTTGTTAATATATACGATGTCAAACACATATAATAATAAACATTAGAAGAGCAGTAATTTTTCACAGCTACATTTTCTGACAAATAATTTTTATTGAAAAATTCAGGAAATCTTGAATCTGAAACATTAAATGTTAATTTTTCACTAGAAATTTCGCGAACTTAATGGGTTTAATATTTCCTGTCATGTATTTTGTCAGGGGTAACACAAATTGAATGTATTAAAGCCACATGCACGTTAAACTGATGCATCTAAAAACACAATACCATATGACATTTTGAGATTACATTTAAGTTAGAACGTGACACTCCAAAATTATTTACTTTGACGCTCTTCAATATATGTTCCCATTAATTTAAGTGAACTGATCTTACAAAGGTTACTTCTTACAGCTGCTTATATTTTGTTTATTATTTAACAGTCTAGTGTGTAGAAAGGTTCTTTTCACCTTGTTTCTCACATATGGTAGTCGTTAGCTTGTTTCTGCACCTAGACAAAGAAAAGTTGTTTCAAATTAGGCAACAAGCGCTTCTGTTAAAACATCAACTAATTCGTCTTATACATACTTACCCTTTTTCAGAGTTGTAATGGATATTCTTGGGTAATTACGGTATCTTGCAGATTTAATATTGACTATTACAAGTTATCATCAATGCCGTGAAAAGTAGATCGATAAAAAGATAAATATGCAGCCAGGTTCTTTAAAGTAAAGTTTTATTTTCACCCTTTCGAGAAAGTAGGACGCTCAGCGTAAATTACTGGTGGTTACAGCAGAGCCGGGGCAAGAGAAAAAGTGAAAGTGTGACCGTTCTTTTAGTCAGAACCAAGATAACATCAGTTGTCAGATATCGCCAAAGGTTACAATGTTTGGCATGTATATGATATTTGGCCAAAATATACGTGCAATATTTTTCTTCTGAGAGAGAGATTTTTGTACTTAGCATATTAACAAGATAATCGCTAATTGGCGAAAAAAGAGTTTAAACCTTGATATTGGAATTTGAAAAAGCAAAGGAATTTTGTGGGATAGGCTTTGGGGCTCATGAAGCGGTCTAACATTTGCGAATGTATACCATATAAGGAGCGGTATCATGAGAAGGAGATATATTGGAATATGTACGACGCGCAAAACATCTTATGCAGCATTTTTATTGTAGAGCAGCTGGAATAAGAAAACCACATTCGGTTTTCTATGACCATATAAGGTATGGACAAAGTGAAATACATGTGCTGGGATTTCGGTGACCGTTACATTAAGGGATTGGTTTAAGTATTACTAAAATGAGAAAAGGGGCGATATATTTATAACTTCAACTGTAATGTAGATCCTGTTGTGATTATGATTTTTTTAGTTACTTTAAAAGAAAGGATTTTTTTTTAATAGAGGAAAAGATAAGTTTATCAATTTGTTACCTAACATCGTCATATTCAATGATATATGATATATTGATATCATATATCTCCCCCGCTGGTTTGGGTTTGAAAAAATTTTGGACCCGGTACGAAAATGTCTCTCTCAGAATTACATACAAAAGTGTAGAATTATGCTGGTTAAATATAATGAATTGATTACATATATTTGAATTTATGCAGTTATACATTATGTCGACATATGCTTATATATCTTCAGAGACTCTCTCTTTTATTTTATTTATTTATTTTTTTTTTTCAATGTTCATTTATTTTGATGTTGTTGTCGTTCCGGAACACATTGGCCTTTTATTGCTTAGAGTTCAGGCCTTATTTGTGCTTTTTCTAGCACTTTGCACACAACAAGACATTCTTCCTGTTTTTTTTTTCTAGGTATACCATATATTGTTCCTTTATAAAGGTTATCTTTTTTTTTTTAATCAAAGATAAGGCGCCAAATGCAAGGAAGATGTTTAATATGTAAAATAGTCATGAAGTTCGTACCATCAATTGTTTATAATATATATGTTTATGAAGAATGTTATCTATAGGTCACGAATAATATAAAAACATAGGTTATGGATAAAATGAAATCTTGAATAAAATATGAAGAATATGAAGTATATAATAAAAGTATGAATTATGTGGTACAAATATGAAAATCTATACTAAAAGAATACGAAATGGATAGTAAAAATATGAAGTGTAGGTTAAAAATATGAAATGGAGGTTAAAAATATGAAATGGAGGTTAAAATACGAAATGGAGGTTAAAAATATGAAATGGAGGTTAAAATATGAAATGGAGGTTAAAAATATGAAATGGAGGTTAAAAATATGAAATGGAGGTTAAAAATATGAAATGGAGGTTGCAACCATGTAATAATATGAAAAATAATGAAATGTTATGGATGAAGTGTATTTTGTGACAATTGAGTATGTTTAAAAAATAAGAAAAAAAACAAAAAAAAATTCGTATATCCACACAGGACAAGCAAAAAAAGGAAAGCGACACGCGATCCATAAAAAGGTGCTGCCCTTAATCTTGTCAAATGACAAGGTGATGGCATCGGCTTATGGCCTAGCCCTATGGGAAGTGGGAATATTGGCGAGAGCCCACATTACATGGACCCTCTGCTCCTCCCGAAATCTTTTGCTTTCTCAGAGGAGCGCACGTCGCATTACATAGAAAAACAGGGAGTTTAAGTAAAATTGGTGTGAACTGCACCAATCCGAAATTTGTTTCTCACCACAATGAAGTTACAGGTCCTTTGGGCGACTTTTGAACGGGCCTTCACTTCGAAGGGGCATAATTAAAAATAAAAAAAATAAAACTCTGATACATATGGTATATATATATATCTGAAAGGGAATGTCAATCCTAGAGTAGTGAGAAACAGCTTTGTCATAATCGGTTAGAGATTTATTGTGCATCATGATTATGTTTGATATGACTAAAATTTAATGTATGAGCAATGTGATATGTTATTTTTATTATTACTATTATTATTATTATTATGTATGAACAATAAAACTACTGAAAGGGAAAAGTAAAAAATCTTGGCGACAACCCAGCAAATAAGAGACAACTGTTATGTGGAAGCCCCCTGTGATGGAGAACCTGGACCAGCCATGAACTCCCTCAAAGGAAACTCGAACACAACATGCATATCATTGTGATGTACTGCATTTACTGTAAATCTATGTTAACCTAATATTGTGATGGGCTGTGTTAAAAACGAGATCTTAGGTTGTATTTTATGGAGCTGTTTCCTGGGTGACTTATATTTTCCTCATGACGCACAAATAAATGATCATTTCTAGGGGGGGCTATAATTAGCCTGTCAATGTGTACTCTGAATGCCGATTCATCGGGTGAGTGTAAACGCTTAATGGAAACAGAAACTGGCGAATATTTATGTACCACAATAAAAGGTCCGGTGTATTTTGGTTTAAACTTATCAACGGATTTGAGGTACACTATATCCTTTTCTAAGATTACTCTTAGTTTCGCTCGTTTCTGGAAGTGTTGATTTCTCTTTTCTTGTGAATTTTTGATGTTAGTGTATGCTTTTTTGTAAATTGAATTCAAATCATTTAGCAACTGGTAAGTTTCTATCCCCTTATCAAGGATTGGCTGATTAATAGTTTGATCAAAAGTATCAAATAATAAAGATAGTTCTCTTCCAAAGTGTAATAAGTTGGGGGAATATTTAGTGGAAGAATGTGTGGAACCATTGTATAGTGATTTATGTATACGTAGTGCATTTTCAAAAGAATGGCCTTCTTCAAGTAAAGTGGTAATTGAATATTTTATTGATTTATTTACTCTCTCTGAAATTGCATTACTTTGGGGGTGACCTACTGAGGAATGGAGTATTTTTATGCCCAATGTATCGTTGAATCTGTTGTACATGTCAGAAGTCAGTTGCTTACCTAAATCGCTGAGAATAGTGGCAGGTCTGCCAAAGGTAGTTATGTAATCAAATAAACATTTAGCAATTTTGTCAGTTGTTGTTGTATGCAAAGCAAATAGTTCGAGGTGCCGTGAAAAATGATCTGTTACCGTTAAAACTGATTGTCCGTTTTTAAATGGTCCTAGTAAGTCAATCCCAATGGTATGTCCTGGGTGGGTTGGTGTGTAAGTGGGCTGAAGTGGAGCAGGTGGTGTTATGTGATGTTTTGTTTGAATACATTTAGTACAAGATGCTACAAAATTTAACGTGTCGGTATACATTCCTTTCCAAAAATATCTAGCTATTACAAATGCATATGTTTTAGTTAACCCGAAGTGTGACAGATGACAAATTGTTAAAACTTTAGCCTTAAGTGAGTCTGGTACAATAATATGGTACGAAAATGTGTTATTATATACGTTTTCTTTTTTTGTCATGAGAACCTTACTGTCAGGATGTATGAAGTACATCGGAAATTTTTTTGATGATCCATTTCTTAAAATCTCATTGTAAACTTCGGCCAAATTTGGGTCCTTTCTTTGCTCACTGACAAATGTGTCGTTTGATATTTCAAGTAATGGATCCTTGTTTGCATCTCTGCCTGAAATTAAATAATTTACTGAGTTGGGTTTGTTTTTATTGGATTCTTCGATATTGTCCGAAATATCATTATCTACAATTGGTAAAGCATGAGGGTCATTAAGGAGTTCAGGATTTGATTTAAGATCTTGGGTATTGTTTTCAAATGTACACCTTGATAGATAATCAGCAAGTACATTGGATGATCCCGGTACATGTTCGAAGGAAAAGGTGTATTCAGAAAGTTCAGTTAGCCAACGTGTAGTTAAATCCGCAGGGTTACATGTATTCTTGTATTTTTTTAAGGGAGCACTATCTGACAAAATTACAAATTTCCTGTTGTATAAATAGTACTTAAATGCGATTACTGATTTATAAATGGCCATTAATTCAAGTTTTAAAGCTGGGTAACGTTTTTCTGCATGTTTAAGAGATTTAGAAAAATATGCAATAGGAAGTAATTGTCCTTCATGTTCCTGTAATAATGCACCAGCTATCGCTACCTTAGATGCGTCAGTGTTAACGTAAAAGGTTTTTGACCAATCTGGTAAGCGAACCATAGGTGAACTAAAGAACACTTGTTGCATTTTTTTGAATAATTCTTGGTGTTTTTGTGTCCATTTAAATGTAGCTTTAGGAGTAGTCAAATCAATGAGAGGTTGAATAATTTCCGAAAATGATGGCACCAATGATTTATAAAATGTTACTAAACCAATAAATTTTTTTAATTGTCTCTTAGTTTTTGGTGTGGGAAACGAGTTAATTTTAACAATGTTTGCCTGAATCGGTGCAATAGAGTGGTTTTCAATATGGAACCCTAAGTAGTCAACTGCTGATGTATGAAATGTACATTTGTTTGGAGTCAATGTTAAATTATACTTAGTTAAGATTTTAAGTATTTTATCTAACTTTGAACAAGTTTCCTCAAATGAGTTTGACCCAAATATTAGATCATCTTGATATGAATATACTCCATCAATTTGCAATTCATCAATTAAAGAATCCATTAAATGTTGGAAGAATCCACTTGATGACTTTAGACCAAATACTAGGCGTTTATATTTAAAAGTCCCATAGATACATGTAAAGGTTAGTGGGTCTTGAAATTGTTCCGGAAGGTCTATTTGATGATACGCCATTTTGAAGTCTAATGAAGTGAAAAATTTGTATGCGGATAAATTTGAAATTATGGTTTGTATTTTTGGTAGGGGGTATGATGAGCCTTGTAACACGGAATTTAACATACGTAAGTCTAGAGCGAGTCTGTATTTCTGTTTTCCAGACTGATCAGTCTTCTTTTTTACAAGCAAAATGGGACATGCCCACTCAGAACAATTTCGTTCTATAATATCTGCTTCAAGAAGTTGATGAATTTGCTCTTTCATTTCGTTATGTAATGATTGTGGGAGGGGAAATGGTAATGTTTTTATGGGATAGTCATTTATAAACTTTAAATTTGGGACTACCTTGTCTGTGTGGCCTAGTGTTTTTATGGATTTGGAAAATGATGCATAATTATCAAGCAATAATTTTCCTAACCTTTTTGCATTCTCTTCCTGTAAATGATTTAAATTAAAGTCACTAATTTTTAGTTCTTCTTTACGTTGATTTAATGTTTCATTTGATGCCTGAATATAATTACAAATGTAATCCTTTAAGTTATCCTGAGATTTAAGATTAAAATTC
The DNA here is from genome assembly GCA_964019185.1 of Maratus speculifer. Taxonomy (NCBI): domain Eukaryota; kingdom Metazoa; phylum Arthropoda; class Arachnida; order Araneae; family Salticidae; genus Maratus; species Maratus speculifer. The sequence goes on along the minus strand of OZ025295.1, from coordinate 118,802,692 downwards.
GAAACATTTTCACATGAATTCATAATTTGATGAAAATTTGTGTTTTGTGACGGGTCCATAATGTCCATTGTTTCAAATAAAGTTCCTATTCGTGCATTTTTGTTTATGTGTACAGGTTTAGTAGATGAATTTTGTATAAAAACATAAAACTGGAATTTTTGTGGGGATCTAGTTGTGTTTTGAGTTCCTTCCATGTCTGATTCATAACTTTGACCACCTACAATACTATCGTAAGAAATTATATTCTTTTTTGTTTCACATTGAAAATAGTAATGTTTTCTTGGGTCAATTGAATCAGTTTTTATGGAGATCCACCTCTTTTCCTGTGGTTCTAGTTTAAGTTTATTCTCCAATCGAATTTCTTTTGGGAATTTTTCCGATTGATGTATTTCATGTGTTTCAAGATGATGTGTTTCATTCTCACATAAGGCAGAATCAAGTAGTGGTATGCTAAATTCATTTGTTGACATTTTATTCTTATGAATATCTATCACAATTCTATTTTTGTGAATAAAATCAAAGCCTAAAATTCCCTGGAAGTTAGCGGAATTCGATATGTCAACAATGTAGAAATTATGCGAGAATGACTTTTGGTGTATGCGAATAGAAGTTTTAATGCATGCAGTGAACTGAACATCTGAATTAACTGTTTTAATAGTGACGCCTGTTCCTAATCTTTTATATTTTAGTTTGTCTTTAATTTTTTCAAACAAATCTTGTGATATAATTGAAATGGATGAACCAGTATCGAGCAAAAAGTTAGTTTTATGTCTTGCAATGGAGGCCTTTATGAGGGGGAGTGTTGGGGATGAATTATTTACATTGCAAATAACTGCAACTTTGTCATCACATATGTTAACAGTTTGTGAAGCTACTTCATTATTGTTTTCGACTGTTTGTGATGCAGAATTTTTGGACCATTTAACTTCACATTTTGTTTGCGAAGCAACGGATTTAACCCTTCTGTCTGGACAGAGTGTAGGCAGTGTTGGGTCATGAGTCCATGGAAATTCGTCTGAAGTTGCTGATGTGTTAGACTTCTTTTGAGATGTAAAGCCATCAGCTGAAGTACATCTCATTAGTAGTTTAAATTACCATTTCTGTTATCATTTCTTCTATAGTTATTGTCGTATTTATAACTATGTTTATTTCTATTTGAATTTGCTCTACGCCATTTAAAACAATGTTTTGCTGTGTGGCCACGCTTCGCACATAGCTGGCAAGCGGGTGGTGATGTAGATTTATTTTTACGTGTGTTATGTTTAGGTGAAACCGTATGCTTCCTTTTAAAGTCCTTGTTCGCATACTGTTCACGCTGTTTTGAATTTTGTGGGGTTATACTGTGAATTGCGTCTATGTTTTGTTCATTTGGAATGCTTGTTAATGTTAATGCATTGACTCTTTCAGTTAAAATTTTTAACTGATTAGCAATAGAGTCTGCTACAGGATTTGTTGTGTTACATGTTTGTAGCACATTCTCATTTTGCATTATATCCTGCAACATTTGTGCCCTGTCAACAGCAGTGTCATAATCGAGAATGTTTTCCTCTTGCAATTTAATTCTCAGTGGGGGTGGAATGCACGAGATTAGTTTTGTGTATTTAATATTGTCTAAGGCTTCTTTATCTTTTATGTTATCATGTACTCGAGTAGTTAGAATATTTATTCTGTGTGCAAGGTTTCTAATCGTTTCTTGAGGCAGCATTATTAAATTGTTAAATTCCACGAGCGCTGTTGTTTTACTAGGGGGGGCAAAGAATTTTTTGAATTCTTTTTCTACAAATTTTAATTTGTCAGCTTTATAAATAGATGGGTTCTGAGTAAAGAAAGTAAGCGCAGGTCCGGATAACTTACTACCTAGAAACTGGATGGTGTCCTGATCCTTCCATCCGTGTGCTTTGGCTAATGTTTTGATTTGGTTGAAGAAAAAGTCAACCAAATTAGCATCGCCATCAAAAGTGATGGTTTTGAAAGTAATCTTAGAATTAGCCATATCAGTTAAATATGTAGCTGATCTAATGCAACAAATACTAAAAAAAAGGTTTAAAACTATTTGTAAATGTTAATTGGTAGGTGTAGGGCTACTATTTAATTGCACACGTATTCCTTTGACTAAATTCTAAAGATTTCAAAGGTACTCACAATCATTTAAAGTCAAATAAAATAATAATAAAAACACAAAATATCACTTAAATAATAAAAATAGATACCATAATAAAAATTGTTAAAGCACTTAGTTAAAAATATCTAGCTCGTAAATGAGATAGTATTAGAAATGTCTTACTCTTATATTTTTTTTTATCTATTACTGAAAACATCTATTTGTTCTCTCATGACTCTGAACAAAATATCACATTGAAAATTACTTACTTTGTATCAAAAAAAATTTTATGAAAAAAAATCACCTTTTTTTTTAGATTAAAGAGTAAGAAAATGTATGTATGCATAATAAAAATATAAAGGGTATCTTATTAATGCTTGGATACAGGATTATAATTGAGATGTTTTAATACCGTAAGATAAAGTTTAATCAAATAAGTATTAAAAAGCATTATTACTATTTTTTTTTGAAATGCTCTGAACAAAAAATGTTATTTAAATAATCATGTATCCAAATAAAACAATAACAATAATAATAGTAAAACATAAATCTAAGTATTGTGGCATTATTGATGTAATAAAATTTCGCTTGAGCACAAATTTAATTTTGATTTTTTTGTGTGTGTGTATGTTTTAGCACCCCTGTCAACAGGGATCAGACGCATATTTCACATTCAAAACTTGTGTGCGTACCACACACACTTTTTTTTAATATTTTGCGTATTTCTCAATGAAAAATTCTGTATGAGAGATTGATGACTTATTTATCACAAACACTTGATTGCATATTTCACTCTTTTTGTGCTCGACTTGTTGCCACATTAATCGCCACTACTTTTTTTGGATTTGTTATTTTTTTTGTGTATGTTGAAAATTTTGCTGAGACAATAACAATAAAAATACTTTCGTTTTTATCACATATTTGGATGTCTTCACACATTTATAACACGCATTGCAGCTGATACACGCCACTGAAAGCACGGAGATGAACGGAGCATATATCACACATGATGAATTCGCAAACAATTATGACGAGCACTGCAGTCGAAATTGAAAAGAAAAAAAAACTGCCGAAGACACTGAGTTGACCGCAGCACGTCGAGATACGAACGCGATGATGAATGTTGACAACGGACGGAGCCACGCAGGTCAATCAATCAGGGTCGAAGAAAAAAAACTTTTGATTTTGACATCACTTTTCCAGCTGGCTAAGGCTTGAGTAACTGTCATACTGGGAGGGACGAGCCTCTTTTGCCGCATCCAACACCCTGCGACCCATAGAAGAAGGAATACGTCTCGAATCGTGTGATGCACAGACGGAGCAATAAATCTTGAGTTGTTCGAAAACACCGCATGCCATGCAGAGAAGATGCGAAACCGCTATAGACAGCAGCGATTTCTCCGGATTCTATGAGCGCCCATACTCCTCTAGTCGGGCTAAGTACGGTCTTATAGCACCAAAGTTTGTAATGGATATTCTTGGGTAATTACGGTATCTTGCAGATTTAATATTGACTATTACAAGTTATCATCAATGCCGTGAAAAGTAGATCGATAAAAAGATAAATATGCAGCCAGGTTCTTTAAAGTAAAGTTTTATTTTCACCCTTTCGAGAAAGTAGGACGCTCAGCGTAAATTACTGGTGGTTACAGCAGAGCCGGGGCAAGAGAAAAAGTGAAAGTGTGACCGTTCTTTTAGTCAGAACCAAGATAACATCAGTTGTCAGATATCGCCAAAGGTTACAATGTTTGGCATGTATATGATATTTGGCCAAAATATACGTGCAATATTTTTCTTCTGAGAGAGAGATTTTTGTACTTAGCATATTAACAAGATAATCGCTAATTGGCGAAAAAAGAGTTTAAACCTTGATATTGGAATTTGAAAAAGCAAAGGAATTTTGTGGGATAGGCTTTGGGGCTCATGAAGCGGTCTAACATTTGCGAATGTATACCATATAAGGAGCGGTATCATGAGAAGGAGATATATTGGAATATGTACGACGCGCAAAACATCTTATGCAGCATTTTTATTGTAGAGCAGCTGGAATAAGAAAACCACATTCGGTTTTCTATGACCATATAAGGTATGGACAAAGTGAAATACATGTGCTGGGATTTCGGTGACCGTTACATTAAGGGATTGGTTTAAGTATTACTAAAATGAGAAAAGGGGCGATATATTTATAACTTCAACTGTAATGTAGATCCTGTTGTGATTATGATTTTTTTAGTTACCTTAAAAGAAAGGATTTTTTTTTAATAGAGGAAAAGATAAGTTTATCAATTTGTTACCTAACATCGTCATATTCAATGATATATGATATATTGATATCATAAGAGTATTATAGCTTTCCATATTTTCCTTTTCAGATGCGTGAGAAAGAAAAGGGAGATTGCAAAAACGAATGATGGGGACCTATTATTCCAAAGATCTTTAAGGGTGTTCTTATATCAAAAAGGGCAACTTTGTGACATATGCTTTAATTTATTTTCTTCGGAAATCTATGGTGTATTTTGGTGTATTTTTGTCGGCCGATTATCTACGCTATGGGATATAGGCCCTATGGGGTGGGTTGCCCTCCGTGGGGGTCTTTCTAAGGGAACCTAACCCGTATTTACGCAAGGTTCGAAGAAAACCACGGAAAACTTCGAACGGTTAGGCCGACGGTCGCGATTGGGTTCGAACCCAGCACCTACCGTCTACCAGTTTGGAGGTCAGAACCTCGCGGCCACTGGTGGGGCTCGGAAATCTATGAAACTTGCATGTGTTGTTATTCAGAAACTGTCCTACTGCACTCAATTTTCTTTCTTTAATGCAATAGATTTTTCAAAACAAGCCTTCAAAGTTGACATTTTTTAACGCATTTCCCGACGAAAGCGGAAAAATCGGTCGAAAAGCAGGAGAAAAACGGGTGATCACGTGGTCGAAATAGCTTACAACTCGATAGGTAATTTAATTATCATAAAATGGAAAATTAAGTTCGATTCCAAATCGCTTCCACAGCCAGGCCTTCCAATTTTATATCTTTTTGTTAAAAAATGAATTTATAAATGTGTCAAAAACGTTTTACACTTGTTGAGCGGAGCAGTTGAGAACATCCTTAAAGGGTTTTAAAAAATCTCATATCTTGTAGATTTATGCAGATAAGTAAAAGTTTACATTTCCGATTGATATATTAACTGTGGAAAACTGAATTGAGGCTGGATTGAAATGCAAACCTACCCATTACGCTAGGAATAAGGGAAATTTTTACTTTCTAAAGATCTATAGAGGATTAAGAACGTTTCATATTTAGTGGATATTTACAGATAAATGAAAGTTGACATTCCACATTTCATGTATCAACTACTGAAAACTATGTTGAGGTCTTAACTAAAATCGGAGATCACCATAAGCAATCAACAAATGACGGCAAACTGTTATTCTAAAAAGATCTATTTATAGATTTGCTATATCAGCTGGTGGAAACTGAGTTGAGGTCTGAATTGAAACGTAAATTTCGCCATTACGCTAGAATTACGGGGAATTTTTACTTTCTAAAGATCTAAAGGAAGATTAAAAAAGTTTCATATCTAGTAGATTTTTACAAATAAATAGAAGTTTATATTTTAACCTTTGATGTATCAACAGGTGAAAGTTTTGAATCTGAAATCTGAGGTTTTAATTGAAATTGAAGCTTCACCTTAAGCAAATAACAAATGACGGCAAACTACTATTCTAAAGATCTATAAAGGGTTAAAAAAAAAAAAAAAACTCATATCTTGTAGATTTTTGCAGATAAGTAGAAGTCTACATTTCCGATTGATATATTAACTGATGAAAACTAGATTGATGCCTGAATTGAAATGTAAGCTTCGCCATTACGCTAGGATGACGGAGAATTATTATTTTCTAAAGATCTAAAAAAGATAAAAAAAAATAATAATAATAACATATTTCGTAATTTTATACAGATAAATGGAAGTTCACTTTTCCACATTTGATGTATCAACTGCTGAAAATTACGTTAAGGTCTTAGCTGAAATTAGAGCTTCACCATAAGCAAGTAATGATTGACGCAAACTATAATTCCGAAGATCTATAAAGGGTTTTAAAAAAATATCATATCTTGTAAATTTTTACAGAAAAGTATAAGTTTGTATTTCCGATTGATATACCAACTGGAAAAAATTGAGTTGAGATTTGAATTGAAATGTAAACCTTGCTATTACGCTGGAATGACGCAACAATGCTTGCATCAATAGCAGAAAAGATCAAGTAAAAAGGAAAAATCCAAGTAAGGTTAAAATAAAAATTCACCATTGCAGCAATGACAGTACATTTTCCCCAAATTTCTTGTTCATTTCTTCATGAAATGGTTTGCATATCGCAGATGGCATCTTTCAATACGAGGGCATACAAAACCTCGTGCCCCATTATAATAAATATTTCAACAATGGTGGAAACTACGTTGAAAAATAATCTAAGCATTATGTTTAATTATACTGTAATCTATTTTTCTAACAAGCATTTCCTTTTGATAGATTTATTTTCTGGATTGGACTCGTATAACTATAGCATCATGAAAGTTATACACCCGTAAGTAAGATTTAATTCTTAATATGTTATCATTCTTTTATCTCTGGTTAGCAGAAGTATAATTACATTAACTGGTGATTGAAAATATCGAAACTTTTAAATTTCCTTTAGCACCATAATCATTTTAATATTTCACCATATCGTTTTAAATTACGGAAATATTTTTCGGATTTTTAAACGTACTTTCTTAATTCGTTCATTATACTTTGCCTGCCTGTATGGCTTCATCGATAACGAAAATTCTTGGTGTTTATTTAAATACATCGCAGTCATTTTTATTCAGCTTATTTCATTAAACATTTTACTAAATTATTTCCCTTTATGAAGACTCATTATCGACTATTTAGATAATTAGTCTCTCGCTTTCATTTTCATCAATTTGCTAAATGTTCAATTAAAGTCATCTCCTATAATCCTCCGATGATTGAAAGGAATTTTCCGAAAGTCATATAGTCTTAATTATCTTCAACATGGTTACGTCTCATCATTTCTTAGCCGAACCTTAAATAATTATGGATAACTCCTTTTTCATTAACGGTCTTTCTCTCAAATTGACAGCAATGATTGATTAATGCAAACGGTTTATATCCAATCACGCCGTATTCTGCGCTCTAGATACTGGAGATATATACTGTGTGGGGGGAAGATTTTCCGTGGGTAGTAAGTTATGATTGCGAATTTCAATTTTCTTTTTCATAATCTGCGTGGGTTTTTTTTCAGAAACTGTATTACATATTTTCTTGTTTTTTAATATTAAATGTAGATGTACTTGATAAGCAGTGTTGTATAATCAAATCCCTTAATTATTTAGGAGAAAGATTCTCTTATTTAATAATAAGGTAATTTATAGTTTTTTAAGTAGTTGTGATAATTTGAAGCTTGCACAAACAATTATTCTTGCATAGATAATTAAATTATAATTAGGCTTTATGTATACAGCATTATGAATTCACTTTTTAATTAAAATTGCAGACATGTGTTGCATAAAGTTTGCATAGCTATGTATTGTTATATAGATCGATAAATTATAATTACTTTATACTTTATTATTATCTGTTTCATACTATATTATTTGTATTATATTATTTTTATAATTATTTTTATTATAATTATTACTTATTATTATTATTATTATTATTATTATTTATAATTATTTTTATGTCTACATACTCTCTAATGATGTCAGTAAAATAATATGCTTAGTCTGTCACTCTAAGATGGTATTTAGTGCTTGCTTATTTCAATTATTATTCGTGCAAGAAAGTTTGTTGTTTTTGTCTATTTTCGCAAATGCTAAGATATTGAAAGCTTTCCAACATTTTCCTCTCCGAATAATTTTGATTAGTTGAAATGCATTTAAAATCCAAAGACTAATAATGTCATGTACTGAAAACTTTATCATTTAGTTATGATGTATATGTGCAGTATGGTAATACAAAGAGTTTTAATAAACACGGTGTTCTTTCATGTTTGTCGAAATAATTGCTTATTCGTAAACTGCTCATTCTAGAGTATATTTTTAGCTCTAAACTCTTTTTTTTTTTTGGGGGGGGGGGGTTACTGAGGTCTATAAATTATATTTCTGAAAAACTGTATCAAATGAAATAGTAAAATTTGCATTTTTGTACAAACCAGAACTACTGATTTATGATATTTGAGACTTTATGTGTTGTTAACGATTTCTGCCACTTAAAACAGATAAGCGTCGTTTAGACATTATAATGCTGCAATTCTTATAGCACCCAGTTTTATCATAATTACTGTAATATATAATTACGTTACAGATCGCAGTTTTTGTTTTCAGTATGTTAATTATTTTTATTTTCGATTAAAAGGAAAAAAAAAAAAGAAGTAATCATAATATTTAAAAGGTGCATGATAACTTAACACATTGGCAATGTTTCATAATTTCATTTATTTTGGTGGCAGAAATTATGTAATTCTAAAGAATCAAAATATATCGAATTCTAATCAATTAAGAGAAAAATTAGATCACACGATCTGTTACACATTTCTTCAAAGATCACCTCAGCAAGTTTCATATTTTTACTTTTAAAAATGAGTCTGAAAAGTCTCAGAAAATTTCGAACTCTTGAGGATGGAAAAATATTTTTTCGAATACACCCTTATTAAGAAAGGAACATGAAAACCCGATCCATATCTTGATGACGTTTTGGTAAAATAAGACCAGTGTTTAGTCTAACTTTTACATTAAACGGATTTTAATTCAGGGATTGAAATAATAAGCGGTAGAAAAGAGAGCCTCTTGGCGATACCAGTAACATTATCTGAGTAATTATCAAAGGGTGATCATTAAAACGAAAAAAAAAAATATAGTAATAAATAAGAACGACCTGTCCTTGTGATATTGATAACACTGAATAATAACAATAAAAAGAATATTGCCCAGTTAAACTGATGGCATTGAGCTCACAGGCTACGCATACTAATTGTACATCACAGCCTTGTATTTTCGTTAATTCCGTTCGGAAAAAAAATTAAGAAGGGGAAACAGCTCTCCCCTTTCTCCTTTTTTATACTGAATCATTGAACCTCCTAAACTATCAAGTACATGCTTTATCATATTAAAAAATCTATATCCAAAATTCAGAGCAAATCGGATAATTCTTAATAAAAACCCATTTAGCATTTATATAATTTAAGAGGAGTTATTCTCCTGTTTTATACTTAACCATTAAACTTCCAAAACTATTCAGAGTTTTGAACGAAATCTGAAAATTCTGATTGAAAAATCCATTTATACAAGTTAAGGGGAGGGGCATTAGAACCTCCGTTCTCCCTGTTTATTCAATGAACACCTAATAACAACACGGACTCGCCTCAACAGAATGATCCTATATCTAAATTTTGAACGAAAACTGTTAATTCTGCATGAGAATCCCGTTTATATCAATTAAGGGGAGGGGCATGAGCCCCCCGTTCCCCCTGTGTATACTTATTCAATGAACGCCTAATAACAGTCACGGAATCGCCTCATCAGAATGATCCTATATCTAAATTTTGAACGAAACTTAATTCTGCATGAAAATCTCGTTTATATCAATTAAGGAGAAGGGCCTTAGCCCCCCTTTCCCCCTTTTATACATATCGAATGAATTCCAAAAACTAATCAGGGAAGCGCCTTATTAGGATATACCTATATACATAATTTCAAGTGGATCCGATATTTTTATCATGAGTTATCGCGTTACGCACGTACGAACGTACATGCAGAACGGACGGGCACATAAGCTCTCAGGCTATGATAGCCTGTGAGCTAAAAACAAATGAAGACGAGCAATCCGTATACGTGCCACATGAAGCGCTCAAAATCCTTGCTTTTCCCCATCAGTATAGGGCAAAATTGGGAAATTTCATTAGCGGCCACTGGCCAGTAAGACTAGTTTTACAAGTGGCCACTTTGTTTAAACCAGTGGCCACTTTTTTATTTAAGAATACTAAATAGTTAAAATTTCTATAAGTATTAATCTAATAGTGAATAACTCAAATAAATATGTTAATATAAACATATTTCAACCTAAAAAACTAGAATCATTGATGAAATGTAAGTAAATTGTATTCTTCCCTTGTAATAAATTGGCCACAAGGTGGCCGCTGACAGACTATTTTTCACTGGCCACTTTTTCTCATTTACTGGCCCTGTGGCCGGTGGCTAGTGCTAATTTTGCCCTTTACCCATCAGTAAAATGTAACTGTAACATTTGTATTATTTAAGCACAGCATTTTCTCAGTTTAAGAAAGCAAAAATTTATGTTTTTCATAAACAGTGACAACATATTAAAAGTTTTGTAAAGAGCTTCCGTCGCAAAGGGGTTAAAGCTGATGAAATGACAATAATATTCGGTAGATGCGAACATTTTTCGTGATCACAGTAACATTATGCAAATAATAAAATAAACGGACGATCACTAAGAAAGAAGGAAATGATAACAATAAGCGGTTGAAAGGACTCCTAATTTGTAATTCCAATAACACTGACTGCATAATGAATGAAAAAGAAGTTGAGACAATCACTGATTTTTTTTTTTTTTTTAATCTCAAGAAGATGTAAAAGCTAACGCATAACATAACAATAGACAATCTATTACACATTAGTCATAACTAACGCCGTAAATTTTTTACAACGCTTGGACAAAAATTTATAGGATATCTAGCAGTGTGTTAAACTCTATCACAAAAATCCACAATAAAAAAAATCTTACATGTATAAAAACAAACATAAAAAAAGCAAACTTTTACATTCCTGATTCCAATAACTAAATTGGCAATTTTCCTGTAACTTTCAACAAACTGGCAAATATTATCAGGTAAAAATAAAAGAGTTATTTTAAGAGGATAAAGAAAATGTTAAGAAAAGTTTCTTTATAAAATGTAAATACATAATCTACTAAACTTCAAAAAATTTTAAATGTATGTCGTTAAAAAATACGAAATATCATGCATTTAGAAGTCATGCATAATATATTAGTAAAATGTGAACATGTAGAAAATAAAACTAAAATATACAAAGAGAAAATGACATAAAATTTTGATGGGTAAATTTGTTCACCCTCCAAAAAATTACCATAAAACAATTCTATCACTAACAAGATGAACAACTTAAATAAAATTAATGTATATACTAATTATTTCAAAAATTATGCGTCAGAAAGGTAAAGGCAAGTAGAGGGGAAATAAAGAAACAGATTTCGTGCAGGAATGTGGCACAGAAATGCAGCGTTGAGGCAGTAGAGAGCGCTGTTAAGTTCAGTGGATAAAAGCGCTTCGCTGGCTTGAATTGTCATTCTCTCACGGATTTCGAGCAATATGAATCCTTATACCAATGCGGGGCTTGCGGAGATGCATTTCATGCATGGGGCTAAGCAAAAAAATGGTTCAGATTCAACGCACGACCAACAGCTTTTGAGCTTGTCGAAGAACTATCCTCTACTGTTTCTTATACTGCAGAAATTTTGCTATATCGTAAAGGGGCCTTATCACGCCTGGAAGCATAAAACGAAATATTCGTGCACAACTCCTAATGAAGATGCTCAAATGTTTGGAAATCCTGTAGAATCCAACTTGGGATTATTCAATCTAAATTCTTTGAGAAACCAAACAATTTCATTACGCAATCCCATACATGAAATGCATGTTGGCTAACTTTGCATTGGTGTAATAATGAAACTTGCTCAAAATATATGCGGGAAATGGTGATTCAAGCCATAGAAGAGCATTCAGCTGCATTCAACAGAGCCATCTACTGTCTCAACACTGCATTTTCCCACCCACATTCCTGAAAGTAGCCGTTACATTTTTGACATATAATTTTGAAACATCCTGCATAATTTAGAATGACGAGAAGAAAAAAAATCATATTTACATATTAATCAATTGTCAAATATTTCAATCAATTTCAAATATGAAATAAGATAATGATTAAAAATTATGTACGATTTATTAAATTTTACCAGGGTATCTTAATAAAAGTACATTAAGGTTATTAATTAGTGATCTCCACAATACCCTTTTCTAATGTCAAAGTTGTGAGCGTCGAATGCATTCGTATATTTAAAATATATTATGAGGAAATTGATATTTTAAATTTATCTTTCCTGTGTACTTTTTTTAAAAAGTATGTTTCTATAGTTTTAGTAGTGAAAACCTTTATAAAATTTATTTTTAATTTTTTGTGAAATTTTAAAGTTTTACTCACAGTTTACCAACTTTTAATGTATAAAATATTAACCCTTTGTTGCATACTGTCCACTACAGTGGACAAAAATTCATTCCCAAATGTTAATGAATTTAATTCCCAAACGCCACATTTGCACCGGAATTTTGGTTAAAAAAATTCGGTTTATTAAATTCCTGCAAAATAGCTTTTTCTTGTTTACAAATAAAGCTGTTTTCAAATTCCGGTGTCAGTCATCAATTTCAACGCTTAAGCAATGAATTTTCTCTGCGTCGCAAAGTGTTAAGCTATGCAACAAAGGGTTAAATAAAATATATATTATAGAAAGGATTTGACAATGGAACGATTACAGCAATGGAACTATCTTATGTGCTAGTCTCCGATTTTGATAAGAATAGTATAGTTAGAAAGGTTTTTTTTTTTTTTTTTTGGGGGGGGGAGGTTTGTTCGAGGACAAGGGAGAAACTGATCGACCCTTGTTCTCTCAATAATAATAGCCTTTTTTTTTTAGCCTGGAAATAAGAAATACTAAGTCATCTTGAAACGGGTAATGCTTTTCTATGTTTTGTGATGTTTTCAAGAGGTTTCTTCCTATTCTGTTGGTGATTGATTCACATATCTAGCTAAAAAATGTCGCAAATTAAATCTTAAGTAAATATTTGATTCAAAATTTTCCGCATTAGCAATCAATTTACGAAATTTGTTTGCGCAAGAGTTATTTTCTAAAATTGCTTCTAAAATTTTTTTAGAAGCATAGAAGATAAAGACAACCTTTTTGCTTCGAACAACTCATGCATCATGTAGCGACAAAATTGAAGGATGTTTTCACATAGTTTTTTGCGGAACTGGAAAAATTGCGGAGTCACGTTTCCTGTAGAACGTGCAAAGAATGTACAATATTGAATATAACATCGCTATAACGACTAAAAGTTATAAAAGTTACAAACTGTCGTTGAAAAAAAGTTAAATCACTCGAGTCGGAACTACAACCTTTGACATTTTGATAGATGATTGTTATGCAAAAAAAATTATATTGATGACAGTGTTTGCTTGGCAATTTTTCAACAAAATAGTAGAAGAGAAAAATAACGGAAAAAAAAAAGTTGAAAAATTTTAACCCTTTCATTAAACCATGAATTTTTAAGTTAAGTTCATGATTTTTTCTTCTTTTTTTTATTAGAAAGAAACGCATCCAAGAACTACCAATTAATAATTTTGAAAAATAATTTTTTCGAAGAAAATTTTTAAGTATGAATAAAGAATTTAAAGTACATCAAAGAAAAGCTGCATGTCAAGGAAATAAATAATATAAAATGATTGTGTAATGTTACGCTGAAAGAAACACAAGAAAAAAATATTGAATTATTTTCACCAACAAATCTTTATGAACACCATAACCTTTCGAAAAAATAAAATAGATCTCAAAGATGAGTCAAAATATTAATTATTTTCTGACACCAAGTGTCTTTTTTTTGGGGGGGGGGGGAGGTGGGGAAGTGGGGAGGAGGATAATTTCGTTCGAGGGCAAGAGCGAAATTGGTTGACCCTTGCTCTCTCAATAACATTACCTTATTTTAGCCTGGTAAAGAAGAAAAACTATGTTACTTTGAAACGAGTAATGCTTTTCTAAGTTTTGTGACGTTTTCAAGTAGTTTTTTCCTATTCTGATGATCAGTGTGATTGATTTACATATCTAGCTAAAAAATGTCGCAGTTTAAATCTTAAGTAAATCCTTGATTTACAATTTCCTTGATTCCAATTAATCTTGATTTAAAATTTTCCGCAAAATCAATCAATTTATGACATTGATTGCGCAAAAATTGGCTTTTTTAGAAGCAGAGAAGAAAAAGACAACTTTTTAGTTTCGAATGACTCATGCATCATGTAGCGACATACTCGCGACAAAATTTAAGGATGTTTCCACATATTGTATTCTTTTTTTGCGGAACTGCAAAAATTGCGGAGTCACATTTTTTGTACAACGTGCAAAGAATGCACAATATTGAATATAACATCGCTAACAACTAAAAGTAATAAAAATTACTAAGTGCAGTTGAAAAAAAGTTAAATCAGTGGAGTCGAAAGAACAATCTCTGACATTTTGATAGATGAATGTTATGCAGAAAAATTATATTGCTGACAGTGTTTGCTTGGCATTTTATCAGCAAAACAGTAGAAGAGAAAAAAAAGAAAAAAAAAAAAAAAGGTTGAAAAATTTCAACCCTTTCATACCATGAATTTTTAAGTTAAGTTCATATTTTTTTTTCTTTTTTTATTTGAAAGAAACGCATCCAAGAACTACCAATTAGTAATATTAAAAAATAATTTTTCTAAGAAAATTCTTATGTATGAATAAAGAATTCAAAGTACACCAAAGAAAAGTTGCATGTCAAGGAAATAAATAGTAAAAAACAATTGTGTAATGTTACGATGAAAGAATTATATTCTAACACCTAAAGTCGTCCTTTTTTTTTTTTTTTTTTTTTTTTTTTTTTTTTTTTTTTTTTTGTGTGTGTGTGTGTGGGGGGGGGGATAAGTTTGTTCATGGGCAAGAGTGAAACTGATTTACCCCTGTTCTTTCAATCCCTGCACCCTTTTTTAGCCTGGTAAAGAAGAAAAACTAACATTATCTTGAAACGCATAATGCTTTCTTAGTTTTTCTGATGTTTTCAAGAGATTTCTTCCTATTCTAATGATCACTGTGATTGATTTACATATCTAGCTACAAAAATGTCGCAGATTAAATCTTAAGTAAATCTTTGATTCAAAATTTTCCGATTTTGAAAATTTGATTCAAAATATTCAACAATTTACAAAATTTGTTTGCGCAATAATTAACTTTTTTAGAATCAGAGAAGATGAAGACAACTCTCTAATTTCGAACAACTCATGTATCATGTAGCGAAAAAATTGACGGATATTTTCACATACTGTATTCTTTTTTACGGAACTGCAAAAAACTGTGCAGTCACGTTTTCTATAGAACGTGCAAAGAATTCACAATATTGAAAATAATATCGCTATAATGGCTAAAAGTAATAAAAATTACTAAGTGCACTTGAAAAAAATTAAATCACTGGAGTCGAAACTACAACCTCTGACATTTTGATAGATGAAAGTTATGCAGAAAAATTATGTTGATGACAGTGTTTGCTTGGCATTCTTTCAGCAAAATAGTAGAAGAGAAAAATACAGAAAAAAAAGGAGCGAAGTTTTTCAACATTTCCATTAAACCAAGAATTTTTAAGTTAAATTCATGTTTATCTTTTTTTATTCAAAAGAAACATATCCAAGAACTACAAATTAATAATTTTAAAAAATACTTTTCCGAAGAAAATTTTTAAGTATGAATAAAGAATTCAAAGTACATAAAAGAAAAGTTGCATATCAAGGAAATAAATAGTAAAAAACGATTGCGTATTGCTACGCTGAAATAAATACAAGAAAAATAAAATAATTATTTTCACCCGCAAAACCTTATGAACACCATAACCTTTCGAAAAAATAAACTAAAATAGACCTCTAGGATGAAGAATTTTTTTGTTAGCTCATCCGGCGTTGCTCGGTCCGTCAAAAATAAATAATATTACGACCCCCCCCCCCCCCAAAAAAAAAAAAAAAAAAAAAAACTAACAATTTGCACCTAATTAGAAAAAAATTCAGTAAATCAGGGGTGGGGGGAAGGGGAAGGGAGCTAGAAGTCTGAAACAAATTCTATAAAATTCGAAAACTAGCAGAAGACAAAATTTATTATATTAGGCTAAAAGATTAAAACAGAATTCCTGCAAGTAGCGAACACTAATTATGATTTAAAACAAGGCAACAAAGAAAGTTGGCATACGTAGGAAAAAGCAGGAAAGGCAAACTAAATATGCCCCAAAGCTGTATTGCCTTACTTAATCAGAAAAATATGCAATTAATTACAATAATATTGGCGTAAAAAATCATCGATGTTGGCAGCTACACCTTTGGATGAGATACTTAATTTTTTTAACTTTAAAGTATTTTAACCACAAAATATTTAACACTAGAACCGCGAGAAAATTCATTCAAATTTTATAAAAATATTTCTCACCGGAATTTTTATTTAAAACTGTTTAAATTATTTATTGAAAATATTTTTACCCAGCATATATTTAGTTTACTTTATTAAGAATTTTCTGATTTGAATCGACGTCTCTCCAAATGAAACGGGTCAAAATGACCCGTCGCGTCGCCACGGTTCTAGTGTTAAATAAATTTAGACTTGAAAATTGTCAAGTTAGTTTTTTTTTTTTATTATTTAATTCGTAATATAGCCTTAAAAAATATTAGTCATTCTTTTTTACAACACTTATGCTAATCTTGACCTTATTTAACCGCATAAGTCAGAGATTAAAATACCGCATTTATAATGTATGCGTGTTATACGCAATTTTTCCCATAATTGATCGACGAAATCCGCGTAGGGAAGGTGGGGGAGGTTGTATGGATCAAAATGTTCCTTTTTATCCACCACAAAGCTCTAAATCGACAGTGCTGTATATATTGTGAAACAGATTTGCATATACAGAGCCTTTGTAAAATCAATCGCACCCGATAAAAAAAAGGAGGGCAAACTTTTAACAAAAAGAGTTTAAAGTTGTCTAGTGAATTATACCGATCTTAAAAGACAAATTCTTATAGTAAAATTTTTTCTTGGAAGTTGACATAAATATTACTACTATGATTACAACGTTACAAGTGCAGAAGAATGTAAGCTGAACACATTTTTTAACTTAAAATAAATAAATAAATAAATCTCGAGCACTAAATCTGAAGTATCTGTCACAAAATTTTCATCCCATTATAATACAAATATTTGCTCTACTTAGAGATGTAAAATTTCCGGAAAAATATAAGTGGCGGAAAAAAACTGGTTTTTGGCCGGTTTTTTTCGGAAAAAAACAGAAAAATTGGAAAAATTGATTTTTCATGACTGTTTTTCCCAAATAAGTTATATTTTCTTGGAGAATATTAAATAATAAACATTTTTTCCCATTTATTTGTATTAAATGAAAATTATTTTCACTTTATATTACAAAATAAAAAGAAAGTAGCAAAGCCTGCTTTTAAAAGTTTAGTTTTTTTTCCACAACCTAAGAATTTTTAAAACACTATTGTTTGTTATATCATATCTCTGCTGAAATGATTTTTCAGTTACATGTTTAACTACCAATTAACCTAATTAAGAACCTGAGCCAATATATCTGCAGTTTGGAATGAAATAAATTATGCATTCCATTTACATTAGTGTAGTTTTTAAGTAAATGATACTAGTTTAAAGAAATTGTTGCAATTTTGTCATTATTATCAATATCAGTACTCAAAAAATTCTATTGTTTGTTTTAAAAAAAAATGTATATTTTTACATTATTACACTTTTTTCTTACAGTTATAATTTTATTTCCTTTAAAAAATATGTTTAGTTTTGGTATAGCTTTCCAATCTCAACTCAAAGTTTTGATTTAGTTTTATAATCCAATTCAAACAAAACTAAGTTTTACTTTGGCTTACTCAGGTCTGCAACTAAAAAATAGCGTAGGATTTATTGACTGTTAGATTTTTACTCACTGAAACCAGAAAAAAATATTTTTTTTTTAAAGTTTAATTAAATGATTTTTTTTTCTTTTTACCCTGAAATCTATTATTCTATTCTTGAGTAAAAAAACATATTCAATAATGTTTCCACATGGTAATTTTATATTTCTAAGAGTGGAACTCAAAAGTTATGAAAACAGAACACTACAAATAGAAAATGCTCACTATTTGAGGAATTAACAAAAGCAGTTACATACAGAGATAAACTTCTACTGTGCTTTAGAAAACTACAAAAATTCAAAGTTTAATCAAGAGGGAATGTGTAATTTGGAACATAGTTACTTGTAATTGTGGTGGTTGCTCGTTACCCCCCCCCCCATATTTTTTTATTTTAATTCAATTTTATTAACTGTTTTATTTCCTATCATCTCTTTTTATTAATGTTCTCAATTTAAATGTTATTTCGATTTCGTTTCTTTTGATGCCGTCGCCTGTAAGTTTTTCTTCCTTACCTAGCTATCGAATGTTCTAAACCGGTAAAATCTTGTTTGAATTCATTCCTTCCGGTTTGGAGATCTTTCTAGAACAATCTTGATCGTTCTATGGGTGGTATTTCCGGTTAATCTGGTACTCCCCTTGGCCTATCAAATTCAAATCCACAGGTGACGTGATTTAACCAGCTAAGTGCCTGGCCACCTTCTTTGGCCTTCATTCTTTAAGTGTTTATCAATTTTTTTCCTTATTAGATTCATATTTCACTATACATTAAAATGTAGCTTGGCCTATTTTCCATCGCTCTCCTCATTCGAACGTTGCCAACTTGGCGTATTCCGGGTTTACAATAACCCTTGTTCTTTTCTCCCTCCTGGCTCTGCGCCACCAGTGGAGTTGCGCAGTTGGAGCTCAGTTGAGTTGGATGCTGTTGGGTGAGCGTAACCGATGCAGTTGAGATGTGCCGAGAAGTTTTTTTCGTAGATGCCGAGAAATTTAGCGGACACCGGGGCAAGTATGCGCGCCCCGAGGCTGTTGTGCGTGACCGATTGAGTTGAGCAGGTGCCGGGAAATGTTGAGCGGATGATCCACCGTATGATGGATGTTTTTTTTTAATGCTGCGAGGAGCAAGGCTCATCTACCGCCGCAACCTAAATCCGTTGGTTTTCTTTTTTATTCCGGCTACTCAATTTTGTTTTAAGAGTCGTCATAGTTTATCTTCAAAGAACTCTCGTCAATTTATTATCAAGCTTCTCCAACTGATTTTCATTTCATCATTTTTTTAGTGAATTCATTTTCCCTCTGAAAAGAATGCAGAGAAAGTGATTTATATATAAAATATATCATAATTTAATTCCTCTTCATTTCATGATTAATCGGCCATAAGCATAAATATAATTATCTGAGCATGAAAACGGCATCCCCAAATTGAAGATATTGAATATCTTTTTGTGATTTTTCAGACATATTCCTTTTGAAGTAATATTTTGATTGATATTCTAAAATAATTGAGTTTTTCATATCGTTCAAGAAAATGTTATCATGTTATCAAGAATGCATACAAATATATATGAAGAAGAGTTGTGTTAAAAATATGTCGACTTATGTATATCATCCTTGTGGAGCAATTGTTGTACGAAAATAATAATAATTCTACTTATATAAGTTTGTGCATGATAACAAATGAATATATATATATATAAAAATATTCAAGTCATGAAGAATTTCACAAGTGATTAAAAATAAATATACTTGTCTTCTTCAAAATCCTCTCTTCATTTTATTGTGTCTATGCCTATTCATTTATCTACCTGAAGTTGTCTTCATCAGCCAGGAAGTCCAGGTAACTTTTATTCTTATCACTTTATATTTTTTACATCTTTGCTATGAGTTAATATTATCATAGTTAAGGATTCATTATTAAGAAATATCATGGTTGCCTTTTTGTCATATACTTTTTATTTAAGGGTCTTTTGCTGGCCTCCATTCAACGCAATGTCATTTACCCATTATTACGATCACATAGCCTACATTTGAGATGAAACAAAAAATAAGTGTTCTCATCTTCTTCCCACCTAAACACCACAACAGTAATAAAATAAGGGTTTTTTTTTTTTTTCATCGCAGTTGTACTTTTCTAATGCAAACTGCCCATGTTTTTGCAACATTACTGTACATTATGGAGGTAAAATGGATATCAATTTTAGATTCAATACCTTGAAAAAACATTCAATTAATCAGCTATAGCGAAATCTAGAAAAATGCAGCATAGTAGTGCCACCTATAGGGCAATTTACAATAAAAACTAAACAACATTATATATATCAGGAACTGTCTGAATCTGTAGTTTGATAAAAAAATCATGCTTTTGTCCCTCAGATAGAGCTATTGCGATAATCATGAATATTGCAGCATAGCAGTGTCATCTGTTGAGGATTTACACCAAAAAGTAATGTGCACAAAGTTATATCAAAGATTAACTTAATCTGAAGTTTTATGAAAATACATACATTAATTCTTGAGATAGAACTATTGTGGAAATTATGAATAATGCAGCATAGCAGCGCCATCAGTTGGGCGATGTACACTAATAACTAAACATCTCGAGTTTATATAAAGGTGTAACTGAATCTAAAGTTTTGTGAAATTATGTGCATCAGTTCTTGAGATCGTGTGCCCATAAAAATTTTGTCCCATGCAGACTCACAGAGATTTTCCAAAAACTATCAAATCGTGTTCAGGACCTTCTAAAACATTTAAATAAACCAAAAACTAGAAGTCAAAATTTTCACGAATTCAATATTTACTTCTTGAAAAGATAGAAAAAAGTAATAAATGCATGCTTCAAATTTTATGTTAAATTTTTTATTTTACCATTTCTATTAATCAGTATATTATTGAAATAATTTTCACATGAATTAATTTTTAAAAAGAGAAGTTGCATTTAATTATATATCTAGATTTTTTTTCATGTAATCCTGTTTTTGTGAAATTGTGAATTTCTTGTATATATACTTATACAAAATATATTCAGAATTTGTGAATAAGAAATTATTACTATTTTTAGAGTCCTATTTAGACATTTTTAATAAGGGTATTTATGCATATATACAACTTGATAAGATTCAGCTGCTATATGGCATGAGAATTTTTTTTTTTCTTCAATCACTGCATTTGTGAAAGATTCAATTTGTAGATTAAACTTTTTTCTGAAATGTCTATTTTCAAGAGAAATTTTGTGAAGGGTCTTGTGTTTCAAGCAAGAAAAAAAATGTGAAGGATCCTTTCAAGTCTTCTCAAACAGATTTCTGCTCAGAGATCAGATTACCCACATTAAAGTTTTCATGTGGGACACTCAACATAAAAATAAAATAAAAAGTATAAGAATGTAGCTATTACAAAATTTTCACGATATTATTTCATAAATGAAATTTCAATTTTTCCAGTTCGGAAAAATTGAAAAATAAGCCTTCAGAAAAAAACCGAAAAAAACTGGTTTTTTTCCCAATTTTTCCGGTTTTTTTCCGAGCATTCCCATCTCTAGCTCTACTAAGTAGCAGCCTCAGAAATTTTAATTTCTGCAAAAATTTATTTGACTTTACTCTCTCATTAGCATTTATTTTTCGTCTGCTCTGGAAATAATTAAAAATTTTGATATATTTAATGCAGAACTACTAATAAATTCTGAAAAATGCAAAAATAACCTTTTAACTTATTACCGACAGTGAAATCGGTAATATTCACCATCGAATCCACTATTACAAGTAGGAATAAAATTACCGGAAATTTACTAAAAGCCTTCTGCACTGGAGTTCTTACGACGAATATCCCATGAATCAATCCGCATATCGCGTCATCAACAGGCACTACGCTAGGGTTTCCCTAATTACTGGAGAGCATACGCAGATAGATGATATTATGAAGTACCCAAATACGAAATTCTACCAGCCTAACAATGTGCTCAGGATTTTGAGATGATCATTTATAATGAGCTTGATGATACATAACTTTGATGAGCATAAATTCCAGATTCTGAGCGATTCATATAATTAGCTCCATTATGGTTATGATTTATTACATGAAGCAGAATCAGTGGTCAAGTTTTATATGTAACACAGATAAGATAAAACGGTATAAATGAATAGCAGAAAAAAAAAATATCCATTCATAATTAAATTTCGAAAACAAGACTCTTACCAGGAATTTTTAATAAATTTACTGTAAATAATATTTAAAGAGTATTTTTTAAAGCGAAAATAAGCCTGAAATGTATGTTCAGCGACGGTACTTACGTTTTTGTTTCTAATGTACACGTATACAGGGTGTATTTAAACTCTAGGGCAAAACTTTAAGGGGTGATAGTACACATCAAGGCAAACAATATTAAACAGGAACCCAAGGGTCCCAAACGTTTTCCGAAGAAGATAGCCACCATTAAAGTTTAGGGTCCAAAATTTCAAATAATCATAAAAAATGAAAAAATTGCTCAATTAATTTGTGTTTTTTTTAAACTATTTTTTATGTTAGTATTGTCTTCAAAATAAATTTTAAAAATAAATTTTTAAAAATGCCGATAGAGGGCGCTTTAGACTTTGGAGTAACGTAGAACTATTTATTAAGTAGTTATTTAACTAGTTATTTTTTGCATCTCATTAAATTTTTTTAGTAGCTTAGACATAAACTTAAATTTTGAGCTGAAAATCTGAATCGTTGGGAGTGGTTAAGTAGCGCAAACTGAACTGTATTCAATGGGGGTGGAAAGGTTCAAATTTCAAGTGATTATAAAAAACGGAAAAATTGGTCGACTCGTTTGCGGTTTTCGCTGAAATTATTCTTTATGTCAGTTTTTCCTTGAAAATAAATTTTAAACATAAATGTCAAAAATTCCGTTAAAGGGCGCCTTAAAATTTAGAGTAACCAACAACTATTAACTGTTATTTTTTGTATCTAATTAAATACTTGCAAAAGCTTAGACTTAAATTTTGCTCTCAAATTCTGAATCGGTGGGAGGGGTTAAGAAGCGAAAACTGAAATGTGTTTAGGAGTTGAAATGTTACTTTTCCCACCAGGGACCGATTTACAAATTTGGGGGCCCTGGTCACAGATGCTTATGGGGACCCTCTTCACTGATATTTACACGGGAACTGACTAAAAGAATAAAAAAGATAGTTTCTAAAATAACCATTAAATAATTCAATATAATAATCAATAACTTGAATTTAAATGATTATTTCACAATTTTGAAATTTAAATGAGTATACGTTTTATTATAAATTGTGCGATGCTAATTAATTTTTTCAATGCAAGTCTGTATATCTGGAATGATAACTTATGCAACAACTAATAATAAATTTTCGACAACATCAATACACGCTTTACAATCTGCAAGCGACGCTGTAAATATTCTGATAATATAAAAGAAAGGTTTGAATTAAAAATGCAATATATATTTAAATAATAAAGATAAAAGAAAATATTCACTCTAATAAAATAATAGGCCCCACCAGTGGCCGAGAGGTTCCGACCTCTCAACTGGTAGACGGCAGGTGCTTCGAACCCAATCGCGGCTGTCGGCCTAACCGTTCGGAGTTTTCGTGGTTTTCTTCGAACCTTGCGTAAATACGGGTTAGGCTCCCTTAGAAAGACCCCCACGAAGGGCACTCCCCCCTGGTCCTATATCCCTAGCGCAGATAATAGGATGTCAAAAATCAACCAACCAACTAATTAAATAATAAATGAATGTTTCAGACAAAGTATAGTGTACAACATTATAAAAATACAATATGACCATAATAGAATTTAGAATGAAATGTAAAATTTCATCGGTATTAAAACTTAATTATATTTTGGACAATCATTGAAAAACCATAAGCATCATTTGGGGGCCCTTGAAAATCAGGGGCCCTGTGCCTGTGCCCCGAATGCCCTGCCGTAAATCTGGCACTGGTCCTCACCCCTCGAATACAGTTCAATTTTGCGCTACTGAATTACTCACAACGATTCAGATTTTGAGCTCAAAATTTAAGTCTAAGCTTTTACAAGCATTTAATTAGATACAAAAAATAATGTGGTAACTCTAAAGTTTAAGGCGCCCTCTAACGGAATTTTTTGAAATTTATCCTTAAAATTTATTTTCAAGGAAATACTGACATAAAGAATAGATTTAGCGAAAATCGCAAACGAATCGACCAATTTTTCCGTTTTTTTATAATCATATGAAATTTGAACCTCCACACCCCCATTGAACACGGTTCAGTTTGCGATACTTAACCACTCCCAACGATTTAGATTTTCAGCAAAATTCAAGTTTATGTCTAAGCTAGTAAAAAAAATTTAATGATATGCAAAAAATAACGGTTAAAAATAGTTGTTCTTTACTCCAAGTCTAAAGCTCCTTCTATCGGCATTTTTTTTTAATTAATCTTTATAACTTATTTCCAAGACAATACTGACATAAAGAATAGTTTTAGCGAAAACTGCAAATCAATTGACCAATTTTTCAAATTTTTATAATCATTTGAATTTTGAACCTCCTTACCCCCATTGAGCACAGTTCAGTTTGTGCTACTTAACTACTCCCAACGATTCTGATTTTGAGCTCAAAATTTATGTCTAAGCTTCTAAAAAAATTAATGAGATGCAAAAAATATCGATAAAAAATAGTTGTTTTCGTTACTCCAAAATCTAAAGCGCCCTCTATCAGCATTTTTTAAAATTTATCTTTATAATTTACTTTCAAGAAAATATTGACATAAAGATTGGTTTTAGAGAAAACCGCAAACGAATCGACCAATTTTTCCGTTTTTTATAATCATTTGAAATTTTGGACCCTAAACTTTAATGGCACCTATCTCTTTCGGAAGACGTTTGGGACCCTTAGTTTCCTATTTAATATTGTCTGTCTTGATGTGTACTACCACTCCTTAAAGTTTTGTCCAAAAGTTTAGATACACTCTGTATATACAGGATGATTCAAAATAACGTGGACAAAATGATATGACAAATCAAGCATACAACAAGGATGTAAAATCACATAGGAACATAGGGTCGCAAACTACTTATTGAGTCACAAATACAGGGTGTTTCATTCTAGCTGAACCCGGTTTGAAGTAATAATTTCGAGAAAAATAAAAATATTGTTATGAAAATGCAACGATGTGTACCTTATTTTGTGTGAAATGTGATTGTTAGGAATTGATAAATTAAGTTATTCCAGTTTATTCACAGAAAATCGTTTGCATATTTGCAATTGTGATATTTAATTTATTTATAAGACGCAACTCGTTGCTATGGAAGCGAAGCTGTTTTTTCGTCTGCTTTGCTTTTATATTTTTTATCTTTTGAGATGAGTTAAAAGTTTAGAAAAAAAAGTTGGCATCAATTTTTGATGGAATGTAAAAGAATTTTTTTGAGAGAGAGAATGTTTATATTTTTTGTTTGTCGTGCGTGTCTTGAGTTTTATTGAAGAATTATGTTAATTTTATGAAAAGGCACGCAGAAATGCATAAAGGATCATCTTTCCAGTTTTTAGTATGATGATCAAAAATTATCAAGGTAAAAGCATTTATATTTTGTACATATTATACATTTTGTACATAGTATGTAAATAATTTGAATTCAATATTTCTTTATTCTATAATTCTAAGTATGTAATAAAATTTTTAAAAAGAAAATTCAAGAATATTTAGAAGATTTTTGAACCCAAATAAGTTTTGATTGTTTACAGAACAAATCTGGCGCCCCGAGCACGGACATTTGAATAATACTGTTGAGATATTGAATTGTTTTTATAGCGTATAGTGTTTTCATAAGCTGTGCATTACTACTTAATTTTTCTAAGATGAATAAGCTAAAGAAAAAGCGTACACCACTACGTTCGTCATTTACCAGAACTTTAAATGTTTTGAATGAAGAAATTAACAGCGAGTCATTAGATAAGGACAAAATTTTAGACGGTTTTAGTAAATTAGAAAATTTGATTCATGAAATTAAAGCTATTGATGAAGCTATAATTGAACTCATGTTAGATGATGATAAATGCGATGAAGAGGCTATTGAAAATGAAGTAGTGGAAAATGAAAGTTATTCAGATCAATTTATTACCATTAAGCGTAAAGTTAGCGAAGCATTGGGTACAAATAAACGTAATCAAGATGATAGTGAAAAAAGCACAGATCACGGTTATTCCAAATCAAAGCATTATAAATTACCTAAACTAAATATTAAGCCATTCGATTCGCAGTTAATAAATTATCTTTCATTTTGGTCTCAGTTTCAGAAAATTCATGAAGACATAGATTTGGATAATAGTGACAAATTTCAGTATCTTATCCAATCGGTAGAACCTGGAACCAGTGCCAGGCGCTTGTTAGAGAGCTATCCAATGACCGCAGTTAATTACCCCAAAGCTGTCGAGGCATTTCAAGAGCGTTTTGGAAATAAAGATTTACTAATAGAAGTGTACGTTAGAGAATTCCTAAAATTGATTGTAGCTAATGTACAGGCGCACGGCAAAGATAAACTTCCCTTATCAGATTTATTCACGAAAGTCGAGGCATATTTAAGATCGTTAGAATCAATGGGTTTAAGTTTAGAAAGCAATTCGGCGTGGCTCTATCCCATGATAGAATCTAGCTTATCGGAAGATGTATTAAAAGCATGGCAGCGATATAATATTTCAATCACATCAAACACTGTTAGTAATAATAATGCATTGTCAACAAAAGCAAATATAGTAAGTTTGATGGAATTTCTGAAACAAGAAGTTGCAAACGAGGAAAGATTCAAATTAGCCAAATCGAGTTTTATAGAGCTGGGCTTTAAAGACAAACCTAAAGAAAAGTTAAGAAAATCAGAAAGTAAAATACCTACTGCAGCAGGGCTATTTAGCGCAAAAGAACGCCTTTGTTTATTTTGCAGTAAATCTCATGAAAGCAAGGACTGTGTTAGGGCTAGATCTCTTTCCTTTAATGAACGGAAGGCCAAAATTAAGAATAAAAATTGCTGTTTAAAATGTCTTCGTTTTGGTCACCACGCTAAAGTTTGCAAAGTTTTTATTCGTTGCCACGTTTGTTCTAAACCCCATACCGAGTTATTATGCCCTGAAATTTCAATGTGTAAAGAACCAGAAAATACAGTTAAGACCCCAGAAGTTATTCAAAGCACCATAGCAAGTAAGCAGTGTTCTGCTGAAGTAGCCCTTATGACTTTAGAAATAGTTATTAAAGGTCGAATAACAAAGAAAGTACGAGCGTTACTTGATTGTGGGTCGCAAAAGAGCTATATTTTAAAAGGTACAGCTGAAGAGTTAGGTTTACATCCCATTTCTTCTGAAGCTATTGTACACACTTTGTTTGGTGGTACGCAAACAGAAGCTAAATCTCACAATAAATTCCAAGTTGAGTTAAGTTCTTCTGATAGACAGAAACAAACGAAAGAAGTCTTAGAACTTTTGGATCAAGATATAATTTGTAACTATATTCCTCGGATACCAAAAGAATCAGTAATTAAAGAGCTTAAACAAAATAAACTATGGATCACAGATTTAGGAGCAGGAAGTCCAAAAATTGAAATTTTGATTGGAAGCGATTACTACGGACAACTTCTTACAGGTCGAGTAAAACAGTTAAAGAGCGGTCTTACAGCAATAGAGACAAAGTTTGGATGGACACTTTGTGGTCGTTTAGAAAGTACATCACAGTCTTGTCTAAATTATGGAACTATGTTTATCACGAACCTAGCTTTAAAAGATATGAAGATTCCAGAATTATGGAAGTTAGAGACAATTGGTATAACAGATCCCTGTCAAACTTTGTCTAAAGCAGAAGAAGAAGAACTCGCTCATGATAATTTTATAAAAGAAGTTGATAGAAATATAGAAGGTCGCTATATTGTAGGTCTTCCTTGGATTAACGGCAAACGTGAGATTCCCTCAAATAGACACATAGCTGAACGAAGATTGATAAATTCAACAAAGAAATTAAAATCAATGAAAATGTTTGAAGAATATGCTAAAGTTTTCTATGAATGGGAAGAAGAAGGCGTTATAAGTAAAATACCAGATGAAACACTCAAGATTCCAGGACATTTTTTACCTCATCATCCCGTCATCAAACCAGATAGTCTTACTACAAGTGTTCGACCAGTTTTTGATGCATCGTGTAAGGTAGGGAGGTCTCCTTCTTTAAATAATTGTCTCTTTAAAGGACCAAACCTCATCGAACAAATTCCTGCAGTGTTAATAAGATTTCGTGAGAAAGCTATTGGGGTAGTAGCCGATATAAGAAGAGCATTTCTTCAAATTGAAGTCAAAGAATCAGATCGGCATTTCTTGCGATTTTTATGGTGGAAGAGTACTGACGAATTTCAAGTTTATCAACACAATAGAGTAGTTTTTGGAGCAACTTGTAGCCCATTTTTGCTAGGTGCAGTTATAAGATATCATTTGAGTAATGTTGATGAAGAAAACAAACAGATAGCTGAGAAGCTTATGAAATCATACTATATAGATAACTGCGTTACTTCAGTCGACAATGTGCCTGAACTAGAAAATTTTATTTCAAAATCTACAGAAATCATGGCTGATGCGAAAATGGAATTAAGAATGTGGGAATTCGGACCAATTAAAAGTGAAGACAGCAGTTTCCTTAACGAAAAGAAGGTGCTCAGCAAAAATGTAACAACGATAGTTCCGGTTTTAGGGTTGAAGTGGGACACAATGGAAGATAGTTTGAAGATCGCTCATAAATTTAGTGATGAGATAGAAAATCTGTCGAAAAGAAAGATATTAGCTGTAACCCAGGGGATCTTCGATCCAATAGGATTTTTAGCCCCAGCATTGTTGCCAGCCAAACTGATAATTCAAGACGCCTGGTCAACGAAATTAGATTGGGATGCTCCACTTCCAGAAGAAATCCGGAATAATTTTCAAAAATGGTATAGCGAACTCAAGTATTTAAATGACGTGAAGATAAATAGACGTGTAGGCTATGGTTGTAAAGAAAAATGGTCTATTCATACATTTTGTGATGCAAGTACCAGAGCTTATGCAATAGCAGTTTTCTTACGTTGTGAAGATAAAGACGGAGTCTTTGTACAACTTTTAGGAGCTAAGTCTCGTCTTGCACCAAAGAAAAATATAACCATACCACGTTTAGAGCTTCTTGCTTGTATTTTAGGAATAAGGTTGACTAAATTTGTTTTGAAAGCCTTTAATTGTATTTCCATACCAGTAAAGTATTGGACCGACTCTTCGACTGCTCTCGCTTGGATTCGAAGAAATGATCAATGGGGAACGTTTGTAGGCAATAGAGTTAGAGAAATTTGTAAATTTTCCGAATCTCAACAGTGGAACTTCGTACCTGGTCATCTCAACCCTGCTGATCTACCTTCTCGCGGATGTAGTCCTAAACAGCTGCTGAAGATGAGATGGTGGGAGGGACCAGAATGGTTGAAGTTATCAGAAGAAAATTGGCCACATTCAGAAACAAGCCCCAACGAAGAATTAGTAATGATGGAAAAGAAGGAAACTGCAGTACCTACTCTTTTATGTTCTAATTCACATGAATTTATGATATATAGTAGAATTTCAAAATTTGGTAGATTTATTAATGTCGTATGTTGGGTGAAGAGATTCATAATGAAGTGCAGAAATCGAAATATATGTTTTCCATCAGAATTGTCAATTGAAGAAAAAGAAGATGCGGAAAGGTCGCTCTGGTCAATAATACAATTTGAAAGTTTTGGTAATACTACTGATGCAATAAAAGGATTAAAGGTTATGAAAGATCAAGAAGGATTGTTGAGAGTAAAAACAAAGATATTAGAGCGGGATGACGAGTTTTCTTTCAGATATCCAATTTTATTACCATCGAAACATCATGTAGTGAATTGTCTGATTGAAGAATGTCATTTAAAGAATTGTCATGCTGGACTTCAAACAGTTGGATCCATTTTAAGAGAAAAATATTGGATGATTTCTTCTAGACGCAGCATTAGAAGTCAATTGTCTAAGTGTTACAGATGCAAAAGATACTCTGCAAAACCACATACTACACCTCCAATTCACCCACCTCTAGATCGAATCAGAGATTCCAAAGTTTTTGAAATTGTTGGAGCTGATATTTTTGGCCCTCTTTTCGTAAAGCAAAGATCCAAATTTTGGGTTGTACTTTTTACATGTGCAGTATATAGGGCAATACATTTGGAACTTGTATCCAGTCTCTCAACGGAAGGATTCATTCAGTCACTTCGAAGATTAATATGCAGGAGAGGAAGGCCGACTACTATATACTCTGATAATGGCTCAAATTTTAGAGGAACCAATAACCTTTTAAAATCATTGTATTGGAAGGCAATAGTTTCTTCGAAAGAACTGTTTCCTATTAATTGAAAGAACTGTGTCCTATTAGTCATCCATCCAGCAGCAGCTTGGTGGGGTGGATGGTGAGAAACAGTACAACTAGAAGTGGTAGAGTAGTACAGAGAACTCTGAAATGACTTTTCTAAAACTCTGAAATGACTTTTTCTAGAACTCTGAACTGACTTTTCTAGAACTCTAAATGTTTCATTATTATTTTATTATTGTTTAGTTATTATCTTTATTTATTTAGATATTTTTTATTTTGAATTAGGGCTTAATTTGATCAAAAGTGATCTTAAGTTTAATTTGGCTTCCGCCTAAATTAAAGGTGGGAGTATGTTAGGAATTGATAAATTAAGTTATTCCAGTTTATTCACAGAAAATCGTTTGCATATTTGCAATTGTGATATTTAATTTATTTATAAGACGCAACTCGTTGCTATGGAAGCGATACTGTTTTTTCGTCTGCTTTGCTTTTATATTTTTTATCTTACGAGATGAGTTAAAAGTTTAGATAAAAAAGTTGGCATCAATTTTTGATGGAATGGAAAAGAATTTTTTGAGAGAGAATGTTTATATTTTTTGTTTGTCGTGCGTGTCTTAAGTTTTATTGAAGAATTATGTTAATTTTATGAAAAGGCACGCAGAAATGCATAAAGGATCATCTTTCCAGTTTTTAGTATGATGATCAAAAATTATCAAGGTAAAAGCATTTATATTTTGTACATATTATACATTTTGTACATAGTATGTAAATAATTTGAATTCAATATTTCTTTATTCTATAATTCTAAGTATGTAATAAAATTTTTAAAAGGAAAATTCAAGAATATTTAGAAGATTTTTGAACCCAAATAAGTTTTGATTGTTTACAGAACAGTGATAACGTTACGGAAAGATCTGGAAAAACGTACTGCTCAAGCAATCGAAGATATCGTATAAACTGATTATCACAGTTCAAAATGTCAGGTGCCAAGTGCATATTGCTGGTGCCTTTAATGAAAACTTCTAACACTTTTGTTTGGTGTAATCGCCTTTAAAATAAAAGTGAAGATGTTTGTTAAATGTTTTATTATAATATACTTCAGTTTTTTATAATTTATTACCGTCAACCCAAATTGAGTTAGAATGAAACATCCTGTATTTGTGACTCAATAAGTGGTTTGCGGCCCTATGTTCCTATGTGATTTTTTTTATCTTTGTCGAATGCTTGATTTGTCATATCAATTTTTCCACGTTTTTTTAATCACCCTGTATATTATTACGGAATACTTTATTGGAAGTAGTAATTATTATTACGGAAAAGCTAATTTTAATTTTCGAAGAGTAATTTAATATTAATATTAATATTAAATTACGAATACTGGTTAAAATTGGTAGATAAGATGAAAGATACGATTTATATTGGGGATTAATTGAATCTGAAGTTTGACTAAAATTTACGCATTAGTTCTGGAGGTATAGTGTGTATCGTGGAATCTGGAAAAAAGCACATAGCAGCATCACCTGTTGGGCGATTTACGCAAAAAAGTAATCAGCACCAATTGATATCAGGGTTTAAAATATTTAAAGAGTCTCAGAATCAAAGGTTTTGTTAAGGGTGTTCTTAACTGCTCCGCTCAACAAGCGGAAAAAGGTTTGACACATTTACAAATTTATTTTTTAACAGAAATGTATAAAATTGGAATGCCTGACTATCGAAGCGATTTCGAGTCGAACCTATTTTTCCATTTTATGACAATTAAATTACCTATTCAGTTATAAGCTATTTCGATGACGTGATCACTCGTTTTTCTCCTGCTTTTCGACCGGTATTTCTGCTTTCGTCGGGAAATGTGCTCAAAAGTGTCAAATTTGAAGGCTTGTCATGAGAAATCTATTGTGTTTTTTAAAAAACATAAAACTGAGTGCAATTAGACAGTTTCTGAATCGAAATTCTGTTTTATGTAAAAATTACAAAATCTAGAATTTTTACAGAAAAATCATTGAAATAATTTTAAAAGGTTGCCAGCCGGACATGCAAAGTAATTAAGAAAGGCCACCGGGTGTTGCGCCCTTCCACACTGGCACAAAATGGAAAATTCATTTTTTATGTGCAAAATATAGATTTTTTTTCTGTAAAAATTACAAAATCTAGAATTTTTACAGAAAAATCATTTCTTTTTCAAAAAAGGAAACAGATTTTGTGATTTTTGAAGAAAAAAAAATTACAGAAAAAAAAACAGTTGTTAATTCTGTAAATTAAACGGTTTTCTAATGGGGCCGAAACTGACAGTTTTTTCTGTTAATTTGATAGTTCTTCCCAAACGTTGATTAGTGTTTGTGGGAACATTTTTGAAACATCTGCAATGGTAAGCTGGTAGTAGAGGCACATACGCACATTCTTTATGACCCCCACAGGTAGAAATTACATGGCGACAGATCGAGAGAGAGTATGAACAGAATATCTTTGGCAATCAACTTTTGGGAAAAACTGAGCTATCGACTTAATGTGTGTCGTGTGACGGAAGATGCTCAAATTGAACACTTGTAAGCTTGTAGGTAAAATTGTTTAAGCTGTTCTTTCATTCTATGTATTAATTATAATTTTAAGTTTTATGTAATAACGGATTATAAAATCACATGTAACCAATAACTGTAGCTATTGCAAAAAATCCTTTTCGTTCTTTCTTCTTTTTAGGTGCGTTCGAACCAAGTGTTCAAACCCAGATATTATTCAATTAGAAACACCAAGTATGTTTTAAATTTCAAATGGTTGGATAGTTTTTGCGTTGTTTTATGCAGACAGATAGACGGACGGACTGAACGACGTCTATAAGGCGCTACGTATTTACATAATTACGAACGCACCTAAAAAGAAGACAAGTTGGAAATTGCACGTGAAGCGTAGCAAATGAGGTGCGTTCGTACGATAACCAAGTTTTAAAAATATTACTCTCATATATCAATCTCATAAAATTTTAAATAGTGAATTACAATTAAAACGCTCATCAAACAATGTTCTCCTTATACCATTATGTAATGGAATACTTTTGTGTGGCCTTGTAAGTCAATAACAAATGTTCTTTGCACCACAAATTATGTAAAATGTATATTATAATATGTACTTTATAGTTGCATATAAATTTTATTAGTTCCAATGAGTGTAACACCATTAAAATGCATTTGAAACATTTTCCCCCATTGACCTTAATGTAACGGAATATTTTTTATTGTCCCTGTAATTGATCTATGCGTCCGATTTTCATAAAATTTGAAATAACTCCACAAAATTATGTAATAATTACGTATTTTAAATTTCAAACGATTAAAATGCATTTGAAACTTTTTTCCCCATTGACCGTAATGTAATGGAATACTTTTGATTGCCCCTGTAATTGATCTATGCATCCGATTTTCATAAAATTCGAAATGACTAGACAAAATTATGTAATAATTATGTATTTTAAATTTTTAACGATTCGGTTGGGTAGTTTTTGCGTTGTTATATGCGGACAGACAGACGGACTGAACGACCTCTATAGGTGCTACGTATTTACATAATTTCGAACGCACCTAAAAAAGCGAAAAGGAATTTCTCCAATAGTTGCAGTTATTGGTTACACGTGATTTTATAACCCGTTTATATTTAAAATGTCCGCCCCCCCCCCATTTTTTTGGCTAATTTTTTTTGCAATTTTAAGGAATATTTTAACCTGGTTGAAATCAGCATATCTCTGGAACAAAAAAGAAATTAAAATAACTTCCCAGTAGTTTCTGTATCTTAAAAAAAAAAAAAAAAAAAAAAAAAAAGTGAAATAAAAGTAACAAAATTTCCACAACGAAATTATAATTAACAGGCACAAATCGATTTTACAAGGGGACTTAATGACATGATTGATGATCATCGGAGATAGGTCATGGAAACTTATTTTTTAAAAAAAAGTAGAGAAACATAATTTGATTAGAAAAAATTTTAAATTACGCAGATACAAGAATTTTAAAATGTTTTATTTTAGGAAAGTAAAATATTTAAAAAGGGAGAAGACATTTTTATGTACTTATTTTTCTTTCTTGAAAACAGCAGAATCTTTTGTACCCTATGTTAAAAAAAAAAAAAAAAAGAAAAGAAAAGAAAATGAGAAAAAAAAAGAAGAAGATTCGTAATTGATAGAATGTTTAAATAATTTTTTGCCGCTAAAATTTAGAATTAAAGATTAGAATAGATTCAAAAAAATTTTAATAGAATGCAAAAAATTTATAATTGAAATGCAGAAACACATTAATAGAAATTATTGTTTTGTTAGGTTCCAAGAAAAAGATCTTTCTCGTCTTTTTTCCAAGTAATTTAAATAGCAAGAAGATATATTATAGCGCCAAGTTTTGAAAAATAGTATGGATTTTTTTTTTTTTTCTAATTAATAATATCGTCTCTAAATTTTTCCTAATTTTATAAACAAATGATGGATAGAAAAATAATTTTAAATAAACTAATATTTTTAAACTAAAGAATTGAGATCTCGTTCAGTTATATTCTTATAATTTCTTCCTTATATAAAGGCCGTGACTGCAAACGGAAAGTGCAAAAAGAATAATCGTAAACTGTTACAATTTTTTGGCACAAGCAATTTGAAACAGTTGCATTAAGAAATCTCCTGTGAAATAAGATTCCGCATTATTATTATTATTATTATTGGTGCCAAAAAAGTCTTAGCAGTTGGCAGCCATGAAAAACTACAAAACATGAAAATGGAAATCAAATAGTTCCGAAATATTCTATTAACAACAGTTTTTACTAAAAATATAAACATAAAAAAAATTTAAATTGAATAATAATAATATATATATATATATATATATATATAGGAATGTGCCAGTAATGGACCACCTTCCAGTAATGGGCCATCTCGCACTTTTTGGTTTATAAAAAAATAATAACAGTTAAACTTTTATTATTTTTTTTCTGAACTCCAGCTTGCATGCTTTATATGCTAGAGTAATTTTTTACACTTTTCGTCAAAACAATTAGGAAGCAGAAAATAAAGTTTCACAGTTTTTCTGTTTTTCACTGAAAATCTTAATGAACATGCTAAGAGCAGACTTTACTTACTTAATTTTTATCTTTTTTATTTTTCCGTAAAAGTTGAATGTTTTTGTTTGGTTAGCAATATAAAACATTGATTTTAATATATCAACGGCCATTTACAAAATTTTATTTATTTTTAAGATTTTAGGAGGGGTGGCCCATTACTGGATTGCTTATTTCGTGATTTTCCAGTAATGGACCACCCAAGTGACCAATACAAAAAGTGTAATTTCAGTAGAGATAAAATATTTTGATTTAACTGAAAAGCTAAATAATCAAATTTAATACTTAAATTTTACCTATTAGAAATTAATAGAGACAATTTCTTTATAAATAGTTGTTTTCAAAAAGTCATCCAAAATTGGTACAAAAACAAGCAGAACATTTGACAAAATCTAGATGTGCCGTTACAAAAGAAGTTGTTTTAAGTTGGTTTAGAACTGTAAAATCATATTTGAAAAAAGATATTATTAATATTTTCTTCCGAATTCTAAAGCATACAGAGAGAATTTTCAATGGAGTTAAAACTGGGTTTCTTTTATGCTCTTAAAACAAGGAAAATTTTGGGACCAAAATCAGTTAAAGATGTGTATTATGTAGTACCAAATAACGAAAGAGAACAAATCACTATTATGGGATGTTTTTCAGCAAATAATGAGATTGTTCCATAGGTGATAATCTATGTCATGGATTATCATGGATTATTATTGGATATGTGATAATCATAGATGATAATATATCCATATAAGCGTCCCTGAAGGGAAATTGTGGAATCAATCCGTGCCAAATTGATAAACTATATGATTATCTGAAAATGGTGGGATAGTGCAAGAACATTTAT
This sequence comes from Maratus speculifer, assembly GCA_964019185.1. Classification (NCBI taxonomy): domain Eukaryota; kingdom Metazoa; phylum Arthropoda; class Arachnida; order Araneae; family Salticidae; genus Maratus; species Maratus speculifer. The sequence continues at coordinate 118,766,498 of OZ025295.1, read as the reverse complement.
CATTTTAAATGCATTCTAAAATTCCATATTGAATAGTATGGACTAACAGAAAAGGATGATAAAATTGAAGATTTGTTATTTATATTTCATATTTGCACATCACATCATTTAAATAATGATATGAGTGAAGATTGGATACTTTTTTTAATGCCTTATTTTATCTAAACTTGATTTCAGTAAAACATTGTCTTTACCTTATAAATCCTTTAAATTTAAATATTTTGTTTTATATCTTTACAATATAAATCCTTTAATGTAATAAACAGTAAATAATATCATTAATATTTTGTTTTATATCCACATTATAAATCCTTGATATAATAAATTCATAACTTAAATTTAAATATTTTTTTTATGTTTTTTCATTATAAATCCTTTTATGTAATGAATTTCTAACTTAAGTTTTAATATTTTGTTTTATTAGTATGCTTTTGTTAAGTTCTGGAGCAAAATACAATTGAAAAAACAATTATCTGTTATTTTTTCTAGGGTGGCCCATTACTGGAACATAGGCGGTCCATTACTGGAACATAGGTGGTCCATTACTGGGCTTTTGGGTGTTTAAACATATTTCTATTATTTTAAATTAAATTTTTATTTCTATTGAGAAATGTAACTATGGGATTAGTTAAATAATGTTGAAAGATTAATATAATATGAAAAAAATTTTAACACAATAATTATAAGTATTAATAAAAAAATATTTTTTAGAAAAATTCCTGAAGGGGGTCCATTACTGGCACATCTACCCTATATATACTTATTTTATCGCATCAAATTTTCGTCTTTTTTAGGGTTTAGTTCATCTGACGAAACCCTATTCGTCTCTGTCCTTTGTCTGTCTGTCACAGACTCCTTACACAGAAACTGTATAAGTCAGAGACTCCAAATTTTGTGTATTTACAGCTGAATACCTCGTGCCACACGACAAATCATTAAAATTTGAAAAAGTATATTATTTTAATTAAATTAATTTCTTTATTATCATTCGTTCATTTTTGTGATTTAAATTTCAAAAGAGAACCTTAATTTGAGTGTTTTCCGGGCAGACATCGTAGTTTGGACTGAAAGCATCGCGCTAGTAAACAGATGGTTCTTATGTGATAATTTAGATTTATCACAGGCTTTTAAAGACATTTTTTCTGAAAAGAGATTTCACTATGGAACTGAAAACACAAAATGGCTTTCATTCTCAAGATGAAAAGATCGGCGATTTAAAAGGATCGCTAAATCATCATCGATCAGCTGAAAAGACAGGCGGGCGACACTAACGTGAATAGGGGACCACACGAGTCGCACCTTTGATAGTACGCCGACGCAAAAATGAAAGCACAGAGGATCAGAGACCAGACATATTGTCGCCATAGGCGTGTATTTTCAGGTACGAATGATAAGATGATGTTACGAATCTTTTAATGAGAAAAGATCATTAAGGTTGATGATTGGTTCGTGACCTTTAGGGGAGGTCTTGGCTGAAAAGAAAAAGAGGAAGCCAAGGTTTTGCAGGGGATTTTGATCTCGGAGTGAGAAGAGGAGAGAACAGAGCTTGGAGCTCGGATTTGTTCTCTGAGAAAAGTGGATCAGCTCGGATCGGGAGCTGTAGAGGGTGACGTCACCCAAGTGAGACGGAGGAAGAGGACTCTCGCTAGGAGAGTGCCGGTGACAAGTCTCATCTTCGGTGTTTAGAGAACGTCGTGTTGCTGATTTGTAGAAACTTTACGTGATTTACAAACTGAACATTCTGTGGACTGAAATAGAACTTTGGACTTGGAGCTGGTAGATTAAGATCCTACGAGTTCTAAAATGATTTATGCTGTATATAAAATTTAATACAGAGAACCTTTTTTATTGTTACAAATAAATAATTGATTCTCCATTAAATTGCCTGGATTATTTGCCGAGCGGCACTTACGCTACCAACCACTTAGCTTTAATCTATAAGAGGCAAAGTTATTACACTTAGTTCGAGCCGCGGTACTGGGACTTGGAATTTTCATATTAAGATGGAATCAATTAACAGAAATTCTTTTATTTATTTATTTATTTTTTTGTGTGTTAATTTAAGGGATTATACTAGTAGGGTTTCGTTCACCTGACATTCATAAATTTTACACTTAATATATTCCATATTTAAAAATAATAACAATAATAAACATCATTTTTATGATGATCAAAACGTGGCTTATGTAATAACGGAGTCATATATCACGTACGCCGTGGATTAAATATTAATATTTCTGGACTAGAGATGGGAATGGTCGGAAAAAAACCGGAAAAATTGGGAAAAAAACCGTTTTTTTTCGTTTTTTTTTCCGAAGGCTTATTTTTCAATTTTTCCGAACTGGAAAAATTGAAATTTCATTTATGAAATAATATAGTGAAAATTTTGTAATAGCTACATTCTCATGCTTTTTATTTTATTTATTTTTATGTTGAGTGTCTCACATGAAAATTTAAATGTGGGTAATCTGATCTCTGAGCAGAAATTTGTTTGAGAAGACTTGAAAGGATCCTTCACATTTTTTTCTTGTTTAAAACACAAGACCCTTTGCAAAATTTCTCTTGAAAATACACATTTCAGAAAAAGTTTAATCAACAAATTGAATCTTTCGCAAGTGCAGTGATTGAAGAAAAAAAAATCTCATGTCATACAGCAGCTGAATCTGATTAAGTTGCATATATGTATGTAAATAACCTTATTAAAAATTTCTAAATAGGAACCTAAATATAGTAATAATATCTTATTCAAAAATTCTGAATATATTTTGTACAAGTATATACAAAAAGTTCACAATTTCACAAAAACTCGATTACATGAAAAAAATCTAGATATGTAATTAAATGCAACTTCTCTTTTTAAAAATTAATTCATGTGTAAAATTATTGCAATAATATGCCGATTAATGGAAATGATAAAATTAAAAATTCAAGATAAAATTTTAAAGTATGCATTTATTACTTTAATCTACCTTTTCAAGAAGTAAGTATTGAATTCGTGAAAAATTTGACTTCCAGTTTTTGGTGTATTTAAATGTTTTAGAAGGTCCTGAACACGTTTTGATGGTTTTCGGAAAATATCTGCCACTCTGTATGGGACAAATTTTATGGGCACTCTATCTCAAGAACTGATGCACATAATTTCACAAAACTTTAGATTCAGTTACACCTTGATATAAACTCGAGATGTTTAGTTATTAGTGTATATCGCCAAACCGATGACGCTGCTATGCTGCATTATTCGTAATTTCCACAATAGTTCTATCTCAAACTAATGTATGTATTTTTATAAAATTTCAGATTAAGTTAATCTTTGACATAACTTCGTGCTCATTACTTTTAGGTGTAAATTGCTCAACAGATGACGCTGCTATGCTGCATTATTATAGATTATCGCAATAGCTTTACCTCAAGGACGATTTTTCTTTTTGAATCAAACTACAGCTTCAGACAGTTTCTGATATATATTAATGTTGTTTAGTTTTTGGTGTAAATTGTCCTATAGGTGGCACTACTATGCTGCATTTTTCAAGATTTCGTTATAGCTGATTAATTGAACGTTTTCTCAAGGTGTTGAATCTAAAATTGACCTCCATTTTACCTCCATAATGTACAGTAATGTAGCAAAAACATGGGCAGTTTGCATTAGAAAAGTAGAACTGCAATGTAAAAAAAGCCCCATATTTTATTACAAGTAACTATGTTTCAAATTATACTCTCCCTCTTGATTAAACTTTGAATTTTTGTAGTTTTCTAAAGCACAGTAGAAGTTTATCTCTGTATGTAACTGCTTTTGTTAATTCCTCAAATAGTGAGCATTTTCTATTTGTAGTGTTCTGTTTTCATAACTTTTGAGTTCCACTCTTAGAAATATAAAATAACCATGTGGTAACATTATTGAATATGGTTTCTTATTCAAGAATAGAATACCAGATTTCAAACAGTCAATAAATCCTATGCTATTTTTTAGTTGCAGACCTGAGTAAGCCAAAGTAAAACTTAGTTTTGTTTGAATTTAGATTATAAAACTAAATCAAAACTTTTTTGAGTTGATATTGGAAAGCTATATCAAAACTAAACATATTTTATAAAGGAAATAAAATTATAATTCTAAGAAAAAAAGTAATAATATAAAAATATACATTTTTTAAACAAACGATGGAATTTTTGAATACTGATATTCATAATAATGACAAAACTGCAATAATTTCTTTAAACTAGTATCATTTACTTAAAAACTATACTTATGTAAATGGAATGCATAATTTATTTCATTCCAAACTGCAGACATATTGGCTCAGGTTTTTACATTAGGTCAATTGGTAGTTAAACATGTAACTGAAAAATCATTTCAACAGAGATATGATATAACAAACAATAGCATTTAATAAAAATTCTTAGGCTGTTGAAAAAAAAAACTAAACTTTTAAAAGCAGGCTTTGCTACTTACTTTTTATTTTGTAATATAAAGTGAAAATAATTTTCATTTAATACATATAAATGGGGAAAAATGCTTATTATTTAATATTCTCTAAGAAAATATAATTTATTTGGGAGAAACAGTCATAAAAAGTCAATTTTTCCAATTTTTCCGTTTTTTCCGAAAAAAACCGGTAAAAAACCGGTTTTTTTCCGCCACTTATATTTTTCCGGAAAATTTACATCTCTATTCTGGACCAATCATAAAAAAAATTTAAATGAAATTCCAGTTTCGCAATTTTTTGTACTGCAAATTTTAAAACTTCTAAACATCGTATATTTTAAATTTTTACACCATTGTAATGGGAAAAAAATATACTTTTAAATGCAATTTGTTTGAAAGCTGTATCTAAATTTGTATTTGAATAATTTTATTATTATTACTTTCTTTTGTAGTTTTTAATAATTTTTTTGTCACAAACCAACAAAATTATTCCATTTCTGGGACACTAAACATGGACCAATAAGAAAACGAATAAAATCCAGACATCACAAGGATTTAGATATCTCTAGACCGAGAGCAATAACATTTTCCAAATGGTTAAGAAAAAATTCCAATCTCGGATGATGAAGCTTTAAATTATATGGTTTTGGATTGGGATTAGGCGTATTGTCATGCATTTGAAGATGGCAAAGTGTTCAGGGAGATCAAACACCACAAAACAGATGAAAATGTGAGGGAAAAATTAAAACTCATACCAGTAGATCATTGACTAAATTATCAAGAGCTTGTAGATAAATCTAGAAATTGTAATGCTAAAAAATGTTGACGGAGAATTTGAACATCGACGCATTGCTGCGAATTTCATTTAAAAACTTTTGAAAGATCCTTCAGGAAAACATAGGTTTCAGCTCTTAAAAACATTGTGACGTCGTAACTAAATATACTCCACTCTCTGTAGAATTTCACAATTCACTTTAATAAAACCAACACACAGAGTACACGATGAAAACTATATACATAACCACACTGCGCTATTTACCATTATGTACAGGTATATCCATTAGGAAAATGCACTTGAAAATATACTGCCCCTTCCGGGCATGAGCTTTCGAACACCCTTTTCCGATGTTCTTAAAAAACTGAACCATACACGGCTCACACCCGAGCCCGCCGAAAAAAAACGTTCTTTCTTTGCTGCGCACCAGGCAACAACCGAATCCCTTCATTTCAGTTCCATTTCAAACAGAAAAGTTACTTTCAAAAAATCTCTTTCAAAAATGAAAAAAATCACGGAGCGGACAGTTTTCAGACCTCATGGCACTAGGCATGGAACGTCATCGCAGACTTATTGGCGTCGACATCACGGAGCCGGCCGATATCACAGCTCCTTCCCCCTAAAGAGATTTTCATAGGGTGCATACACCTATGAAAATTGAAGATTGGGAAGACGGCATTGAGTCCCCTATCACTCCCGACACGCCAAACCTGAGAGGCCACAATACCAGAATACTATTAAAATAAATGCATATTAATAATTAAAAAAAACTTACGATTAAATTTTACTAAACACACTGAGCTAGTCATCTGAGATATCCATCTGAGCCGAAAGAATGGCACAGTACTATTCTCGAATATGCAACATAAAGTTCTTTACTAAGTAATACACAAAATTAATACAATTAAATAAAATTCAATATATGTAAAATAAATATAAATGAGTGAATTCAATGATTGGATTTTAATATTTACACACACTATTACTAAGTTCTACTCAGTCCATCGGCATTCCCGTGAAGCCTTATTGGTTTGTGCTTAATCTCAAAATTGTATGCCTGTAAATATAATGCCCACCTAGTCCATCTAGCATTTTTCCCCATCATTGTTTTAAAATAGGTCAACGGATTGTGGTCTGTTTGTATAACAAACCGCTGCCCATCCAGATAATGATTCAACTTTTTAAGACCATATACAATCGCTGCTAATTCGCGTTCAATAGTGCTGTAGTTCTGCTCTGCTTTAGAAAATTTCTTACTTAAATATAAAATGGGATGCTCTTCCCCATCTCGAATCTGTGACAGAACTATACCAGCACCATATAAACTTGCGTCGGTCTGCACAATAAACTCTTGGCTATAATCAGGGGCATATAAAACAGGACTCTGGGTCAACCTCCTTTTTAATTCCTGAAAAGCCTTTTCACAATCCTCATTCCACTCTATCTTTTCTTTTTTTACTTTCCCTTTCAAGATATTAGTCAGGGGAACCGCGATTATTGCATAATCTTTTATATAACGAGAATAGTAGCCCGTCATTCCCAGAAATGACCTTACTTGTGTTTTAGTTGATGGTGCTGGAAAATCTAAAATTGCTTTAATTTTTACGTCACTGGGGGACCTCTTTCCCGAACCTACCTCATGACCTAAAAACTTCACGCTGTCTTGTGCAAATCTGCATTTTGTGGGTTTCACTGTTAAACCGGCCTTTTAATAAGCGCTTTAGGACCTCGGCTATATCCTTCATGTGACTTTCCCAAGTAAGTGAAAACACCGCAATATCATCAATATACGGCAGGGCAAACGATTCCAGACCACCCAGAACCATAGAAATTAATTTACAGAAGTAGAAAGGAGCGTTCACGAGACCAAACATCATGACCTCAGGCAAAAATACCCCAAAAGGTGTCACAAATGCAGCGTACCTTTGGGCCCTTTTGGTCAGTGGTATTTGGAAATAACCTTTGGTTAAATCCATCACCGTAATAAAGGTCGCAGAACTCACCTTTTCTACTACCTCCACTATATTCGGGAGTGGGAAAAATTCCGTTCGAGTCTTGGAATTTAGTATTCTATAGTCCACACAAGGACGAGGATCTTTTCCCGGAACCTCTACCAAAATCATGGGGGACGTAAAATCGGACTGCCCTACCTCAACTACTCCTAAGTCTAATAATCTTCTTATCTCCTCCCTCAAAATTTCTATCTGCCTCTGCGACATTCTATAAGATTTGGCTCTCACGGGCTTTTCATCAACTAATTCTATATCCATCTCCACTAAATGAGTACGTCCTGGGTCCGAAGAAAATACTTTCTTATTTCGCTCTATGACTTCCTTAAAATTATTAATTTGAATTTCTGTCGCCCTCTTCTTTAGTTCACTTCTGTTGTTCACTATTTCCCAAAAATCAATTTGTGTGGGGTTTTGCATGGGGTACGGTATTTCGGCATCTTCTTCCACCTCTTCCGAATCGATATCAATTACTAGATTAACAAATTCCGGCCGCTTATAATAAGGTTTCAATAGATTAACATGATAGATTGTCGCCTTATTTCGCTTTTCTGGTAAGTCAACGGTATAATTCGTTTCCGAAATTACTCCCGTGACCGTACCTGGCCCGATCAAATTAACAGCCATCTTATGAGATTTAGAGGTTGCCAAAACTAACACCTGGTCCCCAACCTTGAACTTTCTTATCACTGCATTCCGGTCATACCATAATTTTCGCTTGTCCTGACATTCCTCAATGCGCTTGACTGCCAACTTCTGACATCTTTTCAACCTATTTGTCAGATTCAAAATATAATCTACCACATTTTGGTCCGTACACTCGTCACCCATCCAATTTTCATACACCAAAGTGTGTGGCATACGCAAATTCTTCCCGTGAACGAGTTCAGCGGGACTAAACCCCGTGCTTTCATGCGTTACTGTTCTTAAACCGAACAGTGCCATAGGCAAAACATCTTCCCAATCACGACCCGATTCGAGACAAGGCTTTAATGGCTTTCTTTAATGTAGAATGTAATCTTTCCACACAATTGGACTCCGGATGGCAGACTGAGCTATGGGACACTTTTATACCAAATTTTTGAAAGAATTCGGTCGTTAACTCGCTCGTAAAAGACCTTCCTAAGTCAGATTGTACCTCTCTGGGAAAGCCCGTTTTAGCAAAAATCTGCAACATAGCATCAATAACGGAAGTGGAAGTGATATCTACTACCGGTATGGCATCCGGATACTTAGAAGCCAGGCAAATGGATGTAATTAAATATTTGTTATTTTTATTACTAGTTTGTAAGGGACCTACCGCATCCAGATTTATCTTAGAAAAACATTCGGAAATTATTGGTACCAGTTTTAAAGGAGCCTTACGCTTATCTTTATTACTACCCACCTTTTGGCATGGATCACAAGTTTTTACGTAATTTTCAATATCATGATAACAATTTGGCCAAAAGTAATACCTAAGGACTCTATCCTTTGTCTTTGTCGTACCTAAATGTCCTGATACCTGCTCATGACACAATGCTAAAACTTCTCTACGATAAATTTCCGGTACGCATAATTGTATTTTCTCCTCACCTATCCTTGATAGCGACACCCGTACAAGCTTATCTTCCCTAATACAAAATTCTTTATCATTAGAGTTTTTAGCTTTCTCCCACAACTGCTTAAGTGAAGGGCAATTTTTCTGCTCTTCTTTAAATTTCTCCGCTGATACATTAACCAAACCTGTCTCCGTCTCTAACTTTTCAGGTATAACCATCTCTTCCTCCTCTTTTTTAAACTCCACCTCATCTTTATCTCCATCCTCCAAATCCAATCCATTCTCAACTTCAACCACGGATATCTCCCTTTCACGTTCCCGCTTCTGACTGCGCATCATTACAGCATTTACCAACACAGGATTACCTTTTGATTCCTCAATAAGTTCAGCTGTCTTGTTTCCCAGCAAATAATAACCTTGCTCTAATTCTGTCGGTATCACAGCTGCCTTAGTAATCACCATTCCAAAATCCCCTTTAATTGTAATTCTCGCCAAGAGCAAACATTTACACGCATTATCAAAGGGTTGCTTTATCCACGTTACTTCCCCAATTAAATCATCGTTATCTATCCAACTACGGTCACAAAGATCAATTCCAGCCCCTGTATCCCTTAAATAATTTCGTTCTATCCCATTAATTTCTGCTTTTTTCAAATAAGGTGTAAAACACTTTCCTAAACTTACACCTACATCCACGTGACTGACTAAATCCCCAGAACTTTTGCGTTTTAAATCCGGACAATCTGGCCTAATGTGCCCTGCACGATTACATTGAAAACAGATAATTGGCTTTTTTCTATCAAATTTATCTTTATTTCCAAAATCCCTACGCACATTATCTCTTTTATCAACCCCACCTAATTTAACTACCTGATCCCCTTTACTTCTAGCATTATCTTGCCCATTCCTATCTCTAAAATATGGTTTATTATTCCACGTTTTGTTATCAAACTTCCTAACATTCCCTCTCACACTTTCAAATTTATCACATTTTTCTGCTAAATATGACGCTGTCTTAATCTCATCCCACTCATCGAGGAATTTATCTTTAATCGCAAAAGGGACTCTACGCTTAACCTGCTCGGTGAGCATTAATTCTTTGAGTGATTCAAAATCATTTACTTCAACAGTTTCTAACCAGTATTCTAAATACCCTCTTAATTCATAAACAAGCTCAGTCCATAACGCACCTGCCTTCCTTTGATGAGTCTCAAATTTTGTTTTCAGGGCCCCTGCTCCTAATCTGAATCTCTTTAACAAAACATTCTTGATATGCTGGTAATCATCCCTTTTTTTCTAAGGGTTCTTTTACAATAATTTCAGCTACCTCTACAGGTAACAAAGGTATAAGTTGGGAAACGTAAATTAATTCTCCTAAATTTTCTTTTGACGCCTGACTCTCAAAAATCATAAAAAACAAGATAATATCAATTAATTTAGGGTCAAATTTTGGGACTAAATCCTTTAAACTCACTCTTTTATCTTTATTTTCAGCCGTTACAGAATCAGGGGAAACTAAGGAGTTACTATCTGCACTGCATTGCAATCGCAGCTTCTCTAATTCCAATTGTCTATCTTTCTCTCTTTCTAACCTTTCCTGTTCCGCTAATTTATTTAATTTTTCCTGTTCTGCTAATTTTTCCCTTTCTTCTAAAATCCCTTCTAACATATCTTTTGCAATTTGTTCGTCATAATCAGAAGCTTTCAAAATTGCCTGAATTAAAGGCACTTTTTTAATGTCAGCAGATATTTCGGTATAATTCTGCTGCGAGCAAAAGCAATACATCTTTATTTTGCCTATTCAAGAATGAAGCCATAATCAAACTCAGAAAAATATCTCACTACAAAAAAGTAAATACACTAACAAAATATTTCTATAACTTTCCTGAGCACAATAGCATTAAAATACCCAAGAAAAACAAGATTTTTTTTTTCCAACTGAGTAACACTTTTCTCTAATCACAGTAAATAATTAAAACCGTAACTAAAGTATTCATAAACAATGCACAATAAAATAATAAAGACTCAGTACATTCCTTTACTTTATTAAATCACCTTGCTTTAATGCACTACGAAAACATCAATAGTAATTTCAGTAAATTCAACTTTCGAATTTAATAAACTTAACACTGTAACTTAAACAATTAAGTTCATTACCGTACTACTTGTGCAATGAAAATTACTTTACTCTTCATGCAAAAAATATAAATGTATTTAAAATACTTAATATATTCTACTTTTACACTTCTTATTTTGTTTTACTTTTAAAACAAAACAGCAATTAGCAAAGAATAATAATAATAATAAATCACGAAAATACTCTTGTGCAATAACCTTAAAAAAAAAGAAAACAAAACGAAACACGCTATTTTAATTTTTTAACATTTAAGCGTATGGCATTGAGACCTCCCCAAAATTCAGCGCGCAAGAGAAACAATAGGGACTCACCGTTCGATTCTTTAATATGCCGAGCTGAAATTCACAATCTTCGAATGCTGATTTCAATGACCGACACAGCTTTTCAGTCCACATTCGAAATAATACACGAGAGATGAAGAGTTTTCAGTCCACATTCGAAATAATGCAGAAGAGATGATGAGTTCGCGGAACTTTTTTTTTTCAGTTCCTGTATCCCACAGCAAGCCACCAATAATTTTATATATTACTAGCTGTGACGTCGTAACTAAATATACTCCACTCTCTGTAGAATTTCACAATTCACTTTAATAAAACCAACACACAGAGTACACTCATGAAAACTATATACATAACCACACTGCGCTATTTACAATTATGTACAGGTATATCCATTAGGAAAATGCTCTTGAAAACATACTGCCCCTTCCGGGCATGAGCTTTCGAACACCCTTTTCCGATGTTCTTTAAAAACTGAACCATACACGGCTCACACCCGAGCCCGCCGAAAAAAAACGTTCTTTCTTTGCTGCGCACCAGGCAACAACTGAACCCCTTCATTTCAGTTCCATTTCAAACAGAAAAGTTACTTTCAAAAAATCTCTTTCAAAAATGAAAAAAATCACGGAGCGGACAGTTTTCAGACCTCATGGCACTAGGCATGGAACGTCATCGCAGACTTATTGGCGTCGACATCACGGAGCCGGCCGATATCACAACATGTTGTTTCCCATCCACCTTGTTTGCCGGATCTAGTTCCCTGTGATTTTGTGTTATTCCCAAAATTGAAAATGAAACTGAAAGGAGAATGTTTTGCAACTGTGCCCGACATTCAACAAGAATCGCAGGTGGCCCTTGAGAAATTTCGAGAGAATGACAACATGAAGGCTTTCGTGAAGTGGAAAATGAAATGTGATAGGTGTATTCATTCACAATATGACTATTTTCAACAAGATGACAGTCGAAATTAGATAAAATTGAAACAAAATTTGTTTTTATATCAAATTCGGGAACTTTTAGATGGCACTTTTAGATGCATCTCGAACTTATAACTAAGAAAAAAAAAAAAAAAAAAAAAAAAAAAAAAACAGAAAATGCAGTGGAAGCATCTTACATTTATTTCATCTGCCATTTTAAAAATGTCTTCAAAAATTCTTCAGTAGCCCATTGTTATGTAAATAGTTTGTAAAATAATTTTTCTTACTTGTATAGCTACGTTCATTTTTTTTTTTTTAAATACAAAGTTGTTGAATATTTCATAAGTGATTTATCACATTGCTAGACACAAATAAACCCAGCATCGGCGAATATATATACCCAGCCTGTGACGCCAACTTTTGAAAAATATTGGGTTGGCTCAAAAATATTGGGTGGGCTCAAAAATATTTTGGTAAAATGATGCGACTACTCTGTTCATCTTGGAAGAGGGGCAGATGGTGATAGATGAGAATTTTAAGTCAAGCTATCATGTTTTAATAAAGTTGCAATTTTATTAAATTATATTTTCATTCGTTTTTCGTCATAAAGACACTAATATATATTGTAATATCATCATGTCATGAACATGACGACAAATTGAAGTAGCAGAAAGTTAAACATGAGCATTTAAGTCATTTCGGATTTATGGGAGTCAGTTGGAGAATTAAAATACATGGTCGTTGAGAAAATAAATTTTGTTTTAGAGTAAAAAAAAAAAAAAAAAATTAAAAAAAAATAATGAAATATATAACTAAATAGAACAATGAAAATTGGGCACGCTAGAGTTCAAAATTATTGGGTGGGATCAGTCCCCATGGGCCCATATAAGTTAGCGCCACTGTACACAGCATATGTATTCACCGATGTTGGGTTTATTTGTGTCTCGTGTTACGCCACAGATTTGTGTGATCATGTAGATTTTTCCATCTTGTGCTGCAGTTGTAGCCTTACCAACAAACTGTCAGGGAGAAATGCCAAGCTGAACATCGTCCTTGTATCATAGCTTAAATGGTAGAGCACTTGGAACGCTATTCCAAGGGTTCCGGGTTAAATCCCCGGTTCGGACATTTTTCACTCTGTTGTTGTATTTTTAGCCAGCAATGTGTTAAATCACTTATGAAACATTCAAAAACTTCAAGCGTAATTTCCCTGCAGACAGTTAATTGAAAAAAAAAGGAATTATAATTTTACATAAAAGTAGTTTTTTTCCCAGAAAAATAAATAAATAAATAAGTAAAAACGGACCTTTAAACTGTCAATTTCGGAATATGACAACACTCTTTTGCTAAAAATAAATTAAGATTAAAACACCCAGACAATTTTGATACCATTTATTTACAAGCAGCAATTAAGAAGATATGGACTAAACGTTACAAGATTTTTACACCGAAATTATAATTATCAGACACAAATCGATTTAAAAAGGGGGGTTAAGAGACATGATTGATGATCATCCGCGACAGGTCAGGAAAAACAAGGAAATGCAGAGAAACATAATTTGATTAAAACAACTCCGCAATTACGCAATTACGGCAATCTTGATATCGCGAGAAATTTAAATATTTAAAAGGAAGCTGTTACATTTTTCTAGATAGTGACAAATAAGTATTTTGTTAAGAATTTTTTCTAAAGAAAGTAATGGTAATAATTTAAACGATTAGAATGTGTAAAATAAAGAAAGTATGTGGTGTATATTAAATAAGCCATAGTTAGAATGTGGAAACGTTCTACAAAAAAAGAAAGAAAAAAATGGATTGCATATTAGTCATGATGTACTTCAATGTATCCCGAATATCAAAAGTCAGCAGTAAAAGAAAAACGCCATTAATATATACACTGGTGTGAAAAAAATTTAAGTACGAGTGCCAAAATGTCAATTTTTAAGGGATTTTCAAGCGATAATTTTCACGCGAATATTCAAAAGGATCTAATATAATTCGAATAATTACTATCCCTGCATAAAATCTAGTCCATATAACATCTCATTCAGGTCACACGTGGTCACAAGAGTCACAGTCACTACGGCGAAACAAAAATTAGGAAATTCCATACGTCTCTTTTATGAGTCTCAAATGACTACCATATGTGACTCCACTGACAGGTCACTGTGACTGCTGCTTTTTGTCGAGTCACCAGGTCATTTTACAATATCGTTTTATTGAGACCCTCATGTGACTCATTTGGAGACTCAATTTCAAAGTCATTGTGAATGTTGCATTATGATAAATAATGTCACATTAACGTCCATGGGTGACTTTATCTCACAAGACTTTGCCAAATGGTGACAGAGACCCTACTGTGAAGTAATCACAGTGAAAAGTGGTGAAAAGTCACCAAGTGAATTTAATGGGATATTATTTGGTAATTTATCATAATGCAACGTTCACAATGACTTTGAAATTGAGTCTCCAGATGAGAGGTCACATTAGAGTGTCAATGAAACGACATTGTCACCTGGTGACTCGCCACAAAGCAGCAGTCACAATGACCTGCAAGTGGAGTCACATATAATAGTCATTTGAGACTCATAAAAGAGACGTATGGAATTTCCTATTTTTTGTTTCGCCGTGGTGATTGACTCTTGTGACCATGTGTGACCTGGATGAGATGTTATTTGGACTAGCTGTTATGCAGGGATAGTAATTATTCGAATTATATTACTTCCTGTTGAATATTCGCGTGAAAATTATCGCTTGAAAATCCCTCGAAAATTGGCATTTTGGGACTCGTCCTTAAATTTTGCACACCAATGTATTAATATCTGCATAAAATATCTGCTTTTTTTAGTTATTAAATCCAATAGCGTAGCTAAGGGGTGTGGGAACCGAAGTTATCTCGTATATTTTGATAATATTGTTAATAAAATTGTCGAATTTTTTTGTGTGTGTCTGTAAGAACTTTTTTAGTAAGATATTTTGTTACGTCTAAGTAATAAAGAAAGAAGAAATTTCTATAAATGCTTTTAGGGATAGCTGAACACACTTGGTATAAAAAGCCAATTATGTAACTAAATTGAGGTGCAATATAATTAAATATGGAGTACCAAATCAAAAGGAGTTTTAAACTAAAAGTATTTCACATACTTTGAAATTAAACAGGATTTGTTGATCTTTCCTTTGGTGTACGTGTGTATGAATACTTTGACGAAATTCAGTGAAAGTGGAGGAAAAGGGAAGATCCGTAATTATCAATCGTTGATGTAAGTTTCTAACTGTCTAGCCTCCAGTTATAATGAAAAGGCCTATTGGCGACTTGGATTCATATTTCTGGTTTGTAAAAGAACCTTTCCATTTCTATAGTAGCTGATCCTCCCGTCGATTTTTCCAAAGGAATCGTGAATGATTAAAATCTCTATTCATAAATTAAAAATAATAACGAGTCTCTCAAAATGAACTGTGATGGATTCCCTACTGTCTACGGCAGCCTAGACTGTACCTGCTACGCACGCATGTTTGATCACTAAAAACTTACATAGAAATTTATCTCTCTCAAAATGAATATCCGGCACAGGTCCCTGCTTTTTTGCACACTATGTATAGAAGGCGTGATGCACATGCTCCGGGGAATCTAAACAGAATCGTAAAAAGAGTTGTTAGAAATAAATACAGCAGAAAAAGTTCAGCAGTGAAAGAAAGAAAATCAGACCCATGAACTCCCCTTCCTCCCCTGTAAAAATGTCTCCTGGCGGTGGAAAGTAGAACCGAAAGCTGTAAAACAATCGAAAATCAAGTTGAATGCGTAAAATACAGTTAAAATTGTATTCACAGAGCCCGTGATAATAATGCACCCATCCACTGGAAGGTTGTAAGAAAAATAATTGAAAACTAAATTCAATGAATCAATTTCTGTTGAAATCTGGCCCATAGAATCCGAGAAAAGAAAACGCCTTAATGTTCGATAATTATGGTAAAAGAAGTCTATATTTTGGAGCTTGTTGAAGCTTGTTTGGATATTGTTGAAGCTTGTAATATTTTCCAGCAGGAGGCGAAGATATCAATATGGTGGAGCATTTAGTTTAATTAGATAGGTTAATTAGTTCTTGATTGACTTGTGATCAAGGCCTGCACAATTGCCGGGATCAGTGACGTACAAGGCTATAACCACAAACGAAGGAGAAGTGCCAGAATTTTCTGTGTTAAATTACTCTCTAATTTTAATGAGGAACGTTGTGCTGGGAAACAAAGTTACAAGAGGATTACAGAATATTAGATTTAACGGTAGGAAAAAGAATTTAAGGATTTAACTTAAATTTTTGAAGATTAATTTTGATTTTGAATATTAAAAGAATTTTAATTCTTATCTCTTTCATCTATATATCATCGTTACCAAGTCAAACTACCAATATGAAAACAGTGTTGCAAGTCAGCTACTTTTTTAAAATTAAGATTTCTTGATTGGCACCACTTTTTTATATAGTAAAATTCGTTTGATTTAACCTTATTTAATGACAATTAAGGCGATGATAGTAAGGAGAATTTTACCATTTTAGAAAAAATGATTCCGATCAAGAAATCTGAATTGATAAAAAAGTAGCCCACTGGCAACATTGTTTTCATATTACCATTAGACATGGTAACGACGACGTATAAATGTATCGCTCTCTTTATAGATATTTGATCATTGTCGTGCAACGTAGCTAATTTATAAAATGCATTTGGATGTTACTGAGCATATGTTAAGGGTCTATTAAGATATTTATAAAATTCGTTGAACATTTTGATCCGCCATCCTGTTTCAAAATACATTAATAATTCTGCAATATTCATAAATCAGTTCATGCATCCAAGCCTAATTAAACTGCTAATGCTTGCACATTAGCATGCAATTAAATCTTCCAAATTCTCTAATTACAATAGTTCACCACTTCCACAATTTTTATTTCGTTGCACAATTTATCTTGATGAATCCATATATCTTGATAAATACCAATTTATTTTTATTTTTATCCTACTTTCTCTAAAATCTTATGAATCTTCATTTGGGTGAAATTAACAGAACCCTTGTATTAAAAAGAAATTAACATTATTCTGAAAGTTTCAATGTCATTTATAGGAAGCAGTTAAAATGATATGAATTAAACATTACAAAACTTTTACAGCGAAATTATAATTATCAAACAAAAATCGATTTAGAAGGCGGTTCAGCAATATGATTTACGATACTCTAGCAGGTCAAAGAAACCGAAGAATCCACTGACATGAAACATAATTTGATTAAACGAAATCTATAATTATGTGCTTACCACAATCTTAATGTGTTTTATCGGAAGAAAATTTTGATGAGTGCCATTTTCTTGCTCGCAACAATTAAAATTTCTTAACGTGTTGTTTTAAAAGAAATTAAAACTAAAACATCTTTTTTAAAAAAAGAGGATGTTTATATTTCGTAATCATTACAGCAATTTATTATTTTACCGCATTTGCCAGGAAAAACTTAGATGGGGTATGTTTTTAACATAATTAAGTAGACTCTGGTTAAAGACAATGAGGATAAGACGAAGGTAGCGCAAACTAGAAGGGGAAAACAAAAATTGAAACTGACAGAAAAAACTGTTTTATCTTCAGTAAAAATGCGTTTAATTTACAGAAAATATCTATCTTTTTTACAGAAAACACTTTTTTTCGGTAAAAATTACAAAATCAATATTTTCTGCAGAAAAACATTATTTTTCTATAAAATAATCTTTTTTCTGCAAAAATTAAAAAATCCATATTTTTTACAGGAAGAAAAGTTCTCTTTAAAACTGTTTTTTCAGAAAAAAAAAAGAGTTTTTTGAATGTACAATTTTTAAAAAATCAGCTTGTATTGTACTGAAATTAATTTAAAAATAGAAATACAGTCGAACCTCTATATAACGAAACTCCATACATCGAATTTCTCCATATAACGAATTTTTAGTAAGAACGGTCCTTTTTTCGCATGATTACATTAAAAACAGACTCTATATAGCGAAATATCTATCTCCATATAACGAATTTTTTCATAAATAGATCTTAATTTATTCAGTTTTTAAAAAGCTTCGAAATCATATGGAATCAATTTTCCATCACTTATTTTTGATTTATCGTTCAATGGAGAGGTTTTTTTTTTTTTTTTTTTTTTTTTTTTTTATTACAGATTTCTTCCTCTGAAATTTATGTAAGTCTTCCTCATTTGATTTTCATTAAGCTTTCAAATAAATGTCTTTTCTCTTTTTTGAAACTGCTTAAATAAGTAAGAAATAAAATGTTAGGTTAATATATACTTTTAAACATTTCAAATTCTTAATTAAAAAGATCAAAAATAATATTTGTGCAAAATTTACACATTAAATACTATTTTTAACATCATACTCTATACATCGAATTTCTCTATATAACGAATTTTTTACTGGAACGATGGATTTCGTTATATAGAGGCTCGACTGTATTTGTCTATTGAATAATAGTTTTTTTTTCTGAGGGGAATTAGTAAAAAATAAAATAAAATAAAATAAAGTTTTTCAAAACATTTTTGTACACATCGTGCAGACAATATTTTCAAGAAGGGTTGAAAAAAAAATCTACACCTCCCCCCCCCCCTAGAAAAAAAACTAAAATAAAAATAAATAAATAGGGGGGATTTTTTGGAGGGTAAAATCCACTCTGAAAATCCCCATGAAACCCACATGAAAGCTGATTTTATTGGTTTTTAAACAATCTCGTGATACAATTAATATTTAGCCATTTTTATATTTTAATTTTTGTGATTAGAAAGTTCCACGGACCTATTTAAACATGGCAGGTATAATAAAATGACAAAGTTTGTGACCAAATCAAAATTGTCAAAAAAATAATGTGGTTAAGTCTTTTAAAAGCCTATTAACATTATGGCAGAGAAAAAACAGTTTCCTTTCATTCATTGCTGAAAAATGGTTGTGTAGTGATTGTACTCTTTGACCATTTGACTAATGATTATAAAAGGGTAGTCAGTACGTTTGATTACCTAGCTTTCCATGGAAAAAAAGAAATGTTTTAAAAATGTGTTTTTAGTGGGGAATGGAGATAAAAGTAATATCTCTACCTTTCAAATGTGTGATGTATGGTCCTATTAAAATAATATTATCTAATTTCAGGGAAAAAAAAAACTTAACAACGATTTATTTTTGTTAATAATAAAAATATAATAACATTTCTTAATTTAATACATGCTTTTTAAGAAGAAAGAACTTCCCTTGAATTTCACTTCTTAAATTGCCAAAAACCCAATAAAACCCGAAAAAACACAACCGGGTTGTTTTTTTTAAAAAAAATAAAATACCCGTGTTTTTTGCAACCTTGTTTTCAAGTGTAAAATACTTTAAAATTATACTGCAGCATTTTTATAAGGAGTCTCATTCATTATTATTTTCCTTAAAGACGTAAAACACGCATAAAAACTTTTTTTTAAGTTTTTAAAAAAATAATATGCATTTAAATTCGTCTTCCAACTTGATATTTTTGCTCACTCAAATTTTTTGATTACTTGAAATTCACGTTTATCATTATTCATATTCATTATTCATATGGATTACCAGCGCAAGTTTTTATAACAGTCTCATTTGCAATCGAGGTCGATCGTTTCCAGCGCCACCTGTCAGA
The DNA here is from genome assembly GCA_964019185.1 of Maratus speculifer. NCBI lineage: Eukaryota > Metazoa > Arthropoda > Arachnida > Araneae > Salticidae > Maratus > Maratus speculifer. Next base: position 118,746,763 of record OZ025295.1, on the reverse strand, counting down.
TGTTTTTTGAATTATTTTTTATTCTGTCTTTAAAAAAAATCCCATGATCTATATAGATGCTAACCCTTACAAACTGTTTTTTATCTCGGTCATTTTTCCGGCTGTTATGCATTTTTTAAACTTTTACGGATTTTTTGCCCACTCGGTATACATTTAAAAGGTATAAGCAGGATATTATTCACAACTTGACAACAAAAATAAAATTAGCACTGTAAAACAAATTTAGAATAAATAAATAAATAAATATTTCTTTTGATTAACAAGACATCAACATTTACATTGTCTCACGAATTTTCACTCACAATTAAGATTGTTTAATTTAATGTCTGACAGTACAATAAATTAAACATAATGAATTCTGAAGAATCCCATGGATTCGTTAGATCTCATACTGACAAGCTTTTTAACCGGGGCGATGAATTTTATTAAGTACGAAAATAGTTGGCAGATAAACAAATGTTCCAAATAGAACTTCAAATCAAACTAAATTAAATGCTTAAAAAAGTTTAGGTTAATAAAAATTTACAAATATTACTTTTATACTTTTTAAATGTATGGTGGAAATTTTTCTGCAACCCGGACGAAAAATGGTATAATCGTGCAAAATATAAAATAAAAAAAAATAATAATAAACATTACCTAATTTTCAATAAAAACATCCTCTACAACAAATTATCATAGTAGAAAATTAAATTACTGTACCAAAAGATTGGAAATAAAGCCTATTTTTATATTATGTATATAACATTTGCTTAGAGAGCCTTCTAACTATCAAAACAAAACTTATATAGCAATACCAATGTTTCACTCTATAAATAAACTCTACACCTTCAATTGGTCTAAATACAAATTTTCATGAAATTCGTACGATTAGTTTCAGAGAAATTTCTCAATTTAAAATGTGTATATTTTAGGGGTTGTATCCAAATTGAAAGTCGGCACTCGATCGTTGAAAATGCTACAGAATGACTATAACGCATCTATTAATGAATTATTTCTTGTCAATACACTGTTTAAAAAAAAAAAAAAAAAAAAAAAAAAAAAAAAAAAAAAAAAACGGACGATTTTACGGAAGTATTACTGGTAATCTGGATGCCAGTATAAATTACTGTTTTTTAACGGAAAAATTTCCGTATAATATTCCGTTTTTTTGAGTTTTTTCCGGGATTTACGGAAAATTGTCCGTTACAAAACAGTAATTTATACTGGCGTCCACATTACCAGTAATACTTCCGTAAAATCGTCCGTTTTTTTTACAGTGTATGAACATTTCACTTGCTTAAGGTTTCTTGTTCACTCATTTTCCGAATTCTCCTCCGTAATGTTAAGTCTGCGAGAGTTTGATGCTTTTTTATATTTAAAATATCTCCTCATTAATGCATTTTAAATTAATGCTGTAAAAGCTACATTTCCGAAACATTTCCGAAAATTACGAGTAGCTATTTTTTCTTTAGATTTCGAAAATAAATTGTTTTATGGGATTTTAAAAAACTTCATAAAAGAATACATTATTGAAATTGAAAGAAGAATACATAAAATACATTTTTATTAGCTGCCCACAGTTTTCGAAAACGTTTCCGAGTAGCTTTTACAATGCAATAATCAGTTCTCTCTATCCAGAAAACCAGTTTTTCGAATGTTATGAGTTTTCAAATAAATAGTTTCATGTTCAGCAAACATGCTTCGCTGAAAAACATTCAGAATTAGCCGTATTAGGGGGCGTTTGATGTATTTTTATATTCAAAATATCTCCTCGGGAAATTAATATTTTTCATTTCTTTTGTCAGTGTTCTCTTTTTGAAGAATGCCATTTTTTTTTCTCAAAATATTTCTAAAATCCTTGCTTAATTTAATATTTTATGTTTTAAAAGCTGGCAATGTGAGAGTAAAATTTTAATACTTCATGTAAAATTAAGCGTAGATTTTAGAGAAATTTTGAAAACTAAGAACTTAACATTACGGATGGGAATTCGGAAAATGAGTGGCCAGCAGCCTTAATATATTTCGACTATTGTCAGCCCAAATGTTTCTATAAAATAAATAAAATCTTTTTTTTTTTTTTTTTTTTTTTTTTTTTTTTTTTTTTTTTTTTTCAAATTATGCTTTTTTGCACATCATAGATAACCTATTAAACCATCTTCATCTTTTTAAGTTATAATTTAAAAACTACTTGGGGGAGAAAAAAAAATCGAAATTTTGGATTCACATAAAACAGGATATATTAAATATAAATCTATCAAAAACAATTCATAGACTGCAATTTATATTATTTTCGAATATTAATTTTATAACTCATATTGTAATTTTTTTTTCTTAATTAGAAATTCAAATGAGTTTATGCTTGGTTTTTCAGCATTATAACCACACAAAAAATTATCACGTTATGATTAGAATTTTAGGAGATATTAATAAAAGTGTGAAAATGGAATTTAACATTAGAAACTGTAAATTTTGAATGTTTATAATTCTTTTCTTCTTTAAATTTCTTAAAATTCTTTCTTCAATTCTTCTTTATATTCTTTTTATCCAAATCGCTGCAAAGTTTGTTTCTAAGCATAGTTCGAAGATTTAAAGATATTATCAAAACTGGGTGTTACCATTGAAACAAAATCTACGTTTGGTCTGTTTTTGATTTGTAGATGCCCCCTAAGAAAATTTTATAAACGTCATTTAAAAATAGACTAATTGTAGTCGTTTCGTACCGTAATTTTGTTATAATTAATTGCAAAGTTAGTAGGGGGTGTAACTTTTTTTCAACGGCTGTATACTCATTTTAAGCACCAACGTAAAATTCACACGTGGTGAACAATAAAAAGAAAAGTTTTTAAGTTAAAAATATTTATTTTCTAGAATGAAAGATAAACTTGAGAAGTACTTCTTCCGATCATTAACATGTATTTTGTCATAACAATTTACATTCACAATAATATAATTAAGCGTGTGTTTAATTCAAGACTATCTGGCAGCACAATAGATTAAATTTAATTAATTACAAAGATGAATCTTAGGTTAGTTAAGTCTCCATCAAAACAAACTTTTTAGCCGGGACAGTAAATTAATTTGAACAGGGTGATTGCTGGCAGATAAACATAACATTCTAATTACTGAACATCAAACTGCATATGCATATTCCTAAAAAAAAAAAAAAAAAAAAAAAAAAAAAAAAAAAAAAAAAAACTTTGGATGCCAAAAAATTAGAAAATATTTATATTTTTAGTAGAAACATGATGGAAAAATTTCTGCAATATTCCGGAATAAAATGATACATATACATGTATTCTAAATTCAGTGAAAAAATTATAAATAAATAATAGAAAAGTTCTTAGACGTTTAAAAAAATAATTTTCTAAAAGAAGAAAAAATAATAAAAAGTACTTCTTCCGATCATTAACATGTATTCTGTCATAACAATTTGCATTCACAATAGTACAATTAAGCGTGTGTTTAATTTAAGACTTACTTGGCAGCACAATAGATTAAATGTAATCAATTACGAAGATGAATCTTAGGTTAGTTAAGTCTCATACAAAACAAGATTTTTAACTGGGACAATGAATTCGTTTGAACAACACGATTACTAGCAGATAAACATCGCATTTTAAATATTTAACATCAAACTGTTTAATTTCTCAAAAGAAACTCAGGTTGCCAGAAATTTACGAAAGATTTATATTTTGCACATGATGTAAATTTTTCTGCAACCGGAATAAAATGGCACTTTCATTCTAAGTTTCAGTGAAAAAAATCATATAAATAATAAAAAAGAAAAAGGTTCTTTGAAAAAAAAAAAAAAATAATAATAATAATAAATAAATAAATTCTAAAAGAAATAAAAAAATTATACTTCTTGCGAGATTAACATTTATGCAGTCATGACAATTTGGATTCACAATAGTACAATTAAGAATGTTTAATTTAGACAATCTGGCAGCATAATAGATAAAATGTAATTAATTACGAAGATGAATCTTAGGTTCGTTAGCTCTCACATAAAACAAGCTTTTTAATTGGGACAGTAAATTCGTTTGAACAGGATGATTGTTGGCAGATAAACATCACATTACAAATGTTGATCATCAAAACTGGAACTACGTAATTTTTTAAACGAAACTTAGTATCCGTAAAATTTACCAAAGTTAGCTTTATATTTTTAATTGGTACGATTTAATTTGATCGATAGAAAATACTCTGCATTACTCTTACACGCTCATATAGGGAAAAATGTACTTTTAAATGCATTTTGTTTGAAAGTTGTATTTCAATTTGTTTTTTCGTTGTTATTATTATTATTATTATATCTATTTTATTTATTTTTTTATTTTTTTTTACATTTATTTATTTGTTTATTTATTGTAGTTTTTAATATTTTTTGTTATCGTGGCAATAGAAAAATTCCATTAGTAAAAACATAATTTTTATGAAGATCTAAACATGGCTCACATAATAACAGAGTCATATATTAGGTACGCCATGGATTAAATATGGACCAACCAGAAAACGAATAAAATCCTGACTTTACAAGGATTCATACGTGTCTCAGATATCTCTAGAGCGAGCGAACAACAATATTCCAAGTGGTTAATATTAATTATAAAAATAATTTTTATTTCGTAATTTTTGTAGCTTTTTTTTTTTTTTTTTTTTTTTTTTTTTAACTACGAAAAAGAATTTTTGCAACACTTTTTGATCGTTGCTAATATAAATTATTCATGTTAATAACATATAAGATTAAGTGTGTATGAAAATTTTTCAAAAAGCAATGTAGAATCGGCAAACTGGCAATTTTCGTTCTTTCAAATCGATAACGTACAAAAAATTACATGATAAAAAAAAACTCATTTATTAAAAAATACATATATGTACACATAACGCGATGTACTTTTAAGTAGTTATAAAAAAGGAGCAAAGCAAGACACAGTATCTAATTACAATAAATCAAACTGAACCAAATGTGTCAAAATATACTTTGTCAGCGCTATCATGTAATCAGTTTCGATGGAGAGGTGCCAAGAAAAGAAGGGCCATTTGGCAAAAACAAGTATAGTCACATGTTCTATTATGAATTAATTTCAGCTTAATAGATAGAACGATATTTTCTGGAAAATAATATACCGAAGAACCAACATAGATGTGTTTCCTTGATATCGTAAATAGAGAGTAATTACAATATGCCATTGAAAAATTGATATTTAAAGAAGACGAGTAATTATTTACTTTTATGAATGTGCTAAAACTCTCCGATTGATTAATTGGAAAAAAAATATTCCGTAAAAATTTTCAAATGTAAAATTAGTAAAGAAACAGAGACGAATACTTGTCTAAGAATACTTTTTATTAAATTGTAAAAAAAAAAAAAAAAAAAAAAAAAAAAAAAAAAAAAAGGAAAAACAATGCATTATATAACATTTAATAGTAAGTTTATTGTGCAAACTGCAGTTTTCATTTAATTCTTCAATAGAATATTAATATAACTATAACCAATGCGAATGTAACAACAAAGCATTCTTTTAAATATTTCAGTAAAAAACTATACATAACATTTTCCTAATTTATATATATTAATCTCTTCAGGGTGAAAAAATGTCTATGGCTACCATGTTAAAATGATTGGGATTTATGAATAAATTTATTTTAAAATAAATATTATAAAGCTTATTTTCGAGTAATTATAAAAGCAGAATTTCATTTGAAAGTTCTAGTGCCATTGTGGCATTCGACGGGAGAGGGGGGGGGGGCGATTTGTGATATCCCACCACCTTTTAACGAAAAACAAATCACTACAATTAATTTTTGTTTCCTTTTTCCTAAGTTTGACGCCTTGAGAAAAATGAAATATCTGATTAACAGATATTATACTGAAAACATATGATTGCTTTTCACGCGGTGCATGGTTAGAATCATAACGTGTGAAGTACATGAAACGATACGATCTGTATATCTAGCACATTTTTCTCAATCGAATTAACACAGTCTGTTTCAAAGTAGCAAAAGTCCATCATTACTTTTGCAGTGTGCGTGATAACAAAGTCGTATTTTTCATAAATTCAAGTTATTTTACATTTGGCATCAATGACCAGCAGTGCTGCATGTAAGCTTTGCGAATAAGTTTCAGCTCGCGTGCGTGTTCTTGCAGCATTTTAAGTCCGTTTCTTTATGTCAACGTTTCTTATCTACGCTACTCTGTGATGATTTATTACGCCTGTAAAGCTGCTATCAGATTCACAAACATTTCGAGAGAGTTTTGAGCCAACACTTGATTTCCTCCAACTTTTCACGAAAAATCGTCCCGACACCCAGTGTGATAGCAAACAGCAATGTCCCCAACTTTTTCCCGCAGTTCCAAAAAAGTCTCCGCAAGCCGAGATTTTTCATTCAAGTATTTCAACGAATCAGAAGTAAACGATTGATACGTATAGGAAATAAATATTAACGGCTGGTACTAGTAGTACTGGTTTTCTTGCTTTTCTTCCAACTTTTTCCAAGACAATTGTAACTTTTTTCTCTCTTTGAAGAAGAAAAAGTTAGGTTTAAAACCGGCTGAAAAGTTTGTTGCTTGTAGCGTTTGTGAATCTGATAGTAGCTTAATGAAGTTCTCAGAGAGATATGAAACACAAGGTTTATAAGGAGACTTGAAATGTAAGCTGAGTTCAGAGAAGATGTTGCAGTAAAATATTTTTTTATTGTCTGAAAACACAGTGCTAGAATTAATGTATTAATCTCTTAGCTTTTGAAATAAGGTAGTTCAAATAAAGCATTCCGGGAAGAGGAGGATTTTTAATATCCCGCCATGTAATAAGGGGTTAACAAATAATAATAATAATAATAGTAATAATAACGAAAAGCTAATCAGCACTATTAATTACTTTTCCCTTTCGCTAAGTTTAACGCTTTGAGAAAAATGACAGGTCTGATTAACAGATATTATACTGAAAACATATGATTGTTTTTCACGCGATGTATGATTAGAATCATAACGTGTAAAGTACATAAAACGAAACGATCTGTATATCTGACACAGTCTCCTCAATCGAATTAACACAGTCGGTTTCAAAATAGCAGAAAACCATCATTACTTTTCCAATGTGCGTGATAAGAAAGTCGTATTTTTCATAAATTCAAGTTACTTTACATTTGGCATCAATGACCAGAGATTCTGCATGTAAGCTTTACGAATAAGTTTCAGTTCGCGTGCGTGTTCTTGCAGCTTTTTAAGTCAAGTTTCTTTATGTCAACGTTCCTTATCTAAGCTACTCTTTGACGATTTATCACGCCTGTAATGAAGTTCTCAGAGCGATATAAAACACAGGATTTATAAGGAGACTTATAATCTAAGCTTAGTTTAGAGAAGATGTTGCAGTGAAATATTTTATTACTAGTATAAATGCCCGTCCCAGGACAATGAGTAAAAAATGTCTTTTTCAATTAAATTTTGAACAAAAAAAGTTAAAATAATTAACAGTATAGAAGCGTTTAGATGAGCAAAATTCGGCTAGTTTATGTTCTCTAATAAATACACTATTAACAGTAATACTTCTGGGTAAACCAAGCTTTCCGTCCAATATATTCTCACAAAATTAATATTTCTTAATTAAACAAAAATTTAACGAAAATGCAATAAAACTATGTAATTAAAAAATTTCTTTGTGCTATCTTTACGTCACATTTCAGCAAAAAGAAATTAACGGAAGAATTTCCCCCGAAAATGATTGTTTATTGAACTAAAGAAATCAGTGCAGTAACTTTTCCCTTTCGCTAAATTTGACGCCTTGAGAAAAATGAAAGATATGATTAACAGATATTATTCTGAAAACATATAATTGTTTTTCACGCGATGCATGATTAGAACGTGTGAAGTACATTAAACGAAACGACCTGTGTATCTAAAACATTCTGCTCAATCAAATTAACACTGCCTGTTTCAAAGTAGTAGAAAACCATCATTACTTTTCCAATGTGCGTGATAAGAAAGTCTTATTTTTCATAAATTCAAATTATTTTACATTTGCCATCAATGACCAAGCAATCCTGCATGTAAGCTTTACGAATTTACGAATAAGTTTCGCGTGCATATTCTTGCAGCTTTTTAAGTCACGTTTCTTTATGTCAACGTTTCTTATCTAAGCTACTCTGTGACGATTTATTACGCCTGTAATGAAGTTCCCAGAGCAATATGAAACACAAGGTTTATAAGGAGACTTAAGCTTGCTGGTCACTCACTTTCCGAATTTCTCTCCCTAATGTAAAGTCTATGGGCGTTTGATGCAATCTTATATTTAAAATATATCTCCTCGTAAAAATTGATATTTCTTTCGGTGATCTCTTCTTAAAGGGTGTTACTTTTTTTTCTTAGTTTTCAAAATATTTCTAAAATTTATGCTTAATTTTATATGAAGTGTTAAAATTTCCTTTCAATTTGTCAGTTTTTAAGACATAAAATATTAAATTAAGCCTAGATTTTAGAGACATTTTGAAAACTAAGGAAAACGTGACTTTCTTTAAGAAGAGAACACCGAAAGAAGAAGTTTAAAATATTAATTTACTGAGAAGATATTTTAAATAAACGAATGCATCAAACGCCCATAGATTTAACATTACGGAAAGTAATTCGGAAAGTGCGTAACCATCAACATTAAGATGTAAGCTCAGTTCAGAGAAGATGTTGCAATGAAATATTTTGTTATTCTCAAATAACACAGCAACGGTAGAATTAATGTTTTCACCTTTTTGCTTTTGGAATAAGATGGTTTAATTAACTTTCAAAATGTTTACTTTTTAAAAAATATTTTTACTTTCAAAAACTCATAATTAATGGTAATTTTTCACGCGATAGTTAGATACGGAATGCGCCAAGTGCTCACATCAAAGATGATCGGACCTAACATCATCTTCAACTGAATTAAGGGATTATTTGAAAAGCGCAGATGTTTTTAAGATAGCAGAAAAAAAAAACACAATTTTTCAAATTTGTGTGATAATGAAATTTAAGTTAAAAATTAAATTATTGTACATTTGTTACCGATTGCCAACGATCCTGTTTCTAACATTTACGCATAAGTTCAAGCTCGCGTGCATGTTTTTGAAGTCTTCTAAGTCACGTCTCTTCTTATCCGAGAAGCTTCTGCAGCGATAAATTACACCAATGCAGTCTCCAGCGTGATATGAAGTATAATAAGGGAATATGATGCAAGAAGATGCTAGAAAATGTTACAACTAAATTTCTTTTTATTCCCCTGATATCAGAATATAAGAATTAATATCTTGCTATTATAAGTTACAATGAAAAAATACGTACATTGAAGGATGATCTTTTCCCGACATATCGCTTGAAACACATTAAAAAAATTGTCTTTTTATATGTTTATCTTTTAGAGTCTTCATCTGAATTAAATGAAAGACACAACCAGTTTGAGATAGCAGAAAACTGTAAAATTATTTTCCAATTCTCATGTCAATAAGATTTTGTTTTTCTGAAAACAAATTATTTTACCTTTGGCACCCATAACAAACAACCTTGTAAGTATCGTTTTACGAATCAGTTACAGCTCGCGTGCGTGTTTTTGCAGCCTTCTAAGTCACATTTCTTTATGTCCCTGTTTCTTAACCGATAAGCTTCTGCAGCGATTTATTACACCAATGCAGTTTCCTGCGTGACATGCCATATAATACGAGGAATATGATGTTAAATGATATTAGAAGAGGTTGCTACAGTGAAATATAGTTTTTATCACTTGGTATCAGATGAATGTGAGGAATAATATTCCCACTTTATAGTTTTTTTTAAAAGTAAGTTGGATTAAGAGACAATAAAAATATTTACTTAAATATATATATTTATATAATTACATTATATAAAAAATACATAATGAGTAATGATCGTTTTCCACACAATAGCTAGCGACATATGGCATGAAACACATAAAACGAAATTGTCTGTTATATTAGAACCTATCACATTACCTTCATCTGAATTAACTGAAAGACACAAATGGCTTGAACCAGAAGATTATTCTAAAACCACAATTATTTTTCCACTTCGCATGTTAATGATATTTTGTTTTTCTGAAGACAAATTATATTACCTTTAACAAACAACATCAGTATCGCCTTACAGCTCGTGTGCGTGTTTTTGTAGCCTTTCTAAGTCAAGTTTCTTTATGTCACTGTTTCTTATCCGATAAGCTTCTGCAGCGATTTATAACACCAATACAGTTTCCAGCGTGACATGCCATATAATAAGCGAAATATGATGTAAGATAATGTTAAAAGTGGTTGTAACAGCGAAATACAGTTTTTATCACTTCATATCAGAGGAATATGAAGATTAATATTCCCAATGACTTTATAGTTTTTCTTTTACGTAAACTGGATTAACAGGCAGTTTAAAATATTTATTTTAAAAATATTTGTATTTAGATTACATAAAAAAAATATATAATGCGTGATGATCGTTTTCCCGCAATACTTTAGCAACATATGGTAAGCAAATTAAACAAAACGGTCTGCTTTGGGATCAAACACAATTCTATTCATCTGAATTTACAGAAAGACATATAGTCAAATTGGAGTAGTAGAAAAGCTTAATTAAGAAGATGTTAGTTGTAAGATGTTGTTACAGCAAAATGTAGTTTTCATCACTTGATATCAGAAGAATGTGAAGATTAATATTTCCACGTTATAGTTTTTTTTTTTCAATAAATTCAATTAACAGACAATTAAACATATTAAATTATGTATACAATTAAATTATACAATATGTAAGGGAAAAAAAACATAATGAGTCATGATAGTTTTGCACGCAATACTTGGTGACACGTGGTAAACACATTAAACGAAACAGTCTGTTTTAAGACCTAACACATTCTCAGAAACACATTTACAGAAAGACACCGCCGGGTTGGAGTAGCAGAAAAGCCTAATTATTTTTCCAATTCGCGTGTTAATAATATTTTGTTTTATTAACGCAAATTATTTTACACTTGGGGCAAATAACTAACAACATTGTCAGTATCATTTTACGATTAAGTTTCAGCTCGCGTGCGTGTTTCTTGCAGCCTTCAAAGTCACATTTCTTTATGTCAACGTTTCTTATCTGAAAAGCTTCTACAGCGATTTATTACTCCAATACAGTTTCCAGCGTAGAATGCCAAAGAATAAGAAGAATATGATGTAAGATGATGTTAAAAGAGATTGTTAGAGTGAAATATAGTTTTTATCACTTGATATCAGAAGAATATGAGGATTAATATTCCCACTGACTTTATAGGCTTTTTTAAGAGTAAATTGGATTAACAGACAATTAAAAATATTTATTTAAAAAATGCCCATAATTTGGTTATATAAAAAAATATACAATGAGTGATGATCGTTTTGCACGCAGTACTTTAACAACATATGGTAAATACATTAAACGAAGTGATCTGCTTTAGAACCAAACGCATTCTCTTCATCTGAATTAACAGAAAGTCACCGTCGGTTTGAGTAGCAGAAAAGCTTAATTATTTTTCCAATTCGCGCGTTAATAATATTTTATTTTCTTAATGCAAATTATTTTACATTTGGTGCAAATACCCAACAACATTGTCATTATCGTTTTGCGATTAAGTTTCAGCTCGCGTGTGTGTTTTTGCAGACTTCTAAGTTGCATTTCTTTACGTTAATGTATCTTTTCTGATAAACTTCTACTACAATTTATTACACCAATGCAATTTCTAGTGTCACATTTGATATAACAAGAGGAATATGATATAACATAATGTTAGTTGTAAAATGTTGTTGCAATGAAATATAGTTTTTATCACTTGATATCAGAAGAATATGAAGATTAATATTTCCAAGTTATAGTTTTTTTTTAAATAAATTGAATTAACAGACAATTAAACACATTAAATAATGTATACAATTAGATTGTATAGTATGTTAAAAAATAATAATGAGTCATGATTGTTTTGAACGCAATACTTGGCGACACATGATAAACACATTTTTACGAAATGGTCTGCTTTAGGAACAAGCACATCTGAATTAACAGAAAGACACAGTCGGGTTGGAGTAGCAGAAAACCTTAATTATTTTTCCGATTCGCGTGTTAATATTTTATTTTCTTAATGCAAATTATTTTACATTTGGTGCAAAATCACTAACAACACCGTCAGTATCGTTTTACGATTAAGTTTCAGTTCACGTGCGTGTTCTTGCAGACTTTTACGTCACATTTCTTTACGTCAATGTATATTTTCTGAATATCTTCTACTGCGATTAACTACACCAATGCAGTTCCAGCATGACATCTGATGATATAATAAAGGGAATATCATGTAAGATGATGCTAGATGTTCTTACAGGGAAATATGCAGTCCAAAAGACGACAGCACAAAAACCTATGTTATCAAGCTCAAAAAAACTTTATTTTATAGAAGAATAGTAATAGAGGAATCTAATGATCCATGTCTGCCGGAAGCGAAGAGGTGCAAAAGCCAAAAAATAATACCACTAGTGACTCACTCGTAGATTTAACATTGTGTTTGCCTACAATCAAAGGTATGAAAACGTGGAAAACTGGGAGCAGGAAAACACAATGATAAATCTACGAGTGAGCCTTTAGTGGTACGTATTAATTTTTGGCTTATGCGCCACTTCATTTCCGACAGACATGGATCATTAGATTCTTTTATTATTACCCATCCGTAAAATAAAGATTTTTTTTTCTTGTGCTCGATAACATATGTTTTTGTGCTGTCGGCTCTTGGATTAATAGTATTTATCACTTGATATCAGAAGAATATAAGGGCAATATTCCCACGTTATAGTCTTTTTTTCTTTTGTAATAAATTGAATTAACAGACAAACATATTTATTAAAAGATATATACAATTAAATTATAAATGTAAATATATATATATATATATATATATATATAATGAGTTATGATTGTTTTGTACTCAATACCTAGCCACGTATGATAAACACATTAAACGAAAGGATCTGTTTTATAGGACCTCTTCATCTGAATTAACAGAAAGCACAATCAGGTTGGAGTGACAGAAAACCTTAATTATTCTTCCATTTCGCGTGTTAATAATATTTTATTTTCTGAATGCAAATTATTTTACATTTGGTGCAAAATAACTAACAACATTGTCAGTATCGTTTTACGATTAAGTTTCAGCTCGCGTGCGTGTTCTTGCAGCCTTCTAAGTCACGTTTCTCATCTGAGCTGCTTCTAAGGCGATTTATTATGTCAGTACCCAGCGTGATATGAAATACAAGTTAATGAGAGGGTGATGTAAGATGGAGTTAAGAGAAGATGTTGCAGCAAAATATTTTTTTAACTAATAAAGAAATAGAAGCCTTGATATTTTTACTGTTTTCTTTATTATTGGAATAAAATCTAATCTATAAAATGATATTATTGAATAATTATTAAGTTATATATTTAAATAAGTATAGTAATATAATTTAATTTTAGGGCTGCACCGAGTAGCACTTTGGCCGAGTAGCCGAGTAGTTGTGTAGAACTATTGCACATGAAGTGAGCTTTAAGAGTAACATGTCTGTGTAAATATAATAAACATACTTCTTTAACATATAATCTCATATTTTTTAATTAACTTTTAAATAATTTCTAATTAACTAATTTGAAATACAATTATACATCCTTTAAAGATAATTTTTAAAATTTCAAACAGTTTAAAACAGTAGCATTATTTAAAAAAAAAAATGGAAAATAAAAGTGATACATAAAAATTAAATTCAACCAATGCAAATTAATTGATTCTTCAATTTACAAATTCATTTTGATACTGGAAATCTGTATCAAGAATGATTATTGGTTGCTGTAACTTTGAATAATTCAAAGAACTGATGTTAAAAGTAATGATGTAAGCCTGCATTATTCACAATATGCAACTTACAATAAAATCAGGCTTATTGCCTAACAAGCTATTTTAGACATGTTAGCTATAGCTAGAAACATTGTAGGATTTTGACCATTCCATATAGTTGCATGCTCAAATTTTGAAAAGGTTCAGTTTCCTTGCCTGGATCAAAAAAGATTAATTATTAGAGTAATTAACTGTAATAAACCATTAGATGGAACTCAAAATATAATATATTGAAAATGTTGTATGAATTAAAACAGCTTTTTTGCTGTTGAAGCTGTTGAAATAGCATGCTGCTGAAAGAAAGATAAATTTAATCACAGTTTAGTAGCAATTACTGTGAAGTGTAATGAAATTGTTATATTCATTCAGAGTAATCATAACATTGATGAGCTCAAATGAATAGATTCCCATATTAGGAGTTAAACTACCAATTAAAACATTCCTACATTATTTGGAAAAAGAAAGTTTCGGTCATTTTAATCGTGGTACAATGAAAGGCGGATTAAAAGTGAACTGGAAGGAAGAATTTGCATTTGTGTCTTTTTTTAACTTTTCCATATTTTATAGGCATTTTTATGCATTAAATAAAATATTTTTTGAATAATTGCAAATATTATACATTTATATTCAAATAACTTTTACTTATCAGTTATAAATTCATTTGTCTTCAATAATATTATAAATAAATCAAAAATATTTAATTTAAAGCACCAAAATATTTTATTTCTTTTGCAAATTAGTTTCAGTAGCCATAGCATACCATCATCAATGCAAAATATGATGATGATGGTATGCTATGGTGACCAAAACTAGCTTGCAAGACGAAATTAACTATTTAAGTGCTTTAAACTTTAATTTATTCATTTGTAATGTATTGTGCCAAATAATTTCTCATTGTAATGATAATAAATGCTTAGAAATCAAATCCTTACAACTACTCGGTAAGTACTCGGTACTCGGCCCAAATTTTGGCCGAATACCGAGTGCTCGGTACGGCCCTATTAAATTTTAATAGTATTTAATAATGAAAATAATAAATGATATTATTAATCAATGGTCAAATTTTTTAAAAAGATTCTGCAAGTAAAAAGGATGTTCAAATTCAAGAATTTTGCGCAACTTATACTGAAGAAAAAGGATTAATTCCTTTTCTTATTTTTGTTTTCTATTCATTATTACTATTAACGATACTGTTATTATTATTGTCATTATCAGTATCTTTATCATAATCGTCATCACAAGCGTGATTAAAATTTCAAGTTCTTTTCTTCTAAAAAACAATTTTGAGATGCACTTTTTTTTTTTTTTTTTTTTTTTTTTTTTTTAGAAGAGAGCTATTTTAGAAATTTTCTAAGATTCATAATAAAGTATATAAGAATTAATATTTCTATATTTTTTTTTTCTTTTAAGTAGATTGGATTAACAAAAAATTAAAAATATTTATTCAAAAATATGCTTAATCTGATTATATATAAAAATATATAACGGGAGCGATGATCGTTTTGCACGCAATAGCGCAATAGCATATACACATTGAACGAAATGGTCTGTTCAAGGAGTCTGAATTTGCAGAAACACACGGTCAGGTTTGAGTAGAAGAAAACCGTAATTATTTTTCCAATTCGCGTGTTAGTAATATTTTATTTTCTGAATGCAAATTATTTTATATTTGGTGCAAAATAACTAACAACATTGTCAGTATCGTTTTACGTTTAAGTTTCAGTTCGCGTGCGAGTTCTTGCAGCCTTCTAAGTCACATTTCTTTATGTCAACGTTTCTTACCTGAGAAATTTCTGCAGCGATTTATTGCACAAAAGCAGTTTGCGGCATGTCATATAATAAGGGGAATATGATGTAAGATTATATTAGAAGAGGTTGTTACAGCGAAATATAGTTTTTATCACTTGATATCAGAATAATATGAGAATTAATGTTCTTACTTTATTTTTTATTTTATTTTGAAATAAATCGGATTAACAGACAATTAAAAATATTTATTTAAATATATATAGACAGGAAACATAAAAAAAATCTGGGGGAGATCTACATCCAGCAGTGAATCGAAAACGGTTGATTATGATGAATGAATTAGATTGTATAAGAAAAAATATAATGAGTGATGATCGTTTTGCACGTAATATTTAGTGATATATGGTAAACACATTAAACGAAACAATCTGTTTTAGGACCTAACACATTCCCTTCATCTGAATTAACCCATCGGGGACCCATATACGTGCCACAAAATGTGCTCAGATTCCTTTTTTATTTGCATGAGTAAAATTTTACTGTAAAATTTGCCTTATTTAATCGGAGCATTTTCTCGATTTAATAAGGCACATATTTCTATTTTTATAAACCGGTGACAAAACATTAAAAATTTCATAAAAAGGCTCCCGTCGCGAAGAGGTTAGCAAAAAAGAACACAGACGGGTTGGAGTAGCAGAAAACTTTTATTATTTTTCCGATTCGCGTGTTAATAATATGTTATTTTCTTAATGCAAATTATTTTACATTTGGTGCAAATAACTAAGAACATTGTCAGTTTCGTTTTACGATTAAGTTTCAGTTCGCGTGCGTGTTCTTGCAGCCTTCTAAGTCACGTTTCTTATCTGAGCCTGCTTCTAAGGCGATTTATTATGTCAGTACCCAGCGTGATATGAAATACAAGTTAATGAGAGGGTGATGTAAGATGGAGTTAAGAAAAAATGTTGCAGCATTTTTTTTTTTTTTTTTTTTTTTTTTTTTTTTTTTTTTTTAATTAATAAAGAAATAGAAACCTTGATACTTTTACTGCTTTCTTTATTGTTGGAACGAAGTCTAATCTGTAAAATGATATTATTAAATTATTATTAAGTTACATACATAATTAATTATAATATAAATATATTAATAATGTTAAATAGGTAATATATTAAATAGTATTAATATTAATATAAATAATAGTATTTAATATTAATAATAATAAATACTATTAAATGATATCATTAAATGACATTATTAAATTAATTTATTAATAGATTATCTTGTTTTTTAAAAGGTTCTGTAAGAAAAAAAGGGTTATTCAAATTCAAAGATTTTGACAGCTTATACTGAAGGAAAAGGATTTTTTTTTTTATATTATTACTTTTATTATTATTAATGACATTGTTGTTGTTATTATTATGTATATGTAAATTTCAAATTACAATTTTTAAAAATGGGAAAGTATAAATAATAAAGAAATTTATTCAATGACTTTAAAATTGATAACGTTAATATTTTCAACATAGATACGATTTCACAACCACCATAATCAAGAAATCTAGAAATAAAATATTGGAAGACAAATAAGTTAAAAATAAATTATGATTAAAATGGAAATAAATATATTATTATCAATTTCAGACTTTCTTACCTTGAATGGATGCAGCAAAAAAAAAAAAAAAAAAAAAAAAAAAAAGGGTAAGATAGTATTTACACATGTTGCCAGAAAAAGATTTTTAAATGATGATGGACCAAGGAGTACTAATGTATTGTATAGTCAGGTACAAACCTTAACATATGGTACCAGTGCCCCCTATACAACATTTAAAAATGTATTCCATTTTGTTATTCAATGAATCAATAAAGTGCTCCTGGTATATATCAGATATTTTTTTCCAAAATATGTTTGATATTTTAGATATTTACATACATTTTATGCTTATTTTCACAATATCACTGTTTATGAAATTATTTATATTTTCAGCCAAAATAATTTAACTTTTTTGCTCCAAAAGTAAAAGAAAGAAAAAGAAAAAAAAAAGGAGAAAATGTGAAAAGAAAGAGATAAGAAAAAATTCAAAAAGAAAGGGTAAAAAAGCTGTAGACACAACACTATACAACGAGATCACATATTGTTAATGAAGTTGATGACAATATATCTCACTCATTTAAAAGCGCTGATATTAAGTTCTGGGGTAGAGAGTAGAGGACAGGGAAAGGGTTACGTTGTGCCCCTACTTTTTTAATAGAACATCCTAAATAAGATGAATGAGAATAAAATTCGGAAAATTCGCGAGGAAATTCAAGCGACGAGTATTCTATTTTTCAAGTAAATCATCAATAAATTTACTTTCTATAAAATATAAAATAGGCTGTCTTTTTTTTTTTTTTTTTTTTTTTTTTTTTAATTGAAGGAAGAAGAAAAAGTTTACGAAAAAATTTTGGGGAGCAATTTATAAAAGTAAACAGTGGATGTTTTTAAAGTAGTTTTCCAACCCTTTGACAGAAAAACTTAAAAAAAAAAAAAAAAAAAAAAAAAAAAAAAGGAGGGAAATAAATAAATAAAATAAACAAGAAAGAAAAGAATACAAAGAACACTTTGAAACAATTCCAACAGATTCTATCATGCTGTTTAAATTCCTGAGACTAACTCATTATTTTCTCTTCAGCTCACTTCTGTATAATAAGCCATTCTTTCGGGAAATAGAAATGATGACTGACACTTGCTCTGCATAACTGTGTCTAAACTTTGTTCAGAAGATTTAAACTTTGCACAGAGTATTTTATGCATTTGGTGCAGTGATAGAGGTCAAAAGATCAGTGAAAAAAATAAAAGAAAACATCAACAGAGTAATGCTTAAGACGTAAAAGATAGATAAAATGAAAAAAATTAAGTTTAAAAGATTAATGAAATAATAAATTTGCTTATATACAGTTCAACTGCTACTAGTTGCTACTAGTACACTGTCAGTGGTGTAGCAATAAAAACAATAAAAAAATACGGGATAAATTTAAGTAGTCATTCTTAAATAAAATAATTATGATTATGATTCCCGTTCCCCCTCATTATACTTATCTAATGAACTTCCAAAATTAATCAGGGAAGAGCTTTATCAGAATAAAACTTTATCCAAAGTTTGAATGAAATCTCATAATTTTGCATGAAAAGCCTTTTTATATAAATTAAGGAGGGGGTATCAGCCCCCGCTCCTTCCTTACACTTATCGAATAAACTCCCAAAACTAACCAAGGAAGCTCTTTACCATAATAAACCTATATCTAAAATTTGAATGAAATCTGACAGTTCTGCATGAAAAGCCCATTTATATAAATTAAGGAGGGGGGGGGGGTATTAGCCCCACAACTTATAATTATCGAATGAACGCCGAAAACTAATCATTGAAGCGCCTTATGAGAATAAATCCATAATCAAAATTTAAAGTAAATCGGATATTTTTATCATAAGTTATAGCGTTACATACATACGTACGTATGTACATACATACATACACACATACATACAAAACGGACGAGCATAGTAGCTCTCAGGATTTGATAGTCTGTGAGTTAAAAAACGTTTTTAACACCAGAAAAACGGGAAATTTTTTTTCACATTTTATAAAAATACTAGCTGACCCGCCCGGCGTTGCCCGGGTCCGTAATAATAATCTTAAACGAACTCTAAATTTTTATGATTTTATCTTTAACTCGAAGTATGTGTAAATACACTATTAAAAACTTGACCCTTTTGCTGCATTCTCACTCCACCGCTTTTATAGAAAATGATTACTTCAGCCTATTATAGAGCATTCTCATAAGTCAAAAGAGAGCTATTCTATAAAAGCGGGGGAGTGATGATACAGCAAAAGGGTAAAATTTTTACAGTGTACATTATATTAAATACGTGCCCCCTGACTGTGTCAAAAATTGGTTTAAAAAAAGTAATATTTAGCTGCAAAAGTACCCCAAATGATTGCAATGGGAAATGCAGGAGGGAATATGTGTCCAACGATTGCGTGATTTTCGTGTTAAACTGTTGATATTTATCCTTAAAATTACTCTTAAGTGACTTATCTAAATATTTTTTTTCAAATAGATATCCCAAGTGAAATATTTTGAATTTCAAACTAATTATATCACTCTTAAATCCGACTATACCGTGAATGAAATCGATTCTCGATGATTAGCTAAAAGGTTCGTATATAGTATTATAATTTCAGAGCTATTTTACAAAAATAGGTGCATATTTTTTATCAAACATGCGTAATGTTCATTGTGCGAACAAAATCCTAACCGTAACCTAATTGTAATCATAACTTGTCTGTAACCTAGCTGTATGTTAACAGTAACCTAACTGTAATTTAAATTTACCATAAATGTAAACTGGCCGTCACCTTATAATAACCTACCCATAATCTAACCACAACCTAACCGCAACTTAACCTTAACCTAATTGTAACTTAACCATGAGCTAACTGTAACCTAACCGGAAAATAAATATAACATAAGGCTCACTGGAACGTAATTGCAACCTAACTGTTACCTAACCGTAACCAAGTTCTAATTTAACACTAACTATAAACGAAATATCTTAACCATCTCGCTCTGAGTACTTACTTTCACTTTCCACCGCTACGGAGTGCATTATGTTTTGTAGAACATCCGAATTTCAGATTCGGATTGGATTCATGTTCATGGAAATTATTTTGTCTTCTTCGGGTGGTTGTTTGGAATATTTTTGTTCAGTTTAGATTCGGTTCAATTCAGATTTCGTTGGGTTTTATTTCCTTCAAATGAGATTTTTAAGTTCGGTTCGGGTTGTACTTCCATGGAAATTATTTTACCTAATTCCAATGATGTTAAGCTTCACTGAAATATTTTTGTTAGGTTGAGATAAGGTCTGGTTCAAATTTCGAGATTTACTTTTTTTTACAAATTTTCTGATTCAGATTGGGTTTATGCCCATGGAAATTATATTGTCTTGTTCGTATCTGGTTATAGTTATTTGGAATATTTTCGTCGGATTCGGATTTGGTTCGATTCAGATTTCAGGTATTTTTTCAAATTGATTTTTAAGGTTCTGGTCGGATTCATGTCCAGGAAAATTATTTTGTTTTGCTCTTATCCGGTTTTGGGTCTTTGGAATATTTTTTTCGGGTTCAGATATCATTCAATTCAGATTTCGGTTTTTTTTAATGGAATTTTCAGGCTCATGTTGGGTTGCGCATCAATGGAAATTATTCTGCACTGTTCGAATAAGGATATGCTTCTCTGGAATATTTTTGTGAGATTCAGATTTAGTTCAGTTTTTTAGGTTCGGATTGGGTTCATGTTCATGGAATTTTTTTGTTTTGTTCAGATCCGGATATGGTTCTGTGGAATATTTTTGTCAGGTTCATATTTGGTTCGATTCTAATTTCAGGTATTTTTTTCAAATGTAATTTTAGGTTCGGATCGGGTTCATGTCCACGGAAATTATTTTCTCTTATTCGAATCCGGTTATGGTTCTTTTGAATATTTTGATTGGATTCAGATGTAGTTTGCATAAAATTTCAGGGTTTTTTCAATTGCAATTTATTAGGTTCGAGTCGGGTTTATGTTCACGGAAATTATTCTGTCTTGCTCTTATCGAGTTATAGTTCTTTGGAATATTTTTATCGATTTCAAATTTCGTTCTGGTCATTTTTCGGGTTTTTCCAAAGAAAAGTTTTAGGTTCGTGTCGGATTGCATGTACACGAACATTATTTTTCCTTGATCGGATTGGGTTTTGCTTCATTTGAATATTTTTATGAGATTCAGATTTGGTTCGGGTCAGATATCGAAACCATCGTTTTTTTCAAATGTAATTTTAAAGCTCTTTTGGGGAAAAAAATAGTCACTTTTGAAATGTTAAAATCTCAAATTGGTTTCTTTCATAGAGTAAAAATAACTTAACAGAGTGGAAGTATTATCTCTGGAGGTAATGCTAAAAATGTAACCCTACATTAAGTCCAATTAAGTAGGCTTTGACACGCCTATCAATTGATACAGGTTTAAATCCGTATTTTTTTGCTCTTGTTTCTTAAAAAGAACTAATCTATCGCTTTACCGGTAAAAAATGATTAATTATTTTATCATATGTGTTTTAAATATCAATATAGAAAGGTATTTTAACGTTTTGCATGAAAATATAACATTCTTTTGTTAATACATTAAAATCGTCTGCAGTCAGAAATCTATATTTTAGATTAATATTTATTACTTAAGTTTTGATACATGATTTTAAAAGAATTAATTTGATATTTAATTATTGCTAATTTTTCAATTTCCTTCATTTTAAAAGCAAACAATTATTTTAATAAATAATAATAGAACAAAGACCATTTTAAAAATTTGCTATTTCCTCTTAAAATATGCTTCAATTGTAATTCATTTCTTTTAATTCGTCTTATAATACAAAATCCCTTCCATGTCCTTTTGTTTGGCACATTAAAATTTGAGCGATAAATGGTTTCATATTGCAAAACTTTTTTGAGACTTTCTTCACCTCCACGTATCTCATTCCTCTATGGGTTTCTTTAATTCTGTCTCAGCTTTCTTATTACTTCTGCGAAAATTTTTACACAACCAACCAACCGTAAACAAACGAAAGAGAAAAACATTGGAAAAAGATGATTTTTTATGAGAGTGACCTCTCTATTTTAATTAATTACTCAGTTAATAATTGGAATTTCGAAATTCTGAAGCTCAGGTGCATCAGGAAAGATTTAGGGCTACTCTCAAAAAAATTTTGAGCTTCGTACATGCTGTAGATTTTGCTAGCCATCGCAGACACACACAGACACACACACAGATACACAGACAGAGCGTTTTGTTCTTTTATTAATATAGATTTCACATCAAAATTTTTATTTGATCCCTTCACCACAAAGGACTTTTGCTTATTTTTTTAATCTTTTACCACCAGTTTTTCAAAACAGAATCTTTTCTATAATCAAATAGCTCACATTAAATAAGATTAACTTTACAATAAAAAATAATTGGCGACGATAATGAAGGATTCTGAGCTACTTAAGTGGCACGTATATCGGTCGCTTATCCTCAAGAGATTAAGACTGTTTCATTTATTTGTTTCATTTTTTCTGCATGGTTTTAAAACTTATTTTATAATGAATTTACTGATTTGAACCGAAATATTCTTATTCGGTAGGGGTAAAAATGATCCATTCCCTCGCCATAATTCTAGTGTTAAAAGGTAATTTTTTTTTTTTTTTTTTTTTTTTTTTTTTTTTTAACTACTCACGATAACGAATATTAAGAATGACGAGTAAATTAAAAATAGCTTCAATCACAGAATTACGAATATTTCGCAAAATAGTTTTTTGAAATTTATTTTTATCCCATTTATTTTCCAAACTATTAGTAACGAAAATTTCCCCTTTTATTCTAGCTTCTCACATGATAAAAACTTATCCGTCATTCTGGAGTTAGACAATGAAATCAGAAATACCTATAATCAGATGTTCAGTCACTTTTTTTTTTTTTTTTTTGGAATACGAGACTCGCATATAATTTATCTTTGACGTCCCTATAATCATACCGTAACGGCAGAGGTGGGTATAGCTCGTTTTGTAGAAAATTACGAGGTGGAATAGCCTTTAAAAAAAGCTTCTAGCTTTAACTTTTAGGATAAGAGTCCTGGGTTATATTCTATTAAGACAATAAAATGATCGCCTTTGTACGACAGAAAAGGAAAATTAACTGATACTTAAGATGTTGAGCAACTTGATAAACTTTTCGTGCCAAGAAGCATAATAAGGTAATTTTATTCATGGTGTCCCGGATTTCTGCTGAAACATTATTTGACAGTGACGCATTAAAAATAAAATCTGAAAATAAATAGATGTAGACTTAAATCATAATATTAGTTTAAATTTTTTGCATTGATAGAAAATTTTGTCCTGTTTCGGAATATTATGCTAAATTTGTACTTAGCGATTACTAAATTATTGGTAACGGACAATACTATTGTATATTTTTCATCTGCAGTTATTTTACTACAAAAACTTTCAAATGCCAAAGGTGGCCAATGAAACGATATTCGTTCATTTAGCCTAGATTATATATATATATATATATATATATATATATATAAAAGTATCTCAATTTCAAATAAAATTTCGATTATTATAAAGCAATTTTGACTGATGTACAGCCCGAGCAGCTAGCTGATCGTAGTGATAAATTAACGATTTTAGGTTTATTTAGGCAACAGATTATTGAATAATGACGTCTCTAAAATAACAAGCACGTTTATTTATTCGTCTTATTATGGTCATTTTAGAGAAATACGCAAAATCTTCGGTTTGCCAGAAAGATTATAACTAAAACTTTTGAATAATTAAATTTATTTATTATTCGCAAAGAGTTTTGACAGTGAAAGATCTAAAATTCAGTCAATAGCAATTTGACATTATTTAATGGAATGGAATTTAGTGCGTAATTAATGCTGTTTTGTAACTAACTCTGGTACATTTGTAGCCATATCGTATATCGTTGCAAACATTTCTAACGTTTAATGTTAAACTTGGTCCAGTTACAGATGACTGGGAAGATTTATTGGATGATAACTAGAGATTTAGTTTTCTATCAGAATCAATTATTGAGGGTATCTTTTTTTTTCTAGATTAATTGAAACTAGTATATAAAAATAAAAGGCAGTTAAAATGGCATTATTCTAACTTTATTAAAACAACTCAGCTTTAAAAATCCATTTTAATATGATTCACATTTTTTTTTCTTTTTCTAATGTTAAAGTTAAATACTGTTTTGACTGTATTTATTCTGCTGAAATTCGACAGTGAGAAATTGTAGAAAACCATCCAAATGAAGACGTATATATTACCAAATATAATGTAACGTTGAGAAATTTTGCATTTATGCTACCAAATCCAAACATGGCACCAAGCTGTCAGACCCGGAGTAATAGAACATAACAAAGTTAATGGTGAAGAGTCCCATAGCAGAAAATTTCCAGCACGGCAGCAGTACTGCAGATTATTTTAGACCTTTGCAGTTTAATCTACAAGCTTAAAAATAAAGATTGTGCTTAGGAAAATTACTAAAAATTTACTTTGCTTTAAGAGTTATGTTTCTTATTACATTTTCATTGTGAAATGCATTATTTTGCTTGCTTTATGATTTACTATTAAGTATTTATGCTAGTAGATTGGTTCAGCATTGCTGGGTCACAGATAAATTTTCATTTGCTGCAGATGGACACCGAAAATTCTGCTATTGAAGCGAAGAGACTAGAAAACATTTTAATTTCTTATTATCATAATTGCCGTATTTTCCTCCCAAACTCTGCTATAATGTATAAATGCATTTGAATTGCGCATATGTCGTCTAACGCTCGAACGCATCAGATTATATAAGAGCGCAATGGCGTTCACTTTGAATTTTAGAAAATGCGAAAGGTCCAGGAGAAGGTCCATACTAATTTAAAATGTAGAATAAAATTCTAAATTTCGTTTAATTCAAGATTTATTTGAAAAATGAAATTGCGCAGAGGTCTTAGCCTGCTAGTTATGTAACAAAAATAAATTATTAAATACATTTAAATAGTAGCGATTTCTTTTAAGAGTTATTTAATACCAATTCATATACAAAATGATATTTTATTGTTTTCTCTTCATTTGAATCAACGAAGTTTGCGAAAAATAATTGTATAACAATATTTATTTATTACTCCAAACATTAAAAAAATAATAATAATAAAATAAAAATAAAAAGTTAATTTTTCGACATTGATAACGATATGATTACAGGCGGGGGACTAATGCATGATAAGTTGTGATATCGCAAGAAGGAGAGGCAGTTCGAAATGGAGATTTGCATGGGACCGGTGGCCCGTGTTCGGGCCGATTTCCATTAACCACATTCGGGCCGGGCCGGGCTCGGACCTTAACTTTTTTTCCTGGAGTATCGGGCCGGGCCTAACGTATTTTTTTCCTACGAAGCCGAGACTGATTTCATTCTTCCTCGTCTTCACGGACCAAAATAATCAGTTCCTGTTGAATCATCCCGTATGAAAATCCTTTTTTGGACGTTTTTAGATGTTTATGTCTCCATTAAATGAAATATGGATTAATAATACTAATGATAATTGAAACATTTACATAAAACAAACAAAGGTTCATTAAAAGTATAAATATCGCAGCCTACGGCACTTCTGCATAAATAAAGATTATAAACATGAAGCGAAAAAAAAAAAAAGGACTAAGATAAGTTATTTTGGTCTGAACGCTTCCGTAAGGGTTAAGATCAATGTTCTGTAGAAATTCACTCCGACCGGGCCACGTTCAGGCTGAAATTGTAACTTATTTTTCGGGCCGGGCTGGGTCAATATTTTTTTCGTTCGGGTCGATATTTTTTTTCTATGGATCGGACCGGGCTCGAGCCTGAAAATTTCGGCCCGTCCAGACCCCTAGTTCGAAATTACCAAAAAATTGATAAAGTTATACATGCATAGCCTTTTATAATATAAAGTAAAAGAGACGTTTCAATAATAATATTCCGTGTTATTCATTATAAAAATAGTATTATAAATCACCACATTTCATTCTTCATACATTCATTTATCTTGAGAAAGGAACATACCTACAAAAAATAAAGGATATAAAATTAAAAGAACAAATAAACCTGAAGGAAATATAATTAGAACAAATATTACAAAAGCATAATGAAAGATTATACATAAAAGAAGTATAAAAGCTACCTATCACTGAGTTCTAGTTATGGTGCTATTTACACAATTTGTGCAAAGAAACACAATATACCAGCAAAAGAATTAAATAGTGAAATAAAGTATTAAAGAATGTCTATTTATTTATACAAAAAATATTTGTTTAATTCTACAGTAGGCACTAGGCAGTGGTGCATACATGAATCAATTAAAATTTAACCATTGATAATTAAAAAAAAATCGCTGCTTTTCTATCATTACACAGGCATGAGGTTGCAAAAAGGTTTAAAAAAAATAATTTAAAAAAAAAAAAAACAGGAAAAGTGCGTGAATTAGAAAATGAGAAATTTTTAAAATAGTGCGCGTATAGGACAGTTAAGAAGTTCATTTTATTCGCAACGAAATTGCGGGCCCCCAAATTCATATAATTGCGCATATTTATTCATATATATATTATAATTACGCGTATTTTCGTCAGTTCCAAAAATGACCTTCGCTTTATTCTGTTGAGCTGATTCAGATATCAGACCCGATGTTGTGGTCATGAAAGGTAAGTTGGGTGAATTAGTCTTCAGATTCGTCCAGGATGGCTCAGTCGGTAAAGCAATAGAGACTTCAGCACATACCTGTTTCGAATCACCAGATTATTTTCATCCACTTGGAAATTTATAACTATTAGATATATATCAAGAAATTTTATTTCTCGGAAGAAATAAGATATCTACACAGTAATTTAAATAGACAAACTATAAGTGCTACTTATTCTATACTCCGGACAAAACATGTTGCGGTCCATCTAAATCTTATATATCAATCTCATTGTGTTTGAAGGATCGTAACATCAATAAAATGCATGGAAAACGATTTTCCTCCTTAAAGTGTAGCGTAATTGTTTTGTGTGTATATTTATAGGAATTAGAATACGTGCAGAAGGACACCAGATAAAGAGACGGAACAGACAGATGCAGGACAGAGACTGCACAGACACGACACAGAGAGACAGCACACACATAGACGGCAGTCAGAGAGACAGCACACACATACACGGCAGTCAGAGAGACAGCACATACATACACGGCAGTCAGAGAGACAGCACACACATACACGACAGTCAGAGAGATGGCACAGAATGACAGGGAGACGGCACACACAGGTGCAGGATTGATAGAGAGACAGCACACACAGATGCAGGCAGACAGACGACACAGGCAGACATGGTAGACAAAGAGACGGCACAGATAGACAGAACACAGAGAGATGGCACACACAGATGCAGGCGGAGAGACGGCACAGATAGACAGAAGACAGAGAGACGGTACAAATAGACAGACACAGCAGACAGAGGGTTGACACAGAAAGACAGACACAGCAGACAGAGAGTTGAAACAGAAAGACACGACAGACAGAAAGACGGCACAGACAGATACGGCAGACAGAGAGATGGCACAGACAGACACGGCAGACAGAGATATGGCACTGAAAGACAGGGAGACAGCACAGACAGACACGGTAGACAAAGAGATGACACAGAATGACATGGAGACGGCACGCACAGATGCAGGCGGAGACACGGTACACGCAGACATGGTAGACAAAAAGACAGCACAGATAGAAAGAAGATAGAGAGATGGCACAAATAGACAGACACAGCAGACAGAGAGTTGACACAAAAAGACAGACACAGCACACAGAGAGTTGAAACAGAAAGACACGGAAGATAGAAAGACGGCACATACAGACACGGCAGACAGAGAGATGGCACAGACAGACACGGAGACAGCACAAACAGACAGAATACAGAAAGGCGGCACAGATAGACTGACAAAGCAGACAAAAGGTTGGCACAGAAAGATAGACACAGCAGAGAGAGAGTTGGCACAGAAAAACAAGGCAGACAGAGAGATGGCACAGACAGACATGGCAGACAGAGAGATGATACAGACAGACACGGCAGACAAAGAGATGGCACAGACAGACACGGCAGACAGAGAGATGGCGCAGGCAAACAGAGGACAGATAGGCAAACGATAGACAGACAAACCTATTTTATAAACAATTTTTAACTATGTTGGAATAAATTAGAAAAGAAAAAAAAGTAGTTTATAAATCTGCAAATGAACCATTACAGCTTAAAAGAAAAAAAAATAATAAAAGCTTTCATTTAATTAAAAATCCTTCAGCTAAACGTGTACAGAGTTATCGAAAGATGCTAGTTGTATTTTAAATTTATAGATCACCCTATAAACAAGTAAAAAATACATTTTCATAATAAAAAGGATGTAGAAATATTTAAGCAAACCTTTTAAAATACATTAGTACATTATTACACGCGTTAACTATTAACAGAACATTATTTATCATTCTCTCGAGGTTAATGCAACAGAACACCTACTCCGAAATTCGTTACCTTCTATTTAGTTGCAAGAAAATTAGTCGATGATTATGATTAAGTCAACTATTAGGGGAATTACTGTTATGTCAACAGAGAATTACAAACATGTACATTTAACAGAACGCAGACTCATTATATGAAGCCGAAGCTTGTATTTATATTACAGCATTAGATAATTATACAAAAGGGGGTTACTTTATAAAAGCATGGTAAATGCATGTCACATAATTCTAAATATATAACTAATACATAGCAGAAACTGAATATTTCATAAGTCGCAGAAACCATTAAATGAAGAACCAACTATTTAATAAACTAATATATCTCATGTTTTACTTTGAAATAAGGTATAGCAGGGTGAATTAACAAGGGGACAAAAGTGAAAATATACTGTGAAAGTATAAACCTATGAATATAACATTCAGTTACATTTTATTCGAGCTTGGGTTAATTATAGCCTTAATTAAAATAATTTCTCTTTAACATCATAAACAACGGGTAAGAAGAAAATAGACTTTTGTGCCAAAATGAAATAATGAGCTTAATTCTTTTTAAAAATAGTTAATATTATGAAAAAAAACCCAAATTAATATGCGTAACTAATTATAACATTTTCGCATGGAATAACCGAGATTAAACAATGTAAAATTTCATAATGTAAGTTACCAACTGGATATAAATTCGAATAATTCCCTTTTGGCCAGACATAGTAAAAAAAGAAAAACAAAAAGCGGGGGACTTTTTTTAAAAAACACACACAATTATTTTTTGTTAAGTTAGAAAAGAGAAAAAAGTAGTTTATAAATCTGCAAATGAACCGTTACCGTTTCTATGAAAAAAAAGTTATCAAAGCTTTCCTAATTAATAACCGTTCTAAACGCGTGTAGAATTATCGAAAGAAAGCTGCTTGTCCTTTAAATTTACATATCACCCTGTAGACAAATACACAAATATGTTGTCGTAATAAAAAGGAAGCAGGAATACTTAAACAAACCTTTAATATACATCAGTACATTTTTACACGCGTTAACAATTAACAGAACATTATTTATTATTCTCTCGAGGTTAATGCAACAGAACACCTACTCCGGAATTCGTTACCTCCTATTTAGTTGCAAGAAAATTAGTCGATGATTATGATTAAGTCAACTATTAGGAGAATTACTGTTATGTCAACAGAGAATTACAAACATGTACATTTAACAGAACGCAGACTCATTATATGAAGCCGAAACTCGTATTTATATTACAGCATTAGATAATTACACAAAAGGGGGGTATGTTGTAAAAGCTTGGTAAATGCATGTCACATAACAGTAAATATATAACTACTACATTGCAGAAAATGAATATTTCAAAAGTCTCAGACACCATTAAATGAGGAACCAACTATTTTATAAACTAATATATCTCATGTTTTACTTTGAAATAAGGTACAGCAAAGTGAATTAACAAGGTGGCAAAAGAGAAAATATACTGTGGAGATATAAACATATGAATATAACATTCAGTTTCATTTTATTCGAGCTTAGGTTAGTTATAACTTTAATTAAAATAACTTCTCTTTTAACAACATAAACAGCGAATAAGAAGCAAGATTTTTTTTTCTTCCATTTGTGTTTTTGAGTTGCTGCGTTTAAAATTCATTCAAACTCATACTTTTTAGAAATTTATTGTTTTTATTGTTTAAGAGGACTCGGTACCCTTTGAACTTTATTTTATGATTTAAGTATTTTAAGGTACATTTCAGGCATGATAATATAGGACGCAATGAAGGAAAATTACTGTCAAGAAATTGATCAATTTCCCTGCCAAAATTAAAAAAAATTAAGTGAATTTTAAAATGGATCTTCTCGTACAATTTAGAGCTTTGACTATTTGTAGAAGTGTGCTGTATAATTTTAAGTATTGGATTTGATAAACTAATTAGTTTGGAAGAAAAAATTTTAAATGTGCTTAATTATTTGCTTAAAAATTTAAAAAATACATGCAAAATTACAGTAAAAACATAATTGATGTTACATTTTTATGTGTTTAAAAAATTAAAAAAAAAACTTTATTGCAAATTTGATATTTAGTTTTATAAGACAGACCATAAGAAAACGGGAAAAATCAGTTTTGAATCCAGGGGATCGCCCGGGGGGGGCACTCTCCTGAGGAGCAATGAAATAACCCCCGGAAAATTTAAGATTTTCGGTTTTTAATGGTCATAAAGGGCAATCCTCCTCCGGAGCCTCAGAAGACCGTCCCAGAGAAAAGTGTCTGAATTTAACACTGGGAAAAATAATAACAACTTTCGTTTAATTAAAAACCATTCAGTTAAGCGTATATAGAGTTATCGAAAGAAAGCCACTTAAACTTCAGATTTATAGATCACCTTATAGCCATATAAAATATATATATATATATATATTTCATAATAAAAAGGATGTAGAAATATTTAAGCAAACCTTTTAAAATACATTAGTACATTATTACACGCGTTAACTATTAACAGAACATTATTTATCATTCTCTCGAGGTTAATGCAACAGAACACCTACTCCGAAATTCGTTACCTTCTATTTCTTAGTTGCAAGAGAATTAGTCGATGATTATGATTAAGTCAACTATTAGGAGAATTACTGTTATGTCAACAGAGAATTACAAACATGTACATGTACATGTACATTTAACAGAACGCAGACTCATTATATGAAGCCGAAACTCGTATTTATATTACAGCATTAGATAACTATACAAAAGGGGGGTATGTTATAAAAGCATGGTAAATGCATGTCACAATGATAGTAAATATATAACTACTACATTGCAGAAAATGAATATTTCATAAGTCCCAGACACCATTAAATGAGGAACCAAATTTTTTATAAACTAATATATCTCATGTTTTACTTTGAAATGAGGTATAGCAGGGTGAATTAACAAGGGGACAAAAGTGAAAATATACTGTGGAGATATAAACATATGAATATAACATTCAGTTACATTTTATTCGAGCTTAGATTAGTTATAACTTTAATTAAAATAATTTCTCTTTTAACATCATTAACAGCGGATAAGAAAAAAATAGAATTTTTTCTCATTTGTGTTTTTGAGTTGCTGCGTTTAAAATATAAACTCATACTTTATTTTCATTTCTTTAAGAGGACTGGTATCCTTTGATTTTTTTTTTTTTAACTATTTTAACGTACATTTTTTGTGTAAGTGTGCTGTATAATTTTAAGTATAGGACTTTGAGAAATTACTTAGTTTGAAAGAAAAATATATATCTACGCAAATACGTGTAAAATTCCATAAAAACGGAATTTATTTTGCATTTTTATGTGTAAAAAAGAAAAAAACCTTTACTTTATTGTAAATCTGACATTTAGTTTTATAAAATATACCCTAAAACAAAGTAGAAAATAATAAAAGCTTTCGTTTAATTAAAAACCGTTCAGCTATACGTGCATAAAGTTATCGAAAGATGCTAGTTGTACTTTAAATTTATACTACTACAGATAAAATAAAAGAAATATACCCCTACAGATAAAATAAAAGAAACATATTTTCATAACAAAAAGGAAGCAGAAATATTTAAACAAACCTTTAAAATACATCAGTACATTGTTACACGCGTTAACAATTAACAGAACATTATTATTATTCTCTCGAGGTTAATGCAATAGAACACCTACTCCGAAATTCGTTACCTTCTATTTAGTTGCAAGAAAATTAGTCGATGATTATGATTTAGTCAACTATTAGGAGAATTACTGTTATGTCAACAGAGAATTACAAACATGTACATTTAACAGAACACAGACTCATTATATGAAGCCGAAACTCGTATTTATATTACAGCATTAGATAATTACACAAAAGGGGGTTATGTTATAAAAGCATGGTAAATGCATGTCTCATAATAGTAAATATATAACTACTACATTGTAGAGACTGAATATTTCATATGTCCCAGAAACCATTAAATGAGAAACCAACTATTTAATAAACTAATATATCTCATGTTTTACTTTGAAATAAGGTATAGCAGGATGAATTAACAAGGGGACAAAAGTGAAAATATACTGTGGAGATAGATATAAATATATGAATATAACATTCAGTTACATTTTATTCGAGCTTAGGTTAGTTATAATTTTAATTAAAATAAATTCTCTTTAAAATCATAAACAGCAGGTAAGAATAAATTAAATCCCCCGCCCCCCTTTATGTTTTAGAGTTGCTGCGTTCAAATCATAATTCATACTTTTTTTAGAAATTTAGTATATTCATTGCTTAAAAGGAATCTGTACCTTTAAACTTTTTTTTATTTTAGGCATTGCAACGTGCATTTTTGGGATAATAATTAAGAACTTAATGAAAGGAAATGATTCTAGAAGAAATTGTCCAATTTCTCTGCCAAAAATCGAAAAAATTATTTAATTATTTAATTTTATTTTTTTATTTTTTTTTTTTTTGGGGGGGGGGGGGTTAAGTAAATTTCAAAATATATCTTCTCGTGCAGTTTTAAACTTTTTTACCTTTTTTTTATTTTTTTCTTCTTCTTCTGTTTAATAAAATTAAGTATCAAATTTACAATAAAGTATTTTTTTCTTTTACACATAAAAATGTAACATCAATTCAATTTTTATTATAATTTTTCACATATTTGCACATTTTATTTTTTTTTCCTTCCAAACTAATTAGTTTATCTATAGCTTATATGCTTAATATTATACAGCACACTTCCACGAATAGTGGAGGCTGCTGGTCACTCACTTTCCGAATTCCACTCCCTAATGTTAAGTCTATGGGCGCTTGATGCACTCTTGTATTAAAAATATCACCTGAGGAAATTAATATTTTAAACTTCTTTCGGTGTTCTCTTATTTAAAAAATGTCACTTTTCTAAACATTTTCAAAATATTTTTCTAAAATTTATGCTTAATTTTATATGAAATGTTATAATTTTACTTCCATTTCGTCGGTTTTTAAAACATAAAATGTTAAATTAAGCATGCATTTTAGAAAAATTGTGGAAACTATGAAAAAAAAAGGGGACATCCTTTAAGAAGCGAACACCGAAAGGATAAGTTAAAAATATTAATTTCCTCAGGAGATATTTTTAGTATAAGAGTGCATCAAGCGCCCATAGACTTTACATTACGAAGGGGAATTCGGAAAGTGAGTGATCAGCAGCCTCCACTATTCGTGGAAGTGTGCTGTATAATCAGGGGTGATTCTGGATGAAATTTTTTTTTTCGGAAATTCGCATCGCATTTTCGGAAATCGGCGCGCGGGGGGGGGGGTGCCCCCCCCTTTCTACAGCGATCTTCGGACAAAATCGGCGTTTTCCCGCTATCTTCAGACAAAATCAGCAATATTTTAGCAAAATCGGCGGTTTTC
The DNA here is from genome assembly GCA_964019185.1 of Maratus speculifer. NCBI lineage: Eukaryota > Metazoa > Arthropoda > Arachnida > Araneae > Salticidae > Maratus > Maratus speculifer. The sequence goes on along the minus strand of OZ025295.1, from coordinate 118,712,627 downwards.
CGCGATCTTTTGACGAAATCGGCGTTTCTCCATGTTTTTTAAGTGAAATCGGCGTTTTTTCGACGATCTTTGGACAAAATTTGCTTTTTTACGCGATTTTTTTTCGAAAACTGAGTTTTATTCCCGCGATCTTTTGACAAAATCGGCATTTTTTCCATGATCTTTTGATGAAATCGCAGTATTTTTTCAAATATTCTTTAGACAAAGTATTTTTAAGCGATCTTTTATCGAAAACGGCGTTTTTTCCCGCGATCTTTTAAAGAAATCGCCGTTATATCTGCAATCTTTAGACGAAATCTGCGTTTTCCCGCCGTCTTCAGAAGAAATCAGCGTTTTATCTGACGATATTTGGTGAAATTGCCGTTTTTTCCGCACAGGAAATTCGCGTTTTTTATCGATCTTTTGACAAAGTTCGTTTACAAAAACATTGACGAAATCGTCGTTTTTCCACGAAATATTGACAAAGTGTTTGCTATTTCGGCGATCCTATCACGGAATTTGCATTTCTACGCAATTGTTTTTTCCGCGCGCAAAACCATATACAAGTTGGTAACTATGCGGAACTGATAACCCAATTTCAAATTTTCGGAAGAGGATGCCTTAAATTTTCGGACGAGAATCACCCCTGTGTATAATATTAAGCATATAAGCTATTGATAAATTAATTAGTTTGGAAGAAAAATAAAATAAAATGTGCATGTATGCGTAAAATTACAATAAAAACTGAATTTATGTTACCCTTTTACGTGTAAAAGAAAAAAAAATACTTTATTGTAAATTTGATTTTTAGTTTTATTAAATAGACCACAAGAAAAAAAAATCGAGTCAATTAAAAAATACCCATAAAATTTTTATCACTTTAAACATGCCTATTTATCGAAAAAATACAAACAGAAAAAAAAGTATTTTTGGTGAAATGGATAATGGCATTTAAAGGGACCGCGATGTAATAAAATTGTTTTAACCCTTTATCTACGGAATTAATTATCAAGAAATCACTTCACCGCGATAATCACTTCTATTAATATCTTCTTTAATATTTGAAGATGTACTGCAAGTTTAAAATTATAATAATGTGAAATTTAGATATATTTTTTCAGTAAAACTGATTAAATATATTTTTGTGCAATATTTACAAAAAAAATCCAATTAATTAATCAAAAATACTCTCATGGAAATCAGGGATGCAGTCGTAAAAATAACAAAGGAACAACAAAGCAGGGAGAATAATCTAGAGTGTGTATGCTACAATTTTCCTTAGAATCAGAGGGTATACTTTGAAAAATACAGAAGGGCTTATACCCAGAGATATGTTTTGGAAAAATTTAGGTTTTTTAAAGAATCATTCACAAAATAATTTATCTTTAAACAGGACCCTTCTTAAAATTATTTTTCTCTTGAAGAGAGTTTATAGGTCAAACTTAACTTCGAAAGAACTTTAAGGCAAAATAATCCCTAACAAATAAATATCTATCCTTAGCAAAATGAATTAAACACACAAGGATCTTTTTTGGCACCTATATCATCATGATAAAATCTATGTTATGTCAAAAAAAGATTTTAATAAAGATCTTTACAAATCATTAACTTATGAAGATTTATATCTTTAATACTTTGTGATAGCCTATTGAATATAAGGGATACAAGAATAAATTATTAGTAAGTTAAGATTTTATTACATTAATTTAATATATAATAATTTTTATAAAATTAAAATTTTATTATGTAAACTATGAAAATAAACATATTTTTACTGTTTTTTAAGTGTTAATTTACCCTTTTTATCAATTAAAATTAGTGTAATATTACATTGTGTTAATTTGTTACATATTTAAGATTTTATTATTATTATTAAACGCAATGGGAACATATTAAATGTATATATGTAATATATATGTAATAATAAATGTATAACGTAATAATAAAAGCCAATACATTCGACAATATTTTAGCCTTTGATATTTTTTAAAAATTATTATTTGTCCTTCTTCTTGAATAAATATTACCCCCCCCCCCCTTACTCTTGGAATACGGATACATTAAGTTTGAAAGTCGTTATTTTATTAAAAATGCAAAGTTAAAAAAACGTCGGCCAAAGGCAAGAAAATTGCAAATATTTCAAAATGCCTTCTGTTTCATTGGTTTTAGGATGGTTACTATTCAGAGAAATCTCACATGGAAATACTACATGTCGCATAACATTGGCGAAAAGCAAATCCAAAAAGCACATTAATATTAATTAGTTAAAAGCTAAAATTAATTAAACGTTAAACAGAAGGAAACATATTTCTAATTTAATGAAATAAAAACTAAGAAACATGCACAGTTTTGCGAGTTTATACATTTGCTATAGATTTAAGATTTTAATATTAAATGCAATGGGAAAATAAATTTATATCTGTATAATAGACGTATAATTATATATAATAAAAATACTTAAAGGAAAACTTACAATTTTACTTAAGGGCATGGAAGTTTTTCGGGTTAAAAAATGCTTTGTTTTTTATTATTTTTAGTTTATTTATATAATTATTTATTTTCATTTAATTTTTTAAATGTTGCATAAATGTTAAAAAACATTGCATATATTTTCACTCGCAGCCGTTTAAAAAAAATAAATAAATAAATAAATAAACAAATATAGAAAATATAACAATTCTTATAGCACAATGCACTGACGAGTTAAAGCCTTTTGAACACAATTTCGAAACAATGTTTTTCAAGTTTAATCCCAAAAACGTTTGAAAACAGTTATTTTGTTTACAATGCTAAGTTTCAAAAATATAAACCAAAGACAAGACAATTGCAAATATTTCAAAAAGCCTTTTGTTTCATTGGCTATAGATCAAATTATTCAGAGAAACCTTGAGCACATGGAAACACTACACGTCACATAACATCGACGAAAAGCAAGTCCAAAAAACACATTTTCAATAATTATAATAATAAGTAAAAAAAAAAGGGGGGGGGGGTTAAAATCAAATTATGCGGTTCATTATGGGAAAAACAATGTATATTTCTACTTAACGACTTCCATAAAACATGCTAAATTTCCACGCATAAAAATTCCCATACTTTGAGTAACTTTTCGTAGCCACATTCACGGTCAACACTTTTGCATACATCCATATTACCCTGTAACAAAAGTCAAAGGTTTTTTAAATTAACAAAAAATTAATATAACCACGTACGGAAATATAGAATAACTTCTTGCAAGTTATCCACGATAACGATATTTGAAAAGGTATACTTCGGTTATTATAAAGATTATCGAAGCACTTTCAGTAAAATACATTTTTTTTTCATAAATTTTTCTTTATATCACTGCAGTTGATAAAAGTTAAAAGTGAAAATGCATTCTTGTTATTTTTATTTATCTATTTATTTTTTAGGGAAAAAAACAATGCACTATTTTAAGATATTAATCATTTCTGAAACAAAAAAGGCTTAGGAAAAATCCACAAAGAGTGTTTTCTGTCAGTAGGAAGGTTGGGGGGGGGGGGTGTTGAGAGAGGGGTTACAGTCGACTAAATCTCAGACACCATGACAAAACCATTTTGATTGTAATAGGATTTACTACTATTATTATTATTTTCAATGTTTTAAGTTACTTTAAGAGATTATCTTCAAAGGAGAGTCATTCAGATGAGACAAAATACATGTTAAACATAGTAAACACTCTTTGTTATAGTATTTAAGAATTTCCTGCTGTGAAGTGACTGAAGAATCTAGACAGCATGAAGGATAATGCAAAACGGTATTTTGTAATGCCCTTTGACATATTATCATATGATTTTACGGAGAAAAACCATTTAACATGTTGAGTGCTACTTTGACTGACACTGAACTTACCGTGTAGGAGGTGTCAATCACCGGTGACTGACAGTGTAAGAATGAATATATCCCCTCCGTAATGTAAAATCTATGGGCGTTTGATGCATTCCTTATATTTAAAATATCTCCTCAGGAAATTCATATTTTTAACTTTTTCTTACAGTGATTTTTTCTTAAAAGATGCCATTTTCTCCTTTAGTTTTCAAAATGTTTCTAAAATCAATGCTTAATTTTACATGAAGTGTTAAAATTTTACTTTCAGTTCATCAGATTTTAAAACATAAAATATTAAATTGAGCAGCATTTTTAGAAATATTTTGGCAACAAAGAAAAAAAAAGTGACATCCTCAAGTTAAAATATTTATTCCCTGAAGAGATATATTGAATATAAAAATGCACTAAACATCCCTAGATTGAACATTACCGAGAGGGATTTGGCCACTGAGTGGTTAGCATTCTTAACGAGAAATGATTGCAGTAAAAAACATTTTTTTTCATATATTTATAACAATTGATTGTTTACGTAACTTGTCCAGAATGTACCAGCAGCGTTGTAGTGGAGCCAGCTTATGCGGCGGTATGCGCCATATACCTTCTGATTAAAAAAAAAAAAAAAAAAAAAAAATACTTCGTATATCCCTTGTTTCTCAAATGAAGCTTTTTTACATGATTACAACACTAATATACGACGGGATGTCTTATTAAATTTTACGCAAATAAAACTCTATATTTTCGTCATTTTTCGACAGATCAAACATACCAATTTTCCATGAAGAAAGGACCAATCTTAGGGCTGGATTTAGCTATAGGCCACATTGTTTTCTTGGATTTAACGAATTGTGGGAAATTCACTATTCATTCTATTATTTTAAAAATTAAATATATAAAATATTTTATACATTTCAAAATTCCATCTGGGATATCACACAATAACGATTAATAACTTCCATTTAAGTAATAACTTTCAAACTAACAATGATAAACGTAAGATGAACTTTATTATTATTATTATTTTTAAGATTTAAAAAGATTTAAGGAACATTATAACTATATTTTATAATGTGCTGCAGACACATTTTTCTTTTCTTTTTATCAGAATGATACACATTGTATAATGGCAAAGAAAGCACTTTCTCGAGTTTCGTGTGTTTCTTTATTACCATTATACATTGTTCTCGAAGGATTTATAAAGAACAACAAAGAAAGAGTAAGGTGCGGCAGATTACACTAGCCTGAAAGGGCGCATCAGACAGAAATAATGGTCTGATTAATCCTAATATTTTCTTAATAATATTATTATCTCTCTATTCTAAAAAAGTAACTAACGCTGTCACCGACGCTGACAATGAATTTTTTTGTGACCGGAGGTCTTTCTTCTTTAATATTAAAAGAGCTGCTGCATACAAAATATGAAAACTGTTTGTATTATAGAGAAATGTTGGGTAAGCACATTGGGGCAGACAATTTTTAAATCGAAAAAATATTTTAAGTTTTAAGAGTTAAATTAGTGTTCATTCTAGGCCATTTTTGAAGGGTGCAGTACCCTGCCCTTTTTCAAATATACAAAATGCACCCTGCCCTTTTTAAAAGTAATAAAACAGGAAATTATTCTGTCATATTGTAATTTAAAAGTATTTTTTATTTTTATACCATAAAATCATTTGAAATTAATGTTTCTTTGTTTATCATGCATAAAAAATACATATTTCCCCATTTTTTTAATCTTTTAACTAAAGACAATAGTAAATTCTCTTGCAAAAGTGCCCTTTTTTACTGCAATAGTGCCATTTTTTACTGCAATAGTGCCTTTTTTAGCGAATAGCCCCTGCCTTTTTTTTTTTTTTTTTTTTTTTTTTCCTAGAGTGAACACTAAGTTAAATCTGGTCAATCATTCTATTTAAAAAGTTTTGTAGAAGCAAAAACTATACATAGGAATTTAACGATTTTTAGATCATTTAATACATTAGGTATTATGGGTTATTCTCTGCAATAGTGCAAAAAGTGTTTCCCAGCCATATAAATTCTCTAAATTTCATTTTATATTTATTTATTTTTACTTTTATTAGAAGATCTTGTTTATTAGGGACAGGAAGTAAAATTTAAAAATAAACAAATTTAATAATTAAAAATGTAAGATATATCATGCAAACATCATTCTTTCACCTTTCCCCAACCCGTACTACCATACTTTACAGCCAGATTTTTTCCATCCAGAAATAAAAATAATTAATAACACCCTAAGCAAAATAAAGTTCCTATTTTGTACCTTACGAAAAATAAAAATATTTTTTTGTTTACTTTTATTAGATAGTCTACTCAATTATATGGTTCTCCATGTTAGATCATCATTCCCTCACACACTGCTATTATCTCAAATATCCTATCACTAACGAAGAGCAGCAGTCTTGCATCCTTCGCACAGAAGAAGCTACACTGCTCTAAACAATTAAAGGATATTTGAAGTTTTATATAAAATAAAGATATAAACGAAATTTTTTTGCCGAAAATAGAAGAAGAGAATCACAAATGCAAATTTTTCTGGTTTTCAAACTGTGGAGTATGCAAATTTTGAGTTCGACGTCAAAAACGTCGCTTCAGCGGCAGCGAATGAAATTTGACTTTCAACTGGATAAAAGAGAATGAAGACAAGGATGATCGGCATTCAGTGATTGCTTTGTTTCGATGAGTACGATGTCTCAGCGAAGTCATTTGACAGATTCAGAAGCTTGGAGAATTGTTGGTAGGTTAGAAGGGGGCCAAACTCAAGCCGAAGTAGCGCAAGCCATTGGAGTGTCGTGTCACAAAGTGTCATTTCCAGGATCTGGAACCGTTTTTTGGAGAGTGGATGTGCAGGCCGAAGACAAGGGCAAGGTCGTAGGCGGGCAACAACGCCCAATGAAGATTGGTATTTAGCGTTAACAGCTCGGAGACACCGAAACATGAACGCTACTCTTCTTCAACAACACCTTCGCTCGGCTGCAGGCACCACGATTTCAACTCAGACTGTCCGAAACCGGCTCCATGCTGTAGATCTGTATGCTTGCCGACCGATGGTATGTGTTAGATTAACATCAAGGCATCGTCGCGACCGCAGGGAGTGGGCGACCGAGCATGTCAACTGGAGGAGAAATGAATGGAGCAATATTCTGTTTTCTGACGAGTCCCGTTTTTCTGTGCATCCGGATAATAGGCGTATTTTCATCTGGAGGGACCGTGGCACTAGGAATAAAAAATCCTGCGTTCGTGCACGAAAGTGTCAGATTTGGCGGTGGAGGAGTGTTGCTGCATGGTGGCATCTCCATTGACGGGCGCACTGACCTCTACATCATTCGAGATGGAGCTCTGACTGGTAGCCGATATAGGGATGAGATCCTCAGACCTATTGTAATCCCTTACGCTGCAGCAATCGGAGATAACTTCATTTTAATGGACGATAACTGCAGGCCACATCGTGCAAACCTGGTGGAGGATTTCCTTTTCGAGGAAGGAATCGTTCGAATGGAAAAGCCAGCGTGTTCTCCAGACATGAATCCAATCGAGCACGTTTGGGACGCTCTAGGAAGAAGAGTTTCTGGCCGCCAACAACCCCCACAAACTCTCCAAGAACTGGAAAGAGTTCTTCTGGAAGAGTGGGGCAGAATACCCCAACTCGTCATTAATAGCCTCATTGAGTCCATGCCTCAAAGGTGTTCAACGTTGCTGGCAGCCCGTGGAAACCATACCCCCTACTGAAAATTATTTTCTTTGAAGAAAACACCTTTTCTTATTCTTTTTTTCTCATATGCACAAATTGTGTTTTTTTCCTTTTGTACACAAGTGCGCAATAAAATGCATTTTTTTCTGCCAAACATGTGTAATTTATTTTCATATAACCTACTATGTCTGTCGACCATGTATCAATCAGCTAAAAAGTTTCTCAGATACAAAATCCACCTAAAACTGCAATATCCTTTAATTGTTTTGAGCAGTGTATTTTGAGTACTTGTCAGTCCAGCAACATAAATTGGTGGTGTAAGTTTTTGTTAATTTTCTAGAAATTTTTTTCAATCAGAAAATCGGAGAATATTTTTATTAACAACATTCCCTCACACAAAATGCTAAATTTTTGGTAATTTTCAAAATGTTTAATTTTATTATACATTATATCTTAAGTGTTCTTCTTTAAGGAAACAGTTTGGTTTTTTCCATAATTTTGCATTTTTCATGACAATTAGTAAAAACGTCTTATTTTAACATTCTCTCACTTGTCATTCCCTCACATTTATTGTTATGAGTTTGAATGGGGAATGTGTACTTTTGTTTAAAATTTTATAACGATTTCTGTTGCTTTTAAAATATTCAACAATTGACCAATTACTTGCAATTTATCGAATTTTTATGAAAATTTACATATTGTAACATTCAAGTCAGACTGCTTGGCCAAATTTGCAGTATTGTAGAAAATAACCCTTATACCTATACACATGCTATACATAGTTACATTTTATACATACATTTTATGCATGTTCCCGGAGTACATGCTGCATTTATTTTCTTATAATTTGACTTATTTTATGATGATTTATTTCCATTTTAAATTCAAATGTTCAGATCTCGAGAGATATTTTTAACATATTTTAGAAAAGAAAATTATTTTAAATTGTTGCCAACTATTAAAACAGAGCAAGGAATAAAAGTTTCTTCAAAGAAAAAAATTATTGACATGTGACTATTATAAATAGAAAAAAAATATTCAAATTAAGATTAAATAAATATTACGTATTAAAAGCAAGAAAATATTGAAAATTACGGCATATTTATACGTGAATTTTAAAAGAGAAAGAAAAAATTGTAAAATAATAAATTCATTAATATGCATTAAAAGCCGTAAATGAAGAAAAATTACTAATTAAAAAAAAAAAATAAGACAGTGCAATTAATAATACTTCATTTCTAATGATAAAGATATTTTCGCGTAAATATTACAAAAAGAAAAAAAAGTTTGGTGAATATTATGTCAGATTTAAAACTTTATTTTTAAGAATCACTATTTAAAACAATTACTTTATAGCATTGTAAATGTATACTAGCGAACTAAGACACTGTTGACTAACTTCATTTTATATTAGCTGATTCTGAAATGTTTAAATAATCTTATTTAATCAAACGCAAAAACAGCTATTAACAGGAGTTCAATCGGCCTTAAACTCCCTCCATAAAAAAAGGAAAAATTTAATACTCGTTTATAGGGTGATCGCCACTGTTATTTTTAATTTTTTAAAACTGTAATTCAATATTTCATACATTTTTAAAATCCGATCAAATTAACCTCTAACTACTGTTAGCGGTCTCACAGACCGCTGAGTTTTTTAAGTTTCGGGGTTTAACTCGAAATTTTTAGTTTAACTATAGATACTGGTCATATTTTGTTTCGTTTGGAGCCCTATTACTATCTCCAGAGACTTTTGAATTGAATAGCTGAAGTTTATTTATAATAATCCTGTATATAAATTTTATTACAAAAACAGTATTCTGAGAATTAATTTAACATTTTATTCATCTTTAGATTAAGCGGTCTGACAGACCGCTCGCTCACAGTACTTAAGCGACAATTTTTGTCACTGCAGTTAAGAGTTAACTAATTTCTAAATGAGGGACGGGAGTTGACGAGCGTTACTCGTAGGGGACATAGCTCCCTAGTTATTAATAAAAATAAAATTTTATGCTGCTTAGAATATTGTTTTAAAAATCATTTGGTCAAAATCTGTTTCAATGACAACCGACCTGTAGACTCAAAAAACGGGTTGGCGATATTGATAATTGTCTGCAGGGGAGAGTTATTATTTTTGGTCATTTTATAAGACAAACCTTCGTGTAAAGTCGATAACGTACGCATGAGTAGTGGTTTGTAACAAAAACTAACTCTGCGTGCATAAACTACATAAACCATTCAACAGGTTGTCTAAATTTTTGGCATAAATACATCGAGAAAAGAAATGATGCAAAGAAGATTTCAACGTAAGTACATTCTGTGTAGCACACGGTCGATTAAATACTGTTTAAGCTGCTTAAGAATTTCAATTATGTTTCGAACTAACACTTCCTGGCTTTTGCAGATCTACTTGCTAATTGAATTGTTCTTTAGTGTGAGATTGAAAATATATTTTCTGAGTTCACAGAGTTTCAATTGCAATATAATTAAAGCCTTTTTTTTTTTTTTTTTTTTTTTTGTAACACTTTAATTTTAGAGACTGGTTATTTTAAGAAAATTAAGTAAAGCATATTGTGCACTTTAAGAAAATTGAATTGAGTGACCCAGTTATACTTAGTATAGTGTTTTTGGAACAATTGAGAAGGGAATATTTGCAAAGATTTTTTGTTTCTTCATCAATTCCTTATTCATGATTTAATGATTCTTTGCGTTTATCTTAATTTTAGTATATTGAACTCAGTTTCATTGTGCAGCATGAAGGATCTGCTACAGTTTTGGGTTTCAAATAAATTATTTTATTACTTTTTTTAAAAAAAACTGAAGTAGTTGCGATATAACGAGTTACGTAAATCCCTGACCCGCTCTCCACAGTTAATTTGTTCAAATACGTGTTAACAACAGTTAAGAGGAAATAAACAAAAGTAATGAAAAAATAAGATTGACACGTTGACATTTCAATAATAAAATTATTCCACTAATTCCAATAGAAACAGCAACATGTACTTGAAAATTTCAAAACGTCTTACGAGAAATAGCCTTGAAGAAATCAAGCTAAAAAGATCAATCACGCCAACGCACCAAGTAGAAAAAAACATGTAGATTTATATATTGATATTCAAAATGGAATTAAATATTGGCATTTAACTGGCATACTTATCTGAAGAATAAAAATTTCATTTCAAAACAAGCTATCCATTATTAGTTTGCTGTTAGATTCAAAATTTCATGTTCTGATAGTAGAAGGAGACCTCAGATAGAATTCAATCTTAGGTAATCTTTTAAAGTTAATTAAGGCTCGCTTCTGTTCTGCAAACTTAATACTCATTAATAACTTTTGTCAACGTTAAAATCTCTAAGCATATTTAAAAGATATTGTTGACGAATATCAATTAATACAATATTGCGTATCATATTACGCCGAAAAAAAAAGTAGTGCATACTTTTTGTTTTATTTTACTTCAATTAAATAAATAATAAAAAGTATAAATATCAGTTTATACAGAATAAAGATAACTGAAAATAATGATAACTACAAACAAAATGTATTATCTCTATGGTTTACATTTAAAAAAGGTAATTATTTAAAAAGGATGAAAAAAAAAAAACAGTACAATTTATGCATCCTTGAGTTAGCCAAATTCCAAATGTATGGATATTTCAATATGAAATGTAATCGCTTTTTTCCCTCCACACATAAAATCAAACACTCACAATGAGCCTCTTTTGGTGCTGCTTGCACCTAGCATTGAGACTAGGGGCATTTTAAAACCCTACATTAAAAAGTTTGAGAATCAAAATTTTTTTCTTTTAAAGTCATATTTTTTTTTTATTTTGCAGCAGCTTAATTTTCTGAAAATGCTGTGTTTGAGGCCACTTATAGAACTATTAATATATATATATATATATATATATATATATATATATATATATATATATATATATATATATATATACATATATATATATATATATATATGTATATTTTTTTTTAAAGAAAAGCATATAAAAATATATATAACTTAATAATAAATGAAAAAAAATGGAAAAAAGTTTAAAAAATCCTTAAAAAAAACCTACGAATTTGGTTTTGAAAAATTACGACATTGTATTCACATTGTTGGTGGGGAAAAAGTTGGCGTATTAGAGTTTTCCGGCAACCCTAGCCAAATGTCATAGCCCCAAAATAAGGCAAGCGAAAAATTGGTAGTGCCATACTTGGCGACTTCACTCACCTTGACGTGAAATAAAAAAAAATAATAATAAAAATCCAATAATAAAAACTTTAAAATATAAAAAATTATTATTTTTACAGCGAGTTTTTACCGGTTTTTTAATTTTTATGTATAATGCTACAAAATGCACTAGGTCTCGATTCTAGGTGCGAGTGCAAGCAACACCAAATGAGGTTATTGATTTCTGTTCCGCAATGAAACACTACAATGGCGTCTAATTTACATTGATGAGATCATAACTATGAGAGGAAATCGTGAAATTCGGAGACTGATTTTTAAAGCCTCCTTTAACCCTTTCCGGCACACTGTGCCCGGTCTGGGATACCTAATTTTAATGACAAACTTGCAAACAGCACCAGTAATATTTTACTAGAATTTTGCTTTTAGAATAAAAGCGTAAATTAAGGATTTCAAAATATCTAAAAAATTCGTTTGCGAATTCCGGTGTCAGTCGATAATTTCTCATTTTATTACAGATTTTGCCCGTGCCGGAAAGGGTTAACCTTTTTAACACTAGAACCGCGGTGGCGGGTCATTTTGACCCGTATCACATGAAAATATGACGATTCGAACCAGAAAACGCCTTGTAAAATAAGATAAATATAAGACACACAAAAATAATTTAAATAAATAAGCTAAGTAGTATTATATAAAAATTCTGATGCGAAATATTTTGATAAAACTTGAGTAAAATTTCCCGCGGTTCTAGTGTTAATTTCATGACATTTTAAAGGTGCAAGATCTATAAATCAAACATTTCATATATACAGTCAATCTAGGAAACTTAGGGCCAAATCAGGGTAACTTTACTTCACTTTTACGAAACTTTGATCCATTCTGCCATGGTGGAATCTTGACGAATTATTTCCGATGAGCTTACAAACTCACATTAGTGCTACCATCTATATTTTGAGACCTAGACTTTGTCGTTAACTCAAGCCAGGCATGAGATTGCAAAAAGTTAAAAAAAGAGGAAAAGCGCGTGAGCTGGAAAATGAGAAATTATTTTAAAATAGCACGCGTTAAAGGCAATTAAGAAAGTTATTTTATTTGCCATAATAAAAAAAAAAAGGGGGGGGGGGGTCAGAGTGAATCAATTTGTGCAAATACTACTCTAAGTAATTCTGAAATGAAAGTTTCTATTTTCACTGAAAAAATCATTGAACAAACATAGTAAGCTAATGTTTAATTTGCCACTCAACTGCAAAAAAAGTTTGTACTTCTAATACAATGTTTTGCACAGCAATCTTAGCTAGTCATCCAATTCCAGTTTTAACATATTTTTACTTAAAATATCATTTAAACATGGGAAGTTAAATTTGCAAATCATCTAAAGAAAAAAAAAACATTAAAATTGCAGCTAATTTTTTGCAATTCTTTGATGAAATTTGCATTTTTCTGCAATCTTTTGACAGAATGTTTTTTTTTCTGCGTTTCTTTCACAAAATTTACGTTTTTCTCGCGATCTCTTAACGAAAAATGCGTTTTTTCCACGATCTTTGGACAAAAAACGCGTTTTTTTCGCGATCTTTGGACGAAAAACGCGTTTTTTTTTTTCGCGATCTTTGGATGAAAAACGAGTTTTTCTCTCGATCTTCGGACGAACAACGCGTTTTTCTCTCGATCTTTGGAGGAAAATCACATTTTTCTGGCGAATTTTCAATGAAAATTCCTTTTTCTTGGGATCTTTTGACGAAAATCGCGATCGTACGGCGAAAATCGAGTTTTTTTTTACGATCCGTTGACGAAAATAGTGTTTTTTCACGATCTTTTGGTGAAATTAGTAATTTTTCGCGATTTTTTGAGACAAATAGTATTTGTTTTCGCGTCTTTTTTAACGAAAATCGTACTTTTTTCACGCGATCTTTTGATGAAATTTGTGTTTTTCCGCGATCCTTTGCCGATAAAAAAAATCTAAAACGCGAAAAATGACAAAAAAGCGGAAAACCGCGGAAGAATCTCATGCCTGACTCAAGCGATGTAGCAGATTTAATCTTTATGCATGCATATTGAGCATATGTGGCTGTATGTTTATATGCTGCTAGGCTGCAATTCTTAAGTGTATCATTCATCTATATAGGAAGTCCCATAAATTCGTCAATACTTTAAAAATAAATTATTTTTTTTAATTAAAAAATCATAAAAAGTTTAAAAAATTGGTTTATTTGTATGCGGTTTGTGGCAAAATTATTCTCATGCAAGGATTGTTTTTGTTTATAAGAGAACATTTTAACATTTAATTCCTAAAACAGAAAAAATATATTTATCATGAAGGAAATGGAATACTGATGTCTTTGAGATGATTGACACTTATTCTCTTGCGCTACTTTCCGACATGTGGATTGTTTACTTAAAATTATAGCAGAGGTACGGGTTTCTGATAAATGTGGTTCGTCTTTCAGAAATCGTTCACACAAACTTCCAGTTTATTCGAAATGTTGAACGCGGAAGAATTGTCCAGAAGACGCACTTCAATGCTTTCTGTATCTGAAACCGTCGAAAGCTTCGACAGCGATTCCGGCTGCATTCACATTGAAATACTCTCCCCGTCAACTGAATTCTTGGAAGTTTGTATAGGACCTGATAGGACCCATTTGCGGTTTCTTCATAATAGAGCGTAGGGGAGTGAACAAAAGAATTGGAAGATAAGCAAATCCCATTTTACTTAATAAAAAGTCCCTCTTTTGCCAGACAATTGTCCCTTTCCTGCAAAACTCATTAAAGATTAAAAACACCGTGTCTCCACAACAAACGAGCCGACGAGAAACCGCAAGAAATGGTCTTGTCTGTTTGAGCCTCATGTAAAACAATTTCACACACAATGCCTTAACCACTAACATCAACATCGTATAAAAAGAAGGTATGTCTGTGTTAACATTATGAAAATTTGAAATAAGCAGTTAAAATGTCCCTCGGTATTTTACAGGAATCTAATTTATACATTTCTTGTAAATGAAATGCGTAGCGTCATCAATTGACAAATATGTTCACTATTTTTTTCTTTAGGGGAAAAAAAAACGCCTGCATAAGAATATATATATATATATACAGGGTGTTTCGCTACCACACCGACAAACTTTGAGGGGTGATAGTAGACATGAAGACAAACATTATTAAATGGGAAACCATGGGGCGCAAACGTCTTCCGTAGGAGCCAGGGGCCATTAAAGTCTAAGGTCCAAAACTTCAAACGATTATAAAAAACGGAAAAAAGGGTGGATTCGTTTGCGGTTTTCGCTGAAATCATTCTTTATATCACGTTTTGTTTGTAAAAAATTTTTAAAGGTTACGTTCAAAAATTGTCGATAGAGGGCGCTTTAGACTTTAGAGTAACAAACAACTACTTTTTACCCTTATTTTGTGCACGGGGTTGAAATTATTCTAAAGTTTAAACTTTAACTTAAATTTTAAGCCCAAAATCGGAAACATTGTTATCGGGTAACTAGCGAAAATTGAACTGTGAACAGAGGAGGGGATTTTGAACGCTCATAAACATTTGACAAACTAATAGATTTTATTGCGGTTTGCGTGTAGCTCATTCCCATGGTAATTATTTTATTCAAAATGACATTCAGCATTGGTGTTTCCATTTTTTGTTAGAGGGCGCTTCCGACACATCTCCGAAATTTCAATGGCATTACTCCTGGATGTTTTACTACCAGACCAACATACTTCCAGGAAGTGTTAGAGATACAAAGATGACTCGGAACCATAATATAATGTAATGTCAAAAATATCTTTTTTGCGAGTTAGGGTTAAAAGAAGCAGAGAAAAAAGCCACTTGATATTTCTACAACAAGTTCTGTCGGAACTTCTGGTAAAAGCACATGTTCCTCTTTCGTTGCGCCACACTATAGCACGATGCGGCTCCTCCACATTTCACCAATGATGTTCGCAGACACCTCAACGTAACATGTGGCCAGCGGTGGATAGGTAGTGGTGGCCCAATTCGTTGGCCTGCCAGATCGTCGCACCTACTTCATTATATCAATTACTTTTTGTTACCTACCTTTATTTTATTACTGTATAATTGTTCTGCATTTTTTTAAATAAACATTGTTGGTTGGGGCTAGTTGAGTTCAAACCAATTGGTAGCCCCCCTACCCCCACCAACACTTGGCTCAATCGCAATATGAATCTGTATGGACTTCTTCTGCTGGGATCAAATGAAAAGTTGAATGTATGAGACTCCTGTACCGTCAGTAGAAGACCTGTCAGCTCGAATTTCTGTAAAGCCAAAAAGCTATTCCGCCAAAAAGCTATCCCAGATGCCAGGAATCTTTCAAAGCGTAAGGAATTGCATGCGATGCTGCTTTGAAGCATGCCTGACTACTTCTGGTCGTAATTTTGGATACCTTTTGAAGTAAAAGCTTTAACTAAATTGCTTTCTGTCACATTAACGTGTTGCTGTTTCACATGTTTCTGTTGCTTTTTTCTCTGCTTCTTTTAACCACAGCTCGCTAAAAAGGCATTTTCAATGTTACATTCCTATGTGATTCCGAGTCCCTTTGCATCCCTAACATTTCCTGGAAGTATGTTGATCTGGTAGTAAAACACACAGGAGTAATGCCATTGAAATGTCAGAGATGTGTCGGAAGCGCCCTCTATCAAAAAATGGATACACAAGAGCTGTAAGTCATTTGGAATAAAATAATTACCAAGGGAATGAACTACACGCAAACCGCAACAAAATCGATCAGTTTGTATAATGTGTATGAATGTTTAAAATCCGCCCCTCTGTTCACAGTTAAATTTTCGCCAGTTACCCGATCCCAATGTTTTCGATTTTGGGAGTAAAATTTAAGTTAAAGTCTAAACTTTAAAATAATTTCAAACCCATGCATAAAATAACGGTAAAAAGTAGTTGTTCGTTACTCTAAAGTCTAAAGCGCCCTCTATCGACAATGTGAACGTAACCTTTATAGTTTGTTTTTTAAAAGTCGTGTTATAAAGAATGATTTTAGTGAAAATCGTAAACGAATCTACCCTTTTTTCCGTTTTTTATCATCGTTTGAATTTTTGGACCTAAAACTTTAATGGTCCCTAGCTCCTACAGAAGACTTTTGCGCCCCATGGTTTCCTATTTAATAATGTTTGTCTTCATGTCTACTATCACCCCTGAAAGTTTGTCGGTCTGGTAGCGAAACACCCTGTATATATATATATATATATATATATATATATATATGTTTTTACTCTTTATGACTTTTTAAAGTATTAGCGAATGTACGGGATAAAAATACGAAAATATTAGTTCCGAATTACTCGGAAACGTTTTTTCACATTCCCTTATAGAATAAAGTTTTTCCATTTTTAAAAGTCCAGTATGATGTAATGCAGCAGTATTTCTCTTTTCATTAAAATAAGGACAAATGATTAAAAAAGCGCTGATAATGATACCACTAAATCAAGCCTTAGTAATGTCTAGTCACGATTTCATTTAAAAATTACAAATGCATTTCAAGAAAAGAACAGTGCAAGAGAGAAGCTTTAAGTCTGTTGCTACACTTTCAACAATTGTCAGACGACCAAAGTACCTTTTAACATGCAAATATTCGTGCAAAATACAATGCTTAATGCACAGTGGCTAGGCGTAACATATTCAATTATATGAAATCTATTTTCAAAACTCAGTCAATTCATATGAAATATGTCTTTACGGATCGCGTTTAATTTCAGAAAATATTATGACAGCTCACACTGTAAAAAAATATGGTAACGTTTCAAAAATATTCCCGGAACGTTTCGCCTTTTTTTAGGTTTTCAAAGTAATGTACCACTTTCCTGTAAAATCCTGGTTTTCATACCTGAAACGTTCCAGAAAACCAGTTTCCATCAGCAAAAAGCGTTGAAAGCGGAAATGCGGAAGCCATTTTTTTAATTTTGTTGTCCGTAGTTTGCGCGCGGGTGTCGAAAACGAATTCCTTATGTGGATGTCAAAAAATCATTGTGAAATGCAAATAATTGAATAAAGCACAGAATCATTTGTCTGTAATGTCAAAGTCGAGCCCTTTCAGAGGAAAATACCTTTGTGACATCGCTAAGAGATTACACCCCCCGTACCTGTTTATGGAACGTTTAACTAGCAGCACGTGCAAAAAAAGCGTCTAGTGTTTTCATTTCTATAAAGACTGTGTATTAATTCCTAGTCTAACTGGAGGTTCTATTGGTAGCTTGATTAATTTAAATGAAAAAGTGATTAATCAGTTATCTAGAACACTCTTGTTGGACACAAAAGTTTTCCGCCTCATTTAAAGGATTATTTATTAAAAGAAAAGGATAATCGCAAGAGTAAGTGAATATAGATATATAATATTCTATCTTGATCCACTAATATTTTTATATGCTTTATTAATTTTAGAATAAATATGGTTCTTATAAACGTGTATCTTAAAGTTATTTATATTTTAACGAGTTTCTATTTAAGAATTATAGATTCATGTCTAAGATTTAAAATTAATGTTAATCCATATCCATACTTATGCTATTGTTTTTTTTTCTCGTAATTAAAAGAAAACGGTCGAAAATAACCTTTCTTTCTTTCTATTTTTATTTTTAATTTTAAAAAATAATTTTGTTATGCTAATAATCAGAAATATTTTAGTAGCTATCTCTCCGCAAAAATATTATATTATGTTAAAATTTAGCATTATTTAACGTGATAATATCCGTATGATTTTATTTTTATTCTTGCTTTTGAAGCTGTCAAATTCAACTTTTGCTGTCAAAAATATAAATTTATACATAGTTTTTCATTTAATTTTGCTTGAGTTGAAATATTTTATATTTAAGTCAAGTTGAATAACGGCTATTCTTTTATAAAATTCAAACTCAGTTTTAAATTATCCAATTTCTTATATGATTTATTGCTAATAACTTGCAATTAATTTACAATTAAAACAGAGTTTTAAAATTTGGTTATAGTTATAAATATGGAAAAAAGAAAATCTGTAGTTATATAGTATAGAATTAAGATCATAATTGATATTATATTAAATATCATTTTTAAAAGTCTTGAACGAATTAAAGCATAAAATTTTGGCAAATTTAATTATTAAATGTGTTTATATGTTATATGGAAGAAAAAAAATATGCAATGTTTTCAGATTTTAATAACTATCAAATGGCAAATATTTACGTAAGAGCGGTGAAACATAACATTATATTTTAAATTATGTGTGAAATTAATAAAAACAGTTGCACCTGTCTAAGAAATATATTGTTAATTATTGCATCATAATATGATTACTGTCTGTTTCCTAAGCTATTTTGATTTTTTATAGCAGAATAAATGTAAATTGTAAAACCATATATAAATGATTATTTTAATTTCACCTTAAAAAAAGCAAAACAAAACAAAAAAAGCAAAAACTGCAGCAAATTTAAATAATCCTTAGAATGTTGTATACAAAATGTGTCTGGATTTTTATGCGCACATTTTCCTTGAATTATAAATGAAATGTTAAAATTTTCAATAGTTTTATCAAAGATATAAAAATTTTTAAAAATAAAGTCGTGTATATACTATTAAAGGGGCGAAGAATTATCTTTAATTATCATTAGAGATTTTAATTACTTTCAATCTATGAAAAATGATTCATAAACTGCTTCAACTATGTACTAAAGTAAAGAAAAAATTGTATATTTTTAAATCTTAAAAATGGATTGTATAATGTCTTTCATCTAATCTAATGAAAGTTAAAATATATATATATATATATAATGTATGAAATGTCCCTCTATTGTAAAAAGAAATTCGAAAATTCTAGGAAATAATGGGCAGATGAATTGCTCATTATTTATACAAAACATTTCTCAAAAATAACAGAATCCTTTTTTAACACGTCTGGAACGTTCCATACGAAATAACGTAAGCTTTCTGTGAAGTATCAGTAATGTTTTGTTGTCAACAGAAACGTTCCTGGCATTTCACAGGAAACTTACTGACATTTCTGTGGAAAGTTTTTAAGCTGTACAGTATAAACTTCCAGTCATTTTCAAGAAATGTTTCTTAGAAATAATGGGCAACTCAGCTGCCCATTTTTTCCCAGGAACGTTACTGGATTTTTTTTACAGTGCAAACGAAAAATCGCACAGCGCTGTGACAGGTTAAATAGACTAACATAATCATGCTAATTGTTTTCAGCAAGCAAAACTGTTTCATTTTCTTTCATCTAATCACGTACATAAGCAAATAGCTTAAAATAAATTTTAGTCTATTTAAAAAACTCTGAAAATCGTGTCTCTGTACGGATATGAACATTATAAAAACGGCAAAATATTTAATGATTTCAAACGATTTTGTTTTTCTATTTTTTCTCTTATATGAAGAATATACAGGATTGAAGCATATAATGTCGTTTAACTATGCCAGTTTAAATTTAAGCTTGATATTGATTATAAATTATAAATGTTTGACATTAAAGTATAGATGAAAATTAACGATCGCCATTCGCCACATGTCTATAAAAGTGTAAATGTGACGATTAGAAAAAACAACGATCGATTGCCACCTTAGTCGCCGCTCGCCAAGTGGCGATTAAAATTTTTTTTACAAATCATCAAGTAAAATATAGCTTTTTTTTTCAATGAAATATGCTTTTCTAATTTAATTAAATCTAATTAGCAAATTGGTTAATTCTTTTTCCAACCGGATGCAAGCAGATTTCAATGGCTTAGCTGTATTTTCAATATTTCGACAAGTCACCATGTGCTTGACCTTCACTTGGATTGTTTTTTAAGAAATAGTTTTATTCTGCAAAAAATATTCATCAAGATTTCTCATGCATTTCAAGTAATTTATTATTTTTTTCTCAGCGGATGCAAACGGACTTTAAGGACATTGCAGTATTTTCGACTCCTGCCACATGCTCAGCAATTATTTTTCTTCAAGAGATACTGTTTAAGCTTGCGAAATACGCACATCAGCTTTAATTTCACTTATGTGTGTATGTGTAGTGCATTAATAACACATTTACTTATTAAATAAAATCCAAATAACATTTTATTTTCATTTTATTTATTTATATTTTTAAACATAAAAAATATGTGTATATCTACAACGATTATAGTTTATCAAGATATAAATTGAAAGATATCAAGAATGATTTGAAAAAATGGCTACTAAAATAATACTGACTCTACCTGCCAAGTAGCTACTTACTCAATTTCCCAGTTTTCATCCACAGATTAAAGACTTTGTTAAAAAATAACAAAAATCATAAGTCAAAGTGCAATATTCCATTTTGATTCAATCCAAATAACCACACAATATTAACTTTAAAACATTTTCTGTTTACTTAAAAAGGTAACAGATAATAATACTACAGATGTTACGCGTTTAAAATATTCATTTTATTTAAATTTCCTACTATTTTCAGTAAGCAAAACCCGTAGTTATAATGTAATAGAGAATATTTTCATTAATCTATTTCAAATACGTCATATTGTCTGAAATGAGAGAAACTATATAATTTTTAGGTTAACTGGAATCTGTACCAACCTACTTCGCAACAAAAATTTAGAAATATCCAATAATTTGTAATGAGTTCGTAAACAAGTTATCTTACTGACTTTATAAGGTAATTAGATAGAAAGGGAAAAAATTTGGACAATGTGACAGATTTCTTTATTTTCCTATTCCAAAGTTTAATCTAATGTACTACCAGTGTTCTCGCTGACATTTGACCAACGTTAGTAATTTGGCTAATTAAAAATAAAAAACATTCGCCAAATGAAAAATGTATTAGCAAAATAGATTCGCCGTGTAGCACCAATATATATATATATATCTTTAATCCTTTAAATGTACCCCTTTTATTTTCAATATGTTCTAAAATAACCTAAGTTTTTATAACTGCGATAACGATTGTTATTAATCTAATTTCAACTATCCGCTACAAAAAAAAAAAAAAAAAAAAAAAAATTGTAATATTAAATATATATATATATGCATATGTATGAAAAACGAAAACGCAAAAATTGAGTACTAGCAATTTGGCGAATCTAATCGCTTGTTTACTCGCCAAATGAAGAATTTAGTCGCAATTTGGCGCATTGGTGAACGACAACGAGAACACTGTGTACTACTACTTCTACTTCCAACTGAAATTGCAATTTACTCCTTTTTATTTACTATGCCGTACAGTAATGTACTTCTATGCCAAAAAAAAATAATTATTATATTATTAAAGATAAAACAATCTGTAATAAAGAGTATCATCAAATGCCAGATACCTTCTCCTTTAAAATAATATAAAGAATAGCCATATGAGAAAGAGAGTAATTTAACTCTTTCGGCTCTGGTGTACAATAGTACACGTATTTTCACCGAGTATTATTTTATCTGAACCGTTACTGAATTACTTTCAACATATAGAAATGATAGTACATGGCTGTGCTTTTCTTATTAAGATTTCATTTATGTTTTGACATTTAGTAATAACAATAACAATAAAAGTTTACTTAATTCTCTTTGGACCACCGTTGGCGATTATTTTATTTTATACGTACACTTTATTCTTTAAATTTAAATTAGAAGTTACTTTGCAGAAGCAATTATGTGTGATAAAACGCAAAAAGCATTAGAAATTTGTAATGCTCACTTAAATTCTGTTGTAATACGTTATTTTCCAAACCTCTTCGAAAACTTTTTCTTACTCTATTATCATATGAATATGAATTGAATAGTACACAAAAACAAGTACATTTGTTAAATTTCAGACAATGAGGTATAGTTAAACTTCAGTAAATCAATTTGGATACTATGTTAAACGTTTTAAAAATATAAGTAATTTTCCTCTCGAAATTAAAAAAAAATTCGGACACGAAAGGGTTAAGATCACATTTAGCTGTTATCAAAAACTATCGACGCATATGTAAATCGTTTAATATGGATACAGATCAGCGTTGAATTCAGGGGGTGGCCCGGGGGAGGTACATCCCCCCAGAGCAATGAAATGTCCTCCACTAAAAAATTTGAAATTTTGCGTTTTCAATGGTCAAAAAGTACAATCCCCCCCGGAGCTACTGAAGTCCCTCCCGGAGAAAAGTGTCTGAATTCAACAGTGATACAGATACTGTAATCGAAGCAAAACCTATTATTTATCTTCCATATTTAAGCGAAAGATACAGACATAAATATATTCGTAATTTTATAAATTTTTAGCATTATTTTTTCCCTTCCAATGACAAAAAATGAAGTTATCATTAAATATTTAAAATAGATATGTTACAGAAAACATTTTAAGCTCAGTTTTACTTTTTTTTTCATCAAGAACAAATTGCGAAATAATGATACTAAATAAACATGGCATACACCGGCTAAATCATTTTTTAAGAGCTTTCGTCTGATTATAATAAATGTTAAAAAAAATCTTAGCTAAAAAAAATATCAGCAGCATCTTTATTCACAATTAACTTTTTAAAAAATGTCATTCTTTCATCTTTTCATATTTTTTATTCTGATGGCATATTTTCGGGCAACATAACTAAACATAAAAACGAAGATATATTTTGGACAGAATAAATTATCGATTTTTGTTTCCAAGATAAAGTTTAGTATGATATTATTTGGAGCAACTATTCATTCTGAATATCGATTTAAAGATGTTTTATGTAGTTTATAACAATGGAAGAGAATTCAAGTAAGTTTACTAAATTTTAAGTAAGTGGTCCGATGAAATTCAGAGTCAATTCCACTTTCTTCTTTATCCTGTGCTATGCAATATATTAAAGAAAAATCCCCATTTTAAATAAGCATATCAAAAACAATTTTTACAACGCAGAAAGACAATTTATTTCACGCGATTTAACATAATTTAAACTATTTTTTTTAATATAAAATACATTTTAATTGCTTAAAAAATAACGGGGTGGGGATGTCATTGTGGTGGCTTGAGCTTTAAACTCAAGCTAAAACACAAAAACAAATAAATTGGTACATTTGAAAATATTTGTATGAAATAAATTTTTAAATGTCCGATTTAAAATACAGTGATACCTTTAAAAAAACTTTTAAAAAATCGAAAAAGTAAAACACGCCCTCTGTAGAATTCGAGCTTAGCTCTCGAAAGAAAAGAAAAAAAAATGAAATGCGAACGAGATATTTAAAAACGGTTTATCTCCTATTATTAATATTAGCGAATGGGGTTTTTTGCGAGAATAAAGTAGCATCTGAAAAGATTAAATTTACTAACAAAACTGTGATAATCGCACTGAAAACTTGATATATAGTAGATTGCGTAACAACATAAAAATGAATCGAAATAAATTTGATTTTTTTCCGTTTTTTTTTTTTTTTTTTTTTTTTTTTTTTTAGAGGGGAAGGGGGACAAATAAATTATTAGTCGAGTTACAAGCTATTTTGGATCACGTAACAACCGATTTTTCTCCTCTTGCTGCCATTTCTCCTTTCACTCGGACATTCAGTTCAGAACGCCAACATATTTGAAAGTGTATTCGGAAAGATCTTTCACTTTCATCAAAAAATGGAAAACGGCTTCCGATCACATAATTTCTGAATAACAACACTTGCAAATTTCATGCGTATTCAAACAAAAGCTATTAAAATTTGTGTTATGAAATTACTCATTTGTATATTTGAGAGGAAATGCACTTAAATGAGAATTAAAATGTCATTAATTTTATGTATCAGTTTTACCTTACATTAATTTTACTTTTACTCATCTTGTATCATTAGCTCCCCTAATTCGTAAAAAAAGGGAAAATCGGTGTAAAAAATGCAGTTAAATGAAAATGAAAATGTTCTGGTAAAATATCATTAATTTGTTGCATAAGTTGTAATTTGTATTAATTTTATTGTTAACACATCTTGTATCATCAACTCCTCTAATTCGTAAAAAACAAAGGAAAATCGGTGTAGCAAATGTAGTTAAATAAAAATGAAAATGTCCTGGTAAATTATCATTAATTTTATGTACCAGATGTATTATGTATCATTTTACTATTAACACATTTTGCATCATTAACTCCTCTAGTTCGTCAATAAAGAAAGGAAAATCGGAGTAGGACAAAAGTAAAACCTTATCGACAACCATCACTTCCGTAAGCCTACATCATTTATGTCAAGAACAATTTTTGGCATTCTTTTTACAATTTACTCAAGAGAAGAAATATGAAGACATAAAAATGCTGAGATTTAGTGTCTGGCAACAACTTACAACTGGGAAGTATTCGCAAGCATTTCCCGAAAAAGAAAGATGTGACAATCATGTTATATCATTCATTTCTTTCGAAAGGAGATAACATATTACAGGAGACATAGCGAGAGATAATAACTCAGGTCATTCTTTATAAAAAAAAATAACAGAGCAATGACAATGAGAAATGATTTAGGAAACATTTTAAGTACTGATAATACAGAAAGTATTTCATGAAGATATATCAATTAACAGGGCATGATTACTTTTAATTCTTCGTCTAGCATACATAGGCGTAGAGTTTTCAAAATTATTGGAGGGGCTCATTCAGTGACGTAGTCGGGGGGGGGGGGTCTGAACCCCTTTGGAACGAGGAATTAATCATTTCATTATGAATACAAAAACAGTATAAATTTCTAAGACGAAATTTCAAGAAATTAGAGAGAATTCCGTTTTAGACAGGTTTTCTGCCTTAGCAGGTAATTTGTTCAGGAATTAATTTATTTATGATAATGGAATGTTTCAAATTTAGATAGTATCCTTTTATAGGTTGCTTTCGTTTACAGAGGTTGAAAATTTTTAAAGCGAAATCTGTGCAAATATTTGTTATAGACATGTTCCGTTTTGGCAGGTATTAATTTATTTATAACAAATACACTACATGGTCATTGATGACCGTCCACTTGCGAATTTAGACTTTTTGTTAAATATCTACAAAAATACATGAGGAATTAGCCCGAAACTCTTAGTGTATAAATATAATAGTACACGTCATATATTTCCGTGAAGATTTTTTCCCCGAAACTCCATAGGGGACCGTCAACAAATTAAAAAAGAATGAATATCTTTTGGCTAACCCTGTCAAAACTAATGTAGAGAAAGCGCTCAAACTGTAGATTATGATTAAGAGGCTTATTGTATTAAACCGTGTTTATTTTTATGCGAATAGCATGAATTCTCGTAGAGAATTAAGGTTCTTTTAAAAACAGTCCCAAAATTTTCCAAGATTTTTCCTTATAATTAGCAGAGATCTTAATATGAAATAATATTCAATACTATTCTGAAAATATGACAAACAACATTGCATATAATACTCTGTAATCAGAATTGAAAAATAATAAAAATTATATGAAAAATGAGTAGGTTTACTAAATAATTTTTCACTGCGCATGCGTTAACGATATCAATATTTTATTTGCATATTGTGTTAGCTAAATGTATAGAGCAACTTTTGTAATAATCTCAAAATCATAGCTTGAAAGTTCTGAAAGTCATCATCTATAGAATAAGTACAAAATTCATTGTTCCCAAAATGAAGCAAAAAAAATGAGAGATTTTATCCGAATGTAGTAGTACGTCCCATATTGCGCATTCTATATTGACACTAATCAATGAATATATGGCTACAACCCCTCTTATTTTTGCTTCATTTTGGGAATAACGGATTTTCAACTTATTCTATTCACGATTATTTTCAGAATTTTCAAGCTATGATTTTGCGACTTTAACAAAAGTTGCTCTAAACATTTAGCTAACATGATATGTAAATGAAATTTTGATATCGTTGACGCATGCGCAGTGAAAAATTATTAAGTAAACCTACTCATTTTTCATATAATTTTTATTATTTTTCAATTCTGATTACAGAGTATAATGTGCAATGTTGTTTGTCATATTTTCAGAAAAGAATATTTTTTCATATTAAGATCTCTGCTAATTATAAGGAAAAATCATGGAAAAATTTGGGACTGTTTTTATAAAAACCTGAATTTTTCTACGAGAATTCATGCTATTCGCATAAAAATAAACACAGTTTATTACAAAAAGCCTCTTAATCATAATCTACAGTTTGATCACAGTCATTTACGTGCTTTACTATTTAAGCTACGAGGACGATGCACAGCTTGGCACTTTCTCATTCATTTTGTTGGTAAGGCTGCAAACTGCAGCACAAAATGGAAACGCTCCCATGAGCACACGAACTTGTGGCGTAACAGGAGACGCACAAATAGACCGAGCAACGGTGAATATATATTTAATTTTAATTAATTTTTAAATTAATTTTTTCAATCAGTGAAATACACTTGAAATCATTGAATGTTTAATAAGTGGACCATGAAACTGCTAGTTGAGCGTAGAACCAACTAATTCTACGCTTATGAATTCTACGCATATGAACACGCATGTGCCGTTAGACATATTTATGTGAACATCGAAATGATAATAATAATTAAACCAAATTTTAGATTAACACGACAAGATGTCTGTTCGGGCCCAGACCTTGCCCGTGGTGAGGCGGAGTGGTTCCGAATATTCTAACGGACCGAGCCGGAAAAAAATATAATTTGTATATTTTGATAATTCTACAAAATACTAAGATAACAATTTTAACAAATGATTATAGTGGGGTTATTAATATTGCTTAAAATCTCTGTAAATTAAAATTTAATTTATCCTTCTAAATCCTTCAAAAATTAATTAAATGATTATGTAAATCTTTTAATTTAGTTTAAAGAATTTACGTAAAATGCTTTAGAATATAAAATTTTCATGAATTCATAATTCGGTAGATAAAGTACGGGCCATAAGAGCAAGGCCAGGCGAACAGAAAAAAGAAAATGGTAGGCATACTGACCCTTTATAAAGATTCAAACAAAAACGATATAATATGAGGTATTTTCAATGAATATGGCTTTAACGAGAATAAGCATGAATGTGCGTTGCGAGCCGATACTAATTTGACAACATCAATACTGAAATGTAACTTGTATTCGGACAGTTACTTTGTGTCTAACCCAGGCTTAATATATATTTTTAGCAGACTCATGATGCGCCAAGATTAGGCTTGTTTTTTTTTTTTTTTTTTTTTTTTTTTTTGTTTTTTTTTTTGTACATATAGTCGAGCCATGAGTCTAGACTCAATTGTTCTCAAGATGTGTAGAGTAAACAACATGTTTTATAAAAGTATTAATAGCGATAAAGCACTTAACGTTAGCGTAATCTTTGGAAATATACTTCTAAGTGGTTCTTAAATTCACTTCTCAACAACGCGAATGTCTGACACATTTTCTGACAATTTTTAGTTGTAAAGGTTACAACTAATAAAATTGACAAGCCTGACTATTGAAGGGATTTGGAATCTAATAGCGGTTTCTATTTTTGATAAATAAGATACTTGTATATACTTGTTGAAATATAAGAGATTCCTGTCAGATGGTTCCAGATTTTTCTCAGGATCCACGCTGTCGCTTCCGGAAATTCGATCCAAAATGCTAACTTTGAGTGTATTTTGACACGACCAAGAAAAATTGGAGTTCAAACTTAGCCTGAATTTGCGAAAGAAGGGGTGTAATGGTGCAGGCTCTTATTTTATTAGATTGGAAGAAAACCGTCCCGAGTTCAAATTTTGGGCCCGGTCCGTCAAAACTTTCAATCTGATAATTTAAATAACACAAAAATAAATTATTTAAAATAATAAATAGGAACAATTGAAGTAGTCGTAATTGTGTCGGGCCAGATCGGGCCGGGCTTGTTTTCAGCTATTTCTGCACGAGCCGGGCCTATAAATGTAAAAATATAAACGGGCCGGTCCGATCCGGGCCCGGGCCTGAAAATTCCTCTAGACACGATCAATAAAAATTGCAAAAGGAAAAGGTGGGAAATGTAGGCTAGAGATCTGCACGGGTCGGACCTCAGCCCGCCAACCGGGTGCAAACCGATTTCCATTAACAGTATTCGGGCCGGGCTGGACTTAGTGACTAATCTTTTCGCGCCGGGCGGGTTCAAGCCTTACATTTTTCCTGGAGTATCGGGTCAGGTCTAGCGTTTTTTCTGAACAAAGCCAGGACTGAATTCATTCTTCCTTGTCTTCACAGACCAAAATAATCAGTTCCGGTTAAATCATCCCATATGAAAATCATTTTCTCGACGTGCCCAAGTCTGTTCAAAAATCAGTAAAATTTGGCTTGGTCTAAAAATTTTTGGGAAAAAGGCATGTACTTTTAAGTCGTCTTTATTCTACAATTAAACATTCAAATTTATTCTTTTTAAAGAATGGTATATTTCTAGCCTTATTTAAATAGAGTTAAACACGCTAAAAAAAAAAAAAAATAAAATAAAATAAATAAATAAAATAAAGAAATAAAAATACTGCTTGTGACGGAATTTTGTTTTAAACTGAAAACAGGAAATTCCTTTTAAACTTCTTTTAAATTGTTCATCCATGCAAAATGAATACAATAATACGTATAAAAGTATATTAAACATTTACACCTACTAAAAAGGGAACTTATTTTTTTTCTTTCCAATGCGATTCCGTCTTAGAAAATTTTACTTTTACCATATATCATTTTTTAAATTTTTATGTCTCCATTACATGGAATATGGTTTAATAATACTACTGATAACTTAAACATTTACATGCAACAAACAAAGGTTCATTAAAAGCATAAATATGGCAGCCTATGGCACTTCTATATAAGAAGAGATTATAAACATAAAAAAAAAAAAAGTTTTTTTTTTTTTTTTTTTTTTTTTTAGTCAGAACTCTTCCGTAAGAGTAAAGATCAATGTTCTGTAGAAATTTACTCGGGCCTTGCTTTTAGCTATTATATCGGGCAGCTAAATTTTTTTCTACGGACCGGGCCAGGTTCGGACCGAAATTTTAACTTTAATAAGAAGCCAGGCTGAGCCATTTTTTTCTATGGAACGGGCCGGGCTCGGGCCTGGAAATTTCGGCTCGTGCAGACCTCTAATGTAGACTCTTACTTAATTAGGTTGCAGTCAGTGTAAGAAAACCGTTCCGAATTCAAGTTTCGGGCCCGGCCAGGTCCGTGAAAACTTTTATTCAGATAACTTAAACTACACAAAAATAACTTATTTAAAATAATAAATAGGAACAATTGAAATAGTCAAAATTGTGTCGGGCCAAATCGGGCCGGGCCTGTTTTCACTGATTTTTGTACGAGTAGGGCTTAGAAATGTAAAAATATAAACAGGCCGGGCCAAAATAACTTTCCTTCCAGTTAGGAACCGGGCCTGAAAATTTCTCTAGACCAAGAAAAATTGAAGTTGAGACTTAGCCTGAGTTGGAAAAAAAAGGGGGATGGGGAAATGTAAATTCCTACTTTATTAGGTTGCGGTCAGTGGAAGGAAACTGTCCCGAATTCAAGTTTTGGGCTCAGCCCAAGTCTGTGAAGACTTTTAATCAGATAACTTTGACAACACAAAAATAAATTATAAATAATAATAAATACGAGAAATTGAATACTTACTGTTTATCGAAACTACTAAATGCTTGAGAATCATCCGATACTGCCAAAAACTTGTTCTTTTAGACAAGCTTGGTACCTTCCTTTAGACAATGTTAATAGATATTTGACCATTTGAAATTTTCCCGCCTATTTTTCCCTTAAAGATACTACTGAATTGACAGTGTTGGTTTGGTCAAAAGAAAACCCCTCTATACTTCCCCAACACCCATCTTTCGAGTTCTTGGAAGTTTCTAAATTAAGACCTTTTTATCCAAGGTCAAAAGGCCCCTTCTCGATATGTTTGAGAAAACGCGGCGTATCGGATGCATCATCTATTTTATTTATTGCCTTCTATGTAGCACGTTAGAATCAGTAAAGGTGATACTTCCTAGAAACCATGGTCACCGTCCAAAGAATAAATAAAGAAAAAAACTCTGTAGAGACTGCTTCCTTTTACCAATGCAATATAGGGTGGAAGTTTTCTTAGGTTGTTTTAGTCGTTTATGACGTACAAACATAAATAACGAATTTAAAGAAAGATTTTTTTTTTTTTTTTTGGAAAACAATATACACTGAAAAATTCTATTTCAAACTTTGAATTTTTTTTATATTGATTGGCGCCAAAAAATACAGCCAATCTGGAAAAATTATTGGAGGGGCCCGAGCCCCATGGGCCCATACAATTCTACGCCTATGCTAGCATATGCTATAAAACAGTAAAATCTGAAAGAGAGAAATAGCTAGGAAACGTAAGAGGCCATCCACAAATGATTTCACGCTTGGAGGAGGGAGGGGGTCTTGAGAGGGTTGTGGGATTTATGGAATTGTGACAGTATGTGATTAGGGGGAGAGGGGATATGAAAAAATGTGACATCACACATTTTGGTTAAAATAAAAACATTGAAAATCAGCAGATTAAGTTTTGAAGTTAAAGTATTTTGTGTTGCTGAAATAAAGACAAGGTTTAAAACCAAATATATTAAATTATATTTAAATTTCAAAAATACTGCTATTTTTGACTGCTCTTTCATATTAATATTTAATTTGTAATTTGATTTAATTTTATATCAGTCATGTTTTTTGTTGTAATTCATTTTACTTCATATAAAATAAAGTGTAAGAGATAGTTTTGTTATTATGACCACAAATGTCATTAAAACACATAGTTAAAGTTTAAAAATAAAAATATAAATATGATACATAATGTAGTGCTCTGTTTTTGAATTAAAAGTATATGTTTATGTAATTATAGTGTGACATATAACAAAAGTGGGGAAAAAAGGATATGGTGAAGTGTGATATTTTGTGACAGGGGGGAGGGGGTCAAAAATGTTTTAAAAAAGGTGTGACGTCATTTGTGGACATCCCCCTAATAAACAAAAACTAATTTTCGTAGGTTTTGGTCTTAACAGGTATAACTCGACAATTATTCAGTTTGACATTATTTTTTTTTTCTCATATTAAGACTAGATTACGTTTCAACAGGTTTTACTGTAAAAAAAAAGTACTCCAAATCTTTTTAAACATTAATTTTTATAGGTTAGTAAAAAGCCTATTTTCGAGTAAAAGTTTTAACATTTGAGAATCTTGAATTTCTGATTTCCATCGACTGCACCTGTGCCTTCAATAGGCGTAGTGTTTGAAAATATGATATTTTCGAAAACATAAATATATTATAATTTAATAAGTAACAGATATTTTTTATAGATATCTGATATTTTCAAAATAGCAATTTTCTGGATGACGATAAATATTTCCAGGCTAAAATATATTAGACTTAATATGAAACTTAATCTAACAATATTTCAAATATTTTTTCTCCCCCCCCCAACCCCCCAACGTAAAAATATTGCAGATCAACTAATTGAAACCAGACACAATTTGCTTTTAATACTCACAAAAAATAAACTATGAAATTTAGTATTGAGTTTCAGGAAAAGGTTACGCTTATGTTTTAACAGGTTTTACTTTAAAAAGCATGTTCCAAATGGTTTTGAAACATTAATTTTTTATAGTTTAGCAAGCAGCTTGTTTTCGAGTAAAAGTTTTAACGCTTGAGAATGTTTTAATTTCTGATTTCCACAAATAGCACTAGTGTTCGTTATATTTTTTTAAATGTAAAATAAAGACTGTTTACTAAACCGAACCTGTAATTAAATTTTATTCATGGCCTACTCAATTTTTCTAATAATGACTTGCCAAACACAAAATATACTCTAATATGACATTATACAATTAAAAATGGAATCTTCGATTATCTGCAGTGATGTATAATTTATAAAATATACCAACTGGTTGAAAAAAAATTACTATACGGCCACTATATACATTATATTTAAATGTAGCAGTATGTGCAATATTGTATATTATATATTGATACCAATAAATATACATATGAATACAGCCCCTCATCTTTTTGTTTCATTAGGAAACAATGGATTTTGAGATTATTGTACCGACGATAATTTTCAGAATTTTCAAGCGATGTGTTTGAAACATTCACAGAGGCTGCTCTATACATGTAGCTAACACATTATGCAAATTTGCACAAATGCGCAGTGAAACATTATTTAGAAAACCTGTTACTTTTTCATAGTCTTTACTAATCTTTAATTCTGAGTACAAGGTATTGTGTAGAATGTTGTTTTTTATAAATCTTCCGAAAAGAACTTTTTTCTTATATTTAGAACTCCACAAATTATTAAGGAAAAAACTTGGCAAAATTTGGAACTGCTTTTTATAAAAACCTTAATTTCACCAAGAGTATACATGTTATCCACATAATCACAGTTTTGTGCAATAAGCCACTTAATAATATTCTACAGTTTGAACGCTTTTGATACATCAGTTATAACAAAGTTGCACTAAAAATAGTCTTTTTTTTTTTTTTTTTTTTTTTTTTTTTCAATTTGTTAACAGTCCCTTATGGTGTTTCGGGGAAAAAAAAAATTCTCGGAAATGTATGACCTGTACTATTATGTTTACACACGTAGAGTTTCTGGATAATTCCGCATGCATTGTTATAGATATTTAACAAAATGTCTAAAATTGCAAGTGACTGCTCACCATTGGCCATATAGGGTATTTGTGCATCGTCCATCTATATAACTATAGCCAAGACTGGGACAATTTGCATTAGGTAGGGCTGTTCCACTTTTTGGACTGCTGGCTTGACTGTTGAGCTGTGTTTACTTGAACAACAGTTATAAATTTCAGATAATCGTCCTATAGGTAATCATCCTTTTTTAAAATGAAAATCAAAGCAGATAAGTTGGACAAACTTAACTGAAAACGGACAAATATCCATTTTTTATGTTAATAAAATTTACGTGGGGTCCTAAAGAATATGAATAAAAGGGAATATATGGTTTAATCGAACCTCCATTTAAATTTTATGCATCGATATACTGCTGTACCTTGATTACGAGTCGCCTACACTTTTTATCACAGATGTACTAAATATATTTTTTAAATATATAAATAATTCTGTTTAAAATTTTTTGGGGGAATTTTTCTGGATTAAAAAAATGAAGTTTTAGATACGCTAATCAGTCGCGCATTCTTTTTTTTTTTTTTTTTTTTTTTTTTTTACTTTAGAGACCAATCTTAGTATTATGCTAAATGTAGTTGAATTTGAAAATAAACTTCAAGTTTCATAGCTCAAATTAAGAATAAATTTTAAAGAATTCATTCTCATTCTCGGTAACAGATATAAAAATTTGTCAACCTCTCTTAAATGACTGCAACCAAAATTGAATTGCAGTTTATTCTTATCAATAAGAATTTAAATTTTATGTACCATTGAATTCAACGTACATATACTGCATACATCGGAAATATAAACATCATATAAATCAAATAAATCATCCATTAACAGCAACTCCTGTTGCCTAAAAATAAATCGGCACCAGCTAGATCTTCATGTGGAATTTCATCCTATTCTATGCAGCAATTTATAAGTTTAAGAAGCAACAAAATTTGTGTCACATACAGACACTCAGATTGACGGACAGACACGCAGACTAACTGACAGACATTTTCTAAAAACAACCAAATCGTGTTCAGGACCTTCTAAGAATGTATAAATTCGTCGAATATAAGAACTCAAAATAAGAACCCGAAAACAATTAGTCTTGAAATTTAGCAAAGAAGTACAAATCATCCACTCAATTCAAATAACAACGGATGGTTTTGGTAAAAGTGTTTGTAACGTTTCACATTGTCTTAAACTGCAGATTCTGAAATTATAGTTTAACCTTTTCAAATTTCCAAAGTTACAGGAAAATTGAAGTGACATTTTGAACGGAGTAGAGTACCTGAGAATCTTAAGTTTGGAAAACTCGAATGCAGTTTAAAAGCAAAGCTTGTTACATAGTTCAGCTAAGTATTGATGCTAAAAGGAATTTTCTAACAGTTATGCAGAATTAAATATAGTTCTGATTAGTAGACTTTCTTAATATTGATCTTAAATATAAAGTAGGTGTTTTCTGAAACGTCGTTGAATTTGTCAAAAACATTCAGGAATCCAATGCTTTCTTCTTGCATATATAGAAGAAATTAAAAACGTATCTTCGAATTGAGTAAATTTTTAAAGAATAATAACAAAACAAAATGTTATTATGAATTAGAAAACAATTAGTTTTGAAATTTAGCAAAGAAGTACAAATCATCCACTCAATTCAAGTAACAACGGATGGTTTTGGTAAAGTGTTTGTAACGTTTCACATCGTCTTAAACTGCAGATTCAGAAATTATAGTTTAACCTTTTCAAATTTCCAAAATTACAGGAAAATTGAAGTGACATTTTGAACGAAGTAAAGTACCCGAGAATCCAGTTTGGAAAACTCGAATATACTTTAAAGGCAAAGCTTGTTACATAGTTCAGCTAAGCATTGATGCTAAAAGGAATTTCCTAACTGTTATTCCGATTTAAATATAGTTCTGATTAGTAGATTCTTTTAATATTGTTCTTAAATATAAAGTCGGTGTTTTCTGAAACATTTCTGAAGCCACTTTTATTTTTAAATGTTTAGAAGTGTTTATGTAAAGTGTTTTCAAATCATTATTAAGAGCAATTCATGCATTGCATATTTTTATTTCTTTTTATCTTAACAACTTTTACACAAACAAAAATATATGAAAAATTTTTTTGACGGAAAACTGAGTTTTCAAATAATGATTAAGGAATAATTCATGCATTGCATATTTCCGTTTCTTTTTCCCTAGACAATTTTTTACACAAACAAATAAACATATATAAAAGTTTTGAGCGTATCAACAGCCAAAGCACTACAAAAATTAAATAGAGAAAATTTAATTTGCCGGTGCTGAATTCTTATTTAAACAAAAGCGTTTGGAATAACAAATGTAAATAAACAATAAAATTTTAATAAGGATTTTCTTTGGATTGTCTCTTTTTTCTCATCTGTATACTAGATTAGAAAAAGAGGCAATGCCCTTTTTGCAACACTGGAATAAGTATTTAAATAAAGAAATAAAAAATACCCAAAAGCTCTTTATGAATATAAAATAAAATATACATTGAAATGATCAGCATAAAATTATTCATGTATATTTTTATCGATTTATTTATTGTTTTTCTTTCTTAAAAATATACATAAGAAAAACAGATGCATGCGCAATTATACCTAAAGCACTTAGGAAACAAACATGAAGAAGTAAATTGTACGATTTTAAATTTGATTTCTT
Source organism: Maratus speculifer (assembly GCA_964019185.1). Lineage (NCBI taxonomy): Eukaryota > Metazoa > Arthropoda > Arachnida > Araneae > Salticidae > Maratus > Maratus speculifer. The sequence goes on along the minus strand of OZ025295.1, from coordinate 118,676,749 downwards.
ATAAAAGTTAAAAGTTTAAAAATTACAGAAGTGAAATAAATAATACAATTCTGATCAGGATTTTATCATAATAGAATAGAAAAAGAGAGAAAATACCAAACATGAAAAATAACACTGCAATAATAAGCATTTAAACAAACAACAACAAAAATTCATCAAGAATAAAAAACGCGCATTGAAATCATCAGCATGAAATTATTTATGCCAGTTTTTATATGGATTTATTTATTATTTTCTTTCTTAAAAGTTTGCGTTAGAAAATGAGATGTAAGCGCATTTACTTCTAAAACGCTAAAAAACTGGGGAAAAAAATTGATTCCTCATAAAAGTTAAACAATAGCAAGTTTAACAATTATAGAAATAAATTAAATAACATAATTCTGATAAGGATATTATAATAGTAGATTAGAAAAAGAAAGAAGATACTAAACATTTAAAAAACAAACAAAAAAAAAATTACAAAAGTTCCTCAAAAATAAAAAATACGCATTGAAATCATCAGCGTGAAATTATTTACTTATAGTTAGTTTTTTATGTATTTGTTTATTGTTTTAATTTTTTTAAATTTTGAATAAAAAAGAGAGATTTAAGAACAATTATTCCTAACGTGCTAAAAGAACTGAAAAAAAAAAAAGAATATATATTAAATTTAATTAACAAAAAATTAAACAACAGTAAGAGTAACAAATACAAAAGTGAATTAAATAATACAATTTCAATAAGATCCTTATAAATAAAAAGGTATAGAAAATAGTAAACATGCTAAATTTCTTCAAAAGTAAATATCGAAATAAAATAATTCATCCGTATATTTTTAAATATAATTTTCTTTAAAGGAAAAAAAAGTGCATAAAATATATAAAATTAAATCTTATGGTATTAAATCTAATTATTTCGAAAAGTCATAAACTAAGCTAAAAACAGTAAGAAAAGTAAATAAACAATAGAATTTTTGGCAAGAATTTTCTATAGTGAATCAGAAAGATATGCAGAAGCGCATTATTTTTAATATTACAGTGAAGTTTCAGATAAGAGTACAAAATTAGTAAAATGTTGCATGCATATCAACAAAATGAAGTTGTTCACGCATATTTTTAAAAAATATTTCTCCACAAACTATTTTACACAGGATAATACACATGAAAATAAAAATCAAATAGCGAAACGAAAAACAGGCCCATATGAAAGAAAAATTCAATAAATTCCCTTGTACAAAGTTTCAAATTTATAATAGTAAAAAACTAAAAAGTTTATTTAAAATGTATAAACAAAATATTAAAAATTTCACAAGTTTATGAAGCGTTAAAAAGAAGAAAATTAAATTGAAACATTAGAGTTTGAACATGTGATTGAAACACACTAAGTATTTGCTAAGGGGAACCTTTTTTAAATGTGCTATTTATTAATGAAATTATTTTTTTTTTCATTTAAATGAAAAAAAAAATATAATGTGTTTAATTTTCAAACATATATAGAAAGTGTTAATGACACATTAAATGATTTATTAGTAGCGTATTAAATTTTATAAACGTCGATACAGAATTTTAAGTACTATTCCAACGATTACAAAGTTATATTCTAAAAATTATTACGATGTACTGCAATGAAAAAAAGAAAGAGTTTAAAAATGAAACTTGCTACCCTTTTTTTCATTTTTCTTTTCAATTAAAAGTCTAAGAGTAAAATAATTTCAATGCAAAGGCAATCGTAATACTGTGCAACAGCTAATGAAAAAAAAAATTGTCATTTCTACAAAAAACTTTTTTAGGTCTTAAAAACCTACGTAAAAAAAAAAAAAAAAAAAAAAAAAAAAAAAAAAGTTATTTTTACAATAATTTGTTTTAGTTTTTAAACCTGAGTAAAATAAATTAAGAAAAATATCATTTGAAGAAAAACTTTCAAATAAATAATTATCAACAATGATAATATGTCTAATAGCTTCTACATGTAACAAATTTAACAATAAAACTTTGACAGATATTCTTTAGTGTCAAAACAATCCTCCAAAAAAAGTTGAAGTTGTATTATGTTCGAGACAAATTTAGGACTTTTAAAAATTTAACATTACTACAACGACAATATAAATGAGATTTAAAAAGTGAAACATGTTACAAGTTCTTTACATTTAACTTATCTCATAAAAAAAATACAATATAAGTAAAATAGTTTGAACGCATAAAATCAATCTTAATTATAGACAGCATCGAACAAGAAGGGGCAAAAAAAATTGTCTTTTTTAAAATCAACTATTTAAGTTTGTAATTCCGCATAGACAGTTTTGAAAAAGAAATCCCAATCAAAGAAAAAAAAAATCAAATAGATAAAACAGTGTGAACAAGTTCTAGTAGTTTCTTCCTTATAATAAGCTGAACAATAAAATTTTGAAAAATCTCACGGACAAATAATGTTACATTTCCCAATAAAAACTTTGAGTTTCTTTATTTTCCGAAGCTTCAAACATGGATGAAACGTACTTATACCTTTAGTTTCACAGCACATTTTACCTTTTCCAAAATAACTATTTTAACTCCTTACTGTCGTAGAAAGTTTTGAAAAAGACATTTCATTCTAATAAAAATTCTGAAATAAATAAATTACCAACAATGTTAACTTCTGATAGCTTCTTCCTATAACAAGATTTACAGTGAAACTTCAAATTTTTCTTTAAAGTTAAAATAATGTTAAATTTTTCAATGAAAAAGAAAAAAAAATGAAGTTATCCGCGGAAATTTCGAATATTTTGGCAAAATATCTGCGATTTTAATTTGCTAACACGCTTCTCGATTCTTTTAATTAAAATTAAACATTTTAAGTTTTCAAATAATTTCAATCGGTAAAAACAATTGTAACTTCATGCAAAATTGACCGAAAAAAAAGATAATTTATCCAATAAATTATCTTAATGCCAAATTCCACGTAGAAATTTTTGTAAAATATATCATTTTTAAAAGAAAAAATGAAAGAGAAGGAATTATTATCAATATGCTAACAACTTTTAAAAAAGTTTATTTTTTGTAAGAAGTTTAAGGCTGTGGTCAAATCTAAAGGAGCTATTTTCAGATGATTTTTTTTCTCCCAGAAATTTATGAACAGGCAGGTGTTCTTTCTTGTTCAAAGAAAAAACATTCAAATAGATATAACATTGTGAAGAAGATCTGATTGTTTCACCCTTATAATAAGATGAACAATGAAATTTTGAAAAATCTCACGTTCAAATAATGTTACATTTCCCAATAAAAACGTGGATGAAACGCATTATTTGTACCTTAGTTTGTCAGCGCATTTTATTCTTTTCCAAAACAGCTATTTCAGCTCCAAATTCAGCATAGAAAGTTTGAAAGTTTTTAGAAAGAAATTTCATGCTAAGCAAAATTTTGAAATAAATAAATTACCAACAATGTTAACTTCTGATAGCTTCATCCTATAACAAGATTTACAGCGAAACTTCGAATTTTTCTTTAAAGTTAAAATAATGTTAAATTTTTCAATTAAAAAGAAAAAAAATGAAGTTATCTACGGAAATTTTAAATATTTCGGCAAAATATCTGCGACTTTAATTTGCTGACACGGATCTCGATTCGTTATGTGACTCAGGCAAATTAAATATTATGGAAACTAAGTAATAGCACGGTTCCTTAGACTTTGAATTTAAAATTCTAGAAATTGGCGGCAAATTATGCAGTCGTTTGACCATTTTTGTATTTAAAAAAAAGAAAAGAAAAGAAAGACAGAAAGAAAGAAAGAAAAGAAGTATCATTCGAAGGAAAAATTTCCAATAAATAATTATCAACGACGTTAACTTAGTCTGGTAGCTTCTACGTGTAACAAATTTAACAGTAAAACTTTGACAATTATTCCTTAGCGTCAAAGCAATGTTTCAAAAAAAAGTTGGAGTTGGGTTATTTTCGAGGCAAATTTGGTGACTTTCAAAAATTTAACATTACTACAATGACAATATAAATGAGATTTTAAAATGAAACATGTTACATGTTCTTTGCATTTACATATCTTATAAAAAATAGAAGATAAGTAAATTAGTTTGAACGCACAAAATCAATCGTAATTATAGACAACATCGAACAAGAATGGGCAAAAAAATGTCATTTTTAAAATCAACTATTTCAGTTCGTAATTCCCCGTAGACAGTTTTGAAAAAGAAATCCCAGTCAAAGAAAAAACATTCAAATAGATAAAACAGTGTAAGCAAGTTCTAGAGTTCCTTCCCTATAATAAGCTGAACAATAAAACTTTGAAAAATCTCACGGTCAAATAATGTTACATTTCCCAATAAAAACTTTAAATTCCTTTATTTTCGAAAATTTCAAACATGGATAAAATGTACTTGTACCTTTAATTTGTCAGCGCATTTTGTCTTTTCCAAAACAACTATTTCATCTCCTAATTCCATGTAAAAAGTTAGAAAGTTTAAAAAAAAAAATTTCGTTCTAAAAATTTTTTTGAAATAAATTACCAACAATGTTAACTTCTGATAGCTTCTTCCTGTAACAAAATTAACAGTGAAATTAAAAAAAATCTTTAAAGTTAAAATAATGTTAAATCTTTCAATAAAAAAAAATAACGGACATAGACCTTTAATTTGTCAGAGCATTTTGTCTTTTCCAAAACAATTATTTCATCTCCTAATTCCATGTAGAAAGTTTTGATAAAGAAATTTCATTCTAAGAAAAACTTTGAAATAAATAAATTATCAGCAATGTTGACTTCTGATAGCTTCTTCCTATAACAAGATTACAGTGAAACTTCGAATTTTTTTAAAAGTTAAAATAATGTTAAATTTTTCAATTAAAAAGAAAAAATAATGAAGTTATCTACGGAAATTTTGAATATTTCGGCAAAGTATCTGCGATTTTAATTTGCTAACACGCTTCTCGAATCTTTTATATTCTAAGTTTCGTTATGTGACTCAGGCAAAATCAAATACTATGGAAAGTAAGTAATAGCACGGTTCCTTAGCCTTTGAATTTAAAATGATAGAAATTGGCGGCAAATTATGCAGTCATTTGACAGTTTTTGGGTTAAAAAAAAAGAAAAGAAACAAAGAAAGAAAAATCTCATTAGAAGAAAATTTTTTTCAAATAAAAAATTATCAACACTGTAAACACAGTCTGATAGCTTCTACGTGTAACATTGTAATTTAACAGTAAAACTTTGACATTTTTTTTAGCGTCAAAACAATGTTCCAAAAAAAGCTGGAGTTGTGTTATTTTCCAGACAACTTCAGTGACTTTCAAAAATTGACCATTACTACAATGACAATATAAATGAGATTTAAAAATGAAACATGTAACACGTTTTATACATTTAACTTCTCATAAAAAATACGAGGTAAGTAAAATAATTTCAACGCATATAATCAATCGTAATTGCACACAGCATTGACGTAGGAGGAGTAAAAAAATATTATTTTTGCAATCAACTTTTTAAGTTCGTAATTCTGCATAGAAAGTTTCGAAAAAGAAATCCCAATCAAAGAAAGAAAAAACATTCAAATAGATGAAACATTGTGAACAAGTTCTGGTAGTTTCTCCCTTATAATAAGCTGAACAATAAAATTTTGAAAAATCTCACGGCCAAATAATGTTACATTTTCCAATAAAAACTCACGAGTTTCAGTTATTTTCGAAAGTATCAAACATGGATGAAACGTACTTGTACCTTTAGTTTGTCAGCCTATTTTGTCTTTTCCAAAACAACTATTTCAACTCCTAATTATACGTAGAAAGATTTGAAAAAGAAATTTCATTCTAAGAAAAAAATTTGAAATCAATAAATTACCAACAATGTTAACTTCTGATAGCTTCTCCCTATAACAAGATTAACAGTGAAACTTCGAATTTTTCTTTAAAGTTAAAACAATGTTGCATTTTTCAATGAAACAAAAATAATGTTGTGTTATCTATGGAAATTTTGAACTTTTCGGCAAAATATATGCGATTTTAATTTGCTAACACGCTTCTATGTTCTTTTATATTCCAAGTTTTCAAATAATTTTAGTCGATAGAAACAATTGTAGTGTCATACAAAATCGACAGAAAAAAAATCATTTATCCAATAAATTACCTTAATTCCAAATTCCTTAATTCTTAATTCCAAATTCCACGTAAAAAAATTTCTAAAGAAAAAAATCATTTTTAAAAGAAAAAAAAAAAAAAAAAAAAAAAAGAAAAAATTATTATCAGTATGCTAATAATTTTTTAAATAGTTTTTTTTTTTTTTTTTTTTTTTTTTTGTAACAAGTTAAAGGTTGTGGTCAAATCTAAAGGAGTTATTTTCAGACGATTTTTTATTCCCCCAGAAATGTATGAAACTGGCAGATGTTCTTTCTTGTTCAAGAAAAAACATTAAAATCGATAAAACATTGTGAAAAAGTTTTGATAGTTTCTCCATATTAAAATGCTGAACAATAAAATTTTGAAAAATCTCACGGTCAAATAATGTTACATTTCCCAATAAAAACTTAGTGTTTCTGTTATTTTCGAAAGTTACAAACATGGATAAAACGTACTTGTACCTTTAGTTTGTCAGCCTATTTTGTCTTTTCCAAAACAACTTTTTCAGCTCTTTTGAATTTAAACTGCTAGAAATTGGTGGCAAATTATGCAGTCGTTTGACCATTTTTGTATTTAAAAAAAAAAAAAAAAAAAAAAAAAAAAAAGGAAAAAAAAAGAAAAAGAAAGAAAAGATATCTCATTCGAAGAAAAAATTTCAAATAAATAATTATCAACAATGTTAACATATCTAATAGCTTTTGTATGTAACAAATTTATCTATAAAACTTTGACAATTATCTTTAGCATCTAAAATTTAACATTATTACAATGAGATTTAAAAATGAAACATATTACACGTTCTTTACATTTAACTTCTTATAAAAAATACGAGTTCAGCAAAATAATTTCAACGCAGAAAATTAATCTAATTACACACAGCATCGACCAAGGAGATGCAAAAAAATTCATTTTTACAATCAAATCTTTCAGTTCGTAATTCTGCATTGAAAGTTTTGAAAAAAAAAAAATACAGTCAAAAAAAAAAAAAAAAAAACCTTTAAATAGATAAAACATTGTGAACAATTTGTGATAATTTCTCCATATACTAAGTAAAGGAATAAAATTTTGAAAAATCTCACGGTCAAATAATGTCACACTTCGAACACGGATGAAACGTATTTGTACCTTTAGTTTGTCAGCGCATTTTGTCTTTTCCAAAACAACTATTTCATTTCCTAATTCCATGTAGAAAATTTTGAAAAAGATATCTCATTCTAAGAAAAATTTGGAAATAAATAAATTGCCAACATTGTTAACAATTTCAGATAGCTTCTTCCTATGACAAGATTAACAGTGAAACTTTAAAAATCCTTTAAAGTTAAAATGATGTTAAATCTTTCAATGGAAAAAATTAAGTTGTGTTATCTGCGGAAATTTTGAATATTTCGGCAAAATACCTGTGATTTTAATTTGTCAACCCGCTTCTCTATTCTTTGGTATACTAAGTTTTCAAATAATTTCTATCGATAGAAACAATAGTAATGCATACAAACAAAATTGACCCCCCCCCCCCCCAAAAAAAAAAGATCATTTATTTAAAAAAAAAAAAAAGGTTATAATTTTTATAAGGGGGGAAAGAAAGAAAGAATTATTAGCAATATACTAACACCTTTTAAAATAAGTTTAATTTTTTTATGAAGGCTCCTATCCCTGCCGCGAATTCATTCTGCGCGAACTCATTCTAAACAATATTACAACTAATTGACGCATTAAAAGAATTTTATTATAAGTGATTTTAATGGTATTTATAAGTACCGTCCGTAGATAAGAGGTTAAGCCGCCAGCTCGGCTCGTTGCAACTTTACCCTTCATTTTTCCAACTAGGTCTGGGATGGTACGGACCTAGAGTTGGGGTCTCAACGTCTAGATGTTTCGACGACTTTACACATGTCCGTAAAATTCAAATATATACACAAATGAATAAAAATATCTATATTAATTTGGGCTTTATTTGTCGTATCTTTAAAAAGAGAATGAATATTTTATGTAAAAATTTCTTACATTCTATCTTGATCAATGTATCGTGCGTTGATTTGTAAAATGATACAAATCAAAGCATGGAGTTTTTAAAAAAAAAATGTTTTTAAGCATGAAAAAAGATTTCTCGTAGTTTAAATAGATCAAAAAATAATTCAAAAATTTTATGTCTGGAGACAAAAGTTTATTTATTATTTACATACTTCATTATGAGTCATGTTACATCCAATTCATGGATGTAGAGAATTTGTAGACAGTAGAATTTTATAAAATTGCATTTGAAAAATGATAAAACTACTCTCAGTAATGTATGTATCAACTTTTTTATTTATTTATTTATTTATTGCGTAAGTAATAATGCATCAACATTTTCAGAATTCTTTGTGCAATTTCATAAAAATGGATAAAAATAATGGGTAAATTCCAAATAAAATGATACAGATGCTGCATAAATAAAATATCAAATCTCAGAAAAATGTCCTTACATAAAACCACTTAGCTAATGTGACTTGCACATATATACAAATTTCATGAATCAATTGAGGAACTTTATTGTTCCAAATAAAACATTTTTATATTTTCTATTCTTTCTATATGTCTTTTTTACACATAATACAAAAGTATATTTTTAATATATTTCATAATATAATCAAAATTTTCAGAATTTTATTGTATATAATTTTTCGTCTTTCCAGTACTAAAAAAAAAAAAAAAAGTTATAAGAATTAAGTTTATATATATATATATATATTTTACATCCTAATATTTATCTAAGTATTTAAAAACTATGTTTGTTTAAGCAAGTGATATAACGCTAACATGAATAAATTAACTGAATTATTCAACAGGATGTAACATTGTCAAAATACATGTAATAACATGTCTTTTTGTTATCACGTTTGTACGTTTCAAGAATTCTTTTTATTATTATTTTATTAATTAAATTCTTTAAAGGCAAAAAAAAGATCTATTGATTTAATTTTAATTAATTATTTAGAAAACAATATGTAATGTATAACTTTCGTAAAATGTCTTTCTATCACATATTAGATAGTTTTTATAATGTTTGATAACGTTCTAATAAATGTTTGTGATTTACGCGTAACTCAAAAATTACATTTTTAAAGATTTATATCACTTGACGAATATATGGGTGATATATGTTATGATTTTTCCCATATGTAACCGAAATTCATTAAAAATATTTAATCCCTTCTCGACGGACCCCTTTTACAAAATTTTTAATGTTCTGTCACCAGTTTTTAAAAACAGAAATTTGTGCCTTATTAGACCGAGAAAATGATCCGATTAAATAAGGCAAATTTTACAGTAAAATTTTACTGGTGGGGATAAACACGGATTCTTAAGCTTTTTGCTCCAAGAGGTTAAAGATCAAACAGAGAAAAAACACAGGGCATAACATGATTCACAAATTTTAACTTGCGCATATTATTTACAATACATACACAATACATAGATATGAATAAAGAAAAGAAGTATTTGTACATAGTTAAGAGAAAACCAGCAACAATTACAAATTATGATCTCAAATCTTTATAAACTAAAAAAAAATACTTTTTTTTTTCTCCCTTTAACACATCTAACAAAATCGCAATAAAAAACTAAAATGAATGTATTATTTGTTATTTATTAGTGACACTAACTTATAAATTACGCATGATTCTAATTTGATAAATAAATTCAATGAAATATGTATATGTTATCAAGAAAGTTTGAATCCTAAATAGAGATGTAAATTTTCCGGAAAAATATAAGTGGCGGAAAAAAACTGATTTTTTACCGGTTTTTTTCGGAAAAAAACGGAAAAATTGGAAAAATTGATTTTTCATGACTGTTTCTCCCAAATAAATTATATTTTCTTAGAGGATATTAAATAATAAACATTTTTTCCCATTTATTTGTATTAAATGAAAATTATTTTCACTTTATATTACAAAATAAAAAGAAAGTAGCAAAGCCTGCTTTTAAAAGTTCAGTTTTTTTTTTTTTTTTTTTTTTTTTCCCCACAGCCTAAGAATTTTTAAAACACTATTGTTTGTTATATCATATCTCTGTTGAAATGTTTTTTCAGTTACATGTTTAACTACCAATTGACATAATGTAAGAACCTGAGCCAATATGTCTGCAGTTTGGAAGGAAATAAATTATGCATTCCATTTACATAAGTTTAGTTTTTAGGTAAATGATACTAGTTTAAAGAAATTGTTGCAGTTTTGTCATTATTATCAATATCAGTATTCAAAAAAATTCCATTGTTTGTTTTTAAAAAAAATGTATATTTTTACATTATTACACTTTTTTCTTACAATTATAATTTTATTTTCTTTAAAAAATATATGTATAGTTTTGGTATAGCTTTCCAATCTCAACTCAAAGTTTTGATTTAGTTTTATAATCTAAATTCGAACAAAACTAAGTTTTAGTTTGACTTACTCAGGTCTGCAACTAAAAAATAGCACAGGATTTATTAACTGCTAAATTTTTTCTCACTAAAACCAGAAAAATATTTTTTTTAAAGTTTAATTAAACGTAATTTTTTTCTTTTTATCCTGAAATCTGGTATTCTATTCTTGAGTAAGAAACCATATTCAATAATGTTTCCATATGATAATTTCATATTTCTAAGAATGGAACTCAAAAGTTATGAAAACAGAACACTAGAAATAGAAAATGATTTGAGGAATTAACAAAAGCAGTTACATTTACATACAGAGATAAACTTCTAGTGTGCTTTAAAAAACTACAAAAATTCAAAGTTTAATCAAGAGGGAATGTATAATTTGGAACATAGTTACTTGTAATAAAATATGTTTTTTTTTTTTTTTTTTTTTTTTTTTTTTCATCGCAGTTGTACTATTCTAATGCAAACTGCCCATGTTTTTGCAACATTACTGTACATTATGGAGGTAAAATGGAGGTCAATTTTAGATTCAATACTTTAATAAAACATTCAATTAATCAACTATAACGAAATCTTGAAAAATACAGCATAGTAGTGCCACCTATAGAGCAATTTACACCAAAAACTAAACAACATTAATATATATCAGGAACTGTCTGAATCTGTAGTTTGATAAAAAATCGTCCTTTAGTCCTTGAGATAGAGCTATTTCGATAACCATGATTAATGCAGCATAGCAGCGTCATCTGTTGAGCAATTTACACCAAAAAGTAATGTGCACAAAATTATATCAAAGATTAACTTAATCTGAAGTTTTATGAAAATACATACATTAATTCTTGAGATAGAACTATTGTGGAAATTATGAATAATGCAGCATAGCAGCGCTATCAGTTGGGTGATATACACTAATAACTAAACATCTCGAGTTTATATCAAGGTGTAACTGAATCTAAAGTTTTGTGAAATTATGTGCATCAGTTCTTGAGATCGGGTGCCCATAAAATTTTTGTCCCATACAGACTCACAGAGTGACAGATATTTTCCCAAAAACTATCAAATTGTGTTCAGGACCTTCTAAAACGTTTAAATACATCAAAAACTGGAATTCAAAATTTGCACGAATTCAATACTTACTTCTTGAAAAGGTAGAAAAAAGTAATAAATGAATGCTTCAAATTTTATTATAAATTTTTAATTTTACCATTTCTATTAATCGGCATATTATTGAAATAATTTTGCACATGAATTAATTTTTAAAAAGAGAAGTTGCATTTAATTATATATCTTGATTTTTTTCATGTAATCCTGCTTTTGTGAAATTGTGAATTTCTTGTATATATACTTATACAAAATATATTCAGAATTTGTGAATACGAAATTATTACTATTTTTAGAGCCATATTTAGACATTTTTAATAAGGTTATTTATGCATATATACAACTTGATAAGATTCAGCTGCTATATGGCATGAGATTTTTTTTTTCTTTAATCACTGCATTTGTGAAAGATTCAATTTGTAGATTAAACTTTTTTCTGAAATGTCTATTTTCAAGAGAAATTTTGCGAAGTGTCTTGTGTTTCAAACAGGAAAAAAATGTGAAGGATCCTTTCAAGTCTTTTAAACAGATTCCTGCTCAGAGATCAGATTACCCACATCAAAGTTTTCAAAAGGGACACTCAACATAGAAATAAATAAAATAAAAAGTATGAGAATGTAGCTATTACAAAATTTTCCCTATATTATTTCATAAATGAAATTTCAATTTTTCCAGTTCGGAAAAATTGAAAAATAAGCCTTCGGAAAAAAACCGGTTTTTTTCCCAATTTTTCCGGTTTTTTTCCGAGCATTCCCATCTCTAATCCTAAATACTTTTAACAGCAACATAACTTAAATCGGATATGTATTTAACGTCTCGAATACATTATAAATTATGGAGTCCTTCGATTTTCACATTACGATTTAAATGAAGACGCTTATGGAATACTATATTAATTGAAACAAAACTGCAAATATAAGAAGCAATAACTTACAATAGTTAAAAGCACATGTTTTAAGAATTTTGAACAATGTTTCATGATCCATATAAGAAGTGAAAGCTTTTTCTTTGTTTTGAATTGAAAGTAAAAACTTATCGGAAACTGAAGATAACAGTGAGGTAGAGTACCATATAAAGTTAAGAATGAAATATAAATAAACCTTATCAATGAGTAAATACTCATTTCCTGAGAAGTAGTAGGGTTTTTTTTTTTTTCTCTTTTTCATTGGCAGTTACGATATTCTTACGAAAGTGAGTTCTTTAAATGTTTTTTATTAAGCATGCAGACACTCGTGCTCCAATCTTTCAGCTATCAGCTGAATTTTTTTTATACACTGTCTTTGTATTTGGGAGTTACCTTTCGTACACTTACTATTCGTTCAGTGATACAACTCCAAAAATGCAGTTTTTTTAGAAAAAAGTCAAAAGACGCTTTTAAGCACGGAATGTAAATTCTTCTTTTATGTAAACTAGATCAAGTTAATTCACAACTTTTATAACTAATCTTAAAACAGTTTGCTTATACGAATATAAGTCAAGTTGCAAACGATTATCTAAACATTTATTTATAGGCAGGATTGAACGCTCGTCAAGGCCGCGCAAATTTTGCGATTTTTTTCCTATTTCTGCGAATTTCGGAAATGGCGCGATGTTCAGAAAATTATTGTAAATTCCATTTTTTTAATTATAAGCATAGTTTTTAAAATATTTCCGTAACGAATGAAGTTTAATCACAAATGTAAATTATTCTTTTAAGCATTTTTTTAAAATTTTATTTCTTTATTTATTTCCATCTAAGCATTAATTTTACATCTAAATTTTTAAGAGCACCTGAGCAATAAAATAGTTCATTTTTTTTAGTTTTTAACTAAATTCGTAAGTTTTAACTAAATGATTATGGACCTAAAATATTATGATGGTAAAAGATTATAAAATAATATAGATTAAGCTTTTTACTTTTTTTTTTTTTTTTTTTTTTTTTTTTTTTTTTTTTTGATAGATTATTTTTATGCTTTGGTACACTTTTCTAAAATATTCTATTTTAGGTAAACTGTTGAAAATTGAAAAATCGAAAATTGTGTAACTAACTTATTTCTTTAAAAATATCACACATTGTAGGTCAAAGTGAAAAATCAAAATAAAATAAAATAATGATGAATAATAATATTAATATGTTTTTAGAATTTTTAGGATTTTCAAAATTTTTGAGTAAAATATTTTTAATTTTATTTCTTTCAATCCAAATAAATTGTACCAATTTTAAAAATAATTCTGTCTTTAAAAAAATTAATAATAATAGTAATAACACTACAACATTTGAGATAGAAGGGGGGGGAAGTGAAAAAATGAATATAAAGCAGTAGATCATAAATGAAAGATAAAAGGTACATAATTAGTAAGAATTTGGCGAATCCAAAATTGAAATCCGTTCTGTTTCAAACTAGCCAAAGAAGCAATCAAATGATTGTCAGTTTCAATAGAATTGTTCAGACATTGAATGATTGGATACGCGAGCATTTCTACATTTCCAGTTGTGGCTTTACAAAATATAGTGCGATCTGCCTGTTTGTCGTTATTATTATTAGTATTGTTATTAACATAGGACATGTTTTTTTTTTTTATTATCTATTATTTTGGCATAAAAAATGTTTTTATTATTATCTGCATATGGTAATGATAATACAGTAGCTTCAATACATTTCTTATGACGTTATTTATGATTTAATATTTAATAGCAACATATGTTTAGACATTGTTTTTGTGTAAAAAATTTCATAGAAATCTATAACGGTGGGTGACATGGTCTGAATGAAGTGACATGAAATGACCCACTAATAACAAAAATTTCGCTTAAGGGTGTATTTCGATTCAAACTGCTTATTTTCCGATTTATTTTTAAATTCATTTTTCCTCACATATGCATCAAACTTTCAAATTCTCTTATTTAGAAAGTACACAAGGTGCGGTGATTGTCGATTCTTTTTATAAATGCAGAAATTATTGAAAAAAAAAAAAAAAAAAAAAAAAGCAATCAAAAATGGCATTTTGACCCGATTTTTCCGAAGCGGGAGATCTGGAAACGAAAAAAAGGGTCAAACTGAGAAGGTAATTGTTTATAAATCGAGTTCTAACGAATGGAGCGTAAAAAGACATCACACGGCACCTTATGAGTCTCTTCAAAAATCCCTTCAGCAAGTTTCATGTTTCTACTTTTTAAAATGAGTCTGAAATTATATCGGAAAAATTTGGGCTGTTGAAGGTAAAAAATCCTTTTTTCGAATACATCCTTAAATGTTTCTTTCTTTCTTTCTTTTCTTTCTTTCTTTTTTCTTTTTTTTTTTTTTTTTTTAATTTTTAGAAAAAAGAAAAAAAATTACGTGAATAACATTGACACTAACTATCCAGATAAATGCATTAGAGTTTAACGAATATCTTAATGTCTGAAACATTACGAGTGTTGTGTTGAGTAATATTACATTGATATTCAAATGACAATTGCCTAAAGAAGAGTTTTTTGGGTGTGATTCGAAAATATTATATTACAAGATTTAACTGATATTATAATTTCCTAATATTTTTTGTGCTTTATTATTCATGATTCTTTCAGAAAAGTAACCTTTATTTTAAATTTAAAAAGCGAAAAATATATTTAAAATGAAACAAGCGCAAACGCTGGAAAGAGAATTAAGCAAATGTTTATTATTATTATTACAAAATGTTTAAACGTTAAGGAAGTCATATAGTAAATGCATAGACACCTTTTGACATTATTGTATGTAAATAGTTACAAAATTATTTGTTAAAACAAAATATTATTCAATTAAAAAATCCAAAAGGGTCAAAGAGTTTTGTACTCTTGAGGATTCAATTATTTCGAATTTCGTTTAAAAAATAAATTAATTAAATTTAAAATAGTGGCTATTTTTTCAAACGAACAATTTGCGATAAAACTTTAAAAAAAAAAACTAGAAAAAATTTAAGTCTTTTTAATTCAGTTTTAATACAACATTTTTCCAATTGTTTTTATATATACTTTCTATACCCAAGCGATTAGTATGCAAAATAACGATACTATATATTGATTAGATTTTTAAAATATCACTAAAACTTATTATTATTACTATTATTTATTATTTGACGAGCTGCTTTCAATTTATTAACGTAAAAGCTAAAAACCACAAAAAAATGTAAAAACGCTGCTCTGAAAATGTTTAAAAATGATGATAATAGTATAGTAAGACGCGAAAAGCTTTTGTTACTTAAAAATTGGAAATATCGTCTCGATTTAATTTTAATTAATGTTAAAATTTTCTAAAATACAATTATTGCTATAAATTCTTTAGTAAATGAAATTTTAACTTTATTAGGTATTCAGATGCTTTTCTTTAAAGAATATAGTTACAGTCAAGTATGTAAATCACAAATATTTTTTCTTAACATTTTTTAATAAATATATAAATATGATAAAACAATATTATTTAAGTTACTTCATTATAACAGTATTATTACAAATTGCAAATATGATAAAACAATATTATTTAATTTAAGTTACTTCATTGTAACAGTATTATTACAAACAACCGTTACTAAAAGCATTATTATTTTTTTTTAACAGAACAATTTTATTCTTTTTCAATGTTCAGGTGAGCATTTATTATGCTCTAAATGAAAATAATCACCAAAAACAAATTATTATTTGTCTAATAGTGATGAACAACCTTTTTGAACAAAAATTGTTTGCCACCAGAATATTTGAAAAGTGACGTTTGTTTTATTTAATAACAAAGTTTCTGTTATTATTATAAGGAAAATTATTTTGCATAGAAATAGTGGTATCTTTGTGGCCGGTGGGTCAAAGTTTGTGCACCTCCAGCTCTAATAAATTAAAAAATAATAGCCACCTAAAAAATCTTGGTACAAAAAGACTTGATTTCTACTTTTAAAACTAACTAAAATGAATAAGATTGTATTTACAATGAACCAGTTAAAAGTTCGCAAAAATCTTCACAAATGGATTCATTAGTGTACTTTTTAAAATGTAATTGCTAATTACTTAATACTTAACAAAACTTACAAACATCACAAACTGATTTGTTAATGTATATTTTTAATAAAATTGTTAATGAGCATTTGCGTAACAGTGGTAAAGCAAGGTATTAAGCGCGGATGAAAAACATCTTAGTCATAAATATATTTATAAATGCTAACTTTATAATGAAAACAGCGGTTCTTAAACTATGGATCGCGGCGAGTGTTTTGGTGGGCCGTGGAACAATCAACATTTGTCACAAAAATATAACTTTTATCTCCTCTGCTTAAAAAAAAAAAAAAATAAATAAATAACAATTTATAATAGCAAAAAATATTCCAAGATAAAATAATTAATTTTCATGTTGATAAATATATCATTGGAATATCCATACATATCTAAATCAACTTTGAATTCCCTGATGAGGTTCTCTATACGACGTAAAGTGTGAATGTGCTTTTTCTACTTTGCTGTTTTTGAAGAACACAAAGTACAGAAACAAACTGCATTTAGAAAGTGACTTAGTATTAAAATTAGCTAGTTTTAACCGTGATATAAAATACTCTCATCAGTAAATAAACACCGGTGTAAGAAATTTCAGTGTCTAAAATGTACTCTTTTGATAATAGTTAAACTCGTTTTTATTTTTATTTGTAGTTTGTGTGTTGTTTTAATTATTATGTCATTTCCAGACATCGGGATTATTATTTCTTGTTTTTGTTGATCGTATATGTTTCGTACACTAGTTAAAATTTTCCTTTTTCATAGGATAGGTTAAATCGATAGCTTAAACTCGTAATACAACAATTTCCATACAAATATACATCCTTATATTAGGTGGGTCGCGAAATATTTTTTAGATTAAACGTGGGTCACATATCATTAAAGTTTGGGAACTGCTGGTTTAGAATCGTTTTGTAGCAATGCAAGAAATATTTTAACACTTTCATTGCGGTGGACACATGATATAATCACCTAAATTTAATTCCAAAACTGAAATGGTATCAATAATATTTTACTAAAATTTTAGTTTGATAATAAGAGTGCAAAAGAGCAGGTTTTTATTTTCCAAAAATATTCGCTTGAAAATTTTGGTGTCAGTCAATTATTTCATCATTTTATACACAGAATTTTTCTGCTCCTGATAAACGAGTTATCTTGTCCCTCGCGACGAAAGTGTTAAAAATTGCAATTGATTTTAATTTGAAACAATGTAGCTGTATAGCACATTAAATATATTCTATATAAGTGCTCAGAGTTAAATAATTTTTGCTTCTTTAATTTTCTTCAATCAGTCGCCGGTTATGGATAAATGAATGTGTATCAGATCAGGGCAAAATGAGAGGGAAGTATTTAATTTATTAAAGAGAATAATAAGACATTATCGCATTTCTAAATTTATTTCTGTAAAATTACTTTTAAATAATATTTAAACTTCTTGACAGTAATTGTAAACTGCCAATTATGCTATAATATACAGAAATCGTTCGTTTCAAAGAAAACAGAGTTGAACCAAACGAAAAACGTAGTGTGAGTATTAAATAAATGGATATAATGAAATTATTTACATATCGACGGTAAACAAGTGCATGCAATGAAATTTCACGCTACATAATCTTAATTAATCTAACGGTAATCGGAAAATCAAATATTATACGGCTACAACTTGTGAAACATATGTATGTAACGTATATCTTTCCTTTTCTCCTAACTTTACTCTCTTATTTATTTATTTATTTTGAACAACATTTTAAAAGAAAATTCGTTTTGAATAGATATGTTCTAGAAGCTGTCAAGAGGCTCAAAAACAAGCCACGTCAAGAAATTCGCCTTACTCCGTAAAAATAAAAACCTCAAGGCTCTGATCAATGTTTCGAAGCGTTGAAGCTTCAGCCGTCCGAAAATAAATCTATTCATTGCACTGCTACCTCAACACGCGCAGTTGTACAATGCAAATAAAACGCAACTGCTTGCTTAATTCGCACCGGAATTGGTACACAGAAATAATACACTCTGCTCTCAGTCACCCCGTAAGCTTGCCGTCTTAAGAATGCCGCTATTTAGTACCAATTACCCCGAGGCACGACCCAGTAACGGTTCACATTTGGCGAATAGTTCACGTTTGGCGATCAAATATCACTACATATGCGGGCGTTAGCTTGGGTAAATGTGCATCAATGTTATCTTCCCACGTGATACAAAAGGAAAACAATGGCAAAATAAACGGCCAAAAATATGCAATCTTACCTGGCTCATATGTGTCCCGAATTGTGTCAATGTCCAGGTGAACGTTTCTGCATTATCCAGCGTAGTGAAAATACTAAACAAAACTTATCACTACTTGTAATCATTCACGCGCTTTGTAGCTGAGCAGGAGCCGCGGCGTCTTGTCCGCTCTCCCAGCATGCACTGCTCACAGCTCGGTTTGCCGGCAGACCTACTACTATGCGGACGATTCGATTGTCGGATGGGGAAGAGACAGGCACCGTCTGTGCCGGAGGGGAATGTTTTGTTTTGGAGAGAAGTAGTGAGGTTGTAACATTGCGTCACGATAATGAGCTGCGGTACCGGGCAGCTTGTACACGTGTAAAACTGGGAAAAGCGCGGAGAATGAAAGATCAATTTTTTATGTTTTTTGCTAATTTTGAGACATTATCAGTTTTGGAAAAAAAGAAAAAAGACATAAATAACTTAGGAAACATTACAAAAATCATTTTTACAAACGAAAAAAAATGTAGAAGAAATATTTTGTGATAGAGAATTGAAAAAAGAAGATATAAATAATGTCAGACGTATTAGAAATGTGTTAAGTCTATTATATATTCTGAAAGAAAAAAATAGTATTAATTTCATAGAATAATAATAATAATTATTAGCCCGAAGGAAATGTTTTGTTTTGAAAAGTAGTGAAGTTGTAACATTGCGTCACGATAATGAGCTGCGGTACCGGACAGTTTGTACACGTGTAAAACTGAGCGAAGCGCGGAGAATGAAAGATCAATTATTTTTAATGCTTTTTTGTAAAGTTTGTGATATTATCAGTTTTGAAAGAAGTAAAAGACATAAATAACTTATGAAACATCACAAAAATCATTTTTAACAAAAGAAAAAAAAATAGAAGAAAAAATAACGCGAAGAAATATTTTGCTATAGATAATTGAAAAGAGAAGATATAAATTACTTCAGGCGTACTACAAATGTGTTCAGTCAATTATATTTCTTATCAAAGGCAACGTCTGAGCCAGAGGGGGATGTTTTGTTTTGGGAGAAGTAATGAAGTTGTAACATTGCGTCACGATAATGAGCTGCGATACCGGGCAGTTTGTACACGTGTAACTGAGCGAAGCGCGGAGAATGAAGGATCAATTATTATTATTATTATTATTTTATCTTTTTGCAAAATTTGAAATATTATCAGTTTTGGAAGAAAAGTAAAAGACATAATAAATAACTTATGAAACACCACAAAAATCATTTTTACAAAAGAAACAAAAATAATGAGAAGAAATATTTTTTGATAGAGAATTGAAAAGAGAAAATATTAATAACGCAAGTTGTAGTACGAATGTGTTGAGTCTATTATATTTTGTTGAAGAAATAATAGTATAAATTTCAAATAATAATAATAAGTATTAGGGAAAAGTACCGTCTGTGCCAGAGGGGAATGTTTTGTTTTGGAGAAGTTCATTGCGTCATGTTAATGAGCTGGTACCGGGCAGTTTGTACCCGTGTAACTGAACTAAATGGAAAGAATAAAAGATTTTTTTTTTTTTTTAATCTTTTTGCAAAACTTGGGATATTATTGGTTTCGGAAAAGAAAATTAATATATATATATATATATTATCTAAAACATCACAAAAATCATTTTAGCAAAAGAAAAAAAAAGAGAAAAGAGAAAATATAAATAACGTTAGATGTATTGCGAATGTGTTGAATCTATTACATTTCTTATCGAAGGCATCGTCTGCGTCAAAGGGGAATGCTTTTTTCTGGAGAAGTGTAGTGAGGTTGTAACATTGCGTCACGATAATGAGCTACGGTACCGGGCAGTTTGTACACGTGTAACTGAACAAAAGCGCGGAGAATGAAAGATGAATTATTTTTTTACGTTTTTGCAAAATTTGGAATATTATCAGTTTTGGAAAAAGAAAGTAAAAGATATAAATAGCGTATGAAATATCACAAAAAGATTTTTACAAAAGAAAAAAAAATAGGAGAAAAAATAATGAGAAGAAATATTTTGCGATAGAGAATTGAAAGGAGAAGATATAAATAATGTCAGATGTATTACGAATAAGTTGAGTCTATTGTATTTTCTTGAAGAAATAAAAGTATAAATTTCATAGAATAATAATAATAATTAGGGAAAGGCAACGTCTGTGCCAGAGGGGAATGTTTTGTTTTGAGAGTAGTGAGACTATAATATTGCGTCACGATAATGAGCTGCGGCACCGGGCCGTTTGTACACGTGTAAAACTAAGACAAGCACGGAGAATGAAAGATAAGTTTTATTTTATGCTTTTTGCAAAGTTTGAGACATTATCAGTTTTGAAAAAAAAAAATAATAATAAAATAAAATAAAAGACATAAATAACGAATGAAACATCATAAAAATCATTTTCTCAAAAGAAGAAAAAAAGAGAAAAAAAATAATGATAAGAAATATTTTGCGATATAGAATTGAAAAGAGAAGTTATAAATAATCTCAGACGTATTAGAAATGTGTTGAGTCTATTATATTTCTTAAACAAATAAAAGTATAAATTCCATTGAAGAACTTTTATTACCCAGGGGAAATTGTATTTTTAAATTATACATTTTGTATTTTTGGGAGAAAAAAAAAAGCATTATCGTATTATCAATTTTTTCCTTTTTTTCTTTCTTTTCTTTTCTTTTTTTCTTTTTTAGGAACGTTTTCGTTTTTGAAAGGAAAAAAGGAAGCTTGTAGAAAAT
This sequence comes from Maratus speculifer, assembly GCA_964019185.1. Lineage (NCBI taxonomy): Eukaryota > Metazoa > Arthropoda > Arachnida > Araneae > Salticidae > Maratus > Maratus speculifer. Next base: position 118,655,255 of record OZ025295.1, on the reverse strand, counting down.
AATGATGTAGATATAAATAATGTTAGAAGCATTACGAAAATAACATATTTTTCTTTCTTTCTTTCTTTCTTTTTTTTTTAAGTTTTTCTTTTAACGTAAAAACAGTATGTCTGAGATATATTATGTACTGTTTCGTTTTTTTTAGATAAACGACATACACACACACACACACGAAAACACTACCTTTTGCAGTCGTTATCGTTGTGCGACTTTTAAAAAATTCCTTCATAACTTTTGATTATGTCACCGCAGTAAAGCAAAATCACCCCCACAGAAAACTATGTATGTATGTGTGTGCGTGTACGTACTAAATTTTGTCCGCACGCTAGAAGTCGTAATTATACACAGATCGTCTTCAAACTCACCAAAAACTTTGACATGGGTAATATTGGGTAGGGAATTGGAAATCGGTAAAATCGGCCCTAGGGAGGAAAATTGGGAGAGGTTGTCGTGAAAACCGAAAACAAAGTAACTTTTTAATTATAAAATATATCAAATTAGTTTAGAGTTATTTTTTCTAAAAAACGAGCCAAAAATTTATGCATGACAGATTTTTGAGTTTATAACTTCGAAATTCTAAAGATATCAATGATTCTTGAAATTATAACTTCGTCAATTCTAAAGATATCAAATCTAATAAATAAGGTACCCTGGGGTAATAACGCCATGTTAAGGTTCTAACAATTTTCACGGCTCAGTTTTAATTTATATTTTTCAAACAAATATATGATTTGATACAGCAACTCATTGATTATCTATATAAAAAAAAAAAATAATTTAACAGATATGTATTCAGAAAATGTAATGGCGTGATTTCTTGACCAATGCTATTTGGCGTTATTACCTACCTATATGGGTAATAACGCCATGCAAACAAAACTATGAAATAAGATGGAATAATGGCATGTAGTTTGCCCAATTCTAAAAATACAAACTCTACAAACTTAGAAAATGACAAATTGCATTCTAAGCTATTGAAAATGTTCAATTTTTTGTGAAAGTGTAAGAAAAATAAAGGTGTGGTGTGTGTGTGGGGGGGGGGGGAGGATAAGGCAAAAGAATATCAGACCGTGAGCTTCTTTTTGCTTAAAAAGGACTGCTTAAATAGAATTATTAGAAACATTGCATAGTTTTAACTGTGTTTATTTGAATCAGTATTCAGGATGTAGCTCAGCCACTGTAAGGAATCCAACCAGGGTATTAATGCCAAGGATTGGTATTATTACCCCGTTATAGTTATTGCGCTGTACATTTTAAATTACAAATTATCTCGAGAAGAAATCCAAAATCTTCAACAATATTTTGAAAGTCCATGAAATGTACTACAAATTTATGGAATTAACAAAGTATTTCCGGATGAAAAAAATAGTCTTCACATCACAAAACGTATCTCGCAAATTTTAGATCAAGCGTTAATTTTAGTTGCTTGTAAAAACAATAAGACCTAAAAATGAAACAAATTAACTTGAAGCTGTTTTTTGCGATTTATATGACTCAAAACCCTTCTGCGCAGAGCACATGGGTGTCATTTACCAGATTATTTCATAATTATGCAAAATATTAGCACTTGGCGTTATTACCCCGCCTGGCGTTATTACACCAGACCACCTTATTATAATTCTTCTTAATATTATCTAAAACTTTTGTCCAGAAAAGTTTTTGATAAGATCAACACTTACCGGGAAAAAAAAATAAAAACGAAAAGAAAAAAGGGGATATTGAAGAAGAAAAAAAAAATCATAACTTCATCACTTAACAAGATATCAAATCCTCTTAAGGGTGTTCTCAACTGCTCCAATCAACAAGCGCAAAACGTTTTGGCACATTTACAATTTCCTTTTTTAACACAAAGATATGAAATTGGAATGCCTGTCTATGGATGCGAATTCGAATGGAACTTATTTTTCCATTTTATTATATTTAAATTACCTATCCAGTTCTAAGCTATTTCGATCATGTGATCATCCGTTTTTCTTCTGCTTTTCGACCGGTTTTTCTGCTTTCGTCAGAAAATGTGCTCAAAAACGTAAACTTTGAAGGCTTGTTATGAAAGATCTATTGTGTTTTTTAAAAAACAGAAAATTGAGTGCAATTAGACAGTTTCTGAATATCAATCCTTGCTATTTTCAAGCATTTCTGAATAAAAATAAATTAAAGCATATGTCACAAAATTGCCCGTTTTGATTTAAGAACACCCTTAATCCCTTGGGGACGAGCGACACGTATACGTGCCGCAAAAAGGCTTAAGGATGCTTGTTTATCCCCACCAGTAAAATGTTACTGTAAAATTTGAATTATTTAATCGGAGCATTTTATTGATACAATGAGGCTCAAATTTCTGTTTTTAAAAAATGGTGATAAAACATTAAAAATTTCGTAAAAGATTCCCGTCGCGAAAGGGTTAAGTTTAATATAACATGTACATATTAGAATACAGTTTTTCAATAGAATACAGAATAATAGAATACAGAAGTCAGAATTATGAGTATAAACACTGCGCTTAAAAACTTATCTGTGTGTCTGAGTGCTTTGAAATAAAAGAAAATCTATACACATCATGAGATATGGATACCATTTAGAAATAATTAAATATGCATGATGCCGAAAAAATATGTTTTCGGAATCATGCATATAAAAACCTTTGCATCCACACACATATAAAAAAAAGATAGATTTTCTGAAAACTATTATTTTAGCACAGTAAAACTTATTGGTAAAGTTATCATACGAATTGAATATTTCCAAATGAGTTAATTTGAATCTGGGTTAGGTTTTTGACGTCAAAAACTGGTTCTTCACATGGTAGCGGTAAAAACCGTGTTTTTACCGGTTTATTCCGTCAAAAACCTATCATTTTTTATATTCCACCGATTTATAATCTAAGTACAGCATACAATGCACTTCTAGATTGATTTTTCTTTGTTGTTCTTGTTATTACCATTATTCATAACTACACTTGAGTAGTATAGTAGTGGGGGTTCCAGCCCACCCGCTGGACGGTGGTGACCTCTAAGAGGGGTCGAAGGTCATCCGGTGTTCGAGCTGTAAGAGGGGGGGGGAAGGTCATCGGGCGTCACGCAAGATTAAGATGACGTCATCTTATAGGATGAGTGTGTTTTAGATAAGAATTTTTTTTTTTAATTTTAAGCGGGAATTTTAGGGAGTAAGAATTTTTTTCGGCGTACTATAGTACGATGATGTTTTTTAATTTTAATGCGGGGACTTTAAAAATTTCAGTGAACTTTAGTTTAATGATTTATTTTTTGAATTTAAGCAGAAATTTTGGGTAGATTGATTTTTTTTTTTTTCACCGTGTTTTATATTAGGGGTTAAGCGGATATTTTGGGACACAGAATGTTTTTTTCTGTACTATTGTACGAGTGGTTTTTAATTTTAATGTGGCGACTTAAAAATTTTCAGTGAACTTTAGTTTAAGGATTTATTTTTTGATTTTAAGCAAAAATTTTAGGGAGATTGATTTTTTTTTTTTCACAGTGTTTTAAATAAGGGGTTAAGCGGATATTTTGGGGACATAGAATGTTTTTTTTTTCTGTACTATTGTACAAGTGGTTTTTAATTTTAATGTGGCGACTTAAAAATTTTCAGTTTGGTGTAATTTAAGAGTTTATTTTTAGATTTTTAGCAGATATTTTGGGGAGATTGATTTTTTTTTTTCACCCTGTTTTATATGAGGGGTTAAGCGGGTATTTGGGAAGACAGAATGTTTTTTTCTGTACTATTGTACGAGTGGTTTTTAATTTTAATGTGGCAACTTAAAAATTTTCAGTTTGGTGTAATTTAAGAGTTTATTTTTTTTATTTTAAGCAGAAATTTTGGAGAGATTTATTTTTTTTTTCAACTGTGCTCTTACATGATGAGTTAAGCGGGTATTTTGGGGGAAATTATTATTTTAGCCTAATCATACGCGAAGGATATATTTTTTTTTTTTCGGGGGTTGATATTTTAATGAAGAATTAATTAAGGAGGGAGCATTTATGGTGAATTAATGAATTATTTTTTTAGGAGTAATTTTGTTAAGATTGAATTATTTTTTCATTTTTTGGAGTTTTACGCGGATATTAATGTTTAATAGGGGGACTTTAAATTTTTTTTTTTTTTTTTTTGCAATGAAATTGACGTGCGCTCGTCGATCTAACCGTTCGGAGTTTATAGTTTTCTTCAAATCATGTATGAATATTGGTTTAGAATTTCTTAGAATGACTTCCACCACCTTTATCTCTATCCATTATCATTAATAACACATGCTGGTAATGGGAATTTGGGAATGACAATTTTGAATATTTATTTAATGAAGGAACTTTAAAATTATTTCGAGTGTTATTTTTAGTCAACTAGGTTATACACTTGATATTTCAGAATAGTTAAAAAATAACTTTAAAATTTGAATGAAAAAATATGTTTCAAAATGGGATTTTACGTGCTAGCGTTGAATCGCACTCGTCGCCCTAACGGTTTGGAATGTGTGGTTTTCTTCGAACCTTGGTGAAAATTTAATTGAATTGATTATTATTATTATTTTGTGTGTTGTATGTATGTGTATGTATGTGTGTGTTGTATGCATGTAGGTGTGTGAATGTATGTTTGTGTGTCGTATGCATGTGTGTGTGTGTGAATGTATGTTTGTGTGTTGTATGCATGTGTGTGTCTATGTGTTGTATGTATGTGTATGTTGTATGTATGTGTGTGTGTGTATGTATGTATGTGTGTTTTGTATGTATGTACATGTTAAATGTATGTGTGTGTAATTTTTTTTTACCGATAGGTGTGATCTTTAGCTGAAAGTGACCTAGGGTCAAAACTTTTACCCAGGAATCGCCACGGGGAGGCAGATCACATGATTCCCGTATTGCACACATTTACATACATTATTTCGAGCGATATTTTTAGTGAACCATAATATGCAATTGAATTTGTAGAATAATTAAAAAAATAACTTTAAAATTTAAATGAAAGAATGTTTCAAAATGGAATTTTACGTATTAACATTTAATCGCGCTCGTCGGTTTTTACTGTTTGGAGTCTATCATTTTCCTTTAACCTTGGAAAACCTTGCGTTAATAAGGATATTTCAGAAAGACCCCCACTTTGGGTACTCTTTTAAAATAATATTTGTAATGAGATGTGTTCACGCGCGTCGACCTAACTGTTTGGAGTATCAACATAAAATCAACAAATTAATACAAAATATTTCACACAATAAAAAAACGAAATATTAAAATCGCCAACTCAAAATGAAATCTCATGCAATTAGAATAAAAACATTAAAAAAAATAGCCAAATTAAAAGATTATTCTTATCTCACAATAAATATTCTGAAAGACCTATTCAAAAATTCTAGATGAGATTAAAGTTTTTATTCAAAATTCAAATAAAACTTCTTAAGTTTTGACATGTCTCTAAAAAATTAAAGCAAACATTTTTTCAAAGTATAATTATCAAAGATTAATTTTTCTATTAATTAACTCGTGTAAAGATAGTTCAAAGTGCAATGATTCACCATTTGCTTTTTAAATCTTAGAATATATTATCTGTGATATAAACATCACGTTATGTAAAAAATATAAATAAATATTAGTAGTTTTAAAATAATTTTTTTTCGAATGGGTAGTTTGATAAATTAATAACATTAAAATTTTTTGGATAAAAAAAAAAATAATAATAATAATAACGATTGAGAAACTAACCATTTCAAAATATTTTCTTGGCATAAATGAAATTAAAAGTATTAAAACCCTTTTCAAAATATTTTTATAAAACCAACTTTCATGCAATTCAAAAAGTTTTTATATGAAAATTGAATATTTTTTTTTTCTTAAGAGAAATATTTTACGTGAGTGAAAAAGTGAGAGTCAGTTAATTTATGAATCACTTTAAAATATTACCACGCAATAAATTGTTTTGAAACTATATTCTTAAACATATTAATATTTAAAAGTTAAGTCATTTTATACATTTTATATTCAAATTATACTTACCAACATATGAATTCGCCTTCATTCTGCACTCTCTTGAAGAATAATGTTTGATAAACTCTTATCAACACAGCATGTTGTTGTGAATCATTAGCAAGTTAAGACAGGTATGATATGAGTAATCGATAGGGTTTTTCCAAAGAGGTGAAGTCATTCTTATCAAATCCTATTCTGAATGAGAAATATTTCAATTGCAATTAACTTCAGATTTTGTTATTTAATAATTATTTTTTTTAATTTGACAATTTTAATTAATGTTTATTATTGTTAGACATTATATTTGAAAATCATTTAAACTTTTAGCTTTTATTATTATTATTATTTAGATATTAAGAAGTGACGAAGACCTGTAGAATTAATCTCATCTTAAAACTGATTAATATTCGAAGAAAAATTTATTCTGTTATCTTTAAATTTACCAAACATATATCTTAATATTCATTAACACACATCTTATTTAATGAATAATATATTTGATGAATAATATATTTTATAATATATATGAGATTTTAATCTTTTTTTTTTAAAAATTGGGTTATGTTATTTCATACACATACGTTCTTATTCGAAAATTCAAAACCATAAAAAACATCGTTGGTTGATTTTTTATTTTTAATTAGACATTGTATTGGAAAAGCATTAAAACCTTTCATTTTTATCTCATTTAGACTTCAAAAAGTGTCGAAGATCTAACTGCTTTGCAAAGACTTAAAACTAGTGATTTGATGAGTCATACTTTCTGTGGGTTGTTTTCAATTTTGGAATTATCTTAATTAATTACCAAACTTCTCATTTTTTTAAACACCACACTAATCATTGCCCCCATTAAATCACGTAAATATAATTTATATAGTTTATAATTATCAGTTTTATACTAACATTTGAGACCTATACGTATGTGTTGTATTAATTCTTTTAGTTTAATTCATACAAATTTTAACTAAAGCATCCTGTGCTAGTTTTCATACATTTATTATCACATCACGTGATAGAATTTCTTGCGATGTTTTAGAAATAATAGATATTTAATTTTTTTTTAAATTAGTTAATAACATGAAAAAAATTTAATTGCTTTTTAACATGAATCTTTTAAGAAAAACATATTTTATTCTGAAACATTAAATTTAAAAACTAACTCTTAAGAATATGACTTGATGCAATTTACTCATTTTAAACAAGTTAACTTTACTAATTATCGTTAAAATTATTCATTTACCAATGATTTAAACTTCACATTTTAAAGTTATTTATATAATATACTAACATTTAATTATAATAGGTTTAATTTTATTAAAAATTCTGAATAAAATAAAATTTATACTTTAAAAAAAATTATAACACCATTTAAAAATATTAAACAACAACAACAACAAACTTATAATTAAGAGATGAATAAATATAAATATATGAATCACACAATAATAAAAAGAAATACTTAATCATTCATAAAAATTCTTCCCTTGAACATTCACATGTATGTTAGTAAAAATATAACACTAAAGTTTTCAAAAAGATTATAAGCGTTTCCAAATCAACAAAGAAAATTGAGTATTAAATATCGAATAATGGATATGCACTTTTTACACTCACATCTTACAATGTAATTAGTAACCAAATGTAATGATTTTTAAGCATGTCTTCTTAAATTTTTTTTTTCAATGAAAGACTATCACAGTTGAATATTTAGCTTTCTCTTCATAACTTTATCGAGAAATATATAATGTATACCACACGATTTCATTAAATGAATCACAATACAATTCAAACTTCTCATTTTCAATGTTTTATATATACTAGTGTTTATCAAATAGGTGTTTATTCTGAACAATCATTACTTAGTATATTGATGAAAAGTTTGTGTTGAACGGTTTTTAACTCAAATGGTGTGAGAGAAGGATATATTAGGACAGAAGTTATTAAATATAGAGTCTTTAAAGTTTATACCCGTGCAAGAATTGGCATTTCAAGAAACAAAGTTGTGTTATATTTGAAAGCATTTTTTATATTCGAAACGCACACGTGATCACGATCACATCACTGAAGAGTATAGAGAAGCTGTTTATGTTGTATATCATAGGTTCCCAACGGGGGCGGTACCGCCCCCCAGTGGGCGCTGGAGCCTTCCAGGGGGGCGGTGATGGGTCCAGAGGAAAATGGGGGGCGTTAAGACAGTCAAGGGGGGCGGTCATGACGTTTCTAACTATTTAAGAAATTAATATAATGAAACTAGTTCACACGTCTCCCCGGTGTTGCATGGACGATGATAAAAATCTTAAATATAGCTTTAAATGAAAATCTATGAAAACGATCCTAGAACTGGGAACTACTATTACCTGTCGCAGCTTGAAGCGAGGGACAATTTTTCATTCGCAGTAATGGCGTGCGACGCTTTCTTTGGGCTTGTTTGTGGTCAAGTGAAATGCTATTTGGCTTGCATAAGCTGATGCTCTGAACGCTGTTTTTTTTCATTCTCGCAGCGACAAATAATTTGATTTTGTCGTGTTTTATGAAATAAAAATGTTATTTAACCTTTTGATTTAGTAGAAAACGCATTGATCAAAATAATATCAAGATCATTAGTGCAGAATTTGTTACATTAAGCTCACTAAAAGCTTAATAACTAGAAGGTTTTTTTTTTAAACCGGCATTTCAAAAAATGTTGGAAATATGACGACTTATGCCTGAATAGAGGTTTCTAAACAAACTATAGTTTGTTTTCGAGATTTTTGAAGTTTTAAGAAATTTTTTGAAATGAAGCTATGAAGCCTTCTAGATTACAAAAGCATTTGAGTAAAATGCATGCTTATGAAAAGGACAAAGATTTATCTTATTTTTAAGCCATGGAAATGAAATATTTAAAACAGTGAACTGTATAAAGCCTTTTTTGAGTTGTTTTCTACATAAGAAGATGATGAACTGCGGGATTCATATATATACATAATATAACATTGTTAATAGAAAAAGTGGGAAACCACACACAATTGGCGAGGTATTAATCTTGCTGGAAGTCAAACAGGTAATAACTGTTTTTCATCATAAAACACCGTCAGATATCATTAAAAAATCCCTCAAAAGTAATAATTCAGTACAAAGAAAAATAGATGAAATAATTAAAGAGTTGAAATATCATTCTGGAATTACTTAAAGACTTGAAATGTTTCCATTCAACTCGAATCAACACCACCAAATAACGAAGCACTACTCTTATAATATGTCCAATTCATAAACGAAGAAAAAAAAATGTGGAAAGTTATTATTTGCTAGAAATTTGGTAACTGATACAAAGGGAGAATCGATAGATTCAATTCCTATTCATAATATTTTGTCAGCAGCTACTGATGATGCTCCAGCATTGACATTGTATCATAGGTCATTTCGAAGAAGCAGTACCAAATGTACCGTAAAATGGGGTGAATCGGAACACTTTTCAACTTTAACGTTAAAACTAGTCGTTGGGGGCCACCGTAATACTTACCCATCATGGATATGTATATGAAAATAAAACAAGTGAAACTATTTATACAATGCATTGCAATTCATAAACAAAATTTAAATATTGTTAATATACATAGTAATGTTATATTAAAGAACTGCTGATGTACCAATTTCGACAAATTATGTAAAACGCCAAACTATTCAAGTAGTACCGAACTGCGTAAAAGAAACATCCTTATAACTCCAAAAATAATAATTCTATTAACTAACAATTAACTGCGTCGGATTAAGCTTCTCATTTCCAATTAAAATATACCTCTGAATTGAAATTTGAATGAAATACAGGGGCATGAAAAATCGAAGAATGTGGAAAACAACATTACAAATATCTCGGCAACTAATTATCCGATCGACTTCGTTCTATATGCAAAATGTGTGTTATTTTATTGCCTTTTACGTCCATTCCTTAGAACAAAAAAATTCGAAAATTTTTCTGTACCTTTCATCAGAACGAATTTTTCGAGAGTCCGAAAAAAATAGTTCCGGATAATCGAGGTTGCTGATATTAAATAGGGTTCGTCCCATTCTTACATACTAACTACATACAAAATTTCAAGTCTCTATCTCAATTTGTTCGGGAGATAGAGCGTTTACAGACAGACAGACGGCAAAATTTTTTTCTAAAAATATGTTTTTCGGAATCTTCACTATCTAAAACGTATAAATCCGTCAAAAAAATTTTTTCGATTTTCAAAACGATTGCATGACTTACCCTATACTACGTATGATGGGTAAGTAAAAAAGCAATAACTGATTTTTTCATTTTACTTACCCATCATACGTTGTATAGGGTAAGTCTTGCAATCGTTTTGAAAATCGAAAAATTTTTTTTGACGGATTTACACGTTTTAGATAGTGGAGATTCCAAAAAACATATTTTTAGAAAAAAAATTTTGCCGTCCGTCTGTCTGTCTGTCTGTCTGTCTGTCCGTCTGTCTGTCTGTCTGTCTGTCAGTCTGTCTGTCTGTAAACGCTCTATCTCTCGAACAAATTGAGATAGAGACTTGAAATTTTGTATGTAGTTAGTATGTAAGAATGGGACGAACCCTATTTAATATCAGCAACCTCGATTATCCGGAACTATTTTTTTCGGACTCTCGAAAAATTCGTTCTGATGAAAGGTATATAAAATTTTTCGAGTTTTTTTGTTCTAAGGAATGGATGTAAAAGGCAATAAAATAACACACATTTTGCATATAGAACGAAGTTGATCGGATTATTAGTTGTCGAGATATTTGTAATCTTGTTTTCCACATGCTTCGATTTTTCATGACCCTGTATTTCATTCAAATTTCAATTCAAAAGTACATTTTAATTGGAAATGAGACGCTTAATCCGACGCAGTTAATTGTTAGTTAATAGAATTATTATTTTTGGAGTTATAAGGATGTTTCTTTTACGCAGTTCGGTACTATTTCAGTAGTTTGGCGTTTTATATAATTTGTCGACATTGGTACATCAGCAGTTCTTTAATATAGCATTACTATGTATATTAACAATATTTAAGTTTTGTTTATGAATTGCAATGCATTGTATAAATAGTTTCACATGTTTTATTTTCATATACATATCCATGATGGGTAAGTATTACGGTGGTCCCCAACGACTAGTTTTTATTTTTCTACTAGAAACTTCGGTCTTGTTTTGTTCTTTACTTTTTAAGCAAAAACGAAACATTTTTACTTTTTATATGTATATATATATATATATATATTTTTTTTTTTGATGGAACAAATGTTATAATCTTTATTTATTCCGCTTCAAACTTTAATAGGGTTAATAAAAACTGGTAATAATGATAAGGGAGGTATAGGAACACGTAGTTACTGTGAAACCAAGCTTTTATTTTATATATAAGTAAAGATATGCCTTTTTAAAAATTAAAAAACACGTTTGAAATCAAGAAAAATTAAAATTGTTTTTAAGAAATTATATTCGAATTGCAGAAGTAAAATTTAATACAAATTTAGCCCTGTTCTGTGTTATCCTTTATTAGTAGTCATTGGGTAAGTGAATATATTGAGTAGCCCCAATCGCTGCATGTATTAATACGATCTACTAATACGCCCTCATCCCCAGCCCTTTGTAATGTTTGCATCCCTCTCTTTTTTAATTGTTTTTTCATTTTGAGATGTTTGTGTAATGTTGTGGTTGTTAGAGAATAGTTCTGTGAAGTTTTTCTAACTAATTTGCTATTTTTAAATTTTTTGTTGTATGTTCCATGTCTGTTGGATTAGGCGTTGACTTTTTTGTTTAACAAACTAATTTATTGGCACCTTTAAACTCTTCAAGTAATTGGAAGAAACAAAATATTGTTACAATACATATCCATACATATGTTTTCATATATTACATGAAATTATTACTGTATAGAAAAATAAACCATGAGAGAAAACATGTTCCGATTCACCCCTTAAATCTTAAACCTCTGATGTTATAAGCCTTTTTTCATTTTTTCATTATGTAGCTTAGAAATAAGTATAATGTAATACAGCAAATCATTTACAGGTCTATCCTTAATTAAAAATCCCCTCTCTTAGGTTTGGAATACGAAAAATGCTGTAGTTACAAGCAAAGTTTTGAAGACATTGAAAAAATGAGGTTTTTGGGGATCCTCTTGAAGTATTTTTTATGTACCCCAGTAGTGGTGCAAACATGTCAAAACTGAATTCCCCAACTCTTAATGCTATTACCTTCTTATAAAAAAATTGGCAACTAAAAATATCATCACATATATTTATAATGAATTTATTTGTTATACCGGGAAGTTCCGTTCCTTTTCACCCCGCTGTTCCTATTCACCCCATTTTACGGTACTCAGTATACATTGTGTTACTCATCATCAGCATTTGATTGCCAAATACCTGTATATGTCGTAGTATACCTGTAAATACGTCTGTAAATTGTCGATTTATTATGTTATCAGTAAATAAGATTAGAAGCAATTCTTTGCATGATAGATTATTTGGTCAACTTTAAAAATGAAAATGACGAATATTATAATCGCTTTCTCTTGCACACACAAGTTCGTTGGTCTCGATAGGTATTTGTCATCTGAATGTTCCATCATTTTTTAAAAATCTATTTGACTCAGCACTGGACTTCACTGAAAACAGGGATGAAAAATTTCGCGAAAAGCTGATAACATCCAAAAATAACATTGTTCATTTGACAGACCTGTTTAGAAATTCATTTAAATCAAATTATAATTGCAGGATGATGAATTAAGTTTCATTTAAACAAAAAAATGTCATAGCCGCTTTTATGAGAAAATTTGTTATGTTCAAGAACAATCTAGGTAGAGGTGAACACAACCTTTTTTCTACATTAGGAGCAGTCTCTGCAAAGCAGGAAGAATTACCAACTTAGTGAAACACTTGGTTTCTCTTCTTACTGATTTTATTTAGCGATTCCAGGACATTTTAAACATGAACATGCTAAATTGGGTTTTAGATTCTTTCGCAAATGCAGATACAACAGAATCATCAAATTTAGAAGAGGAACTCATAGAAATTAGAACTAATGAAGAACAAAAAGTAACATTTTGAATTGGATATTACGAGTTCTGGCTTCAGAAATTTATACCAGCTCTCTACCCTGAGTTGTGGGCAAAATTACAAACAAAATTTAATTGATTTTCCGTAATCTTATTTAGAAAAGTGTAGATTCAATGCGATATCTAATTTATTGGCTAAGAAAAGAAATAGACTGCGAGGGATTGAATGGTAATTTACGACAGCTGTTAACAAAATTGGAACCCGACATTAACAAACTGTAAAATTTCCATCAGCCGCAACATCTTATTAATATTTTTAATTCTTATTGATTTTATGTGTATGTCATTACATTTATTAATTTCTTATTGATTTTCTATTTATGCACATTATTATTTGTGAAACACTTAATACGTTAAAGATGTCACAAAGGTAAAAGAAGTTACATATTTCAAATACTATATGCCGAGAGCTTTTGAAAAAAAATTGGTTCATCCTAGGGGCAGTTTGTTTACGTTCGAGTACGAAAAGGAATTACAGTAGGTATACATAAACAAAGATGAAGTTCTGATCAAAAGCGCTTGGCGTATAATACTTGACGTTTAAAACTGTGCTTTTACATATATTAACATCTTTCAGATATATGACATCTTTAACGTATTAAATATACTTTTTAAACAAGTTTATTTAATTTTATTTTGTGTTTATTTTTTAAATTTCTACTGAATAGCTTTTTATTACGTTTGATAGTCGTTTTAATTATAATTTTTATCTCGTGTTTCTTAATAAATAAACAAAAAATAGGTATTGATAATATGCAACAATATTTTAATTGGTATAATTAACTAATAGGGAAGAGGGGGGCGTTGGAAGATTTTTTTTCTTCTAAGGGGGGCGGTGGTCCATAAAAGGTTGGGAACCTATGTTGTATATAATTTGAATTTTCATTAACACAATATTATAACCGAAGTTTTTCGACAGTTTGAAAAGTTATGATGCACAACGTCTGCACACGTTAACACAGAATAAGATTAGCCTATGCCCTTTCGATGATAAGCGTTATTTGCAGGAAAGATGTATTAACATAACATTTTCTTGGTAATTTTACTCGCAGGTTTCGAAACCATAAACATCTGATCATACTTCTCATTTTTAACACGTGACGCTAACCATTGGGCCATTAAAGCCCGTAATTTAGTAACTAAAAAGTAAGAAAGATCATCGAAAGTGATTACTTCACACATGCAAAAATAATTTTTATTGTGACTTATCAGTTAAAAATCACGAAGAAAAGAAAAAAATCACATATGTTTTGGAATACTTTGAGATTTTATGAGTCACTTCATCAGTTAAATAGACATATCCACTTCTTATGAATCACTACTTATGCTTAAATTTTCAAAGACTTGCTTATATGAAATGTATTATATTTTAGTTTATCAGTGATAGTGTGATTACTTGTTAATAATTTTAACGTTATTAAAAAAATTTTAAAAAAATCAAATGTTAATAATTAATTAAAAAAAAATACAAGTCACTATTAAAGGTTTGAACAAATTATTAAAATAATTTTACAAAACTTTTCAAAATATTTAAAAATGTTTCACTAATATTTAGTAATCGTCAAATTTTAATGTCGATAATCATTTATGTGACTTAGGTTTTCTGTTTTAACTGTTAAGTTATTAGATTCCCCCTTCAAGTACATCTCACTGATATGTTTTCAACAACCAACCACCCAACTTTTTTTTTCGTAATCAACTATTTATTTACCCTAACAACCAACTATTTATTTATCCTAGCAACCAAAAAGCTTTTATCGTCACATGAACAAAATTTTTAAGATGAAAGACTTGTCATTTTTAATCGAAAAAACAATGACTTGTGTAATAAATTTTTTCCTTACTTAAATGAAACCTTCGCATGTGTATGGTAAAACTTGGAAAATTTCATTTAATGCACAAATTTAAAGTTAACAGGCAAGGTCTTCACACATCTTTTAGTATTTTGCTAACATTTTACCAAATATCTTTAGAAAACAACAGAATTTTAAATAATTATTTTAATAAAAATTCTCTTTTGTAAGTGGCATTACTAAACTTACTTGAAAAATTAACTTGGCAAAGCAGGTTTTCACTGTTTCAACTTAGTAATATTCTTAAGTTTTATATCAAAATCAACTTGTTTGGTTATGTCCCAGCATGGTTTTATAAAATGTATCGAAAAAGACCTTTAATATTAATGTTTAAAAATATGCAGTTAGTCTTTTAAAGATAAATATTTTCACTTCTTATATTTAAAAACATTTTTAAATAAAATTATTACAGTTGCCAATTTTTCTCAGTGTTATGAAATATGCATGCAAAACTTTTAATTATAACTTTCACATTTTAGTATTTCAAATTATTGTTTTCAAGGTGTACTAAAATTTGAAAAAATTAAAAAAAATATTTAATTTTCTTGCATAATTAAATTAAAATAGTTTAATAATAAAGAAACATTTAACATTCTGTACTCACCTAATCCATCACCATCGCAAAACCACGTCCAACACACCCCAGGGTTTAGGAAGAAATGAAAAAAATTCAAAGTCCTTATCAGAAAATGTTATCAGATAATCTTATCTTAAGATATGTGACGTCACAGAACATGTGTCAACTGATCACGTGATGTATACCACGTGACTAGCGCTTTGTATTCTAGATTGGTTCTTATAAAAATTCATTTATGAAGTAATTTAATCATTCTTATTATTATTAATTAACTAATTAATTAAACTAATTAATAAGATTAATTAATTAAATTAATAAGATTAATTAAATTAATAAGATTAATTAAATTAATAAGATTAATTAATTAAATTAGTTTAATTAATTAATTAAAATACTAAAATGTGAAAGTTATAATTAAAAGTTTTGCATGCATATTTCATAACACTGAGAAAAATTGGCAACTGTAATAATTTTATTTAAAAATGTTTTTAAATAAAAGAAGTGAAAATATTTATCTTTAAAAGACTAACTGCATATTTTTAAACATTAATATTAAAGGTCGTTTTCGATACATTTTATAAAACCATGCTGGGACATAACCAAACAAGTTGATTTTGATATAAAACTTATGAATATTACTAAGTTGAAACAGTGAAAACCTGCTTTGCCAAGTTAATTTTTCAAGTAAGTTTAGTAATGCCACTCACAAAAGAGAATTTTTATTAAAATAATTATTTAAATTCTGTTGATTTCTAAAGATATTTGGTAAAATGTTAGTAAAATACTAAAAGATGTGGGAAGACCTTGCCTGTTAACTTTAAATTTGTGCATTAAATGAAATTTTCCAAGTTTTACCATACACATGCGAAGGTTTCATTTAAGTAAGGAAAAAAATTATTACACAAGTCATTGTTTTTTCGATTAAAAATGACAAGTCTTTCATCTTAAAAATTTTGTTCATGTGACGATAAAAGCTTTTTGGTTGCTAGGATAAATAAATAGTTGGTTGTTAGGGTAAATAAATAGTTGATTACGAAAAAAAAAAGTTGGGTGGTTGGTTGTTGAAAACATATCATTGAGATGTACTTGAAGGGGGAATCTAATAACTTAACAGTTAAAACAGAAAACCTAAGTCACATAAATGATTATCGACATTAAAATTTGACGATTACTAAATATTAGTGAAACATTTTTAAATATTTTGAAAAGTTTTGTAAAATTATTTTAATAATTTGTTCAAACCTTTAATAGTGACTTGTATTTTTTTTTAATTAATTATTAACATTTGATTTTTTTTAAATTTTTTTAAAAACGTTAAAATTATTAACAAGTAATCACACTATCACTGATAAACTAAAATATAATACATTTCATATAAGCAAGTCTTTGAAAGTTTAAGCATAAGTAGTGTTTCATAAGAAGTGGATATGTCTATTTAACTGATGAAGTGACTCATAAAATCTCAAAGTATTCCAAAACATATGTGATTTTTTTCTTTTCTTCGTGATTTTTAACTGATAAGTCACAATAAAAATTATTTTTGCATGTGTGAAGTAATCACTTTCGATGATCTTTCTTACTTTTTAGTTACTAAATATTACGGGCTTTAATGGCCCAATGGTTAGCGTCACGTGTTAAAAATGAGAAGTATGATCAGATGTTTATGGTTTCGAAACCTGCGAGTAAAATTACCAAGAAAATGTTATGGTAATACATCTTTCCTGCAAATAACGCTTATCATCGAAAGGGCATAGGCTAATCTTATTCTGTGTTAACGTGTGCAGACGTTGTGCATCATAACTTTTCAAACTGTCGAAAAACTTCGGTTATAATATTGTGTTAATGAAAATTCAAATTATATACAACATAAACAGCTTCTCTATACTCTTCAGTGATGTGATCGTGATCACGTGTGCGTTTCGAATATAAAGAATGCTTTCAAATATAACACAACTTTGTTTCTTGAAATGCCAATTCTTGCACGGGTATAAACTTTAAAGACTCTATATTTAATAACTTCTGTCCTAATATATCCTTCTCTCACACCATTTGAGTTAAAAACCGTTCAACACAAACTTTTCATCAATATACTAAGTAATGATTGTTCAGAATAAACACCTATTTGATAAACACTAGTATATATAAAACATTGAAAATGAGAAGTTTGAATTGTATTGTGATTCATTTAATGAAATCGTGTGGTATACATTATATATTTCTCGATAAAGTTATGAAGAGAAAGCTAAATATTCAACTGTGATAGTCTTTCATTGAAAAAAATAATTTAAGAAGACATGCTTAAAAATCATTACATTTGGTTACTAATTACATTGTAAGATGTGGGTGTAAAAAGTGCATATCCATTATTCGATATTTAATACTCAATTTTCTTTGTTGATTTGGAAACGCTTATAATCTTTTTGAAAACTTTAGTGTTATATTTTTACTAACATACATGTGAAAGTTCAAGGGAAGAATTTTTATGAATGATTAAGTATTTCTTTTTATTATTGTGTGATTCATATATTTATATTTATTCATCTCTTAATTATAAGTTTGTTGTTGTTGTTGTTTAATATTTTTAAATGGTGTTATAATTTTTTTTAAAGTATAAATTTTATTTTATTCAGAATTTTTAATAAAATTAAACCTATTATAATTAAATGTTAGTATATTATATAAATAACTTTAAAATGTGAAGTTTAAATCACTGGTAAATGAATAATTTTAACGATAATTAGTAAAGTTAACTTGTTTAAAATGAGTAAATTGCATCAAGTCATATTCTTAAGAGTTAGTTTTTAAATTTAATGTTTCAGAATAAAATATGTTTTTCTTAAAAGATTCATGTTAAAAAGCAATTAAATTTTTTTCATGTTATTAACTAATTAAAAAAAAAATTAAATATCTATTATTTCTAAAACATCGCAAAAAATTCTATCACGTGATGTGATAATAAATGTATGAAAACTAGCACAGGATGCTTTAGTTAAAATTTGTATGAATTAAACTAAAAGAATTAATACAACACATACGTATAGGTCTCAAATGTTAGTATAAAACTGATAATTATAAACTATATAAATTATATTTACGTGATTTAATGGGGGCAATGATTAGTGTGGTGTTTAAAAAAATGAGAAGTTTGGTAATTAATTAAGATAATTCCAAAATTGAAAACAATTCACAGAAAGTATGACTCATCAAATCACTAGTTTTAAGTCTTTGCAAAGCAGTTAGATCTTCGACTCTTTTTGAAGTCTAAATGAGATAAAAATGAAAGGTTTTAATGCTTTTCCAATACAATGTCTAATTAAAAATAAAAAATCAACCAACGATGTTTTTTATGGTTTTGAATTTTCGAATAAGAACGTATGTGTATGAAATAACATAACCCAATTTTTTAAAAAAAAAGATTAAAATCTCATATATATTATAAAATATATTATTCATCAAATATATTATTCATTAAATAAGATGTGTGTTAATGAATATTAAGATATATGTTTGGTAAATTAAAAGATAACAGAATAAATTTTTCTTCGAATATTAATCAGTTTTAAGATGAGATTAATTCTACAGGTCTTCGTCACTTCTTAATATCTAAATAATAATAATAATAAAAGCTAAAAGTTTAAATGATTTTCAAATATAATGTCTAACAATAATAATAATAAAATCATTCAAATATGTTTTTTATGATTTTCTATTTACAAATAGGAATGTACATGTTTGAAATAGTGTAAGCATTAAAAAAATTTAAATCTTAAAGGTAATTTCACTAAAACATTAATTAAAATTGTCAAATTAAAAAAATAATTATTAAATAACAAAATCTGAAGTTAATTGCAATTGAAATATTTCTCATTCAGAATAGGATTTGATAAGAATGACTTCACCTCTTTGGGGAAACCCTATCGATTACTCATATCATACCTGTCTTAACTTGCTAATGATTCACAACAACATGCTGTGTTGATAAGAGTTTATCAAACATTATTCTTCAAGAGAGTGCAGAATGAAGGCGAATTCATATGTTGGTAAGTATAATTTGAATATAAAATGTATAAAATGACTTAACTTTTAAATATTAATATGTTTAAGAATATAGTTTCAAAACAATTTATTGCGTGGTAATATTTTAAAGTGATTCATAAATTAACTGACTCTCACTTTTTCACTCACGTAAAATATTTCTCTTAAGAAAAAAAAAATATTCAATTTTCATATAAAAACTTTTTGAATTGCATGAAAGTTGGTTTTATAAAAATATTTTGAAAAGGGTTTTAATACTTTTAATTTCATTTATGCCAAGAAAATATTTTGAAATGGTTAGTTTCTCAATCGTTATTATTATTATTTTTTTTTTATCCAAAAAATTTTAATGTTATTAATTTATCAAACTACCCATTCGAAAAAAAAATTATTTTAAAACTACTAATATTTATTTATATTTTTTACATAACGTGATGTTTATATCACAGATAATATATTCTAAGATTTAAAAAGCAAATGGTGAATCATTGCACTTTGAACTATCTTTACACGAGTTAATTAATAGAAAAATTAATCTTTGATAATTATACTTTGAAAAAATGTTTGCTTTAATTTTTTAGAGACATGTCAAAACTTAAGAAGTTTTATTTGAATTTTGAATAAAAACTTTAATCTCATCTAGAATTTTTGAATAGGTCTTTCAGAATATTTATTGTGAGATAAGAATAATCTTTTAATTTGGCTATTTTTTTATGTTTTTATTCTAATTGCATGATATTTCATTTTGAGTTGGCGATTTTAATATTTCGTTTTTTTATTGTGTGAAATATTTTGTATTAATTTGTTGATTTTATGTTGATACTCCAAACAGTTAGGTCGACGCGCGCGAACACATCTCATTACAAATATTATTTTAAAAGAGTACCCAAAGTGGGGGTCTTTCTGAAATATCCTTATTAACGCAAGGTTTTCCAAGGTTAAAGGAAAATGATAGACTCCAAACAGTAAAAACCGACGAGCGCGATTAAATGTTAATACGTAAAATTCCATTTTGAAACATTCTTTCATTTAAATTTTAAAGTTATTTTTTTAAATATTCTACAAATTCAATTGCATATTATGGTTCACTAAAAATATCGCTCGAAATAATGTATGTGAATGTGTGCAATACGGGAATCATGTGATCTGCCTCCCCGTGGCGATTCCTGGGTAAAAGTTTTGACCCTAGGTCACTTTCAGCTAAAGATCACACCTATCGATAAAAAAAAAATTACACACACATACATTTAACATGTACATACATACAAAACACACATACATACATACACACACACACATACATACAACATACACATACATACAACACATAGACACACACATGCATACAACACACAAACATACATTCACACACACACACATGCATACGACACACAAACATACATTCACACACCTACATGCATATAACACACACATACATACACATACATACAACACACAAAATAATAATAATAATCAATTCAATTAAATTTTCACCAAGGTTCGAAGAAAACCACACATTCCAAACCGTTAGGGCGACGAGTGCGATTCAACGCTAGCACGTAAAATCCCATTTTGAAACATATTTTTTCATTCAAATTTTAAAGTTATTTTTTAACTATTCTGAAATATCAAGTGTATAACCTAGTTGACTAAAAATAACACTCGAAATAATTTTAAAGTTCCTTCATTAAATAAATATTCAAAATTGTCATTCCCAAATTCCCATTACCAGCATGTGTTATTAATGATAATGGATAGAGATAAAGGTGGTGGAAGTCATTCTAAGAAATTCTAAACCAATATTCATACATGATTTGAAGAAAACTATAAACTCCGAACGGTTAGATCGACGAGCGCACGTCAATTTCATTGCAAAAAAAAAAAAAAAAAATTTAAAGTCCCCCAATTAAACATTAATATCCGCGTAAAACTCCAAAAAATGAAAAAATAATTCAATCTTAACAAAATTACTCCTAAAAAAATAATTCATTAATTCACCATGAATGCTCCCTCCTTAATTAATTCTTCATTAAAATATCAACCCCCGAAAAAAAAAAAAATATATCCTTCGCGTATGATTAGGCTAAAATAATAATTTCCCCCAAAATACCCGCTTAACTCATCATGTAAGAGCACAGTTGAAAAAAAAAATAAATAAATCTCTCCAAAATTTCTGCTTAAAATAAAAAAAATAAACTCTTAAATTACACCAAACTGAAAATTTTTAAGTTGCCACATTAAAATTAAAAACCACTCGTACAATAGTACAGAAAAAAACATTCTGTCTTCCCAAATACCCGCTTTACCCCTCATATAAAACAGGGTGAAAAAAAAAATCAATCCCCCCAAAATATCTGCTAAAAATCTAAAAATAAACTCTTAAATTACACCAAACTGAAAAATTTTAAGTCGCCACATTAAAATTAAAAACCACTTGTACAATAGTACAGAAAAAAAAAAATTCTATGTCCCCAAAATATCCGCTTAACCCCTTATTTAAAACACTGTGAAAAAAAAAATCAATCTCCCTAAAATTTTTGCTTAAAATCAAAAAATAAATCCTTAAACTAAAGTTCACTGAAAATTTTTAAGTCGCCACATTAAAATTAAAAACCACTCGTACAATAGTACAGAAAAAAACATTCTGTGTCCCAAAATATCCGCTTAACCCCTAATATAAAACACGGTGAAAAAAAAAAAAAAAAAAAAAAAAAAAAAAAAAAAAATCAATCTACCCAAAATTTCTGCTTAAATTAAAAAAATAAATCATTAAACTAAAGTTCACTGAAATTTTTAAAGTCCCCGCATTAAAATTAAAAAACATCATCGTACTATAGTACGCCCAAAAAAATTCTTACTCCTTAAAATTCCCGCTTAAAATAAAAAAAAAAAATTCTTATCTAAAACACACTCATCCTATAAGATGACGTCATCTTAACCTTGCGTGACGCCCGATGACCTTCACCCCCCCCCCCTCTTACAGCTCGAACACCGGATGACCTTCAACCCCTCTTAGAGGTCACCACCGTCCAGCGGGTGGGCTGGAACCCCCACTACTATACTACTCACTTGTTAAATTTATTTCAGAAAGAGCATTTTATAAATGAAAAAAAAAAAAATTAAAAATACAAAAGTAAAAGGAAAGAACATTATTTGTCATAATCTCCATTAATATATATTCTACTATAAAAGGTTATTGTAATTATTAAATAACATTCAATATACATTCTTAATAAAATATATTAAAATCATTTTAGAGACGAATAAGTGCTGTTATATGGTATGACAATAAATTTTAAGCATGGATTGGTCATTGAATAAATTTGAATATTCTTAAATTTAATATTTTAAAGTGCATTGTCATATAAACATATTTCCATATATTATAATATAATTTTCATATAAACCTGTAAGACTTGATTTCAATTGAAAGCTCTTAGACTTAGTGCAACGCATAACAAAACAATATTTAAGAAAATTTAGAATATAATAATAACTTATACATTTATATTATAGTATTTACTTGTTGACTTTAGTGCAAATATATGTTAAACTTATAGACCATCCCAACTACTATGTTTAGACATAAATGTTTACCTGAATAGCCATGAATTTTTTTTAAATGAAAATTTATGAAAGCTACCATAAAGTCAGACTATTTATGTCCTGTTTCCATTTTATTTAAAATTATTTAAGTATTATTTAAAGTGAATTGAATGAAATAACGCAATGCATATTTTTTATAACATACTTATGATTGTATGACTAAAAATCTTTTACCTTTAAAATTATTCTTCAAATTAGAAATATTCTTAAATGCTTTATTTATTTATTTTTAATACAGTTAACTTTTTAATTAATCGTTCTTTACGGGTCTACATTTTAGCTTAAGAAATAATTGAATTTAATATTTTATTTACTTATTTATTTGAAGGAAATAATACCAAAGCTAAGAAATAACACAACAGTAAATTACTTTAAAAAAAATAGTAAAAAATGGAATTTTCACATGGTTTAAAGTTTAATATTGATTTGCAAATTTTAATCTGTACAAGATATAAATTTAAAGAACTAGTTTTATTTCAACCTAACCGAAAAAGCAAAACTGAGCCTAAACTGCGGTTCAGTTTTGCTTTTTTCTAGCTCGCTGAGTCTTGCGCTGATAAAGAATCTCGATAGTGGATTCGAAACGGCAGTTTGCTAACTTTTCATGCTTTATTTGTGAATTTCTAACCGTTGGTTTTCTATCATTAAACATTAACCATACATACTTCATATGCAATCCCAAACAATCTTTGATGACCATAAATAAGCTTTATCAATTGCATGAAAATCCGATTATATTTACGAGAGTCAGAGCGTAAATCAGGTAGACAGAAGGTCAGAAACAACTTTCCAACTTTGTTGGAAGGTGTTAAAAAAATAGTTGTCTATAAAGTTTTAAGATGCACTGTAGAATCTAAAAATTTCAAAAAATATATTTATTTATTGACATTGTAGCGTTATACTATAATTGACTTTCATATATTTTTCGTCTGATATATTTTAATTCTGTGTGAAATTAATCAGTTTATTTTTAAAGATATATGCCAGTTCATTAAATACATTATGAATGTTAAATGGCATGAAATAAATGTCTGCTGCATTTTTAAATTTCATCATTTCTTACCATAGCTGAAATAAATATTAAGAAAAACCTAAATATTAAAAAAAGAAAAAAGATTAAAATTCCCGAGAAAGAAGAAAAAATCAGATTTTCTTTTTCACAGTTACTTAACATTAACGCGAGAAAAAAAATACAAAGAAGAAACATTTGATACGCATGGCGTCAATGTTTATGATTTTTATTCGATAGAGTAACTACTCATGTTCCAACTGTAATCTCGACACGAAAAATTAATGTACATAGTAATGCCAGAAGGAGAAAAAAGTAGGATGAAAAATTTTACTAAATATTGAAAGTGAAATCCAAATAAGGTACCCTGGGGTAATAACGCCACGTTAAGGTTCTACCAATTTTCACGGCTTAGTTTTAGATTGTATTTTTCAAACAAATATAGGATCTGATACAGCAACTCATTGACTATCTATATAAAATAAAATAATTTAAAGATATGTATTCATAAAATGTAATGGCGTTTTTTCTTGATCAATGCTACTTGGCGTTATTACCCACCTATATGGGTAATAACGCCATGCAAACAAAACTATGAAATAAGATGGAATAATTGCATGTAGATAGTCCAATTCTAAAAATACAAACTCTACAAACTTAGAAATTGACAAATTGCATTCTAAGCTATTGAAAATGTTCAATTTTTTGTGAAAGTGTAAGAAAAATAAAGGTGCGTGTGGGAGGAGGGGATGAGGCAAAAGAATATCAGACCGCGAGCTTCTTTTAGCTTAAAAAGGACCGCTTAAATAGAAATATGAGAAACAGTGGACAGTTTTAACTGTGTTTATTTGAATCAGTATTTAGGATGTAGTTCGGCCACTGTAGGGAATCAACCGGGGTACTAAAGTCAAGGATTGGCGTAATTACCCCGGTATAGTTATTGCGCAGTACATTTTAAATTACAAATTATCTCGAGAAGATATCCAAAATCTTCAACAACATTTTAAAAGTACATGAAATGCACTACAAATTTATGTAATTAACAAAGTATTTCCGGATAAAAAGATAGTCTTCACATCACAAAACGTATCTCGCAAATTTTAGATCAAGCGTTAATTTTAGTTGCTTGTAAAAACAATAAGACCTAAAAATGAAACAAATTAACTTGAAGCTGTTTTTTGCGATTTATATGACTCAAAACCCTTCTGCGCAAAGCACATGGGTGTCATTTACCTGATTATTTCATAATTATGTAAAGTATAAGCACTTGGCGTTATTACCCCGCCTGGCGTTATTACCCCAGGGTACCTTACATGCCGATGTTTTTCAGTTTCTAATCGGAAAAAGAAAAAAGTGAAAGTAGAAAAAAAAAATGTCTGTGAAAAATAACGATGGCATTTACAAGTTTTACAGTGTTATTATTATTATTTTTTCATATCCCACTCAGGATTTTCTGAAACACACCAGTGCGCACTATGATCCGAGGCGGAGAAAATCATAGGGCAAACAGGGCGGTTGCACAACAGAGTTCCGTGTCAATGGAAGTTTTGTTCGGGGTATCGAATTTCTCTATATAATTCGAATTAATGTTGCCTCTGAGTAAAATAATGAGAGGTTTGCTCTAAATGCATTCTTTTTTAGGTTTTACGTGATTTTTTTTTTTTTTTTTCAATTCTTGCAGCCTAAGTCTTTATACTTGTCGAAAATTTATGGATTTGCATAATTTTTGCACAATATTGTCTTAATTTGTTTAGTCTTTCTCACTTATTTAGTTAGCTCTCAAATAATAATAATAACAACAACAAAAATAACTGTCCAAAAACTTTTGAGATGCACTGTACAACCTAAAAATGTGAAAAAATAAGTATATTTAGTGACGTTGTACTGTTAAACTAAAAAAACTATAATTCATCTTCATATATTTTTCGTCTGATAAATCTCAAATCTGTGTGAAAAAAATCAGTATATTTTTTCAGATATACGCCAATTCATTAAATACATTATGGATATTATATGACAAGTAATAAATTTTTGTTGCGTTTTCTAATTTCACTATTTCTTACTATAGCTGAAATAAATATTAAAAAAAACCCAAATAGTAAAAAAGAAAAAAAAAGGATTACAACTGCCGAGAATGAATGAGAAAAGAGGTTTTCTTTTTAGCAGAAGCGTGGCATTAACGCGAGAAAAAATACAAAGAACAAACATTAGATACGCATGATTTCAATGTTTATGATTTTTATTCGATAGAGTAACTACTCATGTTCCAACTGAAATCTCGACACGAAAGATTAATGTACACAGTAATACCAGAAGGAGAAGAGGTAGAATGAAAAATTGTACTAAATATTGAAAGTGAAATCCAAATATATGCCGATATTTTTCAGTTTCTAATCTAAAAAAAAAAGAAAGAAAAAAGAAAAAAAAGAAAAGAAAAGGGAAAAAGAAAAAAATACAAGAAAAATGTCTGTGAAAAGTAACAATGGCATTTACAACTTTTATTTTTATTTTTTTTTTTTTTCGCTGTATCACATTCAGGTAATACATGGTATCACTGGTGTGTTTCTCAAACACACCAGAACACAGTGTGACAGTACCGGAAAGAAACCCATCGGCCAAACGGAACAGTTGCACAACAGGGTCCCGTGTCAATTGAGGTCTTGTTAGGGGTACTTAGATACTTCATAAAAGTTATTATGATTAGAAAGGATGATTTTTTTTAGACGTTTTAAATGTAGATTATTTCGAATATTATGTTTTATAATGCAAAAAAGAAAAAAAATTAAAAAAATTAAACAGATAACAAATGCGATGGGATAATTCTTTTATATTTTCTACTATGCTGACAGTAATTTTGCACAAAGATTAACAAGGATAGTTTTACGTATATTAAAAAGAAGGATTATAATGATACTCATTACTACAAGTAGTAAATATGATTTTAAAAACTAGTTTGTGTTTTAAATATTTAGTAAATTTTTACTTTCTGTAAAAAAAAATAAAAAAAATAAAAAAAAATATTAGTCTAATAGGAAAATTAATAAATATAAAAATATATGACGGAATAGAATTTTTTCCTTACTTTTAACACAAAATATATAATATGAACTTTAAAATGTTCAGGTTTACTTAAAAGGCAATTAAAATAATCAAATATAGGTGTTAATAGTTAATTTTATTTAAAAAACATCTTAGTACTTTCAAGCCTTTAACCAGGCTCTATCTCAATGAATAAATAAAAGCGTAAAAAAAAAAAAAAAAAAAAAATAATAATAATAATAATAATAATAATAAAATAAATAAAATATTCTCCGCGGAAGAGCCTGATCAAAGGCTTGAAAGTACTAAAATGTTTTTAAATAAAATTAAATATTATCATCTATATTTGATTATTTTAATCGCTTTTTAAGTAAACCTGAACATTTTAAAGTTTATACTCTACATTTTGAGGAAAATTAATTTTTGTTTACAACTTATTAATTGACAATACAGCCATTTTGGAACCAATTTTTATTTTCAGTTAGTATTTTACTCGGTCCTATAAAAAGAAAAATTAGTTAAAGCAAAATACAGTTAAATTTTAATCTAAATGTATGTAAAAGACCTTATTTTTAACCGTAAACATATAAATGAAAGCTCTAAAGTTCATTTAGACAATTAAACGTGTAGATAATCCTATTTCAAGCAACATTATACAAATAAAGTTTAATATGTCATTCCGCTTAGTACGTGCTTTTAAAAAACTCCCCTATATAGCGTTTTAACCATATTCCACTAGAATTTCTTTTTCATACAATCCGCGGAGATAAATTCATATATCCATCGCAACAGTATTCTCTTCGTTTGAATGCTGTTTCTGCACGAAAGTGAAATAAACTTCGTTATATGGAATATATTTTTCATAATATTGAGATTAATTTGCATGTTATGGATGTCCAAAACTAAGACTCATCAGAAAATTTCGTTAAATTGAAGTTCCGCTGTATCTTTAATTAAAAAAAAAAAAAAAAAAAAAATCCAGTACCCCATATTCGAGACTTAATCTAAAATTTTCCACCATCCTAAATCTTATATAAAGTGACAAGGCACTTATTACTTCTGCGTTATCTGATAATAATAATAATAATAATAATAATAATAATAATAATAATAATAATAATAATAATAATAATAATAATAATAAATAAATAAATAAATAAATAAATAAATAAATAAATAAATGTTTCTGAAAGTTATTTAGAAATGTAGCTTGTTCACTCTGAACTAGAGTTTAAAACAATGTTAAAGTTCCAAAATCCCCTAAAAATTGTATTCTGTTAAATTTGAATTCATTTGGCATTCAGTTTTAATATCAAAATTGAAATCAAAACTTGTATAAGAGCTAAGATTAATTGAATCAAATGTTTCAAAATGAATTTTTTATAAAAACAGAAATCTAACTACTTTAATTTTTTTATTGAAATTGTTAAAATTTAAATAAAATATTGAAGCA
Organism: Maratus speculifer; assembly: GCA_964019185.1. NCBI lineage: Eukaryota > Metazoa > Arthropoda > Arachnida > Araneae > Salticidae > Maratus > Maratus speculifer. The sequence continues at coordinate 118,626,639 of OZ025295.1, read as the reverse complement.
TAAAAGTTTAATTAACAACGTCTTCATGTATGTTAATGATCATGTTTCAGAAAGATATCTTACAAAACGGAAAATTTCATAGAATAACATCTTTAACTAACAAAAAAAAAAAAAAAAAAAAAAAAAAAAAAAAATCCATTAATTTTAAAAGAAAGTTTTATTTTATAAATATGTAATATGTAATATGTAATGGTGTATTTCAAAGAAAAACTTTATGCAAGAACTGGTATAAATTATTTATATACTTTTTACTAATTTATAAAACTTTCTACGAAAACATTGAAGCATTAAAATTTAATTAATTACATTTCTTTAAAATTGAAAATGCACAGTGTTCATCGAGTCTTATTAAGTTCTTAAAGGAAAAATAAAATTTTGTAAAAAGTAAAAAGAATGAATATCAAGAAAAATGGAAAAAAAAAATCTACATTACTTTTTAGTGAAATTTTATATTTTCGAAAGAATTTTAGAATGAAATATAAATATTTATAGTTTTATTTTGAATAAATATTTGTCAAACGTTTATACGTAAATATCTTCTTACATATATTTGACCTTTTTTTTTTATATATCCTTTATTGAACTGTAGCATTCAATTTCAATTAGTTTTTCGTTTGTTCTCCATTTTAAAAATTATCATGATTTTAACACTAGAACCGCGGTGGCGGGTCATTTTGATCCGTATCACATGAAAATATGACGATTCGAACCAGAAAACACCTTGTAAAATAAGATAAATATAAGACACACAAAAATAATTTAAATAAATAAGCTAAGTAGCATTACATAAAATTCTGATGCGAAATATTTTGATAAAACTTGAGTAAAATTTTCCGCGGTTCTAGTGTTAAACTACTGATGTAAAAGTTACAAAGTTTAATTTTTAGTCAGTATTTTTCATGTAATCAGTAAAATGGAAATGAAAATTTTTTATTTTGAAAAAAAAAGTTAAAATTTTGATGAGAGATTGTATGCAAAATGTTCGAAAAAAAAAGTAAACACATCCTACTGACTTTGCAACTAATTATAATAGAAAAATTTAATAAGACAAAACGATTTTTAAAATGTCTGTTTCTAAATTATGTATACAAAATTTGCTAAAGGTAATTGACTATAAACTGACTAATTGTCAACTGACATTAAAAACAGAACAAACTTCTTCCTTTCATTTTCTCTTAAATGCAAACATCCAATTTTGGTAGTATATTTTAAATATTATATTCAAACTATACAAATAAATACCAAATTTTATTTCTGCAATTTAATAAAAATAAAAAAAATAAATAAATAACGAAATAAATCAATGGAAATTGTATAGGTGCAGCGACCAGATTATTGGATGGGCTCGCGCCCATCGGGCACATATAAATTGGTGCCCCTGCATTTATATGTAATATATATTATTGCTCAATTGTGCTTGGACGTTTTAATTACCATTTACGTAAAAAAATCTTCTGTTCTTCCTCCGTTTAATTATCGTTCTTCCTTTACTTCTTTGCTTTCCACCTGTTTCTTTCGTCACCGGTTTTTTATTGCTCATTGCGCTGTTGTTATATCTTTTATGACCACAAGCATCCTGTTTTAAAGAAAGTGTTTATGTTCGTCGTTTACGCAATAATTTCTTTAGGGCGTCTCTTCAAAAATCTTTTCACTCACTTAAAACATACGAAACATTCTGACACATTTGGAGGGCCATTTTTATAAATAAAAGTATAAAAATTGCAGATTGACTATTGGAGTGAATTAAAATTAAATAGCGTTATCAGTTTTTTGATAATTATATTACATATTGAGTTATAATCGATTGGTGACTATAAGAGGACAATCTAATCAGCTGTTGTGACTAGAAAATCAGCTTGAAACAGCTTTGACATTTTTTTTTCAGAAATATGCATTACTAAAAGGAAAATGCTACTAGATATTATAGTATTTTTGAGCATTTAAGAATTAAAATGAGTTCTTGAATGTTTTTTGAAAACATGAAATTTAGATTGGGGAATAGATCTTAAATGCTATTTTCCTGAGGATATTTTTTCGATTCCAAATAAATTTTCTGTGAGTTAAATCTTTTTTTGCAATATGATGCTTGTATATTTAATTCAGCATTAATTTATTAATTGGAAGAAACAATGTTTGTTTTGTTTCTTTGCGAGTTTAATAACATTTCTCGAAACATTTTCTATTACGTTTGAAATTATTTATTATTTTCATCTTTTAATGATTCAGGTTATCATACTTTTTTCTCTCCTAAATGAAGCTTTGTGAGTGAATATTTCGTGCAAAGTTTGAGTTTAACCATAGGAACGAAGTTTAAAAAAAGATTAGTCAAATATTTTTCTCTTTCACTCTGGTGTATAAATAAGGTAACATTCTTTTTTAAGTTTTTTTATATTACACCCCTTCGTATAACCGTTGGTATGACCGACAGACACACATACACTATATGACCATAGGTGACCGGCCACTTGCAATTTTAGGCGTTTTGTTAAATCTCTAGAAAAAATCATGAGGAATTATCCTGAAACTCCAGATGTATCAACAAAATAGTACAGCTCATTCTTTCCGTGAAGATTTTTTCCCAAAATCCTATAGGAGATCTTCAACAAATTAAACAAGTAAGAAAAATCATGCGTTAAGCATAGATTATGAAGCACTTTCCAACACTTAATGAAATCTTTAACAAAACTTTGTTATTTAGGGAAATGATAGTGTATTGCCAAATATACCCAAATATGTATTCCAGTACTTTTGAGCAGCTCTGTATTTCATATGTCAGTTGATACAATGGGAAAATTTAGTTTAGCAAGAAAATACCCAGTAGCTTGAAATTTCTTTTTCAGCTTTTCATACTATTAGATGAAAACATACTTGAATACTTTTGTTCAGCCCTGTAGTTTACATTATACCTTTATTACACGTCAGCATTAGGCTAAAATTTATTGTAAACTAAAGCACTTTTAAAACAACTGAAATCATATTCTCATAAATTATCATTCATAGGCGTCCATGTACCGAATTCTTTGCGTGGCCCTGTATATCCTTTTATCTATATTCTGCAAACATTTCTCAGTAAATTGAATGAAGCTCAGGGTGAAAATGCATAGCTTATTTAAGAACCACGTTTAAATAATTTACGCTCATATTCAGTAACGTTAGTGAGCTCTTTTGGGTAGCCCTGTATATCAACTATAACATTTATACACACCATATAATATGCATATATTTAGCGAAATATAAACGCGCATATCATAATTAAAATGCATTTCATCCCTCCATCAGCCATCATCGGACACATATACGATACTTCGGCAAGAATATACTATTTGAAATCTTTTGTATGGCCCTGTAAATGCTATGTACTTCATATTATGCAAGACAGTAGCGTATAATTTATATTAAGCTTCAGTGACATATATCAATTTTATTATACATGAAACAGCTTAATATATTCAATTCCCCCTTTTACCATTATCTAATGGAATTCTTTTGTGTGGCCATGTAAATGAATAATAGCTACATTTTCACCTTATATTTTATAGAATGCATATTTTAATATGTTTGACAGGGTATAACATCTTTAATATTCCTTTGAAACGACTTTTCCATATAGGCCGTAATGTATTGGGAAACTTTTGATTCGCCCTGTAGATAAACTAATCATGGTAGAAACTATTTTTAATAGGGTTCGTGCTAGGGTAAACGTCAATAACGTCCTAAAATTTCATGGCAATCCGAGTATATTAACGATTTTTCCCCATAGGCCGTAATGTAACGGGAAACTTTGATTCGCCCTGTAGATAAACTGATCATGGTAGAAACTTCATTTTCGGTAGTACTTGTGCTATTGTAAACGTCAATAACGTCCTAAAATTTCATAGCAATCCGACTATATAAACGATTTTTCCCCATGGGCCGTAATGTAATGGAAAATTTTTTATTCGCCCTGTAGATAAACTAATCATGGTAGAAACTTCATTTTCAATAGAGTTCGTGCTAGGGTAAACGTCAATAACGTCCTAAAATTTCATGGCAATCCGAGTATATTAACGATTTTCCCCAATAGGCCGTAATGTAATGGAAAACTTTTGATTCGCCCTGTAGATAAACTAATCATGGTAGAAACTTCATTTTCAATAGCGTTCGTGCTAGGGTAAACTTCAATAACGTCATAAAATTTCATGGCAATCCGGGTATATTAACGATTTTCCCCCATAGGCCGTAATGTAATGGGAAACTTTTGATTTTCTCTGTAGATAAACTAATCACGGTAGGTACTTCATTTTCAATAGGTGTCGTGCTAGGGTAAACATCAATAACATATAAAAATTTTATAGCAATCCGAGTATATTTACGGGAGTTAGAGCGCGGACAGATGGCCAGACGGACAGACGGCCAGACAAACCGAATGCATAAGCACTTTTCAACTTTGTTGGAAAGTGTTAAAAAGAACGAGGATTTTTTGTGTAACCATGTCAAAACTAATGTAGCAAAAGCATTCAAACTGTAGAATATGATTAAATGGCTTATTGTTATAAATCGTGTTCAATTTTATGCGGATAGCATATATACTCGAAGAGAAATTAAGGTTTTTATAAAAAAAAGAATTTTGCCAAGCTTTTTGCTTATATTTTGCAAAGTCGTATTTAAAAAAATGTTCTTTTCAGAAAATATGACAAACAACTTTGGGCATAGCACCTTATAATAAGAAGCTAAAATAATAAAAACAGTATGAAAAATCAGCAGATATACTAAATAATGTTTCACTGAGCATGCGTGAACGCTATCAAAATATAAATTGTTTGTTGTGTTTACTAAATGTATAGAGAAACTTTTGTGTAAGTCTCAAAAACATAGCTTGAAAATTCTGAAAATTATCGTCGATGAAATAAGCTCAAAATCCATTATTCCGAAAATGAAGCAAAAGTGTGAGGGGCTGTATCCACATATCCATTGATTCATATCAATATAGCAGACACAATATTGCACATACTACTACAATTGAAGAGTTTTACTACATTAGTTAGGGTTACTACATTCAGGGTTATCCAGAAAATCTCAATTTCCTAGTACCAGTTTCCCAGAAAACTTTTAATAACTATAAGAGCTTTTTTTACAGTGTGCACGATAACTTCATAATTCTGTATTAATTTTTTCCCAAACTGATGCATAAAATAAAGGTACAGAAAACCTCCGTCAAGTTCGTTAATAGGCAAAATCGGTATACTAAAAAGAGGGAAGGGGGAGAAGGTTTGTAAAAAGGAAAAAAAAAAATCATTAAAAAAAAGCACTTGGCGTAGAGAAAATTTTTGACGACTCTCAGAGATGCTGTTTATGGTGTTGCATTATTAAACGCGAGCATGTATTTCTCAATAAAAAGAATATCAGAATTAAAAATATAGAGAGTGTGGTTCATTTAATGAAACAATCACAAGGCGGTTTAAATTTAATGTTAAATATTCAGCATGTTGTTATCTTTAATTTTTGTAGTAAGAAGTTTTTGACACGATGAACTTTTACTAATAGATAATGTTACTGGAAATATTCTTAAATGGCGGAAAAAATAGGGGTTTAAAAAATTTATCGTATCAATTTGATTCTCATAAAAACAACCGTTACAGAAAAATGAAATAAAAAATTCGCCAAAAGCGGCCAGATGAAATTGTTAAACTATCTATCATTATAGACTTCTTTTTTTTTCATTGGGAGATACACAAAATTCAGAAAAAACAGAATTCTTGTTTTAAAATTTTCTTTCTTAAAAAAAAAAAAAAATAAAAAAAAAAAAAAAAAAAATAAACACAAAAAAGTAATAAGAGATTAATTTGGCACGAAAGGGGTTAATTTTATTTTAATTATTTATTCATTTTTTATTTATTTTACTTATTTTTCATTCATTTATTATATTTGTTTTTTATTTATTTACTTATTATTTTTTTATTTACATTTTTCTTTTCTTTTTGTTTTATTTATTTTATTTATTTATTTTTTATTTATTTATTATTATTTTCATTTAATTATATATAATTTTTTATTTATTTTTATTTATTTATTTATTTATTTTTTGACAGCTCGTCTCTTTTTTAGATGCAATAGGACCCTGTCCACACGAACAACCAGACCTGCTCTAATGGGAGAGCCCGCAGAGCCAGTTTTATTTCTTTTCTCGGTGGGGTGCTGTAGAAAGGCGTGATCTTGTCTCCCTCTCTGCAACGCTCTCATTTTCCTTGCTTTTCGGTGCAAAAATTTCCCTTCTGCGGTACGACTTAGCTTTTCGGCCATTTTCCGCTGTTATTAATTCCCTCAAAATTGCTCCCGCTCCCAGCTAAGTTCAGTACCACCGTTTAGGCTCAAAATCATTCAGCCCCATTTCGTCTGGTAAGATAGTACTAGGTGTGCGGCAACAAATCACACAGTTGGCCAAATGTACTGTAAAACTACAAAGATTGCCAACAAAGCACTTAATCTAAATAGATGACTTCAGTGCTTGTCTTACAAGGAAGGTCTCCATACCGGCATACTCAGAAAAATCTGAAAAAATTACAGAATGTTCTTCTCATATAGTTATATATGTTTATAAAAAAAATTTCGGCGGAACCTCCTTATAACGTCCGTAAAAAATAATAAAAATTTCGTTTATTTGGCGATTTATCTCCAGTTGGCGAAAAAACGAAATTTTGAAAAATACGCTTTTACGCTTCGAATACTTTTTAAAGAAAAAACTTTCTATGTTCAATTTATTTAAATAAGTTTAGTTTAAGTAATTTTAGTTTTGCATTTTTACTTTATTTTAAGTGTAATTTTGTCATATACGTTTATATGTACTTATAACAAAATGAAATTAATATATTTTATCATTTAAATCACAATTTAAATTGATTAAAATTGTCCCAAATTGAATAATATACTGTTAAAAATCTGCTGCATTTTGTTGCAACGCACTCCCTTGCTTGTATAGAAAACGGTTACTTGGCCGTGAAATGGAGCTTTCTCATTGGTTGGAATAGAGATATTATATACAAGCGGTGGAGTGCGTTGCAACAAAATGCAGCAGATTTTAAACAGTGTTGCACAAGCTACAACACCGCTAAAAATCTGTACCATTTTCTCCAGCATCACTCCACCGCTTTTATAGAAAAGAGTCAATTCACCGTGCTATGGAGCATTCTCATTGGTCAGAAGAGAGATATTCCATAAAAGTAGTGAAGTGACGTTGCAGTGAATGCTGCAGATTTTTAAAAGTGAAGTCAATTAAAATCAATTTTCAGATTCGTTAAAATCGTCTGCTTTTGGCGAGGAAATGCACTGCTCGCCAAATCCCGCGTCGTTTCATCTTTTCACGCCAATTATTCCAAACTATTTTATTTTTTTACATATCTAATAATGTAATTTCGCCGCTAATTTTCACTGATCCTTTATTACCTACATGAGTAGTTTAATTCGTAATTTTTTTTCGAAAAATTCTGAGTATGCCCCCAATGGAGACCTTCCTTGTTAGTGGATCGTCAAAAATTCACAATATGTAAACTAATGGCACCTGGTGCATGTAAAATCCGTCGTGGGTGCAAAGTCATCCAAACTACCTGTGAATTATACCTCTGGAGGTGCCTTGTCAGGTGAAGGTCTCGTCATCTGATCAAGGTTCTAAATTACGAGACCAACTTGAGTGATCATTTGCAGTACAAACAACAGGAAGTAACATTAAGCAACTGACAAAACAAAGTATACCCAAATGAGAAACAAGCACTGCAGATATGATGACGTGCGAATTGAAGGAATCAGGCGGTCACCCGCCCCTATACCAGGTAAGTAGTAATACACTGCATTACTTTAGCACAATTTTAGTGCGCTGCATTAGCACAGGTCATTGACCTCGTGATCTTGACCTTGGTCATTGACCTTCACGCTTCAGTGATCGCGTTGGGGGATCGGGTATTTTTTTTTAAATTTGACTTTAAATATTTTTAATTCTTTATTTAAATTAATATTTGTAAAGATTCAGAATCACAATTAAGACTCATATGTTTCTGTTTATTTTCGAGAAAAAAAAGGAAATTCTACAAATAATGTTTTGCGTTGTAACGATCAATTTTAAATTACATTCTTTTCTTCGTAAATTTAAATGTTTAAATATATATATATTTTTAAATTCTGAAAAGTTTTATCATGCGATTTTCTTTACACATCATATGGTTTTGTTTTTTAGAGGCCAGTTTATATTATGACTTTTAAAGCCATTATAAAATTTCTAATAATAAAAATTGCTGTCCGAGTTAAATATTCAATAAACTGTGCGGAATATATGCATAACACATTTTATATTATAAAAAAGTGCATTTCTTTTATACTAAATATTTAACTCTGGAGCTCTTTATTTTAATATCTTTTCGGTGAAAACAATCTGAATTGCCCGCGGAGAAATTACCGAACATGGTGATCATAAAATTTATGGAACCGTTTAAAATACTGGAATTGCGAAGAATTTTTGTTCACATAATCATAAAATCTATTTTCAGTTTTCAAACTGTAATTTAGCGTTCCAATAAATTTTAAAATAATAGAATATTTGTATAAGAAAATGTTTTAAATTTGAAAAAAGAAAATTTATGCTCTATTTTTTTCTTTTGGGTTTACAGGAAAATAATTTAAAAGTTCAAGTGTAAAAATGTTAATTTTTTAAAAAGTAAAACTACAATCCCCGCTTTTCTTTTATGTCTAACACAAAATGAACTTACATGAAACCATCAAATGAGTTATTTAATGTTAAAGTTACAAAATTTCCATTATCCTTATGAAGTAAAACAGTTTAATGTTCTTGAAGAATTCTACTGCTCACAATGTAAACATTAAATGCATTTTTTATCTTTAGAAAACTTAGTGAGAGGAAAGAAAAATACCACTACTAGCCCATTTCTAAAAAACTTTAAAGATCCAAAGCAGCTGCAGCAGTACGTAGAAGAGGCTATGGAATCCGAGTCATATAGCAAAGACTCGGACGCCGATGACGATAATACAATGTTGCAGCAATTTGAGCCGAATTGATTTCACGCAGTGCTTTATTAGCATTTTAATCTTATTACATCCTGCCATTTTACTAATTGCACAGATTTTAACTAAATATGAATATTTTTTTTTAATTATTTACATATTACTCTCATTGACTGGTTTTAATTACTTTTTAACTACATGTATCATCAAATTTCATTTATTGATTTTTAAATCATTGTTTCTTTAGCACTAGTAGGTCATCCTTTATACTGTATTTTAACAATTTATAGAGTTTTTACAGTTTTAAACATCTTTTATTTTTTTTAACTATGGTCTTTAGTCTTTTAAATTGTTTTTTGTTATATATTTATGTTATTGATGCTTTTAATTACATTGTTTTCATTAACTCATTCTATTCCTTTATCTGACTTTGTCTTGACGCAGCATGTCCCAAAAGGGACCTTGCGCCATAAAACCCTAATCAACCAACCAACCTTAGAAAACTTGAAAACCCATGTACAGAATATTTCTTTTTTTAAAGGGGTATAATACCTTTGGGTTTGTCGAAATGATAAAAAAAAACTTCAACCCTTTCAAAGTATACCAGAATATAAATAAAATAAAATTAATTTCTTTTTCCGATTTTCTGTAAAAGTTATATTCTTAAGTATCAAGAAAATAAATATTCTATATTCAAAATTACTATTTAAGTATAAAAATTCATCTCACTAATTCGTGAATTAAAGTTTATTAGTGCTTCTCGCATAATAAAACTCTAACTTAATTATATAGAAAACAATTTTCTGCCAAAAGTATATATTCTTGTATCAAGAATATAAATGTTCTATATTCAAAATTACTATTTAAATATAAAACAATCATCTCACTAATTCGCGGATTAAAGCCAATTAGTGCTCCTCGTGTTATAAAACTCTAACTTAATTACATAGAAAAGAATTTTTGAACAAAATAGAGTCATAACACACCAACTTTTAAATTAAAACCAAAATGTATGCATAATGTTTTGTTTAAAATTTAATTTTAGCATAAAACAAATTCAAAGTTTTCAAAAATATTTTCACGTTTTCTAAGTGCAAAAATGAATAAATAAATAAGTGTATTAATGTGGAGTGTATTAATTTTATTTTTGATTTCAAATCCATAACCCCTTTCTCACCCATTTCCCAGTGTCTAATGTCCCCCTACTTATGTTATTAACCACAAACGGTTGGAAAAAAAAAACGTATGATCGTATTTGAAGAAGAAGAAATTTTTTACTTCCTGTATTGCATGTAAACTGACCTAATACTTCCGATTTTAATGCACTTATGCAGGAAGGAAGAATTTCTAAAATCGCTGAAAATTGCACTGAGCTATTTTGTTAGTAGATTGATATCCTGAATTTCACAAACGATCGTAACATTTTTTATCAGATATGGTAAAATCACCTGAAAGTTTTGACTCTTCATTTGACACCCGTAGGTTGGAATTTTCAAAAATCCTTTCTTAGTTTCTTTGTGGTTTGCAGTTAGAATTAGGAACATGACTTCGAAATTTCATTGTCTTGGGAGCAATGGTTGAGAATCGGTGTTAACTAAGAGTCAGTGGGGACATGCTCATTTATATGAGAAAGGTCCATTTAAACATCTTGTGATGGCTGAATTTCTATTCGCTGAAAAATGTGCTTTACCTTTTAAAAATAGATTTATAATTCTCAGTTTCACACTCCTATCTAAAACTGTTGCCGAGATAGGGAGAAATGTTCTAAAACATTCGACCAACGGTTTAACTCCTTTAGGAAAGGAATTTTGAAAATCACTGAAATACGTGATTAATTATTTTTTTATTAGATTTGTTTTCCTGAATTTCTCCCTCCTACCAAAAACTGTTGATCAGATATGGCAAAATGACATAAAAATTTCGACCAATTTTAAACAACTTAGGAGTGGAGGGATTTCTAAAATTGCTGAAATACGTGTTTAATTATTTTTTAATACAATTAATTATTCTTAATTTAATGCTCCTACCTAAAACTGCTGCTGAGACATGGCAAAATGTTCTGAAACTTCCAATACCTCTTTTGAGCCTTGGTGGAAGGGCGATTTTCTAAAACCGCTGAAATACGTATTCAATTTTTTTTAATAGATTTGTTATCTTAAATTTCTCATTCCTAACCAAGTTTCTGCTGAGATATTTCAAAATGAGCTAAAACATTCTACCCCCTTTTAACAGCCTTAGACAGTGAATTCCGAAAATCTCTGAAATACTTGTTTAATTATTTTGTTAGTAGATTTATTAAGTAGATTTTTAAGAAAATAATACAGGAGAAATTTTTTTTAGCAAAGTTGCTATGAACATGAAAAATGTTAAGGGGGCTATATACCGGGTGTCCAGAAAATGACTGATGGATTTTAAAATTCAATAACTTGCAAACGGTGACAGCTATTTAAAAAATTTTTGCAGGAGGGTTATGTATTATGTCAGGTGTTTTTTTACAGTAATTTTTTATTTTAGTTCGAATTTCAAACAATAAGTGGCGCTGACGGCGGTTGAAGGCCAGGTCGACGCTTCACTCTGCACTGATCACCTGGCTTTCAATCGCCGTCAGCGCCACCTACTGTTTGAAATTCGAACTAAAATAAAAAATACGGTAAAAAACTCCTGACATTATACATAACCCTCCTGCAAAAATTTTTTAAATAGCTGTCACCGTTTGCAAGTTATTGAATTTTAAAATCCATCAGTCATTTTTGGGACACCCGGTATGTATAACATTATTACTTTAGTGCGGAGAGGAGATCTGGCACTTGATATAGTAAGATATCTCTGAAGAGAGTGGAGATTATTTTATATTGTTTTAATTTTGAATTCAAACAATTATTTTTTTTAACTTTTTTTGCATCAATACAGTTTGTTAACTTTTTTACTTTGTTGTGAATTTTTATGAAAATGCACAGTTATTATTAAAACCATTAAATGGTTGCGAATAATTCCAAATTATGGAACATTCGCAATTCTTATTTTTCTGACATATGCGCATATAATTCGTTGTTAGAGAAACTAGCTGCGAAATGATACTTGCCATGTTTACTAATAAAAAAGGGGGATGAATGTTGTCCATTAGATTTGTTTATGAAAATTTCTGCTTACCCCTTTTTAAAGGGCAATTGCAAGAAGACAATATTATTCTTAAATGTATTTTGAAACAAAAAGCTATTAATTAATACTTTTAAACAGTAAGTTTCTTTAACAGTTAAGCAGTGCCTTTATAGTGTTATATGATCTAAAGTTATTTCGTATATTATATAATGATATTTTATTGACTTCGCTTTATAATTAGTAAAGTATGAGTAATTAGAATCCAGAAGATTGAAATTTGTATAAATATTATCCGCTAATTTTTTATATTCCTGATACTGTATCTAAAATAGCATTTGTTGAATTCTCACACCCTTTCTATCAAACTTTTAGAAGAGAATATTGCTAAATTCAGGAATCCGAATGTTATAAATTGAACAAATCTTCCTATATAAACATGTCCATATATAAACAATAAGTATCCTATGTAAAAATTGCATATGTAATCATTATTTTATTTATAAATGGGCTTTACTGGAAATAACCTCTATTGAATTGAATGTGGATAACAATAAAAAATTGTCACACATAAAAAAAATACCTTTAATGTTATATTACTTTACTGCTGTTATTTCCTTATTGACTAATTGCTAAAATATGCCAATATTTATAATAACAGTAAATGTATGATCATATGTATGAGTGTATATAACGAATATTATATGTATGCTTATACCTGTATACTATTGAAACGTATAAAAAGAAAAAGAAAGAAAAAAAAGTCAAGATACAAAGAGTTTTTAGACATTTCATTTAAAAAAAAAAAACTCTCCGTATTGATCAACATTCTCGGACGGATGCTTTCACGTGTTTGAAGTAGTAACGTAAGATTAATCGCAAAAGATGCTCTGTAAAATGAATGTTTCAATTAGATCTCCCCGATTTGCGAAAGGTTACATTATATCCTGGAAAACTAAAGAACTAAATGCTTCATTCCTTATTATTATTATTATTATTATTTTTTTTTTGTACAATTACACGTATTTTAATTTATAAATAGTTATTAGCGGGCCACCGTAATACTTACATGAATACACTTACATTACTTGCATGAATATGCATAATATAAAATATGAAAATAAAACATGCGTAAACTATTTATAACATACATCGCAATTACAAAATAAAATTTAAAGGCATATTTAAATATTTATAACCCATAGTAATGGTCTAATAATGAAATTATATAAAATGCCAAACTAATCAAGTAGTACCGAATTGCATAAAAGAAACATCCTTATAATACCAAAAATAATAATTATAATATTAACTAACAATTTACTACGTCGGATTAAGCGTCTCATTTCTAATTAAATATATCTTTGAATTGAAATTTGAATAAAATAAAGGGTTATGAAAAATCGAAGATTGTGGAAAATAGGATTACAAATATCTCAGTAGCTAATTATCCGATCGACCTTGTTTTTTATGCAAAATTTGTGTTATTTTACTGTCTTTTAAATCTTATCCTTTAAATTCTTTATGTATCTATCATCAAAACGAATATTTCAAGAATCCGAAAAAAAAAAAAAAATAGTTCCGGATAATCGAGGTTGCTGTTATTAAAAAAGCTTCTTTCTATTCTTACATGGTAAGTACACATCAAATTTCAAGTCTCTATCTCAATTTCTTTGGGAGCTAGAGATTTTACAGAAATACAGACGGCAACTTTTTTTCTAAATATATGGTTTTCGGTATCTCCAGTATCTAAAACGTGTAAATCCGCCAAAAAAAAAAAAAAAAAAAAAAAAAAAAAAAAAAAAAAAAAAATTAAACGATTGCAAGATTTACACTATAATACACATAATGGGTAAGTAAAAAACTAATGATCTGGTTTTCGATTCAGATTTTATCTCATTTCCGTCAGTTTTTTTTCTCTTTTTAGAATTATTATAAACTATGTTGAATGCATGCATATTACACTGCCTTATATACATAACGCATTATACAGCCCATTTACACTATGTTTGCAGTTAAGCTAAATAGAGGAACTTAAGTTTCCACTAGTTTAATACTTTTTTCAAAGAAAATAGCCATACAATTGTTGTCGAATGGATTACCCAATACGGAGTGGCGATCATAAAATTTATATAATGTTTAAATCTTTGAACTACGAACAATTTTTGTTCTCATAATCATAAAATTTAGTGTTTTTTTTTTTTTTTTTTTTTTTTTTTTTAGGTGCAATTCAGACTCAATAAATATCAAAATAATAAAATATCTGAGTGATGAGAAAATCTTTTATACCTGTAAATGAAAATTTATTTGAATTTACGGATAAATATTTGAATTGTTACTTTTATTAAATTAAAATAATAATCTATTTCTATGTGCGATAAAATATCTCAAGACTTTTAATGAAATGATATTACAACTGCGAAGAATTTTTGTTTACATAAAACCTATTCTCTGTTTACAAAGTGTAATTTACTTTTACAGCAGTTTCTAACATAATGAAATAGTAATGAAACAAAGAAATGTTTTAAATATTTAGATGTAAACATCAAAGTAAAATTACATAATATAATCTTACTTTGAATTTGCGTATAACTTGCGTGGTAACTTTTAGTGTAATTTACTTTTGCAATAGTTTCAACATAATAAAATATTAATATAATAATAAAATGTTTTAAATATTTAAATGAAAAGTTCTATAACCTTATTTTATTTTCAATTTAAGGATAAATTGCATTGTGACACTGGTGTATTTTACTTTTGTAATAGTTTTACACATAACAATATTTGAATATACTAAGAAAATGTTTAAAATGTTAAAAATTTACTAAAAATCTTAACATTTATACTAGAAGTTACGGATAACAAGTGCAGTAACTTCTAGTGCATTTTATTTTCACAATAGTTTTCAACATAATAAAATTTCAATATAATGAGGAAATATTATAAATAATAAAATAACAAAATCATATGATAATATTTTACTTAGATTTATGGATAACTAAGAATTTTCATTGTAAAATTGTTACCTTACTAAATAAAAAATGTATTTCTATGAACAAAAATGCATAACAGATCTATAAAGAAACTAATCATACAAATGCGAAGTTTTTGTTCACATAAGCATACAACCAATTCTCTGTATATAAAATATAAATAATAAACTTTTAACAAGACAGGAAATTTTTTAACAATAAAAAAACATTATATAACATGTTCAACATATAATGTTAAACTTAAGAATAATTTAAAATTTACATAAAACAATTTTTAAACCAAGATTAAATTAAATCAAGATTCTTTATGAATGCGATACATAATCATTAGACTATAAATTAAGTGATAGTAACAACTGCAAAGAATTATTATTCACCTGATCATAAAACCTATTATTTTTTTTTTTATGAAAAAAAATATTTTTCAATTAACTTTCAAAATAATGCATATATAATATGCATTTATTATGACTAATTAAATTATGATGTTTTAATTAATTATGATTAATATTAATTAAAACTAATTAATACGACTAAAAGAAAATCTAAAAATCTTTAGACAAAAATTTATGTTAAATCACTTTAGTTTAAATTTGCGTGCAACTGAGATGTCCCATGTAAAAATTTTTCCTTAATAAAATGAAATTAAGAACTCATTTCCATGTGCGATAGAATACGATACGACTGTAAAAGAAGTGGAGATACAATTTGTTCATTTAACCTTAAAGCATGTTATCTGTTACAATTTTAACCTTCTCGGGTCCAAACTTTTTTTTTTCAAATTTAAAAAAAAAATACTTTTACATTTATAATATTAATACTAGCAATCCAAATAAATTAATTAGTATTTACAAATACAGTCGAG
Source organism: Maratus speculifer (assembly GCA_964019185.1). Lineage (NCBI taxonomy): Eukaryota > Metazoa > Arthropoda > Arachnida > Araneae > Salticidae > Maratus > Maratus speculifer. Next base: position 118,610,700 of record OZ025295.1, on the reverse strand, counting down.
TCTCTATATAACGAAATCCATTGTTCGAGTAAAAAATTCGTTATACAGAAAAATTTGTTGTATAGAGAACAACGTTAAAATTCCTATTTAATATGTAAATTTTGAACAATTGTTATTTTTGATGTGTTTAATTAAGAATTTGAATTGTTCACAACTCTGCTTAAAATATCACTATTAGTAAGTATTGTATCAGTACTGTGCAATAGTGAGATTGTAATCGATTTCCAAAAAAATCCGAGAGATATTATTGACATCTCTGCACTCATTAATTTATTTCTATTTCTCTTTTTAAGTCTGCAGAAGTCCCATTTTCTCCGTCCTCAGAATCCACATTATTTTGAAGCAATTGTAAATTATTTTTTCTTCAATTACCCCCATTGATTCCATTCTTATATGTATAACTATCCATTTGACACTGTTTTGACAGAGAAAGATGTTGAAAGGTGTATGGGAGGAGGGAGGGATGAATTCGTTGGACTTAAAGAACAAGGAGATTCAAGCTGAGAAGTAATATAAAAAAAACTCAACACTGAACGATAAATTAGGAATAAGTGATGGAAAATTGATTTCATATGATTTCAAAGCTTTACAACTGAATAAAGAACATTTTATGAAAATATTCGTTATATGGAGATAGATATTTCGATATATAGAGACTGTTTTTAATGTAACCATGGGAAAAGGGGAACGTTCCTACTAAAAATTCGTTATATAGAGAAATTCGATGCATGGAGTTTCGTTATAAAGAGACTCGACTGTATTTCATTGTTTGAAGATAACGAATGTTGTTGTTTTGCGTACTATTCAATTCATACTCATACGACAATAGGATGAAGAAGAATATTTGGAAATATTTAGAAAAAAAATATATTACAATAAGATTTAACTTATATTACAGCTTTCTTGTTCGTTTTGAGCTATATCTCACATGGTTTTTTGAGGAAAATAACTTTTATTTTAAATTTACAGGATGAAATATATGTTTAAAATAAAAGAATCGCAAATGGCGCAAAGAGAATGAAGCAAATAATAACAATTAGTATTATTTCTAAATGTCTAACCATAAATGAGATCATGTAGTAAATGTATAGATGTATACTAACATTACTACATGTAAATAATAGCAAAAGTTTTCTTTAAAAAAAAATGCCCCATTAAAAAATGTATACTCCAGACCCGGAAGGGTTAACGTTTTTAAATATAATAAAATTTCAATATGATGAGAAGGAGGTTTTAAATATTTTAACCAAATTTTGTAAAACATTATTTCGTTTTGAATTCAGGTATAATTTTAAATTCTTATTTAGAATTTTTCAATCTAAATTAATAAAGAATCTATTCCTACGTGTAATATGATATTACTGGGATATAAATGAAGTGACAGCACAAGTGCAAAGAGACTTTATTAGCTAATCATAAAGTTTATGAGGTGTAATTCAATTTTTTAATGATTTAAAAATCAAAAAATATTTTTATAAAATAAATGTTAATAATAAATTTAAAAAAAATAACTATTTTAAATCTTTGAATAAAATTTATTCACCATTATTTTTTTAGAAAAAAATTAAACAAGATTTTTGATAAGAATTTGAAATTCCATTGTAAAACAGTTACTCCATCTAAAATGAAATTTAAAAGCTATTTCTGCGCCAAAATGAGTTTACACCAGGCCATCAAATGAGCTGCTTATAGTTAAAGTGGTGCAACTCAAATTATCTTTGCGATATAGAGCCGTTTACCATGCTTATCTTGGGGGATTGTATCGACCGCTAATACTCATATTGCTGACTTAGGCGAAACAGAATTTCTATTTTCTGTAATAGTTTAGCATACGCAGAATACCTTATAGGTGGTAGCTTAAAAATTTTTTCCTTTTTTTAAAAATTTTTTTAAAATGAGATTCACATCAATAGTGAAGTCCCATGTTTATAAAAAGCTGTAGTAAAAGATTAGCTGCTATTTTAACCGTTTCGTGTCCGATTTTTTTTCAGTTTTTAAAAAAATTACTTTTGCGATAATAACATTAACACTAGCTATATAAATAGATTAATTAGTGTTCAATGAATATTTCACTATCTGGAAGATATATGAAATGGCTTATTTATTATTATTATTATTTTTTTTTTGCATGCATATAAAATTATTATCTATATAATGAATTAATACATTTTAGATAGTTTAATATTTTGAGTATTTTTAATGAAAAAAAAAGTTGCTTTTTTTAGCGGTTTTTTAAATTTTTGAATTTGAGAGATTTTTTAATAATGTTTTTTTAAGTGATAGTTATGTCCTTAATTCATTCTATTATATACACTGCTCAAAACAATTAAAGGATATTGCAGTTTTAGGCGGATTTTGTATCTGGGAAACTTTTTAGCTGATTGATACATGGTCGACAGACACAGTAGGTTATATGAGAATAAATTACACATGTTTGGCAGAAAAAAATGCATTTTATTGGACATTTGTGTACAAAAGGAAAAAACACAATTTGTGCATATGAGAAAAAAAGAATAAGAAAAGGTGTTTTCTTCAAAGAAAGTCATTTTCAGTAGGGGATATGGTTTCCATGAGCGGCCAGCAACGTTGAACACCTTTGAGGCATGGACTCGATGAGGCTATTATTGACGAGTTGGGGTATTCTTTCCCACTCTTACAGAAGAGCTCTTTCCAGTTCTTGGAGAGTTTGTGGGGGCTGTTGGCGGCCAGAAACTCGTCTTCCTAGAGCGTCCCAAACGTGCTCGATTGGATTCATGTCTGGAGAACAAGCTGGCCATTCCATTCGAACGATTCCTTCCTCGAAAAGGAAATCCTCCACCAGGTTTGCACGATGTGCCTGCAGTTATTGTCTATTAAAATAAAGTTATCTCCGATTGCTGCAGCGTAAGGGACTACAATAGGTCTGAGGATCTCATCCCTATATCGGCGACCAGTCAGAGCTCCATCTCGAATGATGTAGAGGTCAGTGCGCCCGTCAATGGAGATGACACCATACACCAACACTCCTTCACCGCCAAATCTGACACTTTCGTGCACGAACGCAGGATTATTCCTACTGCCACGGTCCCTCCAGATGAAAATACGCCTATTATCCGGATGCACTGAAAACGGGACTCGTCAGAAAACAAAATATTGCTCCATTCATTTCTCCTCCAGTTGACATGCTCGGTTGCCCATTCCCTGCGGTCGCGACGATGCCTTGATGCTAATCTAACACATACCATCGGTCGGCAAGTATACAGACCTACAGCATGGAGCCGGTTTCGGACAGTCTGAGTTGAAATCATGGTGCCTGTAGCCGAGCTAAAGTGTTGTTGGAGAAGAGTAGCGTTCATATTTCGGTGTCTCCGACCTGTTAACGCTAAATACCGATCTTCATTGGGCGTTGTTGCCCGTCTACGACCTTGCCCTGGTCTTCGGCCTGCACATCCACTCTCCAAAAAACGGTTCTAGATCCTGGAAATGACACTTTGTGACACTCCAATGGCTCGCGCTACTTCGGCTTGAGTTTGGCCCCCTTCTAACCTACCAACAATTCTCCAAGCTTCTGAATCTGTTTTGAGCAGTGTATATAAAATCCCTCCGTGTATAACGATTCCGGGGTCAACCCATCCACGAGAAAATAAAACACTTATTGTGACCAACGACAAATTCCATTGTGAAAAGTTATCTCAGATTTTAAAGGCTATCAATTTTTTGTCCAATTCAAACGTTCGAGAGTCGCAATGGAGCGTTCTCATTTGTCAGATTTACAGTTTGAGCTGTTAATGACGCCACTACATTTTACTGTGCTTTGAAATCTTTTCTCTATTTCAAACACAATATTCACACTGTTAAAAATTTGACTCATTTGCTGCAGCATCACTCCACCGCTTTTATAGAAAACGATTACTTTGCTGTGTTATGGAGCATTCTCATTGGTCATAAAAGAGACATTCTATAAAAGCTGTGGAGTGACGCTGCAGTAAATGGGTCAAATTTTTAGCAGTACTCTGTTAAAAATTTGACCCTTTTGTTGCATCATCACTCCCCAGCTTTTATAGAATACACTGTAAGTAACACATACAAAGTAACTGTGGCTTAGTGGCAGATGGGCTTGCAATAAATTGGAGAAGTTGAATTAAATATTCAAGACTAAATTTTATAAACTCAACAATTGTAAAAATTTAATGAGAAATGAAGGTTACAAGTGCTCTGACTTTGCAGAGCGGTTGGTTTGCCGGACACCCGGACTTCAACCCCCGATATCGGGTATAGCAGTGGTCTGGGAAAGCAGAGCTCTACCCAATGTAATCCTGAGAGATCTATATCTCATCTGTCCGACCAGCAGCGAAAAAAGTCCTTCCCTGGTCAACATTCACAAGGGGGGGGGGGGAGGAGGAGAAACACCTTCCTCAGACTTCTCCCAATCTCGATCCAGGGGTCAAGGCGTCCTTCTCCCATTCGGTATAAAATAGTGCCTCCCCTTGACTGATTTCACAGCCAAAGCAAATCTGTACTTAGCAAGAGAAATGCAAGCAAAAACACCTGTGTAAGGTGACCTCCACATAAAGCGCGGGAGGCAGTATTGTTCAGGCATGACACTAAATCCCCGTACCTTACTCAGCTGGAGACAACTTGCTTATTTTCTCACGGCCCACATAAAAGTTCAATAATTTCGACTACATTCCGAGCTTTGGGGACAAAGGGTACACCTGCAGCAAGAAATGTGGAGACATGACATAACCGTTTTCTATAAAAGCGTTGGACTAATGCTGCAGCAACTGTTAAAAATTTGACCCATTTGCTGCAGCATTACTCCACTGCTTTTATATAAAGCGGTTACTTTTACTGTAATATGGAACATTCTCATTGGTCATAAAAGAGATATTCTATAAAAGCTGTCGAGTGATGCTGCAACAAATGGGTCAAATTTTTAACAGTGTAATACGGTAAAGTAATCATTTTCTATAAAAGCTGTGTAATGACGATGCTGCAAAACAGTCAAATTTTTAACAGTATTTAATTAAAACTTTTTATTTAAGAAAAGCGAAGGTGCGTTTTAAGTACAATATTGTTAGAATTTTTATATTCGTGTTGCTTTATTTATTTATTTTTATTTATTTATATTTTTTTTACAGCCATGAATGACTTCATTGTCACATAACGAATCACGATTGTTTACTCTTTATTGTTGACATTTGTTTTCGATCTTATAAAGTATTTTCTTTTAAGTATTGGCTAAAGGTATAAAATAGTTAATTCACAAATGTTTTAAAATAGCATTATTAGTACATGTTTTGCATTATTAATGCATGTTAATTTGCATGTTTTTGTGAAATAATTACTGTAATTTTGTGAGTGAAATTCATTAGCCGCATATTCTATGCCATTATTTTACCCATTCAATTAATAATTTAACTACCCTCTCATATTCGGCTGAAAATGGCCAAAATGGGAAAATTTTTTATACATTTTGGATATTTTTATTATTTTCTCTCAGTATTTTAAAATATTTTTTGGCTGTAGTTTCAAAGTGTATTCTTTTATAATTAATATTTTACCTTACTTTATTCTTTTAAAATTTATGCATTTACCATTTGTTCATTACAATCCCTCCCCATCCACCAGATAGTTTTGTTATAGTTTTAAATGCAAATTTCTATTGATTTTTTTTTTTTTTTTTTTAGATTTTTCTCTCATGTTCAATCTTTGTATTTTTCAAAATTGTTCAAGCCTAAAGTCGCTATGATTGACCAAAGTTGTTGTAATGTTTTATCATCCTTTCAAAAATAGAAGCAAGTCATTTTGACGCTCTATCTTCTAGTAGATAATAATGTTATATGCATGAAAAAAATAGGCCATTTTATCAAATAGTTTTTTTTTAAATATTGGTGTTAGTCGTCAAAAATCAAGTTTTGAGAAAATGCGACTAAAAGTTGAAATTATATGGGCGCGGCTATGAAAGTGTTGATACATAAATGCTTATAACTCCATTAGAAATGCAAATATTTTTATGCAGTTTTTTGCATTGAGTTAAGAATTAATTGAATAATCAAACTAGATCATAAAAAAATCTATGTTTTGAAAAGTTTTCAACCCCTGAGCTCCCTTAAATGGTAGAGCACTTACAAGGAAGGTCTCCATTGGGGGCATACTCAGAATTTTTTGAAAAAAATACGAATTAAACTATTCATGTAGGTAATAAAGGATCAGTGAAAATTAGCGGCGGAATTACGTTATTAGATAGGTAAAAAATAAAATAGTTTGGAATAATTGGCGTGAAAAGCTGAAAGCGTCGCGGGATTTGGCGAGCAGGGCATTTCCTCGCCAAAGGCAGACGATTTTAACGAATCTGAAAATTGATTTTAATTGACTTCACTGTTAAAAATCTGCAGCATTTACTGCAACGTCACTCCACTACTTTTATAGAATATCTGTCTTCTGACCAATGAGAATGCTCCATAGCACGGCGAATTGACCGTGTCATACACTGTTAAAAATCTGCTGCATTTTGTTGCAACGCACTCCACCGCTTGTATATAATATCTCTATTTCAACCAATGAGAAAGCTCCATTTCACGGCCAAGTAACCGTTTTTTATACAAGCAAGGGAGTGCGTTGCAACAAAATGCAGCAGATTTTAACAGTGTATTTTTCAATTTGGAACAATTTTAATCAATTTAAATTGTGTTTTAAATGATAAAATATATTAATTTCATTTTGTTATAAGTACATATAAACGTATATGACAAAATTACACTTAAAGTAAAGTAAAAATGCAAAACTAAAATTACTTAAACTAAACTTTTTTAAATAAATTGAACATAGAAAGTTTTTTCTTTAAAAAGTATTCGAAGCGTAAAAGCGTATTTTTTAAAATTTCGTTTTTTCGCCAACCGGAGATAAACCGCCAAATAAACGAAATTTTTATTATTTTTTTACGGACGTTATAAGGAGGTTCCGCCGAAATTTTTTTTATAAACCTATATAACTATATGAGAAAAACATTCTGTAATTTTTTCAGATTTTTCTGAGTATGCCCGTATGGAGACCTTCCTTGTTAGAACGCTATTTCAAGGGTTCCGGATTCTATCCCCGGCATGGACATTTTTCACCCTGTTGGTTTCTGCGCTTAGTTAGCAAGTGATAAAAAACGTATTAAATATTCAAGGATATTCTAATTGACGAGTATATTTTGGGAATTTGTGTACGATTCATAGTGCCTGAATTTTAAGATTTGTGTTTGGATAAGATCTATTCTTTCATCAGTTTCATAGAGTACACTGCAAGTACATTGAGTTTCCGACAGTTTGTTAAAAATCTGATTTTCTACTTAAATAATTCGACATCGAAATCCATAAAATTCTATTTGTAGTGATATTATCTGCTAAAGTTCTCATATTGGTGGCAATATGGTTAAAAATAGTATTTGTTGTATTATTCTCGAATTCTTCTTATCGAAATTTTGTAAGTGAGTATTGCTAAATTCTGGAATCTGGATGTTATAGTTTGAACAAAATTTCCAATATATAAGTATGTAAACTTTGCGCATGTGTCTATTATTTCATTTATAAAAATACTCTACTGCAAATAACTTCAATTGAATTGAATGTGGATGACAGTTAACGGTGTTTACACATAAAAAAATAATTTGTTATGCCAAGCACTGTTCGTCAGATATGCCAACTAATACTCCTATAATAATAATTTATATATATCTATATCTGTCTATTTATCTGTATAGCTCATTATGTTTAAAATGTATATTTATATCTATATCTATCTAGCTATATAAATATATATAATTTCAATCTCATACAATAAACCTATTGAATATTTTAATCAATGGAAAATTGGTACATGTACTTTTATTAGTACATGTAATTGCACAAAAAAAAAAAAAAAAAAAAAAAAAAAATGTTTTTACAAAATTTCTGTTTTTGAGTCTACCGTATGTATGTAACATAAATTTTGTAGGCGCTCTGTTTCAAGAACTAATGCACGGAATTTCATAAAACTTTAGATTCAGTTAGAGCTTGATATAAACTGGATGTGATTAGTTTTGGTGTATATTGCCGACAGGTGACGCTGCTATGCTGCCTTTATGCAATTTCTACAATAACTATATCTGAAGAATTAATGGATGGATTTTTATAAAACTTCAGACTTTGTTAGTCCTTGATATAATATGGTTCTGATTACGTTTTGGTGTAAATCTCCAAACAGGTGACACGGCTATGTGGCCTTATTCATTATTATCGAAATAGCTCTATCTCAGGAACTAATGCATGAATTTTCATCAAACTTCATATTCAGTTAGTTTCTGATATAAATTAGTATCCTTTGGTTTTCGGAATAAATCGGTAAACAGGTGTCGCTTCTATCCAGTTTTTTTTTACAACTTGTTCGATGATTCTATCTCAAATACTAATACACGGATTTTCATCAAATTTCAGATTCAGTTAGAACTTGAAATAGGTTGTTGCGGATTAAATTTTGGTGTAAATTTTCTAACCTATGAAGCTGCTATGTTTCCTTTTTTTGTAAGTTTTAACGTATATGAGATAGAAGAAGGTTTTGGGATTGCCACATCCAACTAGTTTTAAAAAGTATCTAAGAACATTTTTTTTTTTTTTGTTAAAACGAGCACTTATTAATTTAAGTTAAAACACAAATTCAATTTTTTTTTCTACGATTTTTGCTCTTTTAGAGGAATTTGCGCCTCAATTTCTACATAACTTATTTTGAGATGAATAAATTTGCGTAAATTAAATTATTCTAATTACAATGTTTGAAAGGCTCCGTCTTATTAGGATGAATGAAAAATTTCCATAAATATATTTTGACTATTTTTCCTCGTAAATAAAAAAAAATATATATATCTAACATTGCTTCGATTGCTTTAACATAAGCTTTGTTTTCAGATAAATAAATTTGTAAAAATTAATTTTTTTAGTTAAAATGTTTGAAAATCAAGATTCCATTTTGTTTGAGTGAATGGAAGTTTCTCATAAATATATCTAGACAACTTTTTCTCGTAAATAAGTAAATAAATATGTACCGGGTGTCCCAAAAATGACTGATGGATTTTAAAATTCAATAACGTGCAAACGGTGACAGCTATTTAAAAATTTTTTGCAGGAGGGTTATGTATAATGTCAGGAGTTTTTTTACCGTAATTTTTTGTTTTAGTTCGCATCTGAAACAATAGGTGGTGCTGACGGCGATTGAAGGCCAGGTCGACGCTTCACTCAGCACTGATCATCTGGCCTTCAATCGCCGTCAGCGCCACCTGTTGTTTGAGATGGGAACTAAAATAAAAAATTACGGTAAAAAAACTCCTGACATTATACATAACCCTCCTGCAAAAATTTTTTAAATAGCTGTCACCGTTTGCAAGTTATTGAATTTTAAAATCCATCAGTCATTTTTGAAACACCCGGTATATACATATGTCTAAAATTGTTTCAATTGCTTTAACCACTTAACTGATCAATATTTTTGGAAATACATTCAAATAATGTCCACTTTTTTCATTTCCTTTACAAAATTTTGATACAGATGTCACATAATTTGCACGTGTTTTTTCCCCCGCCAAACTGGCGATTTTTTTTTAACATAAGTTAAAAAATGCATGCAATAACAACACATGATTTTTTATAAGGATATAAAAATAAAATTATGTGAAAAAGTGAAAAAGATTCTAGTATTTAAAAAAAAGGAAAATAAAAATAAATAAATGATAATTTGATATAAATAATTATTGATATAGTATACAATAAAAAATATTTTAAAGAATTAAAATAGAATAAATAGCAGTAAATAAATATTAATTCAATAAAGAGGGAAACAATAAAAAACAGGTATCAATAATAAACTTAATAAATACCAAAACAATAATAATTTTCACAATAAATTGTAAATATTGATACTTATATCCATATTAAATGCATGCAGTTGTATCATTTAATCAGCACATTTCACAGAAATTTTTAATTTTCCTTAACAATTGTTATAAACATATGAAACGATCTTCTCCTTGGCAAAGATCTGCAATACCAAATTGGCGGAGAAAAAACACATGCAAATGTGGTGCGTATAAGACATCTGCGCCAAAATTTTTAATCTTTTATCACCGGTTTTTTTAAACTGAAATTTTTTCCTAATTAAATAAAAAATCGCTTTTAAATAATATAAAATTTACAATAACATTTTACTGGTGAGAATAGTAAATTATGATTGGAGTATGGATGGGCAAATCATGATTGGCAAAAACATGTTGTCCGTACGGCATACGCGCGAAACAGGGAAGCGGTTAATTCAACCTTTTTTTCAGATGAATAAATTTGTGAAAATTAAATTTTTCTAATTACAATGTTTGAAAAACAAGACTCCATTTTGTTTGAGTGAATGGAAGTTTCCGATAAATATATTTTCACATTTTTTCTCGTAAATAAATAAATATATATAGAGAGAGCCGACTCTCGTTAATTCGAAATCGGATAAATCAAATCTTCGCTTAATTTGAATTGATCAGGAAGTCCCGAAATTTTCAATGGCAGAATAAAGTTAAAAATTTTCATTAATTCAAACTCATTTTCTCTTGAATTCGTTTAATTCAAACTAACGAGAATTCCGATTTTTCATTTTTTTTCCTTCTCACGGATTTCAGATCATTTGAATAACCTACTTTCTTTGATTTTTGTGAAAATTGTTCCGAACGTGTATACATATAATCCAATGCATTCGATATCCACTTTCTTAGTGCCCCGTCTGTCCATTAGTGGTGCTTTAATTCTTTCTTACATTGTGCTTGTTTCTAATATTTTAATTAGTTTATGTATTTATATATTCTAATTTATTATTAAGTCATATTCTAATGATAACAGGCGAAATAAATTTAAGAAACACTATAACATTAATTCCTTTGTAGTTTTTGCGGCGATGCGTATTAACGTAATTAATAAACTCACATGCTTTAGTAGACTGTAACATACTTTATTTTAAGATATTGCGAAAGCGTTGCTTGCTCTCCAAGCAAAAACAAAACAACAACTAAGAAAAACACAGACAATTTGCGTTTCTATAGTTACATACATTAGCGAACTTATGTGATGCCAGATTCCAAACATAAATTACAAATAACTCTAACATACCCCCCGACATTGAAGGGTCAACTTCAATAAATTATACAATACAAAATATTAACATTACAAATGCTTAAGTAATATGATACAATACAACAATTTTCTTTTAACAATGAAAAATACAATTATGAACATACAACAACAGGAAAACTAAAACTAAAAATACATAACAACCCCCCCCCCTTTTTTTTTTTTTTTTTTTTTTTTTTTTTACATTTCGTAATTAATTTTCTGAGACTTGTGTGGCAATAACGCAATTTTTGAAATACTTCTTTTAAGTATTCCCCTAGCGGTTTAAACTTCTACAACCCTAATCTTACTATCTGCACCTGGAAAAATATTTATAATGCTTCTTAGTAAGTATTTATTTGTAGGGAGGTCATCTTCCTTTATCAACACTAGGGTTCCTATGTTAATTTTTTCAAATTGCCACCTGGAGCGTTGTTGGAGCGTATTTAAATACTCTTTATTCCAACGATTCCATATCAATTGAATGTATTTTGAAATTCTATGCCATCTAGATAGTCTATTTTCGTTAACATTAATTAATTCTGGTTCAACGATGGCTGTCATAGGCCTTCCGATTAAGAAATGGCCTGGTGTTAAGGCCTACAAGTCATTCAAGTCTGAAGACAATGGAGTGATTGGCCGTGAATTTAATTTAGACTCTATTTGAGCAATTACAGTTAATAACTCTTCGAGCATTAGCCTTGCATTACCTACCGCTCGCTTTAGATGATATTTTACCGATTTCATTTCTGTCTCCCACAACCCGACAAAATTTGTTGCTCTGGGTGGAATAAATTTCCAAATAATATTCTCTTCTGACAAATAATTCGCTAACTTCTCCTTAGGATGTCTTAGTAAATTATGGAGTCTCTTTAACTCGGCGTTAGCACCAACAAAATTTTTTGCATTATCTGAAAAGATTACTGCGCACCTTTCGCGCCTAGCAATGAACCTTTTTAAGGTGGCAATGAATGCATCCGTAGTCAATTCTGACACTAGCTCGAGATGCACTGCTGTAGTTACAAAGGAAACAAAGATTGCCAAATACACCTTATTACCCTTTCTCTGTCCCTTATATTTTATGAAAAAGGGGCCACCAAAATCTGTTCCCACGTAATTAAATGGTGCGCTAGGACGTACTTTCTCTCTGGGTAGGGAACCCATGATTTGTTGTATGGTTATGGGGTTGCTTTTACTACAAGTTACACACTCATGCGTTATTTTTCTAGCTAAATTTTTCCTCGTAGCGGCTAGAATTTTTGCCTCAAGTAACATAACAGTGCTTGTGCACCTACATGAAGATATTTTTTATGATAGTAAATTGCAATTAGGCTACACAATTTACCCTTAGCTGGCAGAATATATTGATGTTTTTCAGATAACTTTAGGTCTGCATTATCTAAACGCCCTCCTACTCTTAGCACATTATCTGCATCTAAAAAGGGATTTAACAATCGCAATTTACTTTTCTTAGAAATTTGTTTACCTTCTAACAATGCAGTATACTCTGCCTTAAATTCAACTTTTTGAATTTCCCGAATTAAAAATATTTCTGATTGTGATAATTGTTCTATACTTACGTGTCCCTTTCTTTTTTCAGCTAATTTTCTTGTGTTATCTAAGAACCTGAAAATATAATTTAAAACACGTAATATTTTAGTGTAATTGTTACTGATACTTAAAATTTCATTTACGAATTCACTAGAATTTAAACTTATTAGTGCTGTACTGTGTTTCAATTTTAATTCTGCTGAAAAGTCACTATTGTTTTTGACTTGTTCTAAATCAGTGTTCTGATCTGATTCAATGTCTCTTTTTCTTAAGAAGAGAGGGCCATGCCACTGAAGTTTACAATCAATTAATTTGTCGAAAATTAGACCTCAAGATACAAGGTCTGCTGGATTGTCCTCTGAGCGTACATGTCTCCATTGGAAAGTCTGGGTCAATTCTTGAATTTTGTAAACTCTGTTGGCCACAAAAGTTTTAAGTAGATGAGGAGGAGTCTGAATTCACGCTAAGACGACCGGTTGAATCACACCATAATATTATTTTACTGATGTTCAACTTTAGCACATTCACTATCTCAGATACGAGTTGAGACAATAAGGCAGCTGCGGACAATTCCAATCGTGGGATTGTCAAAGGTTTCAATGGTGCAACTCTAGACTTGCCCTTGCTGCACAGTAAATTTAAAGATGTATTAAATTTTGTGAAACAGCGTAGATAAATGGCTGCTCCATATGCGAGCTCAGATGCGTCGGAGAAGCCGTGCAGTTCAACTTCCGAATGTCCTTCGTTTAAAACAAAACGATTGATTTTTAAATTGTTTATATTCTGAAGCGTTCTGATAAAGCGTCGCCATTCATCTCCAATGTCATCTGGAAGTGGATCGTACTAATCTAGTTTTAACAGCCAGAGTCTTTGTATGAAAATCTTAGCCTTAGCTATTCCAGGACCGAGTAATCCCAATGGATCGTAAATACGTGCTATGTCGGATAAAACAGTTCTTTTTGAATATACAACTGGTTCCTTAACTGAGGAATTAAATGAAAAGCAGTCACGAACTGGATTCCATAACAATCTTAGAGTTTTAGTGCTCTGGTCCGCATTATGATCATTGAATGTATACTCTTGATTGCTAGTTGCGATTTTCAAGAGTTTGGGGTGATTAGCACACCATCGGGGCAAATTCATGCCACCACGTTCAAGCAATGCGATTAATGGTGCTTGCACTTGTTGAGCCTTATTTAAAGTGTTAGCTCCTGTTAATACGTCGTCCACGTAGAAATCTTGAATAACTACACGTGATGCTTGCGGAAAATTGTCCTTTTCATCAATTGCAAGCTAATTCAAAGTCCGCGTGGCAAGATAAGGCGCATTCGATGTACCGTATGTAATCGTCTTTAACTTAAATATTTTGACTGGTTCTTCATCAGTTTTCCACAAAATATGAAGCAAATCTCTCTGATTTTTCCCAATTAATATTTGGCGATACATCTTTGTGATGTCAGCAGTAAACACGTATTTATGAGTTCGAAATTGACAAATGATATCGAAGAGCTCATCTTGGACTAATCCTCCGTTTAATAAAATATCATTTAAACAAACACCACTGGTAGTAGCTGCACTAGCATCGAATACAACCCTTAATTTCTTGCTTGCTTTCTCGGGTTTGTATACCCCATGATGCGGCAAATAATATGAAAATTCGGGCTTATTTTCCAGCAAGATATCTTCTAAGTGTCCCAAATCGTTATATTCGTTAATAAATTCTTCGTATAACAGTTTCATGGCTGGATTGTGCGCAAATCGCTTAAGTAAGTGATTCAATCGTTTAAGTGCGTTTTCCTTTGATTCTCCTAAACATGCAAGCCCACCAGTTTTAATTGGCATTTCCACAATATACCTACCATCTTCTCTTCTAGAAGAAATGTTCCTCACAATACTGCTCTTCTTTACTTTTTATTGGGTTTTTATCATGGACCGCTTCAATTTCCCAAAATTTTTGCATAGCATTGGATAAATCATCCACAGATCGAACAAGACACAATAATTATTAAAATTTTGTTGCGGCATAGACGTAGAACCACTGGCAACATAACCAAAATCAGTTTCTTGAAAAACCAAATTTTGCATATTTATTTTATTTTGTCCAATTAATTTTAAAAAATACTTCGTTTGATAATAAATCATGTATTGGGCCTGGTTTATCAAATTGTGGATCAGCTAACTGAAAAGTTTGTAAATGCGTAATAGGCATGATGTTTAGATATGTAGCTGGTGTTATGCGCGTAATTTTAGGAACAACAAAAAATTGCAACGTTTCATTAAAACTTCTGTTTTTATTTGCTATGGTTGTTATAATACTTTCCTTTATATTCATAACTGAACCATTTAGCCCTGAAGCTGATGCGTTTATTTTCCTTCCTTTCAAGAACAATAACTCAGAACATTCCTTCGTTACAAAGTTATTTTGCGATCCTTAATCTAACAATGCTCTAAGAGGAACTAATTCACGTCTAGCATTTTGTACATATATTATCGCAGTTGAAAGCATACTTGTTTACTAGAAGAGGACGTCATACTCATTACAGTATTGTTAATAGTTGTATGCGTGTTATCAAATGAATGTGTATTTTCACCCAGAGCGTTAACAGACATCTGATTATTTGTGTATAATGACACTGCTCATTTCTAGAGAACAGTTTTTAATCCTAGAAGACTCGAGTTATATAAGTTCGTGCTTTCTTTCTTTAAATAATATTCGATCCACTTGACATTTTTTCTTTTATTTCACACCACACACACATATAGTTGAACAGACACTAACACTAACATATACTATTTACATAAAAAAAGATACATATTTTTTACGGGGAAGTAAAATATTCTTCCTCGCATCTAGAAATCGTAACAACTTCTACCTTTTAAAACAAAAACATAGCGCCACAGGTGGCTTTTCCTTTGGCGACCGCACGGCGCCTTCGGGTTGATTCACACGTGATTTGCAACAGTGTAACTATGAGGAGTAAATGCGTTTGCGGTTGGCGATAAATTACTTCTAATAGTATTTTCATCTTGAATTGCTAGACTGATTAGTATCAATATTTTCCTCACCGCGTTCAGGTGGATCAATATGGGATGACGTTTGTTGCATTTTCTGTACGTGCTTGAACTTTTGCACTGGCTAATGTTATAAACTGTTGCTAAACAGTTGAAGCATAATTTTTTCATTTTAACAATATTAAACCTTTTTTTTTTTTTTGCAGGTAAATTTAAGAATTGGGAACATCTCATTAAAATGTGATCGCCTTTACACATTGAACAAATGTGTGGACTTTCTGCTAAAAAAGTCAATGACTTAGAATTAAATGAACGTTTCTGATCCTTACTGAAAGGTTTAACAGATGTGACTTTATGGATATTTTCCAAAAATTCAGATCGTTTTTCTAAAAATAAAAGTAATTCATCTAACTTCGGAACTTCTTTTGAACTTATCGTCATTTCATAATTTTTTCGAGTATCTCTATCTAACTTTTGGAGAATGATGTTCAATATTAAAACATCTGAAAGATTATTTCTATGAGAATTCAAAATCTTCAAGGCGCGAATGCTTTTTTTACATTATCGACTAGATTTCGAAGATCTTTAGCGGAAGGCTGTGTAAGTTTATATGCGTTTAAGAGTGAATTGATGTGTATTTCTGTTACTACTCAATCATTTTCGTATCTGTCTTTTAATGCTTGAAATAAAGATGAAAAAGTGTCATCTGTGCTAATCAAAGCTCTTGCATCACTTATTAATGCTACTGATAAATAATGCAATTTTTGCGCACCTGATAGTTGCTCATTTGAAGTTATTAAGTTGTTAAATTGTAATTTAAATAGACCCCATTCATCTGGTTTTCCGGAGAATTTTGGAAGAGATATAGCGGGTAATTTAATATTTATCGCGTTGTTTATTTGAGTAGAATTTGGTTGAATTTCATTGGAAACTTTACTTTGTTCTAAATGTTTAAGTTGCTTTTTAATTTGAAAATTGGCCTTTATAATTTTTTCCTGGTATTCTTCGCTAGCGTTAATGTCAATTTCATATTCTTTTTCTAAACTAATACCAGATTCTATTTCTTTATTTAGGTTTTTTAGAGTTTGTTCCCTGTCATTTAATTGTTCTGAAATTTCTAAATAACTATCAATATTAAAATTTTTATCGTTTATCAAAGCTTCTAATTTACTAATTAATTTCGTAATTGAAGTGCGTAATGTTGCACGCTTCTATTTTAATTTTTCAATATTTTCCATGTTCAAAAACTTATAATAACAGCAAAAAGAATAATAACTTTTTCATACCTTGATTGCTGCGGGCAGACGATTTTCTTTCTTTCTTCTTTCATCAGGCCAGCTTGTGGAATAATGTTCTAATAAAATTCAATGACGAAAACAGTTCATTATTATCGAACTTTTTTTTTTCAAAGTGAAGAAACAAATTCACAGTCTTCGGGAGACGTGACCAGGATAATATGTTGCGGCGATGCGTATTAACGTAATTAATAAACTCACATGCTTTAGTAGACTGTAATATAATTTATTTTAAGATATTGCGAAAGCGTTGCTTGCTCTTCAAGCAAAAACAAAACAACAACTAAGAAAAAAACACACTGTAAAAGATTTTCCCGTTAAATAACGGCAATAGTTCTGGTAATCTAGACACCAGTACTATTTCCGTTATTTAACGGAAAAAAAATTTCCGTTTTTTCCCGAAATATTTTCGTTTTTTTACAAAATATTTCCTTTTTTTCATTTTTTTATATAAAAATTTTTGTTTGAAAGCCAAAAAAGAATTTTCAAGGACAAACTGGCTTTTTTTATTCTTTAGACAAAGACACATCAGATTAGAGCACATACATTTAATTTAAACAACAGTGAATAAATGTCACTTACCCTCGATGGGGATCGAACCTAGCACCTGTCCCTTGACAGCTTGCCGTAGTGTAATACCATTACGCTAGAGTTACGCATACAGTACTTGCAAATATCTTTACTTATTTCGAATGATTTTATAAAGCAAAGGCCTTATGTTGAACGCGGCATTAATTTTTGTTGAGAATTATTTTCTATATGAGTGTACAGTTCTAAATGTTTAACAGATTTTATTTCCATGATTTCGAATATTTAGTCTTTAATTTCAGTTCTATAAAAAGTAAATTTTAGACTTTAAAATATTACATGCATTAACAGCTGAATGCATTAAAAAGTTTTTTTTTCATTTTAAGGAGATTTTTAAAAGTTTATTGTAATATTATTCATATTTATTTACTTATTTATTTTTGAAAGGATATTCTTAAAGTAATATTAAAACATATTAAAATTAAAAGTAGAATTTTTTTTCCATTATCCTACGCACATTTTTAAAAATATGCTATAAATGTGTTAAACATTATTTAAAAATGATAATGGAAATAAACTAACTAACTAATTTCAAACTTAAAAGGGATTAATAAACTTTTATAATTTTTATTATTTTTTTTAATATTGTAAAAATATGTTAGTTTTAATAATATACTTTATATTATTAAAACAGAAAGAAATAAAGAAAATTATTATAGAAGTTGTTCATAAAACAACTTTATAATGTTTTTCTATACCAGATATAGATGGCGACACTGGAGTTATTTATGGAATTTATGCTGTTTTAATACGGAATTCCTCTGTTTTCAGAAAATTTTACGGAAAACTTACTGTTTTTATAATCTCAAAATATCAATAACGGAAATTCTGCTGGGTTTTTTTTGGTAGAACGGAACTATTCCGTAGAATTTTACGGAACAATTTATGTATATTAACGGATATTTTTTACAGTGCAGATAATTTGCGTTTCTATAGTTACATACATTAGCAAACTTATGTGATGCCAGATTCCAAACATAAATTACAAATAACTCTAACAGTAGTAGTACCATATTAAGAATGTTTTTCATTTCATACTTTTTATTATTCGAACTTCGGATAATTCGAACATTTCTTGTGGTCCCGACGAGTTCGAATTAAGGAGAGTCGACTGTGCATCTAAAATTGCATCAGTTGTTTTAATCCAACTTTGTTTTCAGATGAATAAATTTGTGTAAATTAATTTTTTCTAGTTACAGTGTTTGTAAAACAAGGCTCCATTTTATTCGAATTAATGGAAGTTTTCCATAAATATACCTAAACTACTCTTCCACGCAAATATAAAAAATATATATCTAAAATTGTATCAGTTGCTTTAATCCAACTTTGTTTTCAGATGAATAAATTAGTGTGAATTAAAAACTTTCTAGTTACAATTCTTGAAAAACAAGGTTCCATTTTATCCAAATGAATGGAAGTTTCCCATAAATATATCTAGACTGCTTTTTCTCGGAAATATAAAAAATATATATCTAAAATTGTATCAGTTGCTTTAACCCAGCCTTCTTCATCTTTAAAAGTTTCTCATCTCAACTCCAGCTGACCTCAAAAAAAGCCAACGATGTTCTGTTGGGAAAAACTTTTGTTTCCTACCACATCCCTGAGGATAAGCTGTCATTTTTACAGATTTGTATTGAATGATGGATTTTCTGTTCAATTTATTTCTGCAACATGTTTTGTTCGGATGGTTTATCTACCGTTTGTATTTTTTTCTTTATATATTTTCTTCACGGACGGCATTGCTTACGAATGACCTAGTAAATTCTGAAATTCGGTGCATAAAATGTTATAGA
Organism: Maratus speculifer; assembly: GCA_964019185.1. Classification (NCBI taxonomy): domain Eukaryota; kingdom Metazoa; phylum Arthropoda; class Arachnida; order Araneae; family Salticidae; genus Maratus; species Maratus speculifer. The sequence continues at coordinate 118,591,323 of OZ025295.1, read as the reverse complement.
AAGCTCACGTGAATTTCAGAGACATAAAACACCCATTCTATTTTTTAGACAGATATTTAAAGGGAATATATTTACAGTCCTGTTAACTCTACAATCTCCCCTTAAAATCCTTTAAATTGTGATGAAAAAAAAAGTATTTATAATACATATGTTGCTTTCATTCCCTATGTTTAAAATGTATCGAATAACATTTTTCGTTAAGAGTGAGAAATTTATTATTTAAATTTCAACCAGTTAAAACACAAGTACAATAACTTCAGTTATCTTCGATTTTCATTGTTTTGGAGTAGTTTGCGCATTAATTCAGTTCTGTATAACTTGTTTTCAGATGAATAACTTTGTGTAAATTAAAATTTTCTAGTTATAATGTTTGAAAAATAAGGTTCCATTTTATTTTAGTGAATGGGAGTTTCCTATAAATATATCTGGACTATTTTTTTTCTGGTAAATATAAATATATATATATCTAAAATTATATCGGTTGCTTTAACCCACCTTCTTCATCTTTAAAAGTTTCTGATCTCAGCTCCAGCTGACCTAAAAAAAAGCCAATGATGTTCTGTTGGGAAAAACTTTTGTTTCCTACCGCATCCCCGAGGTTAAGCTGTCATTTTTACAGATTTGTATTGAATGATGGATTTTCTGTTCAATTTATTTCTGCTACATGTTTTGTTCAGATGGTTTATCTAACGGTTGTATTTTTTTCTTTATATATTCCCTTCACGGAAGGCATTGCTTATGAATGACCTAATAAATTCTGAAATTCGATGCATAAAATGTTATAGAAAGCTCAAGTGAATTTCAGAGACATAAAACACTCATTCTGTTTTTGTTTTTCCTAGACATACAGGGTGATTCCAAATTTTTTTTACAATAAAAGAGGGGTGATAGTACACATCAAGACAAACAATATTAAATAGGAGACCAAGGTTCCAAAACGTTTTCCTAAGGAAATATCCGCCATTAAAGTTTAGGGACCAAAATTTCAAATAAACCTAAAAAACGGAAAAATCGGTCGATTGATTTGCGGTTTTCACAAAAATTATTCTTTATGTCGGCATTTTCTTGAAACTAAATTATAAAGATAAATTTCAAAAAATACCGATAGAGGGCGCTTTAGACTTTCGAGTAACGAACAACTACTTTTTGCCGGTATTTTTTGCATTTCATAAAATCTTTTCGTAAGTTTACACTCAAACCTAAATTTTGAGCTCAAAATCTGTAATTGGGAGTGGTTAAGTAACACAAACTGAGCTGTGTTCAGAGGGTTCAAATTTCAAATGATTAAAAAAAACGGAAAAATTGGTCGATTGATTTGCGGTTTTCACTAAAACTATTCTTTATTTAGGTATTTTCGTGAAAATAAATTATAAAGATAAATTTCAAAAAATGCCGATAAAGGGCGCTTTAGACTTTGGTGTAACGAACAACTATTTTTTGCCGTTATTGTTTGCATCTCTTTAAATGATTTCGGAAGCTTAGACATAAACTTAAATTTTGAGCTCAAAATCTGAATAGTAGGGAGTGGTTAAGTAGCACAAACTGAACTGTGTTCAAGGGGGGGGGGGGGGGTAGGTTCAAATTTAAAGTAATTATAGAAAATGAAAATATTGGTCGATTCGTTTGCGGTTTAAAATAAAACTATTCTTTAAGTCAGTATCTTCTTGAAAATAATTTTTAAAGATAAATCTCAAAAAATTCCGTCAGAGGGCGCCTTGAACTTCAGAGTAACCAACAATTCATTTTAACCATTATTTTTTGGTTCTAATTAAATGCTTGCAAATCATTTTAAATGTTCTCGGAAGCTTAGATTTAAACTTAAATTTTGAGCTCAAATCCTGAATCGTTATGAGGAGTTAAGAACCGCAAACTGAAGTGTGTTCAGGAGTTGAAATTTAACCCTCTTTCCTCCTCGAACACAATTCAATTTTTCGCTACTTAAACACTCCCAACGATCCAGAATTTCAGCCCAAAATTTAAGTCTATGCATTTGAAAGCATTTAATGAGATTAAAAGAATAACAGTTAAAAATAGTTGTACGCTACTCCAAAGTCTAAGGCGCCCTCTATCGGCATTTTGTGAAATTTATCTTTAAAAATTATTTTCAAGAAAATATTGATTGATCAAGAAAACTGCTGATTTAAAGATTAGTTTTATCAAAAACCGCAAACGAATCGACCAATGTTTTGCGTTTTTTACAATTATTTGAAATCTGAACCCTCTGAACGCAGCTAAGTTTGTCTATTTAACCACTCCCAGCTATTCAGATTTTGAGCTCAAAATTTAAGTTCAAGCCTAAGCTTAAGAAAGCATTTAATAAGATGTAAAAATAACGCCAAAAAAGAGTGTTTCGTTACTCCAAAATCTAAAGCGCCCTCTATCGGCATTTTTTGAAATTTATCTTTATAATTTATTTTCACGAAAATACCTAAATAAAGAATAGTTTTAGTGAAAACCGCAAATCAATCGACCAATTTTTCCGTTTTTTATAATCATTTGAAATTTGAACCCTCTGAACACAGCTCAGTTTGTGTTACTTAACCACTCCCAACTACAGATTTTGAGCTCAAAATTTAAGTTTGAGTCTAAGCTTACGAAAACATTTAATGAGATGCAAAAAATACCGGCAAAAAGTAGTTGTTCGTTACTCCAAAGTCTAAAGCGCCCTCTATCGACATTTTTTGGAATTTATCTTTATAATTTAATTTCAAGAAAATGCCGACATAAAGAATAATTTTAGTGAAAACCGCAAATCAATCGACCGATTTTTCCGTTTTTTATGTTTATTTGAAATTTTGGTCCCTAAACTTTAATGGCGACTATTTCCTTAGGAAAACGTTTTGGACCCTTGGTCTCCTATTTAATATTGTTTGTCTTGATGTGTACTATCACCCCTCTTTTATTGTAAAAAAAAATTGGAATCACCCTGTATATTTAAAGGACATATATTTACAGAGAAAAAAGAAATGCTTTTTACATGTTGAGGATGATGAAAATAAACGCTAGAAAACTATATTTTACTTAGCATTGCGCATTAAAAAGGACAAGTGTTTTCACAACGATATTCCAGTCTAACTAGCCTATGCAAGCAACCAATCTAATTCTATCTTCGCACAGTCAAGTATCTTTTTAAATTCTTTTTCAAAATGTTTTAACACTTTTTTACACACTATAATTCTAGATTAATTTTAGCACAGTGTGTCTAAATGAGAAATAAATCATATTAATTATAATTTTCAAATTCGGTGAAAAATGTGTCCAGATCAGAATTTAGCCCATGGGCTTTTGGCTTAAATAATAATCTACCCAGTGGGTAAACTAGGAAAAATATGGCTTCGCACTATTTACTCAAAAAACCTTTTGATAAGGACATATGGCCTGTTATCTGAGACAAATATAGCAGATAATGGTACTCCAAGTAAAACTCCGAATATGTAACTACTATTTATTATTAAGTGATTGTCAGATGCTCTTATCAAAAAGCTTATCTGAGTAAATTGTGTTAATCAGATTTGCCCAGGATAGCTCAAACTGGTATTCAAATTAAAAAGTTTCTCTCACTTTAAAGCCAGCAGATTTTAATGGGCACGGGGAAAGCGATTTCAAAATTTACTCATATATGTACTGAGTTAGTTGTAAATATCAATTATAAACAGTGGAATTTACACAAATAAATAAACAGATTATCAATTGAGCCGAAACAGCTGAAATCGAGAAGTGATGTTAAAAATTTCAGAAGGAGAAAACGAGAATTTTAAAATTAAGATAGTTTCGGACCCGGCGAAATAATTACATAAAACTCGCGAATAGATGATTCAAATCTTATCAGTTTGCTGGCTTCAGACCTTTTCGAAAGTTTAGCGATTCACAGAACAGTAAAATAAACGAACAAACGACAGCAAAAGAAGAAAAATCCCCAGTAAATTAAACATTAAAATGATTTAAAACAAATTCCTACTCATTCACAACTTGCGAAGTAAATCTTACAAACTTTGCAATAGTCTAAATATAGACTTGAATAAAAGACTTGTTGATTTTTACGTATAAAGTTTCATTTGAGTACAGTTAAATGTTGATTCAAAATGCTGAAATAATTATCTTTAAGACTCTGAACAGACCAACCTTCTAACTGTTGTCAGTATCGATGTTTACATAGATAGATAGATAGATAGATATTTTTATTGAAGGTACATTTGGGGTCCAGGAGTCATGATCGGTGTTGATCTGCAAATTTTTTCAGAAATTCTAACAAGGTTACGACGCCAATAGGTAGAATTTCATACGAAATCTACCTAAAACACCACTAAAAAATTTGTAAAATGAACGCAAACGGAAATATAAAGTATCAGTAGGGAACCCTTTTGCTTACAACTGAATGGCGCTACAATTCCCTATAACACCTGCACATAAGAAAATTATTCAATACTGCATCTTGTAGAACACGGCATCCCACCTCAAGTTACCATATTAATCAATCAGATTTCTTTCAGTCGTTTTTCAGAAATGCATTTTGAATTTGATATTAAAATTTAAAAATTAGCTCAGTTTAGGTATATTTATCTTGGCGATAATGAAACTGAGATTCTCAAAATTCCGTTTATTAGAAATTTGAGTTATTTAAGAAATTAGATGCTATTTTTTTAAACCAAAAAAATTGATTGAAAAGCTTCGAAATGTCTTACAAATTCTTTTATTAAAATGTATCATGTTGAAACATGAAAATTTTACAGCAATTTTTGTCAGGTTGTGATGAAAAGGTGCTATTTAGAACTGTTGTTATATGATATTAGCTTTTTACTTGTGTGTTGTATTCGTGTCACTATTTATGTACTGGAAATTTTAAAATATTTTTTGTTGTTGTTGTTGTCGGAAATTAATCCGACTTAGTTTGAGTTAGATAGTATTTGTTGAAAGAATGTATTGTATCAATAGAGTAGGGTTTCTCTTGCCATTCAAAATACATACCTGAGATAAGGCAGACAAAAGAATTCATTCACTGTCTTGTCTAATGTGATAAAAGACCTCCCGGGAAAGTGACATTTTGAGGGCACAGGGCATTATTGATAGATGGCTATAACCATAAGTTCTTTAGGAGTAGATTGGGATAGTTAACAGAGTTAGTTCTGGTGTAGAGACCGAAGCGTGTGGACACATTTTCGCAAGAGCTCTCGGACAGAGCGTGTTTCAAGTTGTGTGAGGCTCTTGGAGGATAGAGCCGATGTACAGGAAGATTAAGAGTAAACTCCATAAATCTAATTCAACTAGCCTAGTGTGAAAGAGATATAGAGCAGTAACTGTACACAGAAAATATTTGTTGTATTTAACTTAATGCCAGACCAGATCACCTATATCTGAGTTCTTAATTGTAAATATTGTTTAGTTACTTGTAAATAATGGGTAAATAAATTGTTAGTTAAGTTTAATTGAATGAGTTAGTATCCTTCTTGACACTTCTTCCCAGGACGTGCCTGATGTCACTTAATTATTTCGGTGGTGGCAGTATACTAAAACAAAGGAACTGTCTTCATAGTTATGTGGACTAAAGAAGAAAGGGTGTAACAAGTTTGTTTATATTTTAGTTGACATCCTGAATTAGCTCAACTTACATTTTGTTAATTGAAAGAATGCTTTTAAAATTATTTCCGAAGAAATTTTGGAGAAGCACATATTTTCATGAGCAAATTACATGTAATTAAATATTCGAAAAATTATTCCTCCGCCATTAGTTGTCTTATAACCAGAATCATTCACTTAAATGTGAAGTAAAAGCATCCTATTATGCGATATAGTTAATAAAATCTACTTTCTTGAAACGTGTGATTTAATTATATTCATTTCACAAAATATTTATTTCAGAGTTCTGTTTACATCAAATTATAGAAATAGTATTACGTAAGAAAACTACCCAGTTCTTATTTTAAACAAATTAACTTCTCAAAATTTCAAAGTAAAATAAAAAAAATTTCGTGACCTCGTTAAGTGATGAGAAATGTTAAGAGCGTCAAGTGATTATAGGAATTGTTTCTAGTATTGTGCAATAAATTATTTTAATGGCATATAAATGGGTAATGTAACTTTTCTCCAATGAAATTATTCAATGTTTCCGAAATGAAAAGACTTTCTGAGATATATGGTTTGTTTTATATGCTATAAAAATGAGTTAATAAAATTATCATGAGCCGTCATTTTGACGGCTACGACTGATTCGGTTCGAACTTGAATGATTCAGTTGAATGACTATGATTCGGTGAATATGATATATGAATATGATTCGGTTCGAACAGGAAATTTTATTATGAAATAAGTTGCGGACTAAGAAAAAGTGCGACAAAAGATATAAAGTCATGCAAATTTGAGGTTCATTTAAAATTATTATCCGTGTTCTTGCAACTCTGGATGGGTCAGCTAGTTCTAAATAAAAACCACTAATAGATGACTACATTCTTTATCCATTTCCTGAAACCCATAATTTGCTTACATTTTTCACGAAACATTTTATATCTTAGTTTTACTTATAATGAATTATAAAAGTTAGATTATTTCTCAAAAATGCTTAGTTTTGTTTTGACATAAATTTAGCTGTCGAGTTTGAAGAATTTCTCAAATTATGAGAAATTATAAGAGTGTAGTGATAACATGAATTTGTTTCGAGGAGGAATAAATAATTTTAATCGCATGAGTTGATATTTTTTCTTCTAGTGATTATTTTCAATGACTCATTTTCGAGATGAAAAAGCCTGCTTAGACTTGTGATTATTCTAACTATACGGATGAGATTAATTTCAATCAAATTCTGAAAAAAAAAAGACACTGTAATAACTCTGATAAATCTCTGAGCACTATTATTTAAGCGTTATTATTAATTATATGTTGTATTATTTTATTTAAACACTAATGCATTTATTTAAAACGAAACCATTAACTACACTTTTCACAAAGATATTTATTTTCTAGTTTTGCTTAAACCAAATCATGAGTGTTATATTAAGCAATAAATATATTCTGTTTTCTTTTCAGAAAAATTTTGCTCTTGACATTTCAGCGTAGATTTTTAAATATTTTTAACCTTGTTAAATAATGAGAAATCTTAAGAACATTAAAAAGTCGTTTCGGATTATCGAGCGGTAAATCATTTGAATCACGTAAGTTGATAACACATCTTTTCACTCACTGTGTAATTTATAAATGCATACGGGTATGTGATGAATTCTCTTGTTATTTACTTTGCATCTTAAATATAATTTACTGTGAAGTTGTCATCATGGGAGCTTAGGCGAATAATGTACTTGATTGCCAATAAATAAAGTTGTTTTAACACCTGAATTTATTCAGTTATTGATTACATGGCAGTCCTTTCAAATCTAACCCGATAGCTTAGGGAGTCTGGGTAAACCTCCCTCCTCCCCCTGTGATGTAGAATCACATATAGTTTTCTTAAATTATACATTTTTCTAAATTAAATACATTTTTCTAAATTCTTTAATTAAATATCTGTTTTATCTTAACGTTTATTTTCGACCCCACAATAACTTTCCTTCAAAAGAAAAGAAAGAAAAAACATCTAACATCTGCTTTATTACACTGTAAAATGGCTGTCAGATAAAGAGAATTCATTAAGTTGCGCATTCCACCCTTGTTAGAAATAAATAAAAAATATCATCAGCAAAATATCACTTTTCTCTCTGCTTAATTATGAGTATAACTTACTGGTTACATAATAGACTTTTCATGTACATGCTCTATGATGTGTCTTTCGATCTAAGTTCTCAAAATATGCTCCTAACGTACAAATTGGCTATCAAATTCTTTTTTGGCGTATTTTTAGAACTGCTATTTTCTCGTTGCCCTGCTATTAAATTCAAAATCATCTTAATTGTTTAAGGCGTAACAGAAAATTTCACGGATATGATATCATTCATTTTTCATATGCTCTTTGTCGCCAATTCTGTGGTGCCAATGTGTGAATTATAGAATGAGGAATGCATTGCCTCGCTCTCGCTTCACGAACTCAGTCATGTGAAGACTGCTTCTTAAAAATGCTTCCAGGCACCATCCCTAACAATTTTTGCATGGAAAACTTTAAATTTATAGTTTTACTCTAAATAAATAAATTTCTTAAAAAGCATTTATTTTCTTATAATAGATCACAGCCTACATCCTTAGCGAATGCGTTTTTTAAAAAGAACCTGGTCAATTATACTTTAAAGTACAGATCTATACTATACCCCCCCTCCCCCCCCCCCAAAAAAAAGTCCAGTGCCATGATGATTATTAGCAATCATTTTACCAAACAATAGTTTCTCTTACAAAAGCCATTTATATTTTCGTACTTAGGGAACTTAAGCTCTTCTTGCCCTTGGACAGTACTTAATATATGTTGTAAAAAAAGGACCATTTTACGGAGAATGTACTGGCAATCTGGACGGCAGTACAATTCACTGTTTTTTAACGGAAAAATTCAAGTAAATTCCAGAAAATTTCCTGAAAAAAAGAAAATTTTTTCTGAAAGTTACTTGAATTTTTCCGTTAAAAACAGTGAATTGTGCTGACGTCCCGATTGCCAATACAATCCCTGTAAAATGGTCTTTTTATAGGTGCGTTCGTAATTATGTAAATACGTAGCACCTATTGTTGTCGCTCAGTCCGTCCGTCTGTCTGTCCGTCCGTCGCATATAACAACGTAAAAACTACCCAACCGAATCATTTGAAATTTAAAATACATAATTATTACATAATTTTGTCGTGTCATTTAAAATTTTATGAAAATAGGATAGATTGATCAATTACAGGGACAATCAATAAGATTCCGTTACATTACGGTCAATGGGGGAAAAAGTTTCAAATACATTTTAATCGTTTGAAATTTAAAGCATATAATTATTGTATAATTTTGTCGAGTTATTTGAAATGTTATGAAAATCGGATGCATAGATCAATTACAGGGGCAATCAAAAATATTCCGTTGCATTACGGCCAATGGAAAAAAGTTTCAAATGCATTTTAATGGTGTTACACTCATTCGAACATAATAGAATTGACATGAATCTATGAAGTATATACTAAAATATGTACAATATGTGATGCAAAGTATATTTATTATTAAATTACAGGGCCACAAGAAAGTATTCCACTACATAATGCTATACGGGGAAACATTGTTTGGGTAGTGTTTTAATTATATTAAACTACTTCACTTTTTTTGAATAAGATATACGTTGATGAAGTGTAATAAAAATTACTTCCTACATATTTACAGGAACACGAAGATTTCGACTATTATACTGTATCTGAAGTACGCTGCATTATATCAGCAAGATCAGAATATTTTTAAAACTTCGTTATCGTACGAACGCACCTCATTTGCTACGCTTCATGTGCAATTTCCAACTTGTTTTTCTTTACAGTGATATCGCCATTTAGTTTTTATACTTTACTATCAATAATAATAACAAAAAAATAAAGATTTGATAATAACTTATTCACAGAAACTCGCAACAGAAGAAATATAAATTTTATGATTTGTCTGCAGCGATGCATAGTTAAAGACATAACAAAAAAAGCATGAAGAGATTTTTTGGCAGCTAGTGTTGTTTGATTTTTTTTTAAAATTGTTAATATTTGGTAAAAATAATATCAGCTATTTTAATTATATTAAGTCTTAATAATTTGTAGAAATGTAAGCAAAAAATTTGACTTTTTTTTTTTTTTTTTTATTTGTAAGAAATCATTTTATTAATTACTATTAGTACTCAGTAGTCACAAATGTTTGTGTTGTTATTTTTATTATTTAAACTTTTTTTTTCTTTTTGGATTTCTGTAATATAAAATGAAGAAATCCTGATTTTTTTTCCCCTACACATATAAATTTCACTCCTGAAGAGGTTAAAATTAATTTTTTAATATCTTTTGAATGTTATCTGAGTAAGACGTTCCAGAGCTTCCTGGAAATTAATCTTTGTCTAACAAATCGCAGAAAATTGTGAATTGGGTCAAGTTCAGCAATTGTTATCTTAAAATTAGCTTGAATCTGAAGTATGGAAGTAAAAAATATTGGGAGGAGAAATAATCTTAAAAGAAGCAACGTGGTTTTAAGTTTCATTAGCTTTTCCGGCACACTGTGCCCGGTCTGGTCACATTTAATTTTAATTCTAAATTTGCAATAGGAGCCATTAATATTTTAGTAAATTTTTGCTTTTACGATGCAAGCTTAAATTGAGGTCTTCATAATATCTATAAAAGTCGTTTGGGAATTTCGGTGTCAGTTGGTAATTTCTCTTTTTACTAACACAATTTGTCCGTGCCGGAAAGGGCTAAAAAAGGGGGGGATCTGCGAATTTTGATTTTAATTTTTAATTTAAAAAATATTTTCTATTTTCTATTTTGATATAAATATATCTTAGTAATCATTTTAAATAGAAAATTATATATGTATATATATATTTCCTCAAGTATATTTTCTTAGATTGTCCACCAGCTGGCATCCGTAAGATAATTTTGGTACTTTCATTTTAGCCATTTGCGAGCGATTAATCAGGAAAAAATTCTGTATATTTGGCAACACCTTTTTTACTTTAATTGTTTCGTTTTTTTAAGCACATAGTTTGCATATATTTCTGTTAAATTGGGGAAGTTTTAATTTCGTTTGGCTATTTATCTATCAAACATTACACGGAAACAAAGAAATGGTGAACAATTTACATTGCTTTAGATGCAAATGTGCAGTCATAATCTGGTTGCACATTCATTCTTTAAACAGATTATTATTATTATTTTTGCATGAAACTTATTTAAAAGCATTAAAAATCATTCAATGAAAATGCAGTTTTCAGAGAAATCACGTTAGAAAATTTTAATTTTCATTACTAAGGTATAGAAATTGAAATTGTGGAACTTTCAAATACATTAGAATGTAAATATTTTTTATTTTGTTGATATCGTCAATATGTCATCATGATTACTAACATACATATTTTGCTTTATAATATAGACATGTTAGCTTTATAAATAATAAGATTTAATGTCATAATTTTTAAATTACACACACACACACAAAAAATGCTATATTCATAATATATATATATATATTCATATTTTATAGTCAGTGTAAAAAAGTACACATTCTTGAAAATATTTTCTAGATACATAGCAGTACATAATTTACAGCTTTAATAAATTACACCATTAGAAAAACAAACAGTAACAACAACAAAAAAGCTTTTACATAATAATCACAAATGAGCTTCACAAATCCTCACAAAACTAGACTTTCACTAGGAAGTAATGTTGTAGTAAAAGAAACAAGAAAGCGAAAATACATATTTTTGGGCGTCCACTGATAAAATCTTTACACTTTCCCATAGGGAGCAATTATACGTGTTAACTGTTTCTTTCGTTCTGTTAGATTGATTAATGGAGTTAAATATGTTTTTCAGTTTATTAGTGAAGTTGATTTGTAGCTTAAACATTACTTAAATATTGTGATTTCAATACTATTTGAAAGATTTTGATATATGTTTTTTCATCTAGTTAGTAGGGTACATAGTAGATCAAATCTCATAGCTTATTGCTCGACCAATTACAGGAACTGATTGGATTACTGCTTTTATTTGTAAATTATGTGCCCTGACGAGTGATTTATAATATAAATTTTCTGTTATTTTTCATCCAATTGCTTTTCATATGTCTGTAACTTCGTAATTCAAATAGTGATCTGTTTTGTTTATTTTAAATAGGAATTTAAAATTTTCAGGTTCATTATACATGTTTAAATATAGTTTGTCTATTGGTCTTACTGAATTTTAAATTTTGGTAAATATCCATATTGCAATGGATTTATTTATAAAATGTACACACACACACACACACACACACACACACACATATATATATATAAAATGACTGATGGATTTTACAATTTAATAACTTGCAAACGGTGACAGTTATTTAAAAAATTTTTGCAGCAGGATTATGTATACAATGTCAGGAGTTTTTTTACCGTAATTTTTTATTTTAGTTCGCATATCAAACAATAGGAGGCGCTGACGGCGGTTGAAGGCTAGAGCCCCTGGACCTTGTTTGTACATGGGGACGTGTGTTCCTTGTTACCGAAGGTTGAAGGAACACTATTGAAGGACAGGTCGATGCTTCACTCAGCACTGATCACCTGGCCTTCAATCGCCGTCAGGGCCACTTATTGTTTGATATGCGAACTAAAATAAAAAATTACGGAAAAAAACTCCTGACATTATACATAACCCTCCTGCAAAAATTTTTTAAATAGCTGTCACCGTTTGCAAGTTATTGAATTTTAAAATCCATCAGTCATTTTTGGGACACCCGGTATATATACAGGGTGATTCATAAAAGATGGGCAGAACTTTAAGGGGTTATAGTACACTTAAAGACAAATAATATTAAATAGGAGACTAAGGGTCCCAGACGTATTCATAAGGAGATAGGGGGCATTAAAATTTAGGGTCCGAAATTTCAAATGATTATAAAAAATGGAAAAATTGGTCGATTCGTTTGCGGTTTTTGCAAAAAATTTTCTTTATGCTAGTATTTTCTTGAAATAAAATTTTAAAGTTCAATTTCAAAAAATGCCGATAGGGGGCGCTTTAGACTTTGGAGTAACAAACAACTATTTTTTAACGTTATTTTTTGTATTTCTTTAAATGATTTCGAAAGCTTAGACTTAAACTTAAATTTTGATCTAAAAATCTGAGTCCTAACGAGTAGTTAAGTAGCGTAAACTGAAATTTGAAATTTGAAACCCTTCTCCCCCCAGAACAAAAATCAGTTATTCCCGATCTTTGTGTCGTAGATTAGGCTCTAATTACTGCCGCGTTTTGCTAAAATTATTCTTTATGTCAGTATTTTCTTGAAAATAAATTTTAAAGAAAATTTTCAAAAAATTCCGATAGAGGGCGCTTTAGACTTTGGAGTAACGAACAACTATTTTATACCGTTATTTTTTGTGTCTCATTAAATGCTTTCTAAAGCTTAGACTTAAATTTTCAGCCCAAAATATGAATCGTTAGACGTGGTTAAGTTTCTGAGGAGAGGGGTTTGAAATTTCTACTCCTGAGCACAGTTCAGTTTACCATGTCCACAAATTGTGTGCTGTGATACGAGGTAAAAAGACACAAATTAGGATTATGTTACCAAAGCATATTTATTAACATGTAATTACAATAAATGTTCAAAATTGTGACCACCAGAGGTTATGCACGCAGAACAACGGCGAAGAATGGAACGGCGAACATTCGCGAAAACATCAGGCTTTTCGAGCACTTCCCCTACAGCGGCGGAAAGTCTGGCGACCAGTTCCTCGGGGGATTCAATGGGTGTCTCATACATAAGAGCCTTCAATTGTCCCCAAAAAAAGAAATCGAGGGGTGAAAGATCTGGCGAGCGAGCAGGCCAAGCAACAGGACCACCTCGACCAATCCATCTGTTCGGAAATGTGATGTCCAGATAGTTGCGGACGTCTCGTACGTAATGAGCTGGCGCTCTATGGTGCTGTAACCACATGACCCGCCGGATGCGTGGAGGAACAACGTTTAACAGGTCTGGCAGCACATGTTGCAGAAATGTGAGGTATGTTTTACCGTTGAGGCGTTCAGGAAGAAGGTACGGTCCGATTAGGTGGTCTCCGAGGATTTCTGCCCAAACATTGATGGAAAAGCGTCTCTGATGAGCATGTGGATTGACATCCGCCCATACATGTGCATTGTGTGTGTTAAATGCACCTTCACGTGTGAAGGTACATTCATCGGTGAAAAGCACAGTTCGTCCAAAATGTGAATTTAGCGCGTTCTGCTGCAGAAACCAGCGGGCGAATTCAATACGATTTGGATAATCCCCTGGAGACAGTTTCTGGACTCGTTGCACATAAAACGGGAGCAAATGTTCATCCTTCAGTACCCTCCAAGTCATGGACTGTGAGGTATCCACCTGCCTAGCCACTGTTCGTGTACTTGTACTTGGCTGCGCCGCTACTACATCCAGAATGGCTTCTGCAACAACTACTGATTCGTCCTTTTTTGCACGACCTGCATTCGACCGGGAAGCGAGAAATGATCCCGTCTCACACAACTGTCTGTGCAAGCGCTCGAAAGTTTTGCGGTTAGGCAACCGCCTGTTGGGAAATCGCTCTCCGTACATTCGTTGTGCCTCTGCACCATTTCCATCTGCCGCTCCGTAAATTAAATGCATCTCAGCCTTTTCCTTATTCGTGAAGGGCACCATCTTCCGATTCATTACTACAGCGACTTACACTTGACTCACCGTTCAGTGTTTTTTATGCCTGAATCGTGTCGAAATTTTGCATACGTGTTCTTCTTCTTCCCCATTTGACATTTGCATACTTTCTGTCTCCTTCTTCACCCGGTGACTAGCGTCAGGAATGGAGCTTTAACGTTTGCATGAGCGACGTTTCCAACTGTGCCAGTGCCTTTATGAGTGAATTCCGACTATGCAGTCCTTGACGAAAGTTGTATTTTTGCCTCGTATCACAGCACAGAATCGTTGGGCATGGTTAAGTAGTGCAAACTGAACTATGTTCAGAAGTTGAAATTTGAACCCCCTCCCCTCGCTACTGAACCACGCTCAGCGATTCAGATTTTGAACTGAAAATTTAAGTCTAAGCTTTAGAAAGCATTTAATGAGACACAAAAAATAACGGTATAAAATAGTTGTTCGTTACTCCAAAGTCTAAAGCGCCCTCTATCGGAATTTTTTGAAAATTTTCTTTAAAATTTATTTTCAAGAAAATACTGACATAAAGAATAATTTTAGCAAAACGCGGCAGTAGTTAGAGCCTAATCTACGACACAAAGATCGGGAATAACTGATTTTTGTTCTGGGGGGAGAAGGGTTTCAAATTTCAAATTTCAGTTTACGCTACTTAACTACTCGTTAGGACTCAGATTTTTAGATCAAAATTTAAGTTTAAGTCTAAGCTTTCGAAATATTTAAAGAAATACAAAAAATAACGTTAAAAAATAGTTGTTTGTTACTCCAAAGTCTGAAGCGCCCCCTATCGGCATTTTTTGAAATTGAACTTTAAAATTTTATTTCAAGAAAATGCTGGCATAAAGAAAATTTTTTGCAAAAACCGCAAACGAATCGACCAATTTTTCCATTTTTTATAATCATTTGAAATTTCGGACCCTAAACTTTAATGCCCCCTATCTCCTTGGGAATACGTCTGGGACCCTTAGTCTCCTATTTAATATTATTTGTCTTTAAGTGTACTATAACCCCTTAAAGTTCTGTCCATCTTTTATGAATCACCCTGTATATATATATATATATATATATATATATATATATATATATATATATATATATATATATATATATATAAGGTACCCATAATAAGAATTGGAGTTTCAGAATGAATTTTACAGTTTAAAGTGAAATAAAAATAAATCAATAAAGCATACATTCATAACTACTAGCACTTTTGCATCATAGTAATTTGAATGTTGATATATAACCATATCATTATACATTATTATATATATATATTTATATATAAGGTACCCATAATAAGAATTGGAGTTTCAGAATGAATTTTACAGTTTAAAGTGAAATAAAAATAAATCAATAAAGCATACATTCATAACTACTAGAACTTTTGCATCATAGTAATTTGAATGTTGATATATAACCATATCATTATACATTATTATATATATATCATATCATATATATTATAAAGCAGAAGTTCTGAAACTTCCAAACGAGTGTTTTCAAAAACTACCCGATGGATCTTTTTGCAGATTATATCATTCGTTAGGAAATATTTTTGAGGAGGTTTATGATACAAATATACAGGGATAACTCTGATTTTTCGTACTAAATTTAGCATTTTTTGGTTATTTTTGACGAAAGGGTTGCCAGTACTTATTTTTTGGCGAAAATTATCATTACTAAAAGAATTGAAATGACTATATTTATTAAAGAATAATACAAATACCTTTCAATAAAATCATAATATAATCAAATTAGTTAATCATAATAATTCGAAAAAAACCTCTTAAATGAGTCAAAATATTAAAAAAAAAAAGGCACTCCGGGAGTGCCGACAGAAGTGAAAACTTGAACAATTATGTGTGTATTTTTTTAGTCGTCTGGACATATTTTATTGTGCAGAAAATACTTTTAAATGAAGTGTTTTTTATTCATTATTATAAACTACTGCTACAAAAATTATATTACAATTTTCATTTAATGCGCTATTGTACATGAAAAATAATGCATATTATTTTACATACAAAAATTGCAATCTGTTGCTTAAAACATAAATTTACAAATGCATGAAATATGAAATAGCGTCAGTTGGTATTCTTTGAAATAAATACCCATAAAACTTATGAATTTTCATCCCCATTTCAACAATTCTCCCATCATCATCATTATTATCATTATATTCTAGATTTGATATTATAGGTTTATGGTAACTAAAATATATAGCAAACAATTTTGATTCAATTCTATTTAAATATCTTGTAATGACTGCATCAATTGTAATTTTTTATCTCTCTGTGCTAAGATTGCGATGGTTGGTCATTGTTAAATCAAATTTTCTATTTAAAAATTCAATTAATTGTAGATTTTCATCATCCACAAAGTTGATGTTGAAATCCCTACTCAAAATCATCGGCAAATCTTCAAATCTCTTTCCAATTCCATCTTGAAGTAATGCAGAAGCCTCTTTAGAACAAATAAATAAATTTTCATACAAAAATTCTCATTTGCACTTAAAGACTTATCCGGTGAAATATAAATGGCAACCAATATAATTAGTTTTTCATTTTCAGAGTGGCAACAACAAACACATATATCACTGATATCAAAAACATTACTACTAAACTTACTGGTGTACCTCACATGCACATTCATATGAATTGTGGAAATATATGCCCATTACATCAAACAACCTTTTATAAATAGCTACTCCTGCTGCTGGACGACCGTATCTTCTGAAACTTGCAACAAATTGAATAGTAATCAAACAATATAAGTTGTTAAACTTTAAATACAATTTTTAAAAAAATGGTTGGAAAGTGCAGCATAATCGATGCACAATATCATGATTTTTCTTTCTTAACTTTTTATTCCATCTGGTAACAGTATATTTTGTTAAACTTTAAATACAATTAAAATTTTTAAAAATGGTTTTGAAATGTAGCATAATTGATGTGCAATGTCATGTTTTTCCTTTCTTAACTTTTTATTCCATTTGGTATCAATTTATGTTGTTACTATTTAAATACAATCAAAAATTTTTTTTTAAAAAAAGAGAGACAAATGGTTGGAAATTTGCAATGTAATCAATGCGCGATGTCATACTTTTTCTTTCTTAACATTTTATTCCCTCTGGTAATAACAGTATAAGTTGTTAAGGTTTAAATACAATTACAATTTTTAAAATTGGTTGGAAAGTATTGCATAATCAATGTACAATATCATGTCTTTTCTTTCTTATCATTTTATTCCATTTGATAACAATATAAGTTGTTAAACTTTAAAAACAATTGAAAATATATATATATATATATATATATATATATATATATATAAGGTTTAAAAGTGCAGCATAATCGATGTGCAATGTCATGTTTTTCTTTCTTAACTTTTTATACCATTTGGTATCAATTTATGTTGTTACTATTTAAATACAATCAAAAATTAAAAAAACTGAAAAAAGTGGTTGGAAAGTGCAGCATAATTGATGCACAATGTCATATTTTTTTTCTTAACATTTTATTCCTTCTGGTAACAGTATATGTTGTTAAACTTTAAATACAATTATAATTTTAAAAATTGGTTGAAAAGTGTAGTATAATCGATGAGCAATGTCATGTCTTTTCTTTCTTAACTTTTTATTCAATTTGATAACAATGTAAGTTGTTGATAACAATGTAAGTTGTTGATAACAATGTAAGTTGTTAAACTTTAAATACAATTGAAAATTTAAGGAATTGAAAAAAATGGTTGGAAAGTGCAGCATAATTGATGTGCAATGTCATGTTTTTTCTTTCTTAATTTTTTATTCCATTTGGTATAAATTTATGTTGTTATTATTTAAATACAATAAAAAAAAAATGAAAAAAAGTAGTTGGAAACTGCAGCATAATCAATGCACAATGTCATACTTTTTCTTTCATAACATTTTATTCCATCTATTAACAGTATAAGTTGTTAAACTTAAATACAATTATAACTTAAAAAAACACACACGGACATTCGCGCAAGCGCCCTGTGCCGCCTAAACGGAGCAGCACACTCAGGCACGGTAAAAAGAGTGGGAGATACTAGTTCCTCTCACTTCCCCTCGATCTTACGCTTTTTCGATCAGCATCACGTGACCCTGACGCGAGTTTGGAAGTTTTTACCCTTACAAAAAGTGCTCAGCGCCGCTAAAGAAGTTTTCACTTCAAAAATATATATGCAATTTAAAACTGAAAGAAACATCTGTAATTCTTCAAAAATAACGTGAATTTGTCGTGAAACATTACAATTGATACAACATTTGGCGTCTTATCTCTTACGTTAGCATAAAAAATGAACTTGAAAATTTGATTAAATGAATTTGAATGATAGTTAAATCCGACTACAAAAAATTAGTCAGATTATTCAATTAGAAACCATTACATTTATGGTTTTCATATAAGGTACCCATAATAAGAATTGGAGTTTCAGAATGAATTTTACAGTTTAAAGTGAAATAAAAATAAATCAATAAAGCATACATTCATAACTACTAGCACTTTTGCATCATAGTAATTTGAATGTTGATGTTCCGGCTAATTAGCGAGCATCGTGTTTAGCCAGCTTGGACGTTTTTTAAAGTATAGACTCTTTTATAAACTGAAATGAAATAATCTTGTGGTTGATATTAGATTCTTAGATGTAATAGAATGTCGAATATTTCTCAAACTTTTATTTTATGTTTTCTTTAATTAAATGTTTTGTTTCGTTTAAAGATTTGTGATTGATCTAGATTTAAATTACACTGAACCACAATATTAGAACTGTTGATTGAGAATAATTAATAGAATAGAATAATTTCGTATCATTGTTGCATCGGCTGCGAAGAATTCGGGATTTCAAGCTATTGCGCAATTAGAAAAAATACTTTCGTTTTGATGACAGATTGGTGAGTTGACTTTTTGTTGTATTTTATTTTATACAATGAATGAAAATAAGGAAAGAAAGATGCGTGACACGCATCGAAATCTTTTAAATAAGTTAATAGAAGATATTGATGATTATTTTTCGAAATCAGAACATTCTGTGACATATTTTGAGGAATTACTTGATAAATTAAATACAAGATTTAGTGTTATTAAACAACTAGATAATAACATTTTAAGTTTATTAAATGCTAAAAATGTTGAAAATGAAATTTTAAATATTGATGAATACGATCAGAAAGTGATATCGTATAGATGTAAATTAAACTTCAAGATTAAAAGTTTGAGTACAAATGCAAATGTTGTTAATGCTAATAATATTGATTCAGTACGGGCATGTCCTGTTTCTACCGAATTCAAGAAAATAAAGCTGCCTAAACTACAAATAAGTCGATTTTTTGGTGAACCAGATAAATTTCTGGAATTTTGGAATGAATTTGAAACAGCTATAGACAAAAATCCAAGTCTTACCGATGTTGAGAAATTTAGCTATTTGAAAAGTTTGGTAGCAGGATCGGCTGCAAATACAATCAGTGGATTTAGTTTGACAGAAAATAATTATGCGGCGGCTGTATCGCTCTTGAAAGAAAGGTTTGGTAGACATGATATGCTCGTACACGCTCATCTAAATAATTTATTAAATATGAAATGTTTGAAAAGTTCTTCTGACACTTATGGTTTAAGATGTTTGTATGATAAATGTCTAGTACAAATTCGAAATTTAGAGTCGTTGGGTGTAAAGTCTGATACATACAGTGGGTTGCTTTGCCCTATATTATTGAAGTTAATACCTCCAGATTTAACATTAGAATTTAATAGACATCTAAAGAATGGTGAAATGTGGAATATAGATAATCTTATGAGTTTTCTTAAAAATGAAATTGAGAGTAGAGAAAGGGTATTAACTATCCATGATTTAGATTCTAAAAAATCATTTTCTAATGATAATAAGAATGAATACAAACCCAAATTTTCAGATAAACAATCAAAATTTAAGTCGAAATATCAATATACTACGAAAGGTTATAAACAAAATAATGTTTCAGCTGAATTAATGGCTTCTGTAAACAAAAATTCATGTATATTTTGTAATAGTGTTGAGCATAATAGCGAATTCTGTGAATCGTTAACCTTGGCTGAGAAAAAAGAATTACTAAAAAAGCAAGGAAGATGCTTTTTGTGTTTAAAATGTAAACATAGAATCAAGGACTGTGGAGAAACCAAAATGTGTGATATTTGCGGTAAAAAACATAGTAGGGCTATTTGTTTCCAATTAGAAAATCATTCAAATGTAAATGTTGATAAAAGTGTCGTATCCATTTCTCATTGTGATAACACTTCCACTAGTAAGGTACCAGACGAAAACACCCATTGCAATATATTTTTACAAACTTGTTCAGCAATAATAAAAGATTTGAAAACTGATAAAAATGAACCAGTTCGTATTTTATTAGATAACGGCAGTATGAGAACATTTATAATTCGCGATATTTCACAAAAGCTAAAATTGCCAGTTATTAGAAAGGAAACCTTATCAGTTTATGCTTTTGGAGCCGAAAAGGCGACTGAGAAAACATATAATGTTGTAAAAGTAAAACTAGAAAATAGGGATCAACCCTCTTTGAACATTGAAATCGAAGCCCTTGAAACAGATCAGATTTCAGCTGCTTGCTTACCAGGGTTGGGTTTTTGACGTCAAAAAAGGTTTTTTGACATGACGACGGTTTAAACCGGATTAAACCGTCAAAAACCTGTCGAAAACCCATAGAGTTAAAATCTGCTGTGATACACTAGAGTTTGTTGTTAATTTTTTTAATTAGCAACAGTTGCCATACATTATGCTGAAATTTAATTATATTGTGGGTAATTAGCAGGTCTTTAAATATTTCTAATTAATAAAAATTAAGGTAAAAATGATAGATCAAATCTCAGAAATTTATCTTGAAATGGGCATGCAGAAATAGTTGCACAAAAATTATGTTTAAATATCTCGTTTATTTATTATTATTTTAATATTTAAAAAAATCTAAAGTTATTTAGTATGCATTTTGTCATAGTTAGTATTTACAAGTGTTAACAAGTTAAGTGTTATAAATGCAGGATTTTCAAAAGTGTAAAACTTGATACATGTGTTTATTTATTTATTTATTTATTTATTTTTTATGCTATACGCATTATATATAGAAGCATGTAAAGAGAAAATTGTGACAGGGGCAAAGTTAGAATTTGGTGCCCCTCTACCCAACCTTTTCTTGTGACAGGCCAAAAAATAATATTTGTAGTATAAATTTGGATAGTGCCCCCTAAGTTTCCATGCACGGGGCAACTGCCCCCCCTTCTCACAGAGCTAATTGTATACATAATATCTAATAGGTTAATTTGAATTTAAATATAATGCATATAATTTATTTTATGTATGATTATTACACACTATATAACAATTTTTTCTCCACCCTGCCCCACAACACACAAATAGTGTTAAAAATACAAATAATGCTTATTTTGAAAGCAAGGTAAGACGAGAAGTAATTATTCAACAACTGAATACTTAAGATATTTAACAAAATTTTATAGCATTCAGTAAAAAGAAATAAGAAACTCATAAGTATTTGTATAAGCTAATTTTTCAACATAGTAAATAAATAGGCTGAGTATTGTAAATAGATACTCAGATGTTTTTTATTATCTTTATGTTAGGTATAAATTCAAAAAATGACTGATAATTTAAAATTCAGAATTACTGATTTTTTTTAAAAAACTAACTAACAATTGTAAAAGTCAAAACAGAAAAAATCTACAAAATACTTCTAAAACACAAAATATTATATAGTTTTTTTTATTATGTTATAAAATACATAATTTAAAAAAATAAAACATTCATTAAATATTTCCAATTAATTTGATTACATAATCGAAATCAATCCAAATGAAATTATCAAAGTAGAAATTTAGTTCAATAATGCAATTCATTTGCCCCACGTAGCATACAATAGCACATAACCAGTTTTGAACAATTTTCTGTTTCTAATCAATTACGGAACTTGTCTATAATCTTTTATATTATTTTAAACTATACACTAAGTTTGGTTAGAAATAAATTTCTTCATAATGTATCCCTGCATATTTTGAAAACCATATTAAAATTTAATAAATAATATTACAAAAGATAAGTTTTCCAAAGTCTGAGATTTTGTTAACTATTCAAAATATGTTTTTCAAAAATTTAAATTTATTTTTCCTACAACATATTTAGAAACATTTTCCTTATTAAAAGCAAATAAATTTTACTTATTAAATATAAATATAGGTAGATATATATATATGTAAATAAATATTTTTATTTACATATAAATATAGGTTTTTGACAGTTTTAGACATTTTTGACAAGGAGGTTTTTGACATGACGGTTTAAACCATGGTTAAAACCGTCAAAAACTGTCGCATGTCAAAAACTTGCCAACCCTGTTGCTTACCCACTCCAGATAAATACGTTCGAAAATCATATAATAAATTGAAAGGTCTACAACTCGCTGACAGTCATGAATATAGTAATCAACAAATTGCAGTTTTAATAGGTACCGATAATTATTATAATGTTGTAACTGGTAGAATTAAACGACTAAAGGATAATCTCGTAGCTACTGAAACTCTTTTTGGCTGGTGTTTGCAGGGTTATATGGGGTCAGCCAATGAATTATTTAGCATGAAAATTATAGTTGAAGAAAAGGATTTATCTGAACAAATTAGAGAATTTTGGCAACTGGAAAGCTTAGGAATTGAATCCGAAACTCAAGCTATTTCTAATGTAGATAATGACGTCATATCTGACTTCGAGTCTAGTATTGTTTTTAAAGATAATCGGTACAAGGTAAAATTTCCATGGAAGAAAAATTTAAAAATGTCCCTCAATAACAATCGCGAAGTGGCGCATCGACGATTTTTGAAGTTGAGAACAAACTTTAGAAACGATCCTTCGTTATTCTCAGAATATAAATCTGTTCTGGACAGTTATTTAGCAGAGAATATCATCGAACCTGTTGAAAACTCATCTGATGTAAATACATTTTACTTGCCCCATAGAGCAGTGATTCGAGAAGATAAGTCCACAACTAAACTTAGAATTGTGTTTGATGCAAGCGCCCATTCTAAAGGTGAATTATCATTAAATGACTGTTTATATACTGGTTTAAATCTTATCCCCGATCTGTTCAGTCTTTTAATCAAATTTAGAAACTTTCCAATAGCAGTTACCGCAGGCATTCAGAAAGCTTTTTTGCAGATCGAAATTGATGAAGCAGACAGGGACTTCACAAGATTTTTTTGGGATGATGAGCCATGGGTTGAAGATCCAGGTAAGGAATTTAAAATATTTAGACTCAAGAGAGTACTTTTCGGTGTGAAGTCAAGCCCCTTCCTTCTTGCAGCTACTATCAAGCATCACCTACGAAAGTATGTAGAAGCATTTCCTGAATCTTTTGATATTTTAAATTCATCCTTATATGTTGATGACTTTATCAGCAGTCAACCAAATGTTGAATCAGCTTTTAAAATTAGTAAGGAAGCTTATGAAATCTTCCAAGAAGCTTCAATGATATTTAGAAAATGGAAAACTAATTCGTATGAATTACGTCAAAAATGGGAACAATATGGTTTGCATACTGATGACGCAACTGATAATTTTAATCTTAGTAATCAGCACTTGGTGAATTCAAAAGTTTTAGGGGTTTCTTGGGACCCAGATAATGATACATTGTCATTTAAAATTCATAATATGGAAAATTTCCTCTCGAAGAGACTTAATACTAAACGCTATTTATTGCAAACTGTTGGTCGTATTTTCGACCCAATTGGCTTTCTTAGCCCCTATACCATTAGAATCAAATGCTTAATTCAAGAAGTTTGGTGTTTAGGCCTCGATTGGGATGAGAATTTACCAAAGCATTTGGACAATTTATGGAATGCATGGTTTGAAGAAATAAAGGAACTGAATAGTATTAGCATCCCCAGATATTATTTGTCTGATATAGCTCCTGATGAAGTTGATTGTTTTGAATTACATAGTTTTTCAGATGCCTCAAAAAAGGCATATGGTACAGTAGTATATCTTAGAGCAGTTTTAAAGAACAAGAGCATAGTTACCAGTTTTGTAGCAGCAAAAAGTAGAGTTGCCCCTTTAAAAACTGTTTCTATACCTCGTCTTGAACTTTTAGGAGCCCTTTTGTCTACTAGACTTTGTCATAAAATTGCTAAAGAATTAGTTTTTCCCGTAAGTTGCTACTTTTGGACTGACTCAACTATTACATTGTATTGGATTAAGGGAGAGTCAGAAAGATTCAAAATGTTTGTTAGAAACAGAGTAAAAGAAATCAGAAATCTTAGTGATCCATCAAATTGGTTTCACTGTCCTGGACAAGATAATCCTGCCGATTTTGTTACTAGAGGCTTGAAAGTTCCAGAGTTGAAAAATAGCCATCTTTGGTGGGAAGGTCCCCAATGGTTAAAGCAAGACAGATCTCTTTGGCCAAAATTGGCTAGTTCATTTGATACATTAGACATTGCTGAAACTAAAGATGAGTTAGAACTAAAGAAAAATGCTACTGTAAAATCAACACTTGTTGATAAAAATCAAGCAAACATTGATTTAATTAATCGATACTCGTCTTTTATGAAATTAATAAGAGTTACTGCATATTGTTTAAGATTTTTGAATAACTGTAAACTAGAAACAGGAAGTAGAAAATATAATTATTTAGATACTTCTGAGTTACAAAATGCAACCAAGAGATTGATAAAGATTGTGCAAAATTCTGCATTTCAAACTGAAATCCAGTGTTTAAAGGGAAAACGTCCTCTCCCAAACAACAGTAAACTCTTAAGTTTAAACGTATTTCTAGATGCTGATGAGCTGTTGAGGGTCGGCGGAAGATTGAAATTTTCGAATTTAGCGGAATCACAGAAACATCAGTTAATTTTACCAAAGTCTCATTATTTCACTGAACTCTTGATTCAACATTTTCATAGAAAATTCCTGCATTCGGGTACTCAGACAACCCTATCATTATTACGACAGTTTTATTGGATACCATCTGGTCAAAGCCAAGTAAAAAAAATTATAAGTAGGTGTATAACATGTATTCGGTCCAAGCATCAAACTATTCAACAAATTATGGGTAATTTACCTCGTGATAGAATTGTACCATCTAGACCATTTGAGAAGACAGGTGTAGATCTAGCTGGTCCTATTATAACAAAACCTAACTTGAAGCGATCAAAGATTAAAATAAAATCATACATTGCTATATTCATATGTTTTTCTACTAAAGCAGTACACCTGGAAATTGTTTCAGAATTGACCACAGAAGCATTTTTAGCCTGTTTAAGAAGATTTGTTTCTCGACGATCGAAACCCTCTGTTATATGGAGTGATAATGCCACCAATTTTAAGGGTACTTATGCTCTTTTAAAATCCTTCTACCAAATTTGTGCTTCGGAAGAAATTCAGAGATTTAGTGCAGATGAGGGAATAAAATGGAACTTCATACCACCTGCATCTCCACATTTCGGTGGACTATGGGAATCGAATATTAAAGCTATGAAAAGAATACTCTTGAAAATAACTAAATCCTCTGTCTTAAGTTTTGAAGAGTTGACAACACTTGTAACCCAAATTGAAGCCGTCATGAACTCAAGACCATTAACTTCATTATCTACAGATATTAACGATTTAGAGCCATTGACACCTGGTCACTTCCTTACTGGAGGTCCTCTTCTAAATATTCCTGATAATAATGAAGTTTTGGATTCTTTGCCTTTATCTTCTAGATGGACCTTAGTTCAACGAATAAAAGAGCAGTTCTGGAGACGCTGGAACCGAGAATACTTAAATGAGTTGCAAGTTCGAAGTAAATGGAAAAAGACCTCGCAAAATCTTCAAGATGGTCAACTCGTGTTACTGAAAGATAGAAACGAAGAGTTCAACAACTGGAGGTTAGCAAGAGTTTTGAAAACCTACAAAGGAGACGATGGACATGTCCGCGTCGTCGATCTCAAGACCTCTACAGGTATATTACGTAGGAACATCACAGGAGTTGTTCCATTGCCTATTTATGATGATGTTGGACAGTCGTCCAACGCCGGGCGGGATGTTCCGGCTAATTAGCGAGCATCGTGTTTAGCCAGCTTGGACGTTTTTTAAAGTATAGACTCTTTTATAAACTGAAATGAAATAATCTTGTGGTTGATATTAGATTCTTAGATGTAATAGAATGTCGAATATTCCTCAAACTTTTATTTTATGTTTTCTTTAATTAAATGTTTTGTTTCGTTTAAAGATTTGTGATTGATCTAGATTTAAATTACACTGAACCACAATATTAGAACTGTTGATTGAGAATAATTAATAGAATAGAATAATTTCGTAACAGTTGATATATAACCATATCATTATACATTATTATATATATATCATATCATATATATTATAAAGCAGAAGTTCTGAAACTTCCAAACGAGTGTTTTCAAAAACTACCCGATGGATCTTTTTGCAGATTATATCATTCGTTAGGAAATATTTTTGAGGAGGTTTATGATACAAATATACAGGGATAACTCTGATTTTTCGTACTAAATTTAGCATTTTTTGGTTATTTTTGACGAAAGGGTTGCCAGTACTTATTTTTTGGCGAAAATTATCATTACTAAAAGAATTGAAATGACTATATTTATTAAAGAATAATACAAATACCTTTCAATAAAATCATAATATAATCAAATTAGTTAATCATAATAATTCGAAAAAAACCTCTTAAATGAGTCAAAATATTAAAAAAAAAAGGCACTCCGGGAGTGCCGACAGAAGTGAAAACTTGAACAATTATGTGCGTATTTTTTTAGTCGTCTGGACATATTTTATTGTGCAGAAAATACTTTTAAATGAAGTGTTTTTTATTCATTATTATAAACTACTGCTACAAAAATTATATTACAATTTTCATTTAATGCGCTATTGTACATGAAAAATAATGCATATTATTTTACATACAAAAATTGCAATCTGTTGCTTAAAACATAAATTTACAAATGCATGAAATATGAAATAGCGTCAGTTGGTATTCTTTGAAATAAATACCCATAAAACTTATGAATTTTCATCCCCATTTCAACAATTCTCCCATCATCATCATTATTATCATTATATTCTAGATTTGATATTATAGGTTTATGGTAACTAAAATATATAGCAAACAATTTTGATTCAATTCTATTTAAATATCTTGTAATGACTGCATCAATTGTAATTTTTTATCTCTCTGTGCTAAGATTGCGATGGTTGGTCATTGTTAAATCAAATTTTCTATTTAAAAATTCAATTAATTGTAGATTTTCATCATCCACAAAGTTGATGTTGAAATCCCTATTCAAAATCATCGGCAAATCTCTTTCCAATTCCATCTTGAAGTAATGCAGAAGCCTCTTTAGAACAAATAAATAAATTTTCATACAAAAATTCTCATTTGCACTTAAAGACTTATCCGGTGAAATATAAATGGCAACCAATATAATTAGTTTTTCATTTTCAGAGTGGCAACAACAAACACATATATCACTGATATCAAAAACATTACTACTAAACTTACTGGTGTACCTCACATGCACATTCATATGAATTGTGGAAATATATGCCCATTACATCAAACAACCTTTTATAAATAGCTACTCCTGCTGCTGGACGACCGTATCTTCTGAAACTTGCAACAAATTGAATAGTAATCAAACAATATAAGTTGTTAAACTTTAAATACAATTTTTAAAAAAATGGTTGGAAAGTGCAGCATAATCGATGCACAATATCATGATTTTTCTTTCTTAACTTTTTATTCCATCTGGTAACAGTATATTTTGTTAAACTTTAAATACAATTAAAATTTTTAAAAATGGTTTTGAAATGTAGCATAATTGATGTGCAATGTCATGTTTTTCCTTTCTTAACTTTTTATTCCATTTGGTATCAATTTATGTTGTTACTATTTAAATACAATCAAAAATTTTTTTTTAAAAAAGAGAGACAAATGGTTGGAAAGTGCAATGTAATCAATGCGCGATGTCATACTTTTTCTTTCTTAACATTTTATTCCCTCTGGTAATAACAGTATAAGTTGTTAAGGTTTAAATACAATTACAATTTTTAAAATTGGTTGGAAAGTACTGCATAATCAATGTACAATATCATGTCTTTTCTTTCTTATCATTTTATTCCATTTGATAACAATATAAGTTGTTAAACTTTAAAAACAATTGAAAATATATATATATATATATATATATATATATATATATATAAGGTTTAAAAGTGCAGCATAATCAATGTGCAATGTCATGTTTTTCTTTCTTAACTTTTTATACCATTTGGTATCAATTTATGTTGTTACTATTTAAATACAATCAAAAATTAAAAAAACTGAAAAAAGTGGTTGGAAAGTGCAGCATAATTGATGCACAATGTCATATTTTTTTTCTTAACATTTTATTCCTTCTGGTAACAGTATATGTTGTTAAACTTTAAATACAATTATAATTTTAAAAATTGGTTGAAAAGTGTAGTATAATCGATGAGCAATGTCATGTCTTTTCTTTCTTAACTTTTTATTCAATTTGATAACAATGTAAGTTGTTGATAACAATGTAAGTTGTTGATAACAATGTAAGTTGTTAAACTTTAAATACAATTGAAAATTTAAGGAATTGAAAAAAATGGTTGGAAAGTGCAGCATAATTGATGTGCAATGTCATGTTTTTTCTTTCTTAATTTTTTATTCCATTTGGTATAAATTTATGTTGTTATTATTTAAATACAAAAAAAAAAAAAATGAAAAAAAGTAGTTGGAAACTGCCGCATAATCAATGCACAATGTCATACTTTTTCTTTCATAACATTTTATTCCATCTATTAACAGTATAAGTTGTTAAACTTAAATACAATTATAACTTAAAAAAACACACACGGACATTCGCGCAAGCGCCCTGTGCCGCCTAAACGGAGCAGCACACTCAGGCACGGTAGAAAGAGTGGGAGATACTAGTTCCTCTCACTTCCCCTCGATCTTACGCTTTTTCGATCAGCATCACGTGACCCTGACGCGAGTTTGGAAGTTTTTACCCATACAAAAAGTGCTCAGCGCCGCTAAAGAAGTTTTCACTTCAAAAATATATATGCAATTTAAAACTGAAAGAAACATCTGTAATTCTTCAAAAATAACGTGAATTTGTCGTGAAACATTACAATTGATACAACATTTGGCGTCTTATCTCTTACGTTAGCATAAAAAATGAACTTGAAAATTTGATTAAATGAATTTGAATGATAGTTAAATCCGACTACAAAAAATTAGTCAGATTATTCAATTAGAAACCATTACATTTATGGTTTTTTTATGAAACAAACGAAGAAAAGAAAATTTACTATTGGTGCGACTGGAGAATTAACCTTAATGTTATTTGATTTTATGCTTGGTGTTATTTAAAAAAAATTATCGAAATGGCGGATTTTTAGTTATTTGTTTACGTCTTTTTTGTTTATATTATTGTAAACATTTATCCACTTTTATACGCGCATCACCTTGGCGCGATTTTTTTGTAATGCCAATTTTGAGAAAACTGCGTTTTCAAGTATGAATTACATCTATATTACTTTTATTTATTTTCCATTATTTTAAAAAAGGGAATAATAATAAATAAAGTCAATTAATAATTATGGAACAGGATAATTTATATAATTTTAAAGAGAAAAGAAAAATAATGAAAAAGCTTACTGATAAATAAACAACTATTACCGGATTACCACGTGAGGCATAAAATCTCAATTTTGTTGCAATCGCGCCAACATGGTCCGTAGATGAGACCTGCACCAAAATATTATAGGCAATATTATTTTTTATATAATTTGTTTATATTATTTACTTGATTATCTTACCGACCAAAAAACTGTCGCCGAAGTATAATGTCAATAATAAATTATCCTATATGTCACATTCGTTTGACATTAAATATGTTATACGTGATTGCTACGTCATCGAATAATTTTAATTCGATGTTTTATTTGTATTTCTATTAATATTTTAGTAATTTACTGGTTCTTTGGTTATTGAAAATAAAAATTTTGTACGTTTGTATAACTTGACTAAATTGATCGACGGAATAATCAAGTAGTATTAATTATTTGTTTACATTTTATTTGGATATTTAGGTTTAAAGCATTGGCGTACTTATCGAGTCTCAGCCGAGTCATATGCCAAGTAGTCGATAAATCTGTGTTTTAGCCTTACTATTATAACTTTTTCATCAACAGTTATTTTACTATCACTAAAAAAGCAATATTTTCAATGTGCAGGAAAAATCTTAATAATGAAAAAACATTTGCAATTAATTCGTCATTCATTCTAATAAAAAATTTGTAAGAAAAATAAATATACTTTAACATTTTTTAAGAAAAAATATACATGAAATCGCGACAATCGAAAATTTTGTTTTTGATGATTACGTTGCAGTTTTAATTAACGATAAGCTCTGTCAACAGAACTTTGTCAAATATTCACTTCATTACTCTGTCGAACATAAATTTGTCGCCAAGCTATAAGATTAAATGTCAATAATAGATTATCATAAATTTCACATTCATTTGAGAATAAAATTGAAATAAATCTGGTCCATTTGTAATAATATCGTTATAGGCACTGCTAATGTTTGACGCCAAAAATCATTATGGAATCTATTATAGAAGGTAGAAAGATTTTATTGGATGCAAGTTAAAGGTTTAGTTTTCTACAAAATTTAGTCATCAAGATTATTCCCGATTTATAGGCTACATGTTTGCAATTGTTTTACAAAATGAAGAGGCGGTGAAACTGATGTAATATTTATGTTATTCAAATAATGCAGCTTTAAAACACATTTTTATACTTCATTGTTCTAATCATATCATATCATATCATATATATTATAAAGCAGAAGTTCTGAAACTTCCAAACGAGTGTTTTCAAAAACTACCCGATGGATTTTTTTGCCGATTGTATCATTCGATAGGAAATATTTTTCCGAAGGTTTATGATTCAAATTTAAAGGGATAACTCTGATTTTTCGGAGTAAATTTCGTATTTTTCGGTTATTTTTGACAAAAGGGTTGCCAGTAGCTGTTTTTGGCGAAAATTATAATTGCTAAAAGAATTAAAATGGCTATATCTATTAGAAATATTACAAATATCTTGCAAATAATAGCAGAAAATAACTACTGATAATATTAATAATAATGAAGAAAGGCCGCTTAAATGAGGCATAATATTATAAAAATATATTTATTTTGAAAATGAAAAAAATATTTGTAATGCTTAAAAAATAAATTAACGCGAAATATAACAATTGGTTCAACTTTTGGCGACTTATCGCTGGTGTTAGAATAAAAACATGAATTTCAGAAATTGATTAAATGAATTTTGAATGATAGTTATTTCCCTTTTTATTATTTTCTTTCTCTTTTTTATCGAATTTCCGTATAATATAACTTACAGCAGAAAAAAGCAGATCTGATTGTAAAAAACACTGTAAGTTGTGAGTTACTATTCGTTTCTATACCATTTTCATCTTGCTTTTGTCGCCAGAGAATGTGTTTTTAAACCGAAAATGCACTACTGACTTAATGCCTGACTTAGGTTCTTAATGGTCGCAATAATGTTGTTTTTTTTTTTCAAGTGAAGATAATTTTTAGAGTATATTTTAATATTCAATCGTAATTTATATAGATATGAGTATAACTCTTTTATTTCTTTTTGCAAATGTTTTCATTGTTAATTTAATTTTTCTTGCGCCATTTCGTCAATTTCACTTACAGGAAAAAATTCAGTTTTAAAATTTAAAAACTGAAGAAGGAAAGATTACCCCATTGATTAAAAATCTACCCCCAAATTCCAAGATTAAATGTCAATAATGGATGATCGTAAATGTCACATTCACTTGACATTAGGCATAATATAAATACTAATTATGTCATCAAGTAATTTTTAATTCGACATTTTATTTCAACTTTTATATATGTTCTGCTAATTTGTTTTTTGTTATTTAAATGGAAATTTATGATAATCTATATAATCTGGCTAATAGTTTGACGATTTGTATAATTTGGCGCAATTGGTCGACGGTATAACCAAGTAGTACTGAAGGAAAAATTTTGCAATTCAAAGTAAATTTATGTAATTATATGCGTTATTACTATAGATAAATTCAACATTTTGAAATGAAAAATTCCCGCTGGATAAAATTTACAATCTTTTTTAATTTACCATTTCCTCTTCAATATTTCTTCAATCAAACTTTCGCTATTCTCTTTCGCGCAGGCTAACAAAAATGTATTTTAAATATTTTATTAGATAAAACGTAAATTACATTTTTCTATTAAAAAAAATATATATTTAAAATCTAATTCTACCATTATGTGTCTTACAGGACAAACTAGCAGAATTACTTTTAAAAATGGTTTTATCTGTTAATTGTATGTTATTTGTTTATTTGGGTGTTTGAATTTACTTTTGTCATCAAACAAATGCGATTTTATACCAAGAAGGCATAAGCCGGAGCGATGTTCACAATTACTAATTTCTCTCACTCTCTTTTAAATGTGTGAGAGCATTTTTAGGATATTTTTTTATGTTTAATTGTAAATATATAAATAGCAATTATAGCAAAAAGAAAAAAAAATGCGTATAACGTTTAAATTTTAGTATAAATGTCTTCCTCATCCAAACTGTAAAATAATTTAATTGCAACTTTTTAAAGTTTTGGCGCAGACGTCATATACGCACCACATCCGCATGATTGCAACAAAATGGCGATTTTATGCCTCACATGGTAAACCGACTATGGTTATTTATTTATTAATAAAATATTTATTAACTTTCATTTTGTTTTTTAAAATAATATAAATCATTTTGTTCTATAGATATTAATTAAACTTTTTTATTTATTAATTTTTTTTCAAATAATACAAAACAATTAAAAAATATTTATGAAATTGGTAATTAAAAACCAAGTTTTCTCCAAATTGGTGCCAGAAAAAATTGCGCCAATGTGGTGCATACATGACATCTGTGTCAAAGTTTTTTCACTATACAGAAGTAGGAAAAATGCAGTATAAATACCGATTAGTTTTTTCCAAATATGGAAATTTTGTCACAGATTTGGTCATATACTCATCGAGGTATCTCACTGGCGCCAAAATGGCATTATTTGTCCTATATAGTAACCCAGCTATAGTTGTTTATCTGATACTAAGTTGTTTATTTACTTTCATTTTCTTTTTTGAAATGATATTTGTTGTTTTGTTCTACAGTTACTTTATTTATTTATTATCAATTGCTGTTTAAAATGATAGAAAATAGTAAAATATGTATAAATTTCTTTGGTATTCTAAAACGAGGATTTTGGCACATTGTAGTTGCAAGAAAATCATGCTAAACCTATTGCGCAATGATGTCTTTGTAGGAATCTTTTTTGAAATATGAAAAGTGTAAATTGGCTATTACTTGATTATCACGTCAACCAATTTCGCCAAATCGTTCGCCAAATTATACAAATTTACATAATTTTATCTTAAATAACTAAAAGAAAATGCTTAAATACGAAAGAGCAAATAATTTTGTTTTCATTTTTCAGGAGGAAATTTTGCAATAATAAAGTAATTGTTGTAGTGAGAATTTTAATGTGTGTGTTTTTTTTTATCGTTGG
Source organism: Maratus speculifer (assembly GCA_964019185.1). Lineage (NCBI taxonomy): Eukaryota > Metazoa > Arthropoda > Arachnida > Araneae > Salticidae > Maratus > Maratus speculifer. Next base: position 118,557,346 of record OZ025295.1, on the reverse strand, counting down.
CAACTTGCTATAACGAAAAATGTTTATTTTTTCCTGCCATTGTTTTGTAAGAGCTGGTTTTGTCAAAGCCATGTTAAGTTGGTATTCAAATTTTTGAACCCTTCTCAATTACCACCCCCCGGTTCGATTTTGCTCATTTGCAATTCCCACTGAGATATTAACCATCTCAATGTACTTGACGAGTTTCAAGATGATTCTTGCATAATTGTGCCTTTTATCGCGCGGACAAAATTTAATATATATATAAAGTTTTTAGGTGGGAGTAGCTTTGAGTTCCTGGCTTCACATAATGAAAAGTTGTGATGAAATTTTTCAGAAGTTGTACCATCGTAACGACTGTAATAATTAATATTTCTTCAGATAAGGGAAAACCCTCTTGCCATAATGGTCTCATTTCGCTTCCAAATGTGCACTGTTAGTAATAAAATAAAATAGTTACTTCTAAATCGCTGATTTTTGTCCAACGTTCAAGATAATTTAATATCACAATGTTGTGTAAATCGTTTTCAGCAATGAGCAAGTTGCTGCTAAAGGTCCAAATTATTTAAAATACAAATTTAAATTCACCAGTTCGTTTCATCCACGGTTGTTTTCGAAATATTGACCAGCGCAGCGGGCATAGCCTGCTAGTATATTATAAAGCAGAAGTTCTGAAACTTCCAAACGAGTGTTTTCAAAAACTACCCGATGGATTTTTTTGCCGATTGTATCATTCGATAGGAAATAATTTTCCGAAGGTTTATGATTCAAATTTACAGGGATAACTCTGATTTTTCGTAGTAAATTTCGTATTTTTCGGTTATTTTTGACAAAAGCGTTGCCAGTAGCTGTTTTTGGCGAAAATTATAATTGCTAAAAGAATTAAAATGGCTATATCTATTAGAAATATTACAAATATCTTGCAAATAATAGCAGAAAATAACTACTGATAATATTAATAATAATAAAGAAAGATCGCTTAAATGAGGCGTAATATTATAAAAATATATTTATCTTGAAAATGAAAAAAATATTTGTAATGCTTAAAAAATAAATTAACGCGAAATATAACAATTGGTTCAACTTTTGGCGACTTATCCCTGGTGTTAGAATAAAAACATGAATTTCAGAAATTGATTAAATGAATTTTGAATGATAGTTATTTCCCTTTTTATTATTTTCTTTCTCTTTTTTATCGAATTTCTGTATAATATAACTTACAGCCGAAAAAAGCAGATCTGATTGTAAAAGACACTGTAAGTTGTGAGTTACTATTCCTTTCTATACCATTTTCATCTTGCTTTTGTCGACAAAGAATGTGTTTTTAAGCCGAAAATGCACTACTGACTTAATGCGTGACTTAGGTTCTTAATGGTCGCAATAATGTTGATTATTTCAAGTGAAGGATAATTTTTAGAGTATATATAATATTCAATCGTAAATTATATAGATATGAGTATAACTCTTTTTTTTTTCTTTTTGCAAATGTTTTCATTGTTAATTTAATTTTTCTTGCGCCATCTTGTCAATTTCACTTATTACAGGGAAAATTTCAGTTTTAAAATTTAAAAACTGAAGAAGGAAAGATTACCCCATCGATTAAAAATCTACCCCCAAATTCCAAGATTAAATGTCAATAATGGATAATCGTAAATGTCACATTCACTTGACATTAAGAATAATAAAAATACTAATTATGTCATCAAGTGATTTTTAATTCGACATTTTATTTCTACTTTTATATATGTTCTGCTAATTTGTTTTTCATAATTTAAATGAAAATTTATGCTAATCTATATAATCTGGCTAATAGTTTGGCGATTTGTATAATTTGGCGAAATTGGTCGACGGTATAATCAAGTAGTACTGAAGGAAAATTTTTGCAATTCAAAGTAAATTTATGCAATTGTGCGTTATTACTATAGATAAATTCAACATTTTGAAATGAAAAATTCCCGCTGAATAAAATTTACAAGTCTTTTTTAATTGACCATTTCCTCTTCAATATTTCTTCAATCAAACGTTCGCTATTCTTTTTCGCGCAGGCTAACAAAAATGTATTTTAAATATTTTATTAGATAAAACGTAAATAACATTTTTCTATTTTTTAAAAAAATATTTTTTAAATCTAATTCTACCATTATGTGTCTTACTGGACAAAATAGCAGAATTACTTTTAAAAATGGTTTTATCTGTTAATTGTATGTTATTTGTTTATTTGGGTGTTTGAATTCACTTTTGCCATCAAACAATTCGATTTTATACCAAGAAGGCATAAGCCGGAGCGATGTTCACAATTACTAAATTCTCTAACTCTCTTTTAAAGGTGTGAGAGCATTTTTAGGATATTTTTTTATGTTTAATTGTAAATATATAAATAGCAGTTATAGCAAAAAAAAAAAAAAAATACGTATAATGTTTAAATTTTAGTATAAATGTCTTCCTCATCCAAACTGTAAAATAATTTAATTGCAACTTTTTAAAGTTTTGGCACAGATGTCATATACGCACCACATTCGCACGATTGCAACAAAATGGCGATTTTATGCCACACATGGTAAACCGACTATGGTTGTTTATTTATTAATAAATTATTTATTAACTTTCATTTTGTTTTTTAAAATAATATAAATCATTTTGTTCTACAGCTATTAATTAAACTTTTTTATTTCTTATTATTTTTTTCAAATAATACAAAATAATTTAAAAATATTTATGAAATTGGTAATTAAAAACCAAGTTCTCCAAATTGGCGCCAGAAAAAAAATTGCGCCAATGTGGTGCATACATGACATCTGTGTCAAAGTTTTTTCTTATACATAAGTAGGGAAAATGCAGTATAAATACCGATTAAAGTTTTTTCCAAATGGAAATTTTGTCACGGATTTGGTCATATACTCATCGAGGTATCTCACTGGTGCAAAAATGGCATCATTTGCCTGATATAGTAACCCAGCTATAGTTGTTTATCTGATGATAAGTTGTTTATTTACTTTCATTTTTTTCTTTTTTGAAATGATATTTGTTGTTTTGTTATACAGTTACTTTTTATTTATTGTTAATTACTGTTTAAAATAATAGAAAATAATAAAATATACATAAATTTCTTTGGTATTCTAAAACGAGGATTTTGCCACATTGTAGTTGCAAGATAATCGTGCTAACCTATTGCGTATATGACGTCTGAGTAGGAATCTTTTGTGAAATATGAAAAGTGCAAATTGGCTACTACTTGATTATCACGTCAACCAATTTCGCCAAATCGTTCGCCAAATTATACAAATTTACATAATTTTATCTTAAATAACTAAAGAGAAAATGCTTAAATACGAAAGAGCAAATAATTTTGTTTTCATTTTTCAGGGGGAAATTTTGCAATAATAAAGTAATTGTTGTAGTGAGAATTTTAATGTGTGTTTTTTTATCGTTGGCAACTTGCTGTAACGAAAAATGTTTATTTTTTTCCTGCTATTGTTTTGTAAGAGCTGGTTTTGTCAAAGCCATGTTAAGATGGTATTCAAATTTTTGAATCCTTCCCAATTACCACCCCCTTGGGCCGATTTTGCTCATTTGCAATTCCTACTGAGATATTAACCATCTCAATGTACTTAACGAGTTTGAAGATGATTCTTGCAAAATTGTGCCTTTTATCGCGCGGACAAAATTTAATATATATATAAACTTTTTAGGTGGGAGTAGCTTTGGGTTCCTGGCTTCACATAATGAAAAGTTGTGAAGAAATTTTTCAGAAGTTGTACCATGGTAACGACTGTAATAATTAATACTTCTTCAGATAAGGGTTGGTTGGTTGGTTGATTTTTGACGTCCGATTATCTACGCTAGGGATATAGGACCAAGGGGGGAGTGCCCTTCGTGGGGGTCTTTCTAAGGGAACCTAATCCGTATTTACGCAAGATTCGAAGAAAACCACGAAAACTCCGAACGGTTAGGCCGACAGCCGTGATTGGGTTCGAACCCAGCACCTGCCGTCTACCAATTGAGAGGTCTGAACCTATCGGCCACTGGTGGGGCCTTCAGATAAGGGAAAATTTTAAATCCTGTTGCTATAATGGTCTCATTTTGCTTCCAAATGTGCACTGTTAGTAATAAACTAAAATAGTTACTTCTAAATAGCTGGTTTTTGTGCAACGTTTAAGATAATTTAATATCACAATGGCGTCTAAATCGTTTTCAGCAATGAGCAAAGTGCTGCTGGAGGTCCAAATTATTTAAAATACAAATTTAAATTCACCAGTTCGTTTCATCCACGGTTGATTTTGATATATTGACCAGCGCAGCGGGAATAGCCTGCTAGTATATTATAAAGCAGAAGTTCTGAAACTTCCAAACGAGTGTTTTCAAAAACTACCCGATGGATCTTTTTGCAGATTATATCATTCGATAAGAAATATTTTTGCGGAGGTTTATGATACAAATATACAGGGATAACTCTGATTTTTCGTACTAAATTTCGTATTTTTCGGTTATTTTTGACGGAAGGTTTGCAACAACTAATTTTTTGGCGATAATTATATTTCAAAAAAGGAAATGAAATGCTTTCTCTAATGGAAAATAATATAAACATTTCGAAAAAAAACCTGTTAATTCATTGATTTAAAATAAATAATGATAAAAAGAAAAAAATCCGTTTAATGCAAAATAATATTATGAAAGAAAAATATTTATCTTTAACAAAAAAAAAAAGAATATTTAAAATATTTAAAAAGTAACTCGATGTGAAAGAAAGTTTTGAAGTGACACAATATTTGGCTATTTATTTCTTTCGAGCCAGATTAAAAGAAAACAACATCTCAAAAATTTCATTAGGTAAAACATAAGTATATTTTTTCTTTCTTTTTTTAAAAATATTTTTAAATCTAATTTTTTAGTTATGTGTTTTACAGAAGAAACTCGCAGAATTATTTTTTTTAAAAAAAAGGCTTTAATTGTTATTTGTATGTTGTTTGTTCAATTGGGTGTTTCAATCTACTTTTGTCGCCAATCAAAAATTTTACATTTAACTTAAATACATATATAGCAGTTAGTACCACAAAAATGAATAATATTTAAATTTTAGAGTAAATGTCTTTCCACATACATAGATATTGTAAAATAATTTAACTGCAACTTTTAAAATTTTTTTTGGCACAGATATCTCATACGCACTACATTGGTGCAATTTGTCTCTTACGCCAATACCGTATATACACTGGGTAATTAACTGACGCCAAAGTGTCATTATTTTACTTGATATGGCAACCCGGATGTTATTGTGTGTTTATTAATAAATTGTCTATTTACATTTTTTCCTTTTTTTTCCCAATTACATAAATTATTTTAATCTAGACACATTTGTCATACATGCGCCACATTTGCGCGACTGCAATAAAATGGCGATTTTATGCCTCACTTGGTAACCTGGCTGTTGTTTATTTATTGATAAATTTTTATTTTATTTTATTTTATTTTTTAAAGAATATAAATAGTATTGTTTTATAATTATTAACTAAACTTTTTAAAATTTATTGTTATTTTCTATTTAAAATAACAGAAAATAATTGTAAACTACATATGTAACTGGTATTTGAAAACAAAATTTTCTCCGAATCAGCATCAGAAGAAAAAAAAACGCGCCAGTGTGGTGCGTATATGTCATGTATACATTTTTTTCACTATACTACAGTATTTAAACATGCTGTATAAATAACGATTATTGTTCTTTCCAAACATGTTTGGCACAGATATTATATACACACTGAGGTATCTGACTATCGCCAAAACGGTGTTATTTTGCCTGATATGGTAACCCAGCAATAGTTGTTTCTCTATTAATAAATTTTTTATTTACTTTCAATTTCTTTTTAGAAATTCTATAAATTGTTTTGTGCTATAGTAACTTTTTTTATGGTACTTCTAGGTTATCCTGTGGACCAATTTCGCCAAATTATACATATCGCCAAACTAATAGCCAAATTATACACGTTGACATAATTTTTATTTAAAATAACGAAAAAACAAATATTTAGTAGAATATTAATAAAAATATTAATAAAAAGGCGAAATAAAAATCACTTAATTAGATTTTAATCACGTGAGTAGCATTTAATGTCATTGAATGTGACATTCACGATCATCCATTATTGGCATTTAATCTTATAGTTTGGCAATAATTTTTTTGGTCGACGGGATAACCTAGAAGTGCCTTTTTTATTTATTAATATTTTCGTTTTAAAATAACGAAAATAATTTTTTAAAATGCACATTTCTTCGCTATTCTAAAACGAGAATTTTGCTGCATTGGTATAGGAAGGAAATCGTGCAAATCCAGATTTGTGCAGGAGTTTTTTGTGAAATATGATATTTTCAAATGTAAATTGAGTGCTACTTGATTAATACGTCGGCCAGTTTCGCCAAACTATTCAAATTTACATAAATTCATTTTAAATAAGGAAAGAACAATAAACATAAATAAAAAATACAAATTAAAAGTCGAATTAAAAAGCACTTATGACGTAAAAAAATACGTGTATCACGTGTAATATCAATTGCTATCATACTTACGATCATCAATTATTGACACTTATTCCTATAATCTGCTATTAATTTTTTTTCGCGACAGAATAATCAAGTAGTACCTTACATTGTACAAACTCCAGTTAATATTACAAAAATAGAGCTAAATAACTAAATTTAGGTGCAAATGCACACACCCATGTTGTAAGAAAGAGGCACAAATGTCATATATGCACCACGTTGGGGTGATACATTTCTGGCGCCACTTTAACGGGAACTTCGTTTTCAAATGACAGATACATTTCTATTTTCTATTTTACTTTTCTATGTATAGAGCATAACATTTTGTATCATTTTAAAATGCAAATAAAAGTAAATAAATAGTTCATTAATAAATTAAAAACAAAGCTGGATTACCATAAGAGGCATAAAATGTTCATTTTGTTTCAATCACGCCAACGTGATGCGTATATGACATCTGTATCAAAAAATGAATTTCACACATTCAAAAAACATTCACCTTATTTTTCCAAAGAAAACTTTACTTAACTTTATTTATTCTGCTGCAATCCAAAAACGGAATACTGTAATAGATTTGTCAAGAGCAGATGTACGTTGGGAAATATAATATAATATTGATAGAGGATGTATTAAGGTTTCCACAGATACCCATATCATCAAGTTGAGAGGTTTAGAGTTCAAAAACTATCAAATGAAAATTAATCACTTGAAAATTGTTTAAATTCAATGGTCAATCTCTGCGATCATAATGTTCGCTATTTTAGAAGTATAGATATAGGTGAATAGACAATATTTAAATTGCTCTTTTCATAATTGAATCATTTATCTATCAAACTCTACAATAAATGGTCAACTGAAATATTTTTTTCTTAAAAGCCAGAATTTTATCGAATGCATAAGCTGATACAACAACATAATATATTTTATTATTATTTTAATATATTTTGGCGTCAACCGGCCTTGATTCCATTGTTGTTGTTTTTATTTTTGGCTCAGTTTTGTTTTTTCTAGCTCGCTGAGTTTTGGCACTGATGAAGAATCTCGACAGTAGATTCGAAATAGCTGTTTTCTAACTTTTAATGCATTTTTGGTGCATTTATAATTGTTGGTTTTCTATCTTTAAATACAATGGCGTTTCGTATGATTTTCAGAAATATGAAAGAGCATTCGAGGTGAAGTTGCTTTAAAAAACACAATCATATTCAATATTTTGTTTGATTCATGTTTTGTTTTGAAAAACAGACCAGCGCAGCGGGCTTAGCCTGCTAGTATATTATAAAGCAGAAGTTCTGAAACTTCCAAACGAGTGTTTTCAAAAACTACCCGATGGATCTTTTTGCAGATTATATCATTCGATAGGAAATATTTTTGAGGAGGTTTATGATACAAATATACAGGGATAACTCTGATTTTTCATACTAAATTTAGCATTTTTTGGTTATTTTTGACTAAAGGGTTGCCAGTACTTATTTTTTGGCGAAAATTATCCTTACTAAAGAAATTAAAAAGGATATATCTGTTAGAAATATTACAAACATCTTGCAAATAAAGGCAGAAAATAATTACTGATAATAAAATAACCATTGATAATAATAATAATAATAATAATAATAATAATAATAATAATAAAGAAAAACCATTTAATGAGTCATGATATTATAAAAAAATATTTATCTTAAAAATAAAAGAAATATTAGTAACGTTTAAAAAATAACATGAACTATTACATATGATGCAACATTTGGGCGACTTATCCTTGCGTTAGAATAAGAAAAAATAACTTGAAAATTTTATTAAATGAATTTTAAACGATATTTATTTTCCTTTCTATTATTTCCTTTCTCTTTTTTATCAAATTTCGATAGTATATAACTTACTCCAGAGGAAGGCAGATCTAATTATAAAAATAATTGTGAGTTATATATTTGTTTCTTTGAGTTTTTTTTTTTTTTTTTTTTTTTTTTTTAACTTTTGTCGGCAAAGAATTAAGCTAAAAATGCATATGTCTAACATTAGGTCGCAATAAAGTTGTTTTTTCCAAAAGGAGATAATTTTTGGAGTGTATTTTAGTATTGAATTGTAAGTTCAATAAACATAAGTTAATATTTAAAAAATTGTAATCAAATATTTAAATTTTAGCTTCAGTGTGAAATTCTGCCACAGACATATATATTGTAAAATAATGTCATTCTTTTTCAAAAGTTTTTCACCGTAATTTTGAAAATTGTAATCAACAAACATACTTTTTTTGCGCCATTTTGTCAAATTCTCTTCCAGGGAAAATTAGTTTTAAAATTTACAAACTGAACAAGGAAATCTATGCAATTTAAATGAAATTTATGCAATTTCGCGTTATTACTATCGATAAATTCAACATTTTGAATTAAAAATTGCCTGCTGAAAAAAAGGCACAGATGTCATATATGCACCACATTGGCGCGATTGCAACAAAACGTCGATTTTATGTTCATATGGTAGCTCGGCTATTGTATATCTATTAATAAACTATTTACTCTTATTTTTTTTTTTTAATGATGTAAATTGTTTTATTTTATAATTTTTAACAAAACATTATTTATTTATTTTTATTTCCTTTTTAAAATAATAAAAAAAAAATTAAAAAATATATATGTAATTGATATTTAAAAACGAAGTTTTCGCCAAATTTGTGTAAAAAAAGAAAAAAGTCTGTTTTAATTAGCCATTTCTTCTTCAATTTTCTTCATATTTTTTCTGCGTTAGATAATATTTAAAATGATATTGGACAAATCTTCGATAATTGAACATCGCCAAGTAGCATATTTACTATATTATTGAAAGTTTTACTGGCACAGATATTATATATCACCAAGGTAAGTAATAGGCTTTAAATTGGCATTATTTTGTCTGACATATTAACCTGACTATTAATATTTATTTATAAATAAAATGTTTATTTACTTTATAAATTGTATAAATTGTTTTGTTACATACTTATTAATTAAACTTTTTTCATTAATTTTTATTACTATTTAAATAATATAAAATAATTTAAATATACACATGTAACTGGTATTCGAAAACAATGTTTTTGCCAAATTAGCATAAAAAATTATCGCGCCAAACTCGGCGCATATGGCATCTTTGCCGTTTTGTTTATGTATTAAGGAGACTTCTAGATCATCAACATGGTTACAGAAAATTTGTCAGATTATTTTATTTGAGATTATTAAATTTGTGGTTTTTCATTATGAAACAAACGAAGGAAAGAAATTTTACTATTGATGCAACTACAGAATTAATGACTGCTTGGTGTTTTTTTTTTTTTTTTTTTTTTTTAAATCGAAAAGGCAATTTTTTAATTATTTGTTTACTTTTTTTTTGTTTACATTATTATAATCATTTTTTCCATTTTTATATACGCATCACCTTGGCGCGTTTTTTTTTTTTTTTAAATCTGACATCAGTTTGGCAAACACTAAGTTTTCAAATACCAGTTACATATTATATTATTTTCAATTATTTTCTATTATTTTAAAAAGGAAACAATAATAAATAAGTGAAATTTAATTAATAACTATAGAACAAAACAATAAAGAAAAGTAAAGAAACAGTTTAATAGAAAATAAACAACAATAACCAGATTACCACGCAATCCATAAAATCACAATTTTGTTGCAATCGCGCCAACGTGATACATACATGACACCTGACTAAAATATTATTGGTTATATTATTATTTATATATTTTTATATTATCTGGTACTACTTAATTATCCCATTGACCAAAAAAACTGCCGCCAAAATATCTTATACTATAATGCGAGCAAAAATTGTGTGTGTGTGTGTGTGTGTGTGTGTGTGGGTAAATTTTATCTCAAAAACGGCTCTAACGATTTTCTCAAAAATTTGGATTTTACCATTTTCGGGCACGAGAAGACCATTGGGCTAGGTCCCATGTTCGGGAAAATTCGATTACTGGGTCATTTTGGGTCACAATGGGTCAGGATCAAGCTATTTATATCTAGAGAACGGATGGATGGATTTTAAGGCAATTTTGTATCCAATCGTTTTTTGGCACGAGAAAACTATTGGGCTGGGTCACATGTTCGAAAAATTTCGATTAGTGGGTCATTTTGGGGTCATTATGGGTCAAGCCATTTTTATCTAAAAAACGGCTCTAACGATTTTGACCAAATTTTATATTGTATCGTTTTGGATTACAAGAAGACCATTGGGTTAGGTAACATGTTCGAGAAAATTCGGTAAGTGGGTCATTCTTGGGGTCATTGTGGGTCATGCTATTTTTATCTAGCGATTTTCTCACGCAATTTTGACTAAAAATTGCATTCTATGGTTTTCGGGCACGAGAAAAACATTGGGCTAGGTTACATGTTCGATAAAAAATTTCAATGGGTCATATTGGGTCATTAAGAGTCTGGGTCAAGCTATTTATATTTAAAGAACGGCGTGATGGATTATAACGAAATTTTGTATGTAACAGTTTTTTGACATGAGAAAACTAATGGGCTAAATCACATGTTTGAGAGATTTCGACTATGAGGGTCATTTGTGGGTCATAATGGGTCATGGTCAACCTATATCTAAAGAACAGGTGGATCGATTTTAACGAAATTTTGTATGCAACATTTTTTTGGCACGATAAAATCATTGGACTAGGTTACATGTTCGAAAAATTTCGATTAATGGGTCATTTTGGGTCATTAAGAGTCCGGGTCAAGCTATTTATATTTAAAGAATGGCGTGATGGATTATAACGAAATTTTGTATGTGACAGTTTTTTGACATGAGAAAACTAATGGGCTAAATCACATGTTTGAGAGATTTCGACTATGAGGGTCATTTGTGGGTCATGATGGGTCATAATGGGTCATGGTCAAACTATATCTAAAGAACAGGTGGATCGATTTTAATGAAATTTTGTATGCAACATTTTTTTTGCACGATAAAATCATTGGACTAGGTTACATGTTCGAAAAATTTCGATTAATGGGTCATTTTGGATCATAAAGGGTCTGGGTCAAGCTATGTATAATTAAAGAACGGCAGGATCAATTTTAACGAAATTCTGTATGTAACAATTTTTAGAAACGAGAAAACTAATGGACTAAGTCACATATTCGAGAGCTTTCGATTATAAGGGTCATTTGTGGGTCTTAATGGGTCAAGTTCAACCTATATCTAAAGAATGGGTGGGTCGATTTTAACGAAATTTTGTATACAACATATTTTTGGCATGAGAAAATCATTGGGGTAGGTCACATGTTCGAGAAATTTCGATTGGTGGGCCACTTTTGGGTCATTCTAATTTTATCTTGACAACGTTTCGCGCAATTTTGATTAAATTTTGTATTTTATCGTTTTCGGTCACAAGAAAATCATTGGGTTAGGACAGATTTTTGTGAAAATTCGATCAATGGGTCATTTTGGATTATAAGGGGTCAGGGTCAAACCAACTATATCTAAAAAACAGCTCAATCGATTTTATCTAAATTTTGTATCTAATGTTTTTCGGCATGCTAAAACTAAAGAGCTAGGCCACACGTTTAAGAGATTTCGATTATAAGGGTCATTTGTTGGTCATGATGGGTCATGCTAATTTTATATAGAAAATGGTACTCACCATTTTGACTATACTTTGTATTATATCGTTTTTGAGCAAGAGAAAACCATTTGGCTTGGACACATGCTCGCGAAAATTCTATTAGTGGGTCATTTTGGGTCTTAATGAGCTAGGGTCATTCTAATTATATACAATAACGACTCAATCAATTTTACCTAAATTTTGAAACAAAACGTTTTTTGTCACGAGAAGACTATTGGGCTGAGTCGCATGTTGAACAAAATTATATTAGTGGGTCATTTCGCTTCATTGCTGAATGCTGCCAAGCTAATTTTACCTAAAAAATGGCTTGAACGATTTTGATTCAATTTTATATTCTACTGTTTTTGATTACCTGAAGACGATTGAGCTATGTCACATGCTTGATCAAATTTGATTAGTGGCTCATTTTGGGTAATACGGGTCAGGGTCACGAGAATATGGCAAAAGCCAATAACTTGGTGATATTTGACAAAATATTGGCGACATATGGCCAAAAAACAACTATAAAAATTACGAAAACCAAAACACGTATTTGGAGCCAAATGAAAGAATGCCTCCAAATTTGGCTATATCTAGCAAAATATATTGTCTTTCAGAATGTAAAGAATTTTTTTATACATTCTTAAGAGGATTCGAGATGCATGGTTAAACCAATCAGAGTCGAGCTAAAAAAGTGATTTAGATCGATGTCCTTTCGTTGTAAAATTTAAAATAAAATAAAATTTATAAATATGCGCATAAAAACATAGTTTTCTTATTGATTGTTTTTCTAAATAATACTATTATAAACATGTTTTACAGTAATAATACAGAGTTAATGATACAGTGAAAATACTATATCGAGTTGAACACAAAGTTAATTTTGACCGAGCTAAGCTCGGTCTCCCCTGCTAGTAAGATTAAATGTCAATAATGGATTATCGTCAATGTCACATTCATTTGACATTAAACATGTTACATGCGTTTATTACGTTATCAACTATTTTTTGATTCGACGTTTTATTTGTATTTCTATAAATATTTTAGTAATTTATTGATTCTTTTGTTATTTAAAATAAAAGTTACATCCGTTTGTATAATATGGTGAATCGTTTTGCAATATGTATAATTTGGCGAAATTGATCTATGGAATAATAAAGTAGTACCTATTATTTGTTAAAATTCTATCTGGATATTTAAGTGACAGAACTGGCGTACTTTTCAAGTCTCCGTAGAGGCATTCGCCAAGCTGTGGTTAATTCTGGGTTTTAGCCTTATTATGTATTTTTCATCTGCAGTTATTTTACTATCACTAAAAAAGCAATATTTGCAATGTGCAGGAAAAATCTTCGGAATAACAATGATATAGAATTAAAAAATATATATTTGCAATTCAATTTACCAATCCTTCAGGTAAAAAAAATACTTTAAAATTGGCTAAGCAAAAAATATACATGAAATACCGATAGCAGAAAATTCTGTTTTTAACGTTTATGTTGCAGTTTTAATTAACATTTAAGCCCTATCAACAGAATTTTATCAAAAATTAACTATTAAATACTACTTCATTACCCCATCGAACCCCCGCCCCCCCCAAAAAAAAAAACTATCGCCAAGGTATAAGATTAAATGCCAATAATAGATGATTGTAAACTTCACTTTCATTTGACAATAGACACGAAATAAGTCTATCGTTATAAGCAATACTAATGTTTGACGTCAAAAATCATAATGTAATTGATTACAAGCTGAAGTTTTATTTTTCTACAAAATTTAGCATAAAGATTATCCCCTATTTAAAAGCTACATGTTTGCAACTGGTTTAAAAAAATGAAGAGGCAGTGAAACTGATGTAATTTTAATTTTACTCAAATAATTCAGCTTTAAAACACACCTTTTATACTTCATTGTTCTAATAAATATATAAGTTAAACCCTCTTTTTTACATATTTTGCTATGTACTTTGCTGGAACAGACCAAGGTAGATAGCAAACTGTAGTAGATCTGCCAGGAGAGGATGGTTATTAAAAAATGTAACGCAACATGTAATGGAGATTGTATTTAGGCTACCAGATCTACACATAGTGCAAGTTCAGATTCGGGGGTTTAATAACTAACATATGATAATGTGAGATACGAAAATTAATAGAGTTTGATAATCATTGCAATTCTTTCTAACAAAATAATGTGATGAGTAGAGAACATTTTGATTCCTGCTGTCATAACGGTCTCATTTTCTTATCAAACTCTACTATAAATGATAAAACAAGAGAGATAGTACTTAATTAACCAAATTTTGTCCAAGGCATACAACAGTGCAATATCGCAATGTCATTGGCACTGGCATGGTTTTCAGCATTGCGGAAGGACATTCCAGGTGATGGTATACACTGCTTTAAAAAGAAATTTCAAATCACCATTTTGTTTGAGTCAAGATTCGTTTAGAAAAATGGACCAGCGCAGCGGGCATAGCCTGATAGTAAATATATAAGTCAATAATTCTTTACATTTTTTTCTCTATGTACTCTGCTGGATCAGAACAAGTTAGATAGAAAACTACAGTAGACCTGCCAGAAGAGGACGTTAATTAAAAAATGTAATGTAGCATGAAATGATATTGTATGTAGACTACCAGAACTATAGATAGTGCAAGTTCAGGTGTCGAGTGTAAGAACTAAGAAATGATAATGTACGATCTGAAAGTTAGTAGAGTTTGATAATCAATCTCAATAATCATTGCAATGCCGTCTAATGTAATAGTGTGATGACTCGAGAGCATTTAGATTCCTGTTGTCGTAATGGTCTCATTTTCATACAAAACTCTGCTAATGATAAAATAAATTGCCCAAATTGATTGCCTTAATTGTCCAAATTTTCTCCAAGGCATACAATAGTACAATATCGCAATGGCGTTGACTTCATTTTCAGCAATGTGGAAGGACATTCTAGGATGGTCTATATCGCTTTAAAAAAAAAAAATTTAAATCGTCATTTTGATTGATTCAAGGTTCGTTTGGAAATATGGACCAGCGCAGCGGGTATAGCCTGCTAGTATTTATATATAAGGTACCCATAATAAGAATTGGAGTTTCAGAATGAATTTTACAGTTTAAAGTGAAATAAAAATAAATCAATAAAGCATACATTCATAACTACTAGCACTTTTGCATCATAGTAATTTGAATGTTGATATATAACCATTATATAATATTAAAAATCAACATCTACAACCACGAATATAGAATAACCCAATATAACAAACTTAAACTCTAAATTTGATTGTCATGTCGAGTTTAAGTTTGTTACATTGGGTTATCCTATATTCGGTTGTAGATGTTGGTTTGTGGAATTATATGATGGTTATATACAGGGTGTCCCTAAACAAATGGTATATACGCTAGGGGGTGATAGAACACATCAAGACGAGTAATAGTAAATAGGAAACCAAGGGTCCCAAACGTTTTCCAAAGGAGATAGCCGCCATTAAAGTTTGGGGTCCAAAATTTCAAATACACATAAAAAACGGAAAAATTGGTCGATTGATTTGCGGTTTTCACTAAAATATTCTTTATGTTGGTATTTTCTTGAAAATAAATTATAAAGATAAATTTCAAAAAATGCCGACAGAGGGCGCTTTAGACTTTGAAGTAATGAAAAACTATTTTTTGCCGTGATTTTTTGCATCTTATTAAATGGTTTCGTAAGCTTAGACTTAAACTTAAATTTTGAGCTCAAAATCTGAATAGTGCGAAGCGGTTAAAAAGCACAAACTTAACTGTGCTCAGAGGGTTTAAATTTCAAATGATTATAAAAAACGGAAAAATTGGTCGATTGATTTGCGGTTTTCACTTAAACTATTCTTTATGTCGGTATTTTATTAAAAATGAATTATAAAGATAAATTTTAAAAAATGCCGATAGAGGGCGCTTTAAACTTTGGAGTAACGAACAACTACTTTTTACGTTATTTTTTGCATCTGATTAAATGTTTTCGTAATCTTAGACTTAAACTTAAATTTTGAGCTCAAAATCTGAATAGTTGGGAGTGGTTAAGTAGCACAAACTGAACTGTGTTCAGAAGGTTCAAATTTCAAATGATAATAAAAAAAGGAAAAATTGGTCGATTCGTTTGCGGTTTAAAATAAAACTATTCTTTAAGTCAGTATCTTCTTGAAAATGAATTTTAAAGATAAATTTTAAAAAATTCCGTTAGAGGGCGCCTTAAACTTCAGACTAACCAACAACAAATTTTAATCGTTATTTTTTGTATCTAATTAAATGCTCTCCAAAACTTGTTAAATGTTTTCAAAATCTAAGATTTAAACTTAAATTTTGAACTCAAATTCTGAATCGTTGGGAGGGGTTAAGAAGAGCAAACTGAAGTGTGTTCAGGAGTTGAAATTTACCCCCCTCCCCCCTCGAACACAGTTCACTTTTGCTTAAACACTCGCAACGACTCAGAATTTTATCTCAAAATTTAAATCTAAGCATTTGAAAGCATTTAATGAGATTAAAAAAAATACGGTTAAAAATGGTGTTACGCTACTCCAATGTCTAAGGCGCCCTCTATCGGCATTTTGTGAAATTTATCTTTAAAATTTACTTTCAGGAAAACACTGATTTAAAGAGTAGTTTTAGCAAAAACCGCAAACGAATCGACTAATTTTTCCGTTTTTTATAGTTTTCCGTTTCGTTTGAAATTTAAACCGTCTGAACGCAGTTCAGTTTGTGCTACTTAACCACTCCCAACTATTCAGATTTTGAGCTCAAAATTTAAGTTTAAATCTAAGCCTACGAAACCATTTAATGAGATGCAAAAAATAACGGCAAAAAATAGTATTAGGATGGATGATTTCGTTAATCCAAAAACTAAAGCGCCCTCTATCGGCATTTTTTGAAATTTATCTTTATAATTTATTTTCAATAAAATACCGACATAAAGAATAGTTTTAGTGAAAACCGCAAATCAAGCGACCAATTTTTCCGTTTTTTATAAACATTTGAAGTTTAAACCCTCTGAACACAATTAAGTTTGTGCTACTTAACAGCTTCCAACTATTCAGATTTTGAGCTCAAAATTTAAGTTTAAGTCTAAGCTTACGAAACCATTTAATGAGATGCAAAAAATTACGGCAAAAAATAGTTTTTCATTACTTCAAAGTCTAAAGCACCCTCTATCGGCATTTTTCGAAATTTATCTTTATAATTTATTTTCAAGAAAATACCAACATAAAGAATAATTTTAGTGAAAACCGCAAAATCAATCGACCAATTTTTCCGTTTTTTATGTGTATTTGAAATTTTGGACCCCAAACTTTAATGGCGGCTATCTCCTTTAGAAAACGTTTGGGACCCTTGGTTTCCTATTTACTATTACTCGTCTTGAAAGAAAAATTCATAATATGAATTAGTGGTCGGAGAATTTTCTGATGGTATATCACATGAGGGCTTCAAAAACATTAAAAATTGCCGAAATATTGTGACGTTTTTCTGAAAATTTCAATCCCCTTTAGCGTTTTTAGGAAAACGGATTTATAAAACCGCTAAAACACGCGTGTTTAATTATTTTTGTTGTTGATTTATTTTCTATAACTTCTAGTTTCTATTAAAGCAGTGGCTGAGGTATGGCAAAATTTATAAAAATATAGAATTATTATTTTGCTTAGTACTATACATTATACTTATGATGTTGATACTAGATTGCAATTCGCCCCCCCCCTCCCCTAAAAATTATTCTAGATTATGGTAAAACGAAAAGCTGTGAAACAAAATGGTCGAAACTTATAGTGTGAAACACATGGCATGTAGATGAAATTTTAATGTATTTTATTATATTATAGATGTTAGTGCTATGAATGCGTGCATAATATGATTGTTTGAACGCTGAATGCCAAAAGAAACTGGAGATAAGGCGGAATTTTATTGGCCTACTTGCAATAACACTAAGGTGCAAATCTACTTCGATTACGAATTTTTTATGCCAACCCTTCCAAATAAGAAGAGTTTAGCCTCGTCAGACCAAATAATGCTACCTAATTGTCCAGCTGTCCAGTTAACACGAGTTTTAGTTCAGTTTAATCCTTTTAACATTTGGGCAATTTTTTTTTTCTTGTAGAAGTCTAAAGTTTTAACTAAATTTTTGCAGTCATCGCCGAGCAGATCTTACATTCAACATCATATTGGTTTGCGCCATTTCACTTTGTATACATCCAGACGATTTTCTTTTGTCAGCTATGCATAATATCTTATTTCTTCTACTATCACCGGCTGTAGAAAAACTAATACTGCATTTATGAGTTTGATTTTTTAGTGATATATACTTTTTATATTGCTTCAAAAACTCTCGTTACATGTCCACCAATTTGCCTTCTAATTTCTTCATAACTGTAAACTTTTTTACTTAGTAGTACATTGTTTTCTAGGTTACCTGTGAAGTCTTTGGGTCATTTATTTTTTATTTTTTATTTTTTTTTTGTGTTTTATATACAATTCTAATGTCAGTCACATAAAGCACTGACAAAAACCCTCTTCAATGTCCTCCAATGTTTTCCAAAACATGACAACAGCAGTTGAACCCTCTGTTTCTTTATTGAATCACTCACAGCATGACATCCGATTGGATTTCTAAACACTTGTGCTTGTTGGCTGCATTTATAAATAAAAGCTACTTCTTGTCAACCCAAGCAAGTTGTGATTCTTTTTTTCTTTGTATGCGTGTGTATTTTATTTGTCTGTATAACTTTTGATCAAATACTAATAACTGAACGAAATTTATTGCATTATATTCTTGATTAAATTATATTTCCATTAATATAAAATTTTATGATATTACTTTAACAGTAAGGGATGTTAGGAGCCACGAAACCTCAAAAATACATTTCTTCAAAAGGGTTTCCACAATTTTGGCCACTATTGTAAATGAGTCCTAAATACATTCATTTTGTTTGTGGCAATCTGTATATTTGCATCATAAAAGCAAAAATTTAATCGTTTGTAACATCTTGTAGCTTTGTATCTTTTCAAACCCATAATGTCCTTATGTAAAAACAATGTTAATAAATAATTATGAAAATATGCCTACTTATGTCGTTGTAACAGAAATAAAATACATTTAACAGTTTCTTTATTCGATAAAAGATTAAATAAATAACTTCACGTCTATGTGTTTTGTAATAAACAAGATTAACGGAATTATCCTAGAAATACAGCAAGTGAATGCTAAGACATAATTCTATAATAACACTTGTAGCTAGAAAAAAAAGATATTTTTTTCTGCGAAAAGAAGATATATATATATATATTTAACAAATGAAACATTAACATATGTTATAAGAATGTTTAGAAATGTTTCTGCATATAGGAAAAAGTTTGCGGAAATTATTACAATCTCTTGAAACCTACTTCCATTTTGAAAATCTTAACTTATTAAAAAAACATTAAAATAAAAAATGGAAGAAAACGAAGAAGGTATCAATCTGAAGTTACAGAAACAAGAAGATTCGGGAAGTTCTCAAAAGATGGGCACTATACACACATCATAACTTTAAGCTTTTGAATAAATAAATTTAATCATCATTGACTTTAATTTTTATTTTCACTGAATTCTTAATTCTATTCAGAGATAAAAATTGATATAATTTGTATTAAAAGTCTTAATCTTAAAATTTTAATTTTTTTGATTAAAGTGGCCAATTTTGGACATTCATAACGTTAACTGTTCCAGTGTACCAAGAAAAAAAAGTTTTAATTTGTTTCCAGGAGATTCTAATGATAAACAGCGAATGCATAAAAGAAATGGGTGATTGTTTTACAATTTTGTTAACAAATGGCACTACCAATTTATTGCTTTTTGAAGTTAGAAGGAATTTTCTAGAAAGACTTTTTCTGTATTTTCTTATGTCCAAATGTAACGATCGAAACAAAGCTGCTATTTTCACGCAAAACACGTTAAATAAGTACTTTTATCTCTTTTACCTACCTTTAAAATCCTTTTTGTTTAATTTGAAAGTATCTATACGCATTTTCGTAACATTTTTTTGCAATAAATGCACTTTTCTTAAATAAGAAACTGCAATGTCTGAATTGCGTAACGATATAAACGCCGATTTTTTTTCCGCAAATTTATTTTTGAAGATGATCTGAAACGTATAATAATATATGGTCCTGAAACGTATAATAATATATTTATTATAATGCTTTATTCCAAATAATTATGTGTTTTGTGTAAATAGTATTTAGTACCTGTAATAATATAATTTTACTTAGAAACACGCTCAACTTTCACGTGTAGATTGATTAATTAAATGCTTTAATAATTAATTTTCCTGAATAATTGCTGTTTTTTAATGTTTGTATGTAAGTTTATTAGACTTATAGCCTTAAATTTGAAAATTAAAAAAATTACTAATTGTAAACGTTTAATGATCCCATATTTTGATAGTTCGCCATTCGCCGATGTTCTACTAAAACCTTACTAAAAGGTTTAGTAAATTTGGGAACCGTTCCTGAAATAAAGCCTGATCTTTTCTTCGCTTATTTTTCAGTAATGTTACAAAGTACACTGAAAAAAAAAAAAAAAAAAAAAGCTAAAATACACAAATTGTACTAGAAATCAAGATGCCAATACTATTTCACATTTTAACGGAAAAAAATTCTATAAATTGTAGAAAATTTTCAGTTTTTTACAAAAAAATTCCGTTTTTTCCCCCTTTTATTTCTGTATTTAAATTTTTTTGCTTCAAAGGCAAAAACTATAACTTTTCTATGAAAAACTTACATCTTAATGAATTTCATTGCTTATGGACATTTTTTATAGAGATTAGAATATCTCTATTTAATCCAAGCAGCGCTTATGAAGCATAACTTACCTCAGGAAGGGTTTTAACCAGAGACCTCTCCTCTTCCAGCTTAGCGACATTATGGCAGGGGAACACGAATTACCTAATTAAATACTATACTTATTTTAGATGCTTTTTATGGAGTAAATGCAAGATGTTAAACACGTAACATATTTTCTTAGCGATAATATTTTTCAAGTGTACAATTCTGAATATTAAGATAATTTTGAAGATTTAGCTTTTTAATTTCATGCTTTATAAACGAAAAATTTTATTCTTAAAAATATTACATTCCTAAAAGAATGCATTATAAATAATACTTGCTTCTTTATTGCAAGATTTTAAAAATTGCATTGCAATGTTGTTTTTATTTATTTTTTTAAATACTAATTTATGTTTGCAAGAATACAAATATATTCTTTTCAAATATATACTTTTTAAAATTATATCTGCGATGATCTAACTTAGTAACTCAAATAAAGGAAATTACTACGTGATATTAAAATAAATTTCCTTTTTTGTTTATTGTAACTTAAATAAATGTTAATTTGATATTAGATTAATTTTTAAACACGATTGTACAATCGGGCTCTTCAATCCTGGCCCGGACTTTTTTCACCCAAAATTCAAAAATGGAAAAATTACATCTGTTAATTTGATAGTTATTTCGTTATTATATTTCACATATGCTTTAAATTTTACGTGCTAATCTTTTAAAGTGAGTAGATTAAAAAATATTAAAATTAAAAATATTTTTTTGTCATTTTAAAATATTTTACATTTAAATATAATACTAATAACAGCTTACTATAAATTAATCATTTAAATCGCATTAAATTATTTTAAAATCGTAATGAAAAATAAACTGTAATGCTTCCTTTTGAACTGTCTCGAACATAAAAAGAATCGATAAGATTTTTTTTTTTTAATATCATAAAAAATTTAAAACTACATTTTAAAGATTTTTATTTACAAAATAAGATAGAAAAATACTACAGTCAGTTGTTTAAATATACATACATAAATGACGTCACAATTTTTATTGGTTTTACTTTAAAATACATGTAAAATCAACATTATTTAGCCATTAAGAAATCATTGAATCTATTTTTAATATGAAGCTCCGTTTAGATAATATTGAAGTTTCGTTGAAAATAATATCACTATAAGACAAATACATGCAACAATTAATTCTCACTTTCCAAGTATAGCTACTGTTATTTCTGAATAGAATTTACTGATTTTGTACTGTTTTGAAATCAGTACAGAAACCTACATGAAACTGTATGGAAGACTTTGGATTTACAACTATGGATTTACATGTATTTCTAATCTCATATAGCCGAAACCGGAAATTGTATAACATGTATAAATGGTCCAGGCTTTTCTAACTTTATGCCACATGAGGGGTCTCGGCTAAACTAAACAAGTTGGAAATTGCACATGAAGCGCAGCAAATGAGGTGTGTTCGTAATTAACAAAGTTTTAAAAATATCACTCTCATATATCAATCTCATAAAATTTTAAATAGTTAATTACAATTAAAAGGCTTACCAAACAATGTTCTTACAATGTTCACCCTATACCATTATGTAATTGAATACTGTTGCGTGGCCTTGTAAATCAATAACAAATATTTTTTGTACCACAGATTATGCAAAATGAACATTATAATATGTATTTTGTAGTTGCATATCAATTTTATAATGTTCGAAGGAGTGTAATACAATTAAAATGCATTTGAAACCTTTTTTTCCCCCATTGACCGTAATGTAACGGAATACTTTTGATTGTCCCTGTAATTGATCTATGCATCCGATTTTGATAAAATGTGAAATAATTCGACAAAATTGTGTAATAATTATGTATTTTAAATTTCAAACGATTAAAATGCATTTGAAATGTTTTTCTCCATTGACCGTAATGTAATGGAATGCTTTTGATTGTCCCTGTAATTGATCTATGCATCCGATTTTTATAAAATTTGAAATGACTCGACAAAATTATGTAATAATTTTATATTTAAAGTTCAAACGATTCGGTTGGCTAGTTTTTGCGTTGTTATATGCGGACGGACGGACAGACTGAACGACAACTATGGGTGCTACGTAGTGATGGGCGATTCTGGAAATTTTGAGAATCGATTAAAATTGATATCGTATAAAACAACATCGATCATAATAAGAATCGATTTCTCAGTTCTAGAATCGATACTAGAATCGATATTTCGATATTCAGATTCACAGAGAAGATGCAAATTACTAATTTCAAAACTTAGACAATAAGCAGGACCGTAATTACCGCCTACCAGCCCCCCATCCCCATTTAGAGAGGCATAGAATTAAGCTATTGCAGATTTTAGAGTCGGATAGTAAGAATTTTAAATTTTAAAATGATTGTCCCTTATGGTTGTCACTTGCACAAAAACTTTGACAAATTTGAGAGACATAACTCAACTAATAGCAACACTGAGTAACTTGGCATTAAACCGAGTATAAAGAGTGCCAAGAGCGTGTAACTAGGATGGGGAACAAGGTGTATAGACAAAAAAAAACTTTTTTTTTCTAATGCCAACCAAATGTTACACGAGATAGTTTGGAAGAACAAAAAATATCCCGCATTCCCAAGGGGGCAGGTAAATCCCACTCTTGACGGAAAGGCCACCATAGCCCAAATGTATCTTTTGTCGAAGTTTCAAAATGAGGATTTACAATAAAATAGAACGAGAATTGGACATTTTAAAAACTGCATGCATACTTTGAACGACCCATTTAGTAAAGATTGGCGAAGAAGGGGGGGGGGGGAGCGAGGGATTAGAGCAGACGAACTTAAAAAAAACATAATTAACTAATAACCCAAATAACTGAGCTTCTAAACAAAAATATAGTGTTTAACTTAGTGTTGAATTCATGGGGTGGTCCGCGGGGAACATGCACTCTTTGAAACTATAAAAAGTGCCAAGAGCATGTAACTAGGTGGAGAGAGGGGTAGTAACAGAAAAAAACGAGGAGATAAAAGCTTTATAACGATATGTTACATGAGATGGTGTGGAAGAAACAAAAAATGTGCCCCCCACCCAGGGGGCAAGGTAAATCCCAAACGGATAGAAGGGCGACCCCGGCCCAAATGTATCTTTTGTTGAGGTTTCAAAATATGGATTTATAACAAAATAGAACGAGGATTAGACTTTTTTAAAATCGCAGTCATAATTTGAACGAACCTGTAAGTTAAGATTGGTGAGGATGGGGGGGGGGGGGGCGGTAGGACGGGCGAACATGATAAAAAAAAAAAAATAGTGGCACTCTGAGATTGCCGATAGAAGTAAAACCTTGAACAATTATGTGTGTATTTTTTTGGACCGTTAGGATATATAATTTTGAATCGCCAGGAAATACTTTTAAATGAATAAAAAAAGGTTCTATAATATTAAAGAACATATTAATATCTATAAAAAAACCGCGCGATACCATATGTCCAGCTATTGTAGTTAACTCACTATAACTACTTTCTTACATTTTAAAACGCGATAAATACACCAATCAAAATTAGACCATACTATCGATACCTTAATCCTTATCCAAATAAATCATTCTGTATTAATGCCTGTTACAATATCTGTAGATTACTTTTTGAATTATTCAAATCGGATATTCCATTCAAAAGATATTACGAATTTAAAGATGACAATCTAAAGAAATAATAGCGCTGCTGAGTACTCGGTGGCCAACAAGCTTAGGGATTACGTGTGCAATCAAACGATTGCGGGTTCGAACCCTAATTTCGCTAATATGTATCTATGTTTTTTTTTTTTTTTTTTTTTTTGAAGAAGTTTGAAAAATTAAAGTTTTAACAGATTATGGGTCCGTAACGTGACCTGAAATGATGGGAGAAAATTTCTTATGCTAGATTTGTAATGTATGAAGCATAAGCTTTCAATAGACATATTGTATCAAGAAATGAGGAAACCCCCCCCCTCCCAAAAAAAGGTCTTATAGGGAAAACCGGGAAACTGGAATAGCAAAAAGAACGGCGAGGAATGGTTAGCTATACTAGAATTTTTCTCATCACTGTAACTCCTATAGAAGCAACGTTATAGCCTTTAAAAATTGAAATGAAGTGAAGAAATAAGCAAAATTAGGTGAGTGATCGACGGGGGGGGAGGGGTCCACAGCTCTGGGGGTGCCACGTAGCTTAAACTTTTAAGTTAAAAATGGTAGAGAATTAAATGAGCGAAATTTTAAGGTGTACATTGGGGGAGGATGCAAGCCCCCCCCCCTTCAATTTTTTTTTGTTTCTTTTGAAGAAACAAAAAAATATGCCCCCCGGCGGGGCGCAGATAAACCCCAAACGCGCGGAAGGGCGACCCTTTATTTATCTTTTGTCAAGGGTTTAAAATGTGGATCTAAAATAAAATAAACCGAGAATTGGACATTTTAAAAACAGTATGCGTATTTCGAAGGGCTCTGTAAGTTAAAACTGACGCGAAAGGGGGAATTGCTCGAGGAAACGCTCGCGAGCTAATGCTATTCCTATGGGGAAGCATTTTTCTAACAACTCTTTCGCATTTTGACATTTTTGAATAATTTTTTTTGCATTGGATAGCTGAGGTGCATGCCGACAGCGCATCTTTTTTACTTTTTCGATTTTGGTTGCAGAAATTTTTTTAAAAAGCACTTTCAGTTTCGAAACCGGTTTTGAAAGTGAAACTAACTTTGTAAAAAATATCTGCAACCAAAATCGAAAAAGTAAAAAAGGTGCGCTGTCGGCATGCACCTCAGCTATCAAATGCAAAAAAAAAAAATATTCAAAAAGGTCAAAATGCGAAAGAGTTATTAGAAAAATGCTTCTCCATAGGAATAGCACTAGCTCGCGAGCGTTTCCTCGAGCGAGGACAGGGGCCATAAGAGGCGAGCATGAAAAATAAAGCATAATAAACTAATACTTTAAATAACTGGACTTCTAAACAAAAATATAACGATTTAACCTAGTGTCGAATTAATGGGGTGGCCCGCAGGGGATTACCCCCCGCCCCCCCGAAGTTATGAGATTTTATGCTTTTTAATGCACAAATTGCAATTCCCCCTCTCTTACAGAGCTGTAAAACATGATGCCTTCCTTCAGAGTCGCAGAAAAATACCTGCATTCAACACTGATTTAACCAAAGAAAAAAAAAAAAAAAAAAATCGAAATTGAAATCGAATCTAAAGATCGAAATCGAATCTAAAGATCGACATCGAATCTAAAGATCGACATCGAATCTAAAAATCGAAAGCGAATCTAAAGATCGACATCGAATCTAAAGATCGACATCGAATCTAAAGATCGACATCGAATCTAAAGAACGAAATCGAATCTAAAGATCGACATCGAATCTAAAGATCGAAATCGAATCTAAAGACCGATTATAACGATTATTTTCGTTCATGTCTTTAAAGAATGGAAGTTAAGTTTGATAACTGCTTAAGACATAAGAAGATCAGCCGTGAAAATTAAAATTAAAATTACATTGCGTAAAATAGCAATAACTCAGGAGAGAGAGACTCGATGAAGAAAATGCTCAAGTATGTATGTGGCATTTATTAAAGAGAGGTAAAACTTACACTCTCACGGGGGTGACCCCCTGGTAAAAATACAGAAGCAGGAGCTCTACATCCTTACAGCAGGACAGTTAGAGATAGACTGATTCCTGACATCAAATAATGTAGCCAAAATGCGTCGAGCTAAAATGTGGTTGCCCTTAGACTATAATAACCCTATACGTATAGTTCATAAAGAAAGTTTAAATTAAAAACATGCCAACCGGACCGTTAATTTGGCGATTAAAATATCAGCGTACAAATATGCATGCCAACACTGATTGCTGAGAAAAATATTTCTAAATCCATAACACAGATGTCAGACGCCGCTTTAATATAAACAGAGCGTTAGATTTTAAGCCGAAAAAGGAGTTGTAATGTCTGTTAATTTGGAAAGGAATTAAACAAGTGACTGAGTAACTGCAAAAGGGCATATGGTTTTTAAAATATCATTCTATGTACTCTTTGAACAAACGAAAGTATGCAGGCTCAGAAAATGATTTTAGGATGAGAAAAGATTGGATTTTGATTTATTTTATTAACGGCCTCGGTTACACATACGTAACTGCAATTTAAAGGAAAGAGATAAATATATTCTTTTTAGAAAGTAAAAATGATGTTTAATTGATTTGAAATTGGGAAAGATAATTTTAATTTTAAATTTGAGAATTTAAATTTAAAAAAGAAGCTAATAATAATATGTGATGTTATGTTACTTTCGACATCACATATCTCTCCCCCTTTCCCGGAAAAACTATTATAACCCACATGCATTTAGCTCGACACATTTAGTGACGTAGAATAACAATACAATAGCACATACATAATAGAAAATAAAGTTGCAACTAAAATGTATATCATATGGATAAATGAGCTCATAAAATATTTTTAAGCATATGCATTAATTAATAAAATATTGAGATTTAATTTCTCAAATAAAATATATAAGGTATACCATTTTCATATATTTGTTGATCAACATATAAAATAAAATCTCTTTATTGAACTAGAGATCATCATCTGGAATTTTTTCATTGTGCACCGGTGACTTAAAAGATTATGCTTCCAGATCTTTCAACTTTCTTGATTTCAAGTCCTCAAGCTGAAAATTTTTTTTGGTGTTCAAGACATGTTGGATATGTCCCAACCAAAAGATTATATTGAAATATAGATATCAACACAAAAATCTATATGTTATGAAATTTTTTTTAAATTCAATAAGCATACATATAAGGCATAGCTGTAATAAAATACAAATGACACATAACATATCTAGTGTGGCTAGAGACATCAAGGAATAAGTATAATTGCAAGTAAACACATTAAATTTACACACTGAAGACAAACTTTTTTTTTTTTTTTTTTTTTTTTTTTTAAGTAAGAAAAATTTAAAAAAGGTGATCAAAATCTGTAGTATGTAAAAGAAAACTGATAATGTGAAAATCAAAAGCATTTGTTCTGAAGAAATGCACAAGTATCGATAAAGATAAAATTTTTCTTGAATGTGCAGAGAATGTGTTCGTAAAAAAAGGTGGAGTAGAGAGTAAATATGTGCAGTTAAAATGCAGCCATTAACTGGGCTTCTACTGAAGATACGGCTGGTATAAATACCAACAAGGTTGCATTCACATTTAACTTTTTTATAAAATACTCTCAAAAACAGAAGATGAGAAGTAACGTGTGAATTAATGTTTATAAAACTACACCATGTCTAAAAGAAGTTATGTTAAATTCAATGTACTTAAGACTTACATGAAAATTAAGTGAAAATGTTAAATAGGCAGACAAATGGATTGAGTTGATGGCTTCCTGATAAAGTAACTAACTTCATTAAATACAATTTAATTTAGCATATTTAAAGTGACATTTTATTGTAATAAAATATCTTTCTTTAAAAAAAGGCGAAGTTTTTTTTAATGGTTGTAAATTTAGTGTGAAGTACTAATGTATATCATGCATACCCAATGAAAATGAAGAAACGTGGAGAAGTGAATGTAAATGATATCTAACTACCAACAAATATTATGCAAAAACTGTATATATCTATCTAAATTATGCGTAAAGAGCAATGAAATTCACATGTGTAAACGGAAAAACATGGAATATAGTGGAAATGGGAAGGTAAAAATTAGTGGATTCAATCATCCATAATCAAAACAAAAAAATGTAAAGAAATGACTTATGTATTAAAGATAATAATCACTATGTTATAAAAAAAACTTCACAGAGGACCGATAATTAAACAATTGCATATGTGAATGTACATGTATGTGAATAACTTCATCTGTATAGCATGCTGCAAAATATATATACCTTTGTAAATTACCATTGTAAAAATCTTTGTATAAAAACATTGTAATTGCTGCATGCAAAGAGAAGTTGTATGAAAAGTGAGTCAGTTGCAAATATCCACAAGCATATCAAAAGAAAAAGAACTTTGTAAAAATTTCACCACTGTAATATTGATACACCAGTGAACATTCGCACTAACACTGTGTGTATAGAAAAGTGCAATTGATAATTACACAGACCTACTAAAAATGTGTATAATTTCAAAAGCACACAATGCATGTTATAAAAATATGAATGCTAGTGTAAATAACCTTGACTTGTAACTTTCCATGATAACATTAATTGAAATTATATCTAATGTGTGTAGTGTGATATGAAAAATTCGCAAATAATTTCTACTGAAATTACAGAAAGTGGCATCTTAATCTAATAAATTTTGTAACCTTACGAAAAGTTTAAAAAGTGATATCAATAGATATGTTTATTTTAATAACAAGTGTGATTCCAAAAGAAAGAGAAGATTCAGAAAGTTATATTTCCTACATAAATATGCAACAGTGCGCCTGTAAAAAAATAACCATGAGTGGATATATTAAGTGTTAATGTGTGTAAAATGAAAAGGCACGGTTGCATGTTACCAAAATGGTTATAGGATATGGTAAAATAGTATGATAAATCACGAAGATTATTGTACATTTTACATATGAGTAAGTGCATTATAACTACTTTACCAAAATAATAACTTCTGAGCTGCAAATGATAACGATGATAACTCTGATCTACATTAATGATAGAAAAAAAAAATGAGCGTGTGTCATTTATTAAATTAAAAATATTGAAAAGAATGAAATAAACCAATATCATTTTGACTTGGCAAGCATTGGCGACCAGCGCCATACGGTAACAACCAAGCGCAAAAGATAAACACTTCCAAAAAATTATTTCCGGCCACGAAATAACCAAT
The DNA here is from genome assembly GCA_964019185.1 of Maratus speculifer. Classification (NCBI taxonomy): domain Eukaryota; kingdom Metazoa; phylum Arthropoda; class Arachnida; order Araneae; family Salticidae; genus Maratus; species Maratus speculifer. The sequence continues at coordinate 118,527,581 of OZ025295.1, read as the reverse complement.
TGAAAGGGTTCATAACATTCTGAAATATTAGATATTGCATTATAATATGCATTTTTGAAAATTAATTTTAAATGTAAAATAGTGAACCTGACCTTTCAAAAATAGTTGTATCTGTAATAATAATGACACATGCATGGTTAATTGCCTGAATGATAGAAAATGTTTCTGTGTTGCAGTTAAAGAAAAAATGAGATGAGAGATGAAATGTGTAAACCTGGTTAACTGATATAGCACTGAAAATACGTTTAACAATCCTCTAAAGTATTCCTGTAATTATTTTTCTCTCAAAAATTGTCCTGTATGCTGAAAAAAAATCTGTCAAAACGTCTAGTGTTAAATATGCATTTATATCTAGTCGAAAATTGTAGTCAGCCAATTATTGATAATTACAGTACGACTGATAGCATCCATAATCTAATGTGAAAGATGCAAAAGAAAAGTAAAAAGATATTTATAACTTCTTTGTCTATATCGAACAAAATATTAAATAGATGTTCTCTAGCACACACTATGTGTATATTTAAAAAAAGTACATAACTATACATGTAGTATATTTAAAAAAAATGTGTACATGAACATTTTCACTTTCAGCTATACTTGTAGTATTAATTAAAAAGATAAGTTGTAATGTAGTACCTTCAACAAATGACAAAATACAAAATATAACTAACTTTAAGGAATATACACTTTCTTAAACATGATAAAGTAACTTAGCTTTAAAAACATTCAGAAGTCTTGTATATGCAGAAGTAAAGAAAACGATATAAAACAAAAGGGCAAAAAGTAACTTGTGAATTGTTAACAAAAATGTGTTTAATGACTTGTTACCATTATCTCATTTTAACAATAAATTATCCACTGTAAATAAGAGAAAATTTCTATGTCGGAAAAAATCATTAAAATGTGTGGTTTAAAAAAACAAAAATGTAAATTACTTTGAATAGTATCATGAAAAGTGAAATGTGATAAAATAAAAAAAACTGAGAAAGAATCACACTACAATATACGGAATTGCCAGGCCACAACTTGTATATGAGTATAAATGTTATACCATGTGTCTACCTAAGCGGTTTATAACAAAGTATGTGTACCCTAAAATAAAATTATTTCTTTGGCAAAATAATATTGTAAGTGAGATAAAGAAGAAAAAAATATATATAACAAAGTCTCAAAACACTTTTTTTTTAGAACTAGTAAAGTTTGTACTATTACATTACAAGCAAAAACTGTACAGTGAATATTGAAATTTGCAGAGGGGGAAAATGCAGAATGAGTAAATACCAAAATAAATTCCAAAAGTTAGGAGAGTACAGCAACACATGTGTAAAATTGATTAAACATACAAAAATAATTGTCAAATGTAAATATGTGTGTAAAAAAATAAGTAGGCATTGCTGTACACAACTAACTGGTTAACTTATAGATTTTTTTTATGATATTGAAAATGATATTAAAAATCTATTAATTTTCATCCAGAAAAGAAAATTTTATTCATAACATGTGTCAAAAATTAAAATAATTTACCAAAACGTCGACTTACCTAGAAAAATTACCTCAGTGGACAATCTAAAGTTAAATTATAAACATATGCAAAAATTGATTTTCTCTTTTTTTTTTTTTTTTTTTTTTTTTTTTAACCAAAGAAAAGGAAAAACATTCTTGTACAATTATTTTAGTACCAAAAATAAAAGTGCCTCTTTTTTTACCCTTGAATAATAATATAAGTAAGCCCTTATTATATCGAGTTTGGTAGCAATTCGATTAAAAATTTAATATAATATTACATTTCCATGAAATTGTCTATACTGAAAATATAGGTATTCTCTAATTTTAAAAGAAAATGAACAATTTTTTTTTTTTAGCATTCAACAATAATACCTGACGTAGATTTTCTTTCTTTTTTTTTTAATCACTTTGTAAATCACAATGGTAACATTAAACAACTTACCTTGTATATTACCTTAAAATGATCAAACACATGTTTACAAAATCTAATATAAAAATAATTATACAATCCACCTTCAACTATTGTAGATTATAATTTCATGTACATACTTGCCGCACTTGTCATAATTGCAAAAATCACTTAGTAATTGTTGCTAAATTTATAGAAGGAAAATGTATAAGATCAAGAGAATGAAATATGTAAAATATTAATTCACACACAATTCACTAGACGTCTATAAAATGCTATAAAATGTTTTTTTTAAGCATTTATGATAATGGACGGTTGATAATTTTGTAGCCACCTTTTATTAAATAATTTATTTATTTTAATTAACACCAGATACTGCGTTTTCATGGATAAAAACTACACTAATTCGGAAGCATGATGACATCCGTTACTACTATTTCAAGTGCAGTATGATCACTATAAATTGAGTTGTTAACACCACACAGTATAAACACTTTTTTTTTGTGTTTTTTTATGCAAAGGCGTTTAAGTATAATAGTCGATAACATTTCCCGAAATGATTTGATGCACACACCAAAAATAAAATAAAACGTAATCGAGGAGAAGCAGCTGATTGCATTTACACAACGCTGCAAGAAACAAATCACTTTCTGCGAGACGCACACAAATAAACAGATAAAAGCAGCGATTCCTTTGGCTAAATGCACACCGCACCCGAAACGATAATCAAAATAGAATATTTCACGTTTTCTCCTCGCGGAGGGAAATTTGTCTTAACAAGCATATTTCACTTTTTTTTTTTCGGTAAGTGTTATGCGGGAGGAGGGAATCGAAGAATCATTAATCCTACTAAGAGTTCACGATTACGATTGCCGGAAAAATCAACATATCAGGATCCCAGTTGTTACACAGTGACTTAGCACTTTTTTTTTTTTAATTCTCGTAAACATTCAGGACGATCCAACATGAGTCACTAGTTTTGAATGATTGCATAGCATCTTACTCAACGTAGCATCTTAATTCTACACCGGTAGTAAATTCAGAAACATTTTCCGCGCTCCATAGGTGAAGTGTCTCACACTGCAGCATAATACACATAATGTAATTCCTCTAAATGGAGGATATCATATAACACCAATCGACAGTGGTGATAACGAATGGCAAGTACGGGAGATTTCCATCTTATAGATAGTGAACTTCACAACATTCTCTCGTACTGCAGTGTAGAATCCATAAAAGTCCACCGCAGCTTTGTTAAAAGTTCAATTTATGACGAAACGATAGTCTCCACTTGAGAATATAGTCCGCAAATAGTAAGAAAGATTAGTTCAGAGGGGTCACCCTAGCCACATTAAATCATAAGAGTCTCTACTGGTGCTAGGCACCAATTTTATATAACGATTATTTTCGTTCATGTCTTTAAAGAATGGAAGTTAAGTTTGATAACTGCTTAAGACATAAGAAGATCAGCCGTGAAAATTAAAATTAAAATTACATTGCGTAAAATAGCAATAACTCAGGAGAGAGAGACTCGATGAAGAAAATGCTCAAGTATGTATGTGGCATTTATTAAAGAGAGGTAAAACTTACACTCTCACGGGGGTGACCCCCTGGTAAAAATACAGAAGCAGGAGCTCTACATCCTTACAGCAGGACAGTTAGAGATAGACTGATTCCTGACATCAAATAATGTAGCCAAAATGCGTCGAGCTAAAATGTGGTTGCCCTTAGACTATAATAACCCTATACGTATAGTTCATAAAGAAAGTTTAAATTAAAAACATGCCAACCGGACCGTTAATTTGGCGATTAAAATATCAGCGTACAAATATGCATGCCAACACTGATTGCTGAGAAAAATATTTCTAAATCCATAACACAGATGTCAGACGCCGCTTTAATATAAACAGAGCGTTAGATTTTAAGCCGAAAAAGGAGTTGTAATGTCTGTTAATTTGGAAAGGAATTAAACAAGTGACTGAGTAACTGCAAAAGGGCATATGGTTTTTAAAATATCATTCTATGTACTCTTTGAACAAACGAAAGTATGCAGGCTCAGAAAATGATTTTAGGATGAGAAAAGATTGGATTTTGATTTATTTTATTAACGGCCTCGGTTACACATACGTAACTGCAATTTAAAGGAAAGAGATAAATATATTCTTTTTAGAAAGTAAAAATGATGTTTAATTGATTTGAAATTGGGAAAGATAATTTTAATTTTAAATTTGAGAATTTAAATTTAAAAAAGAAGCTAATAATAATATGTGATGTTATGTTACTTTCGACATCACACCGATCTTACGGGCAGAATCGATTTTACATTTTTACTTTCTTTTGTAACTTTACAAGAAGAGAGTATTAGATTCGTGAAAAATTTTGACTTCCCGTTTTTGTTGGATTTATATATTTTAGAAGGTCTTTAACACGACTTCATGGTTTTTAAGAAATATCTGTCTGTGTGTGTCTGTCACTTTGTGAGTCTGTATACGACAAAATTTTCTGACCGTTCTATCTCAAGAACAAATGCACGGAATTCCACAAAACTTTAGATTTAGTTTGACCTTGATATAAACTGAATCTAATTAATTTTTGGTGCATATAGCCTAACAGGTGGCGCTGCTATGCTGCATTTTTTGCGATTTGCGCAACAGCTATATCAGAATAACGAACGAATGGATTTTCATCACATTTTAGATCCAGTTAGTCCTTGACATGAATTTATGTTTTTTGCATTTTGATGTATATAGCTTCTCAGATGGTGCTGCTATACTGAATTTTTCACAATTTCCACTCAGCGCCATGTGAAGGGGGGGGGGGGAAGGAAGCGGTCGTTCAGAGTACAGAAATTTAGGGGGCGCCAAATTTTTACTACTAACATCACTTCTAGCCTATTTCAAGAAAAAGTTAATAAGGGGGAGGGGGGCTAAATTGGAACTTTGAAGCGGGCGCAGTTTTCTTTTCGCACGCCCCTGTTTCCATTTTAGCTTCATCTCAAGAACTAATGCACGGACTTTCATAAAAATTTAGATTCAATTAGTCCTTGATATTATTTGATGCTAATTATATTTTGGTGGAAATCGCTTAAGAGATGGCGCTGCTATACTGCATTATTCATGATTAATGCAATAGCGCTATCTCAAGAACGAATTTTCATCAAAATTCAGATTCAGTAAATCTCTGACATAGATTAGTGTTATTTAGTTCTTGGTGTAAATTGCCCTACAGGTGGCGCTGATATGCTGCATTTTTTATGATTTCGCGATAGCTGTAACTCGCGCTTTCATGGATTTTCATCAAAATTCAGATTCAGCTGGTACTTAATAAAAATTGATCCTGATCAATTTTTGGTGTACCATCACTCAACAAAAAACGCTATTTTGCAGGAGGGGGGGGGGAGGGTTCTGAGGTTTCTTTAATTCTTCTACCTTAGAAACTAATACACTGAAATTTTGGAATTGGCATATCCGTCTATTTCATTTTCGACTTTTGAAGGAAAATGAAAATTATATTACCTTCAGAGAAATCGATTAAAAATTTTAAAGTATCGATTAAATCGAGTTAGCCGTAGTATCGATTAAATCGATTTAAAAAATCGAAATCGCCCATCACTAGTGCTACGTATTTACATAATTACGAACGCACCTAAAATACACACACACACACACGCATATATATATATGTATCTATCTATATATATATATATATATTGTTTTAAATTTAAACTTTATCTCCTCCTTCACATAATAAACATTTTAGAAGTGCCTTTTTTTTATTATTGAAAATACTTCTTAAATGTCCTGTTAATATATCTCTTAATGGAATACTTTTGATTGTCCCTGTAATTGATCTATGTATCCGATTTTCATAAAATTTGAAATGACTCTACAAAATTATATAATAATTATATATTTTAAATTTTAAACGATTCGGTTAAAGTTTAAACGATTTGATGGATGGACAGACGAACGGACTGAACGACAACTGTAGGTGCTACGTATTTACATAATTACGAACGCACCTAAAAATGGTCCCTTGTGTGTCCTTTCGGCACTTTACGATATTTGTTATTTTATTTTTTCCAGTGTTTAAAAATTTTACCTAATTGATTGAGCAATTATAAAAGTAATTATTTTTAATCCATTATGCCTTGACGTCATAGTAATAGTACACGTTTTTTGACTGAGCATAATTGTCACTTGACAATCATTTTTTATTATTAGCTTCCTATAGTTATGAAAGTACATGTTCTAGTAAAGGGTGCATTCCTTACTAAGCTTAATCAGTCATATTAACCAAACTTCATTGGTAATAACCGGTAAATCTAAAGTATTATAAAGGCCAAATGTATCTGTGCGTAACGCATACGTGATTTTGCGAATGGCAACACTTTCCCCTGCAATTTCGGTTTTGCAATTTTCGCTAATGCAAATTTTACACTTCTAAACATCACATATTTTAAATTTTTACTTCGTCGTATAGAGAAAAAATTTACTTTTAAAACTCAATTTGTTTCAAAGCTGTATCTCAATTTATTTTTGATATATTATTTTTTTTTAAATTTTTAGTACCAAATTTGTAATTGTGGCAATAGAATCGATCCATTTTCTCTTAAAATTAAAAAAAAAAAAAAAATAAAATAAAATAAAATAAATAAATAAAAAATAGAAATTAAAATGCATTTTCTATAAAATCCAGTGAATTTTGGTTTTATTTCGTTTAATAATTTGAATAATTCAGTTTTATAGTATTTTGTTAATTTTAGCTTAAAATAATATTTGCTTGAGAATTAGACTGATCAATATAAGATATATTTTTTACTATAACTAATTTTGCAGATTTATTGTAAATAAATAAAACTGTTCTTTTTTTAAAGATTTTCTTTCGTCGAATTTCGACGGGTTCTACCTCGTTATTAATAATTTCCGAATTTATCAAACTAACCGTTATGTACACATTTATACGAGTGTCAATATTCATCATAGCTAAAAAATAAGTTTCGCACTTTTTTTTCTTGTAATGAGGCTTGCGTGAATAGTTTCTTCCGTAAATTCAGATATTCTAAGAAGGAATAAAAGTTATTTAGAAATTTAAATTGTTGAGATAAGCTTCCTGAATAACATCTAAAAAGTAAGTAAAATTTTCATGTCGTAATTTCGAACAATAACTTTTTTTTTCTTAGGTGGACAAAAAGAGCTTATTCCTGATCATTATTATCACTTAAAGTGCTTGTAGTGTAACAAGAAATTTAATATCTTCACTTTTTCGTTCAAAAAAGAACAAGTTATAAAAGGGGATTATTGTGTTATATCATATCATTAGAGATTACTAATAATCCTATTATTTCGTAGAAAATTAATCTTCATATTTTGCAGTTTAACGATGCATTATTTCTTTATGTTTCATTTAAGCTTAAAAAATATATACTATAATGCATATATATTGCTTCAATTTTATTTTATTTTGATAAAATGATAAAATATATTTTATCAATTATCCCAAAACTTAGTAAATTGAGCGTTGTTATTATGAAACATTCGTTGAACTATCTTAACAGAATATTAAGGAAAATAAAACATGAAACCGTAGAGTATGATATATTTTCAGTGTTATGAATAAACAATAAATCTACTCTCTCTCTCTGTGTCTGTCTGTCTGCCTCTCTCTCTCTCTCTATATATATATATATGTACATATATATATATATATAATATATTTTTTTACACCAGATGGCAGCACCATAAGTATAAAATGTGAATATATTTTTCTGCTAGATGGCAGCACTAATAGTTTTTTGTGCATTTGGAGTCGCAGTATTATTTTTTAGTTAAAAATTAAAACAGTATTATTGATAATTGTTCTAAAAAGTGATACCTTTAACAGTAACGATTATTGATTTTAATTGTAGCATGAATGGCATAATATAACGTATGATCTATTTATTTTTAATATAATAATTATTGTTATTTTAATTTTATCATCTACCTTTAATGTGATAACTCCAACTTTTAATCTTATACTATGTCACATGTGGTTTTAAATGTGACATAGCATATGACTGATCCAGTTTTCTGACTTTATTGCTTATGCAAAGGCAAATATTTTAATATATATAGATTTTATATATATATTACTATTGTTATTATTTAATATTGTTATTTCATTGAATTCCTCTTTTCCTATTTTAAAATGGTAAATAAAATCCAACTAGTCGGGTGCATTATAGGTCGAATTTCTTAGCTTATAGCACGGCCTATAATAGAAACTGGTTGCATGTTTTGCTTTTGTATTGGGCTATGCACCCCTGAAAAGAAGTTTAATACAAAAGCCGTCTACTGTCTATTTATCCATTTACCTTTCTTAATTTTTTGTAATCTACTGTCTATATCACTTCAAATTTCAAATGATTTTAAAAGGATTTCATTTTTCATGTTAATTATACTTTAAAAAAAAAACAGTATAAGTACTGGTTTCAATGGATTATTGTTATGGTAATATCTGAGTTACTTTGGTTTTATTTGTAAAAGTATATATATATACATTCCTAATGAAACGAATTTATCAAATGATTTTATGAAACGACTAATTAAAGGATTGGTTATGTTTCACAACTATTTTACCTAAAATGTGGAATGTTTGGCGAAAAAATTAATACTCGTATTGATTGATCTACTGGTTTCAAAAGTGGTATTTGAATACTGAAATTAGATCTAGTTTTAGGGATATTTTTTTTTCTAATTTTAGTAACACTTACTAAGCTGGCAAATGAATTACTCCATTTTTTATGGAAAAACAAGGAAAACAGGAAAACACGAATTATTAGATTTTTTTTCGCCATTTTCAAATTGAAATTGGAATTATTATTTATTTTAATCAAGACTATGATTAAATCTCTATAAATAAAAGGAATTCCGAGGATAATTAATTAATTAATTGAGGCACACAAAAAATCGTCTGCTAAGAAAATCTTTTTTCATTTTGAACTCTATAAATAAAAGGAATAAAGCAGAAGAAATATAAAACAGATAATGTATTTATCACAAAAAATCGTCTGCTAAGAAAATCTTTTTTCATTTTGAACTTTTATAAATAAAAGGACAGATAGGCTCTCAAACAGTGAATCGTCGAATATAATTGAAGAACAAATGGAAGAACAAATGGAAGAACAAATGGAAGAACAAATGGAAGAACAGATGGAAGAACAGAAAGAAGAACAGATGGAAGAACAAATGGAAGACCTCTTCATTAACAATAAAAAAAGATATGCAAACGAAACCCCAGAACACCGAGAAGAAATCTAATTAAAACTGACGAGACATGGCACAGAAACGTGAATGTGTGGGGTTGTAGAACTGGCATTCAGATAGTCTTCGGGCTACTGAGGGCGGGCAACCGTCTAGTTTTATTTTAAAGAATATTTTGGAGAAATATAAATTTATCTTCAAATATTCGATCTTTAGGAGTCCGTTTATTTTAAAAATTCAAACATTGTCCGTTATTCTCACCATTGTCAAATTCTATTCGCTTAAAAATAAAATAATAATAATTATAATAATTCTATCATAACTTCTTTCAGTTCTGAAGGATGCTTTAAAAGCTGAAATAATTTTGAGAGAAAAATATAACTTTCTAAGCATTAATTTTAGTTTATAAACTGGAAATATAATGTGAATAAATTTCTCTAAATGACGTTATTTGTGCTAACGCTTAAGAAAGGGAAAAATAAATTAATAGAAATTATTATTATTTAAATCAGTTTGTCATTAAAAAAAATCTTAATGAAGTGAATTTATGAATTGTATTTTTCAAAACACGATTTCTGATATACTCATGACAGATGTTTCTTAATACACAAAAATATACGATAATGAAAAATTAAAAAAATACAATAACGTCCTCCAAGTATCCGAAGATTTCTAAAAGCTTTCAATTACCTTTAAAAACCGTAGATAAATATTTGTTTTCGAAATGTAAAGAGAAATTTATAAAAATTTATTTTTATTAGCTGCCCGTTATTGCTTCCTAATTCTCCTCCGTGATGCTGAGTCTATGGGCGCTTGATGCATTCGGCTAGTCAAAATATCTCTTTTAGAAATTAAAGCTTTTAACTTCTTTTTTTCTGTGTGCTCTTCTTTAAAAATGTCTTTTTTTTTCATAGTTCTCAAAATACTTCTAAAGTCTATTATGTTTAATTTAATATCTTATGTTTTAAAAGCTGATGAATTGGGAGTAATATTTTAACACTGCATATAAAATTAAGGCTACACTGAAAAAAAATGGGTTTTCAAAATTGAGTTAACAGCACTCAATTTTAACTACATATTCAAAATAGTTACTTTTCAAATACTCAAAATAGCTCCGATGAAGTTCTCAAAATTGAGAAACACATGTACTCATTTTTGATTCTATAGTTGTGTTCAAATATAAATCACTATTATCTGCTCCCTGAATTTACAAATTAAAGTGAAAATATACTAGTATTTATTCCCTTCTCAAAATTAGGAACAATAAACATTTAATTAATAATTTATGAAGAGAAATAGCAAAATTATAAGTAAAATACCCAAATCGAACATTTTTATGACAAGACCATTCTTTGCAAATATACTTTAAAATTATTTAAAAATACTGTGCATAATTTAATATTTACATTAATATGCATCTTTTATGCCTCCATGAGTGAGATAAACCAATACTGGGTACAAAATTATCATTTGTCTGGCTTTGATAACATAAGCTGTTTCAAAATTGAGAAAGCAATGTGTTCATTTTTGATCGAAATATACTCAATTCGATATGAGTACATTGACTTACTCATTTTTGAGATCTTCATTTTTTTCTGTGAATATTTTTAAAGAAATTTGAGAACTAAGAAAAAAAAAGATGCATCCTTTAAGAAGAGTATACCGAAAAAAGAAGTTAAAAATATTAAATTCCTCAGCCATATTTTAAATATATGAATGCATCAAACGACCATAGACGTAACATTACGGAGAGGAATTTGGAGGCTGAGTGACCACTGTCCTTAAACTGTTTTTTTTTAATCGGAATATCAAGTTTTCAGATGCGATCAATTCTCAGGTAAATATTTTGATATTCAGAAGACATGTTTAGCAGGCAAACATACTATATTAATAGCATTAACATTATTATTAAAATGAACATTATATTGTTACGATTGTACGCAGAAATTCAGATATGCAGCCGAAAACGTTTAGTTCAGGTTTGATAGCATTCGAAAAACCGATTTTTCAGATACAGAAAACTGATAAATGCGCGGTAAAATATACTTGAAAATGCTTCCGTAAATATCCGACAGATAATATTTTTTTTTTATGTAAATGATTTTTTAAATTTCGAAAATACGAGGGCAATTCGGAAAGTAACCTCCGTTTATGAATTAAAAAAACTAATGAAAGGAAACATGTTTTATTACTTACGTATGAAAGACACGTTCTTCAGCTACTTCTCAACATAATTGCCGTATTAATTAAAACAATTATCATAACGGTAAATCAGCTTTGAAATTCCATCGTCACAGACCTCTGCCGCCGGCCTATTCAACTGCGACTATTTTTAAATTCAACTCGCACCACTCTTTCAATTCAAAGAATTTTAACATATTTTTCTATATAATTTTCTGATAAATGTACAACCAAAAATGTTTTAAAAAATAGTGGGTCAAGCAAAATATTACGAGAGCAATTCGGAATTTGTCAATATGAATAAAAGAATATGTTAAAATTCTTTGGATTGAAAGAGTGGTGCGAGTTGAATTTAAAAATAATCGCAGTTGAATAGGCCGGCGGCAGAAATCTGTGACGATGGAATTTCAAAGCTGATTTACCATTATGATAATTGTTTTAATTAATACGGCAACTATGTTGAGAAGTAGCTGAAGAACGTGTCTTTCATACGTAAGTAATAAAACATGTTTCCTTTCATTAGTTTTTTTTTAATTCATAAACGGAGGTTACTTTTCGAATTGCCCTCGTAAATTGTTTTCTTTGGTTTCTAAAGATATAGGCACACTTTTCGAAATGCTGGGTGACTCGGAATGGGTTTTCATACATTCGCATTTGTGGTTATTGTACACTTTCGTTCATCAACCCTTCCCTGCACCATGTGTCACATCTGGTACATATACTTAAAAACACTATGATTATCATTATGTGTGTCTAATTTGGTAAATATGCTGTTTATCCCTGATCAAGACCAGTCAAAATGATGGAATAGCACTTGTTTTGACCATGTTAGATTTTGCATGTCTTAGATTGCATACATTTGATGTTTGCATTTGACAAAAATTTAGAATTTGTTTTTCGGAAACAAAACGAAAGAATAACAACAACAAGTAAACATAATCTAAAAGCTATTGCAGCCAGATGTACTTCATTATTTTTACTGAATATTTAGAAATATCAGTATTAAAAATATGCAGACTATTATGTAGATAAAATAAACTCATTTAAGCTCATTTATTTGCAAAATAAAGGAGTATAAAATTTTAAAACCCCAACTGTGTACATAGGGTATACGCCATAAAATATAAATTTTAGCTGAAAATTTGGAATTGATTTTTTTAGACTTTTTTTCCCATTATTAGACCCATATATAGATTAAAATAGAAAAAAAAATAGTGCAATGAAGGATTAATGAACATCTGCCATTTCTTTACAGTGTACGAAACGAATATAGGAAATAATATTTCTTCAATTGCATGCAAGGAGGATAATATTTCTTACTTAGTTTTCTTTTCAATTTCAAAGAGAAAATTATATCAATAATGCGTTTAAGATTTTCTGTGTTTCTCATCTACAGCAAGGGAAAGAAATTATGTTTCCGCTACTAGAAAAATGTCATTAATTTTAAAACAAATTAATATCTATATTATAAAGGCCAAACGTATCTGTGCGTAACACATACGTCGTTTTGCGAATGGCAACACTTTCACATGCAACTTCGGGTTTGCAATATTGCGAAAATAATTTTGCTATTGCAAATTTTACCCTTCTAAATACCGCACATTTTTAATTTTTACACCGTCGTATGGAGAAAAAAATTACTTTTAAATGCAATTTGTTCGAAAGCTGTAACTCAATTTGTTTTTGAGATATTAATTTTTTTTTTATAGTTTTTAGTATCAATTTTGTAATTGTGGCAACAGAATTACTCCATTTTCTCTTCAAATTGAAAAAAAAAATAATAATAAAATGCGTATACTATGTCAAATATATTATCTGTGATCGTGTCAATTTGGAATAAATACATATATTTTTTCATTCGCAATTATACCAAACATAAGAGCTTCAATTGATAACTTCGTCAAAACAATTGATCTTTATTATAATTTACTGATTACATATGCAATTAAAGTTTAATTTTATCAATTTCTATAACTGCGTTTTGTAGAAATAGTATTTTGTTAATTTGACGATAAATATCTATTGTTTAAGAGTTAGAGACGTACCAATATAAAATGCATTTTTTACTATAACTATATTTTGTAGGTTTATTATCAGTTAGTGAAACAGTTCCATCTTAAACATTTTCTTTCGTCAAAATTTGACGGGTTCTACCTTGTTCTAAAAATGTTACATTTTTAATATTTTACATAAAAATATTAATAGAAATTTTAAGAGTTCTTATGAGACTTTTGAAACCATTCAGATATCGGAAAAGTGAATATGAAATAATGATTGCTAACTGAATACTAACAAAGGAACCACTTTTGGTGTAGCTCGCACCCAGAATTGAGACTTGATGCATTTTAAAGTCTCATATTAGGAAGCTTGAAAATCGGAAAGCAATTTTCGGTACTTCTAGGTTATCCCGTCAACCCAAAAATTATCGCCAAACTATAAGATTAAATGCCAATAACCGTGAATGTCACATTCAATGACATTAAATACGACCCACGTGTTTAAAATGTCATTAAGTGATTTTTATTTCGACTTTTTATTAATATTTTTATTAATATTCTACTAATTATTTGTATTTTCATTATTTAAAATAAAAATTGTGTCAATAGGTATAATTTGGCCACTGGTTTGGTGATTTGTATAATTTGGCGACATTGGTCGACGGGATAACAGAGTAGTAGTATCCAATTTTCTATCAAAAACATATTTTTTGATTTTGTAGCAGCATAACATTCTGAAGACCACTTATCAAAGTTTTAACATAGGTTTTTTTTTTCTTCTTTTTTTCTTTCTTTCTATTATTTTTTTAAGAAAAGCATTTAAAAATATAAATCAGTTAATATTAAATATAAAATATTGAAAAAAGTTTAAAAGATCCTTCACAAACTTACGAATTTGGTTTTGAAAAACTGTGACTTTATATTAACATTTTTGGCGGGGAAAAAGTTTGCGTATTTTCAAAAGTAGAGCTTTTTGGCAATCCTAGCCAATTTCGTAACCGCAAAATAAGGCAAACAAAAACTTCGTAGTGCCATGTTTGGTGACTTAACTTATTTTTGGCGTGAAATAAACAAATAAAAATCCAATAATAAAAAATTTAAAGTTTAAAAAATATGTATAAAATATTATTTTAACAGAGAATTATTATCAGTTCTCTATCTTTTACATATAGGAGAACAAAATGCATCAGTTCTTGATGCTAAATGCGAGCAACAGCAAAAGTGGTTTCCTTGTAAAAAAATTAAATTTACCCGCTTTCTTTTTATTTTTATTTTAATGAAAAAATGACATCAGTAATGCGAAAATGTCATAATGTTCAGTTTTTCTCTTCCATTCGCAGCAAGGAAAAAAAAAAGCGTTGCAATATTAGATAAATGATATTACAATTTTAAATAAATTAATCTGTCAATAACTTAGTTGGATTATATACCTACACGCAAATCTCAAACTGAAAAAAGCTTTAAATTATTAAAATATTACAAGCGAAACAAATTTGAGGTGAAAATTATGTCATATATCAAATACAGTGAAACCTCTTTGCAAGGGCCACCTGCCGTTCCATTGAAAATTGGTCCTTATAAAGGGTGGTCCTTGAATAGGGGTGACAAAAAAAACAACAACTAAAATAAGGAAATAAAAACCTATATAGGTGAAAAAACTGTTTATTAACATTTTCAAACTCTATTCATGCTTGAAAAAATTTTCTATTGAAGTTTGTTTACTTTTCATAATTTTTTCGGAGACAATTTTGGTTTCTAATGATTCTTTTACTTTATGGAATAAATTACTTAAATTTGCATCATTTATTAATGCCTTAGAATGAGATATTAGTTTATTTATTTCTGTTAGTGTTTCCTGACAGGATATATTCACAGCTGCAGACTCATCAACCTCATTATCATTATCTGAATCAGATTGAACTCCTGAAATATAATTAAAAAAATGTTTTTTGAAAAAAAAATAGTAACACATTTTTTTTAAAATTTAAAACAATAAATTTTTATGTTTTACCTGTATCTATGTCATCTATAATTCTTTTCTCCCAATCTTCTGATAAATCATCATAACATTCCATCATATTTTCATATTTATCTGAATCTGGATCATATTCAATATCAGCAGCTTTCGAAAGTTGAACCACATCATTTTCTAAATCAGCAGCATCAATAATGGCTTCTAAAGCTGTGTTGCTTAATTCACATTTTTTAAAGCAATTTACAGTAGTCTGTCTTTTCACATTTTCCCAGGCAAGTCTAATCCATCGAACGGCATCTAATACTGTAATAGATTTAATGATTTCAGATGAATTATTATCAGAATCTATAAGAGAAAGGAGTCTTCGCAAAATAAAATGTCGATATTCTAATTTAAAACAGCGAATAACTCCTTGGTCTAGAGGTTGCATTTTCGAAGTAGTATTTGGAGGCAACAATTGAAGTTTTACACTCTTCAAGTTTTCGTCAGAATGATATGGTGCATTATCCAAAAAAGAATGACTTTTCTGCCTTGATTTGTAATTTTACTGTCAAAGCTAATTGACCACTCTTTAAAAATTTCCATGGTCATTCATGCCTTCTTACTATGATGATACTTTACCCTCATTTGTGATAAATCTTTACCTTTAAACAATGAGGTTTCTTGGAGTTCCAAATTACTATAGGCTTTTACTTTTCACCAGCAGCATTTACACAAAAACACACAGTGAGTCTCTGCTTAGCTTGTTTCCCTCCTTTTGCCTCTTCTGCTTTCTCAACTAAACTTTTAGTAGGTAAGGCACGGAAAAAAAGTCTGTCTCATCTAAGTTATTATACATCACGATCTTCATAGCCTGCCAAAATGATTGGAAGACGTGATTTCCAGTCTTCACACAATTCTTCATCAACATCAGCTGATTCACCGCATAAAGTTTTAAAAGAAATACAGTTTCTATTACAAAACTTATTCAACCATCCGTTACTTGCACAAAAACCTTCTAAGCCAAGTGATTCTGCAATCTGAATGGCTTTTTCTTTCACCAAAGTACCACTTAATGGGATGTTTTTAATCCTAGCACATCTGAACCACTGAATTACAGCGTCATTTATATCACCAAATTTTTCATTTCTCTTTCTTTTTATACCGCGATTTTTAAAATCTGCATATTCTTTCAGTAAGTTCCCTTTGTTTTTAACAATATTGTTTATTTGATTCTTGCTGCAATTAAATTGTAAAGCCAATTTTCTTGCAGATGTTCCTTGATCATGACAATTTAGAACTTTGATTTTGTCATTCAAATCCAAATGTACTCTTTGGCTTCATTTAGGTGCCATAGTTTCAAATTTTACATAAGCCTGAGCATACAATATCTATGGTAAAAATTTTGCTTCCATATGCATTCACACATTCACAGGTTTAGTAAATGTGCAATCAGTTTTTCTACATAAACTGTTATCCTTTGTGAGTCCACAAGAAAGGGTCAGGTTTTCCTACTAAGCCAACCCCTACAGGTTGAAAGGTCAAACAAAGTGTGAGGACACCTGGTAATCTCAGTTCATTGTTTTACTAAACCCTCCCATCTCCCTTTGTATTCTTTCTTCCAAAAGCAATTGTTTGCTGAACTCTTATCTTTTGGTTCAAGAATTCAACACACCTGTATAAGACACATGTGAAAAAAATGGCCTTTATGAGGGGTAGATGAGGCCCCTAACGGGAGTAAATTTAACATTATGTCTATGGGAAAATTTTTCGTTCCTAAAAATATTGGCCCTTAATAGAGGTGGCCTTTGAATAGCGGTGGCCTTTAACAGAAGTTTCACTGTATATACTTTAAAAAATATTTTCTTATGAACAATATTTTTGTGAAGACTCAGTGAAAATCACATGATGCAAAAGTTGTTCGCCTAAGAAGTTTGTTTAAATATTTTATCATTTTCTGCAAAATAAATTGGGAGTAAATGCCTGCGCAAAATAATTTTCGGTTTATTTCTACCAAGTTTTATTCGATGAATGCTTATTACAAAATTGGTATTTAACTTTTTAAATAAAACAAACAATTTACATTTAAAAAATAATATGAAAATACGTATGATTGTACATTAAAGAAAGACAATTTTAGAAACTGTTACTGAAAATATTTAAAATGTCAATCAAAACCTAAATGTAAAATTTCAAAAGACAGGGCATTTCCGTAGTTCTAAACATTATTCCCCAATATTTTAAACCAAAAAATTATATCAAAGCAGATTTTCAAATGTTTAACTGATTTTATATCTAAATTCTAAAATTAACCGCCAGTTTTCGTGACAGCGGTTGATGCGGCTGTGGTAACCAAAGAATACTCCCATACTTAACTCTAGAATGATGTCAAAGGGCCATATTGGCCACTATCAAATGAATCCATTTCAATTTGAACCATAAATTTCTCTATAAAATAAATCTTTAAAAAAATGTAAAAAAAAGGTTATTTAAATAGCTTAAACAGTTTTAACTTTTTCGAGTCCGAATTGTTTTCAATTTTTTGAAAAAAAAAATTACTTTCACACTAATAACATTGACTCTAGTTGACCAAATTGATTAATAAATGTTTACCGAGTATTTCATTGTCTAAAAGATAACGAATGTTGTTGTTTTGGGTTCTTTAATTCATATTCATATAAGAATAGGCTAAGGAAGAGAGTTTGGAGATGTTTGGAAAATATTATATTCCAATAAGAGGTAACTTATATTACAATTTTCTAATGCTTTTTGCGCTTTATTACACATGATTTTTTTCAGGAAAGTAACTTTTATTTGAAATTTACAGAATGAAATATAAGTTTAAAATGAAAGAATCGCAAATGGCGCAAAGAGAATTAAGCAAAAAATAATATATATTATTATTACTATATGCCTAAACATAAATGATTTCATACAGTAAATTCATAGAAACATAATAATATTACTATATGTAAATTGTAGTAAAAGTACATATTTAAACAAAATAATACTCCATCAAAGACATGTACTATTACTAGTATACTAGACCCGAATGGGTTAAATAAAAATTCTGACAATAAATATTTGTTTAGAAGCTGAGTAAAAATTGTCTTATTTCTAGTGTTAAATCGAAAAACATGGCAACATAAATGCACAGAATAGTAATTGTGCCGTTGATCATGATAATATCATTCAAACTTACTTAACCTGGTAATGTTTTTAAAACAAAGCAAATTACAATGTTTGTAAAGTACCACCGAGGTTGACGAGCATAATCCGCAAGGACCAGAGCCTCCTAGTAAATTTTGAAAATAAACTATATTGTTTTAAGTTTCAATTTTACAGCAAGTTATTTTTTATAGCTTCAAAGAACAAAGAAAAAATACTTTCAAATGTAATTTATTTGAAAACTATCGTAATTTACCAATATTTTACTGTTTTTAAAGTAATTAAGAAGCTTTTTTCTTAGAATCTAATTACATCGCGTGGAACCCGATTTCAAATTATACAATATAAATAGATCAGCATCAACAACAAAATTTCACAACGAACTTAAAAATTCATTAGCAAAGGAATAAAACAGAATAAAATAAACTCAATTCTAATAGACATTTAATCGAACTACGGTCTTTAAACATTGAAATAACCAGAATAAAAATGGCTCCTATAAATAACGAAATCTTTGGCGATTTCTTTGGTTATTAATATCTGACATGCAGTTAATATGAAAGTTTTCCTTTTATAAACGAAAATGTCTATTTTTATTGCGAAAGTATCCCTTTTATAAACGAAAGTATCTCTTTTATAAACGAAAGTATCCTCTTTTTTTACGAAAGTATCCCTTAAAACTTTTTTGGATTCTTAATTACTATTTTTCAAATAAAAGTGCATTCTGTTTTTCTAAGTGGGCTATTTAAAAAAATATATATTAGCAAAATGTATAAATCTTTACAACTAAAAAAAAAAAGGTTTTTATCTATATATTTTATTAACCCGGACAGACCGGAATAGATCCCAAAGTTTACTTAATATAAATATAAAATATTCTTGATTTCTTCTGTTTAAATATTTACTGAAAGGAAACAATCTGAATTTATGACCAATAAAGAGTATTTCCAAACATGGTTGTAAAATTTATGGAATGTTTTTAAAACTTTGAAGAAATTTTCTTCTCGTAATCATAAAACTTATGTCATAATTTTCTAACTAGTTTTAAAACATAATTTCGTTTTATTTTGAGTAAATTTAAAAATTTTGAAATATTTATTGGATAAGGGACTGCTTTAAATTATTGAACAGAAATTCATTCAACATTAGTTTAGTTTCGAATAATTAGATATAATATTTCTTATTCTTCTATATTTTGGCGAATTTTCTTTAATCGGCTTATTATTATTATTATTTTCAACACAAGATGCAAAGTGCATTAATTTAAATTTTCTCTGTGCTTTAAAAAAGGTGTTATCTAAAAACAATTACTTGGAATATACTCCAATAATTCAAAAGAAAAAGGAATTTTTATAATTGATTGAGAACAAAATAGAGTAGCTTTGTGTTCCATTATAATTACGTATCGCTGTTCACTTGAAAACGTTATATTCTACATTTTACGTTGTGTTAAATGCAAAAATTGGAATATTCTCTTATTTTCTATAAAAGAATCCAAGGGAAGGAAAACAAGCTGCGTAAATAACATACCTCCTGATAAAATAAATAAATAATCATCAAATATTTATTAAATTAACAGTAAGCATTTAACTGGTTGATGATTAACTTAGTTTTAGTTTTTTATTTGGGGATTTCTTCAATTTTATAATAATACATTATTCTCTTAATATTCGCGAGTTTTGATTATTCGAGAAATAGAAAATACAAAACATTTCAACATTCGCAAAACTTTTAAAAAAGAAAAATATTTTACATACACGTTGACAACATTTTTAAGAAAAGTGTAATACATCTCCTTTGTTATTAAATAAACTTAAAATAGTTCAACATGAATTATAATTGGTATTATTCTGATTTTGGGTTAGAAAAGAAGCATAAAGACATATTAGTAAAACAATATCCTATTTGACAACTTCCAACTATTCTTCCGCGAAAACTTGATTAATAATATAAGTACACGGAAGATAAAACAAATTTATCTTTGGATTCCTTCAATTTTATAATAATACATTAATCCCTTAACATTCGCGAGTTTTTATTATTCAAGAAATAGAAATACAAAACATTTCAGCTTTCGCACCACTTTTTAAAAAGAAAAACCTTTTACATATGCATTGACAACATTTGCAAGAAAAATATAATATACAAAATATATTTTTTTGAAACAGTGATCCAAACAGAATATAAAAATCTCAGTTGTGCGGTCGCGGTTTTGACATTCACGACCCTCCTCCACGTCTGACCTTCGTGAATATTAAGGAATTATTGTATTTAAGTTTTTAATTCCTCATATCGTCCGTATTTTATTGGATGCTCTCCATGTACATTGTACACGCTTTGAGGTGAGATAAAATAGCTCATCATGAATTATAATTAATATTAATTTGATTCTGAGTCAAATAAGCAGTACAAAGACACATTAGTAATATAATATCTTACTTGCGAACTTCCAACTATTCTTACGCGAAAGCTCATTTTACACATGTTTAGAAGCAGAAAATTCGTTTAATGTTTAATTTCATTTTCTTATGTGGAAGGATTTCATTTTTTAAATAAATTTGCTTTTGTTCAAATGATGTTTGATTAAATAAATTTGCTTTTGTTCAAATGATGTTTGAGATCGGTTAAAGTAACTCATTTTTTTATGGGATATTATTTAAAGTTTAGTAAATATGAGGATATAAGAAGGATTTTTTAAATATAACAAAATAAATTCTCTTTATTCTCTGATGATTTTAAAGAAATATATATACATTCTCCTTAAACCCGATATAAAAATAGCAATTGATTTTCTTCATAAGTATTAATAACTTACTATTTTGCATCACTGTAAATCGAAAAAAAGACAAAAACAACAACAACAACAACAACAAAAATAAAAAACAGTTTTATTATTTTTTCTTTAGAGGGGGAACTTGGGGTGGGAGTAAATATCATAGTGATACTTTAGAACCAATGTACTCAAAAATCAAAAATTCTAGAACTATGTTTAAATAACATTTTATTTTTTCAATTTACACAATTTTATACATATAAACGAGTTGTCACATTTCTTTAAAGTAATTACTTGTCCAGTTGAAACAAAGAAATAACTGATAGCCGGAAGTCTTACTGTAGTTAGAGCTTTATATTTCGGTTTTCGGCATTTACTCCTGTGTACTCTATTGCCAATCATTTCAGACATATGGTTTTCTTCTTTCTTGCGGATTTATACGACATACTTGCAAGTATATTTCGCTTCGCTGCAGGTTCGGAGCCATCGGCAGATGAACTTAAAGAGTAAATTCCTGTTTGCGATTGTTTCATTCCATGGATTAAAGTTGTGGCAGCGTTTAGTCTGAAGGAAAAATAATAATAATAATAATAAAGTACAATATTGAATAAATTTCAAAAATTTTAGAAATATATATTAGAAAAAAATGTTCAAAAATGACCAGGAATTATTGGAAATCAAGGTATCACATACGATACTAACATGTTTACCACTCTATAAGTGTCTAGTACTTATCACAAATTAAGATCTATTAATCCATACAATAGCTCTTATATATCTAAATAGAGAGTATTATTCATAATTTGAACTGTATATTAGATAAATAATTTCAAATAAATAGTTATAAAAGATTTTTTTGAACGATGTAAAGAAATCATGTTTATGACTAAAGATGCAATGAAAAAAAATCTGTTATGGATCCTGTGTATCCTTCTATGAATTAACTAAATAATTACACACAATAATTCGAAGTATATCACAATGCGATAACATCACTCCCAGCTGATTTTTTTTAAATATATATTCAGAAACAAGAATATAATATGTGATACTTCTGAAACGAGACAGATATTCAATTTATTTTTCTCATGTGACTTAAAATTAAGACAAGATCGCAATAAGGATCTTGAATCTCCGCTTAAAATGATTTTTGGTTTTGTTATCTTTCTACTATACATATATAACAATTTGGATGTTGAATGATAATTATAATTCAAATACACTTTTCTCTGATGAGTCTTCACTTATCCTACAATAAGATCATACACCCAACTAATTGCGGTGTTTATAAACTGAATAGTTAGCTAGTAGTCAATCGAAAAAAGAAAAAAGAAATGCGCTGTCAGCCGGGTGTAAAATTATGTTATGACAGAGAAGTATATGTGAGAGGCAGCAACTAAATTATTCTTAAGGCTTCTAATTCCTCCCCGGGCGAATTCCCCTCGGTAATGTTAAGTCTATGGGCGTTTGAAGCTCTTTTGTATTTAAATTATCGCAATTTATTTCAAAACTCTATCTTAATTTATAGATTTTTCACAGTTTTAAAAGTAATTGTCAAGCTTTTTTCTTAGAGTCTACTCATATCGAGTAGAACTCGAATGCAAATTAAACAACATAAATAGATCAGCATGAACAACACTTCTTCGGAAAGTAATATTTTTAACTTCTTTTTTTGGTGTTTTCTTCTTGAAGAATGTCTCTCTTTTCTTAGTTTTCAAAATACTTCTAAAATCTATGCATAATTTTATATGAAGTGTTAAAAGTTTACTTCCAGCTCGTCAGCTTTTAAAACATAAAATATTAACTTCAGCATAAATTTTAAAAACATTTTGACAACTAAAAAAAAAAAAGGTGACATCTTTTAAAAAGACAACACAGAAAAAAAGAAGTTAAAAATTTAAATTTCCCCAAAAGTTATTTTAAATATACGAATGCCTCAAACTCCCATAGACTCATAATTATGAAGGGGAATTCGAAAGCTGAAGGACCAGCACACTTAATGCAAATGCTACTCAGAAACGTTTCTGAAAATAATGTGCAGCTAATAAAAGTTTATTTTTATAAATTTCTCTTTTCTGCGTTTTTTAAAAGTAATTGAAAGCTTTTCGGAATCTTCGAATACTTGGAAGACGTTATTGTATACTTTCATTTTTCATTATTGTATATATTAGTGTATTAAGAAACATCTGTCATGTGTATATCCGAAATCGTGTTTAATAATCTATTCTAATAAAAGAACAAAACGCTCTGTCTGTCTGTGTGTGTGTCTGTGTGTCTGCGATGGCTAGCAAAATCTACAGCACGTACGAAGCTCAAAATTTTTTTGAGAGTAGCCCAATGTCTCTCCTGATGCACCTGAAGCTCAGAATTTCAAAATTCTATTTATTAACTGAGTAATTAATTAAATTCCAAAACTCACTCTCATAAAAAATCGCCTTTTTTCGCTTTTTTTCCCTTTCATTTTCTTATGGTTGATTGGTTGCATAAAATTTTCGGAGAAATAATTAAAAAAGCTTGGACAGACCTTTAAAATTCATAGACTGAAAAACTGTCAGTTTAAATTAAGATTTTTTTTTAAATCACAGCTGCTGTACACCATGGAGAAGAAGATAGGTGGAGGCGAAGTAAATCGAAAAAAAGGTTTGCAATATTAAACCAATTATCGCTGAAATTTTAATGTCTCAAACAAAAGCACGAGGAAGAAATTTTGTATTAATAAAACGAATTGAAAGAAATGAATTACAGCTGAAACATATTTTACGAAGAAATAGTAATTTTTTAAAATGGTTTTTTTCTATTATATTATTTAGGTTAAAGTTAGATTAAAGTTAAATTGCATTTATGTTATGGTTAGAATAAGAATATGTTACAATAAAGTGAAGGCTAGGTTACATTTCCGTTATATTTAATTTACGGTAGGGTACTGTTAAATCGCTGTTAGGCTACAGACAGGTTCTGGTTACGGTACAAAAGTTTAAGGTTAGGAATTTATACACAGAGTGAATATTACGCAAGATTTGATTAAAAATAACACTTACTTTTATTAAATAGCTCTGTAGCTATATACCAGTCTTTTAGATACCATCGTGTATCGATTTCATTCATGGTATAGTCGGATTTAAGAGTGATATAATTAGTTTGAAATTCAAAATATTTCACTTGGGATTTGTATGTGAAAATAATAATTAGTTACGTGACTTAAGAGTGATTTTTACGGGTAAATATCAACTTTTTAACACGAAAACCATGCAATCGTTAGATACATATTCCCTCCCGCGTTTTTCATTGCTCATTTTGAGTATTTTTAGAGCTTAATATTAGTTGTTGTTTTTAAAACAGATTTTTCACACAGTCAATGGCTACGTATTTCAGACAATACATTTCTGCATGTAACGAGTTAATGATAAAATCATACAAATTTCAAGTTCGTTTAATATTGTTAATACGGAACCGGGCAACGCCGGGCGGGTCAGCTAGTATCAAAATAAAATAAAAGAAAAATATTAATTCCCTAGGGAAATATTTTGAAAATAAAAATGCATCCAACGCCCCTAGACATAACATTACCGAGGGGAATTCGGCCACAGAGCGACTAGCATCCTTAAATAAGGGTTTCAAGGAAACGGAGCTGTGTTGACGAAAAAGGGACAAAACTGTTTCAATCTCAGAGAAAAGATGAACCAACCTAATGCCGCGACCTCAGGTTCAAGCTAAAATTAGTCCGCTGACTTATTTTTTTTTTAATAGTAGCATAGCGTTCAGTGCAATATATACTATTAATATTCTGTGGTTAAAACCGCAAAAATATTCATTGTTGTTTCAGTAAATACTTAATATATTATAATATAAATTAAAAATGTGTTTCTGCATCCGAGAACATTTTCGAAATTAGGAAAATTTCGGTTGAAATTCTTTGTTTGCAAACCTGGGTTGAGGCTGAAAATCGTCTGCTGACCTTATTGATGACTGCGCATATTGACATTTCTGTTGTACATTGCGTAACAAATTTAATGTTTCTATAAGTAGCCAAAATATTACGACTCCTTATTGACACTTTGACTCGTCCATACTGCATGTGCACGGATGCAATCAATACGATATACTGATAAAGGAAATTACCCTTCCTTAAAAGGACATTAGTTAGCTTTACATTTAGTCAATTAATGTGAAAAATGGGATATTTCACTGATTTTGAAGGATTTTTTTTCTAATTTTTAAGAATTTTCGGGTGTTGGGGAGCACTCCGGGTGGGGTAAATAGAGTCTACACCGAATCTTTGAGGTCAAATAATTCTGCCCCCACTTAGGCAATAAATAAATA
The DNA here is from genome assembly GCA_964019185.1 of Maratus speculifer. Classification (NCBI taxonomy): domain Eukaryota; kingdom Metazoa; phylum Arthropoda; class Arachnida; order Araneae; family Salticidae; genus Maratus; species Maratus speculifer. The sequence goes on along the minus strand of OZ025295.1, from coordinate 118,502,029 downwards.
AAATAAATCCAGAAAGACATAGCGATTGGAAAAATAGGACATTTAATTGAGTTTGAAGGAAACATAATCCAGAAAGACATATCACCAGAAAGACCACTATTATTTTTCTAGCTTTCATTGATTTTGAAGGAAACATAATCCAGAAAGACTTAGCGCCAGAAAGACTACTATCATTTTTCTAGCTATCGTTATCTTTCTCGGCATTTCTCATACGAGAATGCCTCGAGTCTTCAATTAATTGCATCTAAGCTAACAAAACTTCTAGATAAGAGGTAAATTGTGGTAGAACATTACTTGCGAACAATTAAAATGGCAGGCGATTGACACAAATCGTTTGCAACAATCGAAGAACTATAACACAACAAATTGTATAGTGCAATATAATTCTGAGACATCGTAAAACATATCTGTAAATTTATCTTACAAAGATTTAATGTCATCAAAGACAGCGAAAACATGGTATTGGTACTACGTAGTAGGTGGTCATAATATTATGTATACTTCTTTTGAGAAAACGCCTTATTGGCAACGATTGTTCTAAAAGGTAGTCATTGTTCATTGTTGTAGCCATTGTTCAATGTGAAACCATTTTCTGGATTTTATTATTTTAAAGTTTAAACTTATATTTTTTGTAAAGTTAAACTTACCAGTGACCAAAAAAAAAAAAAAAAAAAAAACAAGATTAAAGAAATTTATTGACAATATTCCGAGTCAGCGGAAAATAATATTAGATTTTTATAATTAACTGAAACTTAAACATATGTGCTACTAATTTCTTTACAACAATTTATTACTGCTGTCTTGAAACAACTCTATGCCGCATTCTCTAATATTTTGAATAAAAAGATAACTTTACAAAATAAAAATATGAGTCCAAGGAAGAAAAGCAATTTACTAAACATTAACATGCAAATGCAAATGTATTTTCAAAATGTCGAGCAAAATTACCTAAAATTTTAAATAGTTAATTAAAGTAAATAAAGTTAACGCTGCATATTTAAGCTACCCCCCAAAATCCATTATCAGAATATATTACGAAAGAAAAATTAATTTCTATTTTAAGATGATTTGGATGACTGGCCTCAAAATCCTTTCACAAAATTTACAAAGATTGCGATAATAGTAAGCCATTTATTGCAAATATTTATAACAATATCATATATTTTATTAGTTACGGAGAATTTTTTTCAATTTATATAAGGCTATATGCTGAAAATAATACAAATTCTAATTATGAAAATGAAATGTGAAAAAAAAAATCCCCTAGCATTTACTGATAAAACACATAAAATCTGTTGTTTCGTTGACAGATGTCAAAATGGGAATTTTATAGTTAGTTTGTATTTTGCCCCTTACTCTGGACAATTTTTGTAAATTACCCTCTAGTTACTAAATGTCAATGCTACATTACTAAAGCCAACAAATTTTCATTTTGCAAATAGACTTTAACAAGTCGGAGACTGCACGTCGAACGTAGCAAATGAGATGCATTCGTCATGTAACTAAGTTTTAAAAATAATCAGACCTTAGTGTAATAGTATACACTTCTTCGGATACAGTATAGTATAGTCTATAGTATAGTATAGTATCATAAATCTTTTATGTGTCCCTGTAAATACTACCTGATTTCTATTATACAGGAAGTAACTTGAACTTGGCCTCAGCAATGTATATCTATTTCATAAAATGAGAAATAGTTTAATTTAATTAAAACGCTCTCCAAACAATGTTTCTCCTTGTACAATTATGTAATGGAATCTTTTTGTGTGATTCTGTAAATTAATAACAAATATTGTTTGTACCATAGACTGTAAAGAATGTATATTTTTGTATATATTTCATAGATCCGTATCAATTTTATCACTTTAAAGATAAAAAACCAACGATAATAAATGCACAAATAAAGTAAGAAAAGGTAGCAAACAGCCGTTTCGAATCTACTATGGAGATTCTTCATCAGTGCAAAACTCAGCGAGCTAGAAAAAGCAAAACTGAGCTAAGAGACAGAGAGACGCAGGCTTATATACCCGCTACGGAAACGATCCCGCCTAAAGGAAAGCAACCAATGAGAAGAGAGCAGCCTAACAACTGGCTGGACAAGTAGCGACATCTACCGGAGAATAAACAAAACAAAAACTAAAAAGCGAGGGGAAAAAAGGTTTAAATTAAATTAAAGATTTCCAAATGCTAGGAAAATAAGGCGTACTTGATAAGTCATTGGCTAAAAAATGAGAATTTTTAATGATGTGGTAAGCTTCCCAAAAATCAAGATCAAGAATGGAAGGACACTTTTGGATGATGGTAGCTGAAGAAAAGTTAAACTTATGTTGTAAAGACCAACAATGTTGAGCAATGGAAGAGCGTTTAAGCTCTTGATTTTTGACATACCTTTTATGTTCCGTTAAACGAAATCTGAGAGCACGTTTAGTCTGACCAATATAAGAAAGGCCACATTGGCAAGAAATTTGGTAAATACCCCAGTTATCTAAGCAATCAATGGGATGCTTAAGATTTGAAAAGGCAATTTTATTAACAGGAGAAAAAATAACATTGAAATCGAACCTTTTTAAAATTTTAGCAACTTGCTGACTGATTTTAAGGAAAAAAGGCAAAACAACCAAAGTATTGGAATTTGAATTAAAGTTTTTTCTTTCAGATTGGGTGGATTTTGTTAATTTTCTATGAATTGAATCTATAATATTAGGAGAATAACCACGATTAACAGCAATAGCTTTAAGATAATTGAGTTCATCACTGAGTAACTGAGGAGTTGAACAAATATTGGAAGCCCGGAAAACAAAAGTTTTAAAAGCCGCAACTTTCTGGTTAGGAGGATGAGAAGAATATCTATGAGGTGGAAGAATGACCGCAAAAGGTTTACGAAAGACAGTAGTCTGAAAATTATCATCGTCGCGAATAACAAGGACATCAAGAAAAGAAAGGGAATTGTTCGATTCAACTTCAAAAGTAAATTGAATGTAAGAATCAATAGAATTCATAATAGAGAGAATATGATTTATATCTGTATTCACATCAATTAAAGCAAAAATATCATCTACGTAACAAACATAAAACTGAAATTTTAAGACTTCAAACAATTTAATTTCAAAATAGTGCATGTAAAAATCACATAAAATCGGACTAAGAGGGTTACCCATAGCCAAACCGTCAGTCATACGAAAGAAATTCCCATTAAATACAAAAGTGTTTTGAGACAAGCAAACACGAGTGAGATGAATGAGCTCCTCAATTTCGAAAAAAGAAAAATGAAATTCACAGAGCCTTTTCTTCAGGCAATCTAAAGCCTCTTCGACAGGAACATTAGTAAATAATGAAGTAACATCAAAAGAAACCATCATGTGGCCTTGTGGCTTAAAACTGTGAAGTTTCTTGACAAATTCAAAAGAATTTTTAACAGTGAAAGAATTACCGCTTGAAAGAGGAGAAAATATGGAAACTTAATTTAATAAATCTTATAAATCTTAAATTTAATAAATCTTATAAAAATATTAAACTTCTTTAGCTTAATTTCTGGGATTTAATTAATGATGGTCCCTATGTGGATATCCACAAAGACCCTTCCTCTAGTGAAATTTATACTATCAAATCTGCCATTAAGTCTTCGCACATTATTCCTGCTAAATTAAAGAGGTCTCTTATTCCTTCAGTTGCTCATTGTGCCAGGTTTTATGCTTTACCTAAGGTTCATAAACCTGACATTCTTTTTAGACCCATTGTCTCAAATATCGGTACGGCTTCTTATAAACTTGCTAAATATCTTGTTTCCATATTTTCTCCTCTTTCAAGCGGTAATTCTTTCACTGTTAAAAATTCTTTTGAATTTGTCAAGAAACTTCATAGTTTTAAGCCACAAGGCTACATGATGGTTTCTTTTGATGTTACTTCATTATTTACTAATGTTCCTGTCGAAGGGGCTTTAGATTGCCTGAAGAAAAGGCTCTGTGAATTTCATTTTTCTTTTTTCGAAATTGAGGAGCTCATTCATCTCACTCGTGTTTGCTTGTCTCAAAACACTTTTGTATTTAATGGGAATTTCTTTCGTATGACTGACGGTTTGGCTATGGCCTCTTAGTCCGATTTTATGTGATTTTTACATGCACTATTTTGAAATTAAATTGTTTGAAGTCTTAAAATTTCAGTTTTATGTTCGTTACGTAGATGATATTTTTGCTTTAATTGATGTGAATAGAGATATAAATCATATTCTCTCTATTATGAATTCTATTGATTCTTACATTCAATTTACTTTTGAAGTTGAATCGAACATCCCCTTTCTTTTCTTGATGTCCTTGTTATTCGCGACGATGATAATTTTCAGACTACTGTCTTTCGTAAACCTTTTGCGGTCATTCTTCCACCTCATAGATATTCTTCTCATCCTCCTAACCAGAAAGTTGCGGCTTTTAAAACTTTTGTTTTCCGGGCTTCCAATATTTGTTCAACTCCTCAGTTACTCAGTGATGAACTCAATTATCTTAAAAGCTATTGCTGTTGATCGTGGTTATTCTCCTAATATTATAGATTCAATTCATAGAAAATTAACAAAATCCACCCAATCTGAAAGAAAAAACTTTAATTCAAATTCCAATACTTTGGTTGTTTTGCCTTTTTTCCCCAAAATCAGTCAGCAAGTTGCTAAAATTTTAAAAAGGTTCGATTTCAATGTTATTTTTTCTCCTGTTAATAAAATTGCCTTTTCAAATCTTAAGCATCCCATTGATCGCTTAGATAACTGGGTATTTACCAAATTTCTTGCCAATGTGGCCTTTCTTATATTGGTCAGACTAAACGTGCTCTCAGATTTCGTTTAACGGAACATAAAAGGTATGTCAAAAATCAAGAGCTTAAACACTCTTCCATTGCTTAACATTGTTGGTCTTTACAACATAAGTTTAACTTTTCTTCAGCTACTATCATCCAAAAGTGTCCTTCCATTCTTGATCTTGATTTTTGGGAAGCTTACCACATCATTAAAAATTCTCACTTCTTAGCCAATGACTTATCAAGTACGCCTTATTTTCCTAGCATTTGGAAATCTTTAATTTAATTTAAACCTTTTTTTCCCCCCTCGCTTTTTAGTTTTTGTTTTGTTTATTCTTCGGTAGATATCGCTACTTGTCCAGCCAGTTGTTAGGCTGCTCTCTTCTCATTGGTTGCTTTCCTTTAGGCGGGATCGTTTCCGTAGCGGGTATATAAGCCTGCGTCTCTCTGTCTCTTAGCTCAGTTTTGCTTTTTCCTGCTCGCTGAGTTTTGCACTGATGAAGAATCTTCATAGTAGATTCGAAACGGCTGTTTGCTACCTTTTCTTACTTTATTTGTGCATTTATAATCGTTGGTTTTTTATCTTTAAACATTTTTGCACAAAGGCTTTATTTGCTATTTCAATTTTATCACGTTCGAAAGAGCGAAATATCATTAAAATGCACCTTAACTATTTTTTTCTCATTGACTGTAATTTAACAGAATAATTTTGATTGTTCCTGTAATTGAACTATGCATCCGAGTTTTATAAAATTTGAACTGACTCGACAAAATTATGTAATAATTATATGTTATACATTTCAAGCGATTAGGTTGATAGTATTTGCGTTGTTATTTGCGGACAGACAAACAGACGGACGGACTGAACGACGACTATACGTGCTTCGTATTTACATAATTACGAACGTACTTAAAATTTTTATATAAACACACAGAACATAAATTATCATTTACTTTGAGCTATATTTTCTAAACAATATTCATAGTTTCGCTAAAATGTAACTCCCTCTTTTTCAATTCGATGATATGGAAAATGAAATTATGCGATATTTAGAAGTAATATATGAGTTTTTGGTATTCGTCCAAAAGTGGACAACAAATTTCTAATGACAACAGACGAGTTTGTAACTGAAAAAAAAATGTTTTACTGCCAATTTTTTTTTATTTACTTCTGATAAAATTATTTAGCTTTGAAATAGCTTTCATTTGCATATGATTGAATGCCATATAGAAATTCTAATTCATGCTAATTTTTAAAATAAATGTTTTTTTTTATAGATTTATTGCTTAATAAATTCTGTGTGTTTTTAGACATCTTTCGTCGTTATATTTACTGGGAAAATTTAGTTAGTATGTTTATTAAAAAGTATGAATTTAATGTGATCTTACATATAATTGCTTCTTTTTTTTTTTTTTTTTTTTTTTTTTAAGCTTTTTAACTAGTTTTATAATAAAAATGTTTTTAACAATTATACAAGGGTCGCAGCGTCCCTAAATTTTTTTCACTTTGAAACCACAATTTTAAAACAACAATATTTATTGTAGAATTCAGTGTAGATGTTAAAGCAATCTGATACGAATATTTTTGATTTAAAATATTGGTAGAAAAGTGCAAAAATTTTAGGGACGCTGCGACCACTGATTATATCAACTCTACATATTTAACCCTTTGAAATGCAAACAATAATGGCTTTGTAATATTGAGTTCTCACCGGATTAATCTAAAAAATTTGTCTCAAAATTTAAAATTATAAAATTTCGTTAAAAGTTTCTGGTGAGAATCTTGTTTAAATTAGGTGGGGTAAAATGCATCCCACCAACCCTCAAAGGCTTAACGTAAAGTTTATTAATGTTAAATACTTTTAGAGTTATATTATTCAGATGAAATTTATAATAAATAGGAAATAAACATCTCGCCTTATTATAAACCATCTAAATATTAATTCAGTTTTTGAGTTTCATTATGTGATTTATCATTTTTTATTTACAAAGAAAAAAATCTCTTAAGTGATATTTTCTATATTAATTGAAACAATCAAATTCCATGAGAAATATTTTAAATAATAACCGTTGCCAATATACTGAATTATTCGAAAAGAACCTGAAATCCCTATAATTAATTGAAACCCTAAAACTGAACGCTTTGTGTTTCATTAGAATGATTTATTGCTTTGGCTTTGAAATAATTACAGCACGCATCTTATATTGTAATTTGTAACAAGAGCAGGATTATTTCTTATTTTGCATAAAATGTTTAAGAAAGATAAACATTCTTTCAAACATATCAGCATGCATTTCTTCGTCAATGTTCCAACTTATCTAAAAGTTGGAAAAGGTTTTAAATGAAGTTGATGCTGTGTACTTAAGCTAATCCATTATGAGAATAAACTACAAAAGAAAAATTAATTTCTATTTTGAAGCGATTCAGGTTATCGCACTGAAATTACATTCATTAGTTTACAATGAATGCGATAACGAGATCTCATTTCTTGCCATTAAAAAAGGAATTGGTTATTAATTATTTACAAATATAAATACAGTCTCCATTTCTCAGTTTTATGATAAGATTTAGTGGATTCTTTTTTATTAACTTACAATAGATGCAATAAAGGTATATCATGTTTTCTCAATATTTGCAGTAACAATTTATTTTATAGAAATCTTTTTACCAAGCGACAGCAAGCATAGTACACGCGTTTCACTTCTTGACATCTTTTTACTTGAATATACAGTCGAGCTTCCATTTGACAAAGTTTTCTACTTAACGAAATTCTTTAAAATATACAGCAACTAGAATATGAATTCTCTAGAATATACAGTCTCTAGAATAAAATCTACAAAATCTCTAGAATAAAATCAAAAAAAGTAAAAACTAGCTCGGTTGTAAATCTTCTTCAGCTATCCTATGCAAAAAATATCACGTAAAAATATTAAAATCGAGCGAGATATTTGAAAAGAACGCCCCATAGACTTAACATTATCACCCAGTCTTAAGTACGTTCATTGTTCTCGGACGCCGTTTTACTAAATACTTTTTTAAATAAACTTAAAGTACAAAAATTCCATTTGAGAAGCATCATGTGATTTTTACAGGCATTTCATAAATAAGATACATTAAGGCCGAAACTAGCCTTTTTTGCACCCGGGACAAACATGGATTTTGGCATCCTCCCTCCCCGCCGCCGCAAGATATAATTACCAAGAAAATTTTATTAATTTCCTAATAATCAATTTATTTTAAAATTTAAAATATGTAATCATAGCATATGTAATATTGAACTACGTAATTTGCTTTGCCAAATAATGATTCACTAAACTCTTGTAAACAGCATCGAAAAAATCGGAAAAATTCCGTTTTACACAGGATTTTTGATGTAGTAATATCTCTTCTTTTACATATCAACCTTAGATTCTTCGATGTTTTTCTTTTAGCTTGTCCCAGATAGAAGGATTTTAACAATATCGTGCTAAACATTTTCGAAAAAAAAAATCGACAAACAAAATGTTCATTTGGCGCCCCTTCGTTCTGGCGCCTGGAACATGTGTCCCCTCTGTCCTCCCCCTTAGTTCCGTCCCTGGGATACACCTTATTGCTATTTCTGATTCTTTGTTTGCTGAATAAGCCTGCGAAAACACACAAATACTTTTTTGCGGTTAGCAGATGGCGTGGTATATGTCCGCAGGCGGCGTGTTTGATGTTAATGACTTTTGCAGATCTACTTCAGTCCAAGTGTAGGACAGGAATCTTTCCCTTAAGTAGGATTGAGATAGTTAATCTGGATAATCTCCCCCGTTTTCTATTGTTATTATTATTATTATTATTATTTTTTGAATTTGCCAATGTAACAAAATCCTGCAACTATAATGAATTCCTTTAGATTTTTTTTTAAAAATTCCGATTGAAGCGATTCAGTACGATCATTTCCATTAGAAAAATGATCTTATTATTATATATTAGCCGCCCTTGGCGACCAATTTGGTTTCTCTTGAATGTATACTAAGTATCAAATCATATTGCTTTTATTCATAATTTATTTTAATTGCTCATTTTTTTGCAAATATTAGAAGATTCTGCTAGAGAAACAGACACAGACGTCATATACGCACCACATTGGTGCGATTACAACAAAATGGCAATTATACGTGCCTCACATGGTAACCCGGCCATTGTTATTTATTTATTAATAAACTGTTTGTATACTTTTATTTCATTTTTTTAAAATGATATAAATTGTTTTCTTCTATAATTATTAACTAAACTTTTTTTTAAAATATTATTTCCCTTTTAAAACAATAGAAATTAGTTAAAAATATGTACGTAAGTGGTATTTGAAAACGGAATTTTCGCCAAATTGGCGTCAGAAAAATAACGCACCAGTGGTGGTGTATATATGACATCTGTGCTGATAAATCAATAACTTAGTATTTTTATGCTAGTCTGGCGCAGATAATAAATCGCCAAATATTGTACCCGTGGCATTTTCATTAATTATTTAAAATATAATAATATAATCCTTTCATTCATTTCTTTTATAATACATAACTTTAATTTGAAATTAAAAAGTTTAAAATTCATTACTTTTATTTATTTTTTTTTTAAGTAAAAAGAACAGAAAAAAATAATAATATTATGAAGCTGCATAATTGCAGCGAAGGAACAAAACATAAATAAACAAAACATCCAATTTACCACAGCATAAATCTTACCAAAGGACTTTTGCATAGTTACCCATAAGTTATGTTTTATTTCGATGTTGCCATTAAACAATTTATAAATAATCGTGATTTTTGGGCCACATACATTAGCGTAATATATATATAGATTATTATTAACAACTATTTAAACATTCACGTAAAGGGTTAGGCTCTGCTCTCAAATTAACTCAAATCCCCATTTTTAAAATTAATTATAACTGATATTTTTATTATTGTATTAAAATCATTCCTTTAATGCATTAAATTAATTATTTGTATGATTTATTTATCACTTAGAATATTTATATTAAAATTAATCTAATGAAAATTAGAAGCGTTTTAAATGTAAATGAATTTTCAATTTAAATGGTTAACCCTAGAATACATTATTATTTACGAAAATACATTGAATTTCATTCCTGAACAATTTTGCAAATTTGTCTATATTCACTGACTTGTAACGAACTCGCTAAGGGTATGTCACTTCTTTCCAGTTATTGCAACATCAATGCATTTGTAATTTACAAAAATATACAGTAAACGATGTTAGTTACAAAATATTCGCATGGAATAAATACTTACAGTAATTCACAAATGTTACAGAAAATATGAAAACTATGTATAAATACTTTTATAAATATAACCAAAGTAATTCAGATATTACCATACAATAAACCAATGAAACCAGTATTTTTACAATCATCTTATTGAAAACAGTTGAAGTTTGAAGTGAAATAGAAGGCAAATTACCAAAATAATGAAAGGTAAATTGATAAATGGACAGTAGAAGGCTTTTTTATTAAACTACTCCTCAGGGGTGCATGGTTTAATAAAAAAGCAAAAGCATCCAACCAGTTTCTGTTTTGGGTCGTGCTAAAAGCTAAGAAATTTGACGCACAATGCACCCGACTGGTCGGACTTTATTTACTGTTACAAATTAGGAAAAAAGATATTCATTGAAGAAAATAAAAACAATATTAAATAAAAACAATAATAAAATATTTATTAAAAATGTATATATATACTAAAATATTTACCAAACTTATATCTAGAATGATCTATAGTTCAAGTGAATTATCTCAGTTAAGTGCTAAAGTAGATATAAATTACATGTGACTCTGTAACAGGTTAGGTTACAGTTATAATAAGTAATGTAGATAATAAAATTAAAATTATAACAATAATTATATTAAAAATTAGTAGATCATATATTATATAATAATATTCATTCTACATTTAGAAAAAAAATAATTGCTATTGTTAAAGGTATTATATTTTTGAACAATTATTAATATTACTGTATTAATTTTTTAACTAAAAAAATGTTGCTACTACTTCAAGTACACAAAAAATATTTTAGTGCTGCTATCTATTAGGATATTATATTACCTATATTTTATACTGATGATGCTGTCATCTATTACTGAATAAGAGAAATATTATTTTAATAAAATAAATATTATTTGAAATCTAAGAGTTTTCCAGGAATAATTTCCATTCTAATATTTTACAAATAATTTCTTTAAAACAAATGCAATTGACAACCATATCTTATCGCAATATCTTGATCATTTTTAAGTTATAAATTTTAATTTTAGGTAAACATATAAATTTTAATTCTATGTGTAAAGTTAAATAATTTTTTTTAAATGTATAATAATTAACCATTGCGTATTATTCAGGCAACACCGCCCTCCCCCGTAATCTAACATCTACCCACCCATCCATCCTATATACATATTTTTTAATTTTTTTGAATTTTTTGTATTATTTTTATTTTTTTTATAATTTTTTTAAAAAAATTTTTACGCAATGTGTTAATTATTTTTAAGATCATGCAATAACTTATTATATATTAAAGAATATAAGAGTTCTTAACAATAACATCATATGGTGCTGCATAAATTAGCATTTTAATGTTTGCAATATTTAGTTGAGGAGAATATAAACAGTTAATACTATATAAATGATTAATTATACAGTTAATATTTTTTGTAAACCAAATGCAAAGGATAACCATATCTTATAGCAGTTTCTTGAACAATTTTTTAAATTACGCATTTTAAAATTAGGTGAACAAATATTTTTAATTCTATGGGAAGTGTTCAAATAAGAAATTGCGTTTTTTTCTGACTCGTTTTAAATCTATTTTTGCTCTCAAATGCATCCAATTTACAGATCCTCTTATTTAGGAACTATATAATGTGATGCATTGATCGGTTTTTTGATAAAGACAGAATATATTTTGAAAAAGGCTACCAAAAAGGGTATTTTGAACAGAATTTCCCGAAGTCTTCGCGATTTGAAAATTTAAAGTTTTCACATAGCAAATTGCGTTTTTTATGACTCGTTTTAAAATCCATTTTCGCTCTCAAATGCATCCAATTTACAGATCCTCTTATTTAGGAACTATATACTGTCACGCATTGGCCAGTTTTTTGATAAAGATAGAATATATTTTTAAAAATGCTGCCAAAGTGAGTATTTCGCAAAAATTTTCCAAAGCAATCATGATTAAAGAATTAAGGATGTATTCAAACAACAAATCGGTTATTTTATGACTCATTTTTAAATTCAATTTTTTTCTCAAATGCTTTCGACTGACAGTTTTTTTGTTATTTAGGAACTGTATAATGTACTGTTTTGGTCGATTTTTTAATAAATTTAGAATCTATTTCAAAATATGTTGTCATAATGGGCATTTGAGCTGAATTTTTCTTAAGATGATTCTGATAAAACGAGTTTTTGCAGAAAAATGAAATTAAAAATTTTTCATAAACGGCCAAATGAAGTTATTAAACTGGGTTTATCTCTAATCATATATATATATATATATATATATATATTTGTTGAAATGAGCACTCTTCGAAATCTACCTCCGCCTATAGGCCCAGCCGACAGGGATTTTTTCTATTGCATTTTGCATTTTTTTGACTGAAATTAAAAAAAAAAATCTTGGTTTATAAGATTTTTCAAAAATACTCACACCTGTACATAAAAATAATATATTTATAATAATCTTTTTAAAAAAATCATAATTTTCCATATTTAAAGTTAAATATTTTTCTCTTTTTAGCTGTAATATAGATTTACGTTAGCTTACAATTTTCTAACGCATCTAAATCTTAACTTTAAAACAATAAGTATGAAAGAAACCACTAGTAAGCTTCATATGAGGTTCAATACTCTCAATTTTTTTAAGGAATTTGTTATCTTTAAAAATTAATTTAAAAGCATGCGCATATTACGCGAAGGTTAAATAAAAAGAAAACATTTTGTTAAATCGAAAATAATAATAATAATAATAATAATAATAATAATAATAATAATAATAATAATAATAATAATAACAATAACAATAATAAACCAGCTCAAATATTTAAGTCATTTCTCTTCTGAAAAAATAATGCAACAATTGTAAATAACCAGCAGCTTTCGCCCGCTACTCTGATTGGTCTCCTTAAAAGAATATTGAATCAAACGAAATACATCTAGTAAATATTAACCCTTTCCGGCACACTGTGCGCGGTCTGGGATACCTAATTTTAATTCCAAACTTGCAAATGGCACCAGTAATATTTTAATAAAATTTTGCTTTTCTATAAAACTTTAAATTAGGGGCTTCGAAATAGCTAAAAATTTCATTCGTGAATTCCGCTGTCAACCAATGTTTTTTCTATTTTACGAACAGATTTTGCCCGTTCCGGAAAGAGTTAAGAACCAAAACAACAAGAACAGCAACAACAAAAAACATAATACTTAATCAGATAGCCATAATTGTTGTTTTCTTCGTATAATCTCATATTATCTGGCTTAAAATCGATATTGACAACAGAATATTTGAAAAATTACCATGCTTAATTATTTTTTTAGAAGATTTGCTATCTTGAATTTCGTGACTTCTACCTAAAACCAGTAGAGATATGGCGAAATGTCCTAAAAGTACGATCGCCTCATTAAACCCAGTTAGGTGGGAATTTCTAAAATAGATAAAATACACGTTTAAAAATTCTTTTTTCGTAGATTAAGTATCCTCAAACCTATGCCTCTGTCTAAAACTGCTACTGAGGTATGGTGGAATGACCTAAAAGGTCACACCTGCCGTTAATCTTTTTGGAGGAAAGAGAGAAATTTCTAAAATCGATGAAATAAATGTTTGATATTTTTAAAAAGGGTTTGTTATCGTGAATTTTACGCTTCTACGTAAAATCATTTCTGAAATAATGTCAGTGATGCACGATTTTCGAAATTTTACCTACCGAAAAAAATCGTTATCGTAAAAAACACAATCGATACAGTCATCGATTACGTCCTGGAATCTACAATCGAGATGTTTTAAAATCGTTTATACAAATAACTGTTTTTACATGCTTATTGAGTCGATTTTAATATATACCTGGAAACTAAAGACAGCGAGAATTAAAAAACAACAAATCGAAAGGAAGCTGTAAGGGAGCCTCAATAGTGGAAAAGTCATGCGACGATGTCCCCTGGGTTGCAACAAGTAGAAAAGGGGCGAGTTAGCATAAAAACATAAGGGAATTTAAGTATCAAAAATTGGAATTCTTTGGCAATTATCAGCAAAATAGCCAAAGAATTACGAATTAAAATCGCCCCTTGTGGTAAAAATAGATACTAAAAGGATGGTGAATGCTATCAATCTTTTTTATTGATTTTTTCTACATCATTTAAGATCAGTTCTCTGATTTTCCCATTGTTAAATGGGCTTTTGCTGGTATGCGTTAAAGGTACCCCGCGGGAGGCGCAAGGGAAGTGCATAATATGAATAAATGATCACAGGTGTTATCAAAAACACATCACATGATGGGTGTAAGCTAAACTTAAGAAAATGCCTCTCGTGGGGACAAATTGTAGGAAGGTGTATAGCACGAAGTAGTGGACATAGAGCTTCCCAGTGATTTGTCACTTGAGGGGGTGTCGACAATAGTAGAAAAAGTGCACCCATTTCCCCCCTCTCTTACTTTAAAATAAAAGTCCATAACCTGGAGGAGTAATCCAAAGTCTTTAAGGTGATATATCACATTGCGAGTCTAACGAATGTTTGAAAATTTTTGACCTCCGCTTTAGTTTCTCTCAGGGACGGAAAGTTTAAAATCTCTAAAACACGTGTTTAATAATTTTTTTAGTGGATATATTTTCTGCAATTTTACGCTCCTACCTGAATATTTAAACTGTCGCAATCAGTTAAACAAAAAGAAAAAATAAACAAATAAAAAATAAAAATAAAGGCAGTTACAGATTTGATTTGAGGTTCCAAATTCCCCATGTACGGAGGGTTTTGACTGAATCATTGCGACTCACAAGCTTCGCTCTCAAGAAAGGTTCATATCTATTCATTTTTCATTTTCTTAAAAAGGCTTTTTCAATTCGATCATTCCATGAGTTTTTAATTAATTTCTCGGCTAATTATCAAGAATTTTTTAAAACCTGAGCCTCAGATACATCATGTCTTGGATTACCTTCACTCAAATTTTCAGACTTGCACGTTTGGCAAATTTTGCTTCCCATTGCCGAAAAACACTCACACAGACTGAATAAATCTTTATTTTACTAATGTAGATTTATTTTATTTCAATTGTTCATTACTCTGTAGAATAGTTACAATAAAACAAGAACAGCAACAACAAAATAATTTAATAAGAAAACGAGGAAAAATATATAATAATAAGTTGTATGGATATAATTATAAACTATAATACAATAATGTTTTGACAATATTACCAATTCACCACAACTGCCTTAAAATATATTAATTAATAATATATGGATATACTTGTATAATGCATATATATAACTAGGACTTCCTTCAGAGGGATTAGTCTGAGCGAAATTGCTGAAAATATAGATTTAATAATAAGTTGCGAAAAGTAAAAGAAAAAAAATGAGATACTACCTTTAATTGACCTTTTACTGCCACAAGTTCAAATGACGAAAATTACCAAAATGAACTATAGATTATACAAAATATTCTATAATTAAATTCAAAATAATTTCAAAATATTCTATATTAATTCGTATATATGCTTAAAAACTATTCAAACTATGAAACTATGAAAAGTATTCAAAACAGCCATGCATGGATATAAAATTGGAAGTACTCAATACATTAAAAGTAATACAGACAATAAAACACTAACATATCTTGTATCGGAATTTGAACTCTTTGAAATTACGCCAAGAACATAAACAGACGCTCCACACCAATTTTAGTACTTAAAAAAGACACAAATCATGATGGTTGAATAGAAAGAGGGAATTTTTATATGGTGTGTGAACTCCTTAAATAGTTAATAGAGAATAGTTAATATATATAAAAGTATAATATCTACATCTGATTTCTATTGATGCGATAAAGGTCTCGACAAGGATTTCCGGAAAACTCTAAAAAGTGATACATAAAAATCCGGAAAACGCCAACGAAGGAATGCGATGCATTGTTTGTGTGTGTTCCAGATATGATCAATCAGATTTAAATGGTACTACATGCTGGCCACTACTTACGCTGCCTTGTTTTCTTTTCAAAACTATTCTCAAGAAGTTGAGCAGTATTTCACTTTAGCACTAATTAAATAAAAGGAATTGGCAATGCTTATAGAAGAAGTTACGACACGAGATTTGAATATCTCGTCTGCATAAGCTTTCAGCTGTTAAAGTGTCATCACAAGCGATTTAGAAATCTGAGCACATTTTTTCAGCAAAACATGCTGGCTCAATACGCCCAAGTGAACTCGATTATGCAGTTTTACCTGAATAAGTTATTATTTAATAGACCTTGTGCTGAAAATGAGAAAATGACTCTATAAATGAAATCTCTTGATTTAACCCCCCCCCTCTCTTTTCATACCATTATGCTTCGAAATTCTTTGTGGTGCCTGATAAATGATTAATAAATATTAAGTACTCTTTGTGAGGCATATTTTACAAAATTTATATTCTACTGCTCTTCATAAATGCATATCAATTTCTTTATGTTTCTACGGACGTTATAATTAAAAAGCACTTGGATCTATTTTAGCCCATCGGCCTTAATGCAACGGAATACTTTTAACTGCCCCTTTATTTGAACTATATATCCAATTTTACTAAAATTTTAAATGACTCAACAAAATTCGACACAACTATATAATTAAAATTTTAAACGATTAAATTGGGTAGTTTTTGTACTGTTTATGCGAAAAGATAGCAGGAAAGGCAGGCAGAGGGGCAGATCAGATGACGACTGTAAGTGCTACGTATTTATAGAATTACGAACGTACTTAAAAACAGTTAAATTTTAAAGCGCAGGCTGAAATTGGAAACTCATTTCAGCAATTATTACTAAAACACAGTATTATAGCTGATTTCTTTTATGTGCCCCTATAAATGGATTTAAAATGCTATGAATGTCGAAACTTGGTGATTTATATCAGTTTCAATCCGTCTACAATAGCGTAATATCATTAAAATACTCTGTAAACGTTTTTTCTTCATAGACCATAATGTAATAGAATTCTTTTGGATGCTTCTCTAAAGGAACTTTAATTCCACATACATCATATACAATACCAAACATGCCTAGGGGACCTTTGGTAAGGTTTACTAATTGCATTAAAATAAGCGCATATTTACGGGTATAAGAGTGAGGCCAGAAGGACAGAGAAACCGAATGCATTAACACTTCTCAACTTTGTTGGAAAGTATTAAAAATGGAACCCCGAAGGTATCACCCCAAATCAAATCGATTCATTTAATGAAAAAAAGGACGAGAAGGACAGACAAACCGAATGCATTAACACTTTTCAACTTTGTTGGAAAGTATTAAAAATGGAACCCCAAAGGTATAACCCATGATGTCATATACGCACAGATGTCATATACGCACCACATTTGCACGTGTTTTTTCTCCCGCCAATTTGGCATAGCACCTCTGTGCCAAGGAGAAGATCCGTTAGTTATAAGTTTATAAAATTGTTAGCGAAATAAGATGGGAAAAATTACAGATTTCAATGAAATATGCTGATTAGATGATGCAACTGCATGTATTCAATATGGCTATAAGTATTAATATTTAGAATTCATTGTGAAAATTATGTTTACTGTTTTCTTACTTATTAAGTTTATTATTTGTAACTGTTTACTTATCGTTTCTCTTTTTATTGAATTCATATTTATTTACTGTTATTTTTTATTTTAATTCTTTAAATTATTTATATTATAATGTACATCAATAATTATTTATATGAAACTGTAATTTATTAGCCTCCGATGCTATTTCTTTCAGACAAGCTAAAAATGTCGTGTCATCAATCCTGAATTTTCTACTCAACCGATTTTGATAATTATTTTTTTTAATGAAAGCTATTTATTTGTAGTTGTACCCATTTTAGCTATTTTTTAATTTATTTCCATTTTTATATTTTAGTTTTAGTTTTAAATGCTTTTTTTACGATATTTCTTCAAAATGGTGGCAACACAGTTTAGCTTTTATCTCGATAATAAAATTACAATATCAATCAAATACAATATTATTACAGATGCCTTTTGCATATTACTAATAAAATTAACTTTTAAAAAACCTTTGAAGAGAAAATGACGTCACTGTTTAAAACATCGCATTTTTACTCATAACGAAATTACATTTCAATAGAACACTGAGATTGAGATTTTACTTTCAGATGACTTCAGTTAGTAAAAATAATGTCATAGTAAAAATGAAATTAGTTTTTTTTTTTTTTTTTTTTTTTTAATAAAATTATTTTTCTATGAGTGCATATAAAATAAAATTTCTGGATTTCACCAGCACTCAGATTACAATTTTAACTGAAGATGTGCGAATATTTGCATGCAAAATTGTAACTGGCAAACCTGACATTAAGTTTGGAAATATATTTATTATATATTGATTCAATAATGTAATTATTAAAACCAAATCGATCGGGTCTTTTAAACATTTCATTCGTCGAATTCGATGGGATTCCGCTCGTTTTATTGTTAAAATGCATTTCCTTTTTCTCAGAGTCTATAAAAAAAGCGTTTAAACTAAAGAAAAAACCCGTTTTTGATGAATCTAGTCAATGAAGGAGTAGCACGTCAAATTGTATCTCTTTATTATTCCGCAATTCCAATGTCTCAGAGTTAAATTGCTAATCAATTGGGTATTTCACGCCGTTATTTTTCTTATTATATTGATAAACACAAGAAAAATGAAGTTAGTTCATTGCATTCTAAACGGGGTCGCCCTTCTAAAAAACCTCTATCGATTTTTTTTTCCTAATCGGAGGCGAAACTGAATTCTGCAATGGCAGAATCTACATTCAACTTGTTTATTTTTATTTCTTTTTTAAAATACTAGAAACTCTTTTATCTTTTTTTACTTTATTTTATTTTTATAGGGCAATAAAAAAATCACATGCTGTTATTTCATGCATTTTCCAACGTATATTAAAAAACAAAATTTTCGCCAAATTGGCAGGGGGAAAAAACACGTGCAAATGTGGTGCGTATGTGACATCTGTGCCCAAATCGATTCCTTTAATGAAAAAAAAGTAAATAAATAAAAAAGTTCGCCAAAAACGCCAGAAAAAAAATATGGAACTCTTTAGCATAATTGGCGCTAAAATATCGTTATTTTGCATCGCTTGGTAACCCGGCTATTGTTTATTTTTTAATAAATTGATTTTTTACTTTGTTTTTTTTTTTCAAGTTATATAAATAGTTTTTTTTCTGTATTTATTAATTAATCGTGTTCTAATTTTTTATTATTTCCTTTTTAAATTAATAGAAAATAATTTAAAAAAATGTAATTAATATTCAAAAATGATTTTTGCCAAATTTGCCCCAAACCCGATGAATATATCATATACTTGCCCTAATTTCATGATACTTTTCCAATTTTACCTTTACCTTGGCGTTTTTATAAACCTTCGTCCAGTTTGGATTTCAGATAGTGAGATTTGTCGCAAATAGCTACACAAACAAACCTGATGAAGGATAATGCTTATTTTTACATATAAATATCGTACGGATGTCATATACGCACTACGTAGCGAGACATTTTCTACTGCAAATTGGTGAAAGTTTTTGAATATTGCTCTAAATATTAATATTTCTGATTTTTTATGATATTTATATTTTTTATTCTATTTATTATTATGTTTATTACTTATAACTGTTAACATGCATATTGCTTCTACTATTGTTTCTTCTTTAAATAAATTGTTGAAACAAAATAAATGGGTTACCATGTGAGACATAAAATAGCCATTTTGTTGCAATCTCGCCAACTTAGTGCGTATATAACATCTGCGTTTTCATAAAATTTAACCATAATAAAATGCGTGAAATCACGCAATAATCGCCTGAGAACTCAGATTGCTTATTGAAAAGCAGGGATGTAGTGGAGGTGTATACCTTCTGGATTTTTTTTAAGGAGCATCGTAAACCCTCTGCTTCTCAAGAAAGCTTTAATATGCACGCTCTAGGGTAACCGTCTGCCTTCAGCGTATACCTTCTGTTTACAGCGCATATCCTCTGTTATTTTTACGACTACATCCCTGGTGAGAAATTATATTAAGTAATCAATGTAAAAAGAAATAACAGAATATAATCTATGATTAAAAGTAACATCTAAAGCACGCATGTCAAACTTTTATTTTATTTAAACACGAAAGAATTGTTTCCAATTTGCACGTGTGAAATATATAAGATGCTAATGGCGATTACAAAATGCTATTATAAAGATTATCGCAAAATCTCAAATATTAAGTTACTAAGTATTATGGCTTTTTTCTTTTAAGTAAATAAATAAAAAAAAAAAAATTGTAATTTAAGAAATTACCCCAACCATTTGAAAAATGTTTCACTCGATACATTCATCTATCATTTTAAGCTAAATACCAGTTGTTTTATTGTGTATTATCCGTGCCACTGCTATAAATGACTTTATACATGCTGCAATTTGAAGGTACGGTTCGTTTAAGTTATATCACTCTATTGTCGCCAAGCATAAAAGTTGGCGACGAAAGAAACATTTCAAACTATTTAACATTGTTGGTGCAAAAGTAATCATTATTAAAATACAGCTTTGGCATATACTGTTATACTTGTAAGACTTTGGCATATATTGTTTGATTTTACAGAGCAGAATTTTGGTGATGGAGGTTTTAAACCAAAATCGATCGCAGCACATGCATCTGTGAATGGGTCCATCAGACATCGAATCAAAAAAGTTTTTTCCCAGTTTTTCCCAAGCCGATTGCTTTTTAGTTTTCTTTTTAGGTGGTGGAAAATCAAGAGTAATAGCTATAACATTTTCCGGCTTGTTAGAATCACTATTGGCACTCAAATTTTCCTGGTTAGAACCGACCGATAGTAAAACGCCATGGCTAGTGGATTGGTCGCCCTGGCGACATGATGTTTTACAATTAATCGGTTCGGCATTAAATTGCTTCCTTTTTCGTGATCGCCTTTCAACACGTAATTGGTTTTCAGCGGCTCAATAATCTTTTGATTTTATCATTTTCTGCATTGAAAGACGTTTTTGCGCCAAACCAAATACAGTATTACTCAGTTATCCCGTCGACCAATTTCGCCAAATGATACGAATCGCCAAACTAATAAGCAACTTATACATGTTGACTAAATTTTTATTTTAAATAGCAAAAGAAGAAATAAAAATCACTTTATGATTGTTTAAGTACGCGTATTGTGTTTAATATCATTGAATGCGATATTCACGTTCATTCATTTCTTTGGCTTCGGCTTTTTCCGTATCTGTTAATTTCCGTCTACCCATTTTTAAATTTGTTAGTTTTCTCCTTTATTACAATGATTTTAACCATTTTAATTTACTATTCAAATAAAAATTCTTCTAAAAGTAAAGAATTTAATTTAAATTCAAATAAAAACTCTTCTAAAAGTAAAGAAATTAATTTAAATTCAAAAGTGACCACATCATTCAAAAGTGGTAACATCATTCAAAAGTGGTAACATCATCGGGTCCATTCTCCCGAAAACAACAACCATTTTTCAAATGGTTAATAAATAATAATAATAATAATAATAAAACGGATATATTTTCCAATATGTTTATTAAGCTTAAATATGCTTTATTGTACTTCAATAAAAATTGCTTGCGTATTTTCTTTGCTCCATGTGCTTGAATTCTGAAATCTAACGAAAATATCCAGCTGGTGAAAAGTGATGCACATCCAATATCTGTGACGTATGCACATTTTTTATTAGTTTTTTTAAATATAATTTTAAAACTATTTGGAACTAATTTTTGAGAGTAGGTGCATTCAGTAGGTTGCCATCAGAGGTATCTTTTGTTACAATCAGAATAAAAAACCGACATCTATTTTTTTTTCAGGTTTGCTTGCTAAAAGAATTATGCTTGACTTTTAATATCGTTACGTACTATGCGTATTAGCTTTCGCTTCGCTCAAACAACTATTTACTCTATGTACTCTGATTCGGTTGTCTACGAAAATATTCAGCCGATGAAAAATGACGCACACCAAATTTCTGTGACGTATGCAAATAAATTGTGCATTTTTATCAGTTTTTTTAATATAACTTTTAAACTAATTGGAACTAATTTTTAAAAGTAGGTGCATTCACCAGGTTACCTTCATAGGCACCTTCTAGTACAAACAGATTAAAAATCCGACGAGTATGTATTTTTTGAGATTTGCTTGACAAAAATTTTTTTTTGACTTTTAATATCGTTACGTACTATGAGTATAAGACTTCGCTTCGATCAGACAATTAATATTAATGTTTGTATATACATATTAATTAGTAATGTAAGATATAATTAATATTGTAGAACATATTAATTAATCAAGATAAAGATTTTAATTATTTTTAATTGTTCTGTAATTATTTCAAAGGCAGACCCATCGACTCATCGCTATCACTTAAGTCGTTACTTTATTATATATCGTTATATTTCCACATTCTGAGTGATTTTATTTAAATACAAATCCTCCGAAGAAATTATAATACAGAAGTTTATTTTTTTTCATTCGAAAGGAAAAAAGATATTAATTAAATGTCTTAAAGTTCAAAAATTGCTTTTAAAAAACAATTACCAGGCATTCGCCGAGTTATTTGAAAAGAAAGGGAAATTTCCATAATTAATTAAAAGCAGAATAGAAACGCTTTGCATTTCATTAGAATGATTTATTGCTGCTCACTTTAAAACAACCTTATCTCACGTTTTTCATTTTACGAAGTAGCAAGATTAGAATTGTTTCGTAAGTAAAATAAAATTCCCGAGAAATATAAACAAGAAACGAAAAATTAGCACGTTATTTCCGTACAAATGATATTTTCGCTATCTGAGCTTAAGTTATGAGCCCACTTCAGTTACAAAGAAAGGAAAACGTTAATCTTAAATCTATGAGGGCATTATTTTCAAATTTCTCGCTTTAATTTCAATTTTTTTTTTTTTTTTTTTTTTTTTTTTTTTTTTTTTTTACGTTTGGCAATATTTACTTGCCATTGCAGAGAAACAGTCGCACAGACAGACAGAGCAAAACTTTCTTTTATTAATGAAGATTTACTTTATTTAAATTTTTCATTACTCTGTAGAAGATTTATAATGAAACAATTAACAACAACAAATTTATTGAATAGGAAAACGTGGTAAAATTTATAATAATAAGTTATATACATGCAATTATAATATGATAAAACTATGTTTCTAATTTACCACAATTGTCGTAGAATATACTAAAGAATAATTTATACATGTACTTGTATAATGCATATTGAGGTATACAAATAATTAATAATTCATGTATGTATATGCATATTAATTAATAAGGTAACATATTAATTAATGTTGAACATATTATTTAAACTAGATAAAGATTTTAATTATTTTTGCTTGTTTTGTAATTATTTCTAAAGTAGCTGTCTGTTATCAACTCATTGCCATCACTTAAAACGCTACTATATATATTTCCACATCCCGAGTGAACTTATTTAAGTACAAATCTTCCGAAAAATTTTCACCCAGAAGTTTATTTTTTCCATTAGAAAGGAACAAAAGATATTAATTAAGTTTGTTAAAGTTGAAAAATTGTTTTTTATAAAACAATTACCATGCATTCACCGAGTAAATTGAAAAAAAAAAAGGGAAATTCCCATAATTAATTGAAAGCAGAATAGAAACGCTTTGCATTTCATTAGAATGATTTATTGCTGCTCACTTTAAAATAACTTTATCTCACATTTTTCCCTTTACGAAGTAGCAAGATTAGAGTTCTTTCGTAAGTAAAATAAGGTTTCCGAGCAATATTAACAAAAAAACAAAATATTAGCACGTAATTTCCGTACAAATGTAATTTTCGCTATCTGAGAATGAGTGAATTATCTTAAACTTGGAAATAATTGTTTGTTTATTTAAATTAAGAGCCCACTTCAGTCAGGGAGAAAAAAAAACCCGCTAATGTTAAGTCTATGGGGGCATTAGTTTCAAAATTCTCGCTTTGATTTTAATATTTTTAAATATTTTTTCTTTTTTTTTTCCTTTACTTTTTTGTAAAATTTGTATGTTTGGCAAAATTCGCTAGCCATTGCAGAGAAACACTCACACAGACAGACAGAACGGTACTTTCTTTTATTAATGTAGATTTTTTTTAATTTCAATATTTCATTACCCGGTAGAATTTTATAAAACAACAACAACAACAAAAACAAAAAATTAATTGAGTGGGAAAATGTGGTAAAATATATAATAATAAGTTATATACATATAAATATAATTATGATAAACAATGCTTCTAATTCACCACAGCTGTCATAGAATATACTAATTAATAATAAATACAAATACTTGTATAATGTATGCATATTAAAGTATGCTATAATTAATAATTTATCTATGTTTAAGCATATTAATTAGTAATGTAAGATATTAATTAATGTTGTAGAACATATTAATTAATCAAAAAAAAAAGATTTTAATTATTTTTAATTGTTTTGTACCTATTTCAAAGGTATACCCATCGATTCATCGCTATCACTTAAGTCATTACTATATGTATTTCCACATTCTAAGTGAGCTTATTTAAATACAAATCCTCCGAACGAATTTTCAACCAGAAGTTATTTTTTTCCATAAGAAGGAAACAAAAGATATTAATTAAATTTGTTAAAGTTCAAAAATTGTTTTTAAAAAACAATTATAGCGCATTCACCGAGTTATTCGAAAAGAAGGGCAATTTCCATAATTAATTGAAAGCAGAATAGATACGCTTTGCATTTCATTAGAATGATTTATTGCTGCTCACTTTAAAACAACTTTATCTCGCATTTTTCATTTAACGAAGTAGCAAGATTAGAATTATTACGTAAGTAAAATAAGGTTTCCGAGCAATATTAACAAGAAACGAAAAATTAGCACGTAATTTCCATACAAATGTAATTTTCGCTATCCGAGAAAGAGTGAATTCCTTAAACTTGGAAATAATTGAGTTTGTTTACTTAAGTTAAGAGCTTACTTCAGTCAGGGAGATAAAAGGAAACGCTAATGTTAAGTTTATGCGGGCTTTAGTTGCAAATTTTTGGCTTTGATTTTAATATTTTTAATATTTTTTTCTCTTTTTCCCCTTTACATTTTATTTTCTTTGTATGTTTGGCAAAATTCGCTAGCCACTGCAGAGAAACACTCACACAGACAGAAGTACAGAACTTTCCTTTATTAATGTAGAATTTTTTTATTTCATTTTTTATTACTCTGTAGGTGATTTATAATAAAAGAACAACAGCAACAACAAAATTAATTGAATGGAAAAACGTGGTAAAATATATAATAATAAGTTACATACATATAATTATAATTATGATAAAAGAATTCTTCTAATTCACCACAGGTGTCGTAGAATATACTAATTAATAATATATATATATACTTGTATAATGTATGCATATTAATTATACTATAATTAATAAATCCTGTATGTATATACATATTCATTAGTAATGTAATGTATTAATTAATATTGTAGAACATATTAATTATTCAAAATAAAGATTTTAATTATTTTTAATTGTTTTGTAATTATTTCAAAGGTAGAGCCATAGACTCATCGCTATCACTTAAGTCATTACTATATATGTTTCCACATTCTGAGTGAACTTATTTAAATGAAAATCTTCCTAACAAATTTTAACACAGAAGTTCCTTCTTTTTACATTAGACGGGAGCAAAGATATTAATTAAATTTATAAAAGTTCAAAAATTGTTTTTAAAAAACAATTACTAGGCATTCATCGAGCTATTCGAAAAGAAAGGGCAAATTCCATAATTAATTGAAAGCAGAATAGAAACGCTTTGTATTTCATTAGGATGATTTATTGCTTCTCACTTTAAAGCAACCTTATCTCGCATTTTTCATTTAACAAAGTAGCAAAATTAGAATTCTTTCACATGTAAAATAAAGTTTCCCAGAAATGTAAACAAGAAACGAAAAATTAGCACGTAATTTTCGCACGAATGTAACTTTTGCTATCTGATAAAGAGCGAATTACGTGGAACATGGAAAAAACGAGTTTGTTTGCTTAATTTAAGGGGACATAGTACTTTTGAAACTATATCTTCAATTTTGAATAATACTGTAATGTATGTTGTAGCACAGTACTTACTATTAAAAATTATTATATTTAAATTTGATAAAATAGCTTATTTTACTAAAATTAAACTTTTATTAAAAATTAAATATTTTTAAAATCCCTACTATTTTTTAAAATATAAATATTTTTACTTCGATTTTTTTCCACATTCATATATTCCACATATACTACATGAAACTGTGCGTGGATTTTTATATGTATTAGATTTTACATTTAATATGATTTTTTTTCTCTCGTATACATTAAAAAATGTAGAAAACTCTCATTTTAAATATTTTTTTTTTTACAAAATAAGTATAAACTTGCAAGAAAATCCATGCATAAAATATTAAATACACCATGGATAACAAGTAAAGGAAAAAAAATCAATCTTTTATCTAAATTCACGAGTCGTGCCGCTACATTCATTGTAGACGCACGCTTTTTCGCCTGATGAAGATAGACTAAGTTCTATCTAAGGCCTTGCGGTATTTTATGTATTTTATGGTGTTTGAAGAAGTTTTTTTGTGTTCAAATTGTATGGTATTACCTTTCTTAAAAAAGTTAATAAATTGTTTCCAGAAAAAGTTAGTAACTACAAAAATTTTAAGTCCGCGACAATTTCCCTAGAACTTTGCCAAATTTTTATCTTGTAAAAATTTTTTAATATGATTTATAATTCCGTCTACGCAACTATATCATTTGCAGCAAACTGAAACTATACTTTTGGAATGAAAAGCCTATCAGAAAGTATTTCAATTATAGACATAAATTTAGTGAAACAATAAAAATAATTTAGAACAGTTGAGTTACAATTAAATTAACAATTAAATATAGAAAAAAATGTCATATAAAAATTACCACAATCATATGAAAATAATTTTTTTCAACACTAAAATTTAATACTTATAAATAAATTTTAATAAAGGCAATAATAATAATAATAATAATAATAATAATAATAGCAATAATAATAATAATAATAATAATGATAATAATAATAAGCATCCTTTTTATGATTATCAAAATGTGGCTTACATAATAACAGAGTTGTATATTACGTATTCCATGGATTAAACATTAATATTCCTGGATTTATTATAAACAATTTTAAAATAAAATTTCAGTTTTACAATTTTTGGTAATGCAAGTTTTTAAACTTTTAAACACCGCAAACATTTTCAATTTTTACACTGTCTTATAGGGAAAAAAATTTACTTTAAAATGCAATTTATTTGAAAGCTATATCTGAAATTGTTTTTTATTAATTAATGGCAACAAAGCTTATTCCCTTTCTGGATATTAAACTTAGAGCAATCTAAATACAAAAAAAAAAACAAAAAAAAAAAAAAAAAAAACGAATATCATAAAGTTTTAGATATGCTTCAGATATATCTATTCCCACAGACAGAAACAATCATTTCCTAAATGTTTAATAAATTGCAATGTCTTAATCTTTAACAAATTAATAATTAAATGTAGGTTTGGTTATTTTTCTTCAAATTAGAATTGTAGAAGATAATACTAGAATTTTTAAATTAAATTATTATACATTAAAAAATAATTATACATTAAATTAAAAAAAATCATCGCTACTAAATGATTTTAAATGTTTATTATCAAAAGTAAGCGTGTTTACAGCAAAAATAAAAGTCCCTATTCTGAATAAATCATCGAAATAATTCTTCCAAAGAACTTTCCTTAAAAGTTTCAACATTTTATTTTACAACATACAAAATGTTTTAATTCAAATTTCATCCGCATAAATTTTCTAAAGTTCAAACACTATGTTTTAAAAACAATTACTATGCATCCCCTGAATTATTCAAAAAAGAAAGTGAAATTTCCATAATTATTGAAACCAGAATATAATAGCTTTTGCATTCCATAAGAATGATTTATTGCTGTTATCGTGAAACAAAATCATGTTACCATTTTTCAGTGTACTAAGGAGTAAGATTAGGATTCCTGTCTTATTTCTAAATAATCTCCGCGAAACACAAACACGATACCATTTATTAAACACAAAGCTCCCCACGAATATTGTTTTGTCTGGCTAGAAAATAATTAAATATTCTAATTAAAAAAAATTAAGGTATGTGCCTACATTTGGGTACACTTTTTGAAAAATGTAAAATTTTTATAAAATTATAAAACACATGTGTTAAACAGGAATAAAACTACTCGTTTGTGAACAATAATTGCTGAAATTTTCATGCTTGAATTTCAACTACGCTATTCACGTTGATTAACTAACAAACACGGAAAAAAAATTGATATCAAAATCAAAATAATGACGAATGGCCGGAAACTTTTGCACATGCGAATTTCAAATTATTTCCTTTTGCATCAAGTGATTTCAACCTCAGTACAATATGATCATGTGGTCAGAGGTCATTTGCATATTCCTAACATTTGGAGCAATTGCTTTTCTTCTTCGCTGAAACGTTCTGTCAAACAAATAAAGAAAACTAACTAGCCGGAAACTTTTGACCGTCACCGTATATACTAAATAATGGGAAAATTTAGTTTAGCAGAATACACATAACAGATAGAAAATTCTCTTTCAGAATTTTATATCAATGTAGACAAAATTATCAACAATTATAAATTTTAAATTTCAAACGATTCGGTTGGGTATTTTTTCTTCTGTTATAAGGGAACGGACAGACAGACTTACAGATGGACGGACTGAACGACGACTATACGTGTTATGTATTTACATAATTTCAAGCGTACCCCAAAATACGTAAAAGAAATTGATTTGCTTTCTTAATGTTTCAAAAAAAATTTTTTTTGCTCGTAATTGTTATGGAATATTTGTTTATTAATTTATTAATAAATGTATAAAATAAACTTTATGAGAACATTTTCTTAATTTTTTGAAATTCCGTTGAGGCATAAAATGTTTAATAAATTCTTTAATTTGTACAGAATTGGCCTTCATTTTTATTACATTCTCTTTCTTACATTAATTGCCTGCAAAAAAAAAAAAAAAAAATTGTCACTTTTTTTTTCTAGGCCGATCTGTGTACATAGTTTTAGAAACACATCAATAAAATCCATAGATAACTCTTCATATTCCTTTGATTCGGATTGCTTTGGAGTGTCACGCACGAGTTCATCAATAAAGAGATTTACTCCACTATTTTTCATGTACTGGTGGTTACAACGCCATCTGTTGTTGTTTTTTTAAACCACTATTTATTCATTGAAATACAGTCGAGTCTCTATATAACGAAGTCCACCGTTCCAGTAAAAAATTCGTTATATAGAGAAATTTGATGCATGGAAAATGATGTTAAAAATCTTATTTAATGTGTGAAATTTGAACAAATGTTATTTTTCATCTTTTGACTTAAGAATTTGAAGTGTTTAAAAGTAAATATTAACCTAACATTTTATTTTTTAATTATTTAAGCTTCAAGAAAGAGAATAGACATTTATTTGAAAGCTTAATGAAAATCAAATAAAAAAGACTTGCATTAATTTCAGACGAAGATATCTGTATATATATATTTTTTTAATTTTAAAATTGTTACGCTCTCAAAAAAATACCCAAATTTTACCAAAGAATGAAAAATTGTACTTAACATTTTCCTCCATTTGAAGGCCTCTCTTATGTGTCTCTCACTGATTCCTCTCTTACATGTGTATCAATCCAATTGAACTGTTTTGAGAAAGATGTGGAAGGGTGTGTGGGTGGTGGGGTGAATTCGTTGGATTTAAAGAACAAGGAGAGAAGTAATATATATATATATATATAAAACTCAGCACTGACGATAAATTAAAAATAAGTGAAAAATTGATTCCATATGATTTCGAAGCTTTTTAAAACTGTTTTCTATCACCAATTTGTGAAAATATTCGTGATATGGAGATAGATATTTCGCTATATAGAGACTGTTTTTAATGTAATCATGCGAAAAGGGGACCGTTCCTACTAAAAATTCGTTATATAGAGTAA
Organism: Maratus speculifer; assembly: GCA_964019185.1. Lineage (NCBI taxonomy): Eukaryota > Metazoa > Arthropoda > Arachnida > Araneae > Salticidae > Maratus > Maratus speculifer. Next base: position 118,471,962 of record OZ025295.1, on the reverse strand, counting down.
TTCGATGTATGGAGTTTCGTTGTAGAGAGACTCGACTGTAGTTTTCTTGCTTATTCCAGATTTTATTAGAATTAGTAAATTTGAAAGAAAATTTTTTTTCATGTACATATATGAAGGTGTAAGACTTTATAATTTAAAAACTATAAATATTGGAATAAAAATGAAATTTATTGAACAGGTGTAGGCATCATGAATGTGACATTTGCGTTATTTTTATGAATATGTTTTTGCTGTATAATATAGATGAGTTCAAAATGAAAAATACGATTTTTAGAGTCATTTTCAGATTTCTGATCTCAAAATGTATCCGTTAAAAGCCTAATAAATTTTTATAGTCTCTTTATTTACAGAATAATTCTTTAAAAATAGATGAATTATTAAACTTTGAAGAAGGAAAATGATAGTTTTGGGGGAATCTATCGTCAGTTGTTCGCAATGGATAGTATTTTCTAAGTTTTTATTTTTCTTCTCACTGGTTTTTTTATGCAGAAATTTTTTATTACTTTATACGCGAGAAATTTCGATTTCCCGCTGACGTGGATCTAATACAAAAATACAAAAGATGCTTTTGGGTTTTATAGCTGGTGGGTAATCAAAAATAATATTCTAAATTTTAAATTTTCTGTTAGAATTTTAATCTTTTATATCCTAAATTTTGAATTAAAAAAAATTGCTTCACTTGCATAATTATTTATGTTGAAATCTAAGATATTCAGAACAAGATACATATACGTTTGATATTAAGATATATTTTTTAATTAAAACCGATTTAATAACTCGGTCGTTAGAGCTATTTTTTAAAATTAGTAAAAAAAAAAATTAGATTAATTAATCGAAACTACCGTTATTTAAATATCCCAATGTTCATAAGAAGAGTGTAATTAAATGCGGTGTGATCTTATCTGTAAGCGAGAAGTGTTTTGAAGTAGCAAATTTTTCGTGTACGTTTTTTTAATATCATAAAAGCTAAACTTAGGTAAATGATTGAGGAAATAAATCGATTAAAAATATTTAACTTCGGTTTTTTGCCCTGTTTGTATAAATATGATTGAGCAAATTATTGTGTATGAAAAGTGCAATCTACTTGTATTAGGAGGCAAACTACATAAATATTAGCATATAACCACCATAAAAGATGACGGAGTTTTGACCTACGTTTCATTTTCGTAAAACTTCATACAAACAAACAAAATGAAGATTTTATTTTTAAAGAGTTTGTATTGTAGAAAAGCATATTTTAAAAATAACAATACAAATTATGAGAATTTTTTTTTAAATCCTAATATTAAATTTTTGAAATAGTTCCACAGTTGGGCAAAAAATACAGCTGTATTTATCACAACAATGAAAATAATTAGCAAAGTAAAACACGATTTCTGCAAATTTCTCTAAACATTAAAATTAAATATTGATTTTTAAAAAAATGCATTATTTTATAAAAAGCAGTGATTCCGCTGCGATTTTAGTCACATATATAAGAAGGATATGAAATAGATTTCTAGATTATCAATTAATGAAGCTTTATATGTTTTGTTTTTAAATATAGATTTGGCGCCATTTAGTAGCAATTAATATTTAAAAAAAGTTTTGGTAAAATTGTAGTTTTTATAGAAAATATTCAGAATCAAGATGCATTGATTTAGATCAAAATCAATTTTTAAAAACTCTCTAACTATGTGACTTTAAACATTCATTCCTTATTAATGAAAACCAAAATCGTTATTATTATTTCCTTCGTAAAATTTTAAATTTAATACGGCAATTTTTAAATGCTTAGTTTATATCCACTTAAAATTTATTTACATTATAAATGAAGTTTATATTTCTTATCAAATGTCATTAAAATGTAAGGAATATACAGTCATGTATAAGATATACTAATTACAACAAAACAGATAATTTTTTTATTTTTGGCATAGTAATTTTTGAATATAATAGCTTTGAAAAGTAAAACAAATTTTACTTTAATAATAGAATTGGGAAAAATAATTTTCAGTTTTATTAATGTAGTCATGAAAATATATTATACATTCATTACACCTTGACGAAAAAAAATCTTTATAACAGAAAATAAAATTTTAAAAATTAAGTGATTCATCTTAAAAAAAAAATAATAAAATGAAATTTAAATTATATCAAAGAAATCATAATAAAATTAAAAGAACAGCAGGACTTTTAAGTGGTTATTAACGTCAGTAGGAAGATTTCTGGGTCGTTTCAAAGCGCCGACAACTGGAGAAGAAGCTGTTATCGGCGGTCGGGATTTTGAGGAAAGAGATTTTTTTAAGCAGTTGAAACAAGAGATTGGTACGAGGTGTAATTAGTAAATTAGTAAAACTCGCGCTGCCTATGACATTTTTCAATATCTTCTAATATTCTGTCAGGGAGAATATGTTTATGATATAAGAATACAACAACGCGATGTGAAGGCCATAACTTCCCTTAATAGGATAGTGTCCGATGCTCATTTTGAAAGTATAATGAATGCTATCTGCCGTTGTTTCGCAGCCTTCAACCAGTTTCTATTTTATGTGTTTGGAAAAAGCGAGACAGACAGACTCAGTTATATTTGTCACAACCAGATGAAGCTGATATGTAAGAAGTATGCACACCTAAAGTAAGGATACCATGATAAGAACGGACACCATGCTATGAGAATTCGAAAACATAATTGTTTTGCCGTCCACTTTCACCTTAGGACCCCTCTATATGGCAGATGGAACTCAAGATGCTGTGAGTTAAGTACATCATTTCGGCCGACTACATTTGTTTATTACATTTACATGCAATACTAAATAACCAGAAAACTTAGAGCTTTTGAAGCAAAGCCAAAAGTCTTAAGATAGGCATAGAGTAATAGCGAAGATTTTCAATCTTATATTGAAATATATGATGAAAATTCTGACTAAAGGTTGCATCTTCGGTCCTACCCGGTGTCACACGTATTCTACAGAGTGGCATAAATGAAAACTTCCACACGTTCACACTCTCCAGTGATTAGAAATTAGTATAAGATCAGAGTTAATTAATAAATTCACAACTGCTGAAGTACCTGATTCCGACAATGCTTAAATCCTCCATGATATCCTCAAGACAACAATTATAGACGGAAACGAGTGGTTGCTAGACAGGAAACCACCCTGCATGATGGATATCATGTGCACAGAAAAATCCCTAAGATGCATTTTGAAATAAACTCATACTGGAGACAGCACTTCCTGGTGGATGATGGATTCACTGACAATATTTCCGGAGAAGATACTGACAACCGGTGAGTGGTTCCATAGTGCCACGTCCTGTCGCGTACCTTTAGGGCATGTATAAATATTGAATATTGCAATTCAGTAGAATTCATAAAATATATCTGCAAGTATCTTAACAAAGGATCTGACCAGGCAGTGTTCACTGTTTAAAATCTGGACGAAATGATGAACTACGAAGCAGGACGGCACATCAGTAACTCTGAGGCAGCCTGGTACATTCTCTTTTCTTTCTTTCTTTCTTTCTTTTTTTTTTTGTTTGTTTTCCTATTCACGAAAGGTTTCCTTCTGACTGAGAACAATGTCGTTTATAGCATATAAACTAATCAATTAATTAATGATTGATAAAAGTATTTTTTTAAATAATGCATTTTTTATTTTCTATTTATTTTCAGCATTTTTGCCTTTAAAATTGTCGCAGTTTTAATCATTTGGCTATTTTAGCGAGTATTTATTGGCACACAATTAAATCTATTGTTGTTTTAACTGGTATAAAATTTTATGAGTTATAGATAAAAATTGGCGAGTTATTACCCAAGGCATACTAACAGCAAAATGCATTAAAATCAATGTATTCATTTATAATTAAATTTTTCTAATATTAAGATTTTGCATTTTCATTAAGAACCTGTAAACTTATTTTTTAAATTCTAACATTCCAGGTAGTGTATCAAAAATCAGTTAATGATTGCGAAATTCCATCTTTACTTATAAAAACTAGGTTAATTTAAATAATAAAATGTAAAATAAAAATTACTTACAGAGAAGGCGAAAAAAATTTTGGACTATGGGCAATCGACCAAAATAGGAAGCTATGAACGGGCCGTCGCGAAGCACGGGTACCCAGCTAGTATATATAAATCCTAGCTAGTATATATAAATCCAACTAGTATATATGATATTAATTTATATATTAATGCTTTCCACTCAATAAATAACCTGTTTCTATAAAAAAATTATTTTTTATTTGAAATACACTAAAAACTCTAGCAAATAATAATCTAAAAATTGTTTTGTTTCTTTTTTTTCAACCAAATTTAGTAAAAAAAAAAAAAAAAAAAAAAAAAAAAAAAAAAAAAAATCTTTTTTATTACACCTCGTATTTACGACTACGACTAAACGATTTTGGAATAACATTATTCTGCTTTAAAGAGTGACAACATTTCAAAAACAGTGACCCCATCAAATAGTTAGAAATGCTTGAACACATATGCTTGATCTTTTTTATCCGACTTCCTGAACCTTTAAAGTTTCCCATTCGCAGATAAGCTTCTCCTCTAAATGTAGCAAAACCAACAATATTCTCTAGAGAAAACTTTGCTTTCCGCTACATTCTCCAAGGATAAGCTGTCATTTTCCTCAGGTTTGTACTGAATGATGAATTTTCTGTTGAATTTGTTCAAAGGTAACACGCTTTATTCGGGGGATCTATCTAATATTGTATTATTTTTCTTTCCTTTTATGTACATTCCATTTTCTTTTTCTATTATGTTTTCAGGGGGTCCGGAACACACACATAATATATATATACATATATATATATATATATATATATATCTTATACTATTAATAGTATACAATATTAACCATTTGAATTTAATTGAAAAAAAAAACCATATTGAACACGAGGAAAAATATAAATAAATAATATATCAGGACCTCAGAAGCCAAGGCGTAGAAGTGACATAATTTAGATTTCGAGTAAATTGAATTCAAAGTTAAGCATCAATAGTAATTGAATGAAATGAGATAGGAATATTTTGCTTATTTCTTAATATTCTTTGAATTCTTATATCAATAACTGTTTAGAAAAACGGTGGATTAAATTTTCTAATAATACGATGTATAACTAAGCAATAAATTAATGTATAATTAAATGTATAACTAAGCAATATTTATCAGCATTCGGCACTTGGCTTCCAAGCAGTAATGAAAACTGCTTGGACGCCAAAGGGTACAAGTGCCGAATTAATATAAGAAATTAAAAAAAAAATATGAAATAAAAAGGTAAATTTATAAAAAATGAAGAACAATGTCGATATAAATAAATGAATGGACAAAATTTTGTTTCAATAAAAAGGAAAAAAAATATGAAATAAAAAATGAAATTACGAAAAATTTAACATCAATGTTGATACACATGAATGAAACAACAAACTTTTATTCTAACATAAGATTTAAAATTTTATTATAAGTTTTGAAAAAATCGAAATTTTCTTACACTGTCAAACAAAGGTAAAAATATATTTTCAGTTTGTCCGTCCGCCTGTCTGTCTGGCCATCCGGCCGTCTTTCTGCGCTCTAACTCTCGTAAATATACTTGAATTGCGCTGAATTTTTTAAAAATTACTTACGCTTGTGCAAGCACGAACCCTATTTCAAATAAAGTTTCTAGCATGATTAATTTATTTACAAGGACAGTCAAAAGTTTTTCGTTTCATTACGGACTATGGGGAAAAAATCGTTTCAAATGAATTTTAAAGGTGTTACACCCTGTCAAATATATTAAGATTTATATTCATCTATGAAGTTCATTAAAATACGCATTCTGTAAAATATGTGGTGAAAAGAAAAGCTAATATTCATTTACAAGGCCACACAAAAGAATTCAATTACATAATGGGAAAGTGGAAATTGTTTGCAACATATTTTAATTATATTAAACTTTTCATATATAATAAAATTGATATACGTCCATGAGATTTAATATAAGTTATGAACTTATGCACTAACGCATAACATGAAGTTCACAGCATTTACAGGGACACACAAAAGATTTGAAATAGTATATTCTATCCAAAATACTTTACATTATCGATATGGTTGATAGATGGATGAAATGCCTTTTTAATTATGATATGCTCTTTTAAGTTTCACTAAATTTATACATATTACATGGTATATATAAATGCTATATTGACACACAGGGCTACAGAAAAGATCTGGTATAGGTTACTGAATATGAGTATAATTTACTTAAAGATTGTTTTTAAATAAGTTATGTATTTTTATGATAAATTTCACTCATTTACTCATGAATGTTATGTTTGTAGAATACAGATAAAATGATATACAGGGCAACACACAGAATTGGATACATGGTCATCTATTGATGATAATTTCTTGAAATATTATTTCAGTAGTCTTAAGAATGTTTTACTTGGAACTAAATTTTAGCAAAATACTGGCGTATAATACAGGTTCTAGGTAAACTCCAGGGATGAACAAAAGTATACAAATATGTTTCCATCTATTAGTACAAAATGCTGAAAGAGAAATTTCAAACTGTTACGCATTTTCTTCCTAAATTGGTTTTTTCCATTATATAGTATATATATAACCGACAGATCAAAGACAGGGCTGTTCAAAAGTATTAAAATACATATTTTGTTATGGACAGTAACACTTTATTACCTTAAATTGCGAAATTTTTTTAAAGATTTCAGGAAATCTTTGAAAGTGTTTCAGAATCTATGTTTAATGTTTGATTTTTCTTATTTGTTAACAGTTTGCATTTATTTAATGTAATATTTAATGCATTAAAAAACAAATTCTAAACCAAAAAAAAAAAAAAAAAAAAAAAAAAAAAAAAAAAAAAAAAGACGAAAAACATTTTGAAAAACGACATACAACTCCAGTTCATAAGGTTTAAAACGTCACACGGTGTAAATAATTTTAAACTGTGATTGGTACAAATTGGCATATGATCGTGTTTTTGTACCAATCGACGTTTAAAAATGATCATATTCCTGGGGTGTTTTCAGAGTCATGAACTAGCCTTGCATGTCGTTGGTCGCGCTTCAGCTATATAGACGTTAATGAATACACCTGCACTTAGACCCCTTGGCCTCCACGCGTTTCACGGTTTCGGAAAAGTGGTTAAGTAACTGACCCCTAAAACTCAGTGCATAATTAAAAAATCACTCATAACTCTTTACCTACAAATAAATAGATTTATTTCCAGATAGCCTGTGCACTTAACTCATTTTTTTCAATTTTGTCTCTTATACCCCTTGGCTTCTGGGCTCCTCATATAAAATCATTAATACTATTACAATATCTGAACCATTAAATTTAATAACTTATAGTACACTGAACATGGAAGGAAAAAATAAAAAAATAATATGAATACAAATGGAATTTTTAGAACTAAAGCAGAATCTTCAGGTCCCAAATACTTTGGAACTACAAATGAAGTGTGTGGTTTCATCTTCGTATTTTCCATGAAAAGCAAAACAATACGAATTTGAGACTACCAACACACATAAAACCAAAATTCATTAAAGAAACACCAATTAATCCACAGTGGATATGGGGAAAATAAAAACAAACTGTTATATCAGATATAAGAATTAGTCTACACGTGTACTTCAAAGTACACGTAGACTTCAAAGTCGCAAAAACAAAGAAAATGTTACGAGAAATAACATCAATAACAAAGAACAACAAATTACTGAATTGGACATAAAACTGAAAAGGAGAAAAAATAAAAATAATAACCGTACACATCATAATATTAAACTTATAAATTAATTAAAAGTAGAATAATGTAATTACAGAAAAATGAAACCATACTGACATAGTTTACCCTATTATTATTAAAATCAATAACATTTATTTTGACTATGCTCAATATCTTAGTTCATAAACTCAATATCTTAATTTAGGATGATAAAAGATTAAAAAATAGCTTATTAATAAATGTACCCTATACATTGAGTAGTGATATAGTACTCACACTTATTAAAAGTGAAGTGAAAATAATAATGTAAATGATTATAACTATTATAATACAATAGATATAACTAAGCAATGAACCATACATTGGTGTCAATTAATCTCCATAGGAATTTTGTACCAAATTAACGTATGAATTTCCCACTCTCATTTTTTTTTTTATAAATTAACCTTTGTGTTTTATCCAGACAACACCGCCCTCCTCCGCACTCTAACATCTACCCACTAAACCAACGTATTATATACATTTTTTATATATTTTTTACATTTTTAATTTTTTATTATTATTTTTATGTTTTAATAATTTTTTGTATTTTTTTTACGCAAAGTGTTAATTAATTATTAGATCACGTAATAACTAATTATATATTAAAGAATATATGAACTTTTTAGGAAAACCATTATTTATAGCATCATAAACAGGCTTTTTAATATTAATATTAACTAAATGAGAAGAACATAAACATTTTATTCTATATAAATGATTAAGGATTATATTACGATATACAGAATTATGAAGACAGGATTTAAAATTAGTAAATGTATTAACTTTAAAATTAAATTCTTTCCTTTAGTCACAAATATCAGTTATTAATTTGATATTGATCATTTATTAATTTGTTTTTATTTAATATAATTTGAAGATCTAAAAAGTTAATGGTATTATTAGAAAGTGGATTTTTTGTAATTTCTAGATTGGAAGGATAATCAACAGGGAATTGAGATATACTGGTATTATCAATATCAATTAAAATTATATCATCGATATATCGATATAAATGTATTTTATTATTAAAATATTTACGTTCATAATGATATAAGTCTGATAATATACTAGATGTACTACCACCTTGTGGTATACCAACTTTTTGAATATATATAATGTTATCTTGCATGATAAAATTATTATAGATAATGAAATTAGTTAAAGTAAGAAAATAATCAGTATCAATGTTCGTTGAAAGATCCAAATCATGATAATATTTTTTAAAAAGTTCATTTATGAAATTATGTAAATCTAATAAATCAATATTATTAAAAAGATCTTTGAAGTCATAAGTAGTTACATTTTTTATACTTTTAAGATTTTTCATAATATTGACCAGTTCATAACTATTCTTTATACAATGTGTATTATCACTGGTTTTAATAATTTTATATATTTGATTAAGAATTGTTAATAGAAGTTTGTTAGCAGCATTATTATAAGTATTGCAACCAATTGTAACTGTTCTAAATTTAATAGGATTCTTATGAAATTTGGGTATAAGGACTAGACAAAGATATTTAAGATTAGTAGAATTAATGTCTAGTAATTTATAGAAGCCTTTAATTTTACGATTGTTTACAATTATGTTATCATTAGTTTTAATGATAACTAATGATGTGTTATCATAGTTATCCATTATGATAACTATAATATTATGATAACTATGATTATCCATATGATTAGTTTTTGGAATGTGTTATTAGAAGATATACTAGATTTAAGCAGTTGATGATAATATGATTTACATATAATCGCATAATTATTTGGAGATTTGTCAACATAAGTTATTACAAAGTTTTGTTGCAATTTAGTGATTTGATTGAAAAGATGCTTAGTATTTACATAATCTAGATGTGAAATATTATATTTTAAAGACTTTGTTATTTTATCAATGACTAAAATTTTCCATTGACTGAAATATTCAATAGGTTTGTTATAATATATTGCAATTCTATAAATAAATATATCTATATCATAAGTAAATTGTTTTATTATAGAAATAATGTTTAATTTGGATGGAGTTCTATGCTTAGTGCCATAACCCATTAATTTTCTTAGTGTTAAATCATCCACAATATTAAGATTACCTGTTATAATATGTCCATGATCATTATTAATGTATTTTTGTAGAGAGGGGTCATTGCATTTACATGGTAAAGTACATATATATATATATACATATACATATTTCTTGATTTAAAATCTTGAAATTTTTGTAATGGTTAAACATATTATCTGTAAACAAAACACTTTTACTATCCAATTGGTACGTTTGATGTGACTTCTTTTTGACACTTTTTTTCATTTGGTTTTGGTTTTGTGTGTGTTGGTAGTCTCAAATTTCTATTGTTTTGCTTTTTCATGGCAAATATGAAGAGGAAACCACACACTTCATTTGTAGTTCCAAAGTATTTGAGACCTGAAGATTATGTTTTTGTTCTACAAACTCCATTTGTATTCATTTTAATTATTTTAGGTTTTACCTCCATGTCCTATGTGCTATAAGTTATTAAATTCAATGGTTCATATATTGTAATACGATTAATGGTTATATATATATATATATATATATATATATATATATATATATATATATATATATATATATATTAAATCTGAAACCAAAATTGAAAAAAGTAGAAACTAGGCCAGTTGTGGATATATATATATATATATATATATATATATATGAAATTAAGATACATTCACCTGTTTCACCCGATAAATAATCTATTTCTATTAAAAAGTTTTTTTTAATTTGAAACATACTAAAAATTCAAGCAAATAAAAATTGTTTTGCTTTTTTTTTCAACCAAATTTAGCCCCCTCCCCCCCCCCAAAAAAAAAAAATACAACAAATAACTTTTTGTATTACAACTCGTATTTCCGGTTACAACTAAACGATTTTGGAATAAAACAATTTTGTGTGAATGAAAATGACGGCTTTTCAAAATCAGTGGCCCATCAAATAGTTTGAAATGTTCAAATACGTGTATAATACAACGGCTTGTTCTTTTTTATCTAACTTCCTGTACCTTTAAAGTTTCCCATTTGCAGATAAGCTTCTCCTCTAAATGTAGAGAAACCAATAATATTCTCTAGAGAAAATTTTGTTTTCTTCTGCATTCTCCGAGGATAAACTGTCATTTTTCTCAGGTTTGTACTGAATGATGAATTTTCTGTTGAATTTGTTCTAATGGTAACACGCTTTGTTCAGGCGATCTATATAATATTGTATCGTTTTTCGTTCCTTTTGTATAGGTTCCATTTTCTTTTGCTTTTATGTTTTAAATATTTTTTCAAAAAATACTATTTTTGGCTAAATAAGAAAATAAAATAAAAAATGTTTCAATATTGCGTATGTTTTTTTCAAAAGGTGAAAATATGTTCAAATTGAAATATCTATGTGGAGCCGAGAAGCCAAGGGGTATAAGTGACAAAATTGAAAAAAAATGAGTTAAGTGCACAGGCTATATGGAAATAAGTCTATTTATTTGTAGGTAAAGAGTTAAGAGGGATTTTTTTTCATTATGTACTGAGTTATAGGGGTCAGTTACTTAACCTCTTTCCCAAAACTGTGAAACGTGTGGAGGCCAAGGGGTATAAGTACAGTTGTGTCCGTTAACGTCTGTATAGCAGAAGCGCGACCAACGACATACACAGCTATTTGCTTTTTTAAGCATTAAATAAATGCATTTTAACTTTTATAAAGTTAAAAAAATCATGCGTTAAGCATAGATTATGAAACAGATTCCAACACTCCCTGAAATCTTTAAAAATTTTTGCTATTTAGGGTAATAAATTGTTACTATCCATTGCCAAATATGTATTCTGATGCTTTTGAGCAACCCTATCTTTTATCAGTCGGTTGATATATACTGTATAACGGGAAAAATTAGTTTAGCAAGAAAACACATAATAGTTTGAAATTTCTCTTTCAGCAGTTTATACTAACAGATGGAAGCATACTTGTATACTTTTGTTCATTCTGTAGTTTATCTTGAACCTTTATTATGCGCCAGTATTTAGCTGAAATTTACTTCAAACTAAAATACACTTAAGATTACTGAAATCACATTTTCAGAAATAATCATCCATCGATGACCATGTATAAAATTATGTGCGTGATTCTGTATATCATTTTATCTATATTTTACAAGTATATCTTAGTAAACTGAATGCAATTCAGCATAGAAATACATGACTTATTTAAAAGCAATCTTTAAGTAAAGTACGCTCATATTCTGTAACCTTTACGAGTATTTTTGTGTAATCCTGTATATGAACTATAACATTTATACATGTCATATAACATGTATAAATTTTGTGAAACTTAAAAGTGCAATTCATAATTAAAATGGCATTTCGTCCATCGATTAATCATCATTGATAATATATACAGTACTTCGGATAGAATATACTATTTGAAATCTCTTTTGTGTCCCTGTAAATACTGTGTACTTTGTATTATGGGCGAAATAACTTATATTAAGCCTCAACGATATATATGAATTTTATTACACAAGAAAATTGTAATATAATTAAAAAAGGTCGCAAACAATTCCCCTTTATCATTAGGTAATGTAAATCTTTTGTATGGTCCTGTTTAATAAATAATTATTTTCACCTCAGATTTTATAGAATGTTTCTTTTAGTGCAATTCGTAAATGCATATAAATTTTAATATGTGACAAGGTGTAACATCTTTCAAATTCATTTAAAACGATTTTTCCCCATAAACTGTAATGTAATGGAAAATTTTTGATTGTCCCTGTAAATAAACTAATCGTGTTAGAAACTTCATTTGCAATAAGTTTGTGTTGAGGTAAACATGAATAATTCCCAAAAATTTCAGGACAATCCGAATATATTTACGAGAGTTAGGGCGCGGACAGACGGATTGACAAACCAAAATCATATTCACTTTTCAACTTCGTTAGTAAGTGCTATAAAATATAAAATTCCAATGTTTCTAAACTTATAATAAAATTTTAAAACTTATATTAGAACAAAAGTTTTTCCTTTCCTTCATTTATATCAACATTATTCATAAATTTTTCGTAAATTCATTTTTTTATTTCATAATTTTTCTTTTTTTAGAATTTATATTAAAACAAATTTTTGTCCTTTCACTTATTTGTACCAACGTTGTTCTTAATTTTTTCATAAATACAATTTTTTATTTAGTAATTTTTCATTTCTTGTGTTCATTTGGCACTTGTACCCTTCAGCTTCTAAGCAATTTTCATTACTGCTTGGAAGCCAAGGGGTATAAGTGCCGAAAAATGATACCAATGTTTAGTTATAAATTAAAAAAAAATTATTCCATCTTTTTTTTAAACAGTTATTGAAATAACAGTTCAAAGATCACTAAAACATAAGCAAAAGTTTCATATCTTAATTCATTCAATTAAAATTGATGTTTAACTTTGAACTCAATTTACTCGAAATCTACATTTTGTTACTTGTATCCCTTGGCTTCTGGGGTCCTCATATATATATGTATGTTACATTCAACCATGCTATTATGTATGTAACAGCGTATATTTTGGATTTTCTTTTCCGTATCCATATTGTTAAGTAAATTATAAACATTTCAGAAAGAACTTAAATAAAATAAAAAAAAATAAAATAAAAATAAAAACTAACGATAAATTGAAAGTAAGGTACCCTGGGGTAATAACGCCACGTTAAGGTTCTACCAGTTTTCACGGCTCATATTTAGATTGTATTTTTCAAAAAAATATATGATTTGATACAGCAACCCATTGACTATCTATATAAAAAATATAATTTAACAGATATGTATTCATAAAATGTAATGGCGGGATTTCTTGACCCATGCTATTTGGCGTTATTACCCACCTATATGGGTAATAACGCCATGCAAACAAAACTTGAAATAAGATGGAATAATTGCATGTAGATTGCCCAATTCTAAAAATACAAACTCTACAAACTTAGAAATTAACAAATTGTATTCTAAGCTATTGAAAATGTTAAATTTTTTGTGAAAGTGTAAGAAAAATAAAGGTGTGGTATTGGGGGGAGGGGGGAGGATGAGGCAAAAGAATATCAGACCGTGAGCTTCTTTTTGCTTAAAAGGAACCGCTTAAATAGAATTATTAGAAACATTGCACATTTATTTTTAACTGTGTTTATTTGAATCAGTATTTAGGATGTAGCTCGGCCACTGTAGGGAATCAACCGGGGTATTAATGCCAAGGATTGGCGTTATTACCCCGTTATAGTTATTGCGCTGTACATTTTAAATTACAAATTATCTCGAGAAGATATCCAAAATCTTCAACAACATTTTGAAAGTCCATGAAATGTACAACAAATTTATGTAATTAAAAAAGTATTTCCAAATAAAAAAAATAGTCTTCATATCAGAAAACTTATCTCGCAAATTTTAGATCAAGCGTTAATTTTAGTTGCTTGTAAAAACAATAAGACCTAAAAATGAAACAAATTAACTTGAAGCTATTTTTTGCGATTTATATGACTCAAAACCCTTCTGCGCAGAGAACATGGGTGTCATTTACCAGATTATTTCATAATTATGCATAATATTAGCACTTTGCGTTATTACGCCGCCTGGTGTTATTACACCAGGCGGCGCCTATTTACGAAGAAGCACACGCATCCCATTTACGAAGAAGCATACGCATCCCATTTACGAAGAAGCACACGCAGAAATACTTAGGAATTTGAAAATTTTCACAAAATAATTTGGAGGTCGTATACATTTAGTAACCTACACTGTAAAAAAATCTGTTAAGTTACTAAAAATTTTCTAGGAAACTGGGATTCCAAGAACATTTTATGTAAAGGAAACGGCAAAAATTCATGTAACAGATACAAATTTGCACTGAAAATCAAAAAATCTGTAAGGTTACTAAAAATATTTTAGGAAACTGGGATTCCAGGAATTTTTCATGTGACTGCAACCCAGATTACAGATAAAATTTTAGTAAGATAACCGTAATTTTATTACTTAAATGCAAAATTACAGATTTCTGTAACTTTACAAAAAATAGTTTTGTAGATTTACATTTTTTTCTGGTACTTGTTTTAGGAATTCGTTTACTTTTAATAACCTAGCATACCTAATAAAAAGTTATCAATAAGAAATTAAATTCTGTTTCGTATCAGTTATTTTCAGTGAAGTTATGCAAATTAAAATTTGAAAATTCAATTATCTGTAAGTATAAATATTTGTTTTAAGTTTCTATTAAGAAAATTGGGACCAAACCTTTTTGAAAATTTGCCGAACAAGCTGTATAAAATGTATTTTATTCATAAATGACATCTAATTTGCATATAACTGTATTTTGGCGATTTTAAATAACGCGGGGAGAATCGCTTTTAAAGAGTAATAAATTAGCGATTGTGATTTTTAAACTAACAAAAATAGAATGCCTTTTTAACAAATGTTTGAATTTTAACAGTATAGCACATCCTCCTCAGTCCTGATGTCGTCTTGAGGCGACACTAAAATAACTCTTTAAATTAATTGAAATGCTTCTAAATTTGATAAAATTACATCCAGATTTTTTAAATAAATGTGTGCATATTAGAATCATCGATAAATATATATTGATGCATCTTTGGAGATGTTTTACATAAATTTTAAACTGGTTATTGTAGAGCCACGTAAAATTTCTCTCAGGACTGAGGAGGATATTACTAACTACTGTGTAAATCAATTAAGTTCTAATTCTTAGCTGGAAAATGAATTAACGAAGAAACACACGCAGAATTACTTAGGAATTCGAAAATTTTCGTAGAAAAATTTGAGAAGCTGAAATTTTAGTAACCAAGTATACCTAATGAAATGTAATAATTATTTACAAATTAAATTCTATTTCATATCAGTTTTTTATTTTCATCTTTATGCAAATTAAAATTTGCAATTTTTCCAGTAATTAATTTTAATAAATTTTTAAGGCCATTTATAAAAGTAAACGTCTTAAGAATTTATAAATTAAATATATAATTAATAACTAAATTTAAGCGTATTATTTATAAAAATAAATATCATGCTTAAATTATTTTTTTCAGATTTTTTTCATTATTTTATTCAGCATTTATTTCAGAAATGGAAATAGCTTTCCATAATAAATGGTACCAAATTGATAATATATCAAAATCCATTAGAGATTTATTTATATTCAATAATCATATTTTGAATTTTCGAATATTTAAATAAATGAAAAACAGTTTTTCGTGTTTTGAATAAAGCCTCATTATGAAAAATGCATGCTTTCAAACATTAAGATATATTTATTCATAAATAGTTCAAACTACTTTACAGTATATTGAATTAACGAAGAAGCACACGTAGAATTACTTAAGATTTTGAAAATTTTCATAAAATAATTTTGGAAGCCGTTTATTTTTGGTTATTTTCATGCAAAATTGTCATGTCTGTCATGTAGCTAAAAATCGGTTTACTTGTTGGCCATCATTTTTTTCAAAAAGTTTGCTTTGACATATTTAACTGATGAGCTACCTCCAATAAAACGGGTCACATTTTTCCGTTCTAAAATACTGGTAACCAAAAATCATTGTACGTGACAGACATGTGAAGTTTTCATGGAATTAAGCTTTTTTAATTATTCTTTTAATAACCTAGCATTCGCAATGAAAATTTATCACTTAAAAATTAAATTCCATTTCGTATCAGTTTTTGACTTAGATCCCTACAGTGAAGTTATGTAAATTAAAATTTGAAAAATTTTATATCTATAAGTAAAAATATTTGTTTTAATTTTCAATTTACGAAAATTCGCAGAAAAATCTGTATGATGTGTATTTTATTCATAAATGACATCCACTTTGTATGTAACTATAATTTTGCAAATTTAATTAATGGGACAAGAATCGCTTTTAAACAGTAATATAAATTAGTGATTGTGATTTTTAGACTGACCGAGATACAACACCTTTTTAACAAATGTTTGAATTTTTAATAGTATAGCATATTACTCACTACTGTGTAATTCAATTTAAGTTGTATTTCTTTGCAGAAAATTGAATTAACGAAGATGCACACGCAAAATTACTTAGGAATTTGAAAATTTTCATGAAGCAATTTGGGAAGCAATTCATGAAGCAATTTTTAGTAACGTAGTATATCCAATGCAAAATAACTATCACTTACAAATTAAATTCTATTTTATATCAGTTTTTCAATTTCATCTTTACAGTGAATATATGCAAATAAAAACTTGCGATCTTCCGAATAACTTATTTTAATAAATTTTAAGACCATTCATAAAAATAAACGGTCTTGAGAATTTATTAAAATTAGATGTATAATTAATAATTAAATTTGAGCGTGTTATCATATATATTATAAAGCAGAAATTCTGAAACTTCCAAACGGGTGTTTTCAAAAACTACCCGATGGATTTTTTTGCCGATTGTATCATTCGATAGGAAATATTTTTCCGAAGGTTTATGATTCAAATTTACAGGGATAACTCTGATTTTTCGTAGTAAATTTTGTATTTTTCGGTTATTTTTGATGAAAGGGTTGCCAGTAGTTATTTTTTTGGCGAAAATTATCATTACTAAACAAATTAAAAATGACACATCTGTTAGAAATATTGCAAACATCTTGAAAATAAAAGCAGAAAATAACTATTGATAATAATAATAATAAAGAAAAACCATTTAATAAGGCATGATATTATAAAAAAAATATTTATCTTAAAAATAAAAGAAATATTTGTAACGCTTAAAAAATAACATGAAATATTACATTTGATGCAATATTTGGCGACTTATCCTTGCGTTAGAATAAAAAAAAATAACTTGAAAATTTGATTAAATGAATTTTGAACGATATTTATTTTCCTTTCTATTATTTTCTTTCCCTTTTTTATCAAATTTCGATAGTATATAACTTACTCCAGAAAAAGACAGATCTAATTATAAAAGTAATTGAGAGTTATATATTTGTTTCTTTGAGATTTTTTTTTACTTTTGTCGGCAAAGAATTAAGGCAAAAATGCATATGTCTAACATTAGGTCGGAATAATGTTGTTTTTTCCAAAAGAAGATAATTTTTGGAGTATATTTTATTATTCTATTGTAAATTCAATAAACATAAGTTAATATTTTAAAAATTGTGATCAAATATTTAAATTTTAGCTTTAGTGTGAAATTCTGCCACACACATATATATATTGTAAAATAATGTCATTCTTTTTCAAAAGTTTTTCACCGCAATTTTGAAAATTGTAATCAACAAACATACTTTTTTTTGCGCTATTTTGTCAAATTCTCTTCCAGGGAAAATTAGTTTTAAAATTTACAAACTGAACAAAGAAATCTATGCAATTTAAATGAAATTTATGCAATTTCGCGCTATCGATAAATTCAACATTTTGAAATAAAAATTGCCTGCTGAAAAAAATGGCACAGATGTCATACGCACCACATTGGCGCGATTGCAACAAAACGTCGATTTTATGTTCATATGGTAGCTCGGCTATTGTATATTTATTAATAAACTATTTACTCTTATTTATTTTTTTTAATGATGTAAATTGTTTTATTTTATAATTATTAACAAAACATTATTTATTTATTTTTATTTCTTTTTTAAAATAATAGAAAACAATTAAAAAATATATATGTAACTGATATTTTATAATGAAGTTTTCGCCAAATTGGCTTAAAAAAGGAAAAAATATGCACAAATGTGGTGCACATAAGGCATTTGTGCCAAAATATTTTACAAGTTTTTTTAATTAGCCATTTCTTCTTCAATTTTCTTCATATTTTTCCCGTGCTAGATAATGTTTAAAATGATATTGGACTAATTTTCAATAATTGAGCACCACCAAATGGCATATTTACTATATTATTGAAATTTTATTGGCACAGATATTATATATCACCGAGGTAACTAATAGACTTTAAACTGGTATTATTTTGTCTGAGATATATTAA
The DNA here is from genome assembly GCA_964019185.1 of Maratus speculifer. NCBI lineage: Eukaryota > Metazoa > Arthropoda > Arachnida > Araneae > Salticidae > Maratus > Maratus speculifer. Next base: position 118,453,227 of record OZ025295.1, on the reverse strand, counting down.
CCCGACTATTAATATTTATTTATAAATAAAATGCTTATTTACTTTATAAATTGTATAAATTGTTTTGTTATATACTTATTAATTAAACTTTTTTCATAAATTTTTATTACTTTTTAAATAATAGAAAATAATTTAAATATACGCATGTAACTGGTATTCGAAAACAATTTTTCCGCCAAATTAGCATAAAAAATTATCGCGCCAAATACGGCGCATATGACATCTTTGCCTTTTTGTTTATGTATTAAGGAGATTTCTAGATCATCAACGAGATAATAGAAAATTTGTCAGATTATTTTATTTGAGATTATTAAATTTATGGTTTTTCATTATGAAACAAACGAAGAAAAGAAAATTTACTATTGATGCAACTACAAAATTAACGACTCCTTGGCATTATTTTAAAAAAAATCGAAAAGGCGATTTTTTAATTATTTGTTTACTTTTTTGTTTACATTATTATAAACATTTTTCCATTTTTATATACGCATCACCTTGGCGCGTTTTTTTTAAATCTGACATCAGTTTGGCAAACACTGCGTTTTCAAATACCAGTTACATGTTATATTATTTTTAATTATTTTCCATTATTTTTAAAAGGAAACAATAATAAATAAGTGAAGTTTAATTGATAATTATAGAACAAAACAATAAAGAAAGAGAAAATAAAGAAAATCAAAGAGACAAAGTTTATTAGTAAATAAACAACAACAACCAGATTAACAAGCAATCCATAAAATCACAATTTTGTTGCAATCGCACCAACGTGATCCATACATGACAGCTGACCAAAATATTATTGGCTATATTATTATTTATATTTTTTTATATTATTTGGTACTACTTGATTATCCCTTTGACCAAAAAACTGCCGCCAAAATAAAAGATTAAATGTCAATAATGTTAGATCGTAAATGCCACATTCATTTGAAATTAAACATGTTACATGCGTTTGTTACGTCATTAACTACTTTTTAATTCGACGTTTTATTTGTATTTCAATTAATATTTTCGTAATTTATTGATTCTTTGGTTATTTAAAATAAAAGTTATATTCGTTTGTATAATATGGTGAATCGTTTTGCAATATGTATAATTTGACGAAACTGATCTATGGAATAATAAAGTAGTACCTATTATTTATTTAAATTCTATCTGGATATTTAAGTTTACAGAACTGGCTTAATTTTCAAGTCTCCGTAGAGGCATTCGCCAAGTTGTCGTTAATTCTGTGTTTTAGCCGTATTATGTATTTTTCATCTGTAGTTATTTTACTATCCCTAAAAAAGCAATATTTGCAATGTGCAGGAAAAATATTCGGAATATCGATGATATAGAATTTAAAAAAATATTTGCAATTAATTTATTAATCATTCAGAGGTTAAAAAAATACTTTAAAATTGGCTAAGAAAAAAATATACATTAAATACCGACAGTAGAAAATTTTGTTTATGATGTTTATGTTGCAGGTTTAATTAACATTAAGCCATATCAACAGAATTTTATCAAAAATTAACTATTAAATACTGCTTCATTACTCCGTCAAACCAAAAAAAAAAAAAAAAAAAAAAAAAAAATCGCCAAGATATAAGATTAAATGCCAATAATAGATGATTGTAAACTCCACTTTCATTTGACAATAAACGCGAAATAAGTCTGATACATTTGTAACAAATCGTTATAAGCAATACTAATGTTTGACGCCAAAAATCATAATGGAATTTATTACAAGATGAAGGTTTATTTTTCTACAAAATTTAGCATCAAGATTATTCCCGATTTAACAGCTACATGTTTGCAACTGCAGGGCTGCCACAGGCGACTATTTTTTAACTCTAACTGGCACCACTTTCTTTAAACAGAAATCCTTAACATACACTTTGACAACACTTGCAAGAAAAATATATTTTGAAATTTATATTAGAAAAATAGTGGTGCAAACGGAATATAAAAATAGTCGCCTGTGGCAGCCCTGCAACTGGTTTAAAAAAAAATGAAGAGGCAGTGAAACTGATGTAATTTTAATTTTACCCAAATAATTCAGCTTTAAAACACACCTTTTATGCTTCATTGTTCTAATAAATATATAAGTTAAACACTCTATTTTACATTTTTTTGCTATGTATTTTGTTGGAACAGACCAAGGTAGATAGAAAACTGTAGTAGAGTTGCCAGAAGAGGACGGTTATTAAAAAATGTAATGCAACATGTGATTGTATTTAGGCTACCAGATCTGCACATCTTGCAAGTTCAGATTCGGGAGTTTAAGAATTAACAAATGATAATGTGCTGTTTGAAAATTAATAGAGTTTGATAATCATTGCAATGCTTTCTGACAAAATAATGTGATGAGTAGAGAACATTTTGATTCCTGCTGTCACAACGGTCTCATTTTCATATCAAACTCTACTACAAATGATCAAATGAGAGAGATGGTACTTAACTACCCAAATTTTGTCCAAGGCATACAATAGTGCAATATCGCAATGACATTGGCACTGGCTTCGTTTTCAGCATTGCGGAAGGACATTCCAGGTGATGGTCTACACTGCTTTAAAAGAAATTTCAAATCACTATTTTGTTTGAGTCAAGATTTGTTTGGAAAAATGGACCAGCGCAGCGGGCATAGCCTGCTAGTTTTAAATATAAATATCACGCTTGAATTTAGTTGTTTATGAGTGGAAAAGAGCTTTCCACAATAAATAGCACTAGAATTGAAGTATTTCAAAATCCATAAAAGTGATTTATTTATATTTACTCCCTATATTCTGGAATTTCCCATATTTAAACAAATGAAAAACATTTTTTCGTGTTTTGATAAAAGCTTCACTATGAAAAATGTATGCTTTTAAACATTAGCCGACCGTGGTATAGAAGGAAACATTGTGAATTTAATTAACGCGATAAGAATCGTTTTTAAACAGTATTAAATTAGCGAAAACATTAACGTATAACTCTTAATAAACAGTCCAACTACTTTGCAGAAAATTGACTTATCGAAAAAGCACACACAGAATTACTTAGGAATTTGAAAATTTTCATAAAGTAGTTTCGGTTGTCATTTACTTTTATTAATATACTGTACCTAATGAAAAGTGAATACCACTTACAAATTAAATTATATTTCGTATCAGTATTTGACTTAAATCTTTACAGTGAAGCTATGCAAATATTTCAATATTTATAAATGTGATTTATTTATATTCACCACCCATATACTACACTTTCCCACATTTAAAGAAATGGAAAACAGTTTTTCGCATTTTGAATAAAGTCTCAATATGAAAAATGTATGCTTTCAAACATTAACGTATAACTCTTCATAAATAGTTACAACTATTTTGCAAAAAATTTAACTAAAGAAGCACAAGCAGAAATACTTGGGAATTTAAATTTTTTCTTAAAATAATTTCTTAGGTCGTTTACTTTTAGTAACCTAGAACAGCTAATGAAAAGCAATTATCACTTACAAATTAAATTCTATTTTATATCAGCAGTGCTGTACGAACGGGGGAAGGAGGCGAAGAGGGCGGTGACCCCGGGCTCTGGAATTTAGGGGGGGGGGGCAAATTTATACTACCAACGTCATTTTTGATCTGTCACAAGAAAAAGGGAGGGGGGGGAAGGGGCAAAAATAAAACCTTGCTCCTGGCGCTTTTTTTTTTTTTTCACACCTCTGCATGTCAATTTTTGATTTTTATTTTTACTTCGAAATAATGCAAATTAAAATTTAAAAATTTTAATATCTTAGAAATGTTTGTTTTAACTCACAATTATGAAAATTCGGCATAAACCTTTTATGGAAATTTGCAGAACAATCTGTATGAACTGTATTTTATTCATAAATGACGTCCACTTTGCATGTAACTATATTTTTGTGAATTTAATTCTAAAATAATGTTCATATTAAAAAAAGCAAATTACATTTTGCATTTTCCAATATTTAATCAGCTTAAAAATTAATATTTTTTTTGTGTTTTGAGTAAATGCTTTAATAAGAAATGAGCATGCTTCGAAATATTAACATGTGTTTTTTTCACTAACACAGTTAATTCCATCGACTTAACAGAAAAAAATTGCTAGCAAAATTACTTGGGAAAAAAAATTGTGAGTGCGACTTTCTTACTCCCTCTAGCCAGTCCGCTCTAAGTCCCATATCGCAAATCCAATGATTAAGGCAATCTAGCGATTCAGCCAGATGAAAGGCGTGGTTAAGTGCCGACGCTTTAAACTAAAGTGAAGAGAGGAGAAAAAAACGGTTGTTGTGGGTTGGAGAGAAGAACGTAGAAGGGCGAATTCGGACGACATGGAACATTAAGATACCACATACTGAGATGTCTATAATTCCCTTGTAAATAATCTACTGTAAATATTCCTTTTGTAAATAATTTAATGTTGAATATAAGTTCTAAAAATTTGTAAGGGTGTCAGCGTAAAATTTGTCTCTTAGTTTACTTCTGATTCTACAATAATAACATACAATTATAATAACAAAGCCTCTTTTAAAAAAGAATCATTTCACTTCGTTAAACATCTTATTTTGTTTCAATTACAAGGTACAACGATCTTAATTTGCAATTTCTCCAATAGTTAATTTTAATAAATTCTTAAAACCCTTTATAAAAATAAATGGTCTTAAGAATTTATTAGAATTAACTGTATAATTAATAATTAAATTTAAGCGTGTTATTTATGATAAAAAATATCACGCTTAAATTTAATTATTTCAGAGAGGGACAGGGAACCACAATGAATGGTGTAAAAATGAAAATATTTCAAGCCATTAAAGAGATTTATTTATATTCGCTACCCATTTTCTGCATATTCCCATATTTAAAGAAATGAAACAAAAATATTTCGTGTTTTGAATAAAGCCTCGATATTAAAAATGTTTGCTTTTAAACATTAACATATATTTCTTCATAAATAGTTCCAACTACTTTGCAGTTAATTGAATTAACGAAGAATTGTACGCAGAATTACTTAGGAATTTGAAAATTTTATAATAAATTTTTTTTCATAAAATAATTTGGGAAGTTGCTTACTTTTAGTAATCTAGATACCTAATGAAAAGGTATCACTTAGAAATTAAATTCTATTACGTATCAGTTTTTTACTTAGATCCTTACATAATTATGCAAATTAAAATTCGAAAATTTTAATATCTATAAGTAGAAATATTTGTTTTAAGTTTCAATTATGAAAATTCGGTACAAACCTTTTTGAAAAATTTGCAAAATAATGATATGTATTTTGCTCATAAATGGCATCCAATTTGCATGTAACTACATTTTTGCGAATTTAATTAGGGTGGAAAGAATCGCTCTTAAACGGTATTAAATTTACGATTATGCTTTTTAAACTTACAGCGATGAAAAGTCTTTTAAACTAATGTTTGAATTTTCAACAGTATGGCTTATTACTAACTACGATCCCACCAGTGGCCGTGAGGTTCTGACTTCTCAACTGGTAGACGGCAGATGCTGGGTTCGAACCCAATCGGGGCCGTCGGCCTAACCGTTTGGAGTTTTCGTGGTTTTCTTCGAACCTTGCGTAAATACGGTTTAGGTTCCCTTAGAAAGACCCCCACGTAGGGCACTCCCCCCAGGGCTTATATCCCTAGCGTAGAGAATCGGCCTACACAAAATAAACCAAACTATTACTAACTACTGTGTAATTCATTTTAAGTTATAGATTTTTGCAGGAAATTTCGGACTGGCGAACGTGAATCTGCACTTTTACTACACAAGGTGGCGAGTGGTCAGGCAGAAACACTGCCAAACACAGAGGAGACCACTAAGAAAAATATTTACTAGAAAAATATTTAAAATACTGTAAATAGGTTAAAGAAAACAAATTTCCCTTTAACGAAACAAGGTAGAACCCGTCAAATTTTGACGAAAGAAAATGTTTAAGAAGGAACTGTTTCATTGACTTATAATAAACCTATTAGTTATAGTAAAAAATGCATTTTATATTGGTAAGTCTAAATCTTAAACAAACGGTATTTAACGTCAAATTAACAAAATACTATTTCTATAAAACTCAGTTGTAGAAATTGTTAAAACTAAATTTTCATCGTACATGTAAGCAGTGAAAAATAATAAAGATCTGTTATTATTTTAAAGTTATCAATTAAGGTTCTTATGTTAGTATTCCAAAGTGAAAAAAAAGCAAAATTTATTCAACTTTGACACAAGCATAGAATTTTTTACCCGTGATAGCTAAACCAGCATCATTTTCACCACATCAAAATTACAAATGCACATTTCGTATCTATATTCACCTTTTCAAAAAAAAAAAAAAAAAAAAAAAAAAAAAAAAAAAAAAAATGGCATTTTATATTGATCATTTTGATTTAAAACTTGAAGTCTCAATGCTTTTAGCTGAAAGAAATGTTTTACTGCTGATATTTTTCTTCGTGAAAAAGAATTTTGTATATGTAAATGTAAAATTCACCGGATTTTATAACAGAAAATATTTAAATTTCACTTTTTTTTAATGAGAAAACAGCAACATAAAGATACAGTAATCAATTTTTTCCTTTTTTCCTTTGCCTGGCCTTTAATAGAAATGGAGTACTCCTGTTGCCACGATTAAAAAAGCACAAAAAAATTAATATTTCAAAAACAAATTAAGATACAGATTTCAAACAAATTTCATTTGAAAGTACATTTTTTTCTTTACACGATGATGTAAAAATTGAAAGTATGCGATATTCAGAAGTTTAAAAATTGGTAGTAACAAAAATTGCAATACGAAAATTTCATTTAAAATTTGAGTGTTGCAATTCGCGAAATGACTTATGCGTTACGCACAGATACGTTTGGCCTTTATAATATAGATACTGGTATTTAACACATATTTTTAAAGTGTATTTCCATCATTACTGGCTACCTTGACCTGATGATACCTTGACCTACCTTGACCCTACCTTGATGCATATAAAAATTTAGTTCAGCTACGCTATACATATCACAGTAAAAAATCTCCTTCTGCAGTTTCTGCTACACTGTTAAAAATCTTCTCCTAGTTTTAACCAAATTTTGGTGCTCAATAGCTGCCACTGTAAGATGGTGAAGTCTTGAACCAATATTTGGAGCTTCTTTTGAAGCATAGTTCCAAGAGTTGGAATGAGCTTGAAATAGGAAGATCCAAATTTTGGTACGAGATTTTAACATCTTATGCTGGCAGCTACAGAGCACCAAAATTTGGTTCAAACTGCACAAAATTTTTAACTGTGTAATGAAGAGAATTGTGCGTGACAATTTAAAGCTGCCCTGTATATGAGGAATAGAATTGATACACAATGAGCAACATACAAACAGTTAGTTTAATTTAAAAGCGCGTACCGAAATTGAAAACGCACTTTTAGTAGTTATTACTTAAAGACTGCAGCAACCGTTTTTCTTTGAGTGTCGCTGTAAACCAACAATAAATGTTATGAATGCCTTTTTTTATAGTAATCATCTTGTAATGAAATTCTGTGGTTTATATCAATTTCAGTACATTTGAAATAGCGCAAAGTTATTAAAATACACAGCAAACGATTTTTCCCCATTGACCATAATATAACGGAATTTTTTTTTTTTTGAGTACGTCTTTAAATGAATTAAAAATGCCGGACATTTCATATTCAATATCGAATATGCCATGCTAAAAATCATTAATATATCAATTGTATGACCGAGTATATTTACAGGAGTTATCCACTTAATTGATTTCGTCGTACGGACAAGAAGAGTTTGCCTGATCCATCGCTTAACCAATTTACTGACTAATATTTTTTAAATAAAACTTTCAAATAATGTCTATTTTTTTCGTGTCTTATAGATTATTTATTCTTTTATCATCGATTTTTCAAAACAGAAATTTTGGGCTAATACAATCTAAAAAATGCTCGGATTCAATTATACAAAATTGACAATAAAAAATTACTGGTGAGAATAATAAATCATGATTTGAAGTCATTTGCACATACGAGGTATGGGCAAATCACACGTTGGCAAAACATGTTGCTCGTATAACGTACGGGCTAATTAGGAAATCAGTTAAAGTATTTTAACACTGCTAAATGTTTTACAGACAATTTTTAATTATTAACCTGAAGAATTATTCAGACTAAATATTTTAGCTTAAAAAAAGTGGTGTTTTCTCCATTTTTTCGTTTTACTGTATTTAAAAAATAAAAGAATTAGTTAAGTGTTACAACGCGAACAGACGAACAGAAAAACTAAATTCATAAACACTTTTTAATTACACGGCAAAAAATTAAAAGTATAGCTAAAACTTTTGTCCAAAAACAGCAGTTATCGAAACCCTTCCAAATTATTTTTATCTTTATCAAATTCCACATTTTCAGGTTCAGAAAGGGTATATTTTAATTTTCTTACTGCTCCTTATTTATGCGAACAAAATGCAAGAATGCAGTAAGAAGAAAAATTTCATCTAGAAATAAATGAATGTTAATAAAGCCAGAGCGTAAATCATAAAATAATAAGCTCGGGCTTTCAGCGACATGAATGAAAAGGTACATAAAAAGTGTTAAACAAGGAAAATAGAAATATGGGCGAGAAATAGCTAAAGAAAATAAACTGAAAATACGCATGTAAGATTTTTTTTTTAAATAAATGATTTTTTGAAAATGTGCCTTGAAGCAATTATTTTATTTTTAGAAATGAAACGAGGTTTTGTTTCATCGGTACACGGAATCTTCATTCTTAGGTTGTTATCGAAATTTTTATATTTTTCATTATTCTACAAAAAGAAACAATTTTGATGTTTTAATAGAATCATTTTTACTTTTATCTAAAATTATCAAATGCCTATCTAGTGAATAAAAGTCTTATTAAGAGCTTATTCCGCCATGTTCAAATGGATATTTATTTATCTCTTATTATTATTAAGAATTTAAGTTCTTTAACTTATTGACACGTGGAACATAAAATGATTAATATATTTTAGTTTTTAATTATCGGCCTAAAAATAGAGCTAAAAGTTTATTTACCCAAAAAGTTATCGTGCTGGAAGGTTTAAAAGTAATATAAGTTAAGCACTACAGGTGTGCTTAACATAGTATGTTATCAATAGATATCATAGATAAATTATCAATATCGAATACATTTTATGGTAAGTAACATTAACATACATCATTTGTATGACTGAGTATACTTACAGGAGTTAAAGCACGAACAAACGGATAGACAAAATTGAATTCATAAAGACATTTCAACTATGTTGCAAAATGTTAAAATTATAGCTAAAACTCTTGTCCAAGAACAGCAGTTATCCCAACCCTTACAAATTATTTTTATCTTTATCAAATTCCACATTTCCAGTTTCAGAAAGCACATATTTTAATTTTCTTACTGCTCGTTATTTATACGAACGAAATGCAAGAATGCGGTGAAATACAAATAAAGAAAAATTACTTCAAGAAAGAAGTGAATGTTAATAAAGCCGGGACGTAAATCATAAAATATAAAGTTATCTAAAAATATAAAGTTAAAAGATTATGGTGCTAAATTATTATTGAACTAAAATATTACATACTGGAAGGTTTTAAATTAACATATTTTAAGCACTGCGGGTGTGTAATATATTTTATTTTGCTTTTATTTTTTCGAAATGTGTTTTTTATTGCTTTGGTACACTTTTCTAAAATTTTATTTTAAGTAAGGAGTAGAAACTTTCAAAAATTGTTTAACTAATTCGTTTCTAAAAAATAATGGTGTTTTTCCCATATTTTCAATTTATTGTGTGTAAAAAAAGTGTCAATTAAGTGGTTAAAGCGCTAACAGAGAGACAGATAAACTGAATTCATAAGCACTTTTGAACTACGTTGCAAATTGTTAATTTTTTTTTTTTGTCCCAAACCAGCAGTTACCGCAGCCCTTCCAATTTTTTTTATCTTCATCAAATTCCACATTTCGAGGTTCAGAAAGTACATATTTTAATTTTCTTACTGCTCGTTAGTTATACGAACGAAATGCAAGAATGCAATTAAACACAAATAAAGAAAAATTACTCCAAGAAAGAAGTGAATGTTAATAAAGTCGGGACGTAAATCATAAAATAATAAGCTCGGGCTTTCCACGACATAAGTGGAAAGATATGTTAAAGAGTGCTAAATTGGAAAAATAGAAATATGGGCGAGAAATAGCTAAAGAAAATCAACTAAAATACGCGTGTAAGATTTCTTTCTTTGGGAATATATGATTTTTTGAAAATGCGCTTTGAAGCAATTATATTATAATTAGAAATGAAATGAAACTTTGTTTTGTGTAACTTTGTAACATCGGCTCCCGGAGTCTTCATTATTATGTTTTTATCGAAAGTTTTATATTTTTCTACTTTACGAAAGGGAACAATTTTGATGTTTTAAAATCATTATTTCTTTTATCTAAAATTATCAAATGGTTGTCTAGTAACAAAATTAAAAAAAAAAAAATCTTTGACCGTGCTCAAATGGTATTAATGTTCGGTCAGTTAAGACCACATGGAACATAAAATGGTTAATTTTTTTTTCAGTTTTTAACTATTGGTATAAAAAAAATTCTCAAAGATTATGGTAGTACATGATTATAGACCTAAAATATTATCGTGCTGGAAGGTTTAAAAATAATATATGTTAAGCATTGGGTGTGTAATATATTTTTCTTTGCTCTTTTTTTCGAGTTGTTTGTTTCTGAGTATTTTTAATTTTATTTCTTTTAAGCCAAAATGAAAAAAAAAAGCTTCTTTTCGTTCTCAAAGAATATGTTTTCTGGCCCTAAAACAAATTTTAATAGGATATTTTCAATAGTTTTCTAAAAAAGTGTTCGAACCTACATATTGTTAATTAAATGTGTTAAATGTTAATTAGTTCTTTAAAATTAATTTATGCATGAAATTAATTTCTTTTGATCTATAAGGTCACTGTGCCTGAATGCGATTACCCTAAATGCGATAATGTTAGTTTACTTGAAATCTTAACTTTCACACTCCCGCGACCGGATATATCCGTTCACTAAGCTGCAAGTTTCATTGCAGTTGAAGCTTTATTTAAATTATTATAATTCGACAAATATTATCCAGTTTTAAGAAGTTAAGTTATGATTGATACTTTCAAGGCTTATAAGCATATACGTAACAAAAAAATTATACCATGATAGAAAATCTCTGTTTTAATAACATTTGAAATAAATTGCAGAGAAAAAAATATTACAATTTTGATCCTTTTGCTGGTAGGTCAAAGGGGTTAATGCAAAAATCATACCTAAATATTACATGATGAGATATCGATGTTAAAGAAGAAAACCCGAAATATTTTTGCGTTTAGCAATATAAAAATTCCCATTACAACGACGTCATTCATTTTACAGTGCTCCGATATTTTGTAAATGCAGTAAAAAATCCAAAAATTGATTCAAGTTGTTTTTCTGTTAACTTGTAAGATGAAATAAAATAACAGACTCATGGCTACAATGTGTGTTTCATTTACCATTAAAGTTACCTCGGGGAAATGCTAAAAAATTTCAGATTTGAGTTTAAACGTTTTCTGCGCATTTAGGCAATTCCTTTCCTTAGGAGATCTATTTGCGAAAAAGACAATGTCCTAAATGCGCAGAAACTTTTAACATAGTAAATAAGGTTATTTTACATGGTATTTTCATAAATTGCATTTAAATTACGTTTAGAGCAGAAATTATGTTTAAATATTCTATTTTGAGTCAATAAAAAAGAATTTCAACATAACTCTTTAATTGTGATTTCTTTTACCGCATACTTCATTCATCATCATATTCATTGCATTTGAAATTATCAAATTAGAAAATACTCATCTTCAAAGCTTTTAATTAAAAAAAATTAATGCATTTGTCACCAATGTATGTGATCATTTCACAAGAAGCTTACAGACTTTTCAGAGGAGGATCAAGAATAACTTAAAAAAGTTGAGATAAGAACCTTTCCTATGTTTATTAAGATATTTATTATTTATTATCTCATACCACTCCCAGTAAATTAAATTCAGCAAAATGAAGTTTCACAGATTGCGAGTGATTTTTACATAGAAAAATGAAAAAATAATTGCTTTTTGAAAAATCAAACCTTTACGGCACCGATAGAATTTTAGTGAAATGAACATCCTGTTATCACGTAACTATTTTATGTTTATGCTGTTTATGCTGCATTATATTTTAAACCGGAACATAAAATTTATTATTATAAAAAGAAAATTCTTAGCAGTTAAAATATATGAAAATAGGTCATAAATTTTATGACTATATCATGGAAAAGTCTGCAATCTAATGATTTTATGGTTTATCTAATATAAAACTCTAAATGTAAGCGTTAGGTTAAAGTATATAAACATTTATACATTAAACTAGTTGTTATCACATAAAATTCACCATTCAAAAATTTAATAATTTTGTGTTTCAGAAGCATATAATGTTTTATACGAAATAGTGTTTGATAAATTTAAATAGTCAAAATAAACTCGAGATAAATGTAGCCCATTACATATGTTATATTTTTTATTTATTTTCATAGATTTGCCTAATGACGATTAAATAGATGCTATGGCATAATGAATTTCTAAATTGAAGTCTGGTATCTTCATATCTAAAAAAAAAAAAAAAAAAAAAAAAAAAGGTAACTAACGCGGTCACCGCCGCTGACAATGAATTTTGTGATTGGATTACTTTTTGTTAATATTAAGCGAGCTGAGAGATTCTTTATTAATATAGTTGAGTTGAGAGGTTCTTTGCTTGTATTGAGATTAACGTAATTTACTGTGTATAGTTCACGGATCAAACATTTTTTTTTCAACCCAGAAATTTTATTTAGTTAATGAAGCCAAAAATTTACCATGATCTAAGCTGTTACAATTTGCTTCAAAAATTTTCTGTGTCGAAAAACGATTGTTGATCCGCGGATTATAAGCCGGAAATTACGGTATATTATTTTAGTAAGAATGTTTATTTACGCAAGGGCCCAATGGATCCGGGTGGTAATTCGTGTATAGTCCTTTGTTTCGTTACCAAAAGTGCTAATTGCTGTTATAAACCAACCGGTTCACTGAATCCGGCAGGTAATTCTTGTGTATATTGAACAGTCGGCTCTCGTTAATTCGAACTCGACGGGACCACAAGAAATGTTTGAATTATCCGAAGTTCGAATTATGGAAAGTATGAAATGAGAAAATGTTTAATGTGGTATTATTACAAAGGAATTAATGTTTCAGTGTTTTTTTTATTTATTATGTTTGTTATCATCAGAATGTGACTTAATATTAAATTATAATGTATAAATACATGAACTAATTAAAATATTAGAAACAAGCACAATGGAAGATAATTTTGAAGCGTCACTGATGAGCAAACGGGGCACTTAGAAAGTGGATATAAAATGCATGGGATTATATGTATACTCGTTCGGAACAATTTTCACAAAAATCAAAGAAAGAAAATTATTGAAATGATCTGAAATCCGTGAGAAAGAAAGGAAGAATGAAAAATCGGAATTCTCGTTAGTTCGAATTAAACGATCTCAAGAGAAAATGAGTTCGAATTAATGAAAAAGTTTAGCGTTATTCTGCCATTGAAAATTTCGGGACTTCATGTTTAGTTCGAATTAAGCGAAGATTCGAATTATCCGATTTCGAATTAACGAGAGTTGACTGTATATAATTCGGGTATTATTGACAATTCCTTTGTTTTGGGGATCAAAGAATTAATTGTGCTTTTAAATCAATTGCTTCAATTTTAATTTAGCACAGTTTCTTTGCTTCATATGTCGTATTATAATATTATAAATCATTTTCATAATTCATTAAAATGCATATGTAAGTAAAATGGTGCTTTTTAAAACATTTACCAGGAAACTCAATTGCAGTATCATCCATCAGTCGTGTGCCATTCCGTGTCAAAGCTAAGAATTATTATTAAATTAGCATTGATTCTAAGGTGTTTTAGCACGGAGTAAACCCGACAGCCCTTTTAGTTTATTTTATACACCCAGCGGATCTTTTCAACCATTTCGATGTGTCCGTTGACCCTTTTTAATATTTCCTATGTGCCCCATGGCAATTCAATTGATTTTGAGAAAATATCTTAAATCCAGCTACTAATGGGCTTTTCTTTAGAATAGTGTTCCCTTTTTGAAAAAAAAATGTTTATATATTTTTAGAATAGGGTTCCTTCTTTGAAAAATTTCCCCGTTGGTCCTTTTATTATAGAGTCAACATTATAAATGTATATGCTAGTTTTCGAATCTGGAAACAATTAACCATTTGTATTATTCGACAGCTATCGTAAAAAAGTTTTTGGCAGAAAATTTAAAGGAATAATTGCTTTTTGGAAAATCAAAACTTTACGGCGCCGATTGAATTTTAGTGAAATGAACTTTCTTTTATCAGTAACCATTTTATGTTTATGCTATTTATGCTGCATTACATTTTAAAACGGAACATAAAATGTGTTACTATAAAAATAAAATTCTTAGCAGTTAAAATTTATGAAAATAGGCCATAAATTTTATGACTATATCATGGAAAAGTCTGCAGTCCAATGACTTTATGTTTTATCTAATATGCACTTTAAATGTAAGCGTTAGATTAAAGCGTATCAACATTTCTGCATTAAACTGTTTGTTATCATATAAAAATAAAGTGTTAAATATTCTAGTTGCCGTTCAAAAACTTAAAAATGGTGTGTTTTAGAAACATATAACATTTATATGAAATAGTGTTTGATAAACTTAAATGGGGAAAACAAATGCAAATTAAATATAGGCCATTATATATGTTATATTTTTTATTCATTTTCATAGATTTACCTAATGACGATTAAATAATTGCTGTAGCACAAAGAATTTCTAGAATGAAGTATGGTATCCCCCAATTCTTAAAAAAGTAACTAATGCTGTCACCGCCGCGGACAATAAATTTTTTATTACTAAAGTTCCTTTTTTTTTTTTTTTTTTTTTTTTTTTTTTTAAATATAAAGGGAGTTGAGAGATTTTTTGTTAATATGATTCAGTTGAGATGTTTGTTCATATTAAAATTATATTATTTTAGTAAGTATCTTTTTTTTACGCAAAGGCCCAATGGATCCGGTTGGTCATTCTTGTGCAGTCCTTTGTTTCGTTATCCAGAGAGCTAATTGAGCTAAAAATCAATTGATTAAATCTGATTTACATAGTTTCTTTATATCACATGTCAGTTTAAAAGTATTACAATTGACTTTCAAAATTTACCTATATACGTATGTATATTGTAGTTTTCAAATCTGAAACTTAATTAATCATTTGCAATTTTTGACACCTACAGCAAAAATTTTTGAAACAGAAAATTGAAAAAAATAGTTACTTTTTAAAAAATCAAACCGTTTTGCGGCAAACGACTGAATTTTAGTGAAATGAATACTCTTTTATCACGTAGCTATTTTAGGTTTATTCTATTTATGCTGCATTATATTTTAAAACGGAACATAAAATTTATTATTATAAAAAGAAAATTCCTAGCAGCTAAAATTTATGAAAATAGGCCATAAATTTTATGACTATATCATGAAAAAGTCTGCAATTCAACGATTTTATGGTTTATCTAATATAAAACTTTAAAAGTAAGCGTTAGATTAAAGTATATAAACATATTTACATTAAACTGATTGTTATCATATGAAAATAAAGCATTTGATATTCTAATTGCCACTAAAAAAATTAATAATTCTATGTTTCAGAGACCTATAGTGTTTTATATGAAATAGTGCTTGATAAATTTAAATAATGAAAAGAAATGCGAGGCAAAAATGTAGCGCAAAACACATGTTTATATTTTTTATTTGTTTTTATAGATTTACATAATAACGATTCAATGAATGCTATAGCATAATAAATTTTACATTGAAGTATGGTAGTTGTAAAAAGGTAAATTTGTAAGTGATAATTCTTTCTGTAATCACAAATAAAGCACTTATAATCTATATCTGTGTTTGCAAAGTCCCTAGTCACAGTTGGATGTAGCAATCTCAAAACTTTCTTCTATTACATACATGTAAACATCTAAAAATTTAATATCACAATGCCAAGATTAAATGACAATCTATGCCCATCATAAGGATGTTAAAAATATGAAATTCTGGGCATTAGTTCTTGAGACATGACTATTGCCAAAAATCTCCAAAATTCAGCAAAGCGGCGTCACTTGTAGGGTGATTGACACCAAAATGTAAACAAAATCCATTCGTGTCAAGAATTTACTAAATATCTAAAGTTTGATGCAAATCCGTGCATTAGTTCTCGAGATAGAGCTGTTACAGAAATCACAACAAATGAAGCATAAAAGCGCCATTTGTAGAGCTATTTACAACAAAATATAAACAGTATCAATTCATATTAAGGACTAATCAAATTTGAAGTTTGGTGGAAATACATGCATTCATTCTTGAGATAG
Organism: Maratus speculifer; assembly: GCA_964019185.1. Classification (NCBI taxonomy): domain Eukaryota; kingdom Metazoa; phylum Arthropoda; class Arachnida; order Araneae; family Salticidae; genus Maratus; species Maratus speculifer. The sequence goes on along the minus strand of OZ025295.1, from coordinate 118,436,789 downwards.
AGGCGCTGCCAAAATCTTTAAAAATGCAACGTAGAAGTGCCACTTATTGAACAATCTACAACAAAACGAAAAAAAGCCAATTTATGGCGAGAACTAACTGCCACTAGTTTGAAAAAAGTTGATGAAGTTTGAGAAAATTATGTGCGTTAATTCTCAAGGTAGAACTATTGCGAAAATCGCACAAAATCTGTTGAGTGATTTACACCAAAATATGAAAACCGTCTTTTCTTGTCAAGGACTAACCGAATCTAAAGGTTCATGAAAATTCGTGCATTAGTTTTGGAGATTAAGGGATTGCAGAAATCTTAAATAATGCTGCGTAGCAGTATCACCTATCATGCGATTTACATTAAATCGTAAACACACCTCAATTCATGTCAAAGAAGCTCATAACTGAATCTGAAGTTTGATGAAGTTCCGTGCATTAATTCTGTAGTTAGAGCTATTACATAAATTAAATAAATAAAAGACAGCATAGTAGAGCCACATGTTGAGCAATTCGCACCAAAAACAAATCAGCACCAATTCATATCAAAGACTTATTTTTTATAATTTTTTATTAAATCCCGCACATTACTCCTTGAGATAGAGCGCCCACAAAATTTATTTCTCATACAGATGGAGAAAGTCAAAGGTTCACAGATTCAAAAACTGACAGACGGAATTTTGTTAAAACATGTTTTCCTGATTCTCTGAACTTTAAAACGTATAAACCCGTCGAAAACCGGAATTCTAAATTTTTTATGAATTTAGTACTTTCTTTTTGGGGTACACGACATTTCGGTCCCGCCACTTCGGTCCCGCCGTTTCGGTCCCGCGACATTTCGGTCCCGCGACATTTCGGTCCCTGGCCATTTCCGTCCCGAGACATTTCGGTCCCGAGACATTTCGGTCCCGAGACAATTCGGTCCCAAGACATTTCGGACCCTTAGTAACTTTGGTCCCTTGCCATTTTGGTCCTTAGTCATTTTAGTGCCTTGTTATTTCTTTGCTCGCTACCTTATAAGTTAGATTCTAATTGTTGTGGGCTTGCCAAATGGTATAAGTTCAACATTATTCGGGCCTTTATTCAATTTTTTTAATTCTCCCTCTCCTCCCTCCGCAAGTTTTATAAAAAGTTGAATATAAGAGTCCGAAAAATTTAAACTGTTCCCACTCGGGATAATGAAACCACAGGGATCTGAAAATTTCGTTTGATTAAACAATGTGATATAAGTTTCGAGTCTTTTGTTTTTAGTAGTATTATTATTAATCATAATAAATATTTTAAATTTTATTATCAATTATTAGTATCAGTATTTTATATAAACTTCTATAAATTATTATAAACTAAAAAGTATTTTATATATTCTGCCATAAATATTTTTTTGGCTGTTTACGTACATTTTTTAGAACCTTTAAATTAGCATTAATTAAATAATAACAAAACTGTTCTTAATTTTTTTTTCTTCCAATTAGTTTAATAATAAATGTCTTTAATAATTCAATTCGACAATTATAAGTTATAATATATACACATTTTTTCAAATCACCCATCTACACCCTCTTCTTTGATAATTCAGAAATGAGATATATTTTTTGAAGAACAATATTTTATTTTTCTTATTATTTTTATAATACAAAGTTGCATCTTATAAATTTGTTTTCATAAACTACTTTCCATTATGAACATTGCAAAATCAATTGTGATTTCGTAACTGGGCATGCTATGAAAAAAATTTGTTTTTAAAAAATTGCCTCCGCCATCTTTTTTTTTTTTTTTTTTTTTTTATAATAATAGTATTTATTGATAGCCTTTTTTAACAGTCTTCTCACGTCATGAAGATAATTTTTGTGAGTGAATTTTATTGAAACTGGGCCTATTTCATTCTAATAAGATGATTCTTCTTTTTACATAAAATTAGTATAATAATATTTTAAAATATAATAATATAAATATTATATTTAAATATAATAATATAAATATTATACATAAAATATAATCTATAATTTAATAAAATATCTTAAAATGTAATATAATAATATTTTAAATAATTTTATTTTCAATTTTTAAGTGACAAAACTAAGTTTTTATTTATTTATTTATTTATTTGTATTACCTTTTCGCTCCTACTTTCCCAGAAAAAAAATTCTTACTTTAGTTTTATTTTTAACTATACTAATTGTTTTAAATTTTTGCAATTTTAAATATACAATAAATAAATAAGTAAAAGATAATTTTCAGTTTAGAACTACTAGGAAATATAATGATGTATTGAATATAAAATGGATTATGTACTGAGTTCATTTTAAAGAAAAATTCATTACGTAAATTAATAATGTTCTTAATTAATAAAGATATTTAATAAAATATTAATTTGATTTTTATATTAAAATTACTAACTGTTATGAGAATTAGGATTACCAATTATCATTAGTATTACCAATTATGATTAAGATTACCATACAAAATTTGTGTGAATTATAATATTTTGGATAAGTGTTATACGTGTGTGCGGTTTTCGGGCACTTATAATCGCATTATACTAAAATTTTATGGCCTTCAGTTTAAAAACTCTGCAACGTTCCCTATAAATTTTAGTCTTATTTCACAAAATTTCAGTTTGCAGGAGAAGGGAGCGAAATGTCTTGGGACCAAAACGGATAGGGACCGAAATGTCTTGGGACCGAAATGTCTCGGAACCGAAACGACGGTACCGAAATGGCGGGACCGAAACGTCCTGTTTCCTTCTTTTCGTAACGATAGAAGAAAGTAAAAATAATTAAAAAACAAGTCGGATGTAACAATCCCAAACTTTTATTCGTACATTTAATATTTCAAAATTCGGAGCCACAGTGCCAAAATTAAATGACAACCTATGCCCATCGTGAGGATTCTAAAGGCATGAAATTTCATGCATTAGTTACTGAAATAGGACTATTGTGGTTACCGAAAAAATGCAATATAAAAACATCACCTATTAAGTGATTTAAGCCAAAACATAATCAGCAATAATATTTATCAAGGTATATCTGAATCTGATGTTTGATGAAAATTCGTGAATTAGTTCTAGAGATACGTCCAAAAGAAGCATCTTAAACTTAGATACATATTGACTCAATTAGAATTTTGGACACTGAATTGACTGAATCTGAAAGTAATGACATTACAGATGACTGAAAAATCCACAATCATTATATTTTAACACTTTTTTTTTTTTTTTTTTTGCTTCTGTTACCAGGAAACACTCTTAATTGTGTATTAGATATGTTTCGCTCGAACTTGATAGTAATTTGTAATTCAGACACAATGTTTATTTTAATGTACAGGTACACTTAGATTTTAATTAATACATTTATTTTGACTTGTTTAATTTTTTCCAGAATATATAATTCTACTCTTTTAATACGAATCTACTTAGTTTGTATATTTAGTACATGCATACATCTGACTTATGTGCTTGATGCTAAATACCTGGTAATGTGCCGCCGTCGATATAAAGAAGGGATAGAATCAAGGAAGTACAAAGCATTTGAAAATTTATTTATCTGCGAACTTCACAAACAGTGTTCTATGGACTTGGGGTTATTTCTTCTAATTTATATCAGCAGTAGTGTGTTATTCGTCTTCGTCTTGTCAAGCTGGCAAAAATAACAAGTTGGAAATTGCACGTGAAACGTAGCAAATGAGGTTCGTTCGTATGATAACGGAGTTTTAAAAATATTCAGATCTTGCTGCTATAGTAGATAGTATTTCAGATATAGTATAATGGTCGAAATCTTGTTTGTGTTCTTGTAAATATACAGGAAGAAACTTTTATTACACCGCAGCAACGTATATCATATTCATAAAAATTGAAATAGTTTAATATAATTACACACGCCACAAACAATGTTTTCCAGTAGAGAATTATGTAGTGGGATACTTTTATGTGGCTCTGTAATTTAATAATAAATATTTTTTGCATCACAGATTATACAGAATGTATATTTTTAATGTATATATATACTTCATAGGTTCATGTATTCTATTATATTCGAATGAGTGTAACACCATTAAAACGCATTTGAAACATTTTCCCCTATTGACTGTAATGTAACGGTATACTTTTGATTGTCCCTGTAATTGATCTATGCATCCAATTTTCATAAAATTTGAAATGACTCTACAAAGTTATGTAATAATTATATATTTTAAATTTCAAACGATTTAAATGCATTGGAAACTTTTTCCCCATTTACCGTAGTGTAATGGAATACTTTTGATTTTTCCTGTAATTGATCTATGCATCCGCTTTTCATAACATTTCAAATGAATCGACAAAATTATGTAATAATTATATATTTTAAATTTCAAATGAATCGGTTGGGTAGTTTTTGCGTTGTTATATGCAGACAGACGGACTGAACGACAACTATAGGTGCTAAATATTTACATATTCACAAACGCACCTAAAAAGCATGGCAGCCCGATTATAGAAGATAGTTACATTGCATTCGTAATAACAACATTAAATTGCCCGTAACCGGGCAGTTTTTTTTAAAACAGGATATATTACCATGTTTTTAAAAAACGAGAAGCCTGAACGGGGGATTTCAATTATAGGTCACCGGGGTAAGAGCCCCCTAGTAAATAAATATTAGGTACATAAGGTTCCATTTCATGTCTTAGGTATGTAATATTTTATTTCACATTGTGATTTTTGAAGTTCATCAAATGTTACAGACTGGAATGAATGTTTACTGATATAATGAGAATAAATTGTGAAAGTAGTAAACTTTATTTTTAGGTGCGTTCGTAATTATGTAAATACGTAGCACCTATAGTTGTCGTTCAGTCCGTCCTTCTGTTCGTCTGTTTGTCCGTTCGTCCGTCCATCTGTCTGTTCGCATATAACAACACAAAAACTATCCAACCGAATCGTTTGAAATTTAAAATATATAATTACTACATAATTTTGTCGAGGACAATCAAAAGTATTCCGTAACATTACGGTTAATGGGGAAAAAGTTTCAAATGCATTTTAGTCGTTTGAAATTTGAAATACATAATTATTACATAATTTTGTTGAGTCATTTCAAATACTATGAAAATCGGATGTACAGATCAATAACAGGGACAATCAAAAGTATTCCGTTACATTACGGTGAATGGGAAAAATGTTTTAAATGTATTTTAATGGTGTTACAGTCATTCGAACATAATAACATTGATATGCATCTATAAAATATATATTATAATATGCATTTTGCGTAATATGTGGTGCAAAGAATAGGTGTTTTTAATTTACATGGCCACACAAAAGTATTCCATTACATAATGGTATAGGGAGAACATTGTTTAGTGCACATTTTAATTGTATATAACTAATTACAATTTTATGATATTGATATATGAGAGTGACATTTTCAAAACTTCGTTATCATAGGAACGCACCTTATTTGCTACGCTTCACGTGAAATTTCCAACTTGTTTAATTTAAAACAAAAGGAATAACCAGATTGTTTTATATGTTTCAAAGAGAGAAGTTTTCTAATGAAATATTAATAACTGCTTTTGAAAAAGACTTGCGAAAGAGCTCATATTATTTCTTTCTCGCTTTAACTATTAATTCAATTATATTTTTTCAAAACATAATTAAAATGTTTTCAGATTAATTTCTAAAACTTTATAATGATTAAATTTTTAAGCATATCATTAGCAAAATTTGATAAATTCATTTAATTAAAATAATTATTTTTTAAATTTTGGAAGTGATCAGATAATAACAAAAACTTTAAGATAAAACGAAAACTTTAATACTTAAATTACATGTAAATGACATAGTTCAAATTCTTTTTATTAACAAATTGACTATGTAAAAGATAATTATTTTAAATAGAATTTTAACATGTTTCAAATTTAATGTGTCATATATTCGAAGATGTCAGTCTTTACAATTTCACGAAAACGACATAAATTTAAATATTACTTGAGGATATACGATATGTACTCTCTATAACAAAAAATGCAAAATTCAGAGAAATTCGCTGATAATTGTACCGAAATTTATTTATTGCATAAAGTTCGAAGATAATATCACGGGCAAAACTAGAGTACAATAATCAATACAACATCATATGTATTTGTGTCGCAGCGTTGCTTTAGGTCTTTCTGTGATAGACTATGTGCTCTGGCTTGATATATAGGGATATAGAGGTCAGTGTTCTCGCTGACATTTGACCAACATTACTAATTTGGCTAATTAAAAATAAAAAACTGCACCAAATTAAAAAAGTATTAGCAAAATAGTTTCGATGTGTAGCACTAAAAAAGTTATCTTTAATCCTTTAATGTACACCCTTTTTTCAGTATGTTCTAAAATAACTTGTTTTTATAATCGCGGCAACGATTATATTAATCTAATTTCAACTATCCTCTACAAATATATTAAAAACATATTTATATGCATACGTATGAAAAACGAAAAAGAAAAGAAAGCGAAAGCAAAAGTTGAGCACTAGCAATTTGGAGAATCTAATAGCATGTTTACTCGCCAAATGAAGTATTTAGTAGCAATTTGGCGCAATGGCGAGCGACAGAGAGAACCCTGATAGAGGTTTTGAGTATTGCATAGAGGGATATAGTAATAGACTGATATAAAATAGAGAAATACATTCTTTTACTAAACGACTAAAATTAATTCTTATTTTTTGAAGTGTAACAGTATTTAGTATATATCCTGTAAAATGCCTAAAATTAATAAATTATTACGCGTAGAAAATTTTAATGATGAAAACAAGATCACATTTATAAATCTGAAAAGATAATATTTTCAAACACTTAAAAATTGAATAATATGGGGTTATTACAAAAGAATCACCGGGCTTCTGAAGCATTTATTTCGGAACATAATTGGGTTACAACAATGAGTTATACATGAAATTAAACCGAAAACATACAAGATTGACGTCCATACTAAAAATGTTCAATATGTACTCCTTGAGTGATACGGCAGCTGTCAAGGCGATAATTCAGTTTGCTCCACATTACACAGCATGGTCGTCTCGATGGTTGCGAATGCAGTCGTGATGCGGTTCTGCAACTCAGCAAAATTGAGATCAACCAATCCATCGTTGTGGGTTGGTAGTTTGCACTTATACGCCTTCCGGGAAACTCTCTGAACAGTTATAAGCAATTCACACTTCGAAAATTTTAGTACACAAAACGGTTTCTGCTGAATAGTCGCATTTTAAAAATTTCGCTCATGCAACAACCATGCAACCATAAGCGCATGAAACGTATGCAGCGCGAAACTTTAGTTAATGCCCTTTCGTTTGAGTTGTCATGGAAAGATATACGTTTCGTAATTTGCACTTAGTAATGTATCAAAACCCAATGATACATTTGTAATAACCCTGTATATTTACACGTCAACCTTAACCTCTTCAGACCTGAAGTACTCAAATGTGTACCTTCATTCTTTTCCTCATAAAAACTAAACTGTTCGATTTTTTTGCATTTTTAATTTACTTCTATACAGCTGAATGATGTTTTCTTTAAATCAAAATTAATAAATGTCAGCACTGATGAATATTACGTCATAAAGTAAATATTATTTTCATCCGAGTTTCGAAAATACCTTCAAGACATTGTGGCCAAGAAAGTAAGAAATACTCATGATTATTTAACTTAAATGCTTTACAATAAAAAAATTTAAGGATTTGCTAATCATTTACTTCTTTAAAGGCCTCAATTTTATTACTGCGAAAATTTATATTGCTTATAGATAAACTGATGTTTTAAGAGGATTTGTACCTTTATATCCATATTTTTAAACCTAAATTACGAGTCCCCTAAAGTATTGATTTTATGAAAATGACTCTTTCAGTCATCTATGGTGTCAATTCGATTATGCAAAAGCAATAAATATATATTTGTACAGTTATTTTATGCTCAGGTCTGAAGACGTTAAAGGAGAAAAAACTTTAAAATATTTAAATTATTACACGAAAGACTCATTTGATATGAAAATTACGAATTAATATTGTATTAATAATATACATTTAAAACAATTTTCTTATGGGCAATATTCATGTGATTTCACATTTGAAAGTACATTGTGTTAAAGTAAAGCCGCTGGCATATTTGTTTATATGTTACATCACTTGATGCAGCATAAAGGCAGTAAATTCAAGCACAAAAATATTTCTGTTTATTTTGTACGAATTTGATAAATACATATTCGAAAATTCTTAGATACATATTAATTAAAATAAAAATACATTTTAAAATTAACATCAAAATATGCTTCAGTGCCCATCAAAATAGACAAAAGAATTCTTGCATAAGCTATACGTTTTCCTGAAACTATCTAAAACTGGTACAAAACATATTAAAATATAAATTTAAGATTTCAAAATACAGTACTTTTCAATATCGGGATTCTGAATATTATTTATTTCCAAGCAGACAGAGACTTTTAAGCTCGAACGGAATGGAAGAATATTGTACAGATGGAGGACAAAATAATACGAACACCTGTGAAACAATAGAAAATCTTTATTAATATGCAGTTGAACAACCCTTTGACTAAAGTATAGATTTAATGCGACGTGGGATAGATGCAAAAAGGTCCTGGAGAATATTTAAAGGTATATTAAGCCATTCCTCCTGGAGAACGGTCTCTTATTCCGAAAAGTTGGATGAAGGATGAAATCGGGATCGAAATTTGGACCCTAAATATTCCCATAAATGTTCAATAATATTCAAATCCGGAGATTAAGAGTATTTCTTAAAAAGGTCTCCTTGCATTAGTCCTTTAAACATTTGTTTTTGTTTTTCTTTTTTTCAGATTGCTATTTCCGTTTGCCAATTCCTTTGTCAAAATTTCTCCAAACAACATATTTTTTCTACCTCAGGGGTTGCATTAATCTTTTTTGAGATATTTCTAATGTATTTTCCAATTGATTCTTGACTGGAATATTTGTCTCTAAGTCTTTTTCTCTAAAACTTTTTCTTGTACTTTTCAGAAGTTTGACGAGTCTTTAATAGTTTCTGTCTCAACCTTTCCAATTTTTTTCGCTAATTTTGCTCCATCCTTTCTTACTCGCCTATGACCAACTTTTTTTCTTCCATATGAATTAGTTTTGGAATTTTTTTCTGTCACTTGGAATAATTTACATTCAACTAAAGTAGTTTAAATAACCTCATTACTTTTTGCTGAGTTTTGCCTGGTAGTGAGACTGTTATTTTGGCTTATTTTGCTAGAACATCCTTTGCTTTTTGATGGCTATAACAGAGTTGCCAACCTCCGGCTTTTTTTAAAACATGAAAATGTACTTTGAACCAGAAAATTTATTTAATTAGATGTGTCAAGGATGAACTCAGAGGGTCAATTAAAATTTATTTAATTTCGCTGACTCAATAAATTTCTGGTTATAAGTGTAATTGTTTGATTTTTAAAAAGACGGAGATTGGCATGTCTGCTATAACCACAGGATTTCATCATGTTCAACTGATACGATATCTTCAGTAAGGTAAGAATCTTAGTGTTCAGTGATATTTTTCTTTTTTTTTTTGCACGACTATTTCTTTGATTTATCTTCCATCTTTCCTTTGAATTCTCTGACCTCTAGGAAATAATTTGGATACTGGCTTTATGTTTCCAACTGCTTTCTCATGCAATTTTTTCTGGTCATTCTTTCCTTTTTAGAGGTTTAGAAATATAAAAGATATTTTTATTAAGAACACTCATAAAAACCGTAAAAAAATATATTTTTATGAGATAGCAATGTTTTTAACTAAGCCGGTGAATAACTTTTTAAAACTGATAAATTATAATAATTACAAACGAGTTGAGTTTATGCTTGACAACCATGTAATCACCCTGCTTTGTCCTATGCCTTACATATGATAAGGGAATGACCACAGGGGAATGACAAAAATCAAGGTTAGCTTGTATAATATTTTAACTATATACACAAAATTAAATTGCACTTAAAGAAAAATTTAAAAACTTAATACAAATAAGGCTTAATCGTTGATTCAGCTTTCATTACAAAATTTAGGTAAATAAGAGAGACAGGGTAATGACAGCCAATAAAAATACTTACCAAGATGTAACTGGAAATCACCAAGTTTTACTTGTCCAGACTTAATGCTGCAAAAAATAACAATTTAAGATATCTCACTGATGATGCCATTGTTCACAGATGAAATTCTGGAGTAATATAAGTGTTGCCACAGCTGAGAATCATTATTTTCATTTTAAGACAGGGGAATGACAACAAAATCAAAGGACATTTTTTATTATTAAAAAAAAATACAAAAAATGAAAAGTTTTTTTTTTTTTGAAATTTGAGAATTCTATGACAATGTTTAATAATTTAACCAACAAAAGAATTACAAATATATTGGAATGGTCAGTCTTTGGGAGTACTTTTGTGTTAAGGTGGTGACACGGACACACAGGGGAATGACATTTTTACAACATAATTTTTTTTTAATAGCTTATATTTAATAACAACATATTTTATCTTGTTATATATACATAAAAAACATGTAATTAAAGTATTCTAGCATTTATTTAATTTTCATACAAATTTATTCATTATTTTTGTAGCAGGGACAAAAATATCGCTGTTTTGAGAAAATGACCCATAAGTCAATGTGCCGTGGTGTTTTTTTGGGCTTTTTATGATAAAATAGGTGATCTAGCGATGCATATACAGTAAAGGTTTTAAAAATTGGTTAGAGCGATGTAGTAAGCCAAATCAGCTGCAACCACAGTGCTATTCCGTTCACTGCAGTACAAGTTTCGCAATATCTTTCAGTAATCGATATTAGAAACATTTGATGACAGATTTGATCATGGAAGTTATAACATTATACAGTTTATTAATAGAAATATATTAATTTAATTTAATACAGTACACGTTACCATCCTTAGATATTGTGATAGTAATGCTTTAATAATAGCAACAAGCCTACCATTTTAGCTTGGATTCAACAGTAAACTATACATAAAAGTTATTTTGAATAATTTTAATTTATTTTCCAAAATTCTAATAATTTGGTCATTTTTTTTATTTACTCAAAGGTAAGGAAAATGAAATTAAATTATAAGATAATTAATTATATTATAAAATATCTGTGCAGGCGAGATTGACACAATCTCATCTCCAGAATGCATTACACTGCTCTACGAAAATAGCTGAACGATGTCTTAAAGTTGTAAAATTCAGCTATTATTTTTTTCTGATGAGATCTTTCGTGATCATCTCTGCCCAGATTTTTTTTTATTTACAGTGTAAATGTGTGCCTTTTACAAGAGCTTTTGTTGTTACAATTGCATAAAAAAGATCTGGATACCCTACAGTGTACCAGGATATAACAGAATACCCTAGGGGTACCTTAGGGCACCTCTAGGGGTGCAATTCTTGCCCCCTTAGGGGTGTCGCTCACGGGACAAGCGTTTAACACATAGGAGTGTATTATGCAACCTTTAGGTTTAACAGTGTAGTCTCATAGAAGATTTATAGTATTTTGACAGATTTTTTTTGTGTAAAATTAGGATGTATTTTTCGTCCTATGCTTTTGCTTACATTTGTCTATTTTGTAAAAGTAACAAGATTTACAAAATGAATCGATAGACAGAAATATATTAGATTAAGAATAATCAAACAATAACATCAAAATATTCATTTTGTATCAATATTAAAATGCAGAAAAATCTAATTCTAAATAGCATCCATCATCAGAATTTTGAAATGACTTATGTATACGTTTTCTGAGATAAAAGGAATTTATTGAATTACATCAAAGAGCATTTCGTTTAACCTATTATAGTTCAGGAAGTTGTTTTAACTAAGCATTTGCAAAACTTATCTTTATCTGTCACCTATCCTTTAATAATAACTAAACGATCTTGTATCAAAACGGATATTAAAGATAAAAATTCAATACAAAATGCAGTTCACAAAAGGATAAAGATTTATAATTTCTTACCACATATTATTAAATAAGTTCTCATGAGTTATTTTGTACTTAATTCCTCATTTGCTATGTCGGGAATTATAAATATAACTTAAAACAACAATTTTTGTGTCTACCGTATACATAGTAAATTTTAAAATATTCATTATCTTGTTAAACGACGAACTGGAAGTAATAAAGCAATTTTGTTTCTCAAACAAAATAATAAATCAATTTAACGAATCGTTGTAGTAGATAACGTTAGTTTCCTCTCGTTCTGTTTTCTTTTTACGGAAAGAAAAGCAATACAAATATTTTGATTGTAATTAGTGCTGTTGTTTTTAAAATTAATATTTTGTTTCAAGAAAATTTATAAACGTTAAATTTTGAAATAAATCATGCCATAACTTTTAAATTTAGTTAGTATGAAATTTATGTAATCTACTGATTATTTCAATCATTATATTATTTTCATTCTCTTGCTGTAAAACTTGTATACATTCGTGAAATTTTGAATTAGGAAATCTTAGAAATTGTTTCTGCACTCTCAAAAAAAACTTCCGTCTTTTCACAGAAAATGTACTGGCAGCACTGCTGCCAGAAATTGTCTGTAGATTGACGATTTTCCGTTTATTTTTTTCTCCGTCAAAAGAGGAAAAATATTCGTCACTTGAAAAAAATCAATGCGGAAGAGGTGGGGATGGAACTCACGACCCCAGCATTACAAGGCGGCCGCTTTTCCTCGGCGCCACGATTGCTCCTGAAGATTGTGCTTTAAAATAGAAGCGTTCGTTACATATGGGTGTGGTTTGGTGTATTTCGTTAAAAAACTTTTAATTTTGTAGTTAATCTCGGAAAGATTTCATCTTTAATGAAACTGTGGCTGGGTTTTTTACGCTTAGTATTAATATAGTATAAAAATGTGAATTTTAAATATATTACGTAGATTGTTAGAGAAAAAACATGGATGTTCTATTTTTATTTGATAACATGTTTTTAATAATATCATTTTTTTTTTTGCATTTTTTTAAATTAAAATATTTTTTAGCTGTGTTCACTTAAAGTATATTTTATATGCGAATATTTATCATAGAAATAACTTAGTATATTGAACTTTATTCAACTTATCCAACTTTGAATAACAGATTGTGAGAATTTTTGAACGAATAAAGAAAGTAATTGTTATTTATTTTTAAATTCGAAAATTTTTGTCTTTTAAAACTAAATTAGACATTTTAATCAATAGAATATTTTTGTTTTTCATTTTAAAAATAAATTTGAATTTATTACTAACAGACCCAATGCGCACGCGTGCTAGATATAAACGAAATCTTTTCCTCATTTTTCGACGTTCGGAATGAACTCACAGAACAAATATGCTTTTTGGGAGAACAGAAGTTATTTGTGAAAAAATAACGATAACTTAGTGTATATTGACGAATTTTTCTGACAGTGTGGCACATATACGTCTATAAATATTCTATATATTTGGGACTGCAAACTTTTAAAAAACACATGAAAATAAGTAAAAGGTATAATATTCAATGCTCATTTTTTGTATTAAAATATTAAAATATCTACGGAAAGCTGTAGCAAATCATTTTAAATCGAATGTAATATTTATACGGAAAATCTTGACTTTTACAGTTATCTTTTACTGTTAATGTATTATCTTTTTAGAATTTTTATTTTTCTTAATTTAAATATAAGGTTTTTGTTAAGAGTCTTTTTCTGTGCATCCGTAATTATGTAAATACATAGCACCTAGAGTAGTCGTTCTGTCCGTCCGTCTATCTGTCGTCTATCCACGTATAACAGAGCCAAAACTACCAAACCAAATCGTTTGAAATTTATATAAATTATTGCAGAATTGTATCGAATAATTTCAAATTTTATGAGAATCGGATGTATAGTTTAATTATAGGAACAATCAAAACCATTCCGTTACATTACGGCCAATGGAAAAAATAGTTTCAAGTGCACTTAAAAGATATTACACACTTTTGAACATAATAAAATTGATATGCATTACATACTAAAATATATATTATGTTGCAAATAATATTTGTTATCAATATACAGGGCCAAACAAAAGTATTCCATATCCTTATGTTATAAGGGGGAAATGTTTTGCGCTGTAATTTAATTATATTTAATTATTTCAAATTTTATGAAATTGATATACGTTGATGAGGTTTACTACAAGTTACCTGTCCTGTATAATAGAAAGTAGATAGTATTTACAAGTACACATAAAAGATTTCTGCTACTGTACAGTATTGAAAGTACTGTACACTATTACACCAAGATCTGAATAATTTTAAAACTTCGTTATAGTCTGAATGCACCTTATTTTCTACGTTTGACGTGCAATTTTAACTTGTTAACTGAACATTTGTGAAAGCTATCTTTAGTTGTAATCTATCTATTTATCAGAACTAAGCGAACTTGTATCAGAACGAATATTAAAGACAAAAATTCAATCAAAAGTACAGTTCACTAAAGAATAAAGATGTATAATTTCTTACCACACATTATTAAATAATAAGTTCTCAGAATTTATTTTGTACTTAATTCTTCATTCGCTATGACGGGAATCATAAATATAACTTAAAAGAACGAATTGTCTGTCTACCGTATACATAGTAAATTTTAAAATATTCATTATCTGGTTAAACGACGAAATGGAAGTGATAAAACAATTTTGTTTCTGAAACAGAATAATAAATCAATTTAATGAATCGTTGCAATAGATAACGTTTCTTTCCTCTCGTTCCGTTTTCTTTTTATGGAAGGAAAAGCGATACACACATTTTGATTTTAATTAGTGCTGCTGTTTTTGGAATTAACGTCTTGTTTCAAGCAAATTGATAAGTGTTAAGTTTTGAAATAAATCAAACTTTAAATTTTAAATTTAGGTACAATAAAATGTATGGAAACTACTGATCATTTTAATTATTCTATTAGTTTTTTTTCTTGGTGTATAACTTTTACATTCGTGAAATTTTGAATTACGAAAGTTTAGAAAATGTTCCTGGCACATATAGGTCTATTCTATATAATTGAGGTTGTAAGCAAAAATTTAGAAAACACATGAAAATAAATCAAAGGTATACTATTCAGTGCTAAATTTTTGTATTAAAGATATTAAAATATCTACCGTAAAAATGCAACAAAACATTTTAAATTGAATGTAATATTTGTAAGGAAAATCTTGATTAGTTATCTTTTACTGTTAATGTATAATCTTTTTAGTATTTTTATTTTTCTTAATTTAAATGTATGGTCTCTATTAAGAGTCTTTCTAGTTGCATTAATTATGTAAATACGTTGCGCATTTAGTGGTCGTTCAGTCCGTCCGTCAGTGCGTCTGTCGCTCTGTCCGCATGTAATGGAGCAAGAAATACCCAAAAAATCGTTTGAAATATATATAAATTGTTGCATAATTTTATCGAATCATTTAAAATTTTATGAAAATCGGATGCATAGTTTAATTACAGGGATAATCAAAAGTATTCCGTTACACTATGGCCAATGGGGAAAATAGTTTATAGTGCATTTAAATGATGTTACACTCTTTTGAACATAATGAAATTGATATGTATCTATGGAGTACACACTAAAATATTCATTCTGTACAATCTGTGTTGCAAATGATATTTGTTATTAATATACAGGGACACATAAAAGTATTTTATTACATTATTTACAGAATTTATTTATTACAGAAATTTATTTTGTGTATAAGAGGAAAAATGTTTATGAGTGTTTTATTTATATTAAACAATTGCACATTTCATGAAATTCATATACGTTGCTGAGGTTTACTACAAGTTAACTGTCCTAATAGAAAGCAGTTAATATTTACACTGATACACAAAAAATTTTAGCTACTGTACTGTATCCAAAGTACATTATTACTCCAATATCTGAATATTTTTAAAACTTTGTTCTAGTATGAACGCACCTCATTTGCTATATTTGACGTTGTTGATTCGATATTGACCAACTTGTTGACTAAGCATTTGTGAAAGTTAAATTTAGCTGTCACCTATACTTTAATAATAACTAAACGATCTTGCACCAAAACGGTTATTAAAGAAAAAAATTCAATCAAAAATGGAGTTCACAAAAGGATACGGATGTATAATTTCTTACCACATATTATTAAACAAAAAGTTCTAATAATTTATTTTGTACTTAATTCCTCATTTGCTATACCGGGAATCATAAATATAACTTAAAAGAACAAATTTTCTGTCTACCGTTATGCATAGTAAATTTTAAAATATTCATTATCTCGTTAAACGACGAACTGGAAGTGATAAAACAATTTTGTTTCTGAAACAGAACAATAAATTAATTTAATGAATCGTTGTTGCAGATAACGTTAGTTTCCTTTCGTTCTGTTTTCTTTTTACGAAAGGAAAAGTGATACACATATTTTGATTTTAATTAGTGCTGCTGCTTTTGGAATTAATGTCTTGTTTCAAGCAAATTGATAAGCGTTAAATTTTGAAATAAATCAAGCTTTAAATTTTAAATTTAGGCACAATAAAATGTAGTTAATCTACTGATTACTTCAATCTTTACATTATTTCATTATCTCACTATATCCCATATATGCTTGTGAAATTTTGAATTAGGAAATCTTAAAAATTGTTTGTGGCAGATACAGGTTTATAATTATTCTATATAATTCAGGCAATGTACAAAATTTTAGAAAACATATGAAAATAAATCAAAAGTATAATCTTATTTTTTGTATTAAAAAAACATTATGACATCTACCGGGAAAATATAGCAAATCATTTTAAATTGAATGTAATATTTGTACGAAAGACGTTTATTAGCTATCTTTTACTGATAATGTGTTATCATTTTATCATTTTTATTTTTTCTTAATTTAAATTTATGGTCTCTGTTAAGAGTGTTTTTCGGTTTCTTCG
This sequence comes from Maratus speculifer, assembly GCA_964019185.1. Taxonomy (NCBI): domain Eukaryota; kingdom Metazoa; phylum Arthropoda; class Arachnida; order Araneae; family Salticidae; genus Maratus; species Maratus speculifer. The sequence continues at coordinate 118,419,905 of OZ025295.1, read as the reverse complement.
TAATTATGTAAATACGCGGCACCTATAGTAATCGTTCAATTCGTCCGTCCGTCTGTCGATCTGTCCGCATATAACAGAACAGAAACTGCCCAAAAAATCATTTGAAATTTATATAAATTGTTGCATAATTTTATCAATTCACCTCAGATTTTATAAAAATCAGATGTATAGTTTAATTACAGGGGCAAAAATGTATTCAGCCATTATTATCCGGACATATTATTTACGGCCAATGGGAAAAAAAATCAGGTGCATTTAAATTATGTTACACTCTTTCGAACATAATAAAATTGATATGCATTTATGAAGTACTTACTAAAATATACATTCTGTACAATCTGTATAGCAAGTATTTTTTGTTATTAATATACAGAGCCATACAAAAGTATTCCATAACATTATGGTATGAGGGGGAAAATGTTTGTGGTGTGTTTTAATTATATGAAATTATTTCACATTTTAGGAAATTGGTATACGTTGCTGAGGTTTACTACAAATTAACTGTCCTGTATAATAGAAAGCAGTTAATATTTACACTGATACATAAAAAAAAATTTAGCTACTGTACTGTATCCGAAGTACACTATTACTCCAAAATCTGAATATTTTTAAAACATAGTATTAATTATAGTATTAATAGCACCTCATTTGCTATACTTGACAATTTCCAACTTGTTGACTAAGCATTTGTGAAAGTTACCTTTAGCTGTCACCTATACTTTAATAATAACTAAACGATCTTCTATCAAAACGAATATTAAAGAAAAAAATTCAATCAAAAATGCAGTTTACAAAAGGATAATGATGTATAATTTCTTACCACTTATTATTAAACAAAAAGTTCTCATAATTTATTTTGTACTTAATTCCTCATTTGCTATGCCGGGAATCATAAATATAACTTAAAACAACAAATTTTGTGCCTACCGTATACATAGTAAATTTTAAAATATTCATTATCTCGTTAAACGACGAACTGGAAGTGATAAAACAATTTTGTTTCTGAAACAGAACAATAAATCAATTTAATGAATCATTGTAGTAGATAACGTTAGTTTCCTTTCGTTCTGTATTCTTTTTACGGAAGGAAAAGCGATACACATATTTTGATTTTAATTAGTGCTGCTGCTTCTGGAATTAATGTCTTGTTTCAAGCAAATTGATAAACGTTAAATTTTGAAATAAATGAAGCTTTAAATTTTAAATTTATAGGTATAATGAAATTTATGGAATCTACTGATTATTTGATTTATTATGTTAACATTTTTTTTTCTTGGAAATTAGGAATTTTTAGAAAATATTTGTGGAAGATATATGTGTGTAAATAGTCTATACAGGGTGAGTCATAAATATCGAAACAATAGGCTATCTCCTTAAATATTGTCCCTAAACCCATACTTCCAATTGCAAAAATTCATAAAAAAGGGTGAAATGTTTTGATAAGATAAGTTGCAACTCCATGGGGGGGGGGGGGTCTATTTGAAAAATTACGAAAATTAACTTTTTATACGACCCCCGTAGGCTAAAAATTCCAATTAGGAAAACTTTCCTTATCCACTCCTGAATAATACACAAAAAGTTGCATCTTCATATCTTCAAAATTCGCGGAGTTATAACCGTTTGAATTATTCATCAGGTTTTAAGGGATTAGACACAAATTGAAATGCGTGCAATTCAAAAGACAGTGTTACTTTAAAAGTTATAGGAAATGCGTAAAAAATCTATCTTTTAAGTTAGAATTTTGATTTTTTTTCTTTTTTTTTGTGATGGTTAGCCATATAATTTGCTAAGAAAATCGCATCCTAAAATTTATCATAAAATTTATAAAAAATTGATATGATTAGTACTGTTTTAAATGGGATAATTAAAAATCTTTATAACTCCAAAAATTATTTATGGGATTTCAATTTCTTTCTATTTAATTAAAAATGAAAACCTGATTTTAGTTTTGTTTCGGGGTTTTTGTTTTTCAATATTTATTTTAGAACTATTAAAAATATTTATTTAAAAATAACTTTTAAAAAATCATATTTTCAAAAGTAAATAATTTTTCTTTTCCTTCTATATTAAAAAAAAACTAGCCTTAAAAGGAATGACTCCTGGAATGATGCTGATGTGGAAGATTTCCGGAAGTAACGAATCCGGGTTGTCCACTCCTTCCATGAGTCGAATAGACCAATCAGGAAAGGGCTCCGTCTGTGCATCGCCATATGGGTTACCATAAAGAGAGGAAAGGTTACCATCGCCAACAATCACCAAGTCTGTCGCCAACTTGGCGATATATCGCCAAATTTGGCGACCAAAATTAGTTGTCAAAAGTGACGCCAATTTGGCGATAACTGTAATATTTCGCCAAATTTTTAATTTATTTACAACATCAGTCGTTTGATACATCATTTGAGAGGTTTGCAACTGCTTATTCATTTAAAGGATGTCTTGTGTGTTATCCCCCATTCTGCTCCCCAGGGGGGACACATTTTTAATTTCTTTACAACACCAGTCGTGTTACACAAGATTTGAAAGGTCTGCAACTGCTTATTCATATTATGGATGTCTTGTGTGTCACCCCCACACTCTGCTCTCCCCAGGGGGTCACATTTTTAATTTCTTTACAACACCAGTTGTGTGACACATCATTTGAAAGATCTGCAACTGCTTATTCATATTATGGATGTGTTGTGTGTCATCCCCCACTCTGCCCCCCAGGGGGGCACATTTTTAATTTCTTTACAACACCAATTGTGTGACACATCATTTGAAAGGTCTGCAACTGTTTATTCATTTTATGGATGTCTTGTGTGTCACCTCCCCTCTGCCCCCAGGGGGTCACATTTTTAATTTCTTTACAACACCAGTTGTGTGACACATCATTTGAAAGGTCTGCAACATCTTATTCATATTATGGATGTGTTGTGTGTCATCCCCCACTCTGACCCCCAGGGGGGCACATTTTTAATTTCTTTACAACACCAGTCGTGTGACACATCATTTGAAAGGTCTGCAAATGCTTCTTCATATTATGGGTGTCTTGCGTGTCACCCTCCACTCTAACCCCCAGAGGGGTGCACATTTTAAATTTCTTTACAACACCAGTCGTGTGACACATCATTTGAAAGGTCTGCAACTGCTTATTCATGTTTTGGATGTCTTGTGTTTCCCCCCCCCCTACTGTGTCCCCCCAGGGGGCACATTTTTAATTTCTTTACATCACCAGTCGAGTGACACATCATTTGAAAGGTCTGCAACTGCTTATTCATATTATGGATGTCTTGTGTGTCACACCCCCGCGCTCTTCCCCGCCAGGGGGGGGCATTTTTAATTTCTTTACAACACCAATCGTGTGACACATCATTTGAGAGGTCTGCAACTGCTTATTAATATTATGGATGTCTTGTGTGTCACCTCCCACTCTACAACCCCCAAGGGGAAGACATTTTTAATTTCTTTACAACACCAGTCGTGTGACGCATCATTTGAAAGGTCTGCAACTGCTTAATCATATTATGGATGTCTTGTGTTTCACACCCCCTGCCCCCCTGGGGGGGCACATTTTACTATTTCACATTTTACTGTTACACATTTTACATTAATTTCTTTACAACACAAGTCGTATGACACATCATTTGAAAGGTATGCAACTGCTTATTCATGTTTTGGATGTCTTGTGTTTCCCCTCCTACTGTGTCCCCCCAGGGGGCACATTTTTAATTTCTTTACATCACCAGTCGGATGACACATCATTTGAAAAGTCTGCAACTGCTTATTCATATTATGGAAGTCTTGTGTGTCATCTCCCAGTCTGCACCCCCAGGGGGGGCACATTTTTAATTTCTTTACAACACCAGTCGTATGACACATCATTTGAAAGGTCTGCAACTGCTTATTCATATTATGGATGTCTTGTGTGTCATCCCCCAGTCTGCACCCCCAGGGGGGGGCACATTTTTAATTTCTTTACAAAACCAGTCGTGTGACACATCATTTCAAAGGTCTGCAACTGCTTATTCATAATATGGATGTCTTGTGTGTCACCCCCACTCTGCCCCCCTAGGGGGGGCACATTTTTAATTTCTTTACAACACCAGTCGTGAGACACTTCATTTGAAAGGTCTGCAACTGCTTATTCATATTATGGATGTGTTGTGTGTCATCCTCCCCTCTGCCCCCCCAGGGGTGGCACATTTTTAGTTTCTTTACAACATCAGTCGTGTGACACATAATTTGTAAGGTTTGCAAATGCTTATTCATATTATGGATGTATTTTGTGTCTCCCCATTCTGTCCCCCCCAGGGAGGCACATTTTAAATTTCTTTACAACATCAATTGTGTGACACATCATTTGAAAGGTCTGCAACTGCTTATTCATATTATGGAAGTCTTGTGTGTCACCACCCCACTCTGCCCCCCGGGGGGCACTTTTTAATTTCTTTGCAACACCAATTATGTGACATATCATTTTAAAGGTCTGCAACTGTTTATTCATATTATGGATGTGTTGTGAGTCACCAGCCACTCTGCCTCCCAGGGGGGGCACATTTTTGATTCTTTAGAACACCAGTCGTGTGACACATCATTTGAAAGATCTGCAACTGCTTATTCATATTATGCATGTCTTGTGTGTCACCACCCACTCTGCCCCACAGGGGAGCACATTTTTAATTTCTTTGCAACACCAATTGTGTGACACATCATTTGAAAGGTCTGCAACTGCTAATTCATATTATGGATGTCTTGTGTGTCACCACCCCACTCTGCCCCCGAGGGGGGGTGAACATTTTTTATTTCTTTACAAAACCAGTCATGTGACATATCATTTGAAAGGTCTGCAACTGCTTATTCATTGTATGGATGTCTTGTGTGTTCACGTTTTTCATAGGTGCACCAGATTTGCCGCAATATTTTGTAAAGCCCATTTGGCGAAAATGTCTTTGTGGTATAACGCTTGCATATACATTTTTAATTATTTTCTATTATTTTCAAAAGGAACTTACAGTAAATAAAAAAATATATAATTAATAACTTTAGAAAAATAATAACTTATATAATAAAAAAATGAATATAAATAAACATTTTATTAGTAAAAAAACAATATTACCCAGGCTACTATTTCGGACAAAATAATGCCACTTTCACGCCAATTATGTTACATTTGTGCTCATTTTTCACCAAATTTCCTGTTGTAGATCTTTGAAATTTGGAATGCGTATGAATACCTGGGAGCAATACTGGAATTGGACATTGATTTTTTTTTAATTCGACACCTAATTGGTAAAATGAGGGTTATTTTTTAAAGATTTATACAACTTTTTCTGCGCAAGAAAGACACTTACCTATTTTTGTATACAAGAAGAAGTAAATGGTATGTAAAACAATGATATTATCCGTATAAAGAATGCTCAAAGCGATATAAGCACTGGGTTTGGCGAGATTTTTTTTATGTCAGTTTGGCGAAAATATCAAACAGGACATTGGTTACCATTGAATCCTGCTTATTCTTGTTCTTCCTCACAATGCATTCATTGTATATAAGTTTTTTTTCCCACTATACATTTCAGCTAATTATTAGATTATCTACTGTATTTAAAATGGATGAAACAGAGATTCATAGAAAAAGAAGATTATGCAATGAACGTCAAAAGAGATGGATGGAGAAACAAAAATTTCAAAATAAAACAATTGAACGTATTAAAATCAGTGATCATATTGAACCTTCGGAAGATCCAAAGCTTCAGGTACATGTAAATAAGAAAGAAAACAAAACAAGAAACTTATTTCATGTTTTGCCTTTAGAAATATCTGGTGTAACATCCACAGATGAAACAAATACTTTTCCACTTTTTAATGAAACCGTTTCTTCTGAGGAAATAACAAAATAAATGAAGATTCAACAAAAAAGAATATTAAACAATGAATATAAAAAAACATGGAGGGCAAAACTAACTGACAAATCTAAAGAAACAATAATGTACAAGTAGAAGAGTTTAGAACATATCTCAGAATATTTTAGAAAGAAAAAAAAAAGCTCAAGGTAAAAAAACACAGGCTCGGTATGCTGCCAAAAAAGAAAAACATATCTTTCAATCAATCTATTGAAAATCAAAGAGGGGGGGGGGGTTATGCTATGCTTCGACTAATGAGGAGAGGGGTTGTTAAATTTGGTGTGCGTCATTTTTCACTGGCTGGTGTTTTCGGTCGACAACCTAATTAGAGTACATGGAGTAATTATAAAAAAAAAAAATAATAAAAATACGCACGCAGTAATACTGATGATCAATGAAACATTTTAAAAATTAATCAACTAGGAAAATAAATCTGTTACTTTAAAAAAAAAATACTTTGATTTTGAGCTTTTGTGGTAATCTCTTAATAGCATTTTTTAATCACTAAAAGATTTTTTTATACTTCGCGTGTGAAAATTAGAAAGAATTACGTGTTTTAATAAAATATTGCTTTTTATGACATCATTTTCTTTTTTTATTTATTTTTAGTGCATGTTTCGTTTTAACTTACATTTTGTTTGCGTGTGGAAGTCAATTCTTGTCATTAATTTTTCGTCACGTTTGTCATAGATGCACCAGATTTGGCGCAATATTTTGTAAAGCCCATTTGGCGAAAACGTCGTTGTGGAATAACGCTTGCATATACATTTTAAATTATTTACTATTATTTTCAAAAGGAACTTACAGTAAATAAAAAAATATATAATTAATAACTATAGAAAAATAATAATTTATATAATTAAAAAAATGAATATAAATAAGCATTTTATTAGGAAAAAACAATATTAGCCGGGTTACTATTTCGGACAAAATAATCCCATTTTCACGCCAATTATGTGACATCTGTGCTCATTTTTCACCAAATTTCCTGCTGTAGAGCTTTGAAATTTGGAATACGTATGAATACCTGGGAGCAATACAGGAATTGGACATTGATTTTTTTTTTCTTAATTCGACAACTAATTGGTACAATGGGGGTTATTTTTTAAAGATTTATACAACTTTTTCTGCGCAAGAAAGACACTTACCTATTTTTATATACAAGAAGAAGTAAATGGTATATAAAACAATGATATTATCCATAAATAAAATGCTCAAAGCGATACAAGCACTGGGTGTTGCGTCCATGGTTTGTTTATCGGCACGCACTTCTCTTTTAATATTTAAGTTGTTTTCCTTGCATGGCAACTGACTTTTTATTTTTTGTTGTTCTAAAGAGTCATCCATGAGAGAGGTGGCTATTTTTACGTCTGTAAGTAACTATAATATTTTATATAAACGAATGATCTTTTTAATAGTTTAAAATAAATAACACGCAACCCGACAATACTGGGTTTGGCGAGATTTTTTTTATGTCAGTTTGGCGAAAATATCAAACAGGACATTGGTTACCATGGAATCCCACTTATTCTTGTTCTTCCTCACAATGCATTCATTGTATATAAGCTTTTTTTCCCCACTATACATTTCAGCTAATTATTAGATTATCTATTGTATTTAAAATGGATGAAACAGAGATTCAAAGAAAAAGAAGATTATCCAGTGAACGTCAAAAGAGATGGAGAGAAAAACAAAAATTTCAAAATAAAACAGACAAAATAAGTCAAACAAATACTTTTCCAGTTTTTAAAGAAGCAGTTTCTTCTGAGGAAATAACAAAAGAAAGGAAGATTCAACAAAAAAGAATATTAAACAATGAATATAAAAAAATATGGAGGGCAAAACTAACTGACAAATCTAAAGAAACAATATGTACAAATAGAAGAGTACAGAACATATCTCACAATATTTTAGAAAAAAAACAAGCTCAAGGTAGAAAAGCACAGGCTCGGTATGCTGCCAAAAAGAAAAACATATCTTTCAAGCAATCTATTGAGAATCCTTCTGGAAAATTAAGTAATATTGTAGAAGTGGAGATTTCTAATGAAAGTACAAGTAATATTTTGTGTAATGCTGGTCCCTCTAGAAATGGTGCTCTTGAGGAAATAGGGTGTACACACAATTCTGCAATGCTGCATCCATTAAACAGTTCGGTGACAAATGCTTCTAATAAAGAATATCAGGAAATTTTTAATTCTACTGAATATGCTGGAAAAGAAATACAACAAAAAAGATGGACAAGTATGAAAATTATTGCTGATTGTGAAGCTTCTGAAGAAGCAAAGGCACAACTAGCAGAAAATAGGAAAAAAGCAACAGCAAAAAGACATTCTGTTTTACCTTCTGAAACATGTGCTGTAGGTCCTTCTGGAATATTGTGCAACACTAGCTATTTAGAAAATACTGCAAAAGAATTGGAACAAAAAAGATTTAAACATTTAAAAATAAGTGCTGAAACGAAACCTTATAAAGAGGCTAAGACTCGATTAATTTCAAACAGGAAAAAAACAATAGCGGCAAACAAACTTCATGTTTTGACCTCTTCAATATGTGCTGCAGAATGCATAGTGGAATCGCAGGAGTCAATAAATGTAAAAGAAAAAGATTCACATTCTTCAAATTCAATAATATTGCTGCCATTCAAAAATGCAGGCACATCATGTAGAAATACAACAGTTTTTCCTGAAGTAGGTCCTTCTATAATATGCAACACTGAACCTTATTCGAAGTTTATTGAAAGTTCTCTTGAAGAAATAGTACAAAAAAGGCATAAAGGTTTGAAAATTTATGCAGAAAATGAACCTTCTGAAGAAGCAAAGGCTCGACTAGCTGCAAATAGGGAAAAAGCAAGAGCAGCAAATAGACTTCATATTTTGGGTACTACAACATATGCTACAAATCTTACAGAAAAAACAACCAATTTTTCACATTTTGAGGAGACAATGTCTGAAGTAGTAACACAAGAAAGAAATATAAATTTTATTGTAGCAGCTCAGTCTCAAGATAGAATAAATGTTCTAGAAGAAAAAGTTGGACACTCTGCACACAATTCTATAATATTGCAACCGTTAAACAGTTCTATCAGAAATATTTCTCATAAAGAATACAAAGCTATTTCTCATAAAGAAAAAAAAATCAGAGTCTCTAAAAAGAAATATCTTTTTGCTGCAGATATCAGTCTTTGCTCAGTATGCAATGTTGAAAAACATTCTTTAGGTGAATATAATATGGAATGTATTCACTGTGGAGCTATTCATTTTAAAGAACAGAAAGGAAGAACTGTGAATTCTTGTTGTCATGGTGGTGTTGTTAATATACCTCCTCTTTCTGAGTATCCAACGGAACTTAAAGATTTACTTACATCAAATAATCCAGACGCAAAACATTTTAGAGCAAACATTAAGGCTTACAACTCATCGTTTGCTTTTGCTACGTTTGCAGCTAATATCGAAGATGTGCAAGGAAGAGGTCCTCCCCTTATTAAAATTCAAGGTCAGGTTTATCATTATGCATCTACTTCACTTGAAAACTTTAAAGGAAATCGACCTCGAAATGGACAGATTTATATTTATGATGATGAAGAAAAGGCAGCAAATCTGCGCATGAATTCTGAATATTCAGAAATTAATCTTAAAGTTGAAAAACTTCTCAGACGTATAAATCCTTATGCAAAAAATTACAGAATGTTACGTGAATTAAATACAACTGATGGACCGGAATACGTTTTAAATTTTATAACCTACAAGTTTGATGATCAGCGAAGGTATAATAAACCAACAACTTCAGAAGTTGCTTTTATAATTGAGTCAAAAGATAATTGTATCCCATGTGTGGATCTTAAAGTTTATTCAAAACAAGAAAATGGCACTGAGACCACCATTATCAGTCAAACCTCGCAACATGCAGATCCCATGACATTTCCCATATTATTTCCTCATGGTGATCTAGGATGGACTTACAATATGTTGTCGAAAAAGGGTACAAAGATTACACCTTTACAATATTTTGGTCATCGTTTAGCATTACGGAAGAATAAATTTAATCCTTTGCTAAATGCTGGAAAACTTACACAGCAGTATATCATTAATTGTTATGTATTAGTTGAACGTCAACGTTTAGATTTCATAAGATTCAACCAGCAACAACTCAGATCGGAATGTTACCAGGGATTAGTCGATCACTTAGAAAGAAGTGTATTAAATGAGGAAAATACAGTACGACTTGGTAATGCTGTTATTCTACCTGCAACTTATATTGGTTCTCCTCGAAGTTTACAACAATTGTATCAAGATTCCATGGCAATATGCCGAAAGGTTGGAAGACCCGACTTTTTTATAACAATGACTTGTAACCCAAAATGGACAGAGATTACAAACGTTCTTAAAAATTACTTTTCTCCTGGAACAACTGTAAATGATATTCCAACTATAGTAACAGATATTTTTCAGGCTAAAGTAAAGGAATTGATTAAAGATATTGTAGAAAGACAGTTGCTTGGACCCATTGTTGCATATGTGTATACAATCGAATTCCAGAAACGAGGTCTTCCACATGCCCATATCTTAGCAGCATTGAGAACTGATTGCAAGCTTCTTCAGCCACAGGATGTAGATAGATTTGTATGTGCAGAATTATCTGATGAGGACTCTTCTCTACGTTACTACCAACTGAGACACATGATGCATGGTCCTCATGTAGAAGGTCTTCTTTGTTGGGATAAACAGAAGAATGAATGCTCAAAAAAATTTCCAAAAAATTTCTGTGAAGAGACTGATATGAGTGGAGATGGCTTTACTAAGTACAGAAGAAGAAACAATACAGATAGACTTTATGCATATCATTCCAAAGTAAATGGCAAAGTTCACTATGTTGACAACAGAATGGTTGTTCCACATAACCCATACTTATTGAAGAAGTTTGATTGTCATTTAAATGTGGAATACTGCGCTTCAGTTATGGCAGTTAAATATATTCATAAATACATTCATAAGGGACATGATCGTGCAAGAATGGAGATGAAGCTTGGAGACACTAATGAGGTTCAAAAATATATTGACAGTCGATATATAAGTCCCATGGAAGCAGCTTGGAGATTAAATTCACTGCCCTTGCATGATAGAAGTCACACTGTTATAAGACTACCAGTGCACCTTGAGAATCAACAGTACGTCACATTTAAAGAAGGATCAGAACAAATAGCTCTAAATAAAGATTGCAAAACTATGTTACTTGGATGGTTCAATTTGAATAAAGAATGCGAATCTCCAAGAAAAATACATTATTGTAACATACCTGAACATTATTCCTGGAATGCAGGAAGCAAAAAGTGGATTCCAAGAAAGAGAGCTGATAAAGTAATTGGACGGATTGTTAATGTTTCCCCAAAAGATTCAGAACGATTCTTCCTAAAGCTAATTTTAAATAGAGTTGCTGGAGCGACATGCTTTGAAGATCTTCGCAGACATGAAGGAGTAATTTATTGCACTTATAGAGAAGCAGCAATTGCAATGGGATTAACAGAAACCAGTGAAGAAGCTACTGCTGTGTTACAAGAAGCTGCATCTATTTTAATGCCAAGAGGGTTCAGAAAGTTCTTTGTATACTATGTTATAGGAGATGAACCGTCTAATGCTTTGCAACTGTGGGATACTTTCAAGCATCATCTAACTGATCGAAACAGTAGTGAATCTGAAGCTTTATTTGAGATTGAAGCTCATTTTCATGCAGATAATAGGTCTTGTAAGGAATTTGGATTGCCAGAACCACATTCTTTCCTCAATCCTCCAGATCATTTTTCTTTCGATAGTCATCTAAGAAAATGCACAGACATTGAGAGTAAATTTAATGTGGATCAGAGAAAGGTTTATGACAGGATCATACATTGCATTAGTGAAAATCAAGCTCAGTGTTTCTTCATAGATGGACCAGGTGGAACTGGGAAAACTTTTCTGTATAATGGGATGTATCACAAACTTATAACATTGCAGAAGAAAGTCATATGTATTGCATGGACTGGCATTGCATCCATTTTATTACCAGGTGGGACAACTTCTCACCGATTTTTCAACTTGCTTATAGATCTTAGAGAAGATGGTATTTGCTTTCTTAAGAAGCGTGACAAGCTTAGACTAAAAGAAATTGATGTAGTTATTTGGGATGAAGCAGGTATGATTCCAAGGAAAGCATTGGAGATTATTGATCGTACATTACGTGATGTTATGAATTGTGATATACATTTTGGAGGAAAAACAATTATACTTGGTGGGGATTTCAGACAAGTTCTACCAGTTGTAAAGAAAGCTTCCCGCGCACAAATTATTTCTCAGTGTTTGAAATCATCCACCCTTTGGAAACTGTTTGAAATTCATCATCTGAAGATTAACATGCGTGTAGCAACTGAGACAGGGAATTTTTTCAAAATGGCTGCTACAGATTGGTAATGGAGATGTCAATGAGCTTGAAATTGAAACCTCATCTGCTCTTTTTTGTTCCAACTTGGTACAGTGGTTTTTTGAAGATGTCACAGATTTTGCTATTGATCTTCAGTCAAGAATTATATTGTCTCCTCAAAATGATGAAGTTAACAGAGTTAATGAAAAAATTTTAGATAAGATACCTGGAAAAGAAATAATTTGCTACAGCATTGACAAGGCAACTTTGACTGGAATCGACAGAACTGACACTCGAGAAGAAGAAGCAACACTCAGATATCCTGATGAATACTTGCATTCACTCACCCCTTGTGGTATGCCACCTCACAAGTTAAAATTAAAAGTCGGATGCATAGTCATGTTGATTCGAAATTTATCAGTAGCTGACGGATTATGTAATGGAACACGTTTACTTGTTCAAAATATTCATGCTAGGATTTTAACTGCAAAAATTATTACTGGTGATCAAACTGGAACTATAGTTAATATTCCAAGAATTCAACTAGATACATCAGGAGGTCATGCCCAGCTGCCATTTGTATTATATCGCAGACAGTTTCCAGTTAGACTAGCTTATGCATTGACAATTAATAAATCCCAAGGACAAACATTTGAAAGAGTTGGACTTTACATTGACCGGCCAATTTTTGCACATGGTCAGTTGTATGTGGCGCTATCACGATGTACTTCTTCAAATAATATCAAGATTTTCATTAAGGATGGTCACAAGTTGGAGAACATTGTATACAAGGAAGTATTGTAACGTAAAAATATCAAGATTGTTGAAGTTTTGCACAAGTTCAATTCTATATGGCACTATCACAATGCATTTCTTCAAATAATATCAAGATTTTCTTTCAGAATGGTCAGAAGTTGGAGAACCCCCTTACTTTGCATCAGTTAGCTGTAAAATAAAAATAAAAATTTTTAAAATGCTCACATTTAGAGTGACAACTCATTTTTTATCATTACCTGGGCTAAAACGAGTCCAGTACTTTACCTCCTGGGTAGACTTGGAAATGAGTACACTTCCTTTTTTTCCCCCTATGATGCTATTTTGGTAGATTTTCCTGGTTTTTATAGATATTTATTGCTCGGTATTTTAATAAGTGTACGTTTATGAGAGGAATACCAAAATTGAGTGTATGGAAAATAAAGTATCGCGAAGTGATTCCATGGGGTATTGGCGAGCGCAGCAAGCAGGGGTAGCCTACCACATTTTAATCGCGAAACGCGGGGGGTTGGCGAGCGTAGCGAGCAGGGGGGCGGAGCCCTCCTAGTTAAGAAAAAATAAAAATGCTAAAACGATAACGCAAGAACAGTAAAAGATAGCTAATGAACATTTTTCACACAGATATTACATTTAATTAAAAATGTTTTGCTGTCTTTTTTCCGGTACATATTTTAATAATTTTTCCTTCTATAGTAAAAAAAAACTAGCCTTAAAAGGAATGACTCCTGGAATGATGCTGATGTGGAAGATTTCCGGAACTAACGAATCCGGGTTGTCCACTCCTTCCATGAGTCGAATAGACCAATCAGGAAAGGGCTCCGTCTATGCATCGCCATATGGGTTACCATAAAGAGAGGAAAGGTTTCCATCGCCAACAATCGCCAAGTTTGTCGCCAACTTGGCGATATATCGCCAAATTTGGCGAGCAAAATTAGTTGTCAAAAGTGACGCCAACTTGGCGATAACTGTAATATTTCGCCAAATTTTTAATTTCTTTACAACATCAGTCGTTTGATACATAATTTGAGAGGTTTGCAACTGCTTATTCATTTAAAGGATGTCTTGCGTGTTATCCCCCATTCTGCTCCCCAGGGGGGTCACATTTTTAATTTCTTTACAACACCAGTTGTGTGACACATCATTTGAAAGGTCTGCAACTGCTTATTCATATTATGGATGTGTTGTGTGTCATCCCCCACTCTGCCCCCCAGGGGAGCACACTTTTAATTTCTTTACAACACCAATTGTGCGACACATCATTTGAGTGGTCTGCAACTGCTTATTCATATTATGGATATCTTGTGTGTAACCCCCCTCCCTCTGCCCTCAGAGGGGCGCATTTTGTAATTTCTTTACAACACCGATTGTGTAACACATCATTTTAAAGGTCTGCAACTGTTTATTCATTTTATGGATGTCTTGTGTGTCACCCCCCTCTGCCCCCCAGGGGGGCATATTTTTAATTTCTTTACAACACCAGTCGTGTGACGCATCATTTGAAAGGTCTGCAACTGCTTATTCATACCATGGGATATTGGCGAGCGCAGCAAGCAGGGGTAGCCAATAATTTGGAATCGCGAAGCGATTACGCGGGGGGTTGGCGAGCATAGCGAGCAGGGGGGCGGTGCCCCCCTAGTAATACAAAAAAAGAGTACAGTATGTTATACTTTTGATTTAATTTCATACGTTTCTAAAACCTTGTACATCACCTGAATTATACAGGGTGAGTCATAAATATCGAAACAATAGGCTATCTCCTTAAATATTGCCTCTAGACCCATACTTCCAATTGCAAAAACTCATAAAAAAAGGTGAAATTTCTGATAATATAAGTTGCAACTCCATGGGGGGTCTATTTGAAAAAATACGAAAATTAAATTTTTATACGGCCCCCGTAGAGCAAAATTCCCAATTAGGAAATTATTCCTTATCCATTCCTAAATTGAACAAAAAAAATTATCCCCGTATCTGAAAACCTGACAGAGATATTAAAATCCAAAATTCTCAAAAATTCGTGACTTACACCACTTTATTATGCCTGTAAATGAAGTGTTTTCATCCATTTTCAAAGCAAATAAGGGATCGTCCACAAATTGTCCATTATTATATGTCGGTTTAAGACCGTGCGTCTTATTTGGACCTAATAAAGCAGTGTATTAATTTAAATCAAAACTTGCTTTCAAAACATGTTGATCGTTAACACTGGAGGTCTGAATAGATCAAAATACTTAGGTCCTGTCCTAAACCGACCCATAGGGAAAAAATTCAGCCAGGCATGAAATAATGTTAATATCATAATCCGGACCAGCCTGGAAAAAAGCTTAAATCAAAGCCTGCTCAGCAGTGAATTTCTACATAGTTTTTACTTCAGTACAGTTAAAAATTGTTTCACGTGGAGGATTTCTGACCAAAAATACTTAATATAGAATTTCGTTTTTTATATTTACACTTTTCATTTAAAGAGGCGCCAAAGGCTGTGATATATTTATTTTATCAATGAATCTCTGTTTATATGTAAATGTTTCACTTATATTTTATTACCGCTAATCCATATCCCGTGAGTTGGAGACTTTGAAAAATGTTATACAGTAAAACCTTTTAAGACGGAATCACATAGGAAAGAAAGAATACGTAATAAACAAATGCCCTTCCTAGGAGGGTTAAATGGAGTGTATTTTTAATGGAGCTTAATTTAATAAGAAATTAAATTAAGAGCATAGTATTTACCATGCGTATTATTATATTTATGTACATTAATTTGATTTTTTGGAGTCGGTGCCAGACAAGCCAATTTCAAAATTAAAATTAAATATCCAATTCATTTCCTAAAAGAATAAAGGCTTGGCTGGCACCGACTCCAAAATATCAAATTAATTTACATAAATATAATAATACGCATGGTAAATATTATGCTCTTAATTTAATTTCTTATTAGTATTATGTAAAAAAAATTATTTTTCACTTTGCAGTAGTTTTTGAAATCGGTTCAATTTTTGGTAGAAAAGTTTATTCTGTATAATAACTTTTTCCCCGACTATTTCTTGTCTTTAAATTATTAAAAGTTAAGAATTGTTAAAGAAAAAAATACAAACTTTAAACATGTCATTTTTAATTATTTTACATTAGTTTTGTTTTAAAAAACTAGGAGGGCTCCGCCCCCCTGCTCGCTACGCTCGCCAACCCCCCGCGTTTCGCGATTAAAATGTGGTAGGCTACCCCTGCTTGCTGCGCTCGCCAATACCCCATGGAATCACTTCGCGATACTTTATTTTCCATACACTCAATTTTGGTATTCCTCTCATAAACGTACACTTATTAAAATACCGAGCAATAAATATCCATAAAAACCAGGAAAATCTACCAAAATAGCATCATAGGGGGAAAAAAAGGAAGTGTACTCATTTCCAAGTCTACCCAGGAGGTAAAGTACTGGACTCGTTTTAGCCCAGGTAATGATAAAAAATGAGTTGTCACTCTAAATGTGAGCATTTTAAAATTTTTTATTTTTACCTTTACAGCTAACTGATGCAAAGTAAGGGGGTTCTCCAACTTCTGACCATTCTGAAAGAAAATCTTGATATTATATGAAGAAATGCATTGTGATAGTGCCATATAGAATTGAACTTGTGCAAAACTTCAACAATCTTGATATTTTTACGTTACAATACTTCCTTGTATACAATGTTCTCCAACTTGTGACCATCCTTAATGAAAATCTTGATGTTATTTGAAGAAGTACATCGTGATAGCGCCACATACAACTGACCATGTGCAAAAATTGGCCGGTCAATGTAAAGTCCAACTCTTTCAAATGTTTGTCCTTGGGATTTATTAATTGTCAATGCATAAGCTAGTCTAACTGGAAACTGTCTGCGATATAATACAAATGGCAGCTGGGCATGACCTCCTGATGTATCTAGTTGAATTCTTGGAATATTAACTATAGTTCCAGTTTGATCACCAGTAATAATTTTTGCAGTTAAAATCCTAGCATGAATATTTTGAACAAGTAAACGTGTTCCATTACATAATCCGTCAGCTACTGATAAATTTCGAATCAACATGACTATGCATCCGACTTTTAATTTTAACTTGTGAGGTGGCATACCACAAGGGGTGAGTGAATGCAAGTATTCATCAGGATATCTGAGTGTTGCTTCTTCTTCTCGAGTGTCAGTTCTGTCGATTCCAGTCAAAGTTGCCTTGTCAATGCTGTAGCAAATTATTTCTTTTCCAGGTATCTTATCTAAAATTTTTTCATTAACTCTGTTAACTTCATCATTTTGAGGAGACAATATAATTCTTGACTGAAGATCAATAGCAAAATCTGTGACATCTTCAAAAAACCACTGTACCAAGTTGGAACAAAAAAGAGCAGATGAGGTTTCAATTTCAAGCTCATTGACATCTCCATTACCAATCTGTAGCAGCCATTTTGAAAAAATTCCCTGTCTCAGTTGCTACACGCATGTTAATCTTCAGATGATGAATTTCAAACAGTTTCCAAAGGGTGGATGATTTCAAACACTGAGAAATAATTTGTGCGCGGGAAGCTTTCTTTACAACTGGTAGAACTTGTCTGAAATCCCCACCAAGTATAATTGTTTTTCCTCCAAAATGTATATCACAATTCATAACATCACGTAATGTACGATCAATAATCTCCAATGCTTTCCTTGGAATCATACCTGCTTCATCCCAAATAACTACATCAATTTCTTTTAGTCTAAGCTTGTCACGCTTCTTAAGAAAGCAAATACCATCTTCTCTAAGATCTATAGGCAAGTTGAAAAATCGGTGAGAAGTTGTCCCACCTGGTAATAAAATGGATGCAATGCCAGTCCATGCAATACATATGACTTTCTTCTGCAATGTTATAAGTTTGTGATACATCCCATTATACAGAAAAGTTTTCCCAGTTCCACCTGGTCCATCTATGAAGAAACACTGAGCGTGATTTTCACTAATGCAATGTATGATCCTGTCATAAACCTTTCTCTGATCCACATTAAATTTACTCTCAATGTCTGTGCATTTCCTTAGATGACTATCGAAAGAAAAATGATCTGGAGGATTGAGGAAAGAATGTGGTTCTGGCAATCCAAATTCCTTACAAGACCTATTATCTGCATGAAAATGAGCTTCAATCTCAAATAAAGCTTCAGATTCACTACTGTTTCGATCAGTTAGATGATGCTTGAAAGTATCCCACAGTTGCAAAGCATTAGACGGTTCATCTCCTATAACATAGTATACAAAGAACTTTCTGAACCCTCTTGGCATTAAAATAGATGCAGCTTCTTGTAACACAGCAGTAGCTTCTTCACTGGTTTCTGTTAATCCCATTGCAATTGCTGCTTCTCTATAAGTGCAATAAATTACTCCTTCATGTCTGCGAAGATCTTCAAAGCATGTCGCTCCAGCAACTCTATTTAAAATTAGCTTTAGGAAGAATCGTTCTGAATCTTTTGGGGAAACATTAACAATCCGTCCAATTACTTTATCAGCTCTCTTTCTTGGAATCCACTTTTTGCTTCCTGCATTCCAGGAATAATGTTCAGGTATGTTACAATAATGTATTTTTCTTGCAGATTCGCATTCTTTATTCAAATTGAACCATCCAAGTAACATAGTTTTGCAATCTTTATTTAGAGCTATTTGTTCTGATCCTTCTTTAAATGTGACGTACTGTTGATTCTCAAGGTGCACTGGTAGTCTTATAACAGTGTGACTTCTATCATGCAAGGGCAGTGAATTTAATCTCCAAGCTGCTTCCATGGGACTTATATATCGACTGTCAATATATTTTTGAACCTCATTAGTGTCTCCAAGCTTCATCTCCATTCTTGCACGATCATGTCCCTTATGAATGTATTTATGAATATATTTAACTGCCATAACTGAAGCGCAGTATTCCACATTTAAATGACAATCAAACTTCTTCAATAAGTATGGGTTATGTGGAACAACCATTCTGTTGTCAACATAGTGAACTTTGCCATTTACTTTGGAATGATATGCATAAAGTCTATCTGTATTGTTTCTTCTTCTGTACTTAGTAAAGCCATCTCCACTCATATCAGTCTCTTCACAGAAATTTTTTGGAAATTTTTTTGAGCATTCATTCTTCTGTTTATCCCAACAAAGAAGACCTTCTACATGAGGACCATGCATCATGTGTCTCAGTTGGTAGTAACGTAGAGAAGAGTCCTCATCAGATAATTCTGCACATACAAATCTATCTACATCCTGTGGCTGAAGAAGCTTGCAATCAGTTCTCAATGCTGCTAAGATATGGGCATGTGGAAGACCTCGTTTCTGGAATTCGATTGTATACACATATGCAACAATGGGTCCAAGCAACTGTCTTTCTACAATATCTTTAATCAATTCCTTTACTTTAGCCTGAAAAATATCTGTTACTATAGTTGGAATATCATTTACAGTTGTTCCAGGAGAAAAGTAATTTTTAAGAACGTTTGTAATCTCTGTCCATTTTGGGTTACAAGTCATTGTTATAAAAAAGTCGGGTCTTCCAACCTTTCGGCATATTGCCATGGAATCTTGATACAATTGTTGTAAACTTCGAGGAGAACCAATATAAGTTGCAGGTAGAATAACAGCATTACCAAGTCGTACTGTATTTTCCTCATTTAATACACTTCTTTCTAAGTGATCGACTAATCCCTGGTAACATTCCGATCTGAGTTGTTGCTGGTTGAATCTTATGAAATCTAAACGCTGACGTTCAACTAATACATAACAATTAATGATATACTGCTGTGTAAGTTTTCCAGCATTTAGCAAAGGATTAAATTTATTCTTCCGTAATGCTAAACGATGACCAAAATATTGTAAAGGTGTAATCTTTGTACCCTTTTTCGACAACATATTGTAAGTCCATCCTAGATCACCATGAGGAAATAATATGGGAAATGTCATGGGATCTGCATGTTGCGAGGTTTGACTGATAATGGTGGTCTCAGTGCCATTTTCTTGTTTTGAATAAACTTTAAGATCCACACATGGGATACAATTATCTTTTGACTCAATTATAAAAGCAACTTCTGAAGTTGTTGGTTTATTATACCTTCGCTGATCATCAAACTTGTAGGTTATAAAATTTAAAACGTATTCCGGTCCATCAGTTGTATTTAATTCACGTAACATTCTGTAATTTTTTGCATAAGGATTTATACGTCTGAGAAGTTTTTCAACTTTAAGATTAATTTCTGAATATTCAGAATTCATGCGCAGATTTGCTGCCTTTTCTACATCATCATAAATATAAATCTGTCCATTTCGAGGTCGATTTCCTTTAAAGTTTTCAAGTGAAGTAGATGCATAATGATAAACCTGACCTTGAATTTTAATAAGGGGAGGACCTCTTCCTTGCACATCTTCGATATTAGCTGCAAACGTAGCAAAAGCAAACGATGAGTTGTAAGCCCTAATGTTTGCTCTAAAATGTTTTGCGTCTGGATTATTTGATGTAAGTAAATCTTTAAGTTCCGTTGGATACTCAGAAAGAGGAGGTATATTAACAACACCACCATGACAACAAGAATTCACAGTTCTTCCTTTCTGTTCTTTAAAATGAATAGCTCCACAATGAATACATTCCATATTATATTCACCTAAAGAATGTTTTTCAACATTGCATACTGAGCAAAGACTGATATCTGCAGCAAAAAGATATTTCTTTTTAGAGACTCTGATTTTTTTTTCTTTATGAGAAATAGCTTTGTATTCTTTATGAGAAATATTTTTGATAGAACTGTTTAACGGTTGCAATATTATAGAATTGTGTGCAGAGTGTCCAACTTTTTCTTCTAGAACATTTATTCTATCTTGAGACTGAGCTGCTACAATAAAATTTATATTTCTTTCTTGTGTTACTACTTCAGACATTGTCTCCTCAAAATGTGAAAAATTGGTTGTTTTTTCTGTAAGATTTGTAGCATATGTTGTAGTACCCAAAATATGAAGTCTATTTGCTGCTCTTGCTTTTTCCCTATTTGCAGCTAGTCGAGCCTTTGCTTCCTCAGAAGGTTCATTTTCTGCATAAATTTTCAAACCTTTATGCCTTTTTTGTACTATTTCTTCAAGAGAACTTTCAATAAACTTCGAATAAGGTTCAGTGTTGCATATTATAGAAGGACCTACTTCAGGAAAAACTGTTGTATTTCTACATGATGTGCCTGCATTTTTGAATGGCAGCAATATTATTGAATTTGAAGAATGTGAATCTTTTTCTTTTACATTTATTGACTCCTGCGATTCCACTATGCATTCTGCAGCACATATTGAAGAGGTCAAAACATGAAGTTTGTTTGCCGCTATTGTTTTTTTCTTGTTTGAAATTAATCGAGTCTTAGCCTCTTTATAAGGTTTCGTTTCAGCACTTATTTTTAAATGTTTAAATCTTTTTTGTTCCAATTCTTTTGCAGTATTTTCTAAATAGCTAGTGTTGCACAATATTCCAGAAGGACCTACAGCACATGTTTCAGAAGGTAAAACAGAATGTCTTTTTGCTGTTGCTTTTTTCCTATTTTCTGCTAGTTGTGCCTTTGCTTCTTCAGAAGCTTCACAATCAGCAATAATTTTCATACTTGTCCATCTTTTTTGTTGTATTTCTTTTCCAGCATATTCAGTAGAATTAAAAATTTCCTGATATTCTTTATTAGAAGCATTTGTCACCGAACTGTTTAATGGATGCAGCATTGCAGAATTGTGTGTACACCCTATTTCCTCAAGAGCACCATTTCTAGAGGGACCAGCATTACACAAAATATTACTTGTACTTTCATTAGAAATCTCCACTTCTACAATATTACTTAATTTTCCAGAAGGATTCTCAATAGATTGCTTGAAAGATATGTTTTTCTTTTTGGCAGCATACCGAGCCTGTGCTTTTCTACCTTGAGCTTGTTTTTTTTCTAAAATATTGTGAGATATGTTCTGTACTCTTCTATTTGTACATATTGTTTCTTTAGATTTGTCAGTTAGTTTTGCCCTCCATATTTTTTTATATTCATTGTTTAATATTCTTTTTTGTTGAATCTTCCTTTCTTTTGTTATTTCCTCAGAAGAAACTGCTTCTTTAAAAACTGGAAAAGTATTTGTTTGATTTATTTTGTCTGTTTTATTTTGAAATTTTTGTTTTTCTCTCCATCTCTTTTGACGTTCACTGGATAATCTTCTTTTTCTTTGAATCTCTGTTTCATCCATTTTAAATACAATAGATAATCTAATAATTAGCTGAAATGTATAGTGGGGAAAAAAAGCTTATATACAATGAATGCATTGTGAGGAAGAACAAGAATAAGTGGGATTCCATGGTAACCAATGTCCTGTTTGATATTTTCGCCAAACTGACATAAAAAAAATCTCGCCAAACCCAGTATTGTCGGGTTGCGTGTTATTTATTTTAAACTATTAAAAAGATCATTCGTTTATATAAAATATTATAGTTACTTACAGACGTAAAAATAGCCACCTCTCTCATGGATGACTCTTTAGAACAACAAAAAATAAAAAGTCAGTTGCCATGCAAGGAAAACAACTTAAATATTAAAAGAGAAGTGCGTGCCGATAAACAAACCATGGACGCAACACCCAGTGCTTGTATCGCTTTGAGCATTTTATTTATGGATAATATCATTGTTTTATATACCATTTACTTCTTCTTGTATATAAAAATAGGTAAGTGTCTTTCTTGCGCAGAAAAAGTTGTATAAATCTTTAAAAAATAACCCCCATTGTACCAATTAGTTGTCGAATTAAGAAAAAAAAAATCAATGTCCAATTCCTGTATTGCTCCCAGGTATTCATACGTATTCCAAATTTCAAAGCTCTACAGCAGGAAATTTGGTGAAAAATGAGCACAGATGTCACATAATTGGCGTGAAAATGGGATTATTTTGTCCGAAATAGTAACCCGGCTAATATTGTTTTTTCCTAATAAAATGCTTATTTATATTCATTTTTTTAATTATATAAATTATTATTTTTCTATAGTTATTAATTATATATTTTTTTATTTACTGTAAGTTCCTTTTGAAAATAATAGTAAATAATTTAAAATGTATATGCAAGCGTTATTCCACAACGACGTTTTCGCCAAATGGGCTTTACAAAATATTGCGCCAAATCTGGTGCATCTATGACAAACGTGACGAAAAATAAGTGACAAGAATTGACTTCCACACGCAAACAAAATGTAAGTTAAAACGAAACATGCACTAAAAATAAATAAAAAAAGAAAATGATGTCATAAAAAGCAATATTTTATTAAAACACGTAATTGTTTCTAATTTTCACACGCGAAGTATAAAAAAATCTTTTAGTGATTAAAAAATGCTATTAAGAGATTACCACAAAAGCTCAAAATCAAAGTATTTTTTTTTTAAAGTAACAGATTTATTTTCCTAGTTGATTAATTTTTAAAATGTTTCATTGATCATCAGTATTACTGCGTGCGTATTTTTATTAACCATTTGAAAAATGGTTGTTGTTTTCGGGAGAATGGACCCGATGATGTTACCACTTTTGAATGATGTTACCACTTTTGAATGATGTGGTCACTTTTGAATTTAAATTAATTTCTTTACTTTTAGAAGAGTTTTTATTTGAATTTAAATTAAATTCTTTACTTTTAGAAGAATTTTTATTTGAATAGTAAATTAAAATGGTTAAAATCATTGTAATAAAGGAGAAAACTAACAAATTTAAAAATGGGTAGACGGAAATTAACAGATACGGAAAAAGCCGAAGCCAAAGAAATGAATGAACGTGAATATCGCATTCAATGATATTAAACACAGTCAACATGTATAAGTTGCTTATTAGTTTGGCGATTCGTATCATTTGGCGAAATTGGTCGACGGGATAACTGAGTAATACTGTATTTGGTTTGGCGCAAAAACGTCTTTCAATGCAGAAAATGATAAAATCAAAAGATTATTGAGCCGCTGAAAACCAATTACGTGTTGAAAGGCGATCACGAAAAAGGAAGCAATTTAATGCCGAACCGATTAATTGTAAAACATCATGTCGCCAGGGCGACCAATCCACTAGCCATGGCGTTTTACTATCGGTCGGTTCTAACCAGGAAAATTTGAGTGCCAATAGTGATTCTAACAAGCCGGAAAATGTTATAGCTATTACTCTAGATTTTCCACCACCTAAAAAGAAAACTAAAAAGCAATCGGCTTGGGAAAAACTGGGAAAAAACTTTTTTGATTCGATGTCTGATGGACCCATTCACAGATGCATGTGCTGCGATCGATTTTGGTTTAAAACCTCCATCACCAAAATTCTGCTCTGTAAAATCAAACAATATATGCCAAAGTCTTACAAGTATAACAGCATATGCCAAAGCTGTATTTTAATAATGATTACTTTTGCACCAACAATGTTAAATAGTTTGAAATGTTTCTTTCGTCGCCAACTTTTATGCTTGGCGACAATAGAGTGATATAACTTAAACGAACCGTACCTTCAAATTGCAGCATGTATAAAGTCATTTATAGCAGTGGCACGGATAATACACAATAAAACAACTGGTATTTAGCTTAAAATGATAGATGAATGTATCGAGTGAAACATTTTTCAAATGGTTGGGGTAATTTCTTAAATTACAATTTTTTTTTTTTATTATTTTTTTTTATAATTACTCCATGTACTCTAATTAGGTTGTCGACCGAAAACACCAGCCAGTGAAAAATGACGCACACCAAATTTAACAACCCCTCTCCTCATTAGTCGAAGCATAGCATAACCCCCCCCTCTTTGATTTTCAATAGATTGATTGAAAGATATGTTTTTCTTTTTTGGCAGCATACCGAGCCTGTGTTTTTTTACCTTGAGCTTTTTTTTTCTTTCTAAAATATTCTGAGATATGTTCTAAACTCTTCTACTTGTACATTATTGTTTCTTTAGATTTGTCAGTTAGTTTTGCCCTCCATGTTTTTTTATATTCATTGTTTAATATTCTTTTTTGTTGAATCTTCATTTATTTTGTTATTTCCTCAGAAGAAACGGTTTCATTAAAAAGTGGAAAAGTATTTGTTTCATCTGTGGATGTTACACCAGATATTTCTAAAGGCAAAACATGAAATAAGTTTCTTGTTTTGTTTTCTTTCTTATTTACATGTACCTGAAGCTTTGGATCTTCCGAAGGTTCAATATGATCACTGATTTTAATACGTTCAATTGTTTTATTTTGAAATTTTTGTTTCTCCATCCATCTCTTTTGACGTTCATTGCATAATCTTCTTTTTCTATGAATCTCTGTTTCATCCATTTTAAATACAGTAGATAATCTAATAATTAGCTGAAATGTATAGTGGGAAAAAAAACTTATATACAATGAATGCATTGTGAGGAAGAACAAGAATAAGTGCGATTCCATGGTAACCAATGTCCTGTTTGATATTTTCGCCAAACTGACATAAAAAAATCTCGCCAAACCCAGTGCTTATATCGCTTTGAGCATTCTATATACGGATAATATCATTGTTTTACATACCATTTACTTCTTCTTGTATACAAAAATAGGTAAGTGTCTTTCTTGCGCAGAAAAAGTTGTATAAATCTTTAAAAAATAACCCTCATTTTACCAATTAGGTGTCGAATTAAAAAAAATCAATGTCCAATTCCAGTATTGCTCCCAGGTATTCATACGCATTCCAAATTTCAAAGATCTACAACAGGAAATTTGGTGAAAAATGAGCACAAATGTCACATAATTGGCGTGAAAGTGGCATTATTTTGTCCGAAATAGTAGCCTGGGTAATATTGTTTTTTTACTAATAAAATGTTTATTTATATTCATTTTTTTATTATATAAGTTATTATTTTTCTAAAGTTATTAATTATATATTTTTTTATTTACTGTAAGTTCCTTTTGAAAATAATAGAAAATAATTAAAAATGTATATGCAAGCGTTATACCACAAAGACATTTTCGCCAAATGGGCTTTAGAAAATATTGCGGCAAATCTGGTGCACCTATGAAAAACGTGAACACACAAGACATCCATACAATGAATAAGCAGTTGCAGACCTTTCAAATGATATGTCACATGACTGGTTTTGTAAAGAAATAAAAAATGTTCACCCCCCCTCGGGGGCAGAGTGGGGTGGTGACACACAAGACATCCATAATATGAATTAGCAGTTGCAGACCTTTCAAATGATGTGTCACACAATTGGTGTTGCAAAGAAATTAAAAATGTGCTCCCCTGTGGGGCAGAGTGGGTGGTGACACACAAGACATGCATAATATGAATAAGCAGTTGCAGATCTTTCAAATGATGTGTCACACGACTGGTGTTCTAAAGAATCAAAAATGTGCCCCCCCTGGGAGGCAGAGTGGCTGGTGACTCGCAACACATCCATAATATGAATAAACAGTTGCAGACCTTTAAAATGATATGTCACATAATTGGTGTTGCAAAGAAATTAAAAAGTGCCCCCCGGGGGGCAGAGTGGGGTGGTGACACACAAGACTTCCATAATATGAATAAGCAGTTGCAGACCTTTCAAATGATGTGTCACACAATTGATGTTGTAAAGAAATTTAAAATGTGCCTCCCTGGGGGGGACAGAATGGGGAGACACAAAATACATCCATAATATGAATAAGCATTTGCAAACCTTACAAATTATGTGTCACACGACTGATGTTGTAAAGAAACTAAAAATGTGCCACCCCTGGGGGGGCAGAGGGGAGGATGACACACAACACATCCATAATATGAATAAGCAGTTGCAGACCTTTCAAATGAAGTGTCTCACGACTGATGTTGTAAAGAAACTAAAAATGTGCCACCCCTGGGGGGGCAGAGGGGAGGATGACACACAACACATCCATAATATGAATAAGCAGTTGCAGACCTTTCAAATGAAGTGTCTCACGACTGGTGTTGTAAAGAAATTAAAAATGTGCCCCCCCTAGGGGGGCAGAGTGGGGGTGACACACAAGACATCCATATTATGAATAAGCAGTTGCAGACCTTTGAAATGATGTGTCACACGACTGGTGTTGTAAAGAAATTAAAAATGTGCCCCCCCCTGGGGGTGCAGACTGGGGGATGACACACAAGACATCCATAATATGAATAAGCAGTTGCAGACCTTTCAAATGATGTGTCATACGACTGGTGTTGTAAAGAAATTAAAAATGTGCCCCCCCTGGGGGTGCAGACTGGGAGATGACACACAAGACATCCATAATATGAATAAGCAGTTGCAGACTTTTCAAATGATGTGTCATCCGACTGGTGATGTAAAGAAATTAAAAATGTGCCCCCTGGGGGGACACAGTAGGAGGGGAAACACAAGACATCCAAAACATGAATAAGCAGTTGCATACCTTTCAAATGATGTGTCATACGACTTGTGTTGTAAAGAAATTAATGTAAAATGTGTAACAGTAAAATGTGAAATAGTAAAATGTGCCCCTCCAGGGGGGCAGGGGGTGTGAAACACAAGACATCCATAATATGATTAAGCAGTTGCAGACCTTTCAAATGATGCGTCACACGACTGGTGTTGTAAAGAAATTAAAAATGTCTTCCCCTTGGGGGTTGTAGAGTGGGAGGTGACACACAAGACATCCATAATATTAATAAGCAGTTGCAGACCTCTCAAATGATGTGTCACACGATTGGTGTTGTAAAGAAATTAAAAATGCCCCCCCTGGCGGGGAAGAGAGCGGGGGTGTGACACACAAGACATCCATAATATGAATAAGCAGTTGCAGACCTTTCAAATGATGTGTCACTCGACTGGTGATGTAAGGAAATTAAAAATGTGCCCCCTGGGGGGACACAGTAGGGGGGGGGAAACACAAGACATCCAAAACATGAATAAGCAGTTGCAGACCTTTCAAATGATGTGTCACACGACTGGTGTTGTAAAGAAATTTAAAATGTGCACCCCTCTGGGGGGTAGAGTGGAGGGTGACACGCAAGACACCCATAATATGAAGAAGCATTTGCAGACCTTTCAAATGATGTGTCACACGACTGGTGTTGTAAAGAAATTAAAAATGTGCCCCCCTGGGGGTCAGAGTGGGGGATGACACACAACACATCCATAATATGAATAAGATGTTGCAGACCTTTCAAATGATGTGTCACACAACTGGTGTTGTAAAGAAATTAAAAATGTGACCCCCTGGGGGCAGAGGGGAGGTGACACACAAGACATCCATAAAATGAATAAACAGTTGCAGACCTTTCAAATGATGTGTCACACAATTGGTGTTGTAAAGAAATTAAAAATGTTTGAAAAATGGTTGTTGTTTTCGGGAGAATGGACCCGATGATGTTACCACTTTTGAATGATGTTACCACTTTTGAATGATGTGGTCACTTTTGAATTTAAATTAATTTCTTTACTTTTAGAAGAGTTTTTATTTGAATTTAAATTAAATTCTTTACTTTTAGAAGAATTTTTATTTGAATAGTAAATTAAAATGGTTAAAATCATTGTAATAAAGGAGAAAACTAACAAATTTAAAAATGGGTAGACGGAAATTAACAGATACGGAAAAAGCCGAAGCCAAAGAAATGAATGAACGTGAATATCGCATTCAATGATATTAAACACAGTCAACATGTATAAGTTGCTTATTAGTTTGGCGATTCGTATCATTTGGCGAAATTGGTCGACGGGATAACTGAGTAATACTGTATTTGGTTTGGCGCAAAAACGTCTTTCAATGCAGAAAATGATAAAATCAAAAGATTATTGAGCCGCTGAAAACCAATTACGTGTTGAAAGGCGATCACGAAAAAGGAAGCAATTTAATGCCGAACCGATTAATTGTAAAACATCATGTCGCCAGGGCGACCAATCCACTAGCCATGGCGTTTTACTATCGGTCGGTTCTAACCAGGAAAATTTGAGTGCCAATAGTGATTCTAACAAGCCGGAAAATGTTATAGCTATTACTCTTGATTTTCCACCACCTAAAAAGAAAACTAAAAAGCAATCGGCTTGGGAAAAACTGGGAAAAAACTTTTTTGATTCGATGTCTGATGGACCCATTCACAGATGCATGTGCTGCGATCGATTTTGGTTTAAAACCTCCATCACCAAAATTCTGCTCTGTAAAATCAAACAATATATGCCAAAGTCTTACAAGTATAACAGTATATGCCAAAGCTGTATTTTAATAATGATTACTTTTGCACCAACAATGTTAAATAGTTTGAAATGTTTCTTTCGTCGCCAACTTTTATGCTTGGCGACAATAGAGTGATATAACTTAAACGAACCGTACCTTCAAATTGCAGCATGTATAAAGTCATTTATAGCAGTGGCACGGATAATACACAATAAAACAACTGGTATTTAGCTTAAAATGATAGATGAATGTATCGAGTGAAACATTTTTCAAATGGTTGGGGTAATTTCTTAAATTACAATTTTTTTTTTATTATTACTAGCATACGCAGCCCGCTTCGCCGGGCTTAATTTGAAAGTTTATTTAATAATTTATGTGTATGGTACGCTTCTCTCTCAGCTGGCGACGGATCCCCCGGTGACTCTACGCTTCTCTCTCAGCTGGCGACGGATCCCCCGGTGACTCTCCCCGGACCATCGGCACTCCACGTGCGTCGGGTGAGCGTCAGAACAAACTTTCAGCATATACATATGGGTGGTTGTACTTGAATGCACAGACCTGCGCGTTTTTTTCTATCTTGCTTTTATACCTCTGGACCGAGTTGGCGCATTGCCAAGATTTGCTTCCTCTGGACCGAGTTGGCGCATTGCCAAGATTTGCTTCCTCTGGACCGAGTTGGCGCATTGCCAAGATTTGCTTTCCCCTGTGCCTCAATCAATTAATTAATTATCCTCAGAATTCCTTTTATTTATAGAGATTTTTTTTCATAATTACTCCATGTACTCTAATTAGGTTGTCGACCGAAAACACCAGCCAGTGAAAAATGACGCACACCAAATTTAACAACCCCTCTCCTCATTAGTCGAAGCATAGCATAACCCCCCCCTCTTTGATTTTCAATAGATTGATTGAAAGATATGTTTTTCTTTTTTGGCAGCATACCGAGCCTGTGTTTTTTTACCTTGAGCTTTTTTTTTCTTTCTAAAATATTCTGAGATATGTTCTAAACTCTTCTACTTGTACATTATTGTTTCTTTAGATTTGTCAGTTAGTTTTGCCCTCCATGTTTTTTTATATTCATTGTTTAATATTCTTTTTTGTTGAATCTTCATTTATTTTGTTATTTCCTCAGAAGAAACGGTTTCATTAAAAAGTGGAAAAGTATTTGTTTCATTGCATTGTTTTACATACCATTTACTTCTTCTTGTATACAAAAATAGGTAAGTGTCTTTCTTGCGCAGAAAAAGTTGTATAAATCTTTAAAAAATAACCCTCATTTTACCAATTAGGTGTCGAATTAAAAAAAATCAATGTCCAATTCCAGTATTGCTCCCAGGTATTAATACGCATTCCAAATTTCAAAGATCTACAACAGGAAATTTGGTGAAAAATGAGCACAAATGTCACATAATTGGCGTGAAAGTGGCATTATTTTGTCCGAAATAGTAGCCTGGGTAATATTGTTTTTTTACTAATAAAATGTTTATTTATATTCATTTTTTTATTATATAAGTTATTATTTTTCTAAAGTTATTAATTATATATTTTTTTATTTACTGTAAGTTCCTTTTGAAAATAATAGAAAATAATTAAAAATGTATATGCAAGCGTTATACCACAAAGACATTTTCGCCAAATGGGCTTTAGAAAATATTGCGGCAAATCTGGTGCACCTATGAAAAACGTGAACACACAAGACATCCATACAATGAATAAGCAGTTGCAGACCTTTCAAATGATATGTCACATGACTGGTTTTGTAAAGAAATAAAAAATGTTCACCCCCAGTCGGGGGCAGAGTGGGGTGGTGACACACAAGACATCCATAATATGAATTAGCAGTTGCAGACCTTTCAAATGATGTGTCACACAATTGGTGTTGCAAAGAAATTAAAAATGTGCTCCCCTGTGGGGCAGAGTGGGTGGTGACACACAAGACATGCATAATATGAATAAGCAGTTGCAGATCTTTCAAATGATGTGTCACACGACTGGTGTTCTAAAGAATCAAAAATGTGCCCCCCCTGGGAGGCAGAGTGGCTGGTGACTCGCAACACATCCATAATATGAATAAACAGTTGCAGACCTTTAAAATGATATGTCACATAATTGGTGTTGCAAAGAAATTAAAAAGTGCCCCCCGGGGGGCAGAGTGGGGTGGTGACACACAAGACTTCCATAATATGAATAAGCAGTTGCAGACCTTTCAAATGATGTGTCACACAATTGATGTTGTAAAGAAATTTAAAATGTGCCTCCCTGGGGGGGACAGAATGGGGAGACACAAAATACATCCATAATATGAATAAGCATTTGCAAACCTTACAAATTATGTGTCACACGACTGATGTTGTAAAGAAACTAAAAATGTGCCACCCCTGGGGGGGCAGAGGGGAGGACGACACACAACACATCCATAATATGAATAAGCAGTTGCAGACCTTTCAAATGAAGTGTCTCACGACTGATGTTGTAAAGAAACTAAAAATGTGCCACCCCTGGGGGGGCAGAGGGGAGGATGACACACAACACATCCATAATATGAATAAGCAGTTGCAGACCTTTGAAATGATGTGTCACACGACTGGTGTTGTAAAGAAATTAAAAATGTGCCCCCCCCTGGGGGTGCAGACTGGGGGATGACACACAAGACATCCATAATATGAATAAGCAGTTGCAGACCTTTCAAATGATGTGTCATACGACTGGTGTTGTAAAGAAATTAAAAATGTGCCCCCCCTGGGGGTGCAGACTGGGAGATGACACACAAGACATCCATAATATGAATAAGCAGTTGCAGACTTTTCAAATGATGTGTCATCCGACTGGTGATGTAAAGAAATTAAAAATGTGCCCCCTGGGGGGACACAGTAGGAGGGGAAACACAAGACATCCAAAACATGAATAAGCAGTTGCATACCTTTCAAATGATGTGTCATACGACTTGTGTTGTAAAGAAATTAATGTAAAATGTGTAACAGTAAAATGTGAAATAGTAAAATGTGCCCCCCCAGGGGGGCAGGGGGTGTGAAACACAAGACATCCATAATATGATTAAGCAGTTGCAGACCTTTCAAATGATGCGTCACACGACTGGTGTTGTAAAGAAATTAAAAATGTCTTCCCCTTGGGGGTTGTAGAGTGGGAGGTGACACACAAGACATCCATAATATTAATAAGCAGTTGCAGACCTCTCAAATGATGTGTCACACGATTGGTGTTGTAAAGAAATTAAAAATGCCCCCCCCTGGCGGGGAAGAGAGCGGGGGTGTGACACACAAGACATCCATAATATGAATAAGCAGTTGCAGACCTTTCAAATGATGTGTCACTCGACTGGTGATGTAAAGAAATTAAAAATGTGCCCCCTGGGGGGACACAGTAGGGGGGGGGAAACACAAGACATCCAAAACATGAATAAGCAGTTGCAGACCTTTCAAATGATGTGTCACACGACTGGTGTTGTAAAGAAATTTAAAATGTGCACCCCTCTGGGGGGTAGAGTGGAGGGTGACACGCAAGACACCCATAATATGAAGAAGCATTTGCAGACCTTTCAAATGATGTGTCACACGACTGGTGTTGTAAAGAAATTAAAAATGTGCCCCCCTGGGGGTCAGAGTGGGGGATGACACACAACACATCCATAATATGAATAAGATGTTGCAGACCTTTCAAATGATGTGTCACACAACTGGTGTTGTAAAGAAATTAAAAATGTGACCCCCTGGGGGCAGAGGGGAGGTGACACACAAGACATCCATAAAATGAATAAACAGTTGCAGACCTTTCAAATGATGTGTCACACAATTGGTGTTGTAAAGAAATTAAAAATGTGCCCCCTGGGGGGCAGAGTGGGGGATGACAGACAACACATCCATAATATGAATAAGCAGTTGCAGATCTTTCAAATGATGTGTCACACAACTGGTGTTGTAAAGAAATTAAAAATGTGACCCCCTGGGGAGAGCAGAGTGTGGGGGTGACACACAAGACATCCATAATATGAATAAGCAGTTGCAGACCTTTCAAATCTTGTGTAACACGACTGGTGTTGTAAAGAAATTAAAAATGTGTCCCCCCTGGGGAGCAGAATGGGGGATAACACACAAGACATCCTTTAAATGAATAAGCAGTTGCAAACCTCTCAAATGATGTATCAAACGACTGATGTTGTAAATAAATTAAAAATTTGGCGAAATATTACAGTTATCGCCAAATTGGCGTCACTTTTGACAACTAATTTTGGTCGCCAAATTTGGCGATATATCGCCAAGTTGGCGACAGACTTGGCGATTGTTGGCGATGGTAACCTTTCCTCTCTTTATGGTAACCCATATGGTGATGCACAGACGGAGCCCTTTCCTGATTGGTCTATTCGACTCATGGAAGGAGTGGACAACCCGGATTCGTTACTTCCGGAAATCTTCCACATCAGCATCATTCCAGGAGTCATTCCTTTTAAGGCTAGTTTTTTTTTACTATAGAAGGATTTAAATATATGGTGTCTGTTAGGAGTGTTTTCAGATGCGTTCGTAATTATGTAAATACGTAGCATCTATAGTTGTCATTATGTCCATCCGTCCGTCTAACCGCATATAACAGAGTGAAAAGTACCCAACTGAATCTTTTGAAATTGAAAATATATAATTATTGCATAACTTTGTCGAGTCATTAGAAAGTTTATTAAAATCGGATTATGTAGTTTAATTACAGGGACAATAAAAAGTATCCCGTTACATTGCGCCCAATGGGGAAAAAACAGTTTCAAGCACGTTTTAATGATGTTACAATCTTTCGAACATAATAAAATTGCTATGCAACTATAAAGTACATAGTAAGATATACATTCTATGCAATCTTCGGTGCAAAAAATATTTTTACAGGCCCATGCAAAAGTATTCCATCCATTACATAATGGTATAGTTAGAAACATTGTTTGAGGCTCGTTTTAATTATATTAAAGTATTTAAAATTTTGAAATTGATATACATTGCTAAGGTTTACTACAAGATACTTTCTGCATAATAGAAAGCGGATAGTATTTACAGGGAGACGCAAAAGATTTCGGCCGCTATACTATATCCGAAGTACTGTATACTATTATACCAAGATTTGTATATTTTTAAAACTTCGATATAGTAAGAACGAATCTCATTTACTACGCTTGACGCGAAATTTCCAACTTATTTTGTTATGATGGGGTTTCCTCTCGATAAGCTTTCCGCCCGCCTTTCATGAATATAATGGAATTATTTCCTTTTGCATTTATTTTATATTATTCTTTTAGATATTGTTAAACATTTATTCCCACTTCTATTTTAGTTATTAAAGTACACGAGGTAGAACCCGTTAAAATTCGACGAAGAAAAGATTTAAAAAGAACTATTTCATTGATTTATAATAAATCTACAAAATTAGTTACAGTAAAAAATTGGTCAGTCTAACTCTCAAACAAATATTATTTTAAGCTAAAATTAACAAAATGCTATTTCTATAAAACTCAGTTGTCCAAATTAACATTAAATTTTAATTGCACATGTAATCAGTAAAATATAATAAAGTTCAGTTATTATGATGAAGTTATCAATTGATGCAAATTATTCCGAATTGACACGATCACAGATGATATGTTTGACATAGTGTACACAATTTTTTTTCATTTAAAGAGAAAATGAAGTGGTTCTGTTGCCACAATTACAAAATTTGTACTAAAAACTATAAAAAAAAATTGATGTATCAAAAACAAATTGAGATGCAGCTTTCAAACAAATTGCATTTAAAAGTATATTTTTTTCTTTATGGGTCGTTGTAAAAATTAAAAATGTGCTATGTTTAACAACGTAAAATTTGATAGTAACAAAAATTGCAAAATCGAAAATTTCATCGGAAAGTGTTGCCATTCGATAAGTGATGTATGCGTTACGCACAGATGCGTTTGGCTTTTATAATATAGATATAATTTTTTCTGTTTAATGTAAATTAACCATATTTATACGATTTTTTTGCATTATTCCTAATTTAGTCAAAATGCTTTTAAATTGGATGTTAAATTGCACCGAAACGAGATAATCCAGAGTAGGGTGTATCGATTTTTAACTTTTTTTTTTGTTTCCAAATTCTAAGTTGATAAAAAGTTGCTACTAGACACCAAAACTTACCAAAAATTTTTTTGGGATTTTTAAAAAAATGTTTAGGTCTCCCGCACAAGGCCTAAAGTTTAGAAATTTTACTTAAAAAGTAAATTTTTACAAAAATTAAAAAAAAACCTAAAATACTTTTTTTCTAAACTGCAAGTTAAAATTCCACTAACAATAAGCACAAAAAAGATAGAAAATCTATTTCAAAAACTTAGCACAACATTAAGGTCTCCCGCACAAGGCCTAAAAGTCGTAAATTTCAGCCAATTTTTGAACATTTTTCAGTGTTGTGATATTTGTGTTGTTGCTGGTTTAAAAATTAAATGTAACCAAAGCCTCGTTAGGCTTGATTGGAATTGTTGAAATAAGTGAAATAATAAATCACATTTCAATACGTAATGGATTGTGGAACTACATCACGAGCTCTGAGTCAACAAATGGGGTCATTTGCAAAGCAAAAAGTGTCTGCTCAAACAATTCGATGACGTTTGCAGTAGCATGAACTCTCAACTCGTAGACCATGGCTGCGACTTCCTTTAACGCTGCGTCATAGACAGGAGCGCCTTCAATTTTGTGATCAAGGACGAACCTTGGTGCACGAATGGTGAGGAGTGATTTTTTTCAGATGAATCCAGGTTCTATTTACAACATCATGGTGGTCGTATTCGTGTTTCGTGGCATCATGGTGAACGAACATTGGCAGCGTGCATTCGTCATCGTCATGCTGTATCATAACCTTGCGTGCCTTTGGATACACGTCTCGATCATCTCGTGTTCGCATTAGCGGCACTTTGAACAGTGCATGTTACATTTCTGATATTTTACGACCCGTGGTTCTACCCTTTATTCGAGACCTGCGAAAATATATGTTTCAGCAGGATAATGCCCGACCGCATGTTTTCGGAATTGTTCGGACATTCCTTGATACGGAAAATGTTCGGTTGTTGCCCTGGCCAGCACGTTTCCCAGATCTTTCACCAATAGAAAACGTCTGATCAATGGTCGCCGAGCGACTGGCTCATAACCATACGCCAATCACTACGGTTGATGAACTGTGGCATTGTGCTGAAGCTGCACGGGAAGGTGCCTGTACATGCCATCCAATCTCTGTTTGACTCAATGCCCAGGCGTATAAGTGCTTTTATTACTACCCGAGGTGGTTGTTCTGGGTACTGATTTCTCAGGATCTATGCACCCAAATTTCATGAAAATTTAATCACTTGTTATTTCTATCATTATATATTTGTCCAATAAATATCAATTTGTTATCTGAATTTTTTCATGGTGTAGCAATTTTAATGCCAGTAGTGTATATTTAACTTAACATCATATTACAAATTAATTATCATATTCTTATGTATAAATCGCATTATAAAATACTCGTGAGTTGCTTTCCACCGGACTGACCTGTGTTCCACCGGTCCTGACCTTTTTACTTTTTGTAATTAATGTGTATGAATTTTGGTGTTATTCTTGAACAAGTTAACATAAATAGATCTGCGTAGCCATCTGCGTATATCTGTGTTGTCATGTGCCGAACTGGCAGAGCATTTCGTGCATTTTATTTTACAGGATATAATCATATAATCCAAAATGTTATTTCTTTTGCCAATTAATTACTAGGTCTCTAAATTTCTTTGTGATCAAACCTTCATTAAAAGTTATGACGTCAAACATGTTTTTATAGCCATGAAGTTCTAAAAAAATCGTCAAATATGCGTCAAGATATTTGGCAAAATTTCTAAAATCAAAGCTCTCCAATAATATTTAGATATATAGCGTGTATCCAAAGAGAAGGGAGTAAAGAAATGTGATTATTTGTATGGCTTGAAAGTTGGTGAAACTAAAAATGAAAATACGCAATAAGCAGGTTTTTAAATAATTAATATTATGTAAGATACATGAAAATAACATTAAGTAAAATACATGTCAAATGTTTTATGTGTTAAAACAAGTATATTAACTTTACTACCCGTCTTCAGCACGTTTATAAATTTCATTTCAATATTATTAATTATTTCCTATTTTACATTTAAATGCATAATTAAATTACATTTTCTCTGAAATATTCATATATGAAATTTAAGTTTTCAAAAATATAAGTGCTATAGCAAATTGTGCATCTCAAGGCAAGAATTCATTGTTAATTCTTCAGAGTTTAGTATATATTTTAAAATATTTATTATCTTGTTAGGCGATGAATTGAAAATGATAAAATGAGTATTCTTCGAAAATAAAGCAGTAAATCATTTTAACTTATCTCCAAGCCGAGAGTGTTATTTTTCTCGTATTGTTTAGAAATTTTACTTTTTCAAAAATCATGGGAATTCTGTTAAAATTTGCGCTGATATTTCCCAAATGAATTTTACAATTTCTTAAATTAATTAAATGACACATCTTAGATTTTAAAGTTAATTACTATTCGGAATTTTTATGTATGAACAAAATGTTTAATATTTGCTTTTATACTTTAAAGATTAATTGCGTAAATTTGCACATTAAAAGAGGCATAACGATGATACAAAAACGATTTGTCTATATGAAAAGCTAATAATTGACACAAAGAGAACCAGTATCTGATACTTTAGTTGAAAAAAAAATGTTTTACTTTTTAAATTATTTATGTTTTAAAAATTCTTCAATTTTTATTATGAAAGTAAAATACTTAAACTCTATTCATATATTTAAAGTAATAAAATATTATATAAATATACATAAGATCAAAACAATTCACAGGGAGTGATTCGTGGTGAAAAAAATAACAACTCGTCAATGCTCCAGATTTATGATGCAATTATTATTTGAAAGTAACTTTCTTTAATTACCCTCAAGCCCCACCAGTGGTCAAGAGGTTCTGCTCTCAAAATTGGTAGATAGAAGCTTCTGAGTTCGAACCCAATCGCGCTTTTTTGGTCTAAATGCTTGGAGTTTACCGTTGTTTTTTTAGATCTTAGATTCCTCCC
Organism: Maratus speculifer; assembly: GCA_964019185.1. Classification (NCBI taxonomy): domain Eukaryota; kingdom Metazoa; phylum Arthropoda; class Arachnida; order Araneae; family Salticidae; genus Maratus; species Maratus speculifer. Next base: position 118,381,618 of record OZ025295.1, on the reverse strand, counting down.
CAAAGACACCCCCCCCTATTATGGTACCCTTTCTTTGACGCCATAGACCTTATGTAGATAATAGTTCTTCATAAACAACACCAACACCTTAATTATGAGCATCGGAAGAAATGCTGTAAACCTGAGAAGATTATTTCCAATCAAGTGCGATAAACGTTTAAATTTCGTTTTGTAAGTTTGAATAGTAGAAGCTCTTTTAAACCAAGAGCAAAATTGTAAGGTGTTTTTCACTGTATTTTGTTTTGAATATTAAAAAAATATTTGTATATTTACCTTACATATAAAATAAATCTTAATGAAACGAATTTATAAAAGCACTAATGGATCCTATTCTCCCTTTCGGTTCGAGGCTATAAAAATCGGTATTTTATAGCCACGACGTCACAGACTGTAATTGTGACGTCACAGGAATACTCATGTTAAGATATGTGAAATAAATGTATGAAATAATAATTGTTCATTTTAATGTAAGGAGGTAAAATTTCCTGCTTAATTTACTTTTTCATTTTAAAGAGAAAATTGCATCAATAATTCGAAGATAACGTCATCAGCAAGAATTTTTTTTAATCATTGGAAAAATTTCATTAAAATTTAAAACAAATTAACATTTCAATAAAACTACTGTTTTAATATTTTGTATTTAAAAATTTTAAGAGTTATTAAATTCCCCTTATAACTATTCGGATATCTGAAACGAAAATATAAAATAATAATCGCTAACTGAATGCAAAGAAAATAAATATTTAACTTTTCTTTTCTTTTCAAATTCAACCAAAAAAAATGACATAAATAATGCAAAAATGACATCATTTGCTCTTTCTCTCTTGCATTCACAGCAAGAAGAAAAAATGCTGCAAATTAGAGAATTGCTATTAACATTTAAAGTAAATATTGCAATAATCTTATTGAATTACATATTTACATGTAAATTTCAATGAGAAAACGAAATTTGGGGAATAATTAAAACGGCACAAAATTAAAATTATTTATTTATGGGCAATATATATTTGACGTCACATTAGGAATCACATGGTGTAAAACTAGCACGGCTAATACATTTGTTTAAATATTTTATCATTTTATGCAGTATAAATTCAGGTTGCATGCGCAGAATAATTTCGATTTACTCTATATAAATTACTGTTCGATGTCTTATTAGCAAATTCGAATAAAACTTAATGAATAAAATATATAATTTTAAAATTGAAAATAATTTGAAAATATGAATGATGATGCATTAAAATAAGAAAAGAATTAAAACTTAAACTGAAAATATCTTAAAGTCAAACAAAACCTTAAATACACTGTAATATTCCAACACATGCTGTTTTCCGTTGTTCTGGATGTTATTCCCAAGCAAATGGATACTTTATAACTTTTTTTTAAAATATTCAATCCCAACAGAAGAAATTGTCTATAGCGTCGTTATAAAAATCCGACTTGCAACATTATTTTAAGCATAACCATTTTATACAAACGAATTTTCAAATGTATAACTGATTTTATTTATCAATTCCAAAAGCAACTGTCAGCTGTCTTGACAGAGATGGATGAAGTCATGATAATCGAAAAATGTCCTACAGACCTCTTGCACATGACATCATATGCTTTATCTGGTGCCCAAACTTAAGGTAAATGTGCTGTTTTCCCATTTGTAAACATAATGATTTGCTCTTCATTTTTTAAATATTTGGAAAACTAATGCAAGTATAAGAAAAAGACATATAGAAAGACCACATGTGCTCTGCCACCCGTGGAATGGCGAACGGAGAGTTTTGTGAGGGCTCCAGATGTGTACTAGATTAGAGTATCAGTCGCTACTGTGACGTCAATGCAAGGGGTTATTCAAACGAAAAAAAAAACATGGCAACTCATTACAGAAAATAGTCGTTGTTCGTGGTATTATTCAGTCTTCCGTAATCTGGCAAATATTTTTAAAGAAAAGTCACATTACGTTTTTAGAGTCTCAACGGAAGTTGGCGGCGTATCTCGCATGGGGCAGAACCCCTTAGTATATATGTATATATATATATTCCTTCAACATTATTTTTAAAAACTTAGTTGCACATTTAAATGTAATCCTATCCTTGAATGTACTTTTGTTTGTTTAGTATATTAAAAATCCATTAAATCAGTAAAATTATATCACTTTAAATATTGATGCGTACATTGCAGTGGAACTTGGGGCTTAATAAACGTATTAGCACGGGCTAGTCAGTGAGAGGGTTTTAATCCTGTGCTTTTAGTGTATTACCCATGCTGCATTAGCGATTTTACTAATGTCGTACGTCAATACATATTTCATACACTTTCAAGTACACTGTTAAAAATTTTAAACTTTTGCTGCATCGTCACTCCACCACTTTTATAGAAAACGATTACTTTACTATATTATGGAGCATTCTCATTGGTCAGAATAGCGATATTCTTTAAAAGCGGTGGAGTGATGATGCAGCAAAAGTTTCAAATTTTTAACAGTGGTAAATGAACACTTGAAAGGTTTGCGTGAAAAACTGAAATCTTCAAAACAATCACTTTTCCTTGATTACTTCAAGTAAGATTCTTTTAAATGTTATAGTACACTTTTAGCATGTGCATAAATATTTCCGTGCATACACGTCTTGTACAATGAATTATGTGCACAAATCAATAATTCTACAAATCATTTAATGTAGTAATCGATTGAAAATTATAATTAATTAATTAATTCTCTATATCTTTTGTGTCCGATTAATTTATAATCTTCGGATACATTTAAACTTCATCTTTAATGCTTTGTTATGTCCTGAACGATTAGTTTAAATTCAAAACTTTCATTTAATTTTTAATCAATTAATTTAAATGATGAATTAATTTAAATTAATTAATAGGTTTCATTGTATATACAATTATCTGATGTCACATTGCTTCCATATTCGAATTTGTTCTTCAAAAACCGGTATGGATTATAACCAAATATACGAATTATCCAAAGTTGTAACTTTTACTGGATTTAACAAAATATATTTATAGAAGAAGCCTGTTTTTACGAAACTTTAGCTTCATCAGTTAAGGTTTGTTTTTCTTCATCGACAATACAATTATAATACAACTCGAACCATAAGATTCTGAATTAAAAGAGTTTCTGTTATGCATCTTTTATCTAGAGTGGTTAAATCATACTATAGATATAACAATTCGGTTTTAAACAAATGAAAATGAAAGTCACCAATGAGGAATCTTCTGAATTCAAACAACAGTTTAATTAGAGATGAAACAATTTATTACAAACAATAATTTTATTCCATGATCGGATTCTTTTATCTTAAATGTCACAATTTCCTCCAGTGATGAAAAATAATAAGTAACCATGCTTTTTAATAACAAATTAATAAATTTATATTTATTTCTAGTCTGATAAAGTATAAACAAGAAAGAAAAAAATCATGCGTCAAGCATAGATATGAAGCAATTTCCAATACATTCAGACCAATGTAATAAACTGCACCGTTTAAAAAATTAAAATATCACGTCTCATAGAATGTATAACCTGTTTCAAAACCAAATTCAAATTGTTCCAATCTACAATCGAAATATCATCCGATTTTTTTAACAGCCTGTATATGATATAGAGATTTTTATCTATCAAAAACATATATTCCAAAATTTAGTTCATTCAAGAGATACATATATTTCAGATAATTACCTGTTAGGAATTTCTTCTAATAAGGAGAATGATATGAGAAGATTTTTGTGCAGCCTTGTATACGAGGTATCAAATTTATACATAAAGAGCAATATGCAAAAAAAAAAAAAAAAAAAAAAAAAAAAAAGTTAAATTTAAAAGCGCATACCGAATTTTAAAACACGATAAAAATAAAATGTGCTGCACCAAAAAGAAAATGATAACTATGCTTGATAAGATATAGGTTAGCGAAAACATAATTAAATCGATAAATTCATGAAAACTTTATTTCATAATATAAAGTTTGTGTTATTCACCTAGAAATATAATGAAAAATATTAAATTTTAATTGCTTTTGAAAAAATAGGTTTAGGAAGATATATTAAAATTTCTATTATGTTTAAAGATGCTTCCTGAAAACTTGAGCATGTACGGTTATTTTGAAAAAAAAAAATCTTCAGTTTTTATTAATCTCATGCTGATTACTTAAACAGAGATATAAGAAAATTGATTATTAATAAGAATTTATCCATTAAGGTAACTTGTATATTTTGTGGGGAAAAAAAAGTAAACTCATTTTATTAATTTTTTTTTTTTTTTTTTTTTTTTTTTGCAAAGTATCGTAGTTACTGGTATCGTAGTAAGAAAGTTACTGTTACCGATAAATTTGAAATAAAGTCTACTTTTAAATGATGTATATAAAATTTGCTAAGAGAGCTACCCACATATTAAAAGAAACCCAAACTTCATTATTTTAAATAGAAACACCCAATTTTAACAAAATATTTCAAATCTTCGGATTAAACTATGCCTACACACCAAATTTCAAGTCATTTGAATGATAAGTTTTTGAATTATAAACATTCAAATTTTTGTGCTTCAAATTTTAATCTATGTTTTCATATTTTTATTCATATCTTATGAAGTTATACTATTAACGTGCTATTTTTTATATATTAATCAAAAATACTAAAACACCGAAACATAAATTCGATGAATTTTCACTTATCTTGAATGACTCCGGTGATTAAAAATAATAAATAACCATACCTTTTAATAACTAATTACTAAATTTATGTAAATTTCTAGTCTGATAAAGTAAAAAAAAAAGATTCGTTAATAAAAAAAAGGATTAAGAGAAAAAAAAGAATATTGTAATATGATACCTTAATTTGTTTCAGGAGAATCAACAAATAAATTTTAGAACTTCTTATCGGAATTTAAACACTTTTGCATTAGACTTTAGTATATATGCAGAGTTAGCTAATGATTAAAAGAATATTTTATGTAAAAAGCTAATTTATTACAAAATATTTATCTGACAGCAAATTATCATAGTTTTATTATTTTAGAAATTCAGTAATAAAATAAGGATAAAATGTGCATCACCAAAAAGAAGATGTCATTTATGCTTGATAAGATTTTTGTTATAGGTTAGCAAAAATGTAATTAAATTGATAAATTCATAGGAGCTTTATTTCATACTATAAAGTTTGTGTTATTCATCTAAAAATATAATGAAAAAGATTAAATTTTAATTATCTTTGAAAAAATAAGCTCGGGAAAGTATATTAAAATTTCTATTATGTTTAAAGATGTTTCGTGAAAACTTGAGCATGTGTGCTTAGTATTTTGAAAAAAAAATCTCCAGTTTTTGTTAATTACGAGCTAATTAGTTAAACAGACATGCAAAAAAATTGAGTATTAATAAGACTTTATCTAGTAAGGTGACTTGATAAAGACGTGGTGATAAAGACGTTACTTGATGAGACGTGGAAAAAAAAAACAGTAAAAACTTTCTATTGAATCCTTAGAAAATTATCGCTCAAGAAAGTTACTGGTACCGAAGGATTGGAAGTAAAGTCTATTTTTAAATTATGTATATTAAATTTGCTTAGGGGCCATCTACATATTAAAAGAAACCCAAACTTCATTAGTTTAAATAGCAATACCCAATTTTAACACTATATTTCAACTTTTCAATTCAAACTATGCTTAGACACCAAATTTCGAGTCATTTGAAAGGTAAGTTTTTGAATTATAAGCATTCAAAATTTAGTGCTTCAAATGTTAAATTACATTTTGACACTTTTATTTATATCTACTGAAATTATATTCCTAATATGATATTTTTTATGTAGCAATAATACTAAAACACCGAAACATAAATAAGATGAATTTGCAACTATCTTCAATGACACAGTGTTCCTCTGGTGATTAAACATATTAAATAACTGTACCCTTTAATAACTAATTACTAAATTTATATAAATCTCTACTCTGATAAAGTGAAAAAAAAGATTCATTAATAATATTAAAAAAAATGAGTAAGAGGAATAAAAAGGATATTTAATGTGACACCTTAATTTGTTTTAGGGGAATTAACAAATAACTTTTAAAAAATCTTATCGGAATTTTAGTCTAATCATTTTTGTATTAGACTTTAATGTATATGCAGAGTTCACTAATGATTAAAAATATATTTTATGCAAAAGGCTAATTTATTTCAAAATATTTATTTGACAGCAAATAATCATAGCTTTATTATTTTGGAAATTAAATAATAAAATAAGAATAAAATGTGCAGCTCCAAAAAGAAAATGATATTTATGCTTGATAAGATTTTTATTATAGGTTAGCGAAAACATAATTAAATTGATAAATTCATATAAACTTTATTTCGTACTATAAAGTTTGTGTTATTCATCTAGAAATATAGTGATAAGATTAAATTTTAATTACTTTTGAAAATATAAGTTTGGGAAAATATATTAAAATTTCTATTATGTTTAGAAGTTTCGGAAAAACTTGAGCAAACTTGCTTAATGTTTAAAAAAATAATCTTAGATGTTATTAATTATACATATTACACACATTAGTTACATGTTACACACATTTACAATATTAATTTTATTAATTGTTTAAACAGAGATATAAGAAATTTGAGGTTTAATTACCGTATATCTATTAAGATGACTAGTTCATAAATGACTACTTTTTAAATAAGGTAACAACAGTACATATACAACGATATATTTTGGAAATTTTAGACCGCAATCTCTATTAATAATCTCTATTAATATTACCTGTGTCTAATTAATTTTTTGCTTTCTTCTATGTTTACAAAGAGAATGTATTAGATTCGTGAAAACTCTCGATATTTGGTTTCGACGGATTTACACGTTTTAAGTCAGGGAATCCAAAATAAATGTTTTTACAAAATGTCTATCGCTGAGACTGTCTGTCATTCTTCAACGCTGTCACTCTGAGTCTATATGTGACCAAAATTTTGTTGACTATCTGCCTCAAGAATTAATGCATATGTGTTTCACAAAACTTTAGATGCATTTAGACCATGATATAAATTAGACCTGATTTATTTTTGGTGCATATCGCTGTACAGGTGGCACTGTTATGCTATTTATTTCACAATTTCCACAATAATTCTATTTTGTGAAATAATGCACTAAATTTTATAAAACTTTAGATTCAGTTAGTACTTAATATAATTTGGTATTTACTACTTTTTGATGAAAATCGCTCGACATGTGGCGCTGCCATGCTGAATTATTCATGATTATCACAACAGCTATATCACAAAAACTAATGCACGAATGTTCACCAAACTTCAGATTCAGTTAGTCCGTGATATAGACTGCTTTTTTTAAAAAAAATTTAGTGTAAATCCTTCTACAGGTGGCGCTGCTATGCTGCATTTTTCACAATTTCGTAATAGCTGTATCTCAAGAACTAATGCATGAATTTTCATCATACTTCAGATTCTGTTAGTGTATGAGAAACATTGAGTTTTTTTTAGTGGATTAGTTTTTGGTATACATCACCCGAAAGTTGGCACTGTTATGCAAAATTTTTTAAAGATTTTGCAACAACTGTAATCTCAGAAACTAATGCACGGATTTTCATCAAACTTCAAATTTACTTAGAAGTTGACATAAGTGCTTGCTTACTAGATATGAATGTAAACAACCTAAGTGGTGGCACTGTTTGCTGAATTTTTCAGAAATTATTAACGTATTTGAGACAGTGGAGACAGTTTTGTGGTTGCGACACGTCTTAGTTTTCTTATTCTTTTTATGTTTTGGAATGGTATACAGGTGTGGTACGCATCAGTGGATCAAATAAACCAAATACAATGCAATCTCGATTATCCGAGCTAATTAAGACTGCTAGTACCTCTGATATCGGAAATCTTGGTTCATAGAAATTGTTTTAAAAAAACTAGCCGTATTCGTGAATTTAATATATCTTTGAATAAAAAAAACCACAGAATGCTTTTTAAATGATAAAAATAAATATATATAAAGTTATTTTTCACAGTTCAACAAATATAAAAAGGAAAACAATTACTAGTAGTAAATTTTCAAAAGCAAATTTTAATTTTTAAATGTACCAAGTTACTACAACTATACTAATTTATTTTTGTAATTTCTCTTCATTGCATCAATCACACTTTGATATCGGATGTATCAACGATGTCACATTTTCGAAAATCGTTCTTACTTCTCCTGAAGTCAGCATTTGTTTTTCCAAATTACAAGGAGCGTTGTCAATCAACAGAATTGCTTTAGGTGGGACATATAGTAGTGTCAAATGTTGCTTTACACGTGGTACAAAGTCATCATTTAACCATTTTTCATAAATTTCACAGTTCATCGAAGCAGAATTATTATTTCCGTACTTTCTGTATTTCAAGGGCAAAGAATTTACATCGATGTTTTTAAATGGTCTTGGTTTCAAGGCTTATTCAAAGAAAATAAAGAAAAAACCGCTTCGTTATCGGTTGAGTTAACAGTAATCTCGATTAATCGAAGTTCTACAATATTACTTTACAAAAATTCTGGTAAAAAGTCCTCGGTAATCCTCGAAGCGGATGAGCCCTGATATTTATTGCCCGCATACATAAATGATTTAAATGAAGGGAAGAAATTGATTAAATAGCCTCGATTAATCAAGATTACTGTTAACTCAGCCGATAAAGAAATGCTTTTTAGGAGCGTTCGTAATTATGTAAATACGTAGCACCTATAGTTGTCGTTCATTCCGTCTGTCTGTCTGTTCGTCCGTCTGTCCGCATATAACAACACAAAACCTACCCAACTGAATCGTTTGAAATTTAAAATACATAATTATTACGTAATTTTGTCGAGTCGTTTCAAATTTTATGAAAATCGGATGCATAGATCAATTACAGGGACAATCAAAGGGATTCCGTTACATTACGGTCAATGGGGAAAAACGTTTCAAATGCATTTTTATCGTTTGAAGTTTAAAATATATAACTATACCATAATTTTGTCGAGTCATTTCAAATTTTATAAAAATCAGATGCATAGATCAATTACAGGGACAATTAAAAGTATTCCGTTACATTACGGTCAATGGAGGAAAAAGTTTTAAATGCATTTTAATAGTGTAACACTCATTCGAACATAATAAAGTTGACATGAACCTATGAAGTATATATGTACTAAAATATACATTCGAAACAATCTGTGATCCAAAGAATATTTATTATTAAATTACAGGGCCACACAAAAGTATTCCACTACAAAATGCTATACGGGGAAACATTGTTTGGGGGATGTTTTAATTATACTAAACTATTTCACGTTTTATGAAATTGATATACATTACTGAGATGTAATAAAATTTACATCCTGTATATTTACAGGAACACAAAAAAAGATTTCGACCACTATACTGTATCCGATGTATTGTCCACTTTAATAGCAAGATCCGAATATTTTTAAAACTTCATTATCGTACGAACGCACCTCATTTGCTACGCTTCACGTGCAATTTCCAACTTGTTTTTTTTCTTTTTTTGAATGAGACTTGAGACCAAGCACAATTAAAAACATCAATGTAACTTCTTTGCCCGTAAAATACAAAAAGTACGGAAATAATAGCTCTGCTTCAATGAATTGCGAAATTTATGAAAAATGATTTAATGGGGACTTTGAACCACGTGTAGAGCAACATTTAGCACAGTTATATGTCCCACCTATAGCAGTTCTGCTGATTAACAATGCTCCTCGTCATCTGGAAAAACAAATGCTGACTTCAGAAGAAATAAGAATGATTTTCGCCCTATCATACGAACCTATCATACATGATATAATTTTATATCAAAAAATTCTTCAAAGAAATGCTTAATATTTAAAAGTATTTAATGATAGTACTTTATTACCTTTATCTGTAATATTGTTTTCTTACATTTGCCTTCTGAAGCAGAGCTTTTTGTAAACAAATTGACAAAATACCTCCCCTAATAGTAAAAATAACAAGTATTATTTCGAACCTAGTTTCTCTAAAAGCTAATTATAGGCGCATATCGCAGAAGAATAGGAATGACAAACATTGGAGTATTCCATATTTTTCAATGAAATGATTTTATAATACTTTAATGTTTTTAATATTAATTTTGTATTTTCATAAAAATAAATAATGGAATAAAAAAATAACTGATAAAAAAAAGAATATTTTGCTTGGAGCAAAGTGATAACGATATCAAAAGAAAGCTTCCTTCTCTATAGTTCTTTTACGATACCAAGTTCCAGAACTCCACCTTAGAGTGATAATGTTACACATGTATAACCCCTAACTAAATTAGATTGTGAAAGTAATTTATCGAATAGCTATCAGCCTATAAATTATCAGTTTTTATTCCTTTAAATATTTTCTCAAATACATGCTTTATGTTTTTTCCATAAAAAGATAAAGTTTATCAGTTATTTTGTTATTCTTGCATATAATTATTGTTCCGTCTTCAAAATTGATATTTACTAAATTTATTTAATTGCTAATAATTTCGCTTTCGTTAATGGACTTGCTAAATAATTATTGCTGACTACAAGGAGTAGGAAGTAATACTCATTTTTCTTAAATTAATGAAAAACTAATGCTTTTTTAATAAACAAATTAATTAAACGAGTAACTAAGTAATACATACTTAACATTTGCTTATCTTGTATGTAGTTACAAGATTTTATTGGGTAACTAGCAGGCTAAGCCCGCTGCGCTGGTCTATTTTTCAAAACAAAACATGAATCAAACAAAATATTGAATATGATTGTGTTTTTTAAAGCAACTTCACCTCGAATGCTCTTTCACATTTCTGAAAATCATACAAAATGCCATTGGATTTAAAGACAGAAAACCAACGATTATAAATGCACCAAAAATGCATTAAAAGTTAGCAAACAGCTGTTTCAAATCTACTGTCGAGATTCTTCATCAGTGCAAAACTCAGCGAGCTAGAAAAAACAAAACTGAGCCAAAAACAAAAACAACAACAATGGAATCAATGCCCGTTGACGCCAAAATATATTAAAATAATAATAAAATATTATGTTGTTGTATCAGCTTATGCATTCGATAAAATTCGGGCTTTTAAGAAAAAAATATTTCAGTTGACCATTTATTGTAGAGTTTGATAGATATATAAGGCAAATATGAAAAGAGCAATTTAAATATTGTCTATTCACCATACTTCTAAAATAGCGAGTATTATGATCGCAGAGATTGACCATTGAATTTAAACAATTTTCAAGTGATTCATTTTCATTTGATAGTTTTTGAACTCTAAACCTCTCAACTTGAGAATATGGGTATCTGTGGAAACCTTAATAGATCCTCTATCAATATTATATTATATTTCGCAACGTACATCTGCTCTTGACAAATCTATTACAGTGTTCCGTTTTTGGAATGCAGCAGAATAAATAAAGTTAAATAAAGTTTTCCTTAGAAAAATAAGGTGAATGTTTTTTGAATGTGTGAAATTCATTTTTTGATACAGATGTCATATACGCATCACGTTGGCGTGATTGAAACAAAATGAACATTTTATGCCTCTTATGGTAATCCAGCTCTGTTTTTAATTTATTAATGAACTATTTATTTACTTTCATTTGCATAGAAAAGTAAAATAGAAAATAGAAATGTATCTGTCATTTGAAAACGAAGTTTCCGTTAAAGTGGCGCCAGAAATTTATCACCCCAACGTGGTGCATATATGACATTTGTGTCCCTTTCTTACAACATGGGTGTGTGCCGTGTGTGCATTTGCACCTAAATTTAGTTATTTAGCTCTATTTTTGTAATATTAACTGGAGTTTGTACAATGTACGGTACTACTTGATTATTCTGTCCAGAAAAAAATTAATAGCAGATTATAGGAATAAATGTCAATAATCGATGATCGTAAGTATAATAGCAATTGATATTACACGTGATACACGTATTTTTTTACGTCATAAGTGCTTTTTAATTCGATTTTTAATTTGTATTTATGTTTATTGTTCTTTCGTTATTTAAAAGGAATTTATGTAAATTTGAACAGTTTGGCGAAACTGGCCGACGTGTTAATCTAGTAGCACTCAATTTACATTTGAAAATATCATATTTCACAAAAAACTCCGGCACAAACCCGGGTTTGCAAGATTTCCTTCCAATACCAATGCGGCAAAATCCTCGTTTTAGAATAGCGGATAAATGTGCATTTTTAAAAATTATTTTCATTATTTTAAAACGAAAATAATAATAAATAAAAAAAGTTATATAGCACAAAACAATTTCTAAAATTTCTAAAAAGAAATTAAAAGTAAATAAAGAATTTATTAATACAGAAAAAACTATTGCTGGGTTACCATATAAGGCAAAATAACACCGTTTTGGCGACCGTCACATACCTCAGTGTGTATATAATATCTGTGCCAAACATATGTTTGGAAAAAACAATAATCGTTATTTATACAGCATGTCTAAATACTGTAGTCTAGTGAAAAAAATGTATACATGACATATACGCACCACATTGGCGCGTTTTTTTTCTTTTCTTCTAAAGCCGATTCGGAGAAAATTTTGTTTTTAAATACCAGTTACATATATAGTTTACAATTATTTTCTGTTATTTTAAATAGAAAATAACAATAAATTTTAAAAAGTTTAGTCAATAATTATAAAACAAAACTATTTATATCCTTTAAAAAATAAAATAAAATAAAAATTTATTAATAAATAAACAACAGCCAGGTTACCAAGTGAGGCATAAAATCGCCATTTTATTGCAGTCGCGCAAATGTGGCGCATATATGACAAATGTGCCTAGATTAAAATAGTTTATATAATGGAAAAAAAAAGAAAAAAAATGTAAATAGACAATTTATTAATAAATAGACAATAACATCCGGGTTGCCATATCAAGCAAAATAATGACACTTTGGCGTCAGTTAATTACCCAGATGTATTTATGGTATTGGCGTAAGAGACAAATCGCACCAATGTAGTGCGTATAAAATATCTCTGCCAAAAAAAAAAAAAAAAAAAAAAAAAATTAAAAGTTGCAGTAAAGTATTTTACAATATCTAAGTATTGGAAAGAAATTTACTCTAAAATTTAAATATTATTCATTTTTGTGGTATTAACTGCTATATATGCATTTAAGTTAAATGTAAATTTTTTTCCTAAAAAGAACATCGCTCCATCTTGTGCTTTTTTTGGTTTAGAATAGCATTGATTGGCGACAAAAGTAGATTGAAACACCCAATTGAAGAAACAACATACAAATAACAATTAGAGCCTTAAAAAAAAATTAATTCTGCGAGTTTCTTCTGTAAAATACATAACGGGAAAATTAGATTTAAAAATAGTTTTAGAAAAAGAAAAAAAAAATACTTATGTTTTACCTAATAAAATTTTTGAGATGTTTTCTTTTAACCTGGCTCGAAAGAAATAAATAGCCAAATATTGTGTCACTTCAAAACTTTCTTTTATATTGAGTTACTTTTTAAATATTATAAATATATTTTTTTTTCGTTAAAGATAAATTTTTTTCCTTTCATAATATTATTTTGCATTAAATGGATTTTTTTCTTTTTATCATTATTTATTTTAAATCAATGAATTAACAGGGTTTTTTTCGAAATGTTTATATTATTTTCCATTAGAGAAAGCATTTCATTTCTTTTTTGAAATATAATTATCGCCAAAAAATTAGTTGTTGCAACCCTTCCGTCAAAAATAACCGAAAAATACGAAATTTAGTACGAAAAATCAGAGTTATCCCTGTATATTTGTATCATAAACCTCCGCAAAAATATTTCCTATCGAATGATATAATCTGCAAAAAGATCCATCGGGTAGTTTTTGAAAACACCCGTTTGGAAGTTTCATAACTTCTGCTTTATAATATACTAGCTGTTCTGCCCGGCGTTGCCCGGGTTCATCAAAAAATAGCAAGAATTGCAAAAAAAAAAAAAAAAAAAAAAAAAAAAAAAAAAATTAATAAACATAATAAAAACTTCGAAAATTTAAAAAAATGCTGTACGAATTTCGTCTAAACTTCGTTGAAAAGAGATGGGCTAGAAAATTGAAGTTGGATTATTTTTACTAATGTGGAAAAATCTTACAAATCACAAAAAAACATTAAAAATCTCATAAAAATATAAAACAAAATTCAAAAATTGTGTTTCAAAATCTGAATAAACTTTGAAGAAAAGAGATCAAAATTTAATAAATTCGGCCAAAAACTGAATTTCTAAAAAATCGAAGCGGGTCGCGAAGAAACGTAAACATCACTTTAAAAATGGCAAAATTTTCAAAAATCGCGGAACTCAAAATTTACTCTACTTGGATAAATGTTTTGAATCTAATTAATTTGATAATGTAAAAAGCATTGAAATACAAAAAAAAAAACTGCTAAAAAATCGCAATAAAAATCTTTAATCGCACGGGAGAAAATTTATCATATTGGCGAAGAAATTAAAAACCGAATTCCTTTTCCGTATCTGAAAAAAATCGCCGTAAACTCAAAAAAAAAAAAAAAAAAAAAAAAAGCATACTGCATTAAAAATTGCTGTAGATAAAAATAAGAGAGCAAAACAATTACCGTAAAGGATAAAAGTTTGAAACCAAACTCTTATTAGTCTAGAAATTTAAAATCAAATTCCTTTGAAAAATGTTAAAAAAAAAAAGACTGAGAAAGCCCAAAAATTGCATTGAAAATTGTAATAAAAGTCGTGAAAACATTAAAAAATCCCTTGGGTAAAAATTCACTGTTATAATATAAAATATTGTAATAAAGAAATTAACCATATTAAGCAAAAAGTTTGAAATCGAAATCGATTTCCGGATGTAAAAAAATCGCCACGGAACTTGAAGAATGGCTAGAAATCACATAGAAAATTGCATTAAAAATAGTTAAATATTTGGAAGTCAATGCTTAGAAAATTAATATTAAGGCAGAACCGGGGGTTAGGTTATGATCGGAAATTATTCATAAATAACAAAATGTAGACATGGAACGCCAAAATCATATTAAGAGATAAAACATTGCATTCGAAACATAACTACAATAAACAAAATGTTTGAAATCAAAATTGTTTTCTGAATGGCAGAAAATCGCCAAGGAACTTAAAAAAATGGCTAAAAATCGCACTGAAAACTATATTAAAAATCGCTGAACGTTTAAAAGTCATGGCTGTAAAAATTTAATATTCAGTCAAAAATATTGTAATCGGAAATCTTTCATGAATAAGGAAAAGTAAGCACGGAACACCTAAAATCCCCCAAACTAACTAAAAATTACATTGAATATCGCATTAGAAATTGGCAAATTCATAAAAGCATGGAGAACGAATTGTACTATTTATGCTAAAAGTTAGAAACGGAAATTCTTTTACCGATGTCAACAACTGTCACAGAACTTGAAAAATCACTATAAAACAGATTAAAAATCAGTAAAATTCAAAAATTAGGACAAAATTTGCCATAGTAAGATAAACATTAATATTAAATTCCTGCGGACATAATTTACCATAATGGGACAAAACATTGAAATCTGAACTCTTTCATTAGTTAAAAAATATCGAGACAAAACTTGCTAAACATTTTATAAAAATACAAAAAAAAAAAAAAAAAAAAAAAATCTGAATCATTGATGTTAAAATTTACTACATTAAGCTACAAATTATTTAAAAATTTCTTTTCCAATTGTGAAAAAATTGCCGTGGACTCGAAAACATCTAAAAATTGTATTAAAAAATTCATTACAAATCGTTTCAAATTTAAAAATAGCGGGGGACAACATTTACATTAATAGAGTAAAGTAGTGTAATCTGAATTATTTCTTAAATACGAATGAAAAAATCGGCGCAAAGCGTGAGAAATAATGAAAACATTGCTAAAAATTGCATTAAAAAATCACTAAATTTCAAAATTCGTAAATGAAGTGTAAATGTTTGAAATTAATCTCCTTTTCGAAATTTCAAAAAATAGCCGTGAGATTCAAAAAACCAATACAAAACCATTGAAAAATTCATTAAAAATCGCTAAATGTAAATACATCCCGTGAATAAAAAAATATTCTAGTCGTGTAAAACGTAGCAACCATTCTTTTTTACATGAATTACAAAAAAATCGACGCAGCACACAAAATATATCAATAATCACATTGAAAATCGACAAAATTAAAAAAAGGTAAATAGTGAAATTTACTATATTAGGCTAAAAGTTTGAAACCAAAATAATTTTTTAATTGTTAAAACACCACTGTGGTGGGAATCGAAAAAAATAGTGCTAAATCGCATTAAAAAGTTCATTAAAAACGCATTGAAAAATGCACTAAATATCGCTAGTTATTTTTTAATTCGCAGTAATCAGAATTTCATCAAACGGATAAAACATTCTAATTGGAAATCTAAACTATTTGATTATCCGGTTGATAAAGAAACTATCTGAGTCAAACCATAAGATTAAACTACAATAACGGCGGATCGTAAATTCCATATTCACTTGACATTAAACATGTTACATATGTTTGTTACGTCATCAAGTGGTTTTTACTTCTTATTTTTATATGTATTTTTATTAATGTTTTTCGAAATTATCTCTTCTTTCATTATTTAACATAAAAATTACATCTATTTGCATAATTTGGCTTGTTTCACGATTGATATAATTTGGCGAAATTGGTCGACAGGATAATCACGTAGTAAAAGGAAATCCTTTATAGATAATAAAAAATCGACACGGAACACAACAATTCTTGAAAAATCGCGTTAAAAATCTCTAAAATTATATTAGATTAAAAGTTTGAAATCAATTTTTACTTCCAAATATCAAAAAACTACCATAAAGCTCGAAAAATTTCTAAAAATTGCATTGAAAAGTGCATTAAAAATCAATATTAAAAAATCACAGGGGTCAAAATTTACTCTAATAGGGTAAAACGTTGTAATTGGAAATATCTCATGAATGACAAAAATCCGACATCAAACGCAAAAAATCTCGAAAAATCGCATTAAAATTAGCTGAAATTCATAAATCTTAACAGCTAAAATTTAATACATAAGCCTGAAAGTTTTAAGCATAATTTGGCTTGTTTCACGATTGATATAATTTGGCGAAATTGGTCGACAGGATAATCACGTAGTAAAAGGAAATCCTTTATAGATAAAAAAAAATCGACACGGAACACAACAATTCTTGAAAAATCGGGTTAAAAATCTCTAAAATTATATTAGATTAAAAGTTTGAAATCAATTTTTACTTCCAAATATCAAAAAACTACCATAAAGCTCGAAAAATTTCTAAAAATTGCATTGAAAAGTGCATTAAAAATCAATATTAAAAAATCACAGGGGTCAAAATTTACTCTAATAGGGTAAAACGTTGTAATTGGAAATATCTCATGAATGACAAAAATCCGACATCAAACGCAAAAAATCTCGAAAAATCGCATTAAAATTAGCTGAAATTCATAAATCTTAACAGCTAAAATTTAATACATAAGCCTGAAAGTTTTAAGCAAAATTCCTTTTACTAATGTCGAATAATAGCGGCAAAATTTACATTAAATAAGTCATTAAAAATCCAAACATCGTTGCACGAAATCCAAATAAATTATATTGAAAAGAGAACAAAATTCACTAATTTAGGTGTTAGGTCGAAAGAATGAAACCGCTTTCCTTTTCGCTAATGTGGAAAAATCGCCTCGAAACCCACTAAAATTCGCATATGAATTAAATTAAAAAACTGAAAATCGGCCTTCAAGGTGTAAAATTTCATACATAACTTCGTGCAGCGGTCTCTCCAGAGCATCGCCAATACTTTAAAAATTTTAACATGCGTTATAAACTACCTTAAAGTGTAAAACAGATCTCCTTATTACATTTCCTAATTTTGTTCGCGCCCCTCCTTTCACGCACCCTGAAATGTGTCACATCATTCTTTGTTTACATTTTTTATCATGTATTATAAACCATTTTAAACTTTAAAATAAATCAGATTGTTATATTTCCAAATTTTAACAAAATCGCGTTCTGTTAGTTCCATTTTTACCACCAGCTAGCGCACTCTATTCTTCAAAAACTTTATCAAAACGATACTCTGTTAAACAACCTATCAGGTGATATATTACTCGAAGGGGTAGCGGTCTTAAGCAAGAATTTAAGTATTTTATGAAATTGCTATTCGAAAATAGTGGTAACTAAATTTTTGACATTTTAGGTAAATTTCGCAAAAAAATACTACTTATTGCATTCTCAACAGCTGAAGATTTTGATAGAACAACTATGAAAAAAATAGATGCTAAACTCAAAAAATTTTGAAAAAGCGTTAAAAATCACATTAAAAATCGTTAAAATCTAAAATTCGTAACAAACACAAAGTTTAGGGCTAAAAGTTTGAAACAGTTTTCTTTTTATCAATCTTAAAAAAAAAAAAAAAAT
Source organism: Maratus speculifer (assembly GCA_964019185.1). Classification (NCBI taxonomy): domain Eukaryota; kingdom Metazoa; phylum Arthropoda; class Arachnida; order Araneae; family Salticidae; genus Maratus; species Maratus speculifer. The sequence continues at coordinate 118,363,201 of OZ025295.1, read as the reverse complement.
ACGCAAAATGAGAAAAAACACTAAAAATCGCATTAAAAATTCGTTAAAAATTCAAAAATCGCTGTACAAATTCCGAATAAACTTTGCTGAAAAGAGAAAAAAATTGCTATATTGGGTTAAAGAATGAAACCGTATTTCTTTTACTAATGGGATAAAATTGCAAAAAGAAAGCTAAAAATCGCCTAAAAAAAATTACCAAAAAAAATCTAATGAAAATTTTTTAAATCGAGCTTCGAGGTGCAAAACTACACGTTTAAAAGTACCTTCCCTCCACATTTTGTAACTCTACTTACAACAGACTCTTCAGAACAGCGCTGACACACACACAAACTTGTCTCTTTATTATTATAGATTTAAAAAAATAGCGTTCTGTTAGTTCCATTTTCCACCACCAGGTAGAGCACTCTATTTTTCAAAAACTTTATCAAAACCATACTCTGTTAAATAACCTATCAGGTGATATATAACTCGAGGGGGTAGCGGTCTTAAGCAAGAATTTAAGATAGTTTATGAAATTGCTATTCGAAAATAGTGGTACCTAAATTTTTGACATTTTAGGTAGATTTCGCAAAAAAATACTACTTATTGCATTCTCAACTACTCAAGTTTTTGCTAGAACAACTATGAAAAAAAATAGATGCTAAACGCAAAAATCTTTAAAAAAACGTTAAAAATCGCATTGAAAATCGCATTAAAAATCGTTAAAATCTAAAAATCGTAACAAACACAAAATTTAGGGCATTAGGCTAAAAGTTTAAAACGATTTTCTTTTTATCAATCTCAAAAAATAGCCGCAAAATGAGAAAAAACACTAAAAATCGCATTAAAAATTCATTAAAAATTCAAAAATCGCTGTACAAATTCCGAATAAACTTTGTTGAAAAGAGAAAAAAAAAATTGCTATTTTGGGTTAAAAGAATGAAACCGTATTCCTTTCACTAATGGGATAAAACCGCAAAAATAACGCTAAAAATCGCCTAAAAAAATTATTTAAAAAAATCTAAAGAAAAAATTGAAAATCGGGCTTCGAGGTGCAAAACTACATGTAAAAAAGTACCTTCCCTCCAAATTTTGTAACTCTACGTGCAGCAGTCTTTTCAGAACAGCGCTGACAGACAAACATCCTTCTCTCTTTATTATTATAGATTACAGTCGTTACCATGGTACGACTTCTGAAAAATTTCTTCACAACTTTTCATTATGTGAAGCCAGGAACCCAAAGCTACTTCCACCTAAAAGCTTTATATATATACTAAATTTTGTCTGTGCGATAAAAGGCACAATTATGCAAAAATCATCTCCAAACTTGTCAAATACATTGAGATGATTACTATCTCAGTGGGGATTGCAAATCAGCATAATCGGACCAAGGGAGTGGTAATTGGGAAGGGTTCAAAAATTTGAATACCACCTTAACATGGCTTTGAGAAAACCAGCTCTTACAAAACAATTGCAGGATAAAAAATAAACATATTTCGTTACAGCAGTTGCCAACGATTAAAAAAAAAATCTCACTACAACAATTACTTTGTTATTGCAAAATTTCCTTCAGAAAAATGAAAAAAAAAATATTTGCTTTTTCGTATTTAATTATTTTCTCTTTAGTTATTTAAGATAAAATTATGTAAATTTGTATAATTTGGCGAACAATTTGGCTAAATTGGTTGATGTGATAATCAAGTAGTAGCTAATTTACACTTTTCATATTTCACAAAAGATTCCTACAGAGATATCATATTCGCAATAGGTTTAGCACGATTTTCTTGGAACTCCAATGCGAAATCCTCGTTTTAGAATACCAAAGAAATTTAGGTACTTCTAGGTTATCCCGTCGACCAATTTCGCCAAATTTTACAAATCGCCAAAGTAATAGCCAAATTATACATGTTGACATAATTTTTATTTTAAATAACGAAAAAACAAATAATTAGTAGAATATTAATAAAAATATTAATAAAAAGTCGAAATAAAATTCACTTAATGACATTTTAAACACGTGAATCGCATTTAATGTCATTGAATGTGACATTCACGATCATCCATTATTGGCATTTAATCTTATAGTTTGGCGATAATTTTTTGGTCGACGGGATAACCTAGAAGTACCGAAAATTATATATATTTTATAATTTTCTATCATTTTAAACAGGAATTAACAATAAATTAAAAAAGTAACTGTAGATCAAAACAAAAAATATCATTTCAAAAAAGAAAATGAAAGTAAATAAACAACTTATCTATAGATAAACAACTATAGCTAGGTTACCATATAAGGCAAATAATGCCATTTTCGCGCCAGTGAGATACCTCGATGAGTATATGACCAAATCTGTGACAAAATTTTCATATTTGGAAAAAACTTTAATCGGTATTTACACTGCATTTTCCCTACTTATGTATAGTGAAAAAACTTTGCCACAAATGTAATGTACGCACCACATTGGTGCAATTTTTTTCTGACGCCAATTTGGAGAAAACCTCGCTTTTAATTAACATTTTCATACATATTTTTGAATTATTTTCTATTATTTAAAAAATATTAATAAATAAAAAAGTTTAATGATTAGCAATAGAACAAAATGATTTATATTATTTTAAAAAACAAAATGAAAGTTAATAAATAGTTTATTAATATAAATAAACAACTATAGTCGGTTTACCATGTGAGGCATAAAATTGCCATGTTATTGCAATCGTGCGGATGTGGTGCGTATATGATATCTGCGCCAAAACTTTAAAAAGTTGCAATTAAATTATTTAAATTTTGGATGAGGAAGACATTTATACTAAAATTTAAACATTGTACGCATTTTTTTTTTTTTTTTTGCTATATGTATAGTTACATTTAAACATAAAAAATATGGTACTTCTAGGTTATCCCATCGACCAATTTCGCCAAGTTATACAAATCGCCAAACTAATAGCCAAATTATGCATGTTGACATAATTTTTATTTTAAATAACGAAAAAACAAATATTTAGTAGAATATTGATAAAAATACAAATAAAAAGTCGAAATAAAAATCACTTAATGACATTTTAAACACGTGAATCGCATTTAATGTCATTGAATGTGACATTCACGATCATCCATTACTGGCATTTAATCTTATAGTTTGGCGATAATTCTTCGGTCGACGTGATAACCTAGAAGTATCAAAATGATCCTAAAAATGCTCTCACACATTTAAAAGAGAGTGAGAGAATTTAGTTATTGCGAACATCGCTCCTGCTTATGCCTTCTTGGCATAAAATCGAATTGTTTGGTGACAAAAGTAAATTCAAACACCCAAATAAACAAATAACATACAATTAACAGATAAAACCATCTCTGAAAGTAATTCTGCTACTTCCTCCTGTAAGACACATAATGGTAGAATTAGATTTTAAAAATATTTTTTTTAAGAATAGAAAAATGTTATTTATGTTTTATCTAATAAAATATTTAACATGCAGTCATTTTTTTTTTTTAGCCTGGCGGAAAAGAGATAAATAGCGAAATTTTGATTGAAAAAATATAGAAGAGGAAATGGTTAATTAAAAAAGACTTGTAAATTTTACTCAGCAGGAATTTTTTATTTCATAATGTTGAATTTATCAATAGTAATAACGCATAATTGCATAATTTCCTTTGAATTGCAAAATTTTTCCTTCAGTACTACTTGGTTATACTGTCGACCAATTTCGCCAAATTATACAAATCGCCAAACTATATAGATTAGCATAATTTTTCATTGAAATATCGAAAAACAAATTAGCAGAGCATATATAAAAGTAGAAATAAAATGTCGAATTAAAAGTCACTTGATGACATAATTAATATTTATATTGTACTTAATGTTAAGTGAATGTGACATTTACGATCACCCATTATTGACATTTAATCTTGGAATTTGGCGGTAGATTTTTAATCGACGGGATAACCTTTCTTTCTTCAGTTTCTAAATTTTAAAACTGTAATTTTTCCTGCAAGTGAAATTGACGAAATGGCGCAAGAAATATTAAATTAACAATAAAAAACATTTGCAAAAAGAAATAAAAGGGTTATATTCGTTGATCTCATTCTTCAAAATTACGGTGAAAAACTTTTGAAAAAGTATGACATTATTTTATAATATATATGTGCGGCAAAAATTCATATTAAAGCTAAAATGTAAATATTTGATTTAATTTTTTTTTAATATTAACTCATATCTATATTATTTACGATTGAATATTAAAATATACACCAAAAATTATCTTCACTTGAAAAAAAACAACATTATTGTGACCATTAAGAACCTAAGTCAGCCATTAAGTCAGTAGTGCATTTTCGGATTAAAAACATATCCTTTGGCGACAAAAGCAAAATGAAAATTGCATAGAAACGAATATGTAACTCACAACTTACAGTGTATTTTACAACCAAATCTGCTTTTCTCTGCTGTAAGTTATATTATACGGAAATTCGGTAAAAAAGAGAAAAATAATAATAAAAAGGGAAATAACTATCTTTCAAAATTCATTTGATCAAATTTTCAAATATTCATGTTTTTATTCTAACGTAAGGGATAAATCGCCAAAGGTTGAACCAAATGTTATATTTCGCGTTAATTTATTTTTATAGCATTACAAATATTTTTTTCATTTTCAAAATAAATATATTTTTATAATTTTACGCCTCATTTAAGCGATTTTTCTTTATTATTATTATTATTATTATTATTATTATTATTATTATTATTATTATTGTTATTATTATTATTATTATCAGTAGTTATTTTCTACTTTTATTTGCAAGATATTTGTAATATTTCTGATAGATATAGCCATTTCAATTCTTTTAGCAGTTATAATTTTCGCCAAAAATAATTACTGGCAACCCATTTGTCAAAAATAACCGAAAAATACGAAATTTATTATGAAAAATCAGGGTTATCCCTGTAAATTTGAATTATAAACCTTCGGGAAAATATTTCCTATCGAATGATACAATCGGCAAAAAAATCCATCGGGTAGTTTTTGAAAACACCCGTTTGGAAGTTTCAGAACTTCTGCTTTATAATATATGATATGATTAAGTGGAGGATTTCTTAATTTGACAAATTTACAAAATTATATAATTTAATTTTTTTAAATAATAAAATTCCTTTTTCCATACTTTGTAAGTGCTGTTCATTTCTAAAATGTATTTATGTTAAAATATAACAGTGAAATTTTGTTTCAGTTCCGACTTTTTTTTAACTTAAAATTACTTCAAATCCTACTTTCCTGTCCAAAATTACGATTTTTAGTTAAAATTGAGTTTTTGATTAAATTCCTAACAAACAAACAAACAAAAATCTTTTTTTTCAACATGCACATAATTTCAATTATGTTTTATTCAGTTTTTTAATTTCATTCAGTGGCTTGTAGAAGAATGCTTGTAGAAGAATTGCTACTCTCTTATAAAGGGAATCTAGTTTTATGATTGAGGAAGGTTCTGCCAAGGGAGCCGGTCGATGCAGCAACTGAAAGCCACAAAAGTGGCGCATGCTCACTTTGGTTTGTTATCTGCTCGAAAATCGAAACAGAGCTAAAGATGGATCTAATGTCAATCGGATCTATTTTTTGAAACGAAATTTTCATCAATCATTTTCGAACCGCAATTGAAAAAAAAAATTTATGATAATTGAAATTTACAAAAAAATAAAAATTAACTGTACGTTTTGTCGCATATGAATGCTTTTTTTTTTAACTACGAAATTTTGTATGCTTAAATTAGTAATAAAAAGTAATAAATAAAAAAATGTGTGTATAGGGCAGATTTTTTTCTGTCGTACCTTAAAATTATTTTTAATTATTTCAATGCATAATCTATTATTTTTACCGGAGAAATAAATCTTCGTTCAGAAAAGTAAGCTCGAGCGGGATTCAGACTCACGTAGAAAAAATTCTACTCCCGTATACGGCTGACCATGCTAAAGAGCCACTTTCCAAAGAGGGAAATTTATCCCGTTATAAACTGAAGCGCTGGTTATATTCGGTCCCGATTTTCGAGCAGACGACAAATCAAATTTCAAATACGCATGCGCCAATTTTGTGGTTCTCAGTTGCTGCAACGACCGCTCCCCTTCTGTCGATATTTACATGTGTGTGTAAAAGTGACCTCTATCCTGCGTTTTGCTTTAATTCTCTAAAATGAATAAGAGGCTCTCGGAATCTGTGATAAATGGTTTCTGTTATACTTTTATGCTAATTAATTACGTTGGTTAATCTTCAGAGTATAACAGTGGGATTCAGATTTGGTATTGAGTGGATCTTAAGTCAGGATCTGTCTCCATAGGACTGAGAGTCTAGCACTTCTACTTTTAAAATTGAAGACACGTGCTCTATGGGATCAGAGGTGTAGAAATGAATTCAGTAAAAGCTGTCATTTTTGAGAAATAGGAGTTTTAGCCATCATTCAATAAAGCTTTCCGGCAATCACGGATTGCTAGTTATAGTGAAATTTATATGGTTTATTGTGCTTTCCAGATTAATTGGTTACTTGAAAAAATGTTTCGAAACTTGTGAATTATCAAGGTAGTTTTTAATTCTGTGTTATAAAAATTAATTAGAAATTTCCCCATTTTTAATAAAAATTAGATTCCTTGGAGTACGCGAACATTGCTAATTTACATACAAACACATAATTTTCCTATTTTCACATCCTACTTTTCTAACCGTAAGGAATTTTTTTTCTGTATTAACTGATGTACACAAATTATTTAAATGGATTGATATCAGCTTAATTAAAAATATGGATTAAAATTAGGGTAATATAGGAGTTTTTACTATTTAACTTTTCTGTTTTTGTCTAAATTTTGTATTCAATCATTTTTGGTTCAAGAAGTCCACTGGGTTAGGTTACATGTTCACGAAAATTCGATCAATTGGTCATTTTGGATCACAATTGGTTAAGGACAATTAATTGTATCTAAAAAGTATTTTACAAAATGTATTATATCGTTTCCGTGCACTAGAAGTCCATTGGACTAGGTCACATGTTCGAGAATATTTGATTACTCCGTCATTTTAGGTCACTGTGGGAAAAGCTAATTTTATATAAAAAACGGTTTTAGCGATTTGATTAAATTAGGTAATCTATCGTTTTCGTTGTCGGGAAGACCGTTAGGTTACGTCGTATGCTCAGGAAAATTCAGTTTTTTAGTCATAATGAATTAGAATTCAGCTAAATCGACTGAAAATATTTTGATAAAACTTTGTATTTTACCGTTTCCGAGCACTAGAAGATCTATGGGCTACCATCGCGTGCTCATGAAAATTTGATTAGAGGGGTCATTTTGAGTCACCATTAGTCAAGGTCAAGCTAATTGTATCTAAAAAATAACTCAAACGATTTTGTGAGTTTTTTTTTACTATTTCGTTTCCCAGCACAAGAAGACCAGTGGGCTAGGTCGCATGCTGAAGAAAATTCGATTAGTGGAGTCATTTTGAGTCACCATTAGTTAAGGTCAAGCTAATTGTATCTAAAAAATAACTCAAACGATTTTGTGAGTTTTTTTTTTACTATTTCGTTTCCCAGCACAAGAAGACCAGTGGGCTAGGTCGCATGCTGAAGAAAATTCGATTAGTGGGGTTATTTTGGGTCACAATTGGTCAAGGTCTAACTAATTGTATCTAAAAAAATTGCTCAAAGTATTTGACACTTTTTTAGGTGCGTTCGTAGTTATGTAACTACATAACACCTATAGTTGTCGTTCAGTCCGTCTGTCCGTCCGCATGTAACAACGCAAAAACTACCCAACCGAATCATTTGAAATTTAAAATACATAATTATTACATAATTTTGTCAAGTCATTTCAAATTTTATCAAAATCGGATGCATAGTTCAATTACAGGGACAATCAAAAGTATTCCGTTACATTACGGTCAATGGGGAAAAATGTTTCAAATACATTTTAATTGTGTTGCACTCATTCGAACATAATAAAATTGATATGATCTATAAAGTACATATTATAATATACATTTTTGATAATCTGTGGTACAAAGAACATTTGTTATTGATTTACAAGGCCACACAAAAGTATTCCATTACATAATGGTATAGGGAGAACATTGTTTGGTGCGCATTTTAATTGTAATTAACTATTTACAATTTTATGAGATTGATATATGAGAGTGATATTTTTAAAACTTCGTTATTGCACGAACGCACCTCATTTGCTACGCTTCACGTGCAATTTCCAACTTGTTTTTCTATACCATTGGCCAGCTCAAAAAGGCTATTGAGTTACATAACATGTTCAATAAATTTCAATTAGTGGGTGCATTTTGGGTCTTTGTGGATTAAGCTAATTTTATCTAGAAAACGAATCAAATGATTTTTACTAAATTTTGTATTCTATTGTTTTTGGGCTTGAGAAGAGTATAAGGTTAGGTTGCATGTTCGACACCATTCAATGCAATGGGTTATTTTGGGTCACTATGTCTCGGGGTCAAGCTAGATCACTCTACCAGGGAGCCAACCAAGAAATGGCAAAGGCATGAACCCCTGGAAGAAAATCCCTCTCCGCCATCCATAGACACAACCACAAGCAAACAGTGACAGAATAGCAACGACAATAATTATAATAAAAACAAATAAATAATAAATTAATTAATTAACATAATATATATATATATATAATAACAATAGTAATAATAAATAAATAAATAAATAAAAATAAAATAAAATACAATACAATAAAATAAAATAAATGAATAAAGATTACAAAGGCACCCTATTATCCAAAACGGAGCAAAAGACATAGTAAATTATAAATAGTAAAGTGTAACAGAATTATACGTCAATAAAACAAATGTCGAGGTAGTTAACACTTTTAACGTCATTTAGGTTACAAATGACGAGGAAAAATAAATTCTAAAGCAACAAAAATAAATAAATAAATAAATAAACATACATATATACATATATATCAATAATAATAAATATATTTAGATCTACACATACACAGATAAACCACACACAAAATTATACGAACAAAAATTTCAAAATGGACTGGAAAATCAAAAGTTCTAAATTGTTTGTGTGTACCAAATGTGACTCAAAAATACTCTATCAAAATTTATATTTAATAAAAGAATATAGTTTATTCAGTTCGTTATATATAGCACAAAGTCTTTTATAGTTTGAACTAGATAATAATACATTTTGAAGGTTCCAATATAAAGTTTTATTACGCATAAAAGTAAAACAAAATGGCATTAATGGGCATTTCCCAAATAAGTAAGGGTCAAGCTAATCGTATCTTAAACAACAAGAAAGATACGATGAGAATAATATATTAAATGGAACACAAAGCTAATTTTGACCAACTTTAGCTTCGCCATCTCCACTGTTATAAAATACAAAACATTATTTGATGTACGATATGGTAGCGGATTTAAATGAAAAAAAAAAAAAAAAACAACGGATATAACGGTGTATTTGGTGTATTTTAGTCGGCCGATTATCTACGCTATGGGATATAGGCCCTATGGGATGGGTTGCCCTCCGTGGGGGTCTTTCTAAGGGAACCTAACCCGTATTTACGCAAGGTTCGAAGAAAACCACGGAAAACTTCGAACGGTTAGGCCGACAGTCGCGATTGGGTTCGAACCCAGCACCTACCGTCTACCAGTTTGGAGGTCAGAACCTCGCGGCCACTGGTGGGGCTAACGGATATAACAATTTGTTCGTTTTTTCTCAATTGACAATTTGCAATTACTGTAAATGAAATAGTATGATAAAATTATATGAGACAAAACAAAGTTCTTTTGGAATACTATATTTCCTTATAATGAATATAGAATGATTTAAACAGTACTGGACTAATTTTTATGTCATGAAGAATGTCAATTTTAAATTATAAAATCATTTTGTTCTTAATATATTAGTTTAAACAGAAATTAACCTGACGAATCGTATTAATTACACAAATTTGAAAAGAAGCAAATGTATATAAAAAAATATATTTCACGAAAATATAAAAATGATAACTGGTGTAAAATTTCTAAATTACACTGCATTTATTTTTAAATAGAGATAAAAAATCTAGTTTTTTGCGAATAATTTGCGAAGGTAAGCTCAAATACTATGTCGGTAGACAGACAATCTTTATTAACGAATTAAAGTAGTGTTTCTATATTTTTGCTAGTTTTTTCAAGATAAAACTTCTATATTTATGTACTTATGTTAATTAATTAGTTGGAATGTTTTCAGTATTCAATAATTTAGTAGGCATGATAATTAATTTTAAAGAAATATTTTTAAAATATAAAATTTGAAAATAAATAAGTAAATTGTCGAAAATGTTTGTAAATAATTTAATGAAATTCAAAGTTATTTAAAACTTTCTCAATAATGTTTGAATTAAAAAAATAATACTCAAAAACATTTTTTTAACTATGCTAATTACGAAAGAAAAAATATAATTAATCTACTTAAAAAAAGTATGTAAATAAATGGTTCAATTTTTATTTTGTAATACATAAGGATTAATTTCTCTTTCCATTAATAGGATGATTTGTGAAAAGTAACGAAACATTATGATAACACGTAATCCTAGAAAAAAATGCTCTTTGCATTTTTTTTCTGATATTAAGATTCATATTGCAACTGCAAAATTCTAGATAATAATAAATATCAGAGATTATCAACTTTTGTTTAATGTAAAATAAAATAATTAAGCTAAATGACAAATTCGGTCATGAAATAAAAATTTTAGTTCAATTTGTTAGGTAAAATTAATTTTTAAGATTATACAGTTTAGTTCTTTATTTTAGACGCAAACAGTTGTAACATTTATCACCATAAACATTTTTTATGTGAATATGCATCAATATCTACTCATTGAAAATATTTTATATTGTTGAATTCATGGTTGGCAAGGGGTTGATACCCCCCCCCCCCCGGAGCGTTGAGCTGTCCCCAAAAATTTTGAGATTTTGTTTTTTCAATGGTCAAAAATAATGATTTCCACCGCTGGAACTCTACAATGTCCCATACCCCCGGACCCACAAATATCCCTTCCGAAAAAAAGCATCTGAATTCAACACTGATATTTTAAATATAAGTAAAAATTATTCATAACATTTAAAAACTACTCAGATGTGCTAATTCCGAAACCTTCCACCATCTTTTACATGTTAATACTACAAACTTTGCTAGCATGGTGCCAAAATTAATTGGCAATCTATGCCCATCATGAAGATTTTGAAGAGATGAAATTATGCACGTCAATTCTTGATACACGTGTTTTGCAAAAATCGTATGCATCATGCAAAATCAGCATAGCAGCGCTATCGGTTGGGTGATGGATTTCAAAATTGAATCAGCAACAACTTATATCAATGTCTAACTGAATCAGAAGTTTTATGAAAATCCGTGCATTATTTTTTGATAGAAAGGCATTGCGAAAATCGTGAAAAATCTAGCACAGCAACATTATCTCTTGGGCGATTTATGCGAAAACCTTATCAGTAACATTTTGTGGCAGCATCTAATTGAATCTGAATTTTGATAAAAATTAGTACATTAGTTCTTGAGACAGAGCTGTTGTGGAAACCGAGGAAAGATACGATATAGCAGTGCCATCTGTGGAGCGATTTATACAAAACGTAATCCGACAATCTTAATCAAGGTATACCCCAATATAAAGTTTGATAAAATCATTGGATTATTTCTTGAGATAGAACTATAGCAAAAATTGTGAAAATTTAAGTATAGCAGCTTTTCCTGTTGATCGAAATTGCTTGTTGAAGATAATAAAAATTATCCTCGAATCTGCTTTATGATTATAAGGCCATATATGTAAATGATTTTATTATATGCATATTTTTCATGATATATTGTACATTTATATTGTATGAAACTTATATAGCGTAGCAATAAGTTTCATGTGGATGTTATTTGATGCCAAAACGCTGGTTTCTTCGCATCAATATATTTTTAATAGTCCAAATTTGTTGCAGTACCTTGATGTGTGTTGTGTAACGAAAGGTGCTCACATTGAACACTTGTAAGCTTGTAAGTAAAACTGTTTGAGTTGCTCTTTCGTTTTATGTATTAATTATAATTTTAAGTTTTATATAATAAATAATACCAAGCGTTAAAACCAAGATATTCGTTTAGAAGCACTTTCCTATAACGGAATAGTTTCTTGTTCCCGTTGTACACCTTTTGTAACTGCTTAACTTAACATATTTTTTAGTAACTAATCAAATAATCCATCAATCATCCATCACTTTCCTATACAACCCACACATAGAGGTGAATAGATTCGCCTTCTGGAGATTTTCTGTCTTCCATCATTTCATGCCCAAAACACTAATATTTCGGGAGATCATATTTGGAATTCAGGTTATGCGTTTGATATTTGCGGAATCTGATGGCACTGCATTCACATTGAGTCATATTGGTAGAACTAAATGTCATTACAATATTATGGTTGAAATTACGTTCGATGCTTGTCAAGTGCTATTTCGTCTGTCAAATATCTTGTAAACATCACCGCTATATAAGTTTAAAAAGCTGAAATTGGTTGTTGTAGATGATGAAAAATATATTTTTGTATAACAGTGAATAGTATTTAGAATCGAAGAAAATATGTTTTTTTAGAGTAAAATCATGTCAGGGTATAAAATTAGTTTAATTGCTTAAGTGGCATTTGTAAGTTGTTACAATAGCGAAGTTTTTTGACATATGAATTTATGTTTGTTAAAAAGTTATTTGAAAGTACATATTTGCACACCAAAAAAAGTTAAGACTAGTTTTACAGATCACTGCAATGTTTGAATTAGTTAGATTTTAAATTGAAGATTCGAGTATGAGAACGACTATAAGAAATATTCCTCTTTCTGTTTCTTAGAGATATTTTCAGATGTTGGACGTGAATATGTTGTATGTATGTAAGGTCAGAGATATAATAATGTAAAAATTATTATTCTTTTGTTAATAATTATTTTGTTTATGATTATTTTGTGGCATTTAAATGTTTAATGTTACAGACTCTTAACTACTCTATCTATAATATTATATTGTTAACTGCACAAGCTTCTTTTTAAAGTCTTTTGCATGTTCTTTTTAATGCAGTATTAATAAAATTTAACATAATGTTAAGTGATCTCAATTTTTATGTTTCCTAATTTTAATATATAATTATTTTTATGGCATTTTATACATTAGAATGTCCCGGTGTTCAGACTGCATTAATTTTTGTGGTAAAATTTGTTTTATAACAAATATTTTATAAAATATTGAAATTAACAAAACAAATTTCTAAAATATACTATACACTTTATGTCGATTTATCCTGTCTAATAAAATAACGAATATAAATATATTTATGTGAAATACAAACATATGTGAGTTTTCAGAATCCAGAACTATATGATATATAGGGTAAATGACGAGAGACAAAGGCTCTGTTTACTGTTTAATTAATTCATTTTATATTAACTAATTTTTTAATGAAAGAATGAAAGACGAAAATAGACTTTGTAACTCCTGACAGCGACTAATTTGACCTTAAAAACCTTCGATTAAAGAAATATGAATGGAAATCCTTTATAAAAAGATTGCTCTTTCTAAAAAAAAAGATTAAAAAATTTTTAAAAAAAGTGTAATTCAATTTTTTTAAAGCCGATGAAATTAGCTCGCTTTCAGAATCTTGGGCGTCTGGACGGGGGATGGAGAGCATAGCTCACAGAGGGCAGAGCCCCCTAGTCTTATAAAGTTTCTTATTTTAAAGTTGTTGTTTCAATGTGAAAGACGAAAACTGCCATTTAAAAATCTTTTGAAAGTTTTTCCAATATAAAAAGAAAATTTTGTGAGATTCTTAAAAGTACCATACATGATTTCAAAAGATAAAAAATAAATTGAGAAAGAACTATTCATATCCAATTCATCATCTGAAAAATGAATAGGCCAAAGTATTACGCGGTTTTATACATACTTTCAAAAAGCTACGATGAGGATAGCGAATATAAATTCCTAGTATAAGGGTCATTGACAGTTGCTTAGGCACCCATTTATTTCTATTAGCGAAGAGTATACGATTTCCAATAAGTTTCTAACATTTCACATTAAAAAGACGAAGAAGATTTTGTAAAAAAGCATTCTTTTTATCGCAGTGTTTTAAGTAGCCTGAATTAATGTTTCCAGAATATAGTGTTTTGTTATAATTTAACTTTCTAAGTTTATATCTTTAACTGGATTAAAATATCATTTGTAACTCAACTACTCTGACTTGGAAAATATCAATGAAATACATTATTTTGTACATCATCGACATCGTACACCCTTTTAAGCATAGCAAAAAATATCAAGAAAAAAAATATTGACTAAACTACACTGATATGTAAGGAGATAAGTTAAAAATAAATTGCATAAGATATATTCAATTAGCATATATAAAAACAAAAATCTTAAGGAATTTTCTGAAAACAGAGGGATTGAAAGTGTTAGAAATAATATTTGAAGGAGAGCTCAAAAATGGTACTTAAAAAAAAAAAAAAAAAAAAAAAAAAAAATTAGATATAGGGAGGAAGCCGCATTGGCGCACCCACAGTGGGAGCTAAGATGGCGGATGCTCCTCCCAGGCACATTGACTAAATTAGTTATTTAAGGTTCTCTAAAAGTTGTGAAAGAATATTTTCATTCTTTTTAATTAGTTCTGAAAATATTAGAAGTTTACAAAATATTTATTTTCATCACAATTTTCTGAGGAGATTTGAAATATTAACATACTTATAACTTATTTAAAGAAAAATTCTTTTAAACATCTTGCCGGTCGATAAAGAATAGACATTATAGATTGGTTAGGGGAAGAATTAAAAAAAAGTATACCAAAAAGCATTTTTCCCACCAATTTCCATAAACGTTTCCGAGTAGTTTTTATAATGGATGAATAAGTTTTCTTAAACCGTTATAAGTGTAACCGGAATACTAAATCTTGGCATATGTAAGTCTCTCAAATATGCTAGATATGCTAAAGCACAGTCCTGGTATGCCCCTGGGGGGATAATATTCTGAGGGAGGGTACTTTGCAAGACATCTATTGATAAAAGTTAAATCAAGTATTCAAAAAAAAAAAAAAGTAAAGAAAAACCATAATTTATATGAAATATATTCTCCTAATAAGGCCACTTTAAAGTGTCTTTTATTTTGATCTATTCTAGCATGAATTAAAAAGCGACAATAGTGTATATGATTTATATCCTATAAATGTGTGGAAAAGTTTTTTACTAACAGTTTTGTGGCTAACAGTTTTTTTAAATATTTTATTTCTGATATAACATAATTTATTGTGATCTGAGATCTAGTTTGATCTGAGATCTAGCCTCATTTCGTATTGGTACATTATTACATAATCCCATGGACGACTTTGAAGGGGGCAGGGAGAGAATTACTCTGCTTGAAATTTAGAAAATATGTAACTTAATTTTCTGTTTTCGGAATGGTTTTGAAAAAAAAAGCAGTAAAATATATTCTGCACGAGAGGCTTAAAACATTTTAACACCAAGAAAATTAGAAAATAAATAAATAAATAAATAAATAAATAAATAAAAGAGGCTCTGCTTTGTTTGACGAATTCTTCATGAAGCCGATTAGTTTTCTTTTCTTTTTTCTTTCTTTTTTTCTCGTTCATGTGTTTAAAGTCTGTCTTAATTGGGAATTAACTGATTAGGCGGGGGATGGAGAGGTAAGCTCTTTGACAAAAATAATAAGAACATCAAGTATTTTATCCGTTTTCTGTTTTGAAAAATATTAATAAAAATTAATTTTTGAATAATGCATTTTTTGTCATAGATGTTTATTGCTTTTTACATTGATAAGATTATAAAATTCAACTTTAAGTTTTTTAAGAAAAAAATCTAAGCTTTGCTTACTGTAAGATTTTATCTTGCATTTTTCGAATTTCGGCCGATGCAGTGTTGTATAAAGTATATTTATTGAAATAAAATCACCCCTCTCACGATTTTGTTCAGATGATGTCCGTGCATAACTCCATAAAGAATTTATGCAGAAATATATTATGGAATTTAATAAGAGTTTATGCATAAATATATTTTATAGCTTTATTAATAAAATCTGAAGCGACAAAATTCTTATAAAAATAAAAAAATCGTTTCACTAAATACAAAATTTAGTAATATTGGATGAATACTAATTTACAACATTGAAATTCTCTCCTATTCCATAATATTTTTATGGTCTTGTAATTTAAAAGAGAAACTTAAATTTTATTTTCAATCATAGCATAAAATTTATGCCTCTATTAAAAAATAAATTTGTGACAAAAA
Organism: Maratus speculifer; assembly: GCA_964019185.1. Lineage (NCBI taxonomy): Eukaryota > Metazoa > Arthropoda > Arachnida > Araneae > Salticidae > Maratus > Maratus speculifer. Next base: position 118,346,890 of record OZ025295.1, on the reverse strand, counting down.
GTTTAAAAGCATAACATACAATTTATACTATATGTTAGCGGAAACTCTAAAATAAAGAGTTCGTGCACTTTCCTTTTAATAAATTTTATAATAATTATTAGATATATTCATATAAAGCTGTTTTTAAGGTTAAAGTAAACGTTCTTTTTAACGTCTGGCATGGCGAAAGTATGGTCTTATATGTGTCAATAATTTTCTCATCGATTGATTTATATATTTTGTTTTCAAAAAACATCTGTTTAATATAATTAAGATCTATTGTCTATTTAACCCTTTCGGGTCCGATGTACTATTAATAGTACATGTCTTTTATTGGAGTATTATTTTGTTTAATGAAATATTTTTGCTACAATATATATATTGTAAGGTTGTAACGCTATTCTTTCCATAGCCCAGAGGGCGCTGTTTTCATTGGTTCCTTGCACGGAACATTTTTTTCTTACCCTCCAGTGAGATGTGAGTTAGCTCGGCAAGGAAAGATGTCACACCGTTGACACGAAAATGTTCTACACCTTATCCAAGGTGAATACTTCCCATGTATGTCTAAAACTTCATCTTGTGATCGTAGTATGAGTGTGTTTGTTATGTTTTGTGAAATAAATGTTTTTCTGACGTTAAGTCTTCGATTCTTCAAATAACTGTCACAAGGTTAATATATGTCTATGTCATATTTACTATATGACTTCATTTATGTTTAGGCATTTAGTAATAATAATATTTATTATTATTTTCTTAATTCTTTTTGCTCTGTTTGCGACTCTTTTATTTTAAATATATATTTCACGCTTTAAATTTAAAATAAAGGTTACTTTCCAGAAAAAATCATATATAATAAAAAAGCTAAAAAAGTATTAGAATGTTGCAACATAAGTTAAATCTGATTGTAATGCAATATTTTCTAAACATCTCCAAAAATTCTTTCTTAGCCTATTGTCATATGAATATTAATTGAGTTGTACGCAAAACAATAGCATTTATTATTTTTCAGACAATGAAATATTTTTTAAACTCTAACTAATGTATTTGGATAGCTGGTATTAATATTATTAACGTAAAAGTAATTTTTTCTAAAAATTTAAGGAAAATTCAGACATTGAAAGGGTTAATATGAGCACGTTTTTGTATTTTACATGTACTTTTTCTAAAATAAGAAAAACTGCCAGTTAAAAAGAACAACACTTATTAATATTGATTCGAGGATACCCTAATAATCCTAAAACTTACAAGGATCGAGACAGTTTTAAAGCTTTCATTATTATTATATAATTACTATAATTATTTTATTATTATTAATTTTATGACATTTCTGTAATTGGGGCAAATAATTCCTTTATTGATGATAAAATGGGAAAAATTATAAATAGACACACTATTTTGAATAAAAAATTTAAATTTAATACATTTTTAGGCAATCATAAATCAGTTTTATTTCACTGAAGACACTTTTTGCACTAATTTGCTGTAAAAAATACAGGCAGTACAAAATGAGTACAGATTTATATAAATCAAGCTTTAAAGTATGTAATTTGACATTGATAGAAATATTATTACAACAAAAGTAACAAAAGTATTTCTTAAAACAAAATAATACTCAGTTGACATGTGCTATTAATAGTACACCAGACACGAAACGGTCAATTATTGGTTATAAATTTCTCAATATTTGTGGAAGGCGAAAATAGTTAAAATATTCACTGTCTCTATTTTAAAATTACTTTTGCAAGAAAAATTCAATTGATCATTTAAAAACTATAGCGAATTACTTAAGATGAAATATAATTGTCATTTAATAAAATTTTTATGTTCTCTATGATGTCAATTAACAGGAGGAAAATCGTATATAAACTAGTTGGATGTGCCAATCCCAAAACTTTCTTCTATTTCATACGTTCATTTTAATATTTAAAAAAAATAGTTACTCGTTTTAATGTTTTAATAATTTTAATTCAATACCATACGAACTTTGGTTTTCATCTTAAATTTTTGCTTCAATCAATTAATCGGAGTAAAAACGAATTTCCGTCTCTACAAGAGCCGATGAACAATAGGATGATAGGCAGATTTTTTTTTAATTCAGGGAGGACCTATTTGCCTTACCAAAAAATAATTATATAAAAAAAAATTTAGTTCAGTTCTAGGACTAACTTCATACACTTTTAGGCGGTGCAATATTGAAAATGGCATAAAATTGGCTATTGCAGCGACCGCTTCCGGCGGATTTTTTTCAAATTCAGGGAGGACCATCTAGCCATAGCCATACACTTACACAAAAAATTTGGTTCAATTCGATGCATAACTTCATATACTTTTGGTCGGTACAATATTGAAAATGGCACAAAAATCGCGATTGCAGTGCGCTCTTCCGGGGGATTTTTTTCAAATTCAGGGAGAACCAATTAGCCATAGTCATACACTTAAACAAAAAATTTGGTTCAATTTGATACATAATTTCATGTACTTTTGGCCGGTACAATATTGAAAATGGCACAAAAATCGCAATTGCAGCGCCCCCTTTCGGCGGACTTTTTTCAAATTCAGGGAGGACCAACTAGCCATAGTCATACATGTACACAAACAATTTGGTTTAACTCGGTGCATAACTTCATATACTTTTGGCCGGTACACTATTGAAAATGGCGCAAAAATCGCGATTGCAGCGCCCCTTTCCGGCGGAATATTTCAAAACTGAAGGAGGACCTGCTTGCCACAGCCAGAAACACTCACAAAAAATTTGTTCATTTCTATGCATAACTTCATACACTTTTTGATAGTAGAATGGCGACATACATACAGACACACGGACAGACAGACATTTTGTAAAAACAGGTTTTTTGGAACTTCTGACCCCTAAAACGTGTAAATCCGTGGAAAACGGAAGTCGAAAAAAATTTCGATTACAATACTTTCTTCTATTGAAGATAAAAGAAAGTAAAAATGCCAGTTATATTTAATAACATAAAGAAAATTTAATCGACAGACTCATTTATTTGACGATTAACGATGAACTCTTTTTTTTCACTAGAGAGTTTATTTATTATTATAGACTTGGATTTCTTATGTCTAAATTAATGATATTTTTCAAAAAGTAATTTGGATGTACAAAGTAACATCCTGTTTTTTAATTAAGGTTTATTTGCGAGGATTTGTGTCTCTAATGAGCCTAGTAATATTTTTAAGCATATGTAGAAGCGTTTAAAACAATAAATTTTTTTATTCTTCCTTCACTTATTATCAATCATTTTCTTAGTTAATAATAGAAGAGACAACGCCTTTAGGTAGTCGAAGAGAAATATTTCTTTATATTTTGATAAATAATGATAGAAATGAGTTGTAAATGTGCACTGTCACATTTTTGGCGATGGTAATTATTTTTAAATAATATTTAATGTTTGTTAAATTTCATATATTTTTAACATGAATCTCTAATAAATTTTATTAAATCATTACTAAATGCCCATGTTAAACTACATTTATATTAAATATTAACGTCACGTCATCAACACAAGTATGTTTTCAACTAACTGCATCATTCTAATCATGCATTCCTATTTGGACGATCCGGTTATAAGAAACCATTACAAAGAAATGCAGCCAAATCTGTCTATTTCAAATCTCGCATCTCCTCCCCCCCCCCCCCCAAATCAAGATAAATAGGTTTTGAGATATACAATTTGAGGATTTATATAATCAAACTAAGAAACTTTTTTTTTACTAAATACAAAACACGGAATATTTAAAATAGTAAGATTTATTTACATACCTTTCGAAAATTAATCTTTTAGGATTTTTGATATAAAATTTCTTTAGTTTGGACTGCAGTTTTACAACAGCAGCAGAGCAATCCTAATCAATATTGTCTTGAGATTCAAGAAAAATTATCAATGTATCAACAGTTTTTTCTACTTTCTTCGATGTGACAACTCTTTCTATATTGATATTGACGTTATCAATTTCCTAGTCATACTCAGAAACCCTTTGAGCGTTTTCTAAAATTTTGGAATCGCTTAATAATGTTCCTTTTGAAACAATTTATTTGCATAGGCCGTAATATAACGGAAAAATTTTGATTATCCCTGTAAATAAACTAATCATGTTAGAAACTTCATTTGCAATAGGGCTTGTGCTATGATAAACGTCAATAACGCCCAAAAATTTCAGGGCAATACGGGTATATTTACGGGAGTTAGACCGCAGTCAGACTGCTAGACAATCCGAAATCATAATCACTTTTTAACTTTGCTGGAAAGAGTTAAAAAGAAGTTACTGCCCGAATTAAAACGCATTTTTTTAAAGTTTCCATTTTAAGTGCATTTTTCATTTCATGCATGTGTTTGAGTTGATGTATATTTAACGTATTTTCTTTTTAATAAGTCTTTAAATGTAAAGGTGAGATTTCGTTATATGAAAGTTTTCACTGTATATAGTATTATTTTGAGGATTTATTGTGATTATTTTGGAAAGTAATTCTAATTAAAATTAAAAATATTAAAATATTGTAGTTAACTTTATTTTACTTAAATTTAATTACTAAGAAAAATTTTCAGTAGTTATATATTTTAAAAAAATGTTTCAGACATACATTGTTTTTAAATAGCTTTATATAACATCCAGACAAAGATGGAACACCTTAAATTTTCTCTTAGTTTACGCTCAGGATTATGCCCAGTCTTGGAGTAAACAATAATGTGTAAGATTGTTAGCTACATTATACTACGGCGCAAAGGAAAAGATACAATAGCTTATACACAAAAGCTAGCAAAAAAAAAAAAAAAAAAAAAAAAAAAAAAAAAGACAATATGTAAGAAAGTTTTTTAGCTAACACTGATGCCTGGAAGATAAATAACACTTATAAGTAAAAAAAATAGTTTTAATAAACAATTATTATAATAGTTGTAAAAATAGAAATAATAATAATGTGTTTAAACATAGCTTAATATAACATCTAGACAAAATGGCAGGTTTATGATGAGTCTAGGAATATATAGTAATGTATAAGAACTGTTAGGTGCATATTATGCTAGGGCGTAAAGGAAAAAGATGCAATAGCTTATGTACAAAAGCTAAGAAGAAAAAATAACCATATATAAAAAAGTCTTTTAACTAATATCGATGCATGGCGGATAAATTACTTTCATAAGTATGAAAAGGCAATTCTAATGAATAAAAGTTATAATAGTTGTAAAAAATAGTTATAAAAATAATTTGTTTTATAAATACCTTTATGCAACATCTAGACAAAGTAGCTGTGACGGTATACTCGTGCTGGGTGTCATTTGTCACGTTATATGCAGACATACTCATGAATTTAGGTTAAAACAACACAGTTTATTAAAATGATAAGGGCTAAAGGAAAGTGGAGCCAGTCTATAATTTCACTCACTGAGAACACTATGAAAAGCTAAATCATACTCACAGGCTTTGGTCTAGCTCAGTCGGGGCACTGTCTAGCACTTGACACTATTTCCTGGCTGATCTACTAAACAAATCTTAATTTCACAACCCGTGGCTGTGGATATTTCTTTATTTGCTCAAATAATCAAAACGGAACGATTCTAAACTTTCTTACCAAGGCCGAATCTTTAATCCACTATCTGAACTCCTTTTCGCTTTACTGGAGGCCGTAGCTATTCTCTAATCGTCAGCACCTTACTAAACAATCATCAACTTCGTTGTCCAATGGCGGAACACACAGACGCTGGCTGCTGGCTACTACCAGAAACACACAGACGCTGGCTGCTGGCTAAGGCCAGAAACACACACACCACAAACTCACACCCAAGCTTTTATACGCGACAAACTGAGATACTTCTCATTAACATAATACTAATAACCGCGAGCTAACTGCGGAATTCGAAAGAGCACACACACTCTAGAAAGTTAAAGTAAAAGAGAGGATAGATGTCACTTTTACGCCTACAAAATGTTAAATTATTGACGTCACGATCTCAGAAACACTAGAGTGCCTTTATGACTAAAGGTCACTCCCTCACATAGCAACATCTAAAATTGTTTCTTAGTTTATTCTCAGGATTATGCTCAGGCTAGGAATAAACAACAATCTATGAGACTGTTACCTACTTTGAACTACAGCGTAAAGGAAAATGATACAATAACTTATATACAAAAGCTAGTTAAAAAAAAAATATATATAAAATAATGTTTTTTTAACTAACACATATGCCTGCCGGATAAATAACATACATAAAGAGACTAGTAAAAGCTAGCAGTGTTTAGGCTATTTGCTTTCTTATACTATGTTATAAAGGTAAAAGGTACAATGTATTTTATTCAGACGGAAGAAATAGAATGATTTAACGTATAAGAATGTTTCATACTTTATACTAAAGCATAATACAAAAATATTTTTATGTAGATGCTAGTGAAAAAATCACAGCGTATCAGTATTGATTGCACTAAATCACATTAGACAAAGGAACAATAATTTTTGTATAGAGATTAGGAAAAAAATCAGAATATCCCTGCCTTGTATTAAAACACAATGGTCAAAATAATAATACAGTGAAATCTCTAAATTAGGGACACACATGGGACCGGAGCTTTTGTACCTTAAATAGAGCTTCCCTTATTTGAAGATCTTATAATATTTTTAATTAATCGTTCAGAAAAATTTAAAAATAACAAACCATTAAAGATGAAGTTTAAATGTAACCGAAGCGTATAAATTATGTTAATCAGACGCAAAATAAATAGAAAATTAATAAACTAAAATTTTCAATTGATTACTAAATAATTAAATTATTTATAGAATTTTTTATTTTTATTTTATATATAAATTGTGTATATGAAGAAAGTATAAATATTTTCAAAGAATTTTACTTGAAATAATCAGTCAAAAGTAATTGTTTCGCAAATTTAATTTTTTTATTACAAACCTTTCAAGTGTATATTTTCCATACTTATAAATTTTAATTCTTCATTATCAGCAGTAATTAAAGAAAAAAAATTCAACTGCTTTGCGTATTTTAAAGAACAAATCTTCCAACTGCTGTGCTCAACTAGCGGAAAACGTTTTGACACATTTACAAATTTTTAACGCAAAGGTATAAAGTTGGAATGACTGACTATGGGAGCGATTTAGAATCGAACTGCGTTTTCAATTTTTTGATAAATTATATCTATTGTTATAAGGGATTTGATCACATAACAATGCATTTTTCACCTTTCTAAGTAGTTATCCTTCTTTCACACGGGAATTTTCTCATAATGTCCAGTTTGACAATATTTTTTTGCAAGATCTATTACATTTGCAAAGAAAAACAAGTTCGATTTCATAGTTTTTGAACAACAACGAATGCTATTTTCAGGCATTTCTGAATAAAAATAAACTAAAACTTTTGTCTTAAAAGTTGCTCTTTTGGGTTTGAGAACAACATAACAGCATCTGTAAAGTTCTTTATTTCATATTTTTTTTTTTATTCGCCACTTTTAGAATCATCCTTACAGCTTTCAGCATTTTTTTTAATGGGGATAAGCGCACCGATGTAAAATCAGAATTGTGATTAAATAAATGCTCGTCAATTGTGTCGTATGCCTCTGTATCTACATGATTGTCTGTCTGTTTGATAAGTTCACAAAAATCTATATTTTCATTTTCCTAACAGACTATTCATCATCTGAAATGAAAAAACCAGTCCCTATGATCTTATTTTCAACTGTCCCTTAAATCGAGTGTCCCTTATTATGAGGTAAATACACTACACGTCCTATATCAAGGGACTGGGACCGGAAGTTTTGTCCCTTAAATGAAGATGTTCCTTATTCGAAGTGTCCCTTATTTGGAAGTTTCACTGTAATAATAATAATTTAAAAAAATTATGGCTATAAAAATTAAAATCAAGAATGTTTCTAATCCATACACAGATGCTGCGTTAGGTGTTTTTGTTACCATCTTCACGAAACATATAAGCACATGCTTGAAAAGTTTAAATGTGCAAAGTGCAATTAAGCTTTGGGTGTTACTAGTTTTCGACGGTTTTTCTTTCAATTTTTTATTCCAAATTTTATCATTAACATACCGATTTTTTTTTATTTTTCGAATAGTTTACTTTTTAAAAATTTTTACAAACTGCAAAACAACATAATTTATAATATTTCCTTTTAATTAAATTGTATATATTGTATTAAAAACTATTTCTAGTAAATTAAAAAACCCTTTAAAATGTCAATTAATTGATCACTTGTTAAAAAAGTAAATAAATAAATAAATAAATAAACGGGAAAAATACGCCATAATTAAATTTCGTTGAAATTTTCTAAAAATAGTATTGGATATCGTATAAAAATCGTAAATTGCCAAATTTAATATATAAGATCAAAAGTTTGAAAACAAATTCTTTTTGCTAGTGTCAATAAATCACCACAAAATGCAAAAAACTTTTAAGATCGATAAACGAAATACGAGAAATCTTTTTAAATCGCTTTGATATTCAGTGTACTCTGTACTGTGATATTAATATTCACTGAGAGAAAAAAAGCATAATTTGGATAGTCCAGACGGGTGGGCATGCTAATGGCTGAACTTGCGTAAAGTGCCTTGGACTATCTTTAATCATCAACAAGGAGGTGACTCTCTAATGATTTGGACCCCACTTTGCTTTAATGCTGAAGCATGTCTGAAGTTCCTCGATGGTCACAAAACAGCGCAAGACTACATGCATACATTGGAGAACAATTTACAACCATATGGTGAATTTTTAACTTGTCTAAAATATGTATTTAAGCAAGAAAATATGTCCATCCATGTTGCATACAAAACAAAAACTTGGTTTAACTCTCAAAATATTACTGTTTGTGATTTGCTAGCACATGTCCTTGATCTAAACCCATTCGGAAACCTTTCGGGCATCATTTCGCATAAGGTTTATGCTAATTTCTGACAATACTCTTCTGACTCTTCTGTTAATGAATTACCGGATGCTGTTGAATGCTCCTCGTACAAAATAGACCCTTAAATGATGCAGGATTTAGTTTCTTCAATAAAAAATCACATTTTTTCTGTGATTTGAAACGATATGGGTGCAGTTCGATTATAATTTATGGTTATTGTTCTGTTAATAGATAAATTACTCATACTTTTGTCACAATGCTAATTTTGATTTTTTATCATTATACATTATGAAAAGAGTATAATTTAAAATTTGTTGTTTATAATTAAAGGATAAGTCACAAGTAATATGTGACACTTGAGTTACAAGAATTTGCTGCATCCTTCTGAATACAGTTGCGTAATTGATCATTGTCTAAACTTTTGCTAAGCACTGTAATAACATACTAACAGGCCAACGAACAATGCTTCCATTTCATTGTTTAGAAAACTCACGTTTATATGCAAAGATATCTTTTATGATATCTTTTCACTTTATTATTAAGGTTTAAAAAAGATTTATTTTTTATAAAACACCTTCATTTTCACGAAATTTAAAACATATAAAAATACTTTATACTCGCAACAATGCCGATAAATCTAATAGAAATACTTTTAAAAATTTGTTTAGATGTATTTGTAAAATCTCGATACAAACAAAGACAATTTCGTTCGAATTTTATTTTTTATTTTTATCTCCATTTGATGCTATTTAAATACTGATTTCTCACAATGAATACACATTTTATAAATATTTTATAAATTCATTCAATAATTTATTTTTGGAGCTTGTATTTAAAAAATTCAGAATTTATTTTTTTCTCAATATGTAAACAATAATATGTTTTATTTATATAGATTTATTATTTATTCTAGTGTATTTGTAAACAGATAAACAGGAACAAAGCCAGGTTGCTAACAGTAATTAAAATGGTTGTTTTCGTCAAAAATTTCGAATTCTATAAAAAAAAAAATTCTGAAAGAACAATCCTTCCCGATTATAAACTTTCATAATTTAATTTTTAACATTAGTTTAACAGGTGTTATGGCCAATTTAATAAATAGAAACTAATAAGTAAATTACCGGAAGTGGATGTAGGCATGCTAAGAAAAATGCTTAATCTATTCGCAAAAACGTATGATATAGGAAAATTTTTATTTTTTCTACCAGAAAACTTAATTAGTAAAAGTGATCGTTTTATTTAACATACACTACAGAAAGGTTCGGTGACGATTTTGTTTTCGAAATAGTGATAGAAACAATAAAAGCTTCGCTATATAATGCGCCACCTGGAAATATAAACAATGTTTCTATGCATTTTTTACGCTTATTATTTTTATTTATTTATTTAACTATAATAAACCTTAGTTGGCACTTCTAGTTTAATTTTGTACGCGTCTAAAATATATAAAAAAATTTGTAAATGCGACTTCTGGATAACCCTTCTGTTATCTCCATGTTTAATGAACTTCATTACAAAAAATATTTTAAACATTTTTCAGTCAAATAATCTCAATTCCCAGGATACTTTCCATGTTATTCACTGTATTTTGAACTAGAATCTACGTTCTATGTGATAATGTTATTATTTTTTACGTGCTCAATAATAAAAAACGGTAATTCGTAATAAAGATTATGTAATATTTGACCGATTTTCAAATATTTTAGTTAATTTTGAAGATATTGTAAAATCCCCAGTTCAGTGCGCAGATAAGTGGAATATTAGTGTGATATTTGATATGGCTGCTCTTTGTAACTATACAAATGACTCTCTTGTAAGAAAGCTTTCATTTTTGTTTGAGAACATGTTGATATCTTTGATGTTTAGTATGGTGCTGATTTCAGTCAAATAATGCTATTTTTAAGGGGGTGGAATGTAAACGTGATCTTGAATAACCTATATAGTGAAATATAATCACGAATTTATTAATTATCGTGGTTATCATGACATACGAATTTATTGATCAATCTAAATTAAGACTTGAGTAGTGAGGCAAGTAGTATATTCAGAAAATTGTAATCTACTACAAATAATTTGTCTTTAAGTTGGTACCTTGCAAGAATTATTTTGCAAATCCTTTCGTTCTGAAACTGATCAATTGTGTCCATATCTTTTTCATGTATTTCAGTGTTCATATACTATTAAAATTTTTTCGGTAAAATTACAGGAAATCTATTGGTAATCTATAGTCTTAAATCTTATTTAAAATCAGAGATTAGAAAACCAAGATTCCGTTAAATAACAGAAACGTTATTCCGTAAATTAACAATAGGCACTGTAAATTAACGTAGTTAAAAATACACAAGACTGTAAATTTGTTTTTAATGGTAATAATTTAATTTAGTATTAAAAAATAGTGAACCATTCGACTTCACTGTGCATCACAGAATTAGAAACTTTCGAATAAATTCAAACGGCTGCAACATATCAATTTTACACAATTTGTTTCTTGCCGATACAGGATTTGAACACGAGACCTCTGGAAGTTAGAATAACACCTTACATTCTGAGCTATAGGAGTGGTTGATGTTGATTATAAAGTATGTCTTGTACGATTCTGCGGGGAAAAATCTATTCTACTTGTGTTTTTAAAAGATTTCGCTTTAGATATATTCTATAGAAAATTCGTAAAAGGTTTATTTTAGATTCTATTGTAATTTAAAAATTTGAATGTAGTTCTTTTTTTATAACAGTAATGTTTCAGAGAATTTTTCCACCACTTTTTATTTTTTAATGAGTTAATATTTTTTAAAATATTTTATTTTTGTAAGAAATAAGAGGAAATGGCAAAAAATGGATGGATGAACAAATGGAAAAACAAATAATTATTATAACTATTTAAAAGTGATTTTTTATGTTTTCAGTTTTTTATCCATTCGCGTAATATATTTTTAGAAGATTGATATACTTTTTTACAACGCATATACAAATGAAATAATAATAATAACATTGTAATAATAGTAATAGCTTTGAAAGAATACTACACAATTTACTTTCAATATTGCCAAGCTTCTGGTATGTGAAGGAAGCAACTGCAAAGATAATTTTTCCCTTTTCTAAATTATTCCAAGGAAAAAAATAAACTAAATTTTCTTTTTTAATATTTATAAAATATTGCAAAATAATTTTATAAATGTATACTTTCGATTATAGGTTTTAACAAAGATAAAAATATAATTAAATAAAGACAAGTAAATCTCTGCAGGGATTTAGATGTAAGATAAAGTAAATATCTATAAAATGATGACCGAGAAGCTCAGTAGAATGTATATAACAGATAACTAGTGTAAACTTACAGAGATTCTCACCTTTTTCCCTCTGTTCTTAGAGAAATTTGCAACAGCGTAGACTTTTATGAATTTTATTTATTCTCAATCTTAGATGTTCAATCTAATTTCTTTTTTTTTTAGTTTCGATGATAGGTAATGCTTTTTAGAGCACTAGGCAGTCCTGCATTCCAAATTAAGCTCCTCAGCACAATAAGCAACCGAAAAAACAAAGTATGCACAAAATGAAAAATAAGTATTGCAGATAAGAGGACGTGTGCTAGAGGTCTGCTCGGGCCGATTTCCAATAATGGCATTCGGGCCGGGCCGGGCCGGGCCTAGTCACTAATCCTTTCGGGCCGGGCTTAGTCACTAATCTTTTCGGGCCGGTATGGTCTCGGGCCTTAATTTTTTTGCTGGAATATCGGACCGGGCCTAACTTTTTTTTCAGTACGAAGCCGAGACTGATTCCATTCTTCCCAGTTTTCATGGACCAAAATGATCAATTCCTATTGAATCTTCCCATATGAAAATCCTTTTATCAACTTTTTATAAATCAGTAATATTTAGCTTTGTCTAAAAATTTCTGCAAAAAAAGCATATACTTTTAAACCGTCATTATTCTACAATTAAACATTAGAATTTATTCCTTTTAAAGAATCGTAGATTACTAGGCGTTTTAAAATAGAATTAAACACACACACATACACACACACACACAAAAAAAAATGATTATGACGGAATTTTTTTTTAAACTAAAAACTGAAAGTTTGTTTAAAAATTTTCATCCATGCAAAATGAATACAACAATACGGGAGAAAAAAATATATTAAACATTTACATTTGTTAAGACGGGAATGCGTTTTTTTTCGTTCCAAAGTGATTTCGTCTTTGGAAATTTTACCATATACCGCTTTTTCGATTTTTTGTCTCCATTACAGGGAATATCTATCTTCTATAATAATAAAGAGAGAAGGATGTTTGTCTGTCAACGCTGTTCTGAAGAGACTGCTGCACGTAGAGTTACAAAATTTGGAGGGAAGGTACTTATTCACATGTAGTTTTGCACCTCAAAGCCCGATTTTCGATTTTTTGTTTAGATTTTTTTAAAATAATTTTTTAGGCGATTTTTAGCGTTATTTTTGCGGTTTTATCCCATTAGTGAAAGGCATACGGTTTCATTTTTTCAACCCAAAATAGCAATTTTTTTTTCTCTTTTCAGCAAAATTTATTCGGAATTTGTACAGCGATTTTTGAATTTTTAACGAATTTTTAATGCAATTTTTAGTGTTTTTTCTCATTTTGTGGCTATTTTTTGAGATTGATAAAAAGAAAATCGATTTAAACTTTTAGCCTAATTTCCTAAATTTTGTGTTTGTTACGATTTTTAGATTTTAACGATTTTTAATGCGATTTTCAATGCGATTTTTAACGTTTTTTAAAGATTTTTGCGTTTAGCATCTATTTTTTTCATAGTTGTTCTATCAAAAACTTGAGCTGTTGAGAATGCAATAAGTAGTATTTTTTTGTGAAATCTACCTAAAATGTCAAAAATTTAGGTACCACTATTTTCGAATAGCAATTTCATAAACTATCTTAAATTCTTGCTTAAGAGGGCTACCCCCTCGAGTTATATATCACCTGATAGGTTATTTAACAGAGTATGGTTTTGATAAAGTTTTTGAAGAATAGAGTGCTCTACCTGGTGGTGGAAAATGGAACTAATAGAACGCTATTTTTTAAAATATATAATAATAAGAGACAAGTTTGTGTGTGTGTCAGCGCTGTTCTGAAGAGTCTGCTATACGTAGAGTTACAAAATGTGGAGGGAAGGTACTTTTATACATGTAGTTTTACATCTCGAAGCCCGATTTTCAATTTTTTGATTAGATTTTTTAAAATAATTTTTTATCTATCTATAATAATAAAGAGAGAAGGATGTTTGTCTGTCAACGCTGTTCTGAAGAGACTGCTGCACGTAGAGTTACAAAATTTGGAGGGAAGGTACTTATTCACATGTAGTTTTGCACCTCGAAGCCCGATTTTCGATTTTTTGTTTAGATTTTTTTAAATAATTTTTTAGGCGATTTTTAGCGTTATTTTTGCGGTTTTATCCCATTAGTGAAAGGAATACGGTTTCATTTTTTCAACCCAAAATAGCAATTTTTTTTTCTCTTTTCAGCAAAATTTATTCGGAATTTGTACAGCGATTTTTGAATTTTTAACGAATTTTTAATGCAATTTTTAGTGTTTTTTCTCATTTTGTGGCTATTTTTTGAGATTGATAAAAAGAAAATCGATTTAAACTTTTAGCCTAATTTCCTAAATTTTGTGTTTGTTATGATTTTAGATTTTAACGATTTTTAATGCGATTTTCAATGCGATTTTTAACGTTTTTTTAAAGATTTTTGCGTTTAGCATCTATTTTTTTCATAGTTGTTCTATCAAAAACTTGAGCTGTTGAGAATGCAATAAGTAGTATTTTTTTGTGAAATCTACCTAAAATGTCAAAAATTTAGGTACCACTATTTTCGAATAGCAATTTCATAAACTATCTTAAATTCTTGCTTAAGAGGGCTACCCCCTCGAGTTATATATCACCTGATAGGTTATTTAACTGTGTATGGTTTTGATAAAGTTTTTGAAGAATAGAGTGCTCTACCTGGTGGTGGAAAATGGAACTAATAGAACGCTATTTTTTAAAATATATAATAATAAGAGACAAGTTTGTGTGTGTGTCAGCGCTGTTCTGAAGAGTCTGCTATACGTAGAGTTACAAAATGTGGAGGGAAGGTACTTTTATACATGTAGTTTTACATCTCGAAGCCCGATTTTCAATTTTTTGATTAGATTTTTTAAAATAATTTTTTAGGCGATTTTTAACGTTCTTTTTTGCAGTTTTATCCCATTAGTGAAAGAAATACGGTTTCATTCTTTTAACCCAATATAGCAATTTTATTCTCTTTTCAGCAAAGTTTATTCGGAATTTGTACAGCGATTTTTGAATTTTTAACGAATTTTTAATGCGATTTTTAGTGTTTTTTCCCATTTTGTGTTTTTTGAGATTGATAAAAAAGAAAACCGTTTCAAACTTTTAGCCATAAATTTTGTGTTTGTTACGAATTTTAGATTTTAACGATTTTTAATGCGATTTTCAATGTAATTTTTAACGCTTTTTCAAGATTTTTTGCGTTTAGCATCTATTTTTTTCATAGTTGTTCTATCAAAATCTTGAGCTGTTGAGAATGGAATAAGTAGTATTTTTTTGCGAAATTTACCTAAAATGTCAAAAATTTAGTTGCCACTATTTTCGAATAGCAATTTCATAAAATATCTTAAATTCTTGCTTAAGACCGCTACCCCCCTCGAGTAATATATCACCTGATAGGTTGTTTAACAGAGTATCGTTTTGATAAAGTTTTAGAAGAATAGAGTGCGGTAGCTGGTGGTGAAAAATGGAACTAACTGAACGCGATTTTGTTAAAATTTGGAAATATAACAATGTCATTTATTTTAAATTTTAAAATGGTTTATAATACATGATAAAAATGTAAACAAAGAATGGTGTGGCACATTTCAGGGTACGTGAAAGGAGGGGCGCGAACAAAATTAGGAAATGTAATAAGGAGATCTGTTTTACACTTTAAGGTAGTTCATAACGCATGTTAAAATTTTTAAAGTACTGGCGATGCTCTGGAGAGACCGCTGCACGAAGTTATGTATGAAATTTTACACCTTAAAGGCCGATTTTCAGTTTTTTTAATTTAATTCATATGCGAATTTTAGTGGGTTTCGAGGCGATTTTTCCACATTAGCGAAAAGGAAAGCGGTTTCATTCTTTCGACCTAAATTAGTGAATTTTGTTCTCTTTTCAATGTAATTTATTTGGATTTCGTGCAACGATGTTTGGATTTTTAGTGAATTATTTCATGTAAATTTTGCCGCTATAATTCGACATTAGTAAAAGGAATTTTGCTTAAAACTTTCAGGCTGATGTATTAAATTTTAGCTGTTAAGATTTATGAATTTCAGCTAATTTTAATACGATTTTTCGAGATTTTTTGCGTTTGATGTCGGATTTTTGTCATTCATGAGATATTACCAATTACAACGTTTTACCCTATTAAAGTAAATTTTGACCCCTGTGATTTTTTAATATTAGTGATTTTTAATGCACTTTTCAATGCAATTTTTAGATATTTTTCGAGTTTTATGGTGATTTTTTGATATTCGGAAGTACAAATTGATTTCAAACTTTTATTCTAATATAATTTTAAAGATTTTTAACGCGATTTTTGAAGAATTGTTGTGTTCCGTGTCGATTTTTTATTATCTATAAAGGATTTCCTTTTACTACGTTATTATCCTGTCGATCAATTTCGCCAAATTATATCAATCGTGAAACAAGCCAAATTATGCAAATAGATGTAAATTTTATGTTAAATAATGAAAGAAGAGATAATTTAGAAAAACATTAATACAAATACATATAAAAATAAGAAGTAAAAGCCACTTGATGACGCAACAAACATATATAACATGTATAATGTCAAGTGAATATGGAATTTACGATCCGCCATTATTGTAGTTTAATCTTATGGTTTGACCCAGATAGTTTCTTTGTCAACCGGATAATCAAATAGCTCAGATTTCCGATTAGAATGTTTTATCCGTTTGATGAAATTCTGATTACTGCAATTTAAAAAATAACTAGCGATATTTAGTGCATTTTTCAATGCGTTTTTAATGAACTTTTTAATGCGATTTAGTACTATTTTTTTCGATCCCCACCACAGTGGTGTTTTAACAATTAAAAAATTATTTTGGTTTCAAATTTTTAGCCTAATATAGTAAATTTCACCATTTACCTTTTTTAATTTTGTCGATTTTCAATGTGATTTTTGATATATTTTGTGTTCTGCGTCGATTTTTTTGTAATTCATGTAAAAAAGAATGGTTGGTACGTTTTACACGACTAGAATACCTTTTTATTCACGCGATGTATTTACATTTAGCGATTTTTAATGAATTTTTCAATGGTTTTGTATTGGTTTTTTTTAATCTCACGGCTATTTTTTGGAATTTCGAAAAGGAAATTAATTTCAAACATTTACACTTCATTTACGAATTTTGAAATTTAGTGATTTTTTAATGCAATTTTTAGCAATGTTTTCATTATTTCTCACGCTTTGCGCCGGTTTTTTCATTCGCATTTAAGAAATAATTCAGATTACACTATTTTACTCTATTAATGTAAATGTTGTCCCCCGCTATTTTTAAATTTGAAACGATTTGTAATGAATCTTTGAATACAATTTTTAGATGTATTCGAGTCCACGGCGATTTTTTCACAATTGGAAAAGAAATTTTTAAATAATTTGTAGCTTAATGTAGTAAATTTTGACATCAATGATTCAGATTTTTTGTGTATTTTCATAAAATGTTTAGCAAGTTTTGTGTCGATATTTTTTAACTAATGAAAGAGTTCAGATTTCAATGTTTTGTCCCATTTTGGTAAATTATGTCCGCAGGAATTTAATATAGCCGACCCAGTGGCGTGGTTGGCAGAGGCAGCTGCTTCCACACCGTTGGTCCCTGGTTCGAGTCCAGCTAGCGGCATGGGTGTCTGTGTTGTCCCTGTGATGTGTATTAAAATGTATGTACTGGTTTTTCTGTAATAATAAAGTGTTCTGTATTTGTTTCTGTGTTTTCTGTATCAATCGAGGTAACAGCCATTGTAGCTATAGACCTCAAAGCCCTGTTCACTCAAACTCAAATTTAATATAAATGTTTATCTTACTATGGCAAATTTTGTCCGGATTTTTTAATTTTACAGATTTTAATCTGTTTTATAGTGATTTTTCAAGTTCTGTGACAGTTGTTGACATCGGTAAAATAATTTCGGTTTCTAACTTTTAGCATAAATAGTACAATTTGTTCTCCACGCTTTTATGAATTTTGCCAATTTCTAATGCGATATTCAATGTAATTTTTAGTTAGTTTGGGGGGTTTTAGGTTTTCTGTGTTGACTTTTCCTTATTCATGAACGATTTCCGATTACAATATTTTCGACTGAATATTAAATTTTTACAGCCATGACTTTTAAATATTCAGCGATTTTTAATATAGCTTTCGATACGATTTTTAGCCATTTTTTTAAGTTCCTTGGCGATTTTCTGCCTTTCAGAAACCAATTTTGATATCAAACATTTTGTTTAATGTAGTTATGTTTCGAATGCAATGTTTTAGCTCTTAATATGATTTTGGCGTTCCATGCCTACATTTTGTAATTTATGAATGATTTCGATCATAACCCCCCCCCCCGCCCTGCCTTAATATTATTTTTTTAAGCATTGACTTCGAAATATTTAGCTATTTTTAATGCAATTTTCAATGTAATTTTTAGCCATTCTTCAAGTTTCGTGGCGATTTTTTTACATCCGGAAATCGATTTCGATTTCAAACTTTTTGGTTAATATGGTTAATTTATTGATTACAATATTTTATATTATAACAGTGAATTTTTACCCTAGGGATTTTTTAATATTTTACGACTTTCATTACAATTTTCAATGCAATTTTTGGGCTTTCTCAGTCTTTTACATTTTTCAAAGGAATTCGATTTTAAATTTCTAGACTAATAAGAGTTTGGTATCAAACTTTTGACCTTTACGGTAATTGTTTTGCTCTCTTATTTTAATCTACAGCAATTTTTAATGCAGTATGCTTTTTTTTTCCTTTTTGAGTTCACGCCGATTTTTTTCAGATGCAGAAAAGGAATTCGGTTTTTAATTTCTTCGCTAATATGATAAATTTTCTCCTGCGCGATTAAAGATTTTTATTGCGATTTTTTAGCAGTTTTTTTTCGTATTTCAATGCTTTTTACATTATCAAATTAATTAGATTCAAAACATTATCCAAGTAGAGTAAATTTTGAGTTCCATGATTTTTGAAAATTTTGTCATTTTTAAAGCGATGTTTACGTTTCTTCCCGACCCGCTTCGATTTTTTAAAGGTTCAATTTTTGGCCGAATTTATTAAATTCTGATCTCTTTTCTTCAAAGTTTATTCGAATTTTGAAACACAATTTTTGAATTTTGTTTTATATTTTTATGAGATTTTTAATGTTTTTTGAGATTTGTAAGATTTTTCCACATTAGTAAAAATAATCCAATTTCAAAAATTTTTCGAGGTTTTTATTATGGTTTTTAAAGTTTTTTCGCAATTCTTGCTATTTTTTGATGAACCAGGGCAACGCCGGGCAGAACAGCTAGTGGATTAATAATACTAGTGATAACTGAAACATTTACATACAACAAACAAAGATTCATTTAAAAGCATAAATATCGCAGCCTACGACACTTCTGCATAAATAGAGATTATAAACATGGAAAAAAAGACTAATATAATTTTTTTTGGTCTGAACTCTTCCATAAGATTAAAGATCAATGTTCTGTAGAAATTCACTTGAGCCGGGCCGGGTTCGGGCCTGGCCGGATCGGGCCATTATTTTTTTTTCGTTCGGGTCGGGCCCGGGCCTGGAAATTTCGGCCCGTGCAGACCTCTAACGTGTGCAGCGAAGATAACAGGTTAATTGCCGCTACGCGGCGATTAGGCGGTCTTCTGCCCCGATACGAGGTATCTAACCCGTTAAGCTGAGGTAACTCGGCAGGTAGGGGACTGACTAGTCATCTGTTAGAAAGAAAGAAAGCTCCCCAGCACCCATCGAAACCCAACATGTTCTAAATACTCGCTAATTTTTTTTTTTTTTTTTTTTTTTTTTTTAAAGGAATTACAAGATTGCATATATATCGTGACTACTGGTGATCTTCTGTTATTGGGATATGTACAGTGGCGGAAAGAAATACGTAAACACTGCCTACTAACTTCTCAACAAATTATCGTAGAAGAAAGTTACTGGTAGCACGCGATTGAAAATAAAGTATATTTTTAAATCATGTACACAAAATTTGTTTAGGGGACCATCCACATATATACACGAAAATTAACTTTTCTATTTTTTCGATAGATTACCCACTTCTGACAGCATAAATGAACTCTACATCCTTCAATTAGCCGCAAAACAAATTTTCATGCAATTCGTAAGATAAGTTTCCAAGAAATTAATTATTTTAAAATGACAACATTTTATGGATTGTATCCAAACTGAAGTTCAGTACTCGAATGTTGAGAGAGAGAGCTAGCCCCCTTCTTGACAAAGACATCTTAGGAGCCACTGAAGCGGTCATTGAAGACTGCTTTATTACACGACATTAATAATATACCAAAGTATGAAACTTATATGTTTCAAACTATCTAGTCTCGTGTATCGCGGACGGCCTCTTAACAATTATTTTGTCGTTTTTGAAGCATAATTTAAAAACTACTTGGAAGAAAAGTTTGAAATTTTGGATTTTCATAAAACAGGATATAATAAATCTAAATTCATCAAAAAAAAATCGAAGTTGCAATTCATAACTTTTTCAAATAGTAATTTCATAATTCATAATGTAATAATATATAAAATTATAAAAATTACAAATTCAACGCATTTATGTTTGGGTATTTTAGTATTATTGATGCATAAAAAATTAGTACATTAGTATATAATTTCAAGAGAAATTAATAAAAATATGAAATTTTAATTTAACATCAGAAGTACTAGATTTTGTATGTATAATACGAAAATTTATAATTTAAAAGACTTGAAATTTGATGCTTAGGCATAGTTTGAACCAAAAATTGGAAATATCTTGTAAAAATTGGGTATTGCCATTGAAAAAAAAGGAAGTTTGGGTTTGCTTTATTCTGTAGATGACTTCTTAAGTAAATTTTACACACATCATTTGAAAGCAGATTTTCTTTCCAATAGTTCGGTACCAGTAACTTTTTTCTATGATGTTTTGCTGAGGGGTTAATAGGGGGTGTTTACTTTTTTGTTTCCACCACTGTACTTCCGTTTAACTGCATAATTTTTCAGTTCCTAAGGTCTCATCCAATGACGCCATTACAGTTGACTGTTGGTTTCGTGCGTGATTAAAAAATATCAATTGCATATTTCAAAATAAACTTGTATATAATGGTTAGGTTATAATATCGCTAACTCCTCGTCTTTTACATCTTTTTTTTTTTTTTTTTTTTTTTTTTGTTAAAGTTAAAATTAAAAAAAAATCGTTTTAAATATGATGTTTTAAGTAATTTATTTCAAAAATGACACATTTTTTACCTCTAACTGCTTTTTACATGCAATAATTTAATTAATTTAAAATTATAAAAATATGTAAGTGTAACGATATTTTTTAATCGAAAAATGTTCGCTATTTTATTGTTAATTTATTGTTATCGCTAAATTATTGTTACTGTATTCAAAGTAAGAAAAAAAGTTGATAAAAATAGCGACTTAGAACAATGAATTAAATGTCCACTCAAATTATAAGAAATAAAAAGAAAAAATGATTAGATAATGCATACTAAAGTCAAGTCAAATAAATGGTTGAAAAGGACAGTTAAAATGCTGTGCATACTTTTGGATCTTAACTAACTATCTTGGTTTATTCTAACACGAAATAAAAGAAAATCAATTATGGTTCAATTATGGAAATAGCAGACTTTTTTATATATACTGTGTTATCTACACTTTTATCAAATCCCGGGTGTCCCAAAAATGACTGATGGATTTTAAAATTCAATAACTTGCAAACGGTGACAGCTATTAAAAAAAATTTTTGCAGGAGGGTTATGAATAATGTCAGGAGTTTTTTTACCGTAACTTTTTATTCTAGTTCGAATTTCAAACAATAGGTGGCGCTGACGGCGATTGAAGGCCAGGTGATCAGTGCTGAGTCAAACGTCGACCTGGCCTTCAATCGCCGTCAGTGCCACCTATTATTTGAAATTCGAACTAAAATAAAAAATTATGATAAAAAACTCCTGACATTATTCATAATCCTCTTGAAAAAAATTTTTAAATAGCTGTCACCGTTTGCAAGTTATTGAATTTTAAATTCTATCAGTCATTTTTGGGACACCCGGTATTAAAAAAATAATATCTACTACATGATAATTGTTCATTTTAATATTTTGCTAAATAATTTTCTCTCTAGATAATTTACTTTTATCTCCGAGGGTATTTTTTATTTGCATATTTTAATTGTATCTAATTACTTTTTCAATAAAACGGCAAATAGCATTTTCATTAAATTGACAAATTAATACTATCAATGATTTTAATTTCTTTTTAAAATAAAGTAACCGAATTAAATATATCGGATTACGTTATTCTATATGTTCCAATTATGCTCAAATGAACAATCATAAATGATAATCTTAAATTAACAATCATTAAAAGTACTATCTACAGGGTAAAATGTATTACCGAGATCATTTTAAATAAACATGATAAAAAAAATAATTAATTGTCTGAATAATGCCTTTTTTATTTGAAAGTTAATTTAACCGAAAGAAGAATATGGATGTTTTGGAAAATTAAAGATTTTTAAAAGTTGATTTCAAGTTTTTATTCGAAAATTTAATGTTTTTTTATTAATATACTTCCATTAATTGAGCTTTCTTATTATTCTCGAATTTTACATAATTTGTTTGCTATTAATTTAATTAAAAATATAATTACTTCAATTCATAAACAGTAAATAACTTAAGGATATTTTGGGGGTTGTTTCTTATGGTGCATTTAATAAAACTAAGTATTGAATTTACCACAAACTAAAAAAAATGTACACATAAAAATGTAAAATAAATTCATTTTTATCATAGTTTTGCACGCATTTGCACATTTTATTTATTTTCTCCCAAATTAATTAACTTATGATAAATCCGATACTTAAAATTATACAGCACACTTCTGAGAATAGTTTAAAAAAATAAATTAGCTGAAAATTTTGGAAATTGTACGAGAAGATACATTTTAAATTCCATTTAGACTTCTGGAAAGGTTTCTAATTTTTCGAATTTTGCAGGGAATTCGACGAATTTCTTGATATACCGTATATCCCGGCGTATAACACGCACAACTAAATTAAGAGTACATAATTTTATTTCAAACATATACCGGCGTATAACACGCATCAATTTTTCCCAAGAAAAGTTTGAGGCTAGAAGGAGAAAAATCCTTTACAAAAGGAGGAAATATGCGGCATGCGACTTTATCGCAAATATGTGAATGGATTATAACATCATGGGATGAAATCAAACCGGAAATAACTGTCAAATCATTTTAAAAATGTAGAATTTCCAATGCACTAGACCAGGCCTCTCCAACCTTTTAGAAAACAGGGGCGCACCTCAGCTCATGGCACTCAGGGAAGGGCGCCATTATTCACACGACTGAAAACACGTGTGCGCACAGTAGTATTTGTGCACACGAGCATATATAACATAATGCGAATGAATCTTAGAGTGGAAGACAAAAGGCCCTTACAATTCTGGAGTTACATATATTAAGTTTTAAATTATAAATTTTTCTATGATAGCTCTATCTCAAAAATGTTTACAGGGTAAGGTACCAGAAACTTATTCGCGCCTGTACTAACAACAATAATAATTAAATAAATAAACATGGAAATCAGAGATATTGAGAAGTTTCTTTTAGGATGTAAAAATGTACTTTGACTTATTTTCAAGGCGCAAATTTAGTTTATATATATATATATATAATTAAAAAAGGGAGGCAATGTCTAATATAAATGGGTATTTCATAGAGAGAGGATAGTCTGAAAGTGCTTTCATACATGGAAATTAATCTACACTGCTCTGTATTACTCATTTTTTAATTTTTCGAAGCGAATTGAAAACTAATTAATAAAATTTCAAAAGTAAAGAATTAAAAATTAAGTCCTTTTATTCCTCATTAAAACAGCCAAAGGTCAGCAAAAATAACCAAAAATATATGAGCTTTCATGCGCTGAGCATGTATTTTCAAAGGGATGTAGAATGCAGGAAAGCTTTAATTTTTCTGATACTCATTGATTATTAAAATGAGCTAATTTACTATTATTACACATTTAACCATCATAATTACACTTAAAAAAACTATAAATCGTGAAAATATGCATGATTAAATTTTCAAAATATATTTCCAGTTTTTAATGTGTTTTCACAGGTTTTGAAAATATCTCTGAAAGTATTCTTTATAACTCAATTTTACTTCTAAAAAGTCTAATAACAGGAAGTCTTCAAAAGGGCGCCTAGAAAACCTTCAAAGGGCGCCATGGCGCCCGCGGGCGCCGCGTTGGACAGCCATGCACTAGACAGATCGAGGATGATTATTTATGGCTAGATGAAAACGACACTGGTGATAAATTACATGAAAGTGAGAGTGGTGTATAATAAAAGTATAGTAAATGAGGACGAGTACAATGAACTTTTCATGTGATCTGATAAGTAAGATTAATTTTTTAAGAAAATACACAGTATAAGTTTCTTTATTTATGTAAATATACAAATACATTTATATAATTCAAAAAATTTCAAATGTTCTATTCTTATTATTTTACTTGAACCATTTTATATTCGGCGTATTACACGCACACGGAAAAATGAAGTGATTTTTTAGAGCTAAAAGTGCGTGCTATATGCCGGTATATACGGTAATCTCTTATTTTTCTTTGAGTCCTTTATTATTATGGAAAAAATTTACCTTAAAATACTTAAATAAAAAATTAAAATTCAAAGGGTAACGAATCCCCTTAATTAAAAAAAAATCCATAATATAAATACAAATTTGAGAAACAGAAATCAATTATCTAATTTCATTCGAAGTATTTGATGTTTATGATTTGTATTAAGCAAAATAACCGATATGTGTGATCTTTTATGGATTTTTGTACATTTCGCATTTTCTGTTTTCTATATTTCCGATAATTATCATTATTCTTAAATGCTAGGTATTAACTAATGCGAATATTTTCATTCAAAGAATTTATTACCGAACATATCGACATAAGCATAGTTAAAACTGATGTATTTTTGATTCTCAAATTTAATTTTTGTGCAATTAAATTTATTGGTTCTTCGCTAGATTAATAATAAACAAATATTCTAATGTTATATATGTGACATTTTGATATAACAACCATTAATATTGTTACGAATTTTGTAAATAGTTAGTGTTTGTACTGTAAAATAATGTAAATAATCTTATTAAGCTCCATTTCTTTACTAATATTAGTTTTTGTTACATTGTCTCTGTTATCAAGCAAACTTGTCTATTATTTTCAGTGAATGTCTATGGCAGCTTTGCGAAATATTTGAGATATCGCCAAGTTGGCGTCACTTTTGGCGACTAATTTTGGTCGCCAAATTTTGGCGATATATCGCCAAGTTGGCGACAAACTTGGCGATTGTTGGCGATGGTAACCCTTCCCTATTTATGGTAACCCCCCTTAGGTCTACTGATACATTGTTTGTTGTTCCGTGGTTTTCCAGGTTTTTCTAGAAATTTCTAGCACATGCTACGAGACTATATATAAGGAGAGCGATACGAGCTGTTGTTGTTATTATTTACCAGTCAGTCATTGAGTGAGCTACTAGAGATTGTCCAAGCAAGTTTGCTTGATGTATTGAGTTTTATCTACGTTGTTTTGAATGTGATATAGTGTTGAGACATTGTATAAAGAGTCTCTGCGACCTATATTTGTACTTGTTCGATAGATTTAAACAGTTATTTTGGAATATCTTGTAATATTTGTGAGTTTCGAAGACTCTGTTGTTCTGAAGATCTGTAAATAAATTATTTTCTACTTTTCTAAGAGAAAAGAGTTTGAAGTTGTCTAACCATAAGATCGAAAGAACCCTATATACGCTGTAACATTTGGTGTCAGGAGTCGGGATCTTATGGCGAAAACAAGAACAATGGATGGTCAACTGAAAGAACTGTTAGAAGCTATTAATGGAATAAAGGCAGAATTGACGAAAGGCCAAGAAGAGTTGGCGGAAAAAATAAATAAAGGCCAAGAAGAGTTGGCGGAAAAAATGAATAAAGGCCAAGAAGAGTTGGCGGAAAAGATGAACAAATGCCAAGAAGATATGACTGAAAAGATTAATAAAGGCCAAGAAGAAATGAAGAAAACTTTAGAAGAAAAGTTCTCGTCTGTAGAGAGAAGAATAGGCTCGGTAGAAGAGAAAATAGAGGAAGTAGAAGAGAAAATTCAGAATGAAGTTAGTAATGTTGAACAGAAAATGGAACGGAAAATGGCGGAAGTAGAAGAGAAAATTCAGAATGAAGTTTGTAAAGTTGAAGAGAAAATCAGTAACGTTGAAGAGAAAATCAGTAACGTTGAAGAGAAAATACTAGGTGAAGTAGATGAAAAGCTAAATAAAAAAGTACAAGATCTTGAGAAGAAACTTTCAGCGTCTAGTGGTAATTATGAAGAATTTAGGAATCCGCCTGCTTCTCCCGTGCACATTAAGCTGTCGACATACGATGGAAAGAGTTCCTGGCAAGTTTACAAGACCCAATTCACCATTGTAGCTGAAGCGAACAAATGGAGTGACGAGGTGAAAGCTTGTCAACTGGCAGCATCTTTAAGAGGAGAAGCCGCCGACGTGTTGCAAACATTGCCCGATATGACGCAACTCAATTTTGAGACTTTAAGTTGTGCACTTGAAATGAGATTCGGCGAAAAATTCTTCAAGGATTATACGAGAATACAAATGAAGAGCCGCCATCAAAAATCGAGTGAAACCCTTCAAGAGTTTGCCTCGGAAATTGAACGGCTTGCAAATTTAGCATTCATTGACTGTCCAACAAATGTACGGGAAATGCTGTCACTGCAATATTTTGTAGACGGAATAAAAGATCCAGAAGTGCAGAGAGCGGTACGAATGGCAGATGTACAGGATTTAAAGGCTGCACTACTATATGCCTTAAAGTTGGAAGCAGCTACACAAGCCAGCCGAAGAGATCGTCATTCAGTCCGAGGGGCAACGGTGAACAAAAGCTCAGACACTGAGAACGACGTCTTGAAAGAAATTAGGAAAATAAATCAAGAAATTGAAGCTTTAAAATACGGAAGAACAAGTTGAATAAGACAGAATCTCACGTGCTGGGGATGCGGTGATACAGGACATCTCCGAAGAAATTGCCCCAAAATCCACGAACGTGAGATAAATTCAAACAGTCAGCAGGGAAACTAAATTTTGGCCATCTCGCGGGGCGGAGGTTGCCAGAGAATGAAAAGCCCCACCTGAAGATCCTCCAGATATCAAAAATGAGCGGCGGTGATAACGAATTATATGTGATAGGCTTTATTAACGGAATTCAGTGCCGTATGATTGTCGATACAGGAGCCAATGTGACAATAATAAGAGAAGATTTGGATCGAAAATTGAAATGTAAACTCATCTGGACTCCACCATGCGTTACCCTGCAAACTGTGACGGGCGACAAGATAGGCATATATGGAAAGGCCAATTTAACTATCAACTTTGGAGGAACGAAATATTACCATACGGCATATGTGGCTGACATAACAGATCCTTGCTTAATCGGACTAGATTTTCTGAAGAAGTCTGACTTCAGACTTGATTTCAAAAATAACAAAATGATCTCAAAATTTGAAGAAATAAGTCTTTTTGGATTAAATAACGAAATTGAATGTAAACAAATAGTAATAGCCAAAGAAGACATTAATCTAGATGCAATAACAGAATGTTTGGTTCCTGCTGTAATTAAAAATAAAACTAATTATCGATTTGGCCATATAGATTATCCAGAAGACAATAGTACACAAGCAGGAGTATTGGTGGCTTCTTCTGTGGTAGACCTCTCGAAAAAGAGCATTCCAGTCAGAATTGCTAACATCAGTGATAAGACGAGGACTATCAAGAAAGGAGAGGTGATAGCGTCATGTGCTCCTGTGACGTGCATAAGTCAAAATTCCAGTCACTCTGAGAAATCTTCAGATAATTTAGTCAAGGATTTGTTACAAAATACAGACTTAAATCCAAAACAGTTGGAAGCTGCGGAAAATTTAATTAGAGAATTCCAAAGTTTATTTTCCCAAACATCTGAAGACTTTGGACGAACTAAAATGGCACAACACCGAATTGACACGGGAGATCACTCTCCTATTAAACAGCACCCTAGACGATTACCTTTTGCCAAGCAAGAAGAGGTGCAGAATTTAATTAAAGATATGGAAGAAAATGACGTCATCGAACCATCGACAAGTCCATGGGCGTCTCCCATTGTGTTAGTAAGAAAGAAGGATGATTCTACAAGATTTTGTGTAGACTACCGCCGACTGAATGACGTCACCAAAAAGGATAGTTACCCTCTACCAAGGATTGACGACACTCTCGACACACTTGCGGGCAACACTTGGTTCTCGTTTTTAGACTTGAAGAGTGGTTACTGGCAGGTAGAGATCCATCCCGACGACCGCGAGAAGACTGCCTTTACAACGGGACAAGGATTATGGCAGTTCAAGGTAATGCGTTTTGGTCTATGTAACGCACCTGCAACTTTTGAACGCCTTATGGAAACGGTTCTTCGGGGACTGTCATATGAGGCATGTCTTGTTTATTTAGACGATATCATAATCATAGGAAAATCTTTTGATGAACATCTGAACAACCTCAGGCGGGTGCTACAAAAATTAAAGGAAGCTAATTTGAAGTTAAGCCCTTCGAAGTGCAGTTTGTTTCGTAATGAAGTCGCCTACCTTGGACACATCATTTCGGCGGAAGGAGTTAGGACTGATCCGGAGAAGATATCGGCCGTGAAAAATTGGAATCGTCCAGCAGATGTTCACCAGCTTCGAAGTTTTCTAGGATTATGCACCTATTACAGAAAATTCGTCAAAGGCTTCTCGATGATTGCAAGACCACTTCATAAATTAACAGAATCCAATCAAAAATTTATGTGGACACAGGAATGTGACGCTGCTTTCGAAAAGCTTAAGGAGGCCTTGACATCCACTCCAATTCTGACGTATCCTCAAATCGATAAACAGTTTATACTTGATACGGATGCAAGCTAGAGGTCTGCACGGGCCGGGCCGCGGCCCGAAGCCCGAGCCCGGCCCGGCCCGCGGGCCGGGTTCGGGCCGATTTCCAATAATGGCATTCGGGCCGGGCCGGGCTCGGGCCTTACTTCTGAAGACTCGGGCCGGGCCTAGTCACTAATCTTTCGGGCCGGGCCGGGCTCGGGCCTTAATTTTTTTGCTGGACGGGCCGGGCCTAACTTTTTTTTCCGTACAAAGCCCAGACTGATTCCATTCTTCCTAGTTTTCATGGACCAAAATAATCAGTTCCTATTGAATCTTCCTATATAAAAATCCTTTTCTCGACTTTTTATAAATCAGTAATATTTGGCTTTGTCCAAAAATGTTTGCAAAAAAGGCATATACTTTTAAGCCGTCATTATTCTACAATTAAACATTAGAATTTATTCCTTTTAAAGAATCGTAGATTACTAGGAGTTTTAAAATAGAATTAAACACACACACACACACACAAAAAAAAAAAAAAAAAAAAAAAAAAAAACATGATTATGACGGAATTTTCTTTTAAACTGAAAACTGAAAGTTTCTTTTAAAATGTTCATCAAAATTAATACAACAATACGGAAGAAAAAAATATATTAAACATTTACATTTGTTAAGAAGGGAATGTATTTTTTTTTTTTTTCGTTCCAAAGTAATTTCGTCTTTGGAAATTATACCATATATCGCTTTTTCGACTTTTTGTTTCCATTACAGGGAATATGGATTAATAATACTAGTGATAACTGAAACATTTACACACAACAAACAAAGATTCATTTAAAAGCGTAAATATCGCAGCCTACGGCACTTCTGCATAAATGGAGATTATAAACATGAAAAAAAAAGACTAATAAAATTTTTTTTTTGGTCAGAACTCTTCCATAAGATTAAAGATCAATGTTCTGTAGAAATTCACTTGAGCCGGGCCGGGTTCGGGCCGAATTTTAAACTTTTTTCCGGACCGGGCCGAGCTCGGGCCGAAATTTTAACTTTCGGGCCGGGCCGGGTCGGGCCAATAATTTTTTCGTTCGGGCCGGGCCGGGCTCGGGCCGGGCTCGGGCCTGGAAATTTCGGCCCGTGCAGACCTCTAATGCAAGCAACGAAAGCATTGGCGCTGTACTGTCCCAGGAAATCGACGGCCAGGAGCGTGTTATCGCCTATTTCAGCAAGTGCTTGTCAAAGGCCGAGCGAAACTACTGCGTAACAAGAAAAGAGCTTCTTGCTGTAGTGAAAGCCATAGACCACTTTCATCACTATCTTTAAGGTCGAAAGTTCCTGATCCGAACTGATCATGCTTCTCTAACTTGGCTATTGAATTTTAAGAACCCTGAAGGCCAGATAGCCAGGTGGATACAAAAGCTTCAAGAGTACGATATGGAGATACGCCATCGAAAATGCTCATCACATGGAAATGCAGATGCTCTCTCAAGAAGACCCTGCTCAGAGAATTGTAGATACTGTGACCGGGCTGAGAAGAAATTTAATGTCAAAGGTCCTATAGTAAGACAAGTTACAACTGGGTCTACATCATCGCAAGATCCGTGGAGTGACGAGAGCCTGCGTAAAGATCAACTTGCTGATCCTGAAATTAAGCCAATTCTAGAGCTGAAAGAGGAGTCCAACAGGAAGCCCAGCTGGCAAGACATGGCCCATTACTATCCTACGACTAAACGTTATTGGGCTCTCTGGGATTCCTTACATTTGAAGAACGGCATCTTGTACCGAAAATGGGAGTCTGACGATGGAAAGACATGTAGATGGCAACTACTACTCCCTAAGTCGAGAATTTCTATGGTCCTTCAAGAACTGCATGGTAGTCCCACAGGAGGTCATTTTGGTGTAATGAAGACCCTGCAAAAGGTTCGAGAGCGTTTCTACTGGAATAATGTTCGCAGTGACGTGGAGAAGTGGTGTCGAGCTTGTGACACCTGTGTAGCACGTAAAGATCCTAAGAGGCGCACCCGTGGACGATTGCAACGTTATAATGTAGGAGCTCCTTTCGAACGAATTGCCCTAGACATCCTTTGTCTACTTCCTAGAACATCTGATGGCAATAAGTACATCCTCGTTGTCATGGACTACTTCACTAAGTGGCCTGAAGCCTATGCCATTCCTAATCAAGAGGCGGTAACCGTAGCAGACATACTGATTCAACACTGGGTTTCCAGATACGGAGTTCCTCTTCAAATCCATTCCGATCAAGGAAGAAATTTTGATTCGGCTGTGTTCAAGGAAATGTGTGAACTACTCGGCATGGACAAAACCCGAACAACACCTCTACACCCTCAATCGGACGGCATGGTAGAGCGGTTCAATCGTACCATCCTAAATAGCCTCTCTTTCCTGGTGTCTAGAGACCAACAGGACTGGGACAAGAAATTGCCTCTTTTCCTGCTTGCTTACAGGAGTGCCACTCATGAGGCCACTGGTTACTCCCCTTCTCAAATGCTCTTTGGTCGTGATCTTCGTCTACCTGCGGATCTTTTGTTTGGCCGTCCTCCTGATGCTCCTTCATCGCCTGAGGAATATGTCGATGAACTCCAGGCGCGGATTGAGGAGATTCATTGTCTAGCGAGGAACCGAATTGGACTGGCATCAGAAAAGATGAAGACACGGTACGACACAAAGGCAACAGGACATGAGTTCAACGAAGGTGACAAAGTTTGGTTGTGGAATCCGATACGTCGTAAGGGACTGTCGCCAAAATTACAAAGAAACTGGGACGGTCCTTACACAGTCGTCAACAGGCTGAATGACGTCGTTGTACGCATACAAAAATCGCCACACGCCAAACCGAAGGTCGTACACTATAACCGGCTAGCCCCTTATTTTGGCCAAAGTGATTAGAAATTCGAAACTTGAATTTCAGACCATGGTCATGAAACTCACTTTTTGTAAATATGTAAATAGTAATTAGTTCTTATTTATGTAAATTTTATTATTATTGTTATTATTTATTTATTTATTTGTTTATTTATTTTAAGTGTTTTCCTCTAACTCAAGGATTGCACTGCCCGGGACGTGCAGTCTTTGAGGAGGGGGTAGTGTTACGAATTTTGTAAATAGTTAGTGTTTGTACTGTAAAATAATGTAAATAATCTTATTAAGCTCCATTTCTTTACTAATATTAGTTTTTGTTACATTGTCTCTGTTATCAAGCAAACTTGTCTATTATTTTCAGTGAATGTCTATGGCAGCTTTGCGAAATATTTGAGATATCGCCAAGTTGGCGTTACTTTTGGCGACTAATTTTGGTCGCCAAATTTGGCGATATATCGCCAAGTTGGCGACAAACTTGGCGATTGTTGGCGATGGTAACCCTTCCCTATTTATGGAAACCCCCCTTAGGTCTACTGATACATTGTTTGTTGTTCCGTGGTTTTCCAGGTTTTTCTAGAAATTTCTAGCACATGCTACGAGACTATATATAAGGAGAGCGATACGAGCTGTTGTTGTTATTATTTACCAGTCAGTCATTGAGTGAGCTACTAGAGATTGTCCAAGCAAGTTTGCTTGATGTATTGAGTTTTATCTACGTTGTTTTGAATGTGATGTAGTGTTGAGACATTGTATAAGGAGTCTCTGCGACCTATATTTGTACTTGTTCGATAGATTTAAACAGTTAGTTTGGAATATCTTGTAATATTTGTGAGTTTCGAAGACTCTGTTGTTCTGAAGATCTGTAAATAAATTATTTTCTACTTTTCTAAGAGAAAAGAGTTTGAAGTTGTCTAACCATAAGATCGAAAGAACCCTATATACGCTGTAACAATATTATTTGCAAGTTTCCCCATATTATGTCACAGGAGTCGTGACGAGATAAAAATTAAGTAGAATAATAAATGTAGAAGCTTTATTAAATTACACATTTTCTGCTCCAAAATAGTTTATTAAAATCCATTCAGATAGAGCGGGAAATGTTCTCTCCGTATTGACATTCCATAATAAAACATAATTTTCGCAAAGCGTCTAAACCCGAATCATCGAAAGAATAAGAAAGAATATATTCCATCATCTCTGGGCTCCCTCACTTAAATTAATAATAAAAAGCTTCTAGAATTTTCCATAATCTCTGACCATGACTTTTTTTTATGTAAACAGAAATTAATGTCCAGCGTCGAGGTTAGACACAGCAATCTCGAATTTTTTTCCAGACGATAATTTTTATTTTAGAAGATTATTATTTAACTAATTTATAATCGAAATCAAAATTCGAATATTCTGCAGACGATAATTTAACACAAAAAGAAAATAAATGAATTTCTTGATACGCAATAAATATCAAACGCGTAGAAAAAGAAAAATTAATAAAAAGAATGATATTTTTGAAAAGTATGGTTTTAGAATAAATTTAATAAGACTTTCTTTAAAAAGGTTGATAAAAACAGGGAAAAAATGAGTTTTATTGTGAACTTTAAGAACTAAAGTTTAACTAAGAATATTTATAATTTAGAGCCATTTTTTTAATTTACGCATATTGGAATAAATGTTTTTTAAGGCGAATTAAGAATTTATATCGTTTCTACAAAGATTAATAGATTAGATCTAGTAACAGGATTTTAACTTAATAAGTTGAAATAAGTACGGAATACTGTTAAAAGGAAATTAATGTAGTATAAGGTTAATTTTAACGAAAAAAAATTTAAATTTGTAATATATACAACATATAATATTGTGTTTTGTCTGTATTATAACAAATATTAGATACATTTGCAAAGCCTGAAACATTGGTAATATTATCAGACTGAATCAAACATTTTACTAGATCTAGTAAGTGAAAGTTGGCAGAACTACATATTTAAGCTGAATGTACAGTCGTGGAGAAAAGTAAACATCCCGTACACTGTAAAAAATATCCGTTAATATACACAAACTTTTCCCTAAAATTTTAGGGAATAGTTTCATTTTTCCGAGAAAACAGTAGTATTTCCGTATTTTCCACTTTGCGGTTTCGAATCACGGAACTGCTCCGTTAATTTTTCCGAAAGTGTAAAACTTCCGTTTTTAAACAGCACAACATTGGTATTTTTAACCGATAAGTGTCGTGGTGCCATCTGTATGAGGAAAATAGAGAAAAACGTTATAGCAATATTTCCCTATTTTTCTATTTTAATAATGAAAAGGAGCATATTTTTACAATATTAAAATAACAATAGTAATAGTAAAATTTATTAATTCTTTTTAAGTTTGATACAGTTGTAAAATTATTCTTTTTTTCAGTAAGATTTTAAAATAATGTTTATTTATATCACAGTATAAAAAGTGCGTACGATATTTTAGTGGGAAAAAATATACTTTTAATTTTAATATATAATACTTTTTAATCTATTCAAATTAAGAAGTTCGCACATAAAATTTAAAATATATCGAAATATATTACCGAAATTATTATTATTTTGGCGATTACCTAAATCATAATAATCAATAAATGTAATTAATTTTAATAACCCATAGTAACTTTTATTAAGTTATCTTTATTAAGTTTACAATAGATCGTCACACAAAATATTTGTTAAAATATATGCTTTTTAAAAAAGTGTGTTAGTATCCTTTTATAAAATAAATAAATGAATATGAATAATATTACAATAGAACTTTAAAACTCTTCCAAAATAGAAGGAAACAAAAATTTTTAATACTTTCATTCATGCATGTAATATCTTAAAGGCTAAACCTTTTTTTTTTTTATAAAGCTAAAATTTAAAAAAAAATCTAAATATCAGAAATTATAGAAAGAAAATCTATAAAACATAATTTTGAACTGTACGCTAAATATATATATATATATATATATATATATAATATATATACCGTAATTTCGGGTGTATAAGCCGCGGATCAAACAATTCTTTTTGGACCCAGAAATTTATTTAGTGATTGAGGACAAATATTTACGGTGATCTAACTAGTTATATTTGTTTAAAAAAAATTCTGGGTCGAAAAAGAATTGTTTGATCTGCGGCTTATACACCCGAAATTACGGTAATATATATATATATATATATATATATATATATATATATATATATAATCGCTACAGAAATAAATCCGCGTTCAAAATCTTGTCTTTACTTTATGAAATGCATCTGAAATAAGTAAAGATATTTGAAAAAGTGTTTTGTGTAATCATGGTGTAATGGTATTACACTGCAGGCTACGATCGAAGACGACCCGGGTTCGATCCCCATGGAAGGTAAGTCACATTTCTTCACTGTTATTTAAATTAAATGTATGTAATGTGTTCCTGATGTTAACGTGTCTTTCTAAAGAAAAGAATAAAAATCACAGAGATGTTAGTTTGTCCTTGAAAAATTCTTTTAACTTTCAAATGAAAATTTTTGCATAAAAAAATATTAAAAAACGGAAATATTTTGTGAAAAAACGGAACTATTCCAGGAAATTTTTTTCCGTTAAAAAACGGAAGTAGTACTGGCGTCTAGATTACCAGTACTATTTCCGTTTTTTAACGGCAAATTTTTTTACAGTGTACTAACTCTGAAAAAAATTATCGTAGAAGAAAGTTACTGGTATCAAAAGACTAGAATAAACCCCATTTTTCATGGTGTATATATAATTTGCTTAGAGGGCCATCTACATATTAAAACTAATCTTAACTTTTGCTTTTTTAAATAGTAGTAACCCATTCAGACAGCATAAATGAAGTCTACGCCCTTGAATTTGCCTAAATACAGAATTGCATAAAATTCACACGATTAATTTCCGAGAAATTAATTATTTTAAAACGAGAATTTTAAAGGGACTGTTTCTAAATTGAAGTTTGGTACTCAGTTGATGACCAAGAGATCAACCCTTCTTAATCTTAGGCGCCACTCAAGCAGTCATTAAAGACTGCTAGATTACAGGATAGCATAAGAAGCATATTTACTTATTTTTACCCCAAGACTGTACATGTTTTGCATTGCATTTTATAAAAAATATTTTCTACTGTATTTAACAGAATAAGATCATCTATAGTTAAAAAATAGGGGTTATATTAGTGCCTCGTTACACATTGATTGATTATGAAATACAATAAAAAACTAATTCAGATATGTACAATGAAACACCAATATTGCAGATTTCAATGCTTTGGACAATATTTCACACCAATGAAATTATCATATCAATGCATAAATATTTCACGTTGAAGAGATTATTTGATTTATTAAGTAATTTTAGAAGAAGACGCTTCTGTTTTTGTTCGATATGTAAACGTGTCAGCATATTTTATTGCATCATGCATATATTGTTTATAGCCAGAATTTTAATGTATGATTACTTACTGTGGTTTAAACTTGAGCGAT
The DNA here is from genome assembly GCA_964019185.1 of Maratus speculifer. Taxonomy (NCBI): domain Eukaryota; kingdom Metazoa; phylum Arthropoda; class Arachnida; order Araneae; family Salticidae; genus Maratus; species Maratus speculifer. Next base: position 118,310,428 of record OZ025295.1, on the reverse strand, counting down.
GAAACGATGCATTACTTTGAGAGTGTTGACATAGAGGGAATAAAATTTAAATTGCAGACAGAATTTTAAACAAAGTATTGATCGATCTGCAGTTATAGTACTGTTATCAATAAGGCATTGGTGTATAACAAACAATTCATTTTGAATGGTTGACAGATTTTTTTGAGCGACGAACATCCGTGCCTTTGTATATTAGATAAGCACAAAATTTGATTGGTCGAAATCCTTTTGCACAAAAGTTTGGCGATCCTGCTGTTATAGACAATTGATGTTTGTCCAAGAGTCCAATATAAGTCCAAGAGTAAATATTTTGTTAATTAATAAAAAAAAGATTTTTTTTAAAGTAATGCAAATAAACTCAGCTATAAGCACAGAAAACTTGTCGTCTATAACATGAGCATTATAAATATCTATCCAGTTTCAACTGTTTCAGAAACAAGCAAGTGAAAGATACAAAAAATTGTTAAATTTTAAGAGCCTTTTTTTTTTTTTTAAAGTTTAATAAAATGTGAGAATCTCTTTTCAAATAGAATATTTTTCTTCCCATTGTTTAGGATTTTCATATTTTAACGAATGCAAGGTATTTTTATCAACAGACACAGACTCAGTTTTAAAAAAGTAATGCTTTTCAAAAATAAATACTTTTAAGTATTAAGCATGAATATATTATCAAACCTCTTTCTGAATGCGAAAAAGAAATAAACCTTAAACTTGAGAGTGTTTCTTAAAGTATTTTATTTGTCATGTGTTTCCTTCAAGAGTGATAAGACAAGTGCGTTATCTGAATTTTGCAAACAAGGAATTGAAGAAAAAAGAAGGTAAAAAGGTTTTTTCCCCATTGACCGTAATGTAATGGAATACTTTTAATTGTCGCTGTAACTGATCTATGCATCCGATTTTCATAAAGTTTGAAATGACTCGACAAAATTATGTAATAATTATACATTTTAAATTTCAAACGATTAAAATGCATTTGAAACTTTTTCCCCATTGACCGTAATGAAACGAATACTTTTTTGATTGTCCCTGTAATTGATCAATGCATCCGATTTTCATAAAATTTGAAATGACTCGAAAAAATTATATTATAATTATATATTTTAAATTTCAAATGATTCGGCTGGGTACTTTTTGCTTTGCTATATGTGGACAGACGGACGGACTGAACGACAACTATAGGTGCTTACATAATTACAATAAGGTATTTAAATAATTACCAACGCACCTAAAAAAATAATGGCTTTCAAAAATAAATACTTTTTTAAATATTAAGCATGAACGTATTTTAAAACCTCTCTCTGAATGCGAAAAATAAATAAACCTTAAACTTGAGAGTGTTTCTTAAAGTATTTTATGTGACATATGTTTCTTTCTAGAGTGATAAGACAATTGGGTTTTCTGCATTTTGCAAACAAGGAATTGAAGAAAAATGTAGCAAATTTCTATTTCGAGCATTCGAATTTTGAACAAGGTGGAAATTGCACGTGAAGCGTAGCAAATTAGGTGCGATCGTATGATAACGAAGTTTTAAAAATATCACTCTCATATATCAAACTCATAAAATTGTAAATAGTTAATTACAGTTAAAATGCACATCAAACAATGTCGTCCCTATACCATTATGTAATGGAATACTTTTATGTGGCCTTGTAAATCAATAACAAATGTTCTTTGCACCACAGATTGTGCAAAATGTATATTTTAATATGTACTTTATAGATTCATATCAATTTTATTATGTTTGAATCAGTGCAACACCATTAAAATGCATTTGAAACTTTTTTCCCCATTAACCGTAATGTAACGGCATACTTTTGATTGCTCCTGTAATTGTCTATGCATCCGATTTTCATAAAATTTGAAATGACTCAACAAAATTATGTAATAATTGTATATTTTATATTTCAAAGATTCGGATGGGTAGTTTTTATATATTGTTATATGCGGACGGGCGGACAGACGGACGGACTGAACAACAAATATAGTTGCTAGGTATTTACATAATTACAAACACACCTAAAAATTGCTGGATATTGCAATATGATACGTTTTGCGAATTAAAGCGCAATCGGTCTGCCAAGCCATATCTTGAAGGAGAACGCCAAAAAACCTAATTTTAACAGTTGTCACGTAAAACTATCATTTTGCTTTCACGCACACAAAAGTATGAAAGCATGGAGTATTAGGAGCAGGAAAACATCATGGGAAATCGGTGAATTATCGGCTGAAATCAGGTTTTCAGGCGTTTTCCACCAACCGATTGCGTTTTAATATGTAAATCAATGTTTGGATAATCGTAGATTTTCGTTCATGAATTCGATGAGATGAGCATCTGTGCTGACTCCTCCCGGTCTATATATACTGACTTATGTCATTCAATGAACTTTCTAAAAATGCAATCTAACATTTTCAATCCCTCACGTAGAGGTAACACGTAAGATGTTTTTTCAAAGTCAAGCAAGACACCGATATAAATCCGAGAGTAAATATTTTGTTAATGGAAAAAAAAAATAATAAAAAAGTAAAAAGATCTTTAAAAAAATATTGCAAATAAACGCAACTGTAAAAACAGAAAACTTGCCGTCTCTGACGATAGCATTATAAATATCAATCCAATTCCAACTGTTTCAGAAACAAGCAAGTAAATGATACAAAAAATTGTTAAATTTTAAGAGACTTTTAAAAAAAATCTTAATAAAAATATAAGAATCTCTTTCAAATAGAATGTTTTTCTTCCCATTGTTTAGGATTTTCATATTTTAACGAATGCAAGGTATTTTTATCAACAGATACAAGCAGACAGAGTTTTTTAAAAAAAAGTAATATTTTTTTAAAATAAATACTTTTAAATTTTAAGTATGAATGTGTTTTAAAAGCTTTTTCTGAATGAGAAAAATAAATAAACCTTAAACTTGAGAGTGTTTCTTAAAGTGTTTTACGTGACATATGTTTCCTTCTAGAGTGATAAGACAATTGCGTTTTCTGAATTTTGCAAACAAAGAATGGAAGAAAAAAGTAGCAAACTTCTATTTTAATCATTCGAATATTGAAAAATTGCTAGATATTGAAATATGCTATGTTTTTTTTTTTTTTTATAAAGTACAGTCACTTGAATTCTACAGATTGCACTTGAAAACATCGATGTTTGCTATCCACAGAAAAGAAAAATGTTACGTCATAAGAAAATACTGGCTTAAACTTGATATTTAAAAAAAAATCTGTTTTTTTTTTTTTTTTTTTTAATCTTTACAAGCAGAATGTTTTGGATTTATGTAAATTTTCGATTTGGCGGTTTTCGAGGGCTTTATGCTTTTTATGAGTCAAAGAAACTAAAAACACATTTTAAAAAAATGTCTGTCTGTATGTGACTCAAATGTTGTAGTCGCTCTATCTGAAGAATTTAATGCAATTGAATTGAGAAAAATTTATTTTCAGTTAGTTTCTGACATAAATTGGTGCTATTGGTGCTTTTTTAAAATGTAAATAACCGTATAGGGGGCGCTGCTATGTATCATTTTTCACATTTACCGCAATAGCTCTATCTCGGGAACTAATACACAGATTTTCATCAAACTTCAGATTCAATTAGTGCTTGACATAATTGACTTTCTTTTTATTTTATATTTTTTTTAATTTTGATGTGAAGTGAATGCTGACAACTGACTCTGCTAATGTTGCATTTTTTACGATAATCGCAATAGCTCTATCCCAAGATTCTTTCCTTTTTCGTGATACAGGAAGAACTGTTTTGTTGAAACAACTAAATTTTGATTAGTATTGCGCTACAAAATATTTTGATAGGATTGACAAACAAAATAACAAAATTATTTCGTGGTTGGACTAACCAAATAATTTTGTTAATTCAACAACATTTTCTTTAAAATTTGGTCGTTTCAGCAAAAAAAAAAAAAAAAAAAAAAAAAAAAAAAAATTGTGGGGGCAATAGTGATCAAAATTTAGTTGCAAAAGTCAACAAAACAGTTCACAAAGTCACCAAAACAGTTCGTTTCGCCTAATCACTAGGCTCAATAATCCTATCTTTTTTTTTTTTTTTTTTTTTTAATATGATCTTTCACAAGGTGAATTTCTTTGGATTCGGTTTTTTCCAGATCTGATAATTTGATTCAACCGATTTTGTAACTTTTTTTACATTTTTATTCATTAAACAACGACATTTCGATGTTCTGTTCAGCAAAAAATCTTCTAAATGTGAATAATTTTGAAAATAAATAAATAAATGTATTTGCCATTTGAATGTTTCCCATGGACAAAGAGAATCATTCCCGAGAAATCAGAACGTGGCTTACATAATAACAAAGTCATATATTATGTACGCCATGGATTCAACATTAATATTCCTAAATCAAATATTAAAAATAAAATAAAATTTTGGTTTAAAAATTTTGCATTGCAAATTTTTAAACTTCTAAACATTGCACATTTTCATTTCTTACACCGTCATATATTGAAAAATGTGCTTTTAAATGCAATTTGTTTGAAAGCTGGTATCTCATTTCGTTTTTGAATTATTATTATTTTTTTTTTTGTAGTTTTTCATACTTTTTTTTTGTCATGGTGGCAACAGAAATATTCCAAAAATGCGGCCATAATAAGGGTTCAGATATGTTTCAGATATCTATATTTTCGATGGAGAACAGCAACCATTTTCAAATTGGTCAAAAGATGCTTTTATTTATGAAAATTGTTGATAATTTTATATTTAAAGCTAAACGTAAATCATGACTAGATTAATTTTTGTTTACAGAGATTCTGCAATTATCAGTGAAAAAAAAATTCCTGCTGCTTCTAAATAAACTTATGATACATGTTTAGATTCTACTCTAACAGTAAATATATATTGGTTATCATACAGCACAATAGTGCTGTATACACTGTAAAAAAAAAAAATAAAAAAAAATAAATAAAAAGGCGAATAAACTAAAAAAATTTTTTGTGATCCTTGTAATTACTAAAAATTTTTTAGTAACCTTACTCGGTTACAAGGAATCTGTAAGAATTACTAGAAAAAAAGCTAGCAACGAATAGAGTTAATAGTTTTACATTTTTAATAGCTATTACTGAAACTTACTTGGTGTGGCCCTGATAGCCTAGTGGTCATAGCACCGAGCTCCAGGCTAAAAGTACCCGGGTTCAATGCTGGAAGCCACCAAATATGCACCGAATGTATGCAATGTAAGTGTTCGTTAAATAAACGGATTATGAAAATCCTGTCGTAGCAGTTACCATGGGTAATTAATTATCTCTGGACTTTCCCTCCCTTTTAGAAACATGTGAAAATAGAGCAGGTAGCAATGTTTGGTTCTGCCATCTATTGCGGCTTTACCGAAAATCTTCCGCTTCCGAAGTTTTTCTTTTTATTCACTGGATGCAGCTCGAAGGAAGCTACTGCCCTTCGGGCACACGTAATGGTTACTAAAAATAATTTTGGAGCTATTACTAAAATTTGCTTGGTGGCTCATACTAAAAAGTTTTAAGTTAGTTATACAAAAAATTCTTTTGTTCAGTTTATAAAAAAAATGTTTGTTTAACTTGCAAAAAAATGTTTGTAATGGTTACTAAAAAATTCTGTGGAATACAAATTTACGGAAAAAAAATTAGTAACCTCTTGAATTTTTTTTTACAGTGTAGTAGAGCTCAGCCGCATCTCTAATGTTAAAGTTCAAAGTTTGATTCTTAATAACTTTGGACCTAGTATGTGTTCTATAGACCTCAAAGTTTACAAAAAATCATCCAAATCCACAGATTTAGTTATGGAGATCCAGAACAACTGTTTTGTCACCTTTTTTCTCGTGAAACAAGGAATAAAGACAAACAACTCAATTACAACCCGAACCAGGAAAGATTCAGCGACGTGTAATAGCTCGTTGAAAAGCTTTTAATTTAGGTATCTGCCTTTCGAAAGTCCGGTCAAAAAATATTCAATATTAAGGAAATAGCACCCATTTAAAATTCACATAACGCTATACCTTCCGTAATTTAACATTATAGAAATCTCTCCTTTTTAATTGCTAATTCAATTATCTCTTTCGAGTTGCCACCAACTAAAAAACAGTTCAATAATTAAAAAAGAAATTATAACACGTGTTCTTTTTTCCTATAGATCATCAACATTTTTTAGATCGAGCTCTAATTTTCTCTCTGGTTCCACCAGTTTTTTATATGATTAAAAAATAAAAACCTTACATGATTTGTTTTATGAAATGAAAAAACAAATTCAACTAAAATCTTAAGTCATATAATCTGAAGAATAAGTTATACTTTATAAACACCTGGAAATCCGTATAGAAATTTATACCCTTTCACATTTTCATATTTCAATTACAACTTAATATACAATACAATTAATAGAAATTAAAACAAATGTTATATATAGAACAATTATTTATTATTTATAAATTCATTGCTTCTTTATCAAATAACAGTTCAATACCATTAATTATACTTAAATAATTATTTGTCACGACTAATAGAAGTATTCGAATTTTCAGATATTATTCTTGTATATAACTGATTTACATTTTCAATATACAAATTCTTAATGAATTTCCGATTTTCGAAATTAATTTCCGTTACGCTATGGGTATTGATTTTTAGTTCGTGATTAAGTTAGTGTTCATCAAGCAGGTTGCAGCAAAGAGGGAAATAATACATTTCCCTTTTCAAATCATTATCATTAGAAATAATTTTGTTTTCAGAAAATAAGTAAATATTTGAAAAACCGAAAAGAACAATTTGCATGCTATCTTATTGCATTGCTAATTTAATTATATATTATAATCTTTGCTAAAAACTATTTACAAAACTATTAATATTTTCAATATAATTTAATTTGTAATGTGTATTTTAAATATTGATTCTTAAAATGAAGTATTTGGAATTAAAGCGGCCTATAGAGGCTCTGCTCGCAGCCTTCGCTACAGTACAATTGTCCCTTTAATTTCCCTTTAACTAATGTTAAAGTCAAATTGAAACAATTCTTCATTTAAAAATTTTAGATATTCAAATTCTTATAATTTTTACTTCGTCATATAAGACAGAACACAAATGTCACAGGAAATCTGGTATGTGCAAAAGAATAATTATTCTGAAAAAAATTAAAATGCATATAATGCAATAAAACAATATCCTGACGGCAGTATCCTGAAGCGAGAAGTTACATTTTTTCTCCACCAGATGGCGTTTTCGAGTGCTTGAATCGCCAATAGTCGTATAATAAAAAGAAATAACACCCCCTACTAACTTAAAAACTTATTATAATCGAATGAATATACTTGTTCCAAACGGTTTGAAATAAAATCTACTTTTAAATGAGAGATATAATATTTTATTAGGGGACATATTTTTTTCCAGTAGCAACACCCACTTTTGGAAATATACTTTCGATTCAAACTGTGTTTAGCTACGAAATTTCACGTCATTTTGACGATAAGTTTTTGAATAATAAATATGCAAAATTTAGAACAGTTAAAATTAAATTAAATTTCATATGTTTTTATATCTATTGAAAGTATAATCGTAATGTGAGTAATGTTTTGTACGATTATAATACTGAAAAACACAAACATAAATGATTGAATTTGTAATTTTTTATATTTTGTTAATTATGATTTATTAATTATGAAATTAATATTAAAAAATATATATAAATTGCAAACTATAATTTTTTCATACATTTATATTTATTATCTTCTGCTTGATGCGAATTCTCAATTAAAAAATTTTCTTCAAATAATTTTTGAATTATGCTGAAAAAACTTCAAAATAATGCTCGCCTATCATGTGAAGAAAAGCATAATTTGGAAAAAAATATTATTTACTAATTTATTGAAAAATTTGGGCTGCAAAAATTCAAACATATTAAACGAGTGATATGGTCCTTCTTTATTAGCAAGAATTAATATGTTAAAAAAGTGATATAATCATTCTGTAGTATTTCAATAATCACATACCTTATTTGAAATTTGGATACATTTCCCAAAATAAGTTCATTTTTTGAATCGGATCGTACGAATATTTCATGAAAGTTTGAATTTAGGCTAATTGAAGGGTGTAAAATTTTTTTATCGTATCAAATTTGGATTTGCTATAGAATAAAAGTCAAATAACCCCCTTAATCAAATTTAGTGCAGTCGAACCTCCTTAACATGAACCTCAAGGGAAATAAAAATTTTGTTCATTTTAACAGTATTTCATGTTATCGGTATCAAAACTTCGTATTCGTCTTTATAGGGGACTTTGAAAACGATTCATGTTAAAAGTAATTCACGTTAAACGTGTTCATGTTAACGATGTTTGACTTTATATGGTAAAGTCGGGTAGTGGCGAACGGTGGGTAACACTGTACATTTCAATTTCTAAGAAATTCAAAGTGTTGCGTAAATAAAGAATTATTGTAAATGAACGTCTTCTAGAGTCGAAAGAAATACAGTTTAATTGTAACGTGGGCGCTGAGTAAGTTAGTTGTGAGTGAGTGTAACTAAATTCCCGTTACTCCTGTCAAATTTTATTGCAGGTTAACAAGTATGCAATACATAAGTGTGCATTCTTGTCCGTTGTTCAATGTTTTAGGAAATTTTGTTTATTCAAAGGTTCTAATAGTGTTTGCAACAGTTGTTATACAATTTGGATTGGGACACAATTAATTAATATATTGTTGGATACTTGCCGTTTCTTGTGCTGCAAAAGAAAAAAAAAATTTAACAAATTACAAAGACTATTTGGAAAATGATATTTTCAAAGACCCAAATTTTAAAGATGTATAAATAAATTTTATATTTAAATTAATAATAATAATAAAAATTATTTTAAGATGATTATAACGAGTCACAAATCACGTGCGCCGTGCATTAAACATTAATATCACTAGACCAATGATAAAAAAAAAAACAGTAGATTAAGGATAGACAACTTTAACTGTTTAAAATGTGCATTTTTTATTTGATGGAGTTAATCAGGTCTTTTTCTGAGGGCCTCATATTACGTACGACATGGATTAAACATTAATATTCCTGACACCCATCACAGACAAATTTCAAACAAAATTTCAGTATTACAATTTTTGGAACTGCAAAACTTCCAAATTCTAAATATTGCACATTTTAAAGTTTTACGCCGTTGAGTAGAGAAAAAAATGCTTTTTAATGAAATTTGGTTAAAATCTCTAAATCACAATTTGTTTTTAAATTATTAATTTTTTAAAAAGTTTTTACTATTCTTTTTGTCATTGTGACAACAGATGTATTCCATTTTTGGACATTAAGCTTGGGCCATTAAGAAAACGAATAAAAAACCCAGAAGTATTCCATTTTTGTACATTAAACTTGGACCAATTAGGGAACGAATAAAATTAAATAAGTTGCGGAGTTCAACTAATAAAAATATTCAGATATACTTTAGATTTCCCAATTCTCTACCGAGAACAACAACTATTTATTCCAAATACTTTAAAAAAACCAAACTATATTCAGTACATTTCGTTAAATAATTCGATATTATTTGCAATGTTTAATTAAAATTCTTGAAAAAGTTTCGTAATTTTATTTTAAGAATAAAATAAAGACAGAGATTTCATCCATTTGTTTTTTATTTATAATATATCTAAGTACCGGGACTACACGATCTTTCCTAACATCATTTAAAATTATACTTTATTTCTAATCTTTCGGTACCAGTAACTTTTTTCTGTACTAATTTATATATGAGTTAGTTGGGTGCGATTACTTTTTCTCTTTTCCGCGACAGTTTTCCAATCAAAGCATTTTAATTTATATTGGTTGTTTTAAAAGTAAAATGAATTATAAAGTAAATTTTAGCATTTGAACTTCATATAAAAAGTACAGCATTTGCCGAGTGACTAGAAATAAATGAAGCGAGTTTTTAACTTATATATTTTTTCATATTCATAGAGCTTTTCTGATACACTAACAACAGATTTGTGTCAAACAAAATTTGCGAATTTCCAATGTGACTGTCCTTTGATTTCATGTAAATGCGAAATCTTTTGAAATAAATATCAGCAATGGGCCAGAAATATCTTTTAATAATTTCGATTATTCTTCCCGAAGATTTTTTTCAAGAACTTTAAACTTCTGGAAGTAAAGAACAAACATTTATCTGTAAGAGGAAAGAGTAAAGAAGCCATTCTTAGACTCGCAAGAAGTCTGGATTTTTACGACTGAATATCATATAAACGTGCATTTTAGTGTCTCAGACCTTTATTATTGATTTTAAGCAAATAAAATGTAAAATTTTATTATTATTCTTTAGAACTATTGTTTTAAAAATCAATAAATCAAAAAATATGATTTTATTGCAATTTCATTATTTTTTAGAAAATTTTAAACCTTAAAAATGTCATTTTTGTGACAGTATCCAGGACCAAAAGTATGTATATAAAGTACGTTTTCTTCTAACAAAAATAAAACAACATTTAAAAAAATTGCTAATTATTGTAAAAAAACATTTTGTTTTCAAAGGAAAATATTTTTTAAAATTAATTTTAAGTTAATTATCATGCATGAGTAATTAAATTGTATGTATCTAAGCCTATCCATCATTTTCGTGACACGCGAAAATAACTTCATAAACGGTCAAATGATGGTACTACTATTCATTTTAACAGCATTTTGGTGATTGGAAACCTACATTAAGCACTTGTGACAGAAAAAGTTTGAAGAAAATAAAAAATATGTCAGTGATAACATTATTTTTATTGTTTATATGCTATGCGTACGTTTGTTGCTTGTCATTTTCGAGATGCTTAAAAAATAAAAAAAAATATTATTTTAAAATTTAAAAGAAAGTTTCATTTTAATATAGAATGTGAACCAGAAGAAAGAAACGTGCCGATGTAGGCTTAACGAAAGCATGCTTTTAATAATAGAAAGAATTATTGGCGATCCGTCATTTTCGTGACGGTCATTTTCGTAACGTTTTAATGAAAATTTTTAATAAAATTTTAAAATTACTTTTATGGAATTTTTTTATATATTTTTTTTAATTTATGACTGATCTCTGCGAAACTCAGAATGTCTAAGATAGACTTATTCGGACTTATTTTAAAAAACTGAAACTCATACATAGAGTTTGGAAAATAAATTTTCTTTCCAAAATGCACGTTTATATGATATCTAGCCTCACGAATCCTATGTTCTACTGTTTCTATATGTGTAAGCAAAATAGTCCCCAAGTTCTTTAAATAGTACGTTTGATGACTGATTTTAACACCATTATTAACAAAAATAAGTGGAACTTTTCTAGGTAAACAAACTCCTATAAAAGCCATATGGACTCTACTTATTCCCATCTGGCGATAACGCCTATAGCGTATAAGCATTCTCCGGCGAAAATTGGTTATTGTATCGTTTAAGGGGACTATTAAATTTAAAATCAACTCTTCAATTTTGAATAACACTTTAATAATGCATGTGGTACAATATTTATTACCAAAAATTAAATAAAATGAAAATAAAATGTTGTAAAACATCCTATTTTATTAAAATTTAAATTAAAAAAATTAACTATTTAAAAATCCTTACTAATTTTATAAATATGAATATTTTTGCTTCAATTTTTTCCCACATTCATTACAATATATTATATAAAACGTGCATGGAACTTAAGAGTATGAGATTTAATATTTAATGTGATTTTTTTTTCTTTCTTGTATATTAAAAAATAAGGAAAATCTAGGAAACTCTAAAATTAAATAAAAAAAAATAACTATTAACTTCAATGTTAAATCCATGCACAAAAATATTAAATACACTATGGAGAACAAGTAAAACAAATTTAAAACCTTTATCTAAATTAGCAAAAAAGTCTTAGTATTTATCGAACAAGCAAGTTATAAGAATATGAATAGGGAGAAAAATCAATTTAAAGTTTTCATTTGTATGGGTAATTGAGCTGGATCGATTAAAAAAAAAATGCAGTATCTCGCGATATAATTGTCATATAGGTAAAAAAAGGTGTCAAATTATTCACAACTAAAAGAGCTTTCTGTTAATATTAAAATAAAAAATCGATATTTTGAACTATTTAAAGGTAGTGTGTCCTTTAACCCCTTCGCGACGGGAGTCTTTTACGAAATTTTTAATGTTTTGTCACCGGCTTTAAAAAAACAGAAATTTTTGCCTTGTTTAAAAAAAAAAAAATGCTTTGATTAAATAAGGTAAATTTTACAGTAAAATAATACCGATGGGGACAAACAAGGGTTCTTAAATCTTTTTGTGGCATGTATACCTGTCGCTCTTCCCCAAAGGGTTAATTATGGATACTTTGTTGAACTAGCCGCCCTTTTCTTGGAAAAAGGGCTAAGGCTGTGTTTAAAGTAACTGTGCACCTTATCGGCTGTCTGCGACCAGCTTCATGTTAGTGTTAATTCTCTTAAGCTTGACCTGGCTGGTCTGGGATCACCTTGCTTTTCATCCTTCTGGATTTTTTTTCTCTCATTTCGATGATTTAGCTCGCAAGCATTTTAGCGACTTACACTAAATCAGTTTTTTACAGCTCTTCATACCAATTCATTTCTTCATACTTTCATACCAATTTTTTTCTTCCCAGAACATTATAAGGGATTCTATTCTAATTTATGTTGATTATTTTTCCTTAAATGTTCTCCTCCTCTATTGCCTATTGGCTCTCATGGTATCTCTTATCCTATTTGTACTATTAATAAGCGAATTTATCAAATTGACCATAACATATATTTAAACACAGCACAATAACATGTTAAGTAACCTTGTTAAGTAAATATTGTCGGAACTAATTTATATCAACCTATAACACATTATTATGGTTATTGGAATTTCATGCATATGTCCTTAACTAAGGACGAAGAGAATATTTGTGTGACATACAGCCATTTTCTAAGGTAGGCCATTCATATACCAAAGCATGTGAATGCTTAAACGCATTATGCGCACACAAAATATCATGAATGCAATAATTTTCCTTATGATAAAGGAGAAAATAAACACCAGTTCAACCTTCAATGTCGTTCTCTTTTAATTAATAAGCTTTTTAATTCTAATCTTCTATTCCAATAGTTATGCAAGAAATATGAATTTAATAAAATATATATACATTTCATTTAATCCTTTTACTTTAGTTTATCAAGATAAAAAATGTGCTAGGGTGAAAAAAAAATTATTTCATTCAGCTATCCAAACAAAATTAGAGGACAAATATAATATTTCTGAAACACCACTTTTTCAAACAAAAATGTTTCATATTTGCTATTATTCTAACAGCTAACAACAATTATTAATTAAAGAAACTTTCCTTTAATAAAAGTATTTAATGAAAAAGTTATAAGGAGGAAATATATGTAATGCATCCAACAACACAGAGAAATATTTTATGGTAAACTTATTTTTTTTTTCTTCATAGCTATGTAATTTGAGTTTAATTCCAGCTGCAGACATTATGTAAATATTAAAAATATTTTTATTATTATTTACTTTTATAATTATTATTTATTTATTTTATTTTATTTTATTCTTTTTTAATTAAAGTTTGAATACATTTATCAATTAGTAGCATTACCGTGCTTTACATAAAATCATTTCGAGTATCTTATCTTAACTTTATTAACAACTTCTTTCTGTATCAACAAAGTAATCTTTCTATTTTTTAAATGTTTCTAACTTATTTCATATTACATATTATTGTTATTATTGTGGCAAAGTATTTTTTTTTTTTTTTTTTTTTTTTTTTTTTTTTAATAAACACGTCCATTTATCTTATTCAATTTCTGTGGCCTTTTCACTGCCTTGTTTTAGTTATCATCTTCTTTTTCAGAAACTTTTCTTCGTTAATATCAATTAATCAATTCTAATTAATCAATTCTAATTATATTTTTTCTTACGAATTTGAATTTTATTAATTACGAGGTGGAACCCGTCAAAATTCGACGAAAGAAAATCTTTAAAAAAAGAACGGTTTTATTTATTTATAATAAATCTACAAAATTATTTATAGTAAAAAATACATCTTATATTAGTCAGTCTAACTCTCAAACAAATATTATTTCGAGCTAAAATTAACAAAATTCTATAAAACCCAACTATCCAAAATATTAAACGAAACAAAAGCGAAGTTCACCGGATTTTATAACAGACTTATTTTATTTATTTATTTATTTTTAAATTCTGAGAGAAAATGGAGCGATTCTATTGCCACAATTATGAAATTGGTACTAAAAATTACATTAAAACATTAATATATCAAAAAGAAATTGAGATACAACTTTGAAACAAATTGCATATAAAAGTACATTTTTTTAACTATACGACGGACGGTGTAAAAATTTTAAATGTACGATGTTTAGTAGTGTAAAATTTGCAGTACTGAAAATTGCAAAACCGAAATTGCATGGAAAATTGTTGCGCATTTTAATTTCTGTTTCTGTTTCTTTCTTTCTTTTTTTTTTTTTCAATTTTAAAAGCAAATGAAGTGATGCTGTTGCCACAATTACAAAATTGGTACTAAAAACTATAAAAAAATTAATTTCTCAAAAATTAATTGAAATACAGTTTTCAAACAAATTGCATTTAAAAATACACTTTTTTTTCTATACGTCGGTGTAAAAATTAAAAACATGCAATGTTTAGAAGTGTAAAATTTGCAATAGCGAAAATTGCACGCGAAAGTGTTTCCATTCGCAAAATGATGTATGCGTTACGCACAGATACGTTTGGCCTTTATAATATAGATTTTCAAAAGATTTTTTTTTTTTGCTTTATATGCAGACATTTAATGACATTCACTATCTTATTCACAATCACCTCATTAACAACTGTTTCTTGAATTAATAAAATATTCTTTTCTCCTTTTCAATAGTTTAATCTTATTTTATATAAGAGATTTTATTACTTTTATCTTTTGGTGTTAAGGATTTTTTGTGGTAGTTAATTTTTCCTTGTAGTAATACGAGTATTTCATATTGCGCATTATATTTTGTGAGGAAAAAAAACCCATCACTTTTCTTAATAATTATCTAGCCGTCAATATTGTTTCTCAATAGTCTTTTGGTGAATGTTAATAGCATTCATAGTAATTTTTTTCACAATTTAATTAAAGTTTTCTCGCAAGAATTTGAATATACTTAAAGAGTAAAGAAACGTTCTTGTGTTTTGTATCTATAGATTTAATAACACTAACTTTCTGATTCATATGCCAGTTTTATTAATATCGATTTTCTGCAAAAAACAAGTAATATTTAGTATTTTATTAAATGTTTTTATTTTACTTCGTGTTGTATATTACCTTTCTCACGAGAAAAAATATTCTCTTTCTTACAGTAACTGCATCGCATTTAATATTGAGTAGCATCAGTCGTATTGTGACTGTTATTAGTATTTTTAATATTTTTTACGTTCTAATATGCTTCATTTTAATTAAATTTTTTCCAGAAGGATTTGAATATGTTTAAGGAATTACAGTATATTTGCGCTTTGTATGAATATATTTAATAAAACTTTCTTATTCATACGTCATCTTTATTAACTTTTCCCACTGCCGCGACCTGATATATCCGTTCACTAATCTGCAGGTTTCACTGCAATTGAAGCTTTATTTAAATTAATATAATTCCACAAATATAATCCAGTTTTAAGAAATTAAGTTATGATTAATGCTTTCGAGGCTTATAAGCATATACGTTACAATAATAATAATAATAATACCATGTTAGAAAATCCTTCTTTTATTAACATTTAAAATAAATTTAGGAGAAAACAGCATTACAATTTTGCCCCTTTGCTTGGTGGTCAGGGGTTAAGAACAGTGTTTTATATTAAATAAGTAAAATTTTATTTTGTACCCATAGATTTAATAACACTAACTTTCTGATTCATATGCCAGTTTTATTAACACCGATTTTCTGTAAAAAGCAAGTAATACTTAGTAATTTATTAAATGTTTTTATTTTACTTCGTATTGTATATTACTTTCCTCACGAGAAAAAAGATTCTATTTCTTTCAGTAACTGCATAGCATTTAATATTGTGTAGCAGTAGTCCTTTTGTGACTGTTTTTAGTATTTTTAATATTTTTTTCCGTTCTAATATGCTTCATTTTAATTAAATTTTCTCCAGGAGGATTTGAATATGTTTAAGGAATTACAGCATTTTTGTGCTTTGTATGAATATATTTAATAAAACTTTCTTATTCATACGTCATCTTTATTAACTTTTCCCACTGCCGCGACCTGATATATCCGTTCACTAATCTACAGGTTTCACTTAAATTGAAGCTTTATTTAAATTAATATAATTCTATAAATATAATCCAGTTTTAAGAAATTAAGTTATGATTGATGCTTTCAAGGCTTATAAGCACATACGTTACAAAAAAATAATACCATGTTAGAAAACCTCTCTTTTATTAACATTTAAATTAAATTTAGGAGAAAACAACATTACAATTTTGCCCTTTTGTTTGGCGGTCAGGGGTTAAGAACAGTTTTTTATATTAAATAAGTAAAATTTTATTTTGTATCTATAGATTTAAAAACACTAACTTTCTGATTCATATGCCAGTTTTATTAACATCGATTTGTTGTAAAAAACAAGCAATACTTAGTATTATATTATTTTTTTTTATTTTACCTCGTATTGTATATTACTTTTCTCATGAGAAAAAATGTTCTTTTTTTTTTCAGTAACTGCATCGCACTTAATATTGAGTAGCAGGAGTCCTTTTGTGACTGTTATTAGTGTTTTTAATATTTTTCCACTCTAATATGCTTCATTTTAATTAAATTTTCTCCAGGAGAATTTGAATATATTATATGAATAAGGAATTACAGCATGTTTGTGCTTTGTATGAATATATTTAATAAAACTTTCTTATTCATAAGTCATCTTATTAACAACAATTTTTTATATTAAATAAGTAATATTTCATTTTGTATCTCACTGTAAAAAAGCTGCAGCTGAGATTTACTGCAGCAGATTCCAGACAATGGCCGCAAAAAACGGGCTTTATTCCTATATCAATGAACTTTGCTATTACATTAACGGTTTCTGCCCGTAAAACACAAAAAATTACGGAAGTTGACCGTTTATGTAAAAAAAGTGACATAACCCGTAAATTTACTGATTAATTCATGGTAAAGTATCGTAAATTTACAATTTTTTTACAGTGTATAGAATTAATAAGCTAACTTTCTGATTCATATGCCAGTTTTTTTAACATCGATTGTATCTAAAAAACAAGTAATATTTAGTATTTTAATATTTATTTTGCTTCGTATTGTATATTACTTTTCTCATGAGAAAAAATAGTCTTTTTCTTTCAGTAACTGCATCGCACTTAATACTGAATAGCAGCAGTCCTTTTGTGACTGTTATTAGTATTTTTAATATTTTTTGCGTTCTAATATGCTTCATTTTAATTAAATTTTCTCCAGGAGAATTTGAATATGTTTAAGGAATTATAGTATATTTGTGCTTTTTATGAATTTATTTAATAAAACTTTCTTATTCATACGTATCTTTATTAACAACAGTTTTTTATATTAAATAAGTAATATTTTACATTTTATTTAGTGCTTACGAGCATTTTATAGAAGAATATTACAAAATACGAAAATTGCAGTCCTCAAAGTAAAATTCTCATTAAATGTTATAAATGCAATTTTTTTAACATTCTAATAAAAAATATTCTTAGAACAATTTTCAAATAAAAGTACATTTCCAATTTAAAATAAAAAGCAATTAAAAGACTTGAAATTCCAGATTTTCATTTTTTTTGCATGCCACATTATGATGCGTGCAAAGTACAGGGCATTCTCCTATACTAAAATATTTTTTCTACTTTTTTTTAAATTTATAATTTATAATTAATACTTATACCATATAAAACATATATATGAGGAAAGTAACAAATATACTGCATTTTACAATTTTTTTTCCATAGTTAAAATATGATTGTCACTGAAAAATTTCTTGGCCTGTTCATTTTAGTTCTTTATATCAGGTACAACTATCGCGCTGCAGATTAGTTCTTATTTTTGGCATCGTTCAAATCAGAATCAATAGATTAGAGTTGTAAAATCATAGAAATCTTTTAGACATGTCTTTGAAAATAATGTGTTTAAAATCATTAAAAAAATGAGTAGACGTTTTTGTCATTTTCCGGCTTTCCATAAATAAAACTGAACATTACATTGAACTTGATGTACTATATAGGAAACAAGTTCCTTTAAAGAAAAATAAAATGTTAGACCTAAGAATTAAAGAAAAAAAAACAAGGACGTAAAAAAGTTTTAGAATGAAATTGTCGTTATCCTGGCACACATATGACAACGATTGACATAAAAAATAACTTAACATTTAAACTCTTCAAATTTTAACAATTTAACACAGAAAAACCTTTATTCTCTAATAGAAAATAAATTTAGCTCTTGAAATTTTAAATTGTTTTCAGTGGATAAGTTCAAAATCTCAGATAAGGGGCCATCCATAAATGGTGTCACGCATTTTTACATACTTTTAATTCCCCCGCTTTTTGTCACAAAGTGTCGCACATCACTTTACCCCTCCCCCCTTCTTGTCACATGTCACGCTATATTACGTACATATATACTTCGCCCAATCCACAAAAAAATGGACATGAGGATGAAAATTCAAATTTCTTTAAATATGATTGAAATTTTGCATATTAACTGTTAAGCGTGTACTATTTCATATTTTATCAAAAAAGAATTAAATTTTTGTCATTAACATACTTATTTTAATTAATAAAGTGACACTATGACTTTGTAAAATAGACTGCGGCAAAAATCTTTACATTTCATGGTCTCGTACAGCTGAACAAATATTCTGAAAATCTCCAGACTTGGATATATATGATCTGACAGCTATTATTGAGAGTTTTTGTCTGCAGAGAAGTGTTCACTAATCTTCATTACAAAAGGTAAGCATATTTAATTACTCTTAATTATTGTGTCACACCCGCAACAAAAAGTTACATTTATATCTCTACAGAAAAATATTTTTGATTTAAAGTTATGAAACTTTATATTCAAAAATATTTTATTAAGATACTTTGAATTACAGACATAAAAGAAATTAATTAATATTTTAATTATAATTATTGAACGTTGCGGGCGTGACATGTCCGTGTTGCAGGTGTGACATTTAATTAAAGTCACACCCGCAACGTCTTTTAAAATTGATTACAAATGTATATTTGAACAAATTATATGTAAATGTATAAAAGAATAATATGCTAGAAAACATGTACTTGGCAGCTTTAACTATACCCTTTGATTTAATAGAGGGAATTCCAGTTAATAAATAAAAATTTGCATCATCAATCTGAGCATGTGACACTGTGTGCAGTTGATTTATTCAGTTTGGATTGATAAAATTGTTGCTTTACTACAAGAAAATAATTTTATTAGTGACATATGATTAAGAAATTAATTTTAAAAAAGGTAAGATTTCTATAGAAATTAAAAAAAGAAAATTACGAAACAATATATTAGCAATTTTTTTTTAATTTGTTAATTTTGTTTTGTTTTTTACATACATTTTTTTAAATTTTGTTATTTGATAGTATTTATGTAATATATATATATTTAGTTTTTTAAAATAAGTAAATCAATATTAAGGGAAGATTTGTTTTCTCTTTTAATTCAAATTAAATAAAAAGTAGAAGTAAGAATAATAGAAACTGTTAAAATGTTTAAGTTAGCATAAAATGTATATAGTGAGTTTGAAATTAACCAAAATTTAACATAATTAACTTTATGTAAGATTAGAAATTTCAAGGGATAAATATTTAAAATTTGTTAAGCTTATATTTTAGGACTGGAAGTGCTATATTTATTCAGTTTATACATTCATTTCTTCTATTTTGCAGAGAATGAAGAGTACAGAAAGATCACGATATCATCGAAAAAAGATTAAGGAAAACCCTTTTAAATATGAAGCATTTCAACAACAAGACAAGGAAAGAGACAAAACAAAGAGAGAAAAGAAGAGACTATTTAAAAAAATCATGGTAAAGGATGGCAATCTTTTTGCATTTCATCTCATGGTAAAGGAGCTGTCGACGGGATTGGTGCAGTTGCCAAGAAAATGGTAACACCAGCAAAGCTCTGCAACTATAAATTCAGCTTCAGATTTTGCCATGTGTGTAGAAAAAGTCCTAAAAAATATAAAAGAACTTTGCTGAATGTGAAATTTTAGAAGATATTGTGATAATGCTTCATGAATGCTGGTATCAAGCACAATCGGATCTCAACATTCAATCGATACATCCAGGGATGTAGCCAGAAATGAACGATAAAGGGGGGGGGGGGTCAGAATTTTGTTTTCTCTGTCTCTGATGCAGAAAGATAAGTTAGTGCACATTCACATTGTAGGTACTATGTAATATGTAGGTAAGGTGTAATATGTAGGTAATAACTTCATTTTATGCTAAGAAAACTATATGATGATGAAAATTTTGAGTGTATAACTGGTTCAAAATGAATTATCATGTTAGCTTCACATTTACAAATAGGATGAGAGAGTGTTGACACACTTATTTTAGATACAATTTAGTAATTCTGCAAAACTGTGAAAGGGTCTCAAAACTAAATTAGATTTTTGAATAGAATTTCATTTGGATTTTTGGAACAGAAATTCATTTAGTGACCTTGTAATCTTTCCCAGGGGGGGGGGGGGCTCAAAATATTTTAGGGGGGCTGAGCCACCCATAGCTCCCCCTTAGCTACGGGCCTGGATACATCATGTTGTTTTTATTGACGTAGGAACAATTAATGTAGCAATAACTTCAGAGAGTGATCACAAGAGAATTTGTTTGTTACCATATTTTGTCAAAAATATAATATCCAATAATAAGAGTGCAGTTGGAGATTTTGTAGAAGTTGTTTTATTGTCCACATTTTAAAAAAAAGTGAAAACTGATGGACAAATAAAAATTCTAAATGAATGGGGATGTTATAGAATAAAAGTATCTGAATAAAAATCAAGAAAATGTGTATATTTGGCTCAGTCAGCTAGATGTATCCATACTTTGGCAAAGATATAATATCCAACGATGAATGTGCAGTTGGAGATTTTGTAGAAGTTGTTTTATTCTCGACATTAAAAAAGTGAAAACTTTGATGGACAAATAAGACAAATGGATGGTGACGATATAGAATTAGAATGTTTGAAAAAAAATTAAGAAAACGTGCATATTTGGCCCAGTCAGTCACATGTATCCTAGGAAAAAAAGAGCATTTTTGTAAAAAAAGCTACCACCACCAGAAATTATAAATTCAAGATTGGAAATGAAATTTGTTTGATATTTTCCTCTCTAGATATTATAATTGTAATATTGATTAATTCTTTAATTAAAAAAAATTGCCTTGGAAATATTTGTGTATGTCATTATTTTATTGGCTATACAAATCACACCCGCAACGAAAATTTTGAATATTTTCCACAAAAGCAAGAATTGAGTAAATAATTTAATTTTTTCATAGAATAATTATTTAAGTATTACTGTCTAATATATAAAAATATCAATTCACTCAGTTGTCATAATTCACAGAGTTTTGCATTTTTGCACTGAAAGATGAAAATGCATGTCCTTTTTATGTCACACCCGCAACAGGCGGAAATTACTTTTTTTTATATATAAATGATACATGGGACAATTTTCAGATTTGGATAAATGTATGTGTAAGTGGTCTACATTGAAATTCATACAAATTGAAACCAATGCTCAAAAATATTTTTGCCGGTGACTAAATTAAGTTGTGTAAATGTCACACCCGCAACTTTGGATTGGGCGACTTGTAGTTCAGAAGCAACGCACTATGTTTCAGATCAAATTTCATATTTTATTTTGAACTTTAACTATGTGTTTTAATGACATTTGTGAGCTGAAGAATAAACATAATTCGTATTTTGTATGAAATAAAGTTATCAACAAGGAAAAGAATTAATATAGGATAGTAACAAAGTATGACAGTAAAGTGAAAACAGTAGTATTTTAGAATTTGAACTAGAATTTAATATATTTGCCTTTAAATATTACCTTTATGAACTCAAAATAATTTAATTTAATAACTCCATACTGCATAATTTAATTTACTGAACTTTATTGATTTTTTTAAAACCAAAATATGCGACTCACATTTTTTCTTACCCCCCTCCCACCCCTTGTCACAAACTGTCAGAATTTCATGAACTCTCCCCCCTTTTCAAGCATGACATCATTTATGGACGGCCCCTAATCGAAATCATTTTGAGAACCTTATATTATACAGTACATTTTGAGAGGAAAAAAAATATCCCATTTCTTGGAAAGACTGCGATGCCACGTCCACTCACATTAATTTTACTGGTGACATTTTACACACATTTATGTAACCAAATTTTATCCAAACGCTTATACACTATATGGCCAAGGGTGACCGGCCACTTGCTATTTTAGACATTTTGTTAAATATTTACAAAATTACATAAGGAAATATTCTGAAACTCTAAGTTTGTAATTATAATAGTACAGGTCACACATTTTCGTGAAGATTTTTCCCCGAAATTCCATAAGAGACTGTCAACAGTTTGAAAAAGAACGAAAATCTTTTGGATAGCCCTGTGAAAACTAATGTAGCAAAAACGATCAAACTGTACATTATTATTAAAGGACTTGTTGTAATGCACTATGCTCATTTTTATGTGGATAGCATGCATACTCGTAGAGAAGGGATGGGTTTTTTTAATAAAAACTTTAATTTTTCCAAGTTTTTTTGCTTATAATTTGCTAAGTTCTTAATACAAAATAATGTTATTTTCTGAAAATATAACAAGCAACATTGTACACAATACCCTATAAACAGACTTAAAAAAAATAAAAATTGCATTAAAATGAGCAGGTTTACTAAATAATTTTTCACTGCGCATACGTAAATGTTATTGAAATTTCATTTGCATTGTGTATTGGCTAAATGTATAAAGCAACTTTTGTAAAAGTTTCAAAACCATAGCTTGAAAATTATAAAAGTGATCTCCATAGAATAAGACCAAAATCCGTAATTTACAAAATGCAGCAAAAAGATGAGGGGTTGTATCCATATATCCATTGATTAGTGCAATATATAATACACAATATGGCAGGTACTAGTATATTAGGATAAAACCAGTCATATTTTTGCTTCATTTTGGGAACAATGGATTTTGAACATATTCTACGGACGATTGTTTTCAGAATTTTCAAACTATGTTTTTGAAACTTTTACTAAAGTTGCTCTATATATTTAGTTAACACAATATGCAAATGTAATTTTAATATCGTTAACGCATACGCAGTGAAAAATTGTTCAGTAAACCTGCTCATTTTTTATAAAAAATATTATTATTTTTGAATTTTTATTACTGGGTATTGTGTACAACATTGTTTGTCATATTTTCAGAAAAGAACATTGTTTTATATTAAGAACTCTGCAAATTGTAAGCAAAAAGCTTGAAAAACTTTGGGACTGTTTTTTGTAAAAATCTGTGATTATCAAAGTTTTCCCTCTCCTTGTAAGACAATGTACAAAAGAAATTTTGATATCTTTGATGCATGTGCAATGAAAAATTGTTTACTAAACCTGGTCATTTTTCATACAATTTTTATTATTTTTTAATTCTGAGGACAGGGTATTGTGTACAATGTTGTTTGTCATATTGTCAAAACAAAAAAAATTTTAAAAATTAATTACTCTGCAAATTATAAGCAAAAAACTCGGAAAAATATTGGACTGTTTTTTGTAAAAATCTTAATTTCTCTACGCGTATACATTTTATACACAAAAAAATGAAAACAGTTTATTGCAATAAGCCACTTAATAACTGTACATTATTGTACAGTTTGAGCGTTTTAGCTACATTAGTTTTGGCAGGGTTATCCATATAATATTTGTTCTTTTTTAGTTTGTTGACGATCCCCTATGGAGTTTAGGGTAAACATCTTCACGGAAATGTATGACTTGTACTGTTATATTTAGACACTGAGAGTTTCAGGATAATTCCTCATGCATTTTTCAAGATATTTAAGAAAAATCGCAAGTGGCCGGTCACCCTTTGTCATATAGTGCACACTGAAAAAAATCAAGTATTCTAAAATGAACAAGTAGATGTACTCATATCGAATTGAGTAAATTTGGATCAAAAATGAACATATCGCTTTCTCAATTTTGAAACAGATATATGTTATCAAATCCAAACAAACGGAAATTTCGTAAATAGTACTGTTTTACCTCATTGATGGCGGCATAAAAGATGTTTATTATTGTAAATATTAAATTATGCACAGTATTTTAAAATGATTTTAATGTATGCTTGCAAATAATGCTCTTGTCAAAAAAATGTTCGAATTGGGTATTTTACCTATAATTTTGCTATTTCTCTTAATAAATAATCAATTAAATGTTTATTGTTCCTAATTTTGAGCAAGAAATAAATACCAGCATATTTTCACTTTAATTTGTAAATTTAGGGGGCAGATAATAATGATTTATATCTGAACACAACCATGGAGTCAAAAATGAGTACATAGGTTTCTGAGTTTTGAGAATTTTTGGAAGGGAGCTATTTTGAGCATGTGATGTACTTACAATTGAGTACTTTTTACTCAATTTTGAGAACCCATTTTTTTTCAGTGTACATGCTTTAATTAATGTGTTTGATAAAATTGTGCAAAAACTTCACACAAGTCGGGAGTATCTAGTGTTTTTAGCTTTTCAAAAATTTGTACTTTTTAGATAGAAAACATCATTAACTTCTAAAATACTCGAGTGATTAAAAAAAACAATGGCGGTATAAATAAAAGATCATATGGTAGTAGACAGTTCCAGAAAATTTTAATTAGGTTTAAAAAAATGGAAAAGTAAAAATTTCTGAAAAATTGCCGTTGTTTTAAGCCGTTAAAGTTAATTGCCGTTGTTAATAACCTTTTTAGTACCCCCCTCTCCCGTCCCTGAAAAAAAACAAAAACAATTCGCCTTAAGTTTTGAATATAACCCAGTTGATATGAATGTGAAATTTCATCATTCAGTCAAGTAGCTTCTAAGGTAATGGGTCTTAACCCTTTATTACCCTAATGTGTTCCAATTTTAATTAAATTTTTCTCACGACAATTTTAACTCTTCAATAAATTCCAATTCTTTTGAGTTTTATATGACAGAAATTAATAACAGTAGCAATCATATACATGCGTTAGCTTTATTGACAACAGTTTCCTATATAAAAGAAATAATATTTTCTATTTTGTTTAATGTTTTTATCTTAAATTCGTATTGTACACATCTTTCTGATAGAAAAAAATCCTTGTCAATAAATTCCCCAATACTTATTATTAAGTGTACATAGTCCTTTGGTTAATACCATTCTTGATAAAATTTCTCCTTCATTAGGAGTTATTTCTAATTAAAGTTTTCTAACAGGAATTTAAAGATATTAAAAACATTCCAGCACTTTTGTGTTTTGTATGACAGAATTTATTAACACTAACATTCTTACTTCTATGTCAGCTTTATTAAAAAACAGCTTAATGTTATAAAATAAATAACATTTTCGATTTTATTCCATGTTTTTATCTTACTTCGTATTATACGCCACTTTTTGGTGATTAAAAAAGGAAAATCTTTTTTAAATATCTCTCTATCCTTTAATATTGAGTACACGCAGTCTTTTGGCGAATGATATCAGTGGTATATATTCTGAATAAATTTTTCCGCCCAATTTTGTTTCGTCTCAAATCAAAGTTTTCTAACAGGAATTTGAAGATATTTATTGAATTTCAACAGTTTTGTGTTTGACAGAATTTAATAACGCTAACATTCTAAATCATACGCTAGCTTTACTAACAACAGTTTATGAGTAAAAGAAATAATATTTTCTATTTTGTCAAATGTATTAATCATATCTCGTATTGTTCATTTTATTTCAGAGGGAAAAATGCTTTTAATAATAAGTACACACTTTTAATAATAAGCAGTAATTGTAATAAATTCCTATACTCTGGTATGTTCCCCATCTAATTAAAGTTTTCTAACAGGAATTTTAAGATATTTAATGAATTTTAACAGTTTTGTGTTTGACAGAATTTTATAACATTCTGAATCATACGTTGGGTTTACTAACAACAGTTTACTGCATAAAATAAATAATATTTTTATTTTATCTAACAATTTTATCTAATTTTTTATTTTTCAGAATGTTTTTCGATGAAAATTACATTTTTAATAACTATCCAATAACTTTAATAATGAGTTTAATAAACAGTATTTTTCTGATTATTAATAGTATTTATAATGATTTTGTAAGCTCTAATATGTTTAATTTTTAATTAAGGTTTTCGTACAAAAATTTTATTATAATTGACAGCATTTTTCAGTTTTGTATGAAATGGTTTAATAACTCGAATATTCTTATTTATGCGTCAGCTTTATTAACAACAATTTTCTGAAAATTTGAAATAATATACGTTTCTAATTATATATATAATTATATTTTTATATAATTATATTATAATTAATATCTAATAATATATATTTCTAATTCTTCTTTTTATTTATTTATTTATTTTTATTTATTTTTATTTTATTTTTGTATTATGGATAACATTTTGCAATTAAATCTCTCTCTCTCTCTCTCTTTTTTTTTGGGGGGGGGGGGTAACATTTTAGCATTTAAAATTTAGCTCCTCAGTCCTTTTCTGAATATTACTAATGTATTTGTAATGCATTTTTTTTGCTCTAAATTAATCCAATTTGAATTAAAATTTATGTACATACATTTTAATTACTTTAATTATTCAGACTTCAAATTTTACGATGAAATATATATCTTAATATATTATAGCTATTGTAACTTTTTAATTATTTATTAATTAAACACTTTTTTTGTTTTTAAGTTTTGTGAAGATAATAACCACTGGATAATGTATAACAATTGGAAATATTATTAACTTCAACATCATTTTTAACATATGTTATTAATTGTGACAAATTTAATTAAAAATAAGGTATTATAATAGTTAAATATGTGTCACTGAATAACGAAACTTTAATTTAAAAAATGTGTTTAAATAATAGGATAATAACAGCATAAGGAAGAAAAATATATTACATGCGACAACACGAAAAAAAAAAAAAAAAAAAAAAAAAAAAAAGCGATAAATGCATCTTTTTTCTAGCAAACTATCTGAATTGATATTTACTTATTATATTGATATGTACTAACTTTTTCTTACTTTTTTATGGATTAACATACTGCATTTGTAATTAATATTTAATAATAAGAGAATCTGAGTATATTTAAAGAATCCAACATTTTCCGCTTCATATCTATTCAGATAATATTATCGACATTCTTATTCATACCCATACCTCAGTTGAAATGAAATACTTGAAAACAAAAAATTCTGTTTTTCAGAATTTCGTGTCATTCCCGATCGATATATAGTATGTATTTGTAACAATAAAAAATTTTGTCATTAATTATTTCCAAATTATTATGCTTAAATTCCCACTGTCTTTTAATAATATCATGAAATTTTTACTATATATTAATTCCATGTCTTTAAACTACGCATTCTTTATATTTTTTCTTATTAATAATAATAAAAAGGAACTTTAATTTGTTAAAAGCAGCACTTTTCCAAAATCCGCAGTGATTAATTTTATACTTTCAATTGTTTCTAATATCTTCTATTTATCTTTTAAAAAATCATTCGATTACTCACAGTTCCCTGCGAGCGACGCTAGAGCTGGATTGAGTCACATATTATTTTGAGATACTAGGAGAATTTTTTTTTCTTTTTTCCCCTATTTAAAATTTCGTATTGGTCAAATTCACATTTTCTAAAAAGTTAATTGGCAACGCAAAACATTGCTATAAAATCCTGTATCCGTGTGTATGTTATTGTATAACGCGATTAACTTGACCTGAGAAGCAGGATTCTAAATTCTTTTTTCATTTTTAAACAGAATTCTGTCACCCGGTGGATTAAAAGTTTATGACGGATAGACAGATGGGCAAAGTTACAGAATCACCGGCATGCATATTGTAACTACACGTTTTTTGGAATCTCTGACCAAAACTTGTAAATCCGCCAAAAACTAGAATTCAAAAGTTTTTACAAATCCAATACTTTGTTGTTGTAAAACTAGAAGAAAGTAATATATATATATATATATATATATATACACAGGGTGATTTAAAAAAACGTGGACAAATTGATATGAAAAATCAAGCATAAGACAAGGATAAAAAATCACATAGGAACATAGGGCCGCAAACCACTGATTGAGTCACAAATACAAGGTGTTTCATCCTAACTCAATTTGGGTTGACTGTAATAAATTTCAAAAAACTGAAGTATATTATAATAAAACATTTAACAGACATTCTCACCTTTGTTTTAAATGCGATAACAACAAACAAAAGTGATAGAATTATGCGCATTATGCGCACCAGCAATAAGCACTTCACACCTCACATTTTGGAGTGTCATAATCAATTTATACGTATCATTGATTGTTGAGCATTACGTTTTTCGAGATCTTTTCGTAACGTTATCACATTTCACACAAAATAAGGTACATATCGTTGTATTTTCATTACAATATTTTTATTTTCCTCGAAATTATTACTTTCAAACCCGGTGTAGCTGGAATGAAACACCCTGTATTTGTGGCTCAATAAGTAGTTTGCGACCCTATGATCCTATGTGATTTTGTATCCTTGTTGTATGCTTGATTTGTCATATCTTTTTGTGAATCGTTTTTTTTGAATCACTCTGTATATAAACACATTGACTTAAAAACAAGAAAGAATAATCACGTGTTAAGTCTGGGTTATTAAACACTTTCCAATACTTTCAGAATACTTTAGCAAAACTTCACCCTCCAATAAGGTGAAAAATGTTGTAGAAATGCAAAATTTAGAAAACGCATAATACATGTGAAAACTCAATTTGAGCAATTAGCTGGAAAAATGTCCGAGGTCTTTTATGTAGCCTTGTATATGATCTATGAATTTGTTTATATGCTACAGGATATGCTAAAAATAAATTTCCGTCGAAAATAGAAAATGTACTCCAGATCTTTTGTGCTGCCCTATACATAATCTGTAGGATTAACAGACACCAAGTAAGAGCTAAAAAATAAGTTTAACTTTAAAATGTGTACCAAAATTTAAAATGTATTTTTAGCAATTATTGGTCTTAGACACTATTTTAGCCAATTTTTTTGTGTATTCCTGTAAATGAATGATAAATGCTTTCACATCAAATTTTACATTGGACATATTCTAGTTTATCTCAGTGATATTTATCAGTCTAAGTATGTTTTAAATAGCATAACTTCATTAAAATAAGTAGGAAACAATTTTTCTTAGTAAACCGTAAGGTAAAGAATTATTTTGATTGTCTTTTTAAATGAACCATAAAAGCTACATACTTCATTTTCAATGTCATACTACACTTCATGAACATATACCAATTTAATAGCAATCCGATTAAATTTACATGATCTAGAGCACAGAGATACATACAGACGACAAATATACACTCTGAGAAACAGAATTATAAAGAATTTTCCACTCTTTTCGAAAGTGTTAAAATGTAACTATTTGTACTCATATTGGAATTTTAGCTTTTTCGGAAAATTGCGCATATATTATATTTTCTTCCCTTGCTTTATGATCAATTTATAATTTAGCATATGCCAAACTGTAGAAGAAAAAATTGAAATCGCTACAGTACGTCTGGAGAAAAAAATACTACAGTGCCAATTATTTCATATGTGATTTTATTGCCCCTTACAATTTATTTAATTGCAATAGTATTGAATTAATAAATTATTTTCTACTGATGTTTCATCAAAAACAATTATATCCATTAAGCTAATGCCAAGTAACATTTATATTAATTTTTAGTTGGCATTTATTATTATTTTTAGTTATTTTAAAAGTTTTGATATTACTTTTCACTGTAAAATATTTTTATCTCTAAATTAACTTATGGAGCAGAATAAATCCGCTGCTTTTAATTTATATTAATTACTGAATTAATAATATTTACTAGATTTTTTTCTCTTCTTTTTTTTCAGTAAACGTTTATTTCTCTATACTTCATCATTGAAAATTATATTTCTCAAATTAAAAAAAAAAAGTACTTTTAATGATTGCGCAAAAGTAAAATGTTAAATGAGCTACCTAATTAACTTTATGTATATTTTTTTTTCACATAATCATTATTGAATACTCAGTTTTGAAATATCCTTAATTGACCAAATTATCGGTAATCGCATTTTTGAGACGAAATAGATCACCCGACTTAATAAGCTGTTAATACGAGAGAAATGAAATAGTAAATGCTATTAAAGTGTTCATTTTTAAAATGGATAATTAAGTTAATTCCAAACTAATTAAGTATTTTATTATTTTTTCTAGTATACTTTAGATGGCTTTTAATTCATGATGAAAATAAAACGTCATTCGATATCTTAAATTACTGTATGCTTTTGAAATTCGCTCTGACGTTATTTAAGTTTTTCTTAAATGAAATTAACATGCATTAAAGATCGTAATTAGCTTTAAAATACATATATTGCTTTGTTCTCAGTATTGTCCACTATATCTCTAATGCCCGTAGTTTATCTGATTGAATGTTTTACTAATTTATGAACTTATAAAAATGTATAATATGGACAAGTGAAAATGTTCAGTTTTACATAACAAGAGGATAAAAATAATGAAAGAATGATGTTAATAGTTTATTTTATTTAAAATATCTTAGTACTTTCAAGCCTAAACCAGGCTGTTTATCAGAGACTATTTTTTTGACTAATTTTTGTTTATTTATACAAATACATGATTTAGTTTTGAAAATAAGCTAGCCAATAATTATTACAGTTGAAAGTAGAAGTAGTTTCTTGTATTAAACTTAATGAGAGACCTAAAGCTAAATTAATAATAATCCAAGAAACTATTTTTACTTTCAACTATAATAATTATTGGCACACTCATTTTTAAAGCAAAATCATGTATTAATATAAATAAATAAAAAGTAGTTACATAAATAGTGTCTGATGAAGAACCTGGCTAAGGCTTGAAAGCACTAAGATATTTTAAATAAAATTAACAATCAATAAATCTTTTTGATTATTTTAATTGCCTTTTAAGTAAAACTGAAGGTTTTTAATTTCATATTGTATATTTTGCCTTTAAAACAAGATAAAATTGCCTTTCGTCATAAGTTTTTATTTGGAATTATAAAACTTTTTCTCAAAATGACGTCAGTTTTGCTCGGTAAAGTATAGAAGTGAGCCTGATTTTGTTTAGTTTTTTAAAAACTAAATAGGAGAAATTTGGGAGGATTGATCTATTTTTAACAAAATGATTTTTTTTATCGAATATTTAATATGTGACTTTCACATCGCTTACAAGCCGTAGAACCAACATAGTGAAAAAATGTCCAAGCCGGGGATCGAACCCAGAACCCTTGGAATAGCGCTCGAAGTGCTCTACCATTTAAGCTACGAGGATGATGCCCGGCTTGTCATTTATCACTTACATTTTTGTTGGTAAGGCTGCAACTGCAGTGCAAGATGTTAACGCCTACATGAGCACACAAACCTGCGGTGTAACATGAGGCACTATTAACCCAGCATCGGTGGATATATAACTTTTTTAATTGTAATTAATTTTTCAATTAATTTTTAGCAATGAAATTTTTTAGCAGTTATTTTTTATCTTTTGAATATTGAACCTACACTTTTAAAAAATTTTCTGGGAAGTTTCAGAGAATCTACGAGTAATTCATTATCTTAAGGCTCCACACTAGGCACAGAAAAAGACCCGGAAGATAATGCTAAGTATATGGGGGTGTTCTTTTCAAATATCTCGTTCAAATTTTAATATTTTTACATGATTTGTTTTTGTATAGGACACCTGAGGACGATCCACAACCGGCCTAGTTTTTACTTGTTCGATTTTGCTTATATATTTTTTGTATTACGATAGTTTCAATTTCAGAACCGGTTTAAACTGGTTTTGAAAATTAAAATAATAATAAAAAGAATCTGAAACCAAAACTGAAAAAGTAAACATGTAAAAATATTAGAATTTGGGCGAGATATTTGAAAAGAACGTCCCCATAGACTTTACATTATCATCCGGGTCTTTTTCTATGATTAGTGTTGCGCCTTAAGTCTTATGCAAAATAACAGATATTAGAAAATTCTGGATTCTGTTAAATAACAGATAAGTTATTTGGTAAATGAGCGATAGAATCTTTAGATTAACATCTTTAAAAATGCCCGAAAGACTTTGTAAATTTATTTTTAAACATAATGATTTAATTTAGTTTTCAAAGTTAGTAAATCTATTCTTTAGTGACTTTATAAGTATAGACTTTATTAGTATAATTTTTATTATTCTTTAGTCTCATTCTTTAGTGACCTCAAACAATTTAAATTTTTAGAGTAAATTTGAACTAGTGTATCATTTAATTTTTACGCAGTTTTTACTAAGCCATCCTGGGGTTTAAATCCGAGACCTTTTGTCAGCGTTAAGACATCTTATAGAGTGAACTATAGAAGCTATTGCTATTGAGAACAAAGTATGTCTTTTATCATAATTATGTTATTGTCGATAAAAATTGCCGACATAATTTCCCTCCAATTAAAAAAGAAAAACTATATATTTTAATTATCAAATTATTTATAGAAAAATTAGTCATTTGGCTGGAATGTTTTAGAATATATTTTTTTAAAATATATGAATTGTAACTTATACATTTTTTTACAGAAATCGATTTCTAAAAGCTTCAAATATGTGAATAAAAAATTACAGGTTATTCTGTAAGTTGTTTTTTATTTTTATTCATAAAACTATCTACGTTGTATTTTTTTTTCAGAAAAAATACAATTAAATATACTAACAGACCTCATAAAGTTCCGTTTCGGTATATCAAACCGCAACTTGTAACAAAGAAAAAAAAGGGGCGAATATGACGTCTAAATTAGGTGTTCACTATTAAAATTTTAGAATTTGGCACAATTTCAGAATAAAAGAGACACTTTAATTTTTTCACATATTTCGGTGCATCAAAAGCATTTCCGTTTTCTGCAATCCACTGCTTACAAGTTTTTTTAGCAGGTTACCAGTTTTGCCCATACCTCATAGAGAAAGCGCATTTTCAGCCTGCTTTATTTATCTGGTACTACGTCCAAACATATCATTTTCTAGGATTACATTTTTGCTTCTTTTATGTATTTCAATCTAGTCGACAATTACCCGATCGCGGCCGTCGGCCTAATAGTTCGGAGTTTTCCGTGGTTTTCTTCGAACTTAGGAATTCCTTGCGTGAAGACGGATTAGGTTCCCTTAGGAAGACCCCCGCGGAGGGCACCTCACCCACTTAAGGGCCTATATCCCTCGTGTAGATTATCAGCCGATATAAAAATAAATAAATAAAATAAATAACTAATCGACAATTTTATTCAGAAGTAGCATTAGTCGTCCACAAACATGTTTTGCTGTTTTCGAACCTTTATATTCTAAGCGAAGCACGTAGTTTTCGAAATAGTGTGTTGCGTTTGCTAATGTTTTAGTAAAGCAGACTGTACTCAGAATTATATTCTGTGCAGAATTTTGTCTTTTTATGTAAGAAAACTGATTTCCGTATAATTTTAATATCATTATTCTGACGCGATTTCTTATTTTTCATGCAAAGTTTCTGTATTAGTTACAAATGGATAGCTCATAATACTGAGAGTACACAGCAAATTCTCAAACTCAAAAATAAATGCAGTTTAGAACATTTTTTGTGACCAAATTAAAAGTACATTAATGTGTTGTGAATTAAAACTCTTCATTTTTTTTCGTTCTGCTTGCGTTCTTAATATGTTGCAAAAATGTTGTTCTAGATTAATTTATGACACGATTTTTCAATCTGTTTATAGGAGACGTAAATTTTCCATGTGGGTGAAAAAAGTCCGTGCCAGGATTTGAACCAGGGATGTATTGGCTGAAGCCGCCAATGCTCTCCCAACTGAGCCATCCCGAAAACGAACACTGGCGAACTATTTCACTCAAATAACCTTTAACGATCCATAGCTAGCGGGATGACCTATGCTAGAGCGGCCTCAACTATGGATCATAGTTGAGCTGATCCATAGTAATCAGGCCTGATACTATGGATCCAGGGCCCGATTATGACTAATTGGGGCCCTGGGCAGAGATAAATTAGGGGCCCCCTTTCGAATTACTGTAACATTATTAAAATAAAACTGATGGTCAATATTATATGTATGTGCAAGACATAAACAAATTTTCGCACCTTGGATATAAATAGAAGAAAATTCTTAGCTTAGTCAATTCTAAATTAGATACCTAATTAATAAAAGTACACTTTTTTTTCCTTAGTGCAGAACAAAACTCTTTTATATAACTCGAGCAATTTGTTATATTACTTTAAGATAAATTTAATAACTTCAACATATGGAAGAGTTGGAATTGGAAAAAGAAAGAAAATATTTTATAATTTAATGTATGGTTTTGGGGCCCCTTAAGGTCTGGGGCCCATGGGCAAAGTCCCGAATTGCCCATGCGGTAATAAGGGCCTATATGGATCAGCTCAACAGAATAAATCGAAGGTCAATATGTAAAAACTGCAGAAAACGCTGCTTGCGAAATTATATTAGATTAATTTATGACACGATTTTTTCAATCGGTAAATTAATTATAGGAGACTTTTTTCAACCACATGGAAAATTTATGTCTTCTATAATTAATTTACAAATTGGAAAATCGTGTCATACATTAATCTAGTTTAATTTCGTATGCAGCGTTTTCTGCAGTTTCCACATATTGACCTTCGACTAAATTCTGTTGAGCTGATCCATAGTATCAGACCAGATAAATTGGTCGTTAAAGGTTATTTGGATGAAATAACCCGCCAGTGTTCGTGTTCGGGATGGCTCAGTTGGATTAGCTTTGGCGGCTTTAGCCAATACATCCCTGGTTCGAAACCTGGCCCCGACTTTTTTCACCCGCATGGAAAATTTACGTCTTCTAAAAGTGTAGTTATCTGCAAAAGTGTTACTATCAAGAAACGATTTGTGCTGCACAACACTTTTTCACAAAATTAACAACACATTGTAAAACCATGCAATTTAGAGCATTATAAAACAACACATGCAGAATACTTTCATCGTGGTGCCTTTAAAATTACATTATTTTAAAAAGAAAATAAAAGACAGTTATTATTATAGAAAAAGAATTTGCAGGAGATTACTGAGTAAGTTAACTAATTTTTAACAATAGCATTTCTGGAAAAATTATGTAATTTTCAACAGCATCTTTTTCCTGGCACAATACACTCGAAACAGATTCCTAAGACAGTAAAAAACGTATTTAGTTAGAAGTGTTACACTGAGAAAAAAATATCGTTCTGGCTTATAGAATCTAAGTAATGGCTCTAGAAAAAATAGTTCCATGTCATCCTTATAAATTTTAGTTCCATTTCTTAGAGAGTTCCAGAGTCTCTTACTAGAATTCAAGAGCGTTTTCCTATATTTTTGCTGTCAAATTTATCTAAAAATCCCTTCAAATAGATGCGAACACAAGAGATTTGATTTAGTAACTAGAATTATAGCTTAAGAAACCATTCCTTAAATCAAGCGATAATTTCTCGCTACTGAAACGGTTCAATGTCGTTTCGTCTCCCAGAAAACAAGAGACTAGAAATGTCAAGTCATTTCGCCTATTGAGCTTAGTTGTTTACCCTACTCGCATAGTTTGGACATCTATATTTCTAGTTTAGAGATTCAGAAAGTGACTAACTATTCATTCTAGGTGAAGGCGGCATATTTTTTTTCTCAGTGTAATTATTATGCTTAGCTAGTGATGTACAAGTGTTTCACGAATTTGCAGTGTATTTAAGAAATATTAAGTTAGCTGACAAAAAAAGTAAAATACTAAGTACACTTACAAAAAAAAAAAAAGTAAATTTACGGTAAAAACTGCTGGCAGCAATTTTGTCAGCAGTTTTCGCTGTAAAAATTGCAGTAAAATAAGATGTAATATCAAAAATTACATCTCATTTTACTGCAATTTTTATGGCAAAAACTGCTAGCAAAATTGCTGTCAGAAGTTTTTGCCGTAAAATGCATGTTTTTTTTTTTTTTTTTTTTTTTTTTTTTTTTTTTTTTTTTTTTTTAAATGCGAGTATTTTTTATGTTTCCTTTAAATGAAGGAATTCTAAAACTAAACAAGCTTCGGTATATATGTTATCAATAATCGAAGATAGATCAAATATAAAAAGTAAACATTTTCACATTACATAAAAGGTAAACATTTCAAATTTAAAGAGAAAAAGCAAATATAAATGAGCATAAAGTAAACCCTGACATTTTCGCTAATCAATAAGGACAGGAGAGGACCGTGTTCATTACAAAAAAATTAAGGTACTACTTTTTTAAGCCGTCGACCAAAGAACTATCGCCGAACTGTAAGATAATATGCCAATAAACGGATGATTGTAAATGTCACATTCACTTAAAATTAACTATGATATACGTGTTTGTTACGTCATCAAGTGATTTTTAATTAGCCTTTTATTTCTGTTTTTGATTATGTTTTACTAATTTAGTTGTTCTTTCGTTATTTAAAATAAAAATTATGTCAATTTTTGTAATTTGGCAAACAGTTTGGCGATTTGTATAATTTGACGAAATTGGTCGACAGGATAAAAATTAGTACCAAATTTAAATATTGACGGAAATAAGATAAATACAACTTGTCGGGAAGCATGAATTTTTGAAAATATATTCATTTGTCTTTAGAGAATGTGCATATTAGAGTACATTCAAATGGAATTTTGAAAGAGCCTTTTACATATTTATTTGCATTTAAATGTACGAGAATTACTATTCTCGGATATAAAAATTTTAATAAAAAAATGAACTTTCAAAGCGTTGCTATATCTTTTTACAAGCCAAAGAGTTAAAAAGTTTTAAAAAAATCGATGTATTTCGGTCAAGTTTATCATCTTGCTATTTCATATATAATTATCTACTGTGTTTTTGTATCTTTTTAGGAGTGTTTGTAATTATGGAAATACTTAGCACCTATAGTCGTCGTTCAGTCTTTCGTCCGCCTGTACTTCTGTCCGTCGGTCCGTATATAACAGAGATAGAACTAT
The DNA here is from genome assembly GCA_964019185.1 of Maratus speculifer. Lineage (NCBI taxonomy): Eukaryota > Metazoa > Arthropoda > Arachnida > Araneae > Salticidae > Maratus > Maratus speculifer. The sequence goes on along the minus strand of OZ025295.1, from coordinate 118,273,198 downwards.
CCAACCGAATCGTTTCAAATTAAAAATATATACTAATAGCACAATTTTTAAAGTCATTTCAAATTTTATGAAAATCAGATGTATCAGAGACAATCAAAAGCGTTACGTCCAGTGGGAAAAAATAAATCCAAGTGCATTTTAACAATGTTACACTTTAAAATTGATATGATAATTATGATAATAAAATTGATATGCATTTATAAAGTATATACTAAATTATAAATTTTATACAATCTGTGGTGCAAAGAGTATTTGTTATTAATTTACAGGACCATGCAAAATTATTCCATTGATAATGGTATCGGGAGAAACATTGTTTAAGTCGCGTTTTAATTAGATTAAACTATTTCATATTTTATGAAATTGATTCGTTTGATATTGATACGTTGATAATTGATACTAAGATTTACTACATGTTACTTTCTCTATAGTAGAAAGCAGACAGTACTTACAAAGGGACGTAAAAGATTTCGTGCACTGTACTGTATCCAAAATACTGTGTACTATTATACCAAGGCCTGGATATTTTTAAAACTTCGATATAGTACGAACGCACCTCATTTTTTACGCTTGACATGCAATTTCCAAATTGTTGTATTTACATTAAAAATGCACGAAAAAGAAATATTGTATGCATGCTTAATAAATGTTAAGTTAGCTAACGAAAAAACTGTATTACTAATTAAAACATACAGTGTGCAAAAAAGTATTTGGACACCAGGCAAATTTGTTGTAGCATACGTATAAATAAATAAAAAAGCAATTATGAATTAAAAATGCCAACACTTTTACAAAACACTTAAACATATTTAGTATCTAACTTAATAATTATATTTAAAATATGAAAACATAAAAAAGTAGCATTTGTACTGCCCCCAAAATATATTTGCACACTAGAAATAAAAATAGAGCTAGAGGAATTATTTATAAGTTTTAACAGTGCTAATATTTAGCATTGCTTCAATTAGAGCTTGTAATCGTCTGGGCATTGATTCTATTAATGGGTGCCATGTTTCACTGCTGATTTGTAGCCAGTTACCCCTAAGAGCTTGCTTAAGTTCTCATTTGTTAGAAATTTTCTTTTTCCTTATTTTCACATCCAAAATATGCCATAAATTTTCAATCGGATTGAGATCTGGTGATTATGGTGGCGTTTACAATTGATTTTTTTTACATTCTGAAGCAACCATAACCTCATAATATATGCAGTGTGTTTCGGATCATTATCCTGTTGGAAATAATATGAATTAGGAATTCCTAATTTCAGAGCGGTATTAGATAAATAATCTCGCAATATATTAATATATTATTTAGCATTAATATTGCCTTCAGTAAAGGTCATTTTGCCAACTGTGTTAAAAACCATGCATCCCCAAATCATTACATGAGCACCGCCATGTTTTACAGTTGGTTTCAAGCTTTTAGTCTGAAGAGAAGTATTTGGCTTTCGCCTTACAGTTTTCTTACTACTTGAGCCAAATATATTGGTTGCTTTCATCGGAAAAAATAACAGTTTTCCAAAACTCTAGTGGTTTGCTGACATAAGATTTTGCAAATCTAAGTCTTTTCACCCTATTTGTTTTACTAATAAACGGTTTTTTTCGAGGGGCTCTTTCTCGAATATTTGCATCATGAAAAATATTTCTAATTAATTCTGGTGTAACTATTGTTCCCGACGTTTAAGCGGCATCAACAGACAATCCTCGAGCACTCAGAAAAGGGTTTTTTTGAAGATTCGTTTAGATGGCTCTCCTTTTCCTGGTATTTAGCTTTCTTTGACGCTCAGTGAGCGGCTTATTTATTGTCAAACCAGTTTCTTTTTTCTTCTTAATTACATAACGAACACTAGAAAAGTTTAGATTTATTTTTTTACCTATTCCTCGGTAACTTAATACAGAATTGTTAAGAAATATAATCGTCTCACGGGTAGCAACAGACAGTTCACAAGTTTTCGGCGCCATTAGAACAAAAACTTCCCAGAATCCCTGCTCCAGTTAATGTATTACATGACTTTAAAGTGCGGGGTTAATAAACTTCTTGATTGTTATGCTAAACATTTGCATAATGTTAACATTTAATGTCTTTTTAACAGTCTATGCTTCGTGTGCAAATTCTTTTTAGGTATGAGAAAATATTAATTTATTTTTTAAAATGTGTAATATTGCTGTTTAAGGAAAATGGGTAGTTATTTTTATTTTCCACTTATTTAAATAAATGAATAATGAAGGGAATAGCATAAAATTTGCTTTCTATGGTTACTTACGCAAAAAATAGTCTGCGTACAAATACTTTTTTTGGTCACTGTACAATAAACGAAAAATTCTAAATTGAAGATAAATGTGGGCATTTCTTATGTTTCCGTTCAATAAAGGAACAGTAAAACTAAACCACCTTCCTTATATATTTTATCAATAATGGAAGATCAAATACAAAATGTGAAAATTTTCCCATGACTAACAACCTATTTCAAACTTAAAGAGTAAAAGCCAATATAAACCAGCATAATGTAAACACTGACATTTTCGCGAATGAATAATGTAGGACCGGAGAGGACTGTGTTCATTACTAAAAATTTAAATATTGACGAAAACAAGATAAATAAAACTTATCGAGAAAGTGTCAAACTTTGAAAGAGTATCCTTTTGTCTTTAGAGAATATGGATATTAGAGTACATTCAAATGGAATTTTGAAAGAATCTCTTACATATTTATTTGCATTTGAATACACTAGAATTACTATTTTCGGATATTTGAATTTCAATGAAAAAACGCTACTTCGAACTTAGTAATCTATTTTCACAAAGATATGGGATTTTTTAAGCGCTCTTCTTTTCCGAAACATGGCATTTTTCTAAAAATAATTTTAAAAAAATTATAAAAAATTAAATTTCTTTTCTTAAAATGCATACAACCCATTGTTTCCAAAACTGAAAGCTGTAAAAAGAACTGATATAGTTTGTTCGAATTTATCATTCCGAGTTTTCTCAGATAATTATTTATTAGGTTTTTGTATCTTTTTAAATTTACATCGAAAACTGTAACACAAAAAATAAATATTGAATCCACGCTTAACAAATATTAAATTAGTTGACAAAAAAGAGTATTAAATAGAATAAACGATAAAAATATGTGTAAAAGTTTATATGGGAATATTATTCATGTTTCTTTCCCCCTTAATGAAGGTATACTAAAACTAACCCAGCTAAGTAGCACATTTTATCAATAATGCAAGATAAAAGAGAATGTGAACATTTTCACATTACAAGCAACCTATTTCAAATTTAAAGAGTAGAAGCCAATATAAACGAGCATAAAGTAAACACTAACATTTTCGCGAATCAATAATATAAGACCGGGGAAGATTGCGTTCATTACTAAAAATTTAAATACTGACGGAAACAAGATAAATAAAACTTGTCAGGAAGTATGAACTTTGAAAGATTCTTCTTTTGTCTTTAGAGAATATGGATATCGGAGTACATTCAAATGGAATTTTGAAAGAGCCTTTTACATATTTATTTGTATTTGAATACACTAGAATTACTACTCACAGACATTAAAAATTTAATGAAAAAACGCCATTTCGAAATTGGCAAGTTTTGTTCACAAAGTTATGGGATTTTTTTAAAAAATAGACTTATCTTATCTAAGACGATATTTTTTAAACATAAATCATTAAAAAAAATACAAAAAGAAAAACGTATATAAAATATTAAATTTTATATTTTATTATCTAAACATCGCAGTATTTCCATAACTGAAAGTTGTAAAAAAATAAATAAATAAAATAAAATAAAATAAATAAACAAACCTGATAGCCATCCCACGAACAAACTCGTTCGGATGTTGTGTAGTTTGGTTGAGTTACCATTCTGAGTTTTCAGAGGCAATTCTTTATTAGGTTTTTGCATCTTTTAAATTAACATCGAAAATGTAATAAAAAAAATAATAAATATTAAATCCAACTTAACAAATATTAAATTAGCTAACAAAAAAGAAAAATTAAATGAAATAAACGATAGTAAATTTTATAAACGTACTAGCGGCCTTCGCCCGCTACGCTTGTCGGTTTAGACGGACAGACCGGCATTAAATAGTTTAATAGCTTATTAACTACGGGCATTAAATAGTTTAATTGTTAGTATTAAATAGTTTAATAATATTAAAATGCTTACCAAGCAATGTCTAAATATATAAGTATTCAATGGAATAGTTTAATGTAGCCCTGTAAAAAAATAAGAAATATTACTTGCACCACAGATTGTACAGAATGAATATTATAGTATATATTTCATAGATGCATATCAACTTTATTATGTTCGAAAGAGTGTAAGATCATTAAAATGCACTTGAAACTTTTCCACCCCATTGACCGTAATGCATCGGGATCTTTTTTAATGTCCCTATAATTGAACTATGAATCCGCGTTTCATAAAATTTAAAATGACTCAACAAAATTATCTAATAATTATATATTTTAAGTTTCAAACGATTTGGTTGGGTAGTTTTGAGTTGTTGTATACGGACAAACGGACGGATGGATGGACAAAAAAAAGATTGGGCAACTCGGGATCCCGGGATTTTTTCCCTTCAATTCAAAACAAACGCGACGTTTCTCCGTTTCTCCGGAGATAGCGTCACATACATATATACATACGTACAATCAGATTTTAATTCTGTAGATATATTGTAATATAATTTATGTTTTTTAGCACTTCATTAAAAGAATGCTAAAACTACCCTAGCTAAGCAGCACATTTTATCAACAATTAATGATCAAATAGAGAGTGTGAAAATTTTTACTTTAGAAACAACCTATTTCAAATTTAAAGAGTAGAAGTCAATATAAACGAGCATAATGTAAGCAATGACATTTTCGTAAGTCAATAATATAGGACCGGAGAAGACTGTGTTCATTACTAAAAATTTAAATATTGATGAAAACAAGATAAATAAAACTTGTCGGGAAAGTATGAAACTTTGAAAGGGGATACTTTTGTCTTTAGAAAATATGGATATTAAAGTACATTCAAATGGAATTTTGAAAAAATGTCTTTTACACATTTATTTGCATTTGAATGCACGAGAATTACTACTCTCGGATATTAAAATTTTAATAAAAAAACGCTACTTCGAACTTAGTAAGCTTTGTTCACAAAGTTATGGGTTTTTTTCAAAAAATGTCCTTATTTTATGTAAAACGATATTTTTTTAATCATAAATTATTGAAAAAATTACATAAAACAAGTTATATCAAATATTAAATTTTCTATTTTAATACTTATATAACACATTAATTCCATAAGTGAAAGTTGTAAAAAAAAATATATATATAGTTTGGTTGTGTTATCATTCTGAGTTTTCTCAGATACTTATTTATTAGGTTTTTATATCTTTTTTCAATTAACATCGAAAATTGTAGTATAAAAAAGAAATATTAAATCCAGCTTAACAAATATTAAATTGGCTATCAAAAAGATAAAAAAAAGAAATATTAAATGGAGTAAACGATAACAAAATATTAAAAAGTATATATTGTTGTATTTTTTATGTTTCTGTAACACTTCAATAAAAGAATGCTAGAACTACCCCAGCTAAGCAATACATTTTATCAATAAAGGAAGAAAAAAGAGAATGTGAATATTTTCACATTACAAACAACCTATTTCAGATTTAAAGAGGAGAAGCCAATGTAAACGAGCATAAAGTAAACGCTGACATTTTTGCGAATCAATAATATAGGACCGAAGAGGACTGTGTTCATTACTAAAAATTTAAATATTGACGAAAACAAGATAAATAAAACTTGTCGGGAAAGTATGAAACTTTGAAAGAATATCCTTTTGTCTTTAGAGAATATAGATAATAGAATTTTGAAAGAGTCTTTTACATATTTATTTGCATTTGAATGCAAGAGAATTACTACTCTCGGATATTAAAATTTTAATGAAAAAACGCCATTTTTAAATTGGTAAGCTTTGTTCACAAAGTTATGAGATTTTTTTAAAAGCCTTATTTTATATAAAACGATATTTTTTTAAACATAAATTATTAAAAAAATTATTAGAAAAATAAAAAAAAACAAGTTAGATAAAAGATTATATTTCCTATTTTGATATCTATACATCACATTATTTCCATAATTGAAAATTGTAAAAAAAAATTATATAGTTTGGTTTAGTTACTAGTTTTCTCAGATAATTATTTATTAAGTTTTTGTATCTTTTTAAATTTACATCGACAACTGTAACACCAAAAATAAATATTGTATCCAAGCTTAACAAACAATAAATTAGCTGACAAAAAAGTATTAAATAGAATAAAAGATAAAAAAAAAATATATAAGTTTATATGGGAATTTTCTTCATGTTTCTTTCCACCTTAATGAAGGTATTCTAAAACTAAGCTAAGTAGCACATTTTATCAATAATGGAAGATAAAAGAAAATATGAAAATTGTCCCATTACAAACAACCTATTTCAAATTTAAAGAGGAGAAGCCAATGTAAACGAGCATGAAGTAAACATTGACATTTTCGCGAATCAATAATATAGGACCGGAGAGGACTGTGTTCATTAGTAAAAATTTAAATACTGACGAAAACAAGATAAATAAAACTTGTCGGGAAGTATGAAACAAGGAAAGAGTGTCCTTTTGTCTTTAGGGAATAATGATATTAGAGTACATTCAAATGGAATTTTGAAAAAGATTCTTTTACATATTTATTTCAATTTGAATACAATAGAATTACTACTCTTGGATATTAAAACTTTAATGAAAAAACGCTACTTCGAACTTGGTAAGCTTTGTCTAAAAAATTATGATATTTTTTAAATGCACTTATGTTATGTTAGACGATATTTTTGTAAAAACAGAAATTATAGAAATAAATACAAAAAAAAAAAAAAAAAAAAAAAAAAAAAAAAAAAAAAAAAGGAAAAGAAAGAAAGAAACAAGTTATATAAAAAATTACATTTCTTATTTTAATACGTATACATCCCATTAATTCGGTAACTCAAGTTTGTATTTCGTTTATATAAATTTTGTATTTGGAAGTGTTTTTCTATCTTTAGCTGCTTAAGAAATAATCTCTTATTTTAAATTGAGAAGTGTAGTTGTATGGACAATATACTATACGTAACACGATAGTAATTGTTACCGACTCTAATTTTTACTCTTAAATATCTTTTGATAAACTTTAAACTTTAATAAAAAATATTACTCATATTTAGTACCTTTGTACTCCTATTGCTACAAAAAAATCACAACACCTACGGTGAGAAAAAAACACTAAATCTAAAACAATAAAACGTATATGAAAAAAACCAACAACATTTTTAATTTTTCTATCTTTGAATACAAGAAAAAAGGCTGCTTCCACAAAATACATCAAAGCTTTGTTTTTCTCAATTTCTTTTTAACACCAGACAATCACATACGAACGCACAAATATAACAAAGTATTAAAATGTCAATTCAACTCAATGTTTCTTTTCTACATGTTCATTGCTGATCGCGTGATTCTCTAACATCCTCCCACCTTCTGATTACCTTGTGTAATCATAACTAATTCTAAACTTAGAGGAATTGATCAAAGTCACTTGTTATAAAATCAGTCTTTCAGGAATTTTCAGGAGCCTTCCAGCTGTGCTGTGTCTAGCGCAAATGTGTCTGCGCAAATGCCTTGCTTGAGGATGCATCCAAAATTGTAGCTTTGTTTAATATTTTCACTGGGTTGTGGACAATCTTTGGTTTCGGACAGTCACTAGGCGAAGCTATCTTTAGCTAGCTCTCTCTATATGTTTTTTGTACAGGTCGTACACTGTAAAAAAAATTCAAGAGGTTACTAAAAATTTCTTAGTAAATTTGTATTCCACAGAATTTTTTAGTAACCATTACAAACTTTTTTTTTGCAAGTGAAACAAGCATTTCTTTTGTAAACTGAACAAAAGAATTTTTTGTATAACTAACTTAAAAATTTTTAGTATGAGCCACCAAGCAAATTTTAGTAATAGCTCCAAAATTTTTTTAATAACCATTACGTGCGCCCGAAGGGCAGGAGCTTCCTTCGAGCTGCATCCAGACTTTCGAAGCGGAAGATTTTCGGCAAAACCGCAATAGATGGCAGCACCAAACATTCCTACCTGCTCCCACAGGATTTTCATAATCCCTTTATTAACGAGACACTACATTCATTCGGGGCGTATTTGGCTGTGGCAAGTTTCGAACCCGGGACCTTTTAGCCTAGAGTCCGTTACTATAACCACTATGCTATCAAGGCCACACCAACTGAGTTTTAGTAAGAGCTATTAAAAATAAAAAACTATTAACTCTATTTGTTGCTAACTTTTTTCTAGTAATTCTAACAGATTTTTTTGTAATCGACTAAGATTACTAAAATTTTTTAGTAATTACAAGGATCACTAAAGTTTTTTTAGTAGATCGACCTTTTTTTTACAGTGTAAAAGCTCATGCTGTGATGTTTGAACTCTTACGAGTCGAACTTTCTTGTCTCTACCAGGTATAAATTCTTTGATTCGACCTAAAGGCCAATCAATTCGCTTTTTTTATCTGATCCGATCAATACATCACCGACAGCTATAATTTTTTCTTGGTGTTTGTTCTTTGCTCGTTCAATTAATGCACCTAAATAATCGGACCTGAAGCGATCTTTTAATTCTTTTTGCAATGACTGCCGATATTTCGGTCTCTTACTTAATGATTTTTGTTCCACGATATCCAGGTCTGGGAGATTGCATTCTTCTATACTTTGTAGAAACATAGATGGAGCGATAGGTTTCACAGTTTCGTCTTCCGAAAGGTATGTTAACGGTCTTGCATTTATTACACTTTCCACAACTGTCAAAATTCTGTTCATTTCTTCATAGGTGAGGTAAGCATGACCTAATACTCTTTTGAGGAGATCTTTCGTTATTCTGATAAGTCTTTCCCAAAAGCCGCCCCACCACGCTGCGGTTGGTAGATTATATTTCCAATCAATAGCATTGACAGAGCTGTATTTTTGTATTCGTGACCAGTCTAGGCATCTCAATAAATTAGCTGATCCAGTGAAGTTTGTGCCGTTATCGGAATAAATGACAGCACATCTTCCTCTCCGTGCTATGAATCGCCTTAGTCCCAATAAAAATGCCTCTGTCGAAGCAGCTGTCACAAACTCTAAATGCACTGCTCTGTATATTGCACAAGAAAATATCAGTATCCAACTTTTTTGCATTTTCTTCAAGTATAACGGACCTGCCATGTCTACACCCGTAATCTGAAACATGTTAGCGTCCTTTATTCTATTTTCCGGTAGTGGCGCACTATCTCTCCATAAACTTTTCCCACTGAATAGTTTGCACACAACACACTGTGCTAACACTTGTTTTACATTTCTACGACCATTAATTATCCAGTATTTCTCTCTCAATAAATTAAGTAGGATCTGTAATCCAGCGTGACAATGTTTTACATGAACATGGTAAATGAGCCGTTTTACAATTTCATGCTTTGCTGGCAGGACTATAGGTTTCAGGAAATCTTCACTGTCTTTTCCGTACGTTATTTTGGTGCGTAGTCTAATTATATCTTGTTCCTTTTTCTATGTCTGTAAAGTACGCAATCTGTTATCATTTTCGGGAAAAAATGCTTCTTTCTGAATCATGCGTAGAGTCTTCAATTCAGCTTCCTTAAATTCAGATGACGTCAGTTCTCCTTCTCTTTTCACTTTGGAACTTTTGCAGTTATGCCTGAAACGTAATATCCCTGCAACCATCCGTATGATTTTTACATAACTCGAGAAATATTTGTAATACTAACTATCTTGTTTAACACCAGAATTCGTTATCATGGAAACTGATTTTATTCGTTCCTTCCGAATTTCGTCTTCATCATAGTCTTGGTCAGTAGAGATCGGATGTTTTTCAAACTCTGTTGAATCTGTCAACTAAGCTGGACCCTCCCACCATCTTCTGGCAGCTAGCTGTCCCGCCTTACATCCGCAAGTTGGCAGGTCTGCAGGATTTTTATCGCTTGCACATATATCCATGATGAAGGACTGCTTAGTCTTCTGATCTCCAGAACTCGATTTCGTACAAATACTGACCAATTGTCATCTCTGGATATCCAATCGAGTAGTGTAGATTCAGTTAGGTGGGGAGGCCTACCATATGGCTTGAGCTCAACAAGCCCCACCGAAGAGTAGTGTAGATGAATCGCTCCAATTATACTTCTTCATCTTATCCTAAGCGAGAGCATCTACAATAGTTTGCGCCAAACGAGCTCCCATAGTTGCCTCCAATAATTCCATTCTTGGTATCGTGACATTCTTCAAAGGTGCAACTCTTGATTTGGATGCTATGAAAACTAACTCGACTTGGCTTTCAATTTCTATTCTCAGGAATACAACTGTTGCGTAAAAATCTTTACTTCCATCTACAAATGTGTGAAGTGAACACGCTTCTATATTTCCTGGAGTCATTTTCATGTATCTTGGAACCTCCATATTTTTCAAAACTGATAATTCTTTGAACCACAGTAAAAATTCTTTACGTAACTCACCAGTTATCTCTTCATCCCATTTGAAACCTAATTTCCAGGCTCTTTGCAACATTATTTTCGGACAAATCGTGACTAGTGACGTAAAACCAAATGGATCAAATATTTTGTGCACAGCTGATAAAATACTGCGTTTAGTGATCTTTTCTGTGTCGAAATCTTCTAATCAACTTAAATTGATCTTTAACGTGTCGGTATCCTTCTTCCAAATGAGACCTAAAACGTTGGCTTCTTGGCGATTACCTGTGTACTCCCACTGTCTTATATCAAAACTACTTTTTGCCATAAGCGTCTTAGCATCTTCGATAATTTTTTTCAATTCTTCTTCGCTGTTTACACTGGTTACGACATTATCCACATAAAAACTATGGAACAGTCTAACTTTAAAACTTTCAGCAAAATCTGGAGTCCTTCGGATGTGATATTCGTTGACTGATGAAAGAAGAAATGGACTGATTTTCACACCAAATACAACACGGTTATGCCTGAAGATCATTAATTTCTTTTCTTTTAAGTCCTTCCACCATAAAAAACGTAGAAAATTTCGATCTTTTTCACAAATGCTGATTTGTAAAAAAACTTTCTTAATATCTGCAATTAAACCGAGCTTTCTTTATCGAAAACTTAGAAGAACATCTGGAATTAGCTCAATCAAGTTGGGTCCGCATTGTAGACATTGATTCAGAGATGGATGATTCGCGAATCTTGCTGACGCGTCAAATACAGGACGAATCGGAGTTGTGTTACTACTCTCTTTTATGACTGGATGATGCGGCAAATAATTACCGTACAATTTCGTTTCGCAAGAAGGAACTTCTTCTATGATTGCTTCGTTCATCCAATCTTTAAAGACATTTTCGTATTGTTGAAACATGTTCTTAGCGATTATTTTGGAGGTGGTGTTTTCTAAACGTTTCATTGCAAAATTAAAGTTATCTGAAAGTATTGCTGCGTCATCAGCCCAAGGAAGGCAAACTTCGTAACGATTTTCATCGTTTTCCTTTACTGTTTCTAAGAAATGTTCCTTAGTTTGGCGATCTATCTCTTCTTTTGACTTATTCTCTATAGGATCTATAATTCCGATTAAATCAAGCCTCCATAGATATGAAATATCTGCTTCTTTCTCAAACATCGATGTTACCGTCATCGCCATGTTTTCAGATGAACATGCTTTTTCACATGGTACTTTTCCCATTAATGTCCATCCAAGATACGTTTCCACTGCAACTAAACCAGATGACAATATTTTTCTTTGTCCAGTTAACAATTTCCCCATAATATCAGCTCCAATTGAAACTTCTATGGCACCACAACATTGACTCACATCACTTAACATGATGCCACTTTCCTTTAATTCTTCTAACCATGGCCCCTGTGTAACAGGTTGAATATCTCCGCATATGCTAACTTGATCCCGTACTTTAAAATTACTCCGGAAATTTTCGCTCAAATCTCTCATTCTTATTTTGTAACAGTTGTGTTGGCATTCTTGAGTAGTAATACCGCCAAACAAAGAATGGATTATCTTTTCTTGTCGAATAGGCTTGTAATTCATTTCTTCCGCTACACGTTGTAGTATATACGATTTTTGTGATGCTGAATCTAGTAATATACAAACAATTTTTTGTTTACTTTCTGAATCTAGCTTCACCTTCAAGGTCTGCAAGAACACCTTGGCGCTTATCTTACTAACATTTGTCATATTCAATTAATCCTTTTTAAATTTCTCTTCAGCTCCTTGAATATCTTTACCGGACGATTGACGTTGATCGCACAGTAATGGCACATGACGCTTATTACAAATAATGCATTTTACCATCGCGCGGCATCTTTTAGCGGTATGTTCTGGCACTAAGCATGCGGAACAGCATCTCTTCTCTTTGGCGATTTTTTGTATTTCTGTCAGGCTTAATTTTCTAGCAGAAAAACATTCCGAACTTGCATGTTTTCCCTGGCAAAAAATGCAGGGTCCTTTTTTCTCTGTTACGGAAGAAGTAGTCAACAGACCTGCCGCTGTCGAAGTTTTATTAGTTTTATGTTCAAAATTAATGTGATTCTTTTTGGCGACATATTTACGATCTTCATTCTTACCTAAACCAAAACCAGCTACTGCAAGTGACACCCTCTCTTCACCTTCTACTTCAGTTCTCAAAAACTGCATAAGACTATTTAATCTGTACTGCGTCTCCGTTTTCTCAGTTGATATGTTCGAACGATTCCATGCCTTTAGAAATTCTGCTGGGAAACAGGATTCTACTAGTGGATATAAGATCGATGCGCTCTTGTCAGTTGTAACACCTAAGGTATCTAAATCACGCAAATATGATTCCAACTTATCATATAAGGATGTCAACGAGAATTTTCCCTTCGTTACTGATATTATCAATTGTACTGATATTATCAATTTGAGTAATTCTTTCATTTATACTTCTATTAATATATCTTCTTTGCCAAAACGGGATATTAAACTCTGAATTGCTTTGGCGTAGTTATCACCAGTTGGCGGAAAACTCTCTACCACTTCTGTTGCACGGGAGTCGGCAATTGTTGCTTGCACGAGATACTGAAATTTGTCTTCTGGCGCAATTTCTGAATCTTCATCAATTTGTCTAAATCGGCACCAAAACGGTAACCAGTCTATGATTTCACTGCCAAACTTTCTGAACTCTAATTTTGGTAATGTAAACGTTCTTCTCATTCCATATGTATCGATAACTGGATAAGAATTTCACCTTGGCTGTTTATTGGTAATTGAAGTTTCGCTAATTCTAATTCATGTGCCAATTTTAACTTTTCACATTCAATCTTTGCTTGTAATTCTGCAGCTTCAGATCCTTTCTTTGTTGCATTTCAAGTTTTATTTTTCCTTCCTTTCTGAAACGGCATTTTCTAAAACTTTTGCACAAATTCTGAATCATTTTTGTATTCTTTACAATTCAAAATTAGATCCTTAAGCGTCGCAAGTGTAGCCGTTGACGATACTTTCTCGCCTACTTGCTCAGCCAAAAAGATCAAATCTTCTCTTTTAAAACCTTAACCGATTTAAACATCTTGGAAATATTTATGTCATTTAAACTTTATTAACACTTTTAAAATAAATATGATAAATATATTTGTTTAAACTCAGTCCTCGTCTCGGAAGCCACTAATTTATGTATGGACAATATACAGGGTGGTTATAATTAAAGTTACCCTGTTTGGACCTACGTAGAGTCCGCCCTGGTTGACCGATATCGGTGAAATTTGGAATATAAGTTATATGGACCATGGGGAAACAAAATCTGCAATAAAAAAATTAGTTCAAATTTCGACCACCAGGTGAAAAAAAGGCGCTTTAAGATCATAAATCTCAAACTGGAAACAGAATTTTTTTTTCTATTTACAGGACATGTTCAATGTGCATTCCATTTGCATCAAACACAAGTTCAAACCGCATTATCGCGTGTTCAACAGTAGCGCGAAGGGTTTCTCGATCAATTGTAGACACATGACGTGTTATGCTTGCTTTTAAATCAGATAATGTCTGTATTATGTCTACATAGATAATGTCTGTATATGCTTCCTCCATACACACGATCTTTCAGGAATCCCCACAACCAGAAGTCACAGGGATTCAAGTCCGGGGAGCGAGTCGGCCAAGTTTTCGGAAAATTTCTCAAAATTACCCGATCATCTCCAAACTAGGCATGAAGTAATGCTGTCACTGCTTGGGCTATATCAAAAGGGGCACCATCCTGCATGAATACGGTAGTCTCTAAACACTCCCGCTCTTGTAAAGATGGAATGACCTGCTGCTGAAGGAGATTGCAATAACGGGTACTCTTAATGGAACACCTTTTAGGACCTTGAGAAGTGTTTTCCTAAAAAAAAAAATAGGGAGCAAGAATAAAATCAGCTGTAAGGCCGCAGCAAACAGTTACGTAAGCAGGATGTAAAGACTGTTTATGGAGAACATTAGGACTTGCAGTACCCCATACGCGACAGTTCTGAGTATTCACTCCTCCATCTAGGGTAAAATGCCTCATCCGACCATAAAGCGTTCCACGGCCATGCATTATCAACGGCTATTCTAGCCAAAAACAACCTCGCAAATTGAGTTCGTGCGTCCGGATCTGCAGGTTTCAGCTCTTGCACAACGTGAATCTTGTATGGATACCACTTTATAATGGATCGTAGAAACTTCCGTACTGTAGACCAAGGGAGAGACAAATCACGTGACACATCTCGAGCACTTGAAAAATATTGGGAACCCGATGCTCTTTCGACTACAGCAAGAGCAACTTTTTTGGCAGTTTGAGTTGAAATTCTTTTCCGTCCTCTTCCTTGCTGCACACCCAACTCACCAATCTTTCCAAATTTAGACATAATCTTTTTCAAGGCTTGTCTCGTCATTGGCCCTTTTCGTAAGCCTTTCAAGCGTCGGTATTCTCGCAGTGCAATTGACAAATTACCGCCGTTCTGATAAACCAACTTTACCTGTAACGCTCGTTCCTTCTTTTCTAACGGCATGATGCAAAATGAATGTACGGCAGAGAGTACTGGCTTTTTAAAACGCTCTAAATTTGCATAAAGTCCTTTCATGCAGGTGAAAACCGCCATATCAGTCGAAATTTGAAAGATTTCTGTTTCCAGTTTGAGATTTGTGGTTTTAAAGCGCCTTTTTTTCACCTGGTGGTCGAAATTTGAGCAAATTTTTTTTATTGCAGATTTCGTTTCCCCATGGTCCATATAACTTATATTCTAAATTTCAGCAATATCGGTCAACCAGGGCAGACTCTAGATAGGTCCAAACAGGGTAACTTTAATTATAACCATCCTGTAATATACGTAACACGATAGTAATTGTTATCGACTCTAATTTTTACTATTAAATATTTTTTGATAAACTTTAAATTTTAATAGAAAATATTACACACATTTAGTACCTTTGTACTCATATTGCTGCGACAAAATCACAACACCTACGGTGAGAAAAAACACTATATCTAAAACAATAAAACATATATGAAAAAAACCAACAACATTTTTAATTTTTCTATCTTCGAATATAACAAAAAAGACTGTTGCCACAAAATACTTCAAAATCTGGTTTTTCTCAATTTCTTTTTAACACCAGACAATCACATACGAGCGTGCAAATAAAAATAATTATTAAAATGTCAATTCAACTCAATGTTTGTTTTCTCTTTTTCTCTTTTCTCTACACTGTTCATTGCTGATCGCGTGATTCCCTAACAGTAGTAAAGTATACGTAACTTTCTGTCAAATGGTCATTACCATAGATTTGGTTACTTTAATGATTATAATATGGGGTCTCTCTCTCCTTTTATTAAGTTCTAAATTCTTGATTAGATTAAGAGCGATAAAAGAGAGATTGCAAAAGACAATACAATAATGTTACTATAAATTTATCAAAAACATTACTATAAATTTTTACAAGCCAACAGGTTAAAAGAAATTTATGTAGTTTGGTCGTGCATTTATTTTGAATTTTCTTGGATAATTATTATTTATTATGTTTTTTTATTTTATATCAAAAATTGTTGCACGAAAACAAGATATTGAACACAAGCTTAACAAATATTAAAAAGAAATTAATTGAATAAAAGGTTACAAAATTCATAAAAGGATACATATTAATATTTTTAAGTTGCTATCTCCTTCAATGAAAGATTACTAATACTAACCCATCCAAGCAGTACATTTTATCATTAAAAAAAGATGAAACAGAGAATGTGAAAATTTTCACATTACAAACAACCTATTTCAAATTTAAAGAATAGAAGCCAATATAAACAAGCATTAAGTAAGCACTGGCATTTTCACGAATCATAATATAGGATTAAGAAACACTGTTCATTACTAAAAATTAAAATATTGACGAAAACAAGATAAATAAAACTTGTCGGAGAAAGCGTAAAACTTTGAAAGAATACCCTTTTGTCTTTAGAGAATATGGATATTAGAGTACATTCAAATGGAATTTTGAAAGAATCTTTTACATATTTATTTCCATTTGAATACACTAGAATTACTATTTTCTGATATTAGAATTTTAATGAAAAAAGCTACTTCGAACATAGTAAGCTTTGTTCACAAAGATATGGGATTTTTTTTAAATGCTCTTCTTTTATGTAAGATGATATCTTTCTAAAAATAAATTAAAAAAAAAACTATATAAAAATTAAATTTCTTTTCTTAAAAGTATACAAACTATTATTTCCAAAACGGAAAGCTGTAAAAAGATCTGATATAGTTTGCTCGAGTTTATCATTCTGAGTTACCTCAGATAATTATTTATTAGGTTTTTGTATCTTTTTAAATTTACATCGAAAACTGTAACACAAAAAATAGATATTGAATCCACATTTAACAAATATTAAATTAGGCAACAACAACAACAAAAAAAAAGTATTAAATAGAATAAATGATAAAAAAATATAAAAGTTTATATGGCAATATTCTTCATGTTTCTTTATCCCTTAATGAAGGGATACAAAAACTAACCCAGCTAAGTAGCACATTTTATCAATAAAGGAAGATAAAAGGAAATGTAAAAAATTTCCCATTACAAACAAACTATTTCAAATTTAAAGAGTAGAGGTGAATGTAAACGAGCATAAAGTAAACAATGACATTTTCGCGAATCAATAATATAGTGCCGAAGAGAACTGTATTCTTTATTAAAAATTTAAATATTGACGAAAACAAGATAAATAAAACTTGTCGTGAAAGTGTAAAACTTTGAAAGAGTATCTTTTGTCTTTAGAAAATATGGATATTAGAGTACATTCAAATGGAATTCTGGAAGAGTCTTTTACATATTTATTTGCATTTGAATGCACAAGAATTACTGCTCTCGGGTATTACAATTTTAATGAAAAACGCCATTTTGAAATTGGTAAGCTTTGTTCACAAAGTTATGGGATTTTTTTTAAATGCCCTTATTTAATGTAAGACAATATTTTTTAAACATAAATTATTAAAAATAATTAGAAAAAAAAAAACAAGTTTTATAAAAGATTAAATTTTCTCTTTTAATATCGATACATCACATTATTACCATTACTGAAATTTGTTAAAAAAATTATATAGTTTGATTGAGTTATTCTGAATTTTCTCAGATAGTTCTTTATTAGGTTTTCGTATCTTTTTAAATTAACATCAAAAATTGTAGTACAAAAAAAAAAATATATATATATATACCGGGTGTTCCAAAAATAACCGGTGGATTTTAAAATTCAATAACATAAAAACGGTGACAGCTATTAAAAAAATTTTTGCAGGAGGGTTATGTATAATGCCATAAGTTTTATCTCCGTGATTTTTGATTTTAGTTCGGAAACCAAACAATAGATGGCGCTGACGGCGATTGGCGCTCAGTCGAACCGAAACTGAGCTCATTCAGCACTGATACAAAGGAAGGAGATTAAGGATATGGAGTGCGTCTCATTCGATTTGATTTCAATGAAATGCATTTTTGCCATGGATGTAACAGATTCTTCGATAGTGGAATGCAGCGTTCAGAAATGGGTATAAATTTCGCAAACAATATTTGAGTTTGCAGGATATTTTACATTTATAAAGTTTTATTTGCCCGGATAAAATTACTTTCTTATGGCATGATTTAAAGAATATTTTATGCATCGTATTTTAAAACTACACTGTTAAAAATTTGAAACCTTTGCTGCATCATCACACCTCCGCTTTTATAGAAAATGATTACTTCACTGTATTATGGAGCATTCTCATCGGTCAAAACAGAGATATTCTATAATAACATCGAGTGACGATGCAGCAAAAGTTTCAAATTTTAACAGTGTTGGTGACGATGCAGAGAGTCACATATATTTGAAAAATCAATAAAATTTAAATGGGCAGCGTTAGAAATATACCGTTTGTTGCAATATGATTGGGACAATAGTAAATTTTCAGGTATACAACTTTCGGAATCACTTAAAATTTTCAACAACAGATGGCACTGCAGGCAATTTGAAAGCTATAATAGAAAACGCAATCTGTGAATTTGCCATTCTGTAAACCCTCTGTCCCTGCCCGCGAAGAAACTCGCAAGCTAAAGCTATTCACTGTAAAAAAAATTTGACCCATTTGCTGCAGCGTCATTCACTCCGCCGCTTTTATAGAAAATGGCTACTTTATTGCGTTATGGAGCATTATCATTGGTCATAAATAAACATATTCTATAAAAGCTGTGGAGTGACGCTGCATCAAATGGGTCAATTTTTTATAGTGTTCTTTTGGAGAGGCATTTTTGTAATAACTCTGTCGCATTTTGACATTTTAATTTTAATTTTTTTTTTGCACTGCATAAGTAAGGTCCCTCTCAAGATCACTCCTTGATTACATTTTCGATTTTGGTTGCAGATTTTTTTTATAAAGTTAATTTCAATTAAAAATCGGTTTTGGAAGTAAAAGTAACTTTATTCCTGCTGTTTCAAAAATGACGGTATATTTGAAAAATCAATAATACACCGTTTGTTGTAATGTGCTTGGGACAATAGTAAATTTTTAGACAGACAAACTTACGAAATTACTTACAATTTTCAACATCAGATGGCGCTGCAGTCTGAAAAATCTAAAGAACGATATTTTCCACGTATCCACCATGCGCAGCAATAATATGGCGTAGTCTCTGAACGAAATTACCAGTAACGTTTATAAACGTTTCAGGAGGGATGGCTTCACATACAGAAGAGATGTACTGCTTCAGTTGTTCGACTGTTCCTGGATTGTGGCGGTACACCTGGTCTTTCACGTGTCCCCACAGATAGTAGTCACAGGGGTTCATGTCTGGCGATAAGGGAGGCCAATCCACGCCGCTCCCTGTATGTGTAAGATAGCCCAAAGCAATCACACGATCATCGAAATGTTCATTCAGGAAATTAAAGACCTCGGCTGTGCGATGTGGCCGGGCACCATCTTGCATAAACCACGAGTTCTTCGCAATGTCGTCTAAGGCATTTTGTACCGCCACAAATTCTCGAAGAATGTCCAGATAGCGTGGTGCAGTAATCGTTTCGGATCTGAAAAATGGACCAATGAGCCCCTTGGAAGAAATGGCGGCCCAAACCAACACATTTGGAGGATGTAGGGATGATGGGACTGCAACATGGGGGTTTTCAGTTCCCCATATGCGCCAGTTCTGTTTATTTACGAAACCGCCTAGGTAAAAATAAGCTTCGTAACTAAACCAAATGCTGTCCACTTGGATATCGCCGACATCAATCCTTTGCACCATATCATTAGCAAATGTTACTCGTGCATCAATAGAAGAAGCGCTGAGGGGTTTCCGAGTTTGAATTTTGTATGGATAGAGGTGTAAACTCTGGCGCATGAGACGGTACGTGGACGTTGGCTTTATTTGGACCGCAGCTGCAACACGGCGAATGGAAACCTGAGGCCGCTGTTCGATCACCTTCTGCACAAGCTGAGCATTACTCTCTGTTGTTGTCGTACGCGGTCGCCCTACATTTCCAGCACGTTCATCCTTCACGTCTCCAGTCCGTTGAAATTTTTCAAACAAATTCTTTATTGTATCGCTTTTCGGTCCTTTGATTACATTAAACTTCCGTTGAAAACTTCGTCTTGTAGCAGCAACACTGTGTTCTAGGCGGTGGAATTCCAACACCAAAAAAATCCTCTGTTCTAAAGAATAAACCATTTTTACCTGCAAACTTGCAGTCTGTGAACAGCATACGCTTGCAGCAGAAAGACAACTTACAGAATAGCGAACTCAGAGACTGAGTTTTCTTCAATAGCTTTCATCACACCTGCAGCGTCATCTGTTGTTGAAAATTGCCAAAATAATTGAAAATAATCAAGAAATATAATAAAGGAGAGATCTTGAGAGGGACCTCAGCTATGCAATGCAAAAAATAAAATTATTAAAAAATGTCAAAATGCGATAGAGTTATTACAAAAATGCCTCCCCATACACTGTTAAAAATCTGCCGCATTTTGTTGCAACGCACTCCCCTGCTTGTATAGAAAACAAACGGTTACTTAGCCGTGAAATTGAGCTTTCTCATTGGTTGGAATAGAGATATTATATACAAGCGGTGGAGTGCGTTGCAACAAAATGCAGCAGATTTTGACCAGTGTAGAAACACTGCAGAAACGTTGACCCATTTCAAGGCAACACTAGATACCGGGCTTGCTCATTCCTTTCATGACGTCACAAAAGGTGGCTGAATGACATCCAGCGATTGGTACAAAACGATGGGTGCGTCACTTGAGCCCTGTTTGCACCAATCGCTGGATGTCATTCAGCCACCTTTTGTGATGTCATGAAAGGAATGATCAAGCCCGGTATTTAGTGTAGCCCTGCCCATTTGCTAGAATGTCACTCCACAGCTTTTATAGAATATGTCTTTTATGACCAATGATAATGCTCCATAATACAATATTGTAACCGTTTTCTATAAAGGTGGTGGAGTGACGCTGCAGAAAATAGGTCAATTTTTTACGGTGTAAGAGCAAGATTATAGCTAAATATCTTCACCAACATTGTTAAAATTTAAAACATTTGCTGCATCGTCACTGCATTGCTATTATAGAATATCTCAATTTTGACCAATGAGGATGCTTCATAATACAGTGAAGTAATCTTTTTCTATAAAAGCGGAGGTGTGATGATGCAGCAAATGTTTCAAATTTTTAACAGTGAAGTTTTAAAATACGATGCATAAAATATTCTTTAAATCATGCCATAAGAAAGTAATTTTATCCGGGCAAATAAAACTTTATAAATGTAAAATATCCTGCAAACTCAAATACTGTTTGCGAAATTTATACCCATTTCTGAACGCTGCATTCCACTATCGAAGAATCTGTTACATCCATGGCAAAAATGCATTTCATTGAAATCAAATCGAATGAGACGCACTCCATATCCTTAATCTCCTTCCTTTGTATCAATGCTGAGTGAGCTCAGTTTCGGCTTCGACTGAGCGCCAATTGCCGTCAGCGCCATCTATTGTTTGGTTTCCGAACTAAAATCAAAAATCACGGAGATAAAACTTATGGCATTACACATAACCCTCCTGCAAAAATTTTTTTTATAGCTGTCACCGTTTTTATGTTATTGAATTTTAAAATCTACCGGTTATTTTTGGAACACCCGGTATATATTAAATCCAACCTAACAAATACTAAAATAGCTATCATAAAAGAAAAAAAAAATAAATGTTATATGGAATAAACGATAACAAAATTTGTAAAAGTATATCTTGTAATATTCTTTATGTTTCTTTAAAACTACAATAAAATAATACTGAAACTACACCAGCTAAGCAGTACATTTTATCAATAATGGGTGATCAAATAGAGAATGTGAAAATTTTCACGTTAGAAACAACCTATTTCAAATTTAAACAGTAGAAAATAATATAAATGAGCATAAAGTAAACACATACATTTTCGCGAATCAATAACATAGGACCGGAGAATACTGTGTTCATTACTAAAAATTAAAATATTGACTAAAACAAGATAAATAAAACTTGTCGGGGAAGCATGAAACTTTGAAAGAGGATCCTTTTGTTTTAAGAAAATATGGATATTATAACACATTCAAATGGGATTTTGAAAGAATCTTTTACGTATTTATTTGCATTTGAATGCACGGGAACCACTACTCTCGGATATTAAAATTTTAATGAAAAAACTCTACATCGAATTCGGTAAGCTTTGTCTTCAAAGTTATGAAATTTCTTTTAAGATGTAAAAGGATATTTTTCTATAGATCATTTATATATATATATATATATATATGGAAATAAATTTCTTGTTTTAATATGGATACATACCTCATTTCCATAATTGAAAAGATGTATTGATAGTCTGTTAAAAAAGTATTAACCACCGGTTAAATACAATATAACTATCGGATGACGATCACTACACTATACAAGTTACATTTGTACATTGATGTTGTCAAACTTGTATCTGCTCATGACGCACATTTACACTTATTCTCATTAAAGCCATAATCATTGAAAATATGAAAATAGCTCATATTTTATCGTTTTTGTTTTTAGTGTTTTTAACGGCCCTGCCCGTATGGCCCGTTCAATTTTTTAAACTAAATTTTGAACTAAATTTTTTGAATTTCGAATTCAAAAATTTAATACCAAAAATCGGGAAAATATGGCACTGTACAACGAAAATATCGTTCTCTGCAAGTACTCTAAAATAAGAAAATGCCAAGTTAAGCATTTTTTATATCAGAACAAAATATTTTCAAAATATTCACCGTTTGAAACTTCTGTATAAAACTTTTATAGCTTCCCTAATAAACAAACCGTTTACCGCATAATTCTATCAATCTTTGTTTTTCAGAAATTTAAATTTGAAATCACACTCTGATTTGCTGGACACCCTGTATATACGTGAAAAAATTTGTAAAGATGTGTATCCTATAGAATAAATAATGTCTGAAGAGGATAAACTAAGAACGGTACAGTAAAACTTAATAACACGGAATTGCTACGGTTCCAAAATTTCTTGTGGCAACAATTCTCGTGGGATCTAAACAAAATAAAACAAAACACAACAAATGGAATTAAGCACTGAATGCAACATTTTCTTAAATCTTCTTGAAGTTAGAATGCGGAAACATAACGGTCCCCTGACAGCAGATTAAGAACCACTGATGTAGAGGTTTACTGCATGAAAAATTTATTTATATATTTCTTTTACACAAATATTTCATTAAATAATAATAAAAAAAATTTTGTTGTTGTTGTTGTTGATTTCGGTTCATTGTTTTCACGTTAAATGTTCAATCCTTGCATGAAGCTATGCAATCTTCATAAATCTTAACTTTATTTTCATGTATAAAAAACACCTTGTCATATGAGTTAATTTTGAGGATTTCATCTTTAATTCGCTCTTCAAAATATTAAATTATATTTATTCTAGCATTTGTGACCAATAATGACCGGACACTTTCAATTTTAGACATTTTGTCGAAAAATTAGAATGCTTGCCGTATTGTTCTGGAACTTCAGCGTTATAAAGATTATGTTTGCAAATTGACTTTATATTGTGTATTGACATGTATTATATTTTGACATGTATTATCATATTGACCTCATATTTATCAACGTTCATTTCATAAGGAGGACAATTAAGTCGCAAAAAAATTAAAGAACAATAATAATATTTTGGATTAGCCTGTCTATTAAAACGAACGAAATGATTTATTGCAGCGGAATATAAATATGCAGATACTGTTGATCATGCCCATTTATTTTTGTAAGAATAACACGTATATTAATGGCGATATAGTAATTTATTTGAAAAGTTAAAAAAATTCTTGCATGTTTTTAAATTACATCAAGCAGGGTTTTCAAACAAATTTAATGCCAATTTAAGAAAAATTGGAAAATATCATAGAAATAGAAACAGAATAATGCAATTAAAATACAAAATTATTACATATTTTATGAAATATGAGTTTTTGTATGAAATGTTCTTACCTGCACATGTGAGAACGATAGCAACAATCATTTTACATAATTTAATAGTCAACTCTGTAGAGCACCTTATAAAAAAATCCAATCATATATCGTGAACATTCAGAAAGATATTATCGATAAATTTACTTGTTCGTTAATAGCTCTCTAAAAGCAGCTGAATGATAAAGAATATTACACAAACTGTCAATTTCATTTTTTTTATGCTTCAGTTTTTCTTGTTAATTAACAGAATATATTATCTATATAATATATTTGCTATCGCCAACCATGAATGAGGCTTGTGTTATCCCTAGTGAATATTATCTATATCTAAAAAATCAACTAACTGTAATTGTTCTTTATTTGTTCCACTATTTATCATGCAATGGATATTTGAATTGATGATGCCTTGCGAGTAGCTTGGCAAAACGTTTATTTCTTTACAGTATAAAAATGTCACCGTTACATTTAAGACACAGCAATGTTGCCGCAATCTCTAGAAAAGGCGTAAACGTAATTTAAAAGATTTGAAATCCATTTAAAAACCGAAACATTTTCAGACGAATATTTTCAGCCTCATCAGTAAATAACTATATATTATGTGGCTTTGCTTCTTCGAGAATTGCCCGGGAGAGATTATACTTCATGAGTTGTACGGAAGATAAGATAATTTGAAAAGGAATTTAAAAGTTAAGCAAAAACAGGTTTGCATGCATTACGTAATAACTCCTTGCGAATTCCGTGAATGTATTATCACAATACACTATTACAAACATGGTTTTCGCTGGCTTATGGTCAGCATTAGCAATTTGGCAAATAAGAAATTAAAACCAGTAGCCAAATGAAAATTATTTTATCAACAAATAGTAGAACCTCCATAAGTTGACCACCCAAGGGACTATAACTAAGTGATCAACGTACAGGTGGTCAACTTAGGGAATTTTTAGAAAATACTTAGTACAATATCAACAAAAATTTAGTAAACTTTTCTAATATCTTTAAGGAAAAATTTAGAAATAAAATTAGCACTTACTCATTTTTATTGTGATTAAAGATTCAGCACAATTTTACAGTTTGTGAAAGAATAATTCAATTTTTGTTTGAATCCTCTTTTTGTTCATTAAGTAACTACAAAAAGCACATTCACAATTTACAAGTCCGTTAAGCATGCTTGGGCATTTTTCTACAGCGAAATGTTTAAGTTGCTCCATCATGCGCTTTACATCCTTTTCCTTCAGAGGTGGGTATTTTTCAGTTTCCTCATCACTTGGATCATCATCTTCTTCGCCATCCATTTTTTGTACCGTAGTTTCAGAGAGTATCTCATTGAAAAATTGCTTCTGGGTCTGGTTCAGCAGATGTTGCTAACTCATCATCCATAGTAACATTATTTTCAAAATCAACTCCATCAAAAACTGATAAGGGAGATTGAGGAAGCTCATCCTCTTGCACAGATGTTGTAGCTGTAACAAATCCAGCTTTCTGAAAACAGTCCTTAATCGTAGTTTGCATCACTTTATTCCAAGCAGAATTAATCCAATGAATGGCATTCAAAACATTTACTGACGCAGCTGTTGACGAGGCCAATGCAGAAGGACTACAGGCTTGAGCTTTCATAATCACCCATTCCAGAAGTTGAGCTCTGTAGTGCACTTTGAAGACTGAATAATGCCTTGATCTAAAGGTTGTGTTTTCGAAGTTATGTTTGGGGGCAAAAATTTTAGTTTCACATTTCTGAGATTATTCACTTACTGGTGGCAGCGGCAGTTGTCCACGAAAAGCAGAATAGACCGCTCCTTTTTCCTCATTTTAGCGTCAATTCCTCTAATCCATTCTTCGAACAAAGCACTGTTCATCCAAGCAGATCTATTCGTTCTCCAAGAAACAGGAAGGTCTTCCGGTTTTATATTTTTAACGTGGTTTAGCGTATTTGCCGATCACCATAGGCTTCAATTTCCCCCCATTCATGCTATCACATAGAAGAACAGTAAAACGCTATTTTGAAAGTTTTTCTCTTTTGCAAGTATCACCCTTCGTTACTAAACTTCTATCAGGCATTGCTTTAAAGAAGAGACCGCACTCATCAGCATTAAAGATGTCCACATCCTTAAAACATTTCGCAAACTCTGGATTTTTTTCAATAAACTTCTCCACCACTTCAGCTGAAACATCATTCGATTCCCCACATAAAAATTTTTGCGAAATCTCGTGTCGTAATTTGAATTTTTCAAGCCAACCTACTGATGCTTGGAAGTCTTCGATTTGAAATTCTTTTGCAAATTTTTTTGATACCTGGAGCATAGTTCCTGATATTCTTGCGTTGATTGATCTCATCTCTTTAAACCTACGAAACGTGGCTTCGTTCACATATCGAGGCATGTTTTTTCTGCGTTTCTTTCGAGTTCACCGTTTTCGGAAGAATATCTTTCTAGATATTCTGCATTGTGTTTCAAAATGTTATGTATAGCCGAGCTTGCTCACACCAAATTTTTCCGCTGTTGTTCTTTGGCTGCTGCTTTCCAGAAAATTAAATAGGTCCACTTTCTCCTTTAATTTAAGTTCGCTTAGAGCTTTTCTTTGCACCATTTTTAGTGAAAATTCGCAGATAAACGTCCAGTCCCGTTACAACGCGATATGCAGAAAAAAGAACGGAATGTATTTCACATGTGTATTTCGGCAATCTCTTCATTTCTCAACCAGACGGCCGGCTCCAGAGATCACGCGACCTACTATATAATTGATAATAAAAAAATTTCTTGTTCTTTTAGTTTATGTAATGTAAAACTAGAACGAAGTAGTAGACTACATTATTTCTTGATCGTCCAAAAGTGGAAGAAAATAAAATATTATTTCAATGTTAAAAAAAAAGAATTGCTAAAATATTAATTGTTATCATCTTATATTATTAATATTAATCTGTATTAATTGTTATAAAATATTAATCATGAGTTGTAACAAAGCATCTTAATATGCTCATCTGTAACTATGTACATAGTGTATATAATGTATATTTCGATTTAATAATAATGTACAAAAAGTTCTCATGAGCATGATTATTTACAAATGGTGAACACAAAACTTCATACAATATGTGAAATTATTTATAGAATCGTGACTTCTTCGAACATGCTTTTCCACTATTTTAGTCGTGACTTCTTCAAACATGCTCTCCAAGGGCATACCAAGAGAAAACTGCGCCCAGGGCAAAGTTTTAATTTGTGTTTCAGTTCACAAATTTTTTCTTGTGAAAGGCCAAAAATGACGTTGGTGGTATAAATTTGGCGCCTCCTAAATTTTCGCGCCCAGGGCAACTGCCCCCTTCGCCCCCCGTTTCGCACGGCGCTGATGCTCTCCCACTATTTTTTATAAATTGTGATAGAACGTGGGAGAAAAAATGGAGGAAAAAGCAAATTCAGGAAAACATCAGTGGTAAAGTTACAGAGAGTAGAACCTATTACAAAGTGGTCAGCATACAACTTATGGAGGTGATCAACATGCATTGAAAATGCATTGCAATCAATCAAACTAATAAATTTCGGTCAATTTAGAGAGGTGGTCAACATAAAGAGGTGGTCAAGTTTGGAGGTTTTACTGTAGATTCAATGTGAAACTCCGGAAAAAGAAAAAATTGAAAACTCCTTACTTTATCCTTTTTTTTTATCCAAGGTACTTAAAAATGCACATAATTTTTTGTTATTCCTTAGAAAATAAAAATTCCATTATACGCTACAGAAACTATTAAAAATAAATGCATTCTAAATGTCTTTTAAAAGTATAAAAATTTCAAACTTTCTTTTACCGATTAATCGCTATGAAATTTCGCCTTTAACACAGAGAAATAATTAATGTTTGCGCATTGATATTTTGCATACAGCTAATAAACAGTAATAGTGAATGGTAAATTCAACGCCGCATTTTAGGAAAACTTTTCTCGATTTGGCGATTAATACGAATTTGATGAAAATAATTGAAAATGAAAAGTGACATCAATCGTACAAACGAAGATAAGAATTTTAATTATAATCATACGCAAAAAACCAACGAGAAATTGAGCACTCTCAGTTTGACGAGTCTGGTTGTTCACTTATTTGCCAAATGAAGCATTTTGTAGTGATTTGGTGTGATGGCGAGCGGCAGCAAGAACACTGATTATAAACTATATGTTTATTAGAAGCTTTTGTAAGAGAATTTTTTCAGGAATTATTTCTTTTACAATATATAGTTTTACTATATATCATTTATATCCAATAAATAAATGATAATGGATGAAAACGCCTGCAATTCCAATTATAAATCCATTCTGATAATAGATGAAAACCCCTGTTTCTGTTGAAATTTTGAAGGCTTTTCCAGATTCTTTTTTGATTGTGAGTTATTCAAGCATCTACAATAAAGTCCAGTTCTTAAAGAAAGTGATTATTATTATCTTATCTGATAACTGAAATTAGCTTTCGGTTGACAGTGATTCTACACTGTCGAACAATTGGAAATCTTGTTAAGATGTGGCAATCCATAGGCTGCGGGGAAGAGTAACAAAACTCGAGGACCATTACACAAATGTCCAAACAGACATGAAAACTATGCAAAATGTCAGAAAAATGTTTGAAGAAACTTAAAAAAGTACAGTTTCTGAATATATCTATCATTTTTAACTCTTTCCAACAAAATTAAAAAGTGCTTATGATTTCGATTTGTCTGCCCGTCTGTCGTCTGTTGTTTGTCTGCCTGTCCTTGCTCTAATTCTCATACATATTGTCGGATCCCCCCGAAATTTTTGGAAATTATTGAGGATTACCCTAGCATGAAAACTATAGCAAATTTAGTTTCTAGCATGGTTAGTATATTTACAGGGACAGTCAAAAGTTTTCCGTTATATTATGGCCTATGGCAAATAAATTCGTTTCAAATGAATTTTAAAGTTGTTACGCCCTGTCAATCAAAAAAAAATTTATTTGAGTTTACGTAATGCACAAAATATATATTATGTGAAACATGTGGTGAAAAGAATAGTTATTAATCATTTACAGGGTCACAAAAAATAATTCTATTACATAATTGTATAAGTGGAATTGTTTGCGACATATTTTTATTACATTAAACTATTTCATGTTTAATATACGTCGCTGAGTTAATATAAGCTATTTCAAGCATAATACAATGTGCATAGCATTTACAGTCACTCCCAAAGTATTTCAAATAGTGTATGCTACCCAATGTATTGTATATTATCGATGATGGCTGTTGGATGGATGGAATGCATCTTTGATTATGATATGCACTTTTAAGTTCTACTAAATTTATGCATATTATATGATATGTATAAATGCTATAGCTCATATACAGGGCTACACGTTATACAAAATATTTCATAAAGGATACTGAATATAAGCGTAAATATACGAGTACTTAAGGTAGTTTTGAATAGTGCATAATTGCATTTAGTTTTTTTAAGAAATGCTTCTAATATAAAGATAAAATGGTATACAGGAAGAATTGGATGCATGATCGCCTATGGATGATAACTTCTGAAATGCGTTTCAGTATTTGTAACAGTATTTTAATTTGAATTAAATTTTAGCCAAATACTGGCGTGTAATAAAGATATTACGTAAGTTACAGGGCTGAACAAAAGTATTCTAGCTTGTTTCTATCTATTAGTCTGAACTGCTGAAAGCGAAATTTCAACCTGTTAGGTGTTTTCTTGCTAAACTAAATTTCCCTATTGTATAGTATATATTTCAATCGCAGATCAAATACAGGGCTAGTCAAAAGTGTTGGAATACATATTTGGCTATAGACAGTAACACCTTATTTTCCTATATAACGAAGTTTTGTTAAAGTTTTCAGTAAGTGTTGAAAAGTGTTTCACAATCCATGATTAAAGCATGATTTTTCCTACTTGTTTTAATTTCGAAACAGGTCTTATACTTTTTTTAAAAACCTCGTACTTAAATAAGTTAACTTTTTCTTACAAACTGAAAAATAAATGTACAAAATTTTGAATAAAATGTTTCGAAATTTAAATATATTTTCATATAGCATTTTATTATATTAGTTGTAATATTGGCACAAATTTATATAATTTTAAATAAAGAGGCATTTATTGTGTTATAAAAAACAATTCTGAAAATTTATCGTAAAATATGTTATTTTTTTTACATTGACAAATGATAATATTTTTCTGGCGTTACGTATAAAAATATTAATTCAATTTATTCGAATAAATCTAGTAATTGCATTCATTGGCTTTGCTCCAGTTTCTCTAAATATAATTCCCATTCTTCTATCTTTTCATAGATTTCACTGGAAACTTGTGTTTATCTTATAGCTGACGGCGGTAGTATTTGTGATGTTTTTCGAGTAGAGAAAACATTTATTCATTGCATACTATTCATTAAACACTATTGTTTAAATGCAAATCTATTGTTTTACCGTCTTTTTCGTTCATTTGATAATGCTGCGAAAATATATTTTGCAGTATTTATTTATCTGCTTTATTAAAATTGAATATAATTAAAAGGTTTATGTGTAAAATATTTGTAAGGTATGAAAAATAATGACATCAGAGTTTTTTAAAAGGAAAAATTTATACGCGTTGTTAGAGTACAACTTATTAAAAGTATTTTAGAAATTGTGCCTATCTTGAAAAATGCATCGAGATTATAATGCGAAAACTTCTCCATCTGTAACGTTCATATCTTAAATGTGAAGGCCATAATGTAATTGAATTGTATGAGAGTTCTAAATAAGTATAATTGAGGGGGGAAATGTTAACATCTCCTATTAACTCTGAAACTATTTAGAATCGAAAAGATAGTTACTGGTATTTAACAACTGGTAATATAGCCCACTCTTAAATAGTATGTATAAAATTTGCTTAGCGTGCCATCTACAAAATCAAAACTAAACCAAACTTTTTTTTTTTTTTTTTTTTTTTTTTTTTTTTTTTTTTTAATAGCAACACAGAATTTGGCAATATATTTAGAAATTTCGGTTCAAATTATACAGACAACCGGAAGTTCAAGCCATTTTTATGATAATGTTTCCAATTACTACACTGTTAAAAATTTCTGCAAAAACACAGAAAAAAGCGAAACTTTTTGTAAATTTACACTTGTTTTCGGTTAAATGCATTCGATCGAGTACCTCGGTTATTATTCTACATGCATTACTCTCACTCGGTTATTACTCTTACCTTATGTCTGATTTCCTGCATGGATTTCCTTGTCTTTATTTAAAATGATGGAAAATATTTAATAATTTCTGCTTAAAGCATGAGTTTTCTTACTTCATCTAATTTCAAAAGGGATCTAACATTAAAAAAAAACTCGATTAAAATAAAATAACTTTTTTTTTTTACAAATATTTAGAAATAAATGCTAAAAATTTTGAATAAAATGTTACGAAAATTAAATATATTATCATATAGTTTTTTGTAATATTTACACAAATTTATGTAATTTTAAATAACGAAGCAGTTATTGTTTCATATGAAACAATTCTGAAAATTCCTCTTAAAATATCCCGAGCTTTTTTATATGTACACATGATAATATTTTTCTGGTGTTACGTATTAAAATATTAATTCAATTTATTCGAATAAATCTAGTAATTGGATTCATCTGATAAGAAATGGCTTTGCTCCAATTTCTTTAAATATAATTCTCATTCTTCTATCTTTTCATAGATTCCACTGGAAACTTCTGTTTATCTTTATAGCTCATGGCGTTAGTATTTGTAATGTTTTTGGAGTAGAGAAAACATTTATTCATTGCATACTATTCATTAAACACTATTGTTTAAATGCAAATCTATTGATTTACCGCCTTTTTCGTTTATTTAATAATACTGAGAAAGTTTATTTGCAGTATTTATTTATCTGTGTTTTAAAAATGGGATATAATAAAAAGGTTTTCATAGAAAATAATTGTAAGGTATGAAAAGTAATGAAACCAGTGTTTTTGAAGAACAAAACTGTATACGTGTTGTTAGAGTATAACTTATTAAAAGTATTTTAAAAATTATGCCCATTTTGAAAAATGTATCGATATTATACACCGAAAACATCAGTAGAGTTGATATCTTAAATGTGATGGTCATAATGTGTTTAGAACTGTATGAGAGTTCTAAATAAGCACTGTTGAAGGGGAAAAAATGTAAACATCTCCTATTAACTTTGAAACTATTTACAATCGAAAAAATATTTACTGGTATTTAACAACTGGAAATAAAGTCTACTTTTAAATGGTGTGTATGAAATTTGCTTAACGAGCCATCTACAAAATCAAAACTAAACCAAACTTTTTTTTTTAACAGCAACATACAATTTGGCAATATATTTTTAAAATTTTGGTTAAAATTAAACAGAAAAACGAAATTTTAAGCCATTTTTATGATACTTTTTGGAATTACTACACT
The DNA here is from genome assembly GCA_964019185.1 of Maratus speculifer. NCBI lineage: Eukaryota > Metazoa > Arthropoda > Arachnida > Araneae > Salticidae > Maratus > Maratus speculifer. The sequence continues at coordinate 118,240,743 of OZ025295.1, read as the reverse complement.
GTGGAAAATTTTTGTTAAAAGACAGAAAAAAATTTCGAAATTTGCCGACTAATTCTCTGTTAAATGCATTCGATTGAGTTTCTCGGTCATCATTCTACATGCATTTCTCTTATCTTATGACTGATTCCCTTCATGGATTTCCTTGTCTTTATTTAAAGGTGTTGGAAAATGTTTAATAATCTCTTTTTAAAGCATGAGTTTTCTTACTTCATCTAATTTCAGAAAAGATCTTACATTTAAAAAAGAACTTGTATTTAAATAAAATAACATTTTATTACAGATATTTATAAATAAATGTAACAAATGTATGTTAAAATGTAATAAATGTTACGAAAATTAAATATGTTATCATATAGTATTTTGTTATTTTAGTTGAAATATTAGCACAAATTTATGTATTTTTAAATAACGAGGAATTTATTGTTTCATGTAAAATAATTCTGAAAATTCCTCTTAAAATATCTCGTGCTCTTCTGTATGTCCACATGATAGTATTTTTAAGGCGTTTACGTATAAAAATATTAATTCGATTTATTGGAATAAATTTAGTATTTGCATTCATTGGCTTTGCTCCAATTTCTCTAAATATAATTCCCATTCTTCTATCTTTTCATAGATTTCATAGGAAACTTGTGTTTATCTTGTAGCTCACGGCGGTAGTATTTGTGATGTTTTTCGAGAAGAGAAAACATTTATTCATTGCATACTATTCATTAAACGCCATTGTTTAAATGCAAATCTATTGTTTTACCGCCGTTTTCGTTTATTTAATAATGCTGCGAAAGTTATTTTGCAGTATTTATTTATCTGCGTTATAAAAATGGGATATAATCAAAAGGTTTTTATGGAAAATTATTGTAAGTTATGAAAAGGAATGAAAGCAGTGTTTTTTAAGAGCAAAGTTGCGTACTAGTATATATAGTAAATAGAGTACTAGTATATAATCCCCGACAAAAAAACCGGAATGTTTATCTGCGTTTAATTTACATAAAACTTCATACAAATGAAGCTTTTATTATTAAAGAGTTTGTGTTGTAGAAAAGTACGTTTTAAAAAAATCACAAATATGTTCTACAAATACAAATGATGAGGATAATTTTTTTAATCATTCTTCAATTTATGAAATAGTTCAAGAAAAAGATTAGCTTAGGTCAACTTTAAATCTGATTGCATTGTATACAGATTTTATATTTCTTAAAAACTGTAATTAAAATGTAAGTAATATATGACATCATGTACTATATATACTAATTATATCAATGTAGTTAAAATTTTGATTTTTAACGTAATAGCACTGGAATATAGCATTGGCGTGAAAATGAAATTGTAGTTTAATAAAAGAATGTGAAAAAATAATCCCCAGTCATATAAATGCACTCTCATAATTAAATTATATCTGAAAAAGAAAAAAAACACTTTTTTATTTATAATGCAAATAAAATTTTCAAAAATTAATCGGATAAATGTTAAGCTCTTAAAAATTAATAAAACTAAATTTAAATAATAATACTCATTTTATTTATATCGAACAAATTCTAAAGTTATATAAGAGAAGTTTTAAAGATAGATATTGAATAATGTTATTACATCTTGTAATTTTCTTAAGTTTTTTATTTATATCAATTACTAATAGATGGCTCCAAAACAGTTTTAATTTGTTTTATATCTTGTTACCTGTTGTTTATAATAGCTTGTTATCCATTATTTTTAGTTTAGAATTTGAAACATGATAATTGGATAGTTTTTGAATATTTGGAGAAAAGAAGAAGAATAGATATGATACAATGCAGATTATATACATATTTCCATATGTTGAACAGTTTTTATACTAATGACATTGGATACTTATGCCTGAGATGACAGCCATAAGTATCTTTTCGTGAAGAGGTGTGAAACCCGGAGTCTTCAAATTAGTGTGTTGCATAAATCGATGAATGTACATGTGAAAGTACTTTAAGAATTGTGCATTTTTCTGAAGAATGTATCGATACTTTAAAGCGAAATTTTGTCCGTCTTTAAAGTTGACTTGCTAAATATGATGTCCATAAAGTGTTTACAAATGCATGAGAGTTTTAGTAGTACAGTCGTCGAAAAAGAGGTAAACTACTAAACTACTAACCGTGCAACAAGTACTTTAAGAATTGTGCCATTTTTGAAGAATGTATCGATACTTTAAAGCGAAATTTTGTCCGTCTTTAAAGTTGACATGCTAAATATGATGTCCATAAAGTGTTTACAAATGTATGAGAGTTCTAGTAGTACAGTCGTCGAAAAAGAAGTAAACTACTAACCGTGCAACGAATTAGAACAGAAACATTTACTCGTATTAAGCGGACACTGTATCTTTGAAACCAACTCTTTAATTTCGAATAATGCTGTAATATATGTCGCGCTAAAATACTTAGAACTAAAAACTAAATAAAATAAAAAAAAATCTTGTAGAACAGCCTATTTTAATAAAATTTAATTTATTTTAAATTATTTTTTTAATTCTTACTACTTCTTTAAATATGAATATTTTTGCTTCATTTTTTTTTTTTACATTTTCATTACAATATCTATATTAATAAAAGAACAAAACGCTCTGTCTGTGTGTGTGTGTGTGTGTGTGCGATGGCTAGCAAAATCTACAGCATGTACAAGGCTCAAAAATTTTTTGAGAGTAGCCCCAAATCTCTCCTGATGCACCTGAGTTTCAGAATTTCGAAATTCTATTTATTAACTGAGTAATTAATTAGATTCCAAAGATCACTCTCATAAAAAATCGCCTTTTTTCTTCTTTTTTTAACCTTCATTTAGTTATGGTTGGTTGGTTGCATAAAATTTTCGCAGAAATAATTAAAAAAGCTGAAATAGACCTTTAAAATTCATAGACTTGCAAACTGTCATTTTAAATGATGATTTTTTATCACAGCGGTTGTAAACCATGGAGGAAAAAGATAGGTGGTGGTGAAGTAAACCGAAAAAAGGGTTGCAATATTAAACCATTTATCGCTCAAATTTTAATGTCCCAAACAAAAGCATGTGGAAGGGATTTTGTATTACTAAGACGAATTGAAAGAAATGATTTACAGCTGAAGCATATTTTACGTAGAAATAGTAATTTTTTAAAATGGTTTTTTCTATTATATTATTTATTTTTAAAAACAATGTTTGCTTTTAAAATAATTGAAATTGATAAATTCGAAATAATTAAATGTCAAAATAAAATGAAATAAAATATTGAAAACATTTGATTTGACGTATAACTAAAAGTTTTCTTTTTTTCTTGTCTTTTTAATATTTTATAACGTAGATGAGAAATGTTTATGATTTAACAATATATTAATAATTCTATATCAATCTATAAAATATATTTATGAAAACATTCTTTTAAAATCATGCGTGAAAACTTAAATAACAAATATTAGTCTAAAATCTAGATTTCAGAGTGCAGACGATTTTAAGACATTAACGAAAGAATGTTAACTTTTCAAGCAAAATCTTAAATGATGCTTCTATATTGATATTTCAAAGTCATATGATAAAAATAATCACATAATTCTTGCCTATGATTGATATATTTGTATCTTTTATGCATTCCGATCGTGTATTACAGTCAATAATGGCACAAAACTTTATTTTTTAAACGAAATTTTAGTCATCTATTCAATAACAGTTTAAAAGGTAAAAAACAAAGAAATACGGGTTTAAACCAGTTTGAATTGATCGGCGTGTCAAAGCACATCGTTTTGTTGGTGCTTATTTGGACTTAATGTAGCGGATTTTAGGGTTATATTTTTGGCGTCAGCCCAAGACATTATACTTCCATTCATTTTCTTTTTACTGTGTGGTTGTACGCAAATCTCTGGCATTTCGAACATTAAAATGTATGAGTCATTAGCTGTGTTGCTGTAAAAAAAAATCACACAACACTTTTCTAGGAATTTTTTTTTAATCATTGATAAAATTTAAATGTATTCTATTCAATTTAAAATTAAATTATGGCTTTAATTTGGTTTAAAAAAATAAAACATAGCTGTTTGGCGTACAATTGTTCGAATCCGCAAACGATTCATACACTATAGTAAATTATCAAATAGTAAAGTAAATTATTTATCAGAAATAGCCATAAAAAGAATAGTAGCAAAATTGATTATAAACTTAATGTTTAGACTAATTAACACATAACCCGATCCCAACCAGAAAAAAACAGACCACACTCCGATCCGTGATAGACAAAATTTCCGTGAGTATAAACCCGACCCGAACCTAAAAATTCTGCTTGAAAAAAAAACTATGGCTTTGATAACTGACCCGAACCAAATCTCAATCCCATAAAAATGTTCAAATGAAGCATAACCCGATCCAAATAAGGAAAAATAATTTTAGTGGGTATGAAACCTGACCCGAACTTAAATATTGTCTTAAAAAAACTCGAAATGTGACCCGAACAAAATCTGAAACCGATAAAAATATTCCAGAGAACTATAACCCGATCCCAGCAAGACAAAATACTTTCCGTGGTCATAAACCCGACTCAAACCTAAAAAATTCCATTTGAAAAATTCTAAAATTTGACCCAAACCACATCTAAATCCGACCAAAATATTCGAAAGAACCATAACCAGATTAGAGTAAGACTAAATAATTTCCGTGCACATGAACCCGATACCAACCTAAAACTTCCATTCGAAAAAATACCTGAAATTTGAATCGAACCATATCTGAATCTGACAAAACTATTTCAAAGAACCGCAACTGGATCCGAACAAGACAAAATATTTCCATGGACATGAACCCAATCCGAACCCGAAAAATTTCTTTGAAAAAATCGCGAAATCTGAACTGAACCAAATCTAAACTTGGCAAAAATATTCCAGTGAAGCATCTCCTTATTCGAACAAGACAGAATAATTTTCATGAACACGCAAGAAGACCCGAACCCAAAAGTACCATTTGAAAAAAAAAACCCGAAATCTGAATTGAACCAAATCTAAAACCGATAAAACTATTCCAAAGAACTATAACCCGATCCGAGCAAGACGAAATAATTTCCGTGGTCATAAACCCGACTCGAACCTAAAAAATCCGATTTGAAAAAACCTGAAATTTGACTCAAACCACATCTGAATCCGATCAAAATATTAGAAAGAATCATAACCAGACTCGAGTATGATAAAATAATTTCCGTGGACATGAACGAGATTCGAACCTAAAAATTCTATTTGAAAAAATACCTGAAATTTGAATCGAACCAAATCTGAACCTGACAAGAATATTCCAAAATACCATAACAGGATCCGAAAAAAAGAAAATTTCCATGCACATGTACCAAATCTGAACCTAAAAATTTTCATTGAAAAAATTTCGAAATCTGAAATGAACTTGATAAAAATATTCCAGAGAAGCATGTATTTATTCGTACAAGGCAGAATATTGTCCGTAAACACGCAAGAAAACCCGAATCCAAAAATTACATTTGAAGAAAAATCCGAAATCTGAATTAAACCAAGTCTGAACTTGACAAAAATATTCCAATGAAGCATGTCTTTATTCGAATTAGACAGAATAATTTCCGTGGACACGCAGGAAGACCTGAACCCAAAAATTCCATTTGAAGAAAACGCCGAAATCTGAATTGAACCAAATCTGTTCCCGGCTAAAATATTTCACAGAAACATAACTAGATCCGAGCAAGGCAAAATAATTTCCATGGACATGAATCCGACCCGAACATTTAAATCGAATTTCAAAAAATACCTGAAACCTGAATCGAACCAAATCTGAACCCTTCGAAAATATTCTAATGAATCATAACCAGATCCGAACAAGACAAAATAATTTCCATGGACATGAACTCAATAAATGGTTGGGTAACATTTGGGTTGCAATTACATTGCGGTAAGTCTTTGATTTTATTTAATTTCACGTTAGGTTACAGTTAGATCACGGTTAATTTAAAGTTAGGTTAAAGTTAAATTGCATTTATGTGATGGTTAGAATAAGAATAGGGTACAATAAAGTGACACCTAGGTTACATTTATGTTATATTTAAGTTACGATAGGGTACTGTTAAGTCGCAGTTAGATTACAGACAGATTATGGTTACGCTACAAAAGTTTACGGTTAGGAATTTGTCCACAGAGTCAACATTACGCATGCTTTGATTAAAAATATACACTTTTGTTAAATGGCTCTGAAATTATAATACTATATACCAATCTTTTATCATGGTGTATCGATTTCATTCATGATATAGTCGGATTTAAGAGTGATATAATTAGTTTGAAATTCAAAATATTTCACTTGGGATTTCTATGGGAAAAAAATAATTGGTTACGTGATTTAACAGTGATTTTTACGGGTTAATATCAACACTTTAACACGAAAATAACGCAATCGTTGGATACATGCTCCCTCCCGCGTTTCTCATTGCTCATTTGAAGTATTTTTAGAGCTTAATATTAGTTGTTGTTTTTAAAACCGATTTTTCACAAAGTAAGCTGCGACGTATTTCAGACAATGCATTTCTGCATGCTTCCAGTTAATGATAAAATCATACAAATTTCAAGTTCGTTTAATATTGCTAAAACGGACCCGGGCAACGCCGGGCGGGTCAGCTAGTACTACATAAAACTCTGCATCCATTTTTAGATGTATGAGTTTTTACATTTAATATGATTTTTTTTTCTTTTGCGTACATTAAAAATGAAGGAAATTCAACCAACGGTCGGTTTAAATATTTAAAAAAAATTATAAACTTGAATGGCAAATCCATGCACAAACGTATTAAATACCTCATGGAGAATAGGTAAAAAAATCAAACTTCTATCTAAATTAACAAAAAAGCCTGAGTATTTTTTTGAACAAGCATGTCAAGTAAACGGAAATTCAGTTTAAAGTTTTCATTCGTATGGATAAATGTGTCGGATCTATTACCCGTTTACACGTCAGATTAATATCGCAATGCAATTATATAATTTTGATTTTCCTATATTACAGCTTCAAATATTATGATTAATGCATAAAAATTTAGAAAATAATAAAAAAAATATTTCTGCAGTTTTATTGGCTGTTTTCATTTCAGTGTTCGCATTTTGGAACATGATAATTAATTGACAACCTATGGAAGTATAACAGATTATATTCCGCTATATGCTATTGTATATTGTTCTTGAGTATTTTCTCGAATTCCAAAAACATTCAGATTCTTACTGGTCAAATGTAAGTTATACAGAGAAAACGACCTAAACAAATAATATACTTAATGCAAATTAATGAATTTATATTTTCCTTATACATGGAATAAATGCTTAAACATAAATATTTTTTTTTTCAAAAGAAGAAATCAAACTTATATTTTATAGGAAGAATAAGGACATCGTTATTATGTTGGAAAATGTATGTTTTGTATTACAAATAATGCAATGTTCCCATTGCATGCATATTATTAGAGAAATTTATAATATCTCGCGATACAATAGTCGTATAGGTAAAAATGAGTTGGCAAAATATTCGCAATTAAAGAAGCTTTCAATTATATATATATATATATATATATATAATATATATATATATATACAGGGTGTCCCAAAAGGTCGTTTACAAACTTAACATGCTGGTCTGTCATATCATGATGAACAATATTAAATAGAAAACTGGGGGTCCCAAACGTTTTCCGAAGGAGATATGCGCCGTTAAAGTTTAGGGTCCAAAAATTCAAATGATTATAAAAAACAGAAAAATTGGTCGATTCGTTTGCGGTTTTCACTAAAATTATTCTTTATGTGAGTATTGTCTTGAAAATAAATTATAGAGATAAATTTCAAAAAATGACGATAGAGGGCGCTTTAGACTTTAGAGTAACGAACAATTTTTTTTTACCGTTATTTTTTGCATCTCATTAAAGATTTCGTAAGCTTAGACTTAAACTTAAATTTTGAGCTCAAAATCTGAATAGTTGGAAGCAGTTAAGTAGCACAAACTTAACTGTGTTCAGAGGGTTTTAATTTCAAATGATTATAAAAAACGGAAAAATTAGTCGATTGATTTGCGGTTTTCACTAAAACTATTCTTTATGTCGGTATTTTATTGAAAATGAATTTAAAGATAAATTTCAAAAAATGCCGATAGAGGGCGCTTTAGACTTTGGAGTAACGTACAACTATATTTTACCGTTATTTTTCGCATCTCATAATTTTGTTTAGAAACTTAGACATAAACTTAAATTTTGAGATGAAAATTTGAATCATTGGGAGTGGTTAAGTAGAGCAAACTGAACTTTGTTCAATGGGGGTGGGGAGGTTCAAATTTCAAATGATTATAAAAAACGGAAAAATTGTTCGATTCGTTTGCCGTTTTCGCTAAAACTATTCTTTATGTAAATATTTCCTTGAAAAAAAATTTTAAAGATTAATTTTTAAAAATACCGTTAGAGGGCGCCTTAAACTTTAGAGTAACCAACAACTATTTTTAACCGTTATTTTTTGTATCTAATTAAATGTTTTCAAATGCTTAGATTTAAATTTTGAGCTCAAATTCTAAATCGATGGAGGGGTTAAGAAGCGGAAACTGAACAGTGTTCAGCAGTTAAAACGTTACCCTCTCCACCCCTCGAACACATTTCAAATATCCGCACTCAATTACTCCCAACGATGCAGATTTTGAGCTCAAAATTTAAGTTTGAACTTTTACAAGCATTTAATTAGATACAAACAATAACGGTTAAAAATAGTTGTTGGTTACTCTAAAGTTTAAGGCGCCCTCTAACGGCATTTTTTTAAATTAATCTTTAAAAATTTTTTCAAGGAAATATTGACATAAAGAATAGTTTTAGCGAAAACGGCAAACGAATCGAACAATTTTTCCGTTTTTTATAATCATTTGAAATTTGAACCTCCCCACCCCCATTGAACAAAGTTCAGTTTGCTCTACTTAACCACTCCCAATGATTCAAATTTTCATCTCAAAATTTAAGTTTATGTCTAAGCTTCTAAAAAAAATTATGAGATGCGAAAAATAACGGTAAAATATAGTTGTACGTTACTCCAAAGTCTAAAGCGCCCTCTACCGGCATTTTTCGACATTTATCTTTATTATTCATTTTCAATAAAATACCGACATAAAGAATAGTTTTAGTGAAAACCGCAAATCAATCGACCAATTTTTCCGTTTTTTATAATCATTTGAATTTAAAACCCTCTGAACACAGTTAAGTTTGTGCTACTTAACTGCTTCCAACTATTCAGTTTTTGAGTTAAAAATTTAAGTTTAAGTCTAAGCTTAAGAAACCTTTAATGAGATGCAAAAAATAACAATAAAAAATAGTTGTTCGTTACTCTAAAGTCTAAAGCGCCCTCTATCGTCATTTTTTGAAATTTATCTTTATAATTTATTTTCAAGACAATACTCACATAAAGAATTATTTTAGTGAAAACCGCAAACGAATCGACCAATTTTTCTGTTTTTTATAATCATTTGAATTTTTGGACCCTAAACTTTAATCGCGCATATCTCCTTTGGAAAACGTTTGGGACCCCCAGTTTCCTATTTAATATTGTTCATCATGATATGACAGACCAGCATGTTAAGTTTGTAAACGACCTTTTGGGAAACCCTGTATATATACAGCGTGATTCTAAAATTTTTTTACAATAAAAGAGGGGTGATAGGACACATCAAGACAAACAATATTAAATAGGAGACCAAGGGTCCCAAACGTTTCCCAAAGGAGATAGCCGCCATTAAAGTTTAGGAACCAAAATTTCAAATAAACATAAAAAACGGAAAAATCGGTCGATTGATTTGCGGTTTTCACTAAAATTATTCTTTATGTCGGCATTTTCTTGAAATTAAATAATAAAGATAAATTTCAAAAAATGCCGATAGAGGGCGCTTTAAACTTTGGAGTAACGAACAACTATTTTTTGCCGGTATTTTTTGCATCTCATTAAATGTTTTCGTAAGCTTAGACTCAAACTTAAATTTTGAGCTCAAAATCTGAAAGTGGGAGTGGTTAAGTAGCACAAACTGAACTGTGTTCAGAGGGTTCAAATTTCAAATGATTATAAAAAACGGAAAATTGGTTCATTGTTTTGCGGTTTTCACTAAAACTATTCTTTATGTCGGTATTTTCTTAAAAATAAATTATAATGATAATTTTCAAAAAATGCCGATAGAGGACGCTTTAGACTTTGGAGTTATTTTTTGCATCTTATTAAATGTTTTCGTAAGCTTAGACTTAAACTTAAATTTTGAGCTCAAAATCTGAATAGTTGGGAGTGGTTAAGTAGACAAACTGAACTGTGTTCAGAGGGTTCAAATTTCAAATGATTATGAAAAACGGAAAAATTGGTCGATTCGTTTACGGTTTTTAATAAAACTACTTTTTAAATGACCACCCTTAGCAAAAAATGGCATAGGATTTTTTATGGAAACACATGGTTTTATATGGAAAATCATAAAAAAATTATGTCATTATATGTAAACATATTGTATTTATATGGTAAACATTCATCGTTCTAGGCTATTGCAGAGCAATGTCTATGGTAAAGTTATAGGATAATGATATATACCATACATTTTATGGTATCCAGAGAAATGTGTATGGTAAAGTTATAGGATAATGATATACACCATACATGATATGGCATTCCATAACCAGGTGTATGGTAAAACTATAGGGAAATGAAATTTACCATACATTCAATGGTGTTCCATAGTGTGATGTATAGTAAAATAATACATAATTGTTTGCACCTTAAATTGTATAGTATTTCAAAGCATGGTGTATGGTAAAATCTTAATGCCTTTTGAAAGTTTATAATATATTAGATTTTGTGTTACGTAAAATTACTCGGTTGTGGTCATCTCAAAGCTTTCTACCATCTTTATGTATGTCTTATGCACTTCTAAAAAATAGAATCATAACAACGCTACTGGTTAGATAGTTTAAACCAAAATGTATTTAGGAACAACTTATGTTAACTTATAACCAATCTAATGAAAATCCCTTGATCTCAAATTAATATAACATAAAATAACATATTATTTTATTCCTATATAATTCATATATATGAGTGTGTAAATGCGTTACAAATAAAAAAAATCTTGAGAAAAATAAATTATTCAATAAAAATATATAATTGACATATTTCCTATAAAATTCTAACAGCGATTAAAGCAGTCAGGGACACACATAAAAAATACTGCATTAAAAATTTATCTGGTTTTTTTTGCTTATAATGACATTTTTTTAAATCATACTTAGAAAAGGAAATATTACCGTAATTTCGGGTGTATAAGCCGCAGATCAAACAATTCTTTTTCGACCCAGAATTTTTTAAGAAACAAATATAACTAGTTAGATCGCCGTAAATATTTGTCTTCAATCACCAAATAAGATTTCTGGGTCCAAAAAGAATTGTTTGATCCGCGGCTTATACACCCGAAATTACGGTATGTGTTTTTTTTTTTTTTTTTTTTTTTTTCGTTTTCAGAATCTAGCTTTTAAGCATTGATTGTCATGGATAAGTCTTCTTGTATGCGTTTTTCTTCATGATGGGTTTTCCCAGTTTCTCACATTTAAATTGTTATAACTCAAGAACCGTTAAACATAAATGCTTCAAAGTTAGAACATGCCTTTTTTTAATTGCTTTACTTTAATTTTGATTCAGCAAATTTGAAAAAAAAAATATTTATTTTTGAAAGTATTATTTTTTTCAAACTTTTACTTTAAATAAATTTTTTATTAATATTTTTAAAAAGGCTGAATCAAAATTAAAATGTAGGTGTTTCTGTTTATTTAATTGCTAAAAAACTAAAATTCTACAATTATTACATTGAGTTACAATAATTTTAGGTAGCTTTCATTACAAAAAGTAAAAAGCTACCTATTGCAGCCGTCCGGAGGAAAGCACTTCCGGAAAATTTTGGTATATTTTCACCGATCATGACCCCCAGACCCCAAAACCACCCTCCGTTCAAATGTTGACATATATATATATATATATATATATATATATAGTACATACAAACGTCTCGACCGAGTTCGTTGGCCAGCATCATCCGCCATTTTAAATTTTTAAAAAAAATTTAAAATTTAAAATTTAATGCGAAAAAACTAAAAATTGAAAAATATTTTTCTTTTACGTGTTAGAACTTAAAACAACGATTCTAGAACACTTTTTATTTTGTCTATATCTTAAAAAATGACTGAGTTATAGCACTTTGAATTTTGCTTATGGTTGACATTTTGAAACGGTCTGATCTGAACGATCCACAATGTTGCTTTAAAATGGCATACACTTTATGATATCGTGGAATTTGGTTACTCTCTAAATCGCTTAAAATAAAACCAGGTTGAATAAAAGATGACTAATTTCTAAAAATTCCTATTAATGTTCAGTCTTGACAAAAACTAGTTTCAATCTTATAAAATCGCTAATTTTATAAGATTATTTCCACTAATTTGAGCTTAGTATTTTTGAACAATGTAACTTACCTTAAAATAAATAAATATATATATAAGTATATGAAAGCTACCTCTTCCTCCCGGCATTGCCGGAAGGACTTTTTAATTTCCCTCCACTTTTTTTAATAAATTTTAAATTAAAAAAATATAGAGAAGTTTTATCATGTGATTTTGTTTTAAAATGGTATGTTTAATATCACAAAAAATTGCGAAATTTTAATTCAATAAAAGATTTTTTAATGTGTCCCGGACTCCCTCAAAATAAACAAATTGTCAAAAATAGCCTGTAATTATTTAAAGAATATCTTTTTGAATTTATTTTAAAAAGGACCTACAAATATTTGAATCACCAAAAGAATTTTTGAAATATCTTTTAAAAATATTAACAACAAAGTATTAATACATATATATTAATATAATATATCATAATATGCTAATTAAATATTAATAAACTTAATAGTACAAAAAAAAAAAAAAAAAAAAAAAAAAAAAAAAAAAAAAAAAAGGTTTATAATTAATTCACGTTATTTGATAATTTTAAAGTCATTTTATATGGAACAACAAGGATTTTTATTTTATTTAAAAGTTAAAAATTATTAAAAAGATTAAAAATTATTTTACGATCTATAAAAATATCAAAAAATCTACCGATATTTTTATCGACCTCAAATTATGATAATATATGAAATAATAGTGTTATTATTTTGTTCTTATGTATTTCATATATGTGAGCAGAGTCTATGCGTTATAAATAAAAAATCCTATGGGAGAAATAAAATGATTTAACAAAAATATATATTTCTTATAATATTCTAACAGCGATTGAAGAAGTTTGTAATTACAAACTTCAAAATTACAAACTTCTGTAAATACAAACACATTCTTAAAACTGCATTAAAAATGTCTTTATTTTTTTTAATGCTTATAATGATGTTTAAATCATGTTTTCTATTATAATTCGAAGAGACAATAGTCAGACAATAGTAGTATTTTTTAGTTTTGGTTTTTATATTCATTTATATTCATTTTATATGCAACAACAAAGTTTTTATTTTATTTTATTTAAACGTTAATAATTATTGAAAAGATTAAAAATCATTTTACAATGTATAAAAATATTGAATATATCTATTAATCTTTTTGGTATTAAAATTTAAAAGAAAGATTCAAAATTTCCGTAAAAATTATCTAAAAAATAGTAATATATATATATCTATTTTTTTTTAATTAAAAAAAATGCTCGTAAGTAAGGAATTAATATAATACATTAATATAATCATAAAAAATATATTATATACTAAGTTATCAAATGATTTCTTATTAAATATTATTTTTTATTAATTTTCTATTTTTTTAATTAATTTTAATAAACAGAAAATAGTTTTTCCTTTAATTAATTGGATTTTATAACTAAATAATATTTGTTAAGATATTTACTCCACTCATTAAAATAATAAATTAACTTATAAATGTGTCTATAAAACAATTTATAAAAAAACCCTTTAAAACTACCTCCTTTTGTCAACCATTAACTTAGATCGACAAATAATGATGATTTACCGAAACGCTTTATTCATATTACGTTTTATAAGCACAGCTCATCACCCCGCATGGCCGAATGGTTAGGACGCTCGTCTCCCATCCCTACCGTCCGTGGATCAAATCCCACTGCTTCCCAAGGTCGAAGTGCATTAGTAAGCTTCGTTCCCAGTATTCCTAAAAGATAGCGCCACCAAAGTTGATATCGTTATTATTTTTTAATATATAGTGCTATAAAGAATTACCATACACTTAACGTTTATATGGTTTTTCATAAGAATTACCATACACTTAACGATTATATGGTTTTCCATAGAATCACTTTTACCATAGGCAAAAATCCATATGATTGCACTAATGGTGTTTTTTTATGGTAATTCTATGCCTTTTTTTGCTAAGGGCATTTTCTTGAAAATAAATTTTAAAGATAAATTTCACAAAATGCCGATAGAGGGCGCTATAGACTTTGGAGTAGCGTACAACTATTTTTAACTGTTATTTTTTTTAATCTCATTAAATGCTTTCAAATGCATAAACTTAAATTTTAGGCTCAAATTCTGACTCGTTGGGAGTGTTTAAGTAGCGAAAAATTGAATTGTGTTCGAGGAGGGGGGAGGGTTAAATTTCAACTCCTGGAGACACTTCAATTTGCACTTCGTAAATACTTCTAATTATTCAGACTTTGAGCTCAAAATTTAAGTTTAAATCTAAGCTTCCGAAAAATTTAATAAGTTTTTGCAAGCATTTAATTAAAACAAAAAAATAATGGTTAAAATTAATTGTTGGTTACTCTGAAGTTTAAGGCGCCCTGTAATGGAATTTTTTGAAAATTATCTTTAAAATTTATTTTCAAGAAGATACTGACTTAAAGAATACTTTTATTTTAAACCGCAAACGAATCGACAAATTTTTACATTTTATATAGTTATTTGAAATTTGAACCCCCACCCCCTTAAACACAGTTCAGTTTGTGCTACTTAACTACTCCCTATTATTCAGATTTTGAGCTCAAAATTTAAGTTGAAGTCTAAGCTTCCAAAAACATTTAATGAGATGAAAAAAATAACGGCAAAATATAGTTCTTCGTTACTCCAAAGTCTAAAACGCCCTCTATCGACATTTTTTCAAATTTATCTTTATAATTTATTTTTGAGAAAATACCGACATAAAGAATAGTTTTAGTGAAAACCGCAAGTTAATGAACCAATTTTTCCGTTTTTTTTTATAATATTTTGAAATTTGAACCCTCTGAACACAGTTTAGTTTGTGCTACTTAACCACTCCCACTTTCAGATTTTAAGCTCAAAATTTAAGTTTGAGTCTAAGCTTACAAAAACATGTAATGAGATGCAAAAAATACCGGCAAAAAATAGTTGTTCGTTACTCCAAAGTCTAAAGCGCCCTCTATCACCATTTTTTGAAATTTATCTTTATTATTTAATTTCAAGAAAATGCCGACATAAAGAATAATTTTAGTGAAAACCGCAAATCAATCGACCGATTTTTCCGTTTTTTATGTTTATTTGAAATTTTGGTTCCTGATCTTTAATGGCGGCTGGATCCATTGGAAAACGTTTAGGATCCTTGGTCTCCTATTTAATATTGTTTGTCTTGATGTGTACTATCACCCTTCTTTTAATGTAAAAAAATTTGGAATCACCCTGTATATATATATATATATATATATATATATAAAGAAAATCGATATTTTGACCAATTTCAAGGCACTGTGTCCTGTTAAACTATTGACAATAAAGTCTACTTTTAAATAGTGTGCATAAAATTTGCTAAGTGTGCCATCTACTAAAGCAAAACTACACCCAACTTTATTTTTTAATGATAACAACCAATCATGACAGTATATTTTTAATTTTCGGTTCAAACTAATCCTAGAAACGAAATTTCAAGACATTTGGACAGTAAATTTTTAAATTATAAACATTCAAGAATTAGAACTTCTGATATTAAATTACATTTTCATATTTTTATTAATGTCTCCTGAAATTATAATACTAATGTGATTTTTTTTTGTTATAAAACAATAAAATCCGAACATACATAATTAAATTTGTAATTCTAAAAATTTTATAATATGAATTATGAAATTAATATTCGAAAAAAAAACTGATTTGCAACCTACATTTTTTTGATAGATTTATATTTAATTGCCTTATGGATTGATATTGTATTTAAACTTTTTCTTCCAAGTAGTTTTCGAGTTATGAGTAGAAGCTTTAAAATGATGGTTTAAGGTCGGTCTATAATGACTATATAAGCATAATTTGAGAAAAATATAATTTAATCATTTTATTAATTGGGCTGATAATACTCGAAAAAGTGAATATTAAGTGAATAAAATGGTCATTTTGGCAAAAAATAATGCAGTAATAGACGTGAAGTACTCATTTTTTAGCAATTAATCAACCGAGTTCCGAACTTCAATTTGGATATAGCCCCTAAAATATGCTTATAAAAAATATATATATATTTCTTGTAAACTAATCTACGAATTTCATGAAAATTTGGATTTGGGCTAATAGTAGACTAGTAATCTATTTATGGTGTCAAACTTAGGTATTGGTATAGAGAAAAAATGTTTGGCGTGTTTTCGTATGTAGATGCCACCTGAAATAATTTGTTTATCACAGTCGTTTCAATGTTCTGTTGGCGCAGCATGTCCCTAAAGGGATTTTGCGCCATTAAACCCTATACAACCAACCAAGTTTCAATGTTCTAATTATTATTTCAAAGTTAGCCATGAAATAATCAGTTTCTTTTGACGATAACAGTATATTTACACAAAACACTTCACAATTATACAAAATACTGCACAAAACACAGAAAATATATATTTCATCGGCTTTTGCCAGATCGTTTTCCAAAATCGTCAGCGTAGGCTGGAATCAAAACATTCTATACATTTTTTTCCTCGGGACGGGATGAAGTCATGCCGAAATCCCCAATAGGGATTATTCCTTTTCCCCAAAAGAATAAAGTTGCAACACCATCTGTAGATGACAAATTTTAGATATATCATTTGAATGAAGGATTCAAATTATTATTATTATTTCCAGTCATTTGGTACCAATAATTTTCTTCAATAATAATTTGTTGCAAAAAAATATCTCCACGTGTCCATCGTTTATATGAAATTCTCTTAACTGCGATTTATTCTATTAAACTGTGTTCCTGACAAACATGATTTTGTTACCTGTCATAAGGTTATCTGAGCAAAATATGCTTGACGGTCGTCGGCCGAATTAGCTTAAAAGTTAGATCATTTTATCTTTAAGATAAGGCATGGATCTGGGCTCGATTCCTGGACTGGGCATTTTATCGTTTAGTTGGAAATATTCAATTGATTGACAGTTAGTTTGTCTTATATAAAAAATAATGTCAGAGTCGAACCTAATATCATTCGATTCTATTTCGTACATTCTGCTTATGAACTCTCAGGACAGATATCAGGAGTACTACAGTCATTCAGTCTGAATTGCCATTGAGACATCTCCATAGAATAAATCGCAAGTAACGAAACTCCATTAACCAGCGGATGCGTTATATGTTTTAACACTTTCCAACAAATTTGGAAACTGTTTTTGATTTCGGCTTGTTTGTCAGTTTGTCCGTTTGCTTATTTGTCCGCACTCTGTCTTTCGTAAATATACTCGGATTACACTGAAATTTTTGGAAGTTATAGACTTTTAACCTAGCACGAACGTTATTTCAAATAAAGTTTCTACCATGACTAGTTTATTTACAGGGACAATCAAAAGTATTCCGTTACATTACGGAATGTGGGAAAAATCGTTTCAGACGAATTTTAAAGGTGATATACACTGTCAAAAATAAGAAAACTGATATGCATTTACGAATTGCAATAAAATATGCATTCTAGAAAATATGCGGTGAAAAAAATAGCTATTATTCATTTACAAGGTCATACAAAGAATTCCATTGCATAAGAGTAAAGAGGGGGGGGGGGAGGAACTGTTTGTTGCATATTTTAATAATATTAAACTATCATGTATAAGGAAATTTATATATTTCGCTAAGGTTTAATATAAGATATTTCACTCATAATACGAAGTGAATAACATTTACAAGGTCACACAAATGATTTCAAATAGCATATGTCTTTATTCTATCAGAAAAATTGTATATTAGTGATCATGGGTAATGGATGAATGAAATGCATTTTTAATTATGATACGCACTTTTATGTTTCCTTAAATTCATTCATATTACATGGTGTGTATAAATGCCATTGTGGGTACATAGGGCTACACAAAAAAGTTCATAAAGGTTACTGAATAAGAGCGTAAATTACTTGAAAATGGTTTTTAAAGGAGTTACGATGAATTTGCATTCTGTTGAAAAAGACGTGTTTGTTGATATGGAAAAATGATATTCAGGATCATTCATAGAATTGGATACATGGCCGTCTATGGATTTTAATTTCTGGAAATGTGATTTAAGTAGATTTAAGAGTGCTTTAGTTTAAATTAAATTTTAGCTAAATACTGGCGTATAATAATACGTAAACTACAGGCCTGGACAAATGCATTTAAGTATGTTTACATCTATTAGTATAAATTGTTGAAAGAGAAATTTCAACCTTCGACGTTTTCTTGCTAAACTAAATATTACCATTATGTAGCATGTATATCGATGTTTTGTTAAATATTTTAGGAAGTTTTTGAAACTGTTTCATAATATCTACGCTTAAAACATGAAATTTCGTTCTTGTTTAACTTTTAACTCAAGCACACAGATTGATAAGGATATGATACGAATTGACAACTGCGATAAAATAAGCATGTTGGGAGTCGAATCGAAGATAGTTACAATAAATTTCCGACGTTCTGCATAATGAGCTTCTAAGACTGACAACCGGATGACGACTCTATTTATTATCTCCTTGAGAATAGAATCTGGACTGACACGTGAAGAGCTCAATAGAATATGCCATGGATAATGTAACTCAATTAAACAATGGATACGTAGATACACTTTATTATTTTTAACTCAATCTTAGTGATTCATAAAAATCTTTACGCATTGACAGTTTTCCAAGTGAGGAAAAAAGTGTCCAGCAGGGAGTTGAACTGAAGACCTTCCTTTTAAATTGCTAAAGCTGTTATCAGATTCACGGACTTTTAGGCGAGACAAACTTTTCAGCCGATTTTAACCCCTACATTTTCCCGTTCAAAGAGAGAAAAAGGTAATAATTGTCCTTGAAAAAGTTGGAGGAAAAGCTGGAAAACCAGTTTCTACTAGTACCAGGCATTAATATTTATCGCCTACTCGTATCAATCGCTTATCTCTGATTCGTTGAAATGTTCGATGTTGGAGGAAAACCTTGACTAGGAGAGACTTTTTTGGAAAAGCGGAAAATTGTTGGGGAAACATTTCTGTTTGCTATCACACAGGGTGTTGTAGGGATATTTCGCGAAAAGTTGGAAGAAATCAAGTGTTGGCTCAAAAGTCTTACGAAATGTTGGTGAATCTGATAGCAGCTTAATTCTCTGTCTGTCTAGCTAACTGGAGTGACAATCCGTCGATATCGGTCTAGTTTCTGCAGCGAAATGTAAAGTATAGATTCAAAAGCGATGAAACAGAAATAATTTGAGAAATGCTGGCTTATTAAATAAAATGAATAATGATATGAATTATATATGAATGAATAATATATATATATTTTCCTATTTTCATGGGTGCAAAATAAAGTATTTCGTTATAATACTGAAAAACAAATGTAATATTTAGAGTTATCTCCAAATAAGAATCCAAGTAAGCAGAAATAATCTTACTTACAAGAAAGAAAATACAACTTTTTTGTTTATTCTTTTAGTTTTCAGACAACATGCGATAATTTTTTGACATCTGAATAAATCTAATTACATCCTACTGAGACTACTTTATCGATTATTATTTCTTCCAGTTTCCTTATTTTAGTACGATTGTTTTTTTTTGTAGAAACTTATTTTTTATGTTTTTTTTAGAATGAAAATATTTTGATTGTTATTTTCTATGTTCTTATTACTTAGCTGCTATTTGTTTAACTTGGCATATAAAAAGTGTTATAGAGATTTTAGTGTCAAAAAAGCATCCTTAAATATTTAATACGTACTTTACAATTCTATTTTGCATTATTTAAAGTTATAAATTCAAAAAGGATTTTCTAAAATGACAACAGTTTCGCATGAGAATCATATTGTTTTCCTTTACCAGACAAAATCCGTATTGTTTACAGTAACATAAATTCAACAGAAAAAATTTATGGTAACGATTGCTTTACTTTAAATTAAAATTATGCAAGATTCCTTATTTACATGTATTTGCTGCTTAAAATATTTTTACATACAAGGTGTTCGAAAAGTCTTTCGTCAATAATAAAACTCATTTATATTCACTATATATAAGATAAATATGTGAAAATTGTACCAAAATATTGGAAAGATAATCAAGGATAATGAGCAAGAGGAAATAGACATCATTGATTTTCCAAATGGTACCATACCTACTGGTAGAATATAGCACAAACAGTCGGTAATATATTTCCATGCATACATTATAGCTAACATCAGAGTAATGATTAAATTACTGACTGTGAGTTCTCGTTATCACAGAGTGACAATATATGACTCAGGATTTCTGCAAACATTGCTCTTGGCTCTTATCTTGTAATATCAGGGGACGCAAAGGGGTAATTTTTTTATAAACATTTTCCGGCTACCTGGTTTTGATACTGCTATAGCACAGCTTCGTTATGGAAACTAGCAACAAACTTGGTAAATTTTCCTATACTTTGCAACCAGTTTCAAACATATCATTGTAAAAATGACAGATTCTTCTTAATCTACAAAAATCTTTTATGATCAAGAGAAAAAAAAAATACAGTAACTTCTTCTATGTCACCGAAAATTCTGAAAGCGTTCCTGTACATTTGATAATCACAGAAAGCTACTCATTTTTGATATTTAAAGAAGAATGTTCAAAAATATATTTTTGTTAACTGCCCGTCGTTTTCAAAAAAGTTTCTAAGTACACGGGTTTGCAAAATTTAAGGACGAGTTTCAAAATGCCAATTTTCAAGGGATTTTCAAGCGATAATTTTCACGCGAATATTCAAAAGGAAGTGATATAATTCGAATAATGACTATCCCTACATAACAGCTAGTTCATATAACATCTCATTCAGGTCACAAGAGCCACAGTCACTACGGCGAAACAAAAAATAGGAAATTCCATACGTCTCTTTTATGAGTTTCAAATGACTACTATATGTGTCTCCACTGACAGATCACTGCAACTGTTACTTTGTGTCGAGTCACCTGGTGACTTTACAATGTCGTTTAATTGAGACTCTCCTGTGGCTGTCATTTGGAGACTCAATAATTCAATGTTGCATTATGATAAATCACCAAATGTCACATTAAAGTCACATGGTGACTTTCTGTCACAAGACTTTGTAAAATGGTAACAGAGATCCTACTGTTATGTAACCACTGTGAAAAGAGGTGAAAAATCACCATGTTACTTTAATGGAACATTATTTGGTAATATATGAAAATGCAATGTTCATAATGACTTTCAGTCACCAGATGAGAGGTCACACAAGAGTCTCATTGAAATGACATTGTAAAGTCACCTGGTGACTCGACACAAGGCAACAGTCGTAGTGACCTATCAGTGGAATCGCATATAGTAGTCATTTGAGACTCATAAAAGAGAGTATGGAATTTCCTATTTTTTGTTTCGCTGTAGTGACTGTGACCATGCGTGACCTGAATGAGATGTTATGGACTCATAATATATGGACTAGCTATTATGCAGGGATAGTAATTATTCAAATTATATTACTTTTTTTTGAATATTCGCGTGAAAATTATCGCTTGGAAATCCCATGAAAATTGGTATTTTGGGACTCGTCCTTAAATTTTGCACACCAGTGTAGTTTTACAGGGCAGTAATCAGTTTTCTCAAATCAGACTGTCACATTTTCGGATGCTATTTATTTCTAGGTAAATATTTTTTAGATTCAGAAAACATGCTTAAAAGACAAACGTACAGAATTAACAGCATTAACATTAATAGGAAAATTAGCAGTTTTTTTTTTTACATATGCATGCACAAATTCAGTTATGCAGCTACAAATATTTACTCGAGACTTAATAAAATTCGAGAAACTGATTTTCCGGGTGGAGAAAAGGGATTAATGCATTCCAAAAGCTGCTAGGAAAAGCTTTAGAAAATTGCAGGCAGCTAATAAAAAATTGTTTTTGTAAATTCTCCTTTAAATTTCGAAAAAAAAGTTTTATGAGTCTTTTATGATAAAGGAGCACTTTCGGAGTTTTCGGTGACTCGGAAGAGGTTATTATATTAGCGTTCGTAATTTTTGTAATTTTCTTAGATTGAAAAAAATAACATCTATTATTTTTTACGATGCAGAGGACACAATGAGCATTTTTAGGGTTTCGTTCCACTGATGAAACCCTATTCGTCTCTGTCCTCTGTCTGTCTGTCACAGAGTCCGTACACAAAAATATATAAGTTACAGAGTTCAAATTTTGTGTATTTA
This sequence comes from Maratus speculifer, assembly GCA_964019185.1. Lineage (NCBI taxonomy): Eukaryota > Metazoa > Arthropoda > Arachnida > Araneae > Salticidae > Maratus > Maratus speculifer. The sequence continues at coordinate 118,218,166 of OZ025295.1, read as the reverse complement.
CGGCTGAATACTTCTTGTCACACAACAAATCATAAAATTTTTAAAAAGACTCTCTCTCTCTCTCTCTCTATATATATATATATATATATATCCATCAGTTCATTTTGTTGTTGTTGTTGTTTTTCTGATTGTTGCACGTAAGTTTAAATAGATATAAAATTTATTATGTATGCAAGATAAATTAATGGATTAAATAATTCGCATATAAAACGCGCTTATTTATTTTTCACGTGATTTATTTGTGTTTAAGTGTTTTGAAGGACATATTAAACGAAACCTTCTGTGAGATCTGCGATCTCACTTACCCACTTATTTTGATTTTTGGACTGATCCGGTTTCATGGATACTTGCACTGCTACACCACAGCTACGTTATGAAAACTGCAAAAAACAAAATTTGTAAGTTTTAATACATTTTGTCACCAATTTCACCTATATATATATTGCGGATATTAAAACACTTTCGAACCACGGAACGGTTTATGGGACGTGCTGTATAATCTATATATTGAATGAAGGATATTGAAAAGAAATGCAACCTGTAAGGTAATTTCTATTGAATGGATTTCAAACATGCTTATATTGTTCTTTATAAAAGGTCAATTTTGCCAAAAAGCTTTTAGTATGTTGAACATCTTCATAAGGTATTTGATAACCGAATTAATCGGATAAATATGAACAAGCGATAGGTAAATCACAGTGGGTAAACGAGTAAAATACTTCTGAAATTTGGAGTATAAAAAGCTTTTATAACATAAAATCCTACAAAAAAATGCCTTATTAGACACTGCTTTTAAAAAAATATTGTAAAATCTAATGTATGTAATAAACATTGACCTTGTAAATGGAGTAAAAGTTGTAGCTCAATGTGTATCAATCGGATTTTGAAAGTTTTTGCACTGTTCATTTTGTTATTTAGAGGGGACGTATTAAATAGGTTGAACGGTGTTTGGTTTCTGGGTTATTGGATATTTCTCGGTAGCCATCAGTAGAATCTTACGTATGGTTTATCAATTGATGAATCTATTGACCAATCCTTACCGTCTCAAAGTTTTGAAATTTGATGTGTGATCTTTTGCAATATGGGTTATTGGATTTTTCTCGGCAGCCATCAGGACAATCTTACGCCTGGTTTATCAATTGATCAACTTATTGATTAATCCTTGACGTGTCGAAGTTTTGAAATTTGATGGGCAATCTTTTGCATTATGGGTTATTGGATTTTTCTCGGCAGCCATCGGGAGAATCTTACGTCTGGTTCATCAATTGATCAATCTACTGATTATCCTTGACGTCTCAAAGTTTTGAAATTTGATGGGTAATCTTTTGCACTATGGGTTATTAAATTTTTCTCGGCAGCCATCAGGACAATCTTACGTTTGGTTTATCAATTGATCAACTTATTGATTAAGCCTTGACGCGTCGAAGTTTTGAAATTTGATGGACAATCTTTTGCATTATGGGTTATTGGATTTTTCTTGGCAGCCATCGGGACAATCTTACGTCTGGTTCATCAATTGATCAATCTACTGATCAATCCTTGACGTCTCAAAGTTTTGAAATTTGAAGGGTAATCTTTTGCACTATGGGTTATTAGGTTTTTCTCGGCAGCCATCAGGACAATCTTACGCCTAGTTTATCAATTGATCAACTTATTGATTAATCCTTGACGTGTCGAAGTTTTGAAATTTGATGGGCAATCTTTTGCATTATGGGTTATTGGATTTTTCTCGGCAGCCATCGGGACAATCTTACGTCTGGTTCATCAATTGATCAATCTACTGATCAATCCTTGACGTCTCAAAGTTTTGAAATTTGATGGGTAATCTTTTGCACTATGGGTTATTAGGTTTTTCTAGGCAGCCATCAGGGCAATCTTACGTCTGGTTTATCAATTGACCAATCCTTAACGTTTCAAGGTTTTGAAATTTGATGGGTAATCTTTTGCAATATAAGTTCCGTTAAAAATAACTTTGTGGAAATTTAATCACTTCGACTACTCCGTTTTTTTACACAAATTTTATTTATAATTCACCTTTTTTTAAAAAGAAGTTACCTACAGTTACACTATATCAAAAATGCTTTATTTAAATAAGGCAAATTTTATTTCCCTTCGTTACTGGTGCTAAAAATGAATTTTGCAAAGAAAGATACCATTAGACGAGATAAAATATTGTAAAGGGCTAAATAAATTTCTAAACTTTATTATAGAGTGGACTATCGTAAAAATTCGAAATTAAAACATGTATATTTTATATTTTAATGGCGATGATTATAAATGAAGGACAGCAATGATTCGATATATTATCAATTTTTTTTTTTGAAACGTCGCTTACGATTTACACTAAATAATGTTTTATAACTTAGCTTGACAAATTTTCGCACTTTTAAAATTTCCATACCATTTTCAACAAATGTATGTAACACGGATGGTTTGTTTATTCTATTAGTTTGTGTGTAGAAAAATAGCGTATGCTCAGCCTGCAATGTTTTTTAGAAATTTGAATTTATCATCCAAAAATCTTTGTTTTTTTTCAAGTGTTTCTTTTTTAAAAACAAGTTCAGCTTCTAACTTGAGGACATAAATATTCACAAAGTGTCAGGTTTTGTGATTTTTTTTACGAAAATTTATTCAGATTAAAAAAAATGGGGTTAAAAAATTGAACTGAAAATTAAGTAAAGGTTGTACTCTGCAAACTGCTAAATTATAAATTTTGAGATTACGTTATCTTGATACTGAATATGTTCAATTTAAACATTTTTACACTCTGCAGTTATTTTTAAAGTATATTTATTGGGAAAATTATATGTGAAATCAAAAAAAAATTTAAATAATTTTTTCTAATATAAGTATAGGAAGTTATTGAAATCATTGTAAATTTCAGGGCTTTCCATTTGTTAATTTCTTTTTATTTTGTTAATTTTCAAAAGGGATTTTATTAAATTTCGAATGCGTAAATGTTTGACTGATATTTCTTGAGTTTTCGAAAAAACATGCGTTCAATAAATGGTATCATAACTTGAAGAATATTTGCTGCCAATTATCTTAATTATAATATCGTAACATTTATTGAAATAGTCATAGTGGGTATTACAAAGCAACATGTTCCTTAAAATTTCATAATTTATTTTCTATGATAAACACCCAAATGAATTAGGTAACAGTTAAATCTATTATAAGTTTGTGTCATGTTGAACCAACTGTTAACTGAAATTTAATCTATTTTGTTTATTATTGTATATAAAAATTATGGTTTTCCATTGAGATATGCCATTTTTCGCATTCTCCATGAGACCAAGAAAGTGTTTGATGTCCTGGACAGAGCCCTTTTAAAAACGCATTCTGGAATACACTGTTAAAAATAAAGGTGACACATCAGTTACATTTGGAGCCCAGGGGTGAAAAATTGTTACCATTTGACACCCGCGGGCATGAAAATGTGTTTGGGGTGCTGTTTTATCCCTCATTGGGTGATTCACACTAATTAGTGTACCGCGCATTTCTTACCGTTGGAAGATTTTCCCTCCTCAGTCATTTGCGCATGCTCTTTGATGTCTGTCCTTCCCCTTCAACTCGCCGTCACTGGTGGATCATAACAGCGATTTCTCCCAACGAAGGCTATCACCGGGCATGCGCTATCTCAATTTCGTTTAGAACTTCGGATGGAAAACTTTTGGCGAGCTTTTTATATAAAGCAACTTTTGAATTTAAGGACATTTCAACATTTCAGGGAGGCTTTGAAGGTGAGCTCGATGGCCAAACGGTTAGAGCGACGAGCTTACAATCAGACATTATGGGTTCGAATCCTTCACGGGAACAAGTCGAGTTATAATTTCTTTTTTATTATTGGGCACTCTGGATTAGTGGTGCCATCTTTTCCCCCTAATTAAGGGTGCCATTTTGGTTCCCCTATAGGTGTCACTAGTGAGACAAGTCTAAAAGGTAGCCTAAAAGGACCTCTAAAAGGTGCAAAGCGTCACTTGTAGTTTTAACAGTGTAGAGTACTCAGAGGTCACTGGATTGGGATCGCTTAACCGCCATAATCTTCGGATCGAACACTTGTGATCTTTTTTTGTGCGGCTACATTCAAGACAATGGGTACAGAAATAACCCCAAAATCATTTCCTACCTAAATAATGCCATTCAGGAGATTAGCGACAGCATTGATGTTCCGACATTTCTGCGTGTCCTGCAGAATTTTGCTATTTCTCTTCGCCACATCATAGTTAATGATAGCAACCATATTGTATGTGTCATAACGTAAATCCGAATATCTGTAATGACGTTTACATGTTGAATAAAGTTTGTACACTCAATAGTTTTACATAATTTATGCTTAATTTCCTACAGTTCAATAATTGTCACCTTATAATTACATGTTCAACTGACTTAAACATAAAAATTTTGTGTAATTTTTTATCAGATAACATCTACCTATATTTTACAGGAATGAATCCAGGATATTTCTAAAGGATGTGATCCACATATAAGTAATTATACGCACAACAAAATAATCAAACCAAGAATTTTAATAAATTTATTGGCAGAAAATTTAATTCTTTGTTATGGAAACAGAAGCCAAAGTCTTCGGAAAGGAGGTTATTATACCCTAAGATTTGTTCAAAATAATTAAAATGCTATGTGTTCAAATATTATTAAACTTCAAAATACGATCAGTATAAAAAAAAATAAATGAAAGAAAATATACATTTTTATTTGAAGATCATTTAAGATAATAAATTAATTTTGGTGATACACAGCTGTTTATATAGTTTCGAAATATTGTTCAGAATAATGACGAAATTGTTGAAATAAAAGTGCTTTCATAATAAAATCTGATGAAGTTTGTTTTTCTTAATGTCAGCACTTCCTTTTGACAACGTAGTTTACTTTCTCTGAAAAAACACCAACCTGGAAAAAGGTAAATTTTACACGCCTATTAATGAAATCGTCACGTATTTATAAAAAAGATATATATTTGGGGTTGTAACAACATTAGGAGAAATAAAGTAATATCTGTGAGTCCTTAAATTAAAGCTAACTTAGAAAACAATAAGAAGAAATTTATTGAAAATAAGTATTTTTTTTTATCTTTTTTATTTAAAACGTTCCCAAAGAACTGAACTATAAAACAAAATTTTATGCAATCGTAATAGAAAAGTTCTACTTGATGTAAGTCTTAGTCATAAGTGGAATAAAATAACAATCACAGTTAGCGAAACATCATAATGCTGCTCAGAAAATTGTTTTCTAAGCCCTGAAATGAAACGAACCGGACTGTGGAGTAACAGAATAGGTCAGTAAGACTGCACGAAAAACTATTACATGAGGGAGATTAAGTTAACTTTCTAACTTTAATCAAAAGCGGTAAATAAAATTTCTTATTTTTCTTTTGTTCTTTCATTTCTCGTTGGGGTAATAAAATCATCCCCACTCCTACTGTTTTTTAGTGATTAACCCTTTATGTACCGCAGTATGAATTCGTGAAAATTTTGCATTCTAAAGGATTTTAAGTAAATTGTTTGAACTAAATTAAAGGATTTACATAATCATTTAATAATTTTTTGAAGAATTTTATAATATTTGAAGGATTAATTAAAGTTGAATTTACAGGGATTTTGTGAAATATATATAACCCCCACTCAAATCTTTTATTTTAAATTGTTTTCTTAGTATTTTATAGAATTATAAAATGTACAAATATGATGTTCTTAGAACATAAATATAGAAATATTTCCGAATTGAAAAATCTTCACCCCCCTCCCTTAGCGCCAAAAAAGGTGGAAAGATACAAAGGTAAAAGAAATAATCCTTTTAAAAATATGTTTGTCTTGTGTAACAAATAATACTTTTGGAACAAAATAAAGTAATGTATCTGCACCTCTATCTGAGCAGTATTACAATTAATCGACGTATTAAAAGAGTTTTATAGTAAGTAATTTTTATGGTATTTATAAGTAACGTCGGAAAATAAAGGGTTAAGGAGAAATCTCTTTTAAATAGGTTTTGAATTCGGCTCTGAGATTTTGACCCCATTCTAGCAGAGAACACTCTACTGAATAATTCTTCGGCCATTACGAGCAGTTCTGTATTATTTCTGTATATGAGTGCAAATCAATATATTGTTACGAATTTTGTAAATAGTTAGTGTTTGTACTGTAAAATAATGTAAATAAACTTATTAAGCTCCATTCCTTTACTAATATTAGTTTTTGTTACATTGTCTCTGTTATCAAGCAAACTTGTCTATTATTTTCAGTGAATGTCTATGGCAGCTTTGCGAAATATTAGAGATATCGCCAAGTTGGCGTCACTTTTGGCGACTAATTTTGGTCGCCAAATTTGGCGATATATCGCCAAGTTGGCGACAAACTTGGCGCTTGTTGGCGATGGTAACCTTTCCCTATTTATGGTAACCCACCCCTTTAGATATGCTGATACATTGAATGTTGTTCCGTGGTTTTCCGGTTTTTTTGAGATGGTTCTAGAAATTTCCAGCACCTGCTGCGAGCCTATATAAGGAGAGCGATACGAGCTGTTGTTGTTATTATTTACCAGTCAGTCATTGAGTGAACAAGGCATTTGTTAAGCAAGTTTGCTTGAGCTTTATTTACATTGTTTTGAATGTTATTAAGTGTTGAGACGTTGTATAAAGAGTCTCTGGGATCTAAAGCTGTACTTGTACAATAGATTTGAACAGTTATTTTTGAATATTTAGTAATATTTGTGAGTTTTGAAGACTTTGTTGTTCTGAAGATCTGTAAATAAATTATTTTTTACTTTTTTAAGAAACAAGAGTTTGAAGTTGTCTAACCATAAGATCAAAAGAGCCCCATATACACTGCAACACTTGGTGTCAGAATTTGGGATCTTATGGCGAAAACGAGAGCAACGGAAGAACAACTGAATGAGTTGTTGAAAGCTATTAATGGATTTTCAAATAAAATGGATAAAGGCCAAGAGGAGTTGGCGGAAAAGATGATTAAAGGCCAAGAAGAGTTGGCGGAAAAGATGAATAAAGGCCAAGAAGAGTTGACGGAAAAAATGAATAAAAACGAAGAAAGAATGGAAGAGTTGACAAATAAAATTGACAAAGGCCAAGAAGAGTTATCGAATAAAATCGACAAAGTCCAAGAAGATGTGACTGAGGAAATGAAAAGAAGCCAAGAGAGAATGGAAGAATTAAAGGAGGAAGTTAATAAAAGCCAAGAAGAAATGAAGAAAACTTTGGAAGAAAAGTTCTTATCGGTAGAGAGAAGAATAGGCTAAGTAGAAGAGAAAATAGAGGAAGTAGAAGAGAAAATTCAGAATGAAGTTAGTAATGTTGAACAGAAAATGGAAAGGAAAATGGCGGAAGTAGAAGAGAAAATTCAGAATGAAGTTTGTAACGTTGAAGAGAAAATACTAGGTGAAGTAGATGAAAAGCTAAATAAAAAAGTACAAGATCTTGAGAAGAAACTTTCAGCGTCCAGTAGTAATTATGAAGAATTTAGGAATCCGCCTGCTTCTCCTGTGCAAGTTAAGCTGTCGACATACGACGGAAAGAGTTCCTGGCAAGTTTACAAAACCCAATTCACCATTGTAGCCGAGGCGAACAAATGGAGTGACGAGGTGAAAGCTTGTCAATTGGCAGCATCTTTGAGAGGAGAAGCCGCCGACGTGCTGCAAAAATTGCCCGATATGACGCAACTCAATTTTGAGACTCTAAGTTGTGCACTTGAAATGAGATTTGGAGAAAAATTCTTGAAGGATTATACGAGAATACAAATGAAGAGCCGCCATCAAAAATCGAGTGAAACCCTTCAAGAGTTTGCCTCAGAAATAGAACGGCTGGCAAATTTAGCATTCATCGACTGTCCAACAAATGTACGGGAAATGCTCTCACTGCAGTACTTTGTAGACGGAATAAAAGATCCCGAAGTGCAGAGAGCGGTACGAATGGCAGATGTACAGGATTTAATGGCTGCATTACTATATGCTTTAAAGTTGGAAGCAGCTACACAAGCCAGCCGAAGAGATCGTCATTCAGTCCGAGGGGCAACGGTGAACAAAAGCTTTGACACTGAGATCGACTTCTTGAAAGAAACTAGGAAAATAAATCAAGAGCTTGAAGCTTTGAAATACGGAAGAACAAGCTCAAGAAGACAGAATCTCACGTGCTGGGGATGCGATGATACAGGACATCTCCGAAGAAATTGCCCCAAAATCCAGGAACGTGAGATAAATTCAAATAGTCAGCAGGGAAACTAACGTTTGGCCATCTCGCGGGGCGGAGGTTGCCAGAGAATGAAAAGCCCCACCTGAAGATCCCTCAGATATCAAAAATGAGTGGCGATGATAACGAATTATATGTGATAGGCTTTATTAACGAGATTCAATGCCGTATGATTGTGGATACAGGAGCCAATGTAACAATAATAAGAGAAGATTTGGCTCGGAAATCGAAATGCAAACTCATCTGGACTCTACCCTGCGTTACCCTGCAAACTGTGACGGGCGACAAGATAGGCATATATGGAAAGGCCGATTTAACCATCAACTTTGGAGAACGAAATATTACCATACGGCATATGTGGCTGACATAACAGATTCTTGCTTAATCGGACTAGATTTTCTGAAGAAGTTAGGCTTCAAACTTGATTTCAAAAATAACAAAATGTTCTCAAAATTTGAAGAAATAAGCCTTTTTGGATTAAATAACGAAATTGAATACAAACAAATAGTAATAGCCAAAGAAGACATCCATCTAGATCCAAGAACAGAATTTTTAGTTCCAGCTGTAATTAACAATGAAACTAATTATCGATTTGGCCATATAGATTATCCCGAGGACAATAGTAAACAAGCAGGAGTATTGGTGGCTTCATCTGTGGTGGACCTCTCGAAGAAGACCATTCCAGTCAGAATTGCTAACATCAGTGATAAGACGAGGACTATCAAGAAAGGAGAGGTGATAGCATCATGTGCTCCTGTGACGTGCATAAGTCAAAATTCCAATCACTCTCAGAAATCTTCAGATAATTTAGTCAAGGATTTGTTACAAAATACAGACTTAAATCCAAATCAAAGGTATGCTGCGGTAAGTTTAATTAGGGAATTCCAAAGTTTATTCTCCCAAACATCTGAAGACTTTGGACGAACCAAAATGGCACAACACCGAATTGATACTGGAGATCATTCACCTATTAAACAACACCCTAGACGATTACCTTTTGCCAAGCAAGAAGAGGTGCAAAATTTAATTAAGGATATGGAAGAAAATGACGTCATCGAACCATCGACAAGTCCATGGGCGTCTCCCATTGTATTAGTAAGAAAGAAGAATGGTTCTACAAGATTTTGTGTAGACTACCGCCGACTGAATGACGTCACTAAAAAGGATAGTTACCCTCTACCAAGGATCGACGACACTCTCGACACACTTGCGGGCAACACTTGGTTCTCGACTCTGGATCTGAAGAGTGGTTACTGGCAGGTAGAGATCCCTCCGGACGACCGCGAGAAGACTGCCTTCACAACGGGACAAGGATTATGGCAGTTCAAGGTAATGCCTTTTGGTCTATGTAACGCACCTGCAACTTTCGAACGGCTTATGGAAACGGTTCTCCGGGGGCTGTCATATGAAGCATGTCTTGTTTATTTAGATGATATCATAATCATAGGAAAATCTTTTGATGAACATCTGAACAACCTCAGGCGGGTGCTACAAAAATTAAAGGAAGCTAATTTGAAGTTAAGCCCTTCGAAGTGCAATTTGTTTCGCAATGAAGTCGCCTACCTTGGACACATCATTTCGGCGGAAGGAGTTAGGACCGATCCAGAGAAGATATCGGCCGTGAAAAATTGGAATCGTCCAGCAGATGTTCACCAGCTTCGAAGTTTTCTAGGATTATTCACCTATTACAGAAAATTTGTCAAAGGCTTCTCGATGATTGCAAGGCCACTTCATAAATTAACAGAAGCCAATCAAAAATTTATGTGGACACAGGAATGTGAAGCTGCTTTCGAAAAGCTTAAGGAGGCCTTAACATCCACTCCAATTTTGTCATATCCTCAAATCGATAAACAGTTTATACTTGATACGGATGCAAGTAACGAAAGCATTGGCGCTGTACTGTCACAGGAAATCGAAGGCCAGGAGCGTGTTATCGCCTATTTCAGCAAGTGCTTGTCAAAGGCCGAGCGAAACTACTGCGTAACAAGAAAAGAGCTTCTTGCTGTAGTGAAAGCCGTAGACCACTTTCATCACTATCTTTACGGTCGAAAATTCCTGATCCGAACTGATCATGCTTCTCTAACTTGGCTATTGAATTTTAAGAACCCTGAAGGCCAGATAGCCAGGTGGATACAAAAGCTTCAAGAGTACGATATGGAGATACGCCATCGAAAAGGCTCATCACATGGAAATGCAGATGCTCTCTCAAGAAGACCCTGCTCAGAGAATTGTAGATACTGCGACTGGGTTGAGAAGAAATTTAATGCAAAAGGTCCTATAATAAGACAAGTTACAACTGGGTCTACATCATCGCAAGATCCGTGGAGTGACGAGAACCTGCGTAAAGATCAACTCGCTGATCCTGAAATTAAGCCAATTCTAGAGCTGAAAGAGGAGTCCAACAGGAAGCCCAGCTGGCAAGACATGGCCCATTACCATCCTACGACTAAACGTTATTGGGCTCTCTGGGATTCCCTACATTTGAAGAACGGTATTTTGTACCGAAAATGGGATTCTGACGATGGAAATACATGTAGATGGCAACTACTACTCCCTAAGTCGAGAATTTCTATGGTGCTTCAAGAACTGCATGGTAGTCCCACAGGAGGTCATTTTGGTGTAATGAAGACCCTGCAAAAGGTTCGAGAGCGTTTCTACTGGAATAATGTTCGCAGTGACATGGAGAAGTGGTGTCGAACTTGTGACACCTGTGTAGCACGTAAAGGTCCTAAGAGGCGCACCCGTGGACGACTGCAGCGTTATAATGTACGAGCTCCTGTCGAACGAATTGCTCTAGACATCCTGGGTCCACTTCCTAGCACATCTGAGGGCAACAAGTACATCCTCGTTGTCATGGATTACTTCACCAAGTGGCCTGAAGCCTACGCCATTCCTAATCAAAAGGCGGTAACAGTAGCAGACATACTAGTTCACGATCTTCGTCGTGATCTTCGTCTGCCTGCGGATCTTTTGTTTGGCCGTCCTCCTGACGCTCCTTTGTCGCCTGAAGATTACGTGGATGAACTCCAGGCACGGATTGAGGAGATTCATCGTCTAGCGAGGAACCGAATCGGACTGGCATCGGAAAAGATGAAGACACGGTACGACACAAAGGCAACTGGACATGAGTTCAACGAAGGTTACAAAGTTTGGTTGTGGAATCCCATACGTCGTAAGGGACTGTCGCCAAAACTACAAACAAACTGGGACGGTCCTTACACAGTCGTCAACAGGCTGAATGACGTCGTCGTTCGCATACGAAAATCGCCACACACCAAGCCCAAGGTCGTACATTATAACCGGCTAGCCCCTTATTTTGGCCAAAGTGATTAGAAATTCAAAACTGGAATTTCAGACCATGGTCATGAAAGTCACTTTTTGTAAATATGTAAATAGCAATTAGTTCTTATTTATCTAATTTTTATTATTATTATTTATTTATTTATTTGTTTACTTATTTTAAGTGTTTTCCTCTAACTCAAGGATTGCACAGGGACGTGCAGTCTTTGAGGAGGGGGTAGTGTTACGAATTTTGTAAATAGTTAGTGATTGTACTGTAAAATAATGTAAATAATCTTATTAAGCTCCATTCCTTTACTAATATTAGTTTTTGTTACATTGTCTCTGTTATCAAGCAAACTTGTCTATTATTTTCAGTGAATGTCTATGGCAGCTTTGCGAAATATTAGAGATATCGCCAAGTTGGCGTCACTTTTGGCGACTAATTTTGGTCGCCAAATTTGGCGATATATCGCCAAGTTGGCGACAAACTTGGCGATTGTTGGCGATGGTAACCTTTCCCTATTTATGGTAACTCCCCCCCCTTTTAGATATGCTGATACATTGAATGTTGTTCCGTGGTTTTCCAGTTTTTTTGAGATGGTTCTAGAAATTTCCAGCACCTGCTGCGAGCCTATATAAGGAGAGCGATACGAGCTGTTGTTGTTATTATTTACCAGTCAGTCATTGAGTGAACAAGGCATTTGTTAAGCAAGAGTGCTTGAGCTTTATTTACATTGTTTTGAATGTTATTAAGTGCTGAGACGTTGAATAAAGAGTCTCTGGGATTTAAAGCTGTACTTGTATAATAGATTTGAACTGTTATTTTTGAATATTTAGTAATATTTGTGAGTTTTGAAGATTCTGTTGTTCTGAAGATCTGTAAATAAATTATTTTCTACTTTTCTAAGAAACAAGAGTTTGAAGTTGTCTAACCATAAGATCAAAAGAACCCCATATGCGCTGCAACAATAAGCATCTGAAACCATTGTAGGAAGATTCAATTGTTATTTCTTTAATTTACATCCTTCCCTTTCAGGTCACTATGCGGCTGTTTTATTCGGTACTTCGAAGATCAACACTCTTCTTTCTCTAATTTTCTGGCATTTTTTCTGTAATTTAAAAGAATGCTGCCGGTTATATCCAAAAATTTATTTAAAAAATCAAATTGCGAACTCATGGGAAAACTTTTTGGTTTCATGCTAGCAAAATTGTATAGAAAATTTAGGTGTAAATTAAAATAAAGTAAAACTTTTCTTAAAGTTCATTTCAAAGAATCTTTCATAATAATTTTCTGCTTATTTTTTAAATGTTCGTTTATCTTATTGAAAGATAGTAAAACACGATCCCTTTAAGTTTTCTGAAAGCAATTTTTTGTAACATCTTCAAAAATAATGATCAGGATCAACTGTGAGGGAGTGTCCCTTTGTAATAAAGGCAATCTTGTGTTTTGAGTGTGTTCGTGACATTAGTGATCTAACATGTGTGGCACAAGAGTGACATCTATACTTTATGCAACCCAATCTTTCCGAAGTATGCGTGGAGCTCCGGGTCTACAGTTAACTGTGGTTTACAAGTTTTAGGTAAATTTCTAGACCCGTGTCTTCAGTCTGCAATGTATAAAAGCGGTGATTGAGAATGAATAAGTGATTAGAAGAGAGAGTTGGTGAGTGTTCTCAGCCTTTGATGCATGGGACCAGCTGAGATTAGTAAGGGGTTTTGACGTCGCCTCAACAATCAGTGTAGACTTTCTCTTTTCTTTAAAGGATTAAAAAAGAGAGAAATAATAAGCCGATTTAAAAGTAAATTTCGCCATTTATTTGTGATTAGCAATCAAGAATTTAGATAGCAGTCACGGTCTGTTGTTTTTAGGACATTTCGAAAATCCTAACGTTTTGCAGAGAATCTAGGATGGTGCAAAAGTCAGATTGGAAGGAATTTGTGAGTAGAACCAATTATTATTCTTCATACTTATTATATGTCAATTGTGTGAACGCCTTCCTAAAATTCTGAATCGAGCTCCACTTTCCCAGACCATTGGTGTGAAAATAAAATAGTTTGATTTTAATTTATATACTATGCATTCATTTACATGTGGCGGTGTGGCCGAGAACGTCACTCAACTACAAACTCATACACATATGTTTTTAACGATACTCTTTTTTTAATCTAAAAATTGATGCAGGGTATAATTAATGATTTTTAACTATGACTTTATTAATAGTTTTTATTTTAAAATTACGTTTTTAACCAAAAAAAGAAACCTAGAATATTTTTATTGATTTAATGTTTTTCATTCGAAACAAAGATTTTCAATTGGACTATCATTTGAATAAGACATAAATTACCATTTGACTTACGAGTTTAACATTATAATCTTCAAGTTCTAATATCTACTAACTCCATGAAGATTTAACAACTAGTCGGATCAGTGCAGATCTCAAAACTTTTATCTATATTCTATTTTCTTTCCTAACATTTTAGAAAGATAAAATATGCTTAAGTGTTCGGCGCAACACAATCATCCACTGCAAAAAAATTTGATTTACATCTTATATGTTTTTGCTTTGTTTTCATCACAATAAATTCGAGTTAATTATATTTAAAAATATATTACACTCTTTTCGTCTCTGTTTGACGTCAGCAGTTTGTGAATCGCTGAGTTACGTGGAAAGAAAATTGACGAGCTACACGAGCACCGGATTTCAAATACAACTGCAAAAAATCGGAAAAATTGGACAAAAATTTCTTTCGCAACACTCCCTACATATAGAATATCCAAATTTTCAATTGGGATTCCACGTGCACAATCAAAAAGGTATATACACTCTAAACAAAAAGGAGTGACTATTCACTCCGGAGGAGTGTATAGTCACTCTATCGCAGACTCAAAATATGCCCAACCTCTTTAGAGTGAGTATTCACTTTGAGCAAAAGTGGAATTGTTGACTCTTTCAAAGAGTGAATACTCACTCCTGAGAAGTGAATACTCACTCTAAACAGGCGTGAATAATCACTCTTTCGGAGGAGTGGCTATTCACTCTTACAGAAGGAGTGCGTTTTTGTCACCCCTGATGGAGTGAATAGTTACTCTTTCGTAAGAGTGAGTAGTTACTCTTTCATAAGAGTGAGTAGTTACTCTATCATAGGAGTGACTAGTCACTGTTACGAAGGAGTGAATGTTAATTTTTTTGCAGTGAATTCTTTTTTTTTATGTTAGTTTATGAATATTTTATGGGCATTGTAAAAAATACGTTATTGACAATATTTATTTAATTCAATTTTTGTAACATTAATTGAATTATTAAGGAAAATCTTAATTAAAGTTACATATGAATTAAATTATATTACTGGCAGAAATAAACTAAAATAATTTATTTCAAATTTAAACCTTGTGTGATTGCCCCCTCCCCGAAACATTTGAGATTTTCTGTTTCCAAAGGGCAAAAAAGTGCAATTTTTGCCACCGGAACTCCATCATTCCCTTACCACCACCAAACTTACTACCGGAGAAAATTAAGCCATATTTAATTATAACTTTTTATTCTAGTTATATATTGAAATTTATTAATATCAGCTAAAAAGATTTCGTGTGCTTTATAAGAAATAATTTGAAAATCATTCAAAATATAATTTGTTTTTTATAGTTGTATTATTAAAAACAACAACATACCACAATAAATAAATTTAATGCATTATTACATTTAGAAATTTCTCAAAAATCTTGCCAAATGTTATAAGAAATTCCTATAATTTTTTAAGTTGGCAAATCTTAAATCTGAAAACAAAATTTTATAATTTTAAATATTAATTTAAAACATTATTAGTAATAAAGAAATATCTTTCAAAATATTCACAATTATAATAATCCAAAACATATGTTCGTAAAATAATGCTAATTTTCAAAATGAAAGCATTTCGTAATATCATTACAATCGAATATAATTATTTAACTTCAAATTAAAGTTTCGTAATCCGAAAACAGTAAAAAAAAGCTAAAAAATCTCCACAGTAGAAGTTAATTTAATCTTTTAAGTGACTGAAATTAACGTTTACATTTACTGTGATAATTGATTCTACTAGAATAAAAAGCTAAAATTAAATACGACTTACCGTTAAAAGCTTCATGTAATAAAATCCATTTAGTGAAGATTATCCGAGGGTATACACCGGAGAATTACACATTGAGGATACACATTGAGGATTTTTTTTAAAAAGCTCCCTATACCCACTGTTTCTCAAATTAAGTTTTAGTCTATCCATGGTGTATATCTTACCCACGGACGTTCATGAAGATAACCTACACATGCTTAAACTATGTATTCTCTGCATTTTTTAAAATCACAACGCTGATAATATTCATGTGTTATTACTTTTCATTATTAATGAAAGGGAAAAGAATGAACGTCCACATATACGGACCCATGGAACGAAGAGGAGATGTCAAAATGGCGGATAGTAATCGCATATCCAGCTCAAAGTGCCGTAGACAGAGAAAATTCTCCTGATTGGTTGGTGATTATGTAATGCATACGTAACTCTCTCATTGCGTCATAATTCACTCTTATTTGGGAATGAGATTTTCTCTTTTAAAAAGAATTCGTTTTAATACCAAATCGCGAATCGGTGTAATTTCCAAGGTTAAATTAGGAAGTGTAGTTTTGAAAACTAAAATGCAGGGCCATGCAAAGTGTGTGTGTGGGGGGGAGGGGCCTTGCTAAGGGGAGGGGCAGGCGGGGAGCCTCCTCCCCCAAACATTTGCAAATGCAATGGGCAAATTTACAAACTGAACTGGCAAATTTGTTCAAAATGTTATAAAAAAATTATAATACACTTCTTATTTCTAATAAATTTGTCAAAAGTTACCAATATAATTAAGTTTTTTCCAAATATAAATTAAATTACATTTTCTAATTGAGATAACTTGGTAAAATTATAAAACTAGTTGGAAACTAGAAGTAGAAACTAGTTGAGAACTATTTATGTTTGCTTTCATTGAGTTGGCAAATAATGAATTTTGACATGGCATTTTAGGCACACTCCCCCACCAATAAAATGGCTTCGCAAGGGCCCTGGGGGGGGAGAAGGGGGCAGTCGCCTTGGGAGCAGAAAGTGAGGGGTTCAAAATTTATACTACCAACCTGCCTAGTTTCTTCTTTTCTTGTAAAAAAAAACAGATATGTATATATTGTGGCAAAAACATACATTCTGAAAATAGCATATGATTTCTTTATTGGAATCTAAAAGGGGTTAGCTGCAAACTGTTATAATTTACTAAAGATACATTTAATCCACATCTGTTTTCCAAATACCCTTTGCCAAAATGTAAGCAAAATTTTATCTTATATTTTTTCGTTGTTAAAATTAAATAGTTAAAAATTGTATATTAGTAAACATGAAATATGTATTCAATAGAATTTAAGTGTGTTTTCACACTTTTCAATTTTATGACACCTGCCACAAAAACAAGACGGGGAGGAGGGCGGGCTAGTGTCGCCAAATTGAAACTTTTCCTCTTGTGCAGTTTTCTCTTAGGACGTTGTTGCTAAAAAATGTCACATTTTGCTGCGATATTATTTGTTTTACACAATATTTTACACAATATATTGGTTAAAAGATGAACAGGAATATTTAAAAGTTTATAATGCCAAGATTTCACTTTCATCATTGGAATGACGCTCTCACTCTCGATAACGGAGTGAGACAGTCACTTTTATCAATGGAGTGACTCTCTCACTCTCCATTATAGAGTGAGATTATTCACTCTTTTGTATAGAGTGAAAATTTTCACTCCTTTAGGAGTGTATTTTTACAAAAATCACTCCAAAAAGAGTAAAAATGGCTCTCACTCTCCCAAAAAGTGAGCTTTTCCCTCTTTCCATTTTTAGAGTGTATGAGTTTTGTTTCATTTATACCTATGACTCTAAAGTTTTTCGATGATATCAAAGAAAAATCATGCAAAAGTCTGGTTGCTGCGTCTCTTTTCAGGGGTATATTCTCTAAAACTTGACGGTTATAGTCAAAAAGACATATATATCAAGTTTCATGCAATTCCATACTTAACATCGCGCACTTTTCAATGATACAATAAAGAAAAAGCAATACAATTCACATCACTTTCCTTAGGAAATATCCCCAGTTTCTTCTAAATTCATAACCGAAAAATATATACATGAATTTTGGTTAAGCTCTTTGCATAACTTATCCCTTCCCTCATGATATAAAGAGGATACATACATTTTGTTAAAATGTATTTTTTGGAATTTTTGACACTTAAAGCACTTAACTATGTTGAAAACAGAAAATAAAAAAAGTGTATATTAAAATAATCTCTGAATTAAAACGTTTGAACACAAAATAATTAAAAATTCTGTGCATACGTATACGTTTCGGGAGTAACTGGGGACTCGCTTCCTCAGTGTTAAAAACGGTTGAATTCCAAGTCTATTTTGTCTGTCTTTCCGTTTGGGATGCGAAATAAGATACATGTTGCACGATCCTAATACTGTCAGCCACTGGTGACTCACGCTTCCTAAACAAAAATTTCAGTGTCAGTCACCAATTACTGACATTCAAAATGTTAACTATCTGATTTTTTAATGGTGATTTCATCCAAAGGACTATAATAAAGTGTCAAATGTGAGTGTTGCTATTTGAAAAATCGCAATTGGCACAATTTTATATGAAGACAACATTTATTTAAAAATTAGACCCATAATTTAAAGAGAATCTTACTTAAAATCTAGTTATACTTTTGGTGAGATTTTATCATAAACAATACGTAAATAAAACCAGAAATAAGCATTTCTTTAAAAAAATGATCTGGCCTAGCATTTATATTGTTATAAAAATAACAATTATTTACCTGTAAAAATGTATTCTATTATAATAAGCTTAAAAGTGAATGATAAAGGAAAACAAGCGTGTTTGAAGATAAATTATAGGTACTTTAAACGTGCCTAAAATATTTTTAGAAATTGCCATAAACTTAAAAATATATACAGAGGAAATAGAAGTTATTTAAGCTCCATAAAGAAATAAGTTTGTTCCATAATGTTTTCCCTTTATGTTTAGTAATAATTATTGTTGGTGTATGAAAAAATTCCAATAATAAGCCATTATTTGTGCTATTTCGACACATGCATACTGAAATTTTGCTTACATTTTCTTCTTTCATATTTTAGTAAATGAAAAAAAAATTGTAATTTTTGATTTGTTTTCCATTTGATATTTAAATTACTTAAGAATAAATAAATATAATTTGAAATTTATAAATGATTTGAAGCGAGTTTCTATAAAAAAAAATATACAAAACATTTTCAGGCGAATCTCTTTATAAATATATTCCATATTACCACATTTTCTTCTCTTAATAAACTTTTCTTCAAAGCTATTTATCAATGAATTCTTCCTGTTTAAGGAATTTTCTCTTATTATTAAGTTGTTGTCAGTAATACTTTATTGATTCAATAAAGGGTTGAAATATTTCCCTTTTTTCATCTCTTTTTTCAGCCAGAAATCTTTCTGGATTAAAAAGATTTTTCTTGGGAATTTTATATTTGTGCGAAGATCTACTTTATTAAACTAGTATCTTGTGGACCAATAACAATCAATGTATCAATGAGTTTGTATCGTGCTTTGTTTCGATTTATGTTTCGAACACAAGGCAGTGAAAGCTGATAATCACGGAAACAAAACTGAAACGTTACAGTTTTACAGGGATGACCCCCTCGGGAACCCAGTTTTCGATTTAAAGCATAATTGCAATTCCGAGGGGAGGGAGGGAGAACTGAAGACTCAAACTAACTGCATATGATTTGATATATTAGCAATAGTTAGCTTTTACAATATTATTCAAATGTTAATAACATAAAGAAACATAAATTACGTTTGCTATTTTTGGCTCTGAAACTCATAAGAAAGGACATAAGTACATGCATTGACAGGAATTCTACTATGTTCTATAAATGCATTAACAATTAAAAGATATAATTTTTTTAATTTTAGAGATTTAGATGAAGCGAAGGAATTTTAATTTAATTTTAATGCAAAAATGTAAGTTTTTGTATTTTTTTCTATGTGTAGGGAAAAAGGAAGACAGACTAGTAGCTTAGCGTTCAGCGTGTCGCATTGTCATGAACAGTGCGACACAAGTCCAGAACTCTTCAGATTTAAGAAGGGTTTTATTCAGAATTTCATGCATTCGAAGTGAATAAAAAAATTCTAAGCTTTCTGAGACACTATAAACAAAGGTTTCTATGATGGCTGACGTGGTGACAGAGAAATATTCTGTATAGCATCTGTAAGCCTAATCTAGCGAACGCTTTTCGACATTGTAGCTCAAGATCATTGAGTATATTAATCAAGATCATTGAATTGTAGTGATATAGAATTTAATTTAGTAATTGTAATTTAGTAACCAAAAACAGTATTATCCATTAACGATTGAGAGGTTCTGCTATCAAAAGGAATAAACTGTTTTGGAAGAATAACGCCATAGTGGATTATAATGCCAAATACTAACATTACGCGATGAAAGATAACATTCCGTGAGATACCAACTACGAGTTTTCGAAGCAAGGATCTTAGTTATTTGTATCACAACTACAGCTAAAAGTTAATGTTTTCTTTTTTTTCAGACCTTATTGCTGCAAAAAGCTTTCAAGAGTCAACAACCGATCTAAAATTTAGGAATAAGTTCTCTAATCTGAAGGTAGTTTGTAGTTTAATGTATACTGTGCAATAAGTACACCGAGGTAATAACAACATATGCTGGCGTTATTACTTTAGTTGACTCTTTTCAGTGCTGGAACTAAATCCGAAGTGTGTTTCATTTTTAGGTAGCCTTCATAACAAAAAGTAAAAGGCTATGTATTGTAGCCCATTCGGAGGAAAACACTTCCGGAAAATTTTGGTATACTTTCGTCGATCATGACCCCCAGACGCCAAAACCATCCTTCGATCAAACGTTGACATATATATATACATATGCATATTATTTTAAAATTACAAAAAAAATCTGCTTTCTAACAATATCGTTAACTTTATATGAGAATTCTGTCATGGTGTAACTATCGTATTTATAAACCGATTTGAATGAAAATTGGTGTGTTCATTGTGCATACAAATGTCTCGACTGAGTTCGTTGGCCAGCATCATCAGCCATCTTGTTTCAAAATGGCAGCCATTTGATTTTTTTAAAAATTTAAAATTTAAAATTAAGTGCAAAAATATTAAAAGTTAAAAATAGTTATAGCAATTTCTAGTGTGGCTGACATTATGAAACGATCCTTTTTTTGTCACGTGATAACATACGTAATTATGAACCGATTTGGATGCAACTTTGTGTGTACATAGTACATACTGAGTTCGTTAGTAACGTCCATCCGCTATCTTGTTTTAAAATGGTGATAATTTATTTTTTTTAATTTAAAATTTAAAACTAGGTACAAAAAAAGAGAAATTGAAAAAGATTTTTCTTTTATGCATTTAAACTTGACACAAAGATTTTAGAGCATTTTTTGCCTCATTTGTATCTTAAAAAATGGCTGTATTATAGTACTTCAAATTTATAGTGTTGCTCACAATTTGAAATGATTTGATTTCGTCACGAGATAACACGCGTATTTATACACCGATTTGGATGTAACTAGGTGTGTGCATAGTATATACTGATGCATGAACTGAGTTCGTTGTCCAGTTCTATGAGCCATCTTGTTTCAAAATGGCGGAAAATTATTTTTAAAAATTTTAAATTTTAAAATTAGGCACAAAAACATAAGAAATTGAAAAATATTTTTCTTTTGTGTGTTGACAGTGTGGTTGACATTTTGAAATGGTCTGAATTTTGTCACGCGATAATACGCACATTTATAAACCGATTTGGATTTAACTCGGTGTGTACATAATAAATTCCAATGTCTTGAGCGAGTTCATTGACTAACTTCATCCGACATCTTGTTTCAAAATGCCAGCCATTTATTTGTCAAAAATCTTTTAACTGTATAATGATGAATAAACAAAAAAACAGAAACTGAAAAAGTCCTTCCGGCAATGCCGGGAGGAAGAGGTAGCTTTCATATACTTATTTATATGTTATTTATTTTAAATTAAGTTATATTATTCAAACATACGAAACTCAGATTAGTGAATCTCGATTTATAAGATTGAATGCTAGTTTTTGCCAATACTGATTATTAATAGGAATTTTTAGAAATTAGTCATATTTTATTCAATCTGATTTAATTTTCAGCGATTTAGAGAGCCAAATTCCACGATATCATGAAGTGTATGCCATTTTAAAGCAACATGATGGATAAAACAAACCAATGAGCTTGATCAAAATCTTAATTCATGTGGACATGCACTCTCATATCGAAATCGATTAATATATACGAGTGGCTATCGCGGGCAAATTGATTTTTTAAAAAATGTCACACACATTATAAATTTAAACTGCTATATCTCAGGCGCTTTTTAAGATAAAGACAAAGCAAAAAATACTCCGGAATTCATTATTAAGATAAACACATTCGAAAGAATATTTTTTCAATTTCTAATTTTTTATTTGTACATCATTATACATTTAAAAGATTTTTGACAAATTTAAATAGCCGCCATTTTGAAACAAGATGGTGGATGAAGTTGGGCAGTGAACTCGGTCAAGACATTGATATGTACTATGTTCACACGGAGTTATATCCCAATCAGTTTATAAATATACGTATTATCGCGTGACAAATTTCAGACCGTTTCAAAATGTCAACCACACTGAAAATTGAAAGAGCTATAACTGAGCCATTTTTCAAGATATAGATGAAACAAAAAATGCCCTGGAATATTTGTATCAAGGTCAAATACACAAAGGAAAAATCCTTTTCAATTTCTCGCCTTTTTGTATCTAATTTTAAATTTTAATTTTTTAAAAAAAAGTTTAATATTTGCCATTTTGAAACAAGATGGCGGATGATGCTGGCTAACGAACACGGTCGAGACATTCGTATGTACTATGCACATACCAAGTTTCATTCAAATCGGTTCATAAATACGTTAGTTAGAGTATGACAAAAATCAGATTGTTTCAAAATGTCAGCCATAAGAAAAATTCAAAGTGCTATAACTCAATCATTTTTTAAGATGTAGACAAAATAAAAATGAGCTCTGGAATCGTTGTTTTAAGTTCTAACACATAAAAGAAAAATATTTTTCAACTTTTAATTTCTTCGCATTTAATTTTAAATTTTTAAATTAAAAAAAAATTTAAATGGCCGCCACTTTGAAACAAGATGGCGGGTGATGCTGTCTAACGAACTCGGTCGAGACATTTGTATGTACTATGTGCATGCCATGTTTCATTCAAATCGGTTCATAAATACGATAGTTATCGCATGACAAAAATCATCTATATATATATGTCAACATTTGAACGGAGGGTAGTTTGGGGGTCTGGGGGTCATGATCGGTGAAAATATACCAAACTTTTCTGGAAGTGCTTTCCTCCGGACGGCTAGAATAGGTAGCGTTTTACTTTTTGTAATGAAAGCTACCTAAAATAGTTCTTTCTGAAGTGTTTGATCTTAATAAACGAATTCCGGAGAATTTTTTGTTTTCTTTTTATCTTAAAACGCCTCAGAAATAGCAGTTTGAATTTCTAATGTGAATTTCTAATTGATTTGTTTTATCCATCACGTTCTTTTAAAATCGCATGTACTTAATGATATCGTGGTATTTGGCGACCTTATAAATCGCTTAAAATAAAATCAGCTTAAAAAAAGATGACTAATATCTAAAAATTCCCATGAATATTCTATATTAAAAAAACTGGTATTCAATCTTGTATAATCAGGTTCCACTAATTTGAGCTTCGTATATTTGAATAATGTAACTTAATTTAAAATAAATAAATAAATAAATAAATAAAGTATGCGAAAGCTACTTCTTCCTGCGACCTCCCAAAATAAAGAAAAAAAGATGAGGAGATGTATCCAAATACGTACAATATTGTGTATGCTATATTGGCACTAATCAATGGGTGAATGGATGCAATGGTATTACGGATTTTGAACTTATTCTCTCGACGCTTATTTTCAGAATTTTTAAGCTATGCTTTTGAGACATTTACAAGAGTTGATCTATACATTTAACTAACGTAATATGCATGACATTTTGATAGCCTTTACGCATACGCAATGACAATTTATTTAGTAAACCTGCTCATTTTTTACACAATTTTTATTTTTTTTAATTCAGATTACAGAGTATTACGTACAATATTGTTTGTCATATTTTCGGAAAAGAACATTATTTTATATTAAGAACTGTGAAAATAACAAGGAAAAAATTTGGGAATGTTTTTGTAAAAACCTTAATATCTCTACGAGTATACATGCTATCCGCATAAAAATGAGCATAGTTTATTACAATAGGCCACCTAATCTTAATCTACAATTTGAACACTTTTGCTACATTAGTTTCGACAGGGTTATCCAAAAGTATTTGTTCATTTTCAATTTGTTGGGGGTCCCCTATTGGAGTTTCAGTAAAAAGTCTTCACGGAAATGTATGGCCTGTGCTATTATGTTTACACACTTAGAATTTCAAGATAATTCCTCTTGTATATTTTCTACATATTTAACAAAAGTAAAAAATCGCAAGTGGCTGATCACCTTTGGCCATATAGTGTATTATTTAATAGAAATGAAATACGGCGCAATTTCACCTATACCATTATGAAATGGAATTCTTTTGTGTGGTACCGTAAATAAAAAATTACTATTCTCTGCATCACATGTTCTATAAAATTCATATTTTTGTGCACTTCGTAAATGCATATCAAGTTCATTGTATTTGAAAGGCTGTAACAACTTTAAAATTCATTTAAAACGATTTCTTCTCATTGGCCATAGTGTAACAGAATACGTTTGACTGTCTTAAACATACTAGGAACTTCATTTGAAATATGAATTGTGCAAGGTTAAACGTCAATAATTTTCAAAGAATTCAGGTCAATCAAAGTAATTTTACGAGTGTTAGAGCGCGGCCAGACGGCCAGATGTGCAGACACATAGATGGACAGATCGTCAGAGAAATCGATGTTAAACATTTCTCAACTTTTTTGGAAAGTGTTGAAAATTGCAAAGTGTTTAATTTAACTTTTTTCTTTCTCATGTTGAAAAGTGCTAATGTAAGTGGTTAAGAGAAGTTGAATAGTGTCTATATTTTTTTTTGTTTATTTGTTTAACAAAAGTTCTTGACAATTGTTAAGATATATACATAAGAAAAACCCATAATTTACAGCATAGAATTAGTATTAGTATGTTAAAAAGCTTGTAACATAAAAAAAAGAAAAACAATTTTAATGATTTTTTAACAAGTGTTTTTAACATGGTTTAAAATATAAATAAACAAGATAAAACAAGAATTTAAATTATATTCAGAAATATATAAATAAAGATGGTTGTGGTAACATAATGTAAGTAGCTAATGAGGTTATTTTACAGAAGAAAAAGTTGTTTTACGAGATGAAACTTGTACGAAATACATTCATACTAACTGAAGACTTCTAACAAAAGTTTAAAGTTTGTATCTTTTTTAATTGGCTCCTTTACATTTTTTCTGTTCAATTGTCTGCAGATGCGGCTTCATTAGCATTTTCTTATTTAACTAAAACAAAAAAAAACTTTTAACTTTCAGGGGATATAATGTTTGTATTCTTATAATAGAGAAAAGTAAAGAAATAATTCAAGTTCTCTGTATGACTTTCATAAAGTTTTGTTTCTCCTGTTTGAAACAGCTACAGAATCTATGTTGCATAAAGCAGCAGAAGAAAATACATAATAAGTGGACACGGTAAAAAAGGCGAAACTACAAGGTTTTCCAGCTTTAAATTCTTTTTTTACCTGTCCTTGTGGATATTTATAAGCGTAAATAGGATTTAACATAAAATCTGTTTTTGAAAAAAACTAAAAATCTTTTCTTTTTATTTAAAGTATTCTTTATCATAAGCATTCAAAGTTCATCTTGAAAAACACTTCCTTGTTTTTTAGGTGCGTTCGTTATTATGTAAATACATAGCACCTACAGTAGTCGTTCAGTTCGTCTGTCCATCCGTATGTCTGTTCGTTTCCATATAACAACGCAAATATCTCCCAACCGAATCGTTTGGCATTTAAAATATATCATTGTTGCATAATTTTGTCGGTCATTTCAAATTTTATAAAAATCCGATCTATAGCTTAATTACGGGGACAATCAAAAGTTTACTTTATGGCCAATGGGAAAAATAGTTTTAAGTTCTTTTTAACGATGTTACACTCTTTTGAACGTAATAAAATTGATATGCATCTATGAAGTATATTCTAAAATATACATTCTGTACATTTTGTAGTGTAAAGAGTATTTTTAATTAATTTACAATATCACACGAAATATTCCGTTACATAATGGAATATGGAAACATTATTCGTGGCGCGCTTTAATTAGATTAAAGTATTTCTCATTTTATAAAAATGATATACGTTTCTGAGATTTATTATAATTTTCTTCCTGTATATTATAAAGCGAAAAGTATTTACAGAGACACACAAAAACACTATATCGTATACTATACGGTATTCGAAGTACAGAATACTATTACACGAAGATTTAAATATTTTTAAAGATTCGTTATAGTACGAACTCACCTCATTTTTTACGTTTGATGTGCAATTTCCAATTTCATTTTCCCAACAATTCATGTTCTTCAAAAAAGAAAAAAATTCATTACATTGCAGTTCATTAATTTCCTGTGAACACCAAACTCAATTATGAAAAAATTCATTGATATTTTTAAACTTGATAGGAAACCTGAGCAATTGAATTTAGTAAAATTTGCATAATTTGCACCCTGTTTCTTTTTTAAGATATGTAAATTGAAAAGAAAAAAGGTTAAACATTGATTTAACTGTATTTTTTACGATTTCTAAATAAATTTCTTAGCGTATAATCATAAATTAATTCTTATGAAATAGTCAATTGATAAATGTGTATATATTTTTAAATATTACTCTCTTCATTTTTATTAATAATTTTAATTCTATTTTGAGACTCGAAACTTTTTCATAGCTGCAATAGTTTACACGTATTTTATTTTTATATTTTATAGTATGCTTATCCATGATGGTTAAGTATTATGGTGGCCCCAACGACTAGTTTATTATGTTGTGGGTCGAATAAAGTAAAAATGTGAAAAAATAATAGATATTATTATATTTTAAAGGATTTATGTATGGGATCTTATATCCTTTCAAACTATATTTCAAAAGTATTTTATTTTGTGAAATTAATTACACTTTTACATGTGGAATGACCTAAAACATATTTTTATTACCAAATTTTAACTATTTTAATTTAATTTAAATGTCTATTCAGTCTTTAACTATTCAATATTGTATTGAATAGTTTACACCATTTAGTAATATTGTGATTAGTTTGGTTTTGCGATAACATTTTACCGCAGCATATTATTCCGCTATTACATTTATTTCGAATTTTTTTAATTGGCATGATTTTAAGAAATTTATAATTTAAAATAGTACAATATATAATAATTAAATTAAATTATTGAGTTCATTTTATATTTAACTATTTCTAAAACATAAATATTAAATAATGTTGAATTCCATTTAAATAAAAAAGAATACATGTTTATATTTCACGATATTAAAATGGAATTAGTTTTTCTTTTCTTTTAAATAAATATTTCTTTATCTAATATGAATCCAAATAAACAGAAATAATTATTATTTGAAGGAACAAAGTTTCTTTTGATTATTACGTTTTCCACTTTGCTAGGAATTTTCCAGATCTGAAGCAATCCAATTAGTTCTGAAAGAACTTTTTTTTGTTTATTATTCTTATACATTTTTTATTTCTATCTCTCGTAAAAGTTTATTCATAATTCTTTACTTAATTACGAATAATAATATCTTGTTGCTTTATAGGTATGTTTTCTTTCATTTTCATTAATTGGCAAAGAAATAGTGAGATTGGTACATTTCCAACTTCACTATTTTTCCAAAAATAGCTGATAAATAATAAAATATTTCATTTTAACGTGAAATAAATTGAGAATCATGTAAATTAGTGGTTGATTCAAGATGATTACCCTCAATACAAACAACAATTAATGAAAACAATGCTTTTAGTGAAAATTAAAATGCAATACAGAAAGAATATACATTTTAAGCAGTTCGCAACTACACTGTAAAAAAAATTCTGCAAAGGTATTAAACATTTCCTTGGAAACTGGGATTCCAAGAACTTTTCATATAACGATAACAGGAAAAATCCATGCAACCGATTCTGAAACTTGGATTTTTGCTGTTACCTTTACAGGAAAAATTCTAGGAATCCCAGTTTCCTAGAAAATGTTTAGTACATTTGCAGAATTTTTTTTACAGTGTATTGTATATTACTCCCTTTGCAGCAAGTAACCTACCCAGCAGATAATTCCCGAAGAGTCGAAAACTTTTAATTTGAAAAAAATATTGTCATTTTATTAGAATAAGAAATATTGAGGAAATAACTTTAATTATTTCTGTTTTTTTTTAACTTTTTTTAGGTAGGTTAAACTACTTTGTATTGAATTTGGAGGCTCTGACGCCCACGAGCTATTCTCACCAACTCCTGTACAGACACCCTAGATTCTAAAAGTTCGATAATCTGATTGGCTTCAAAGGATTATATTATATTAATAATAATAATAAATAGTTGCGATCTCCCTTTAAACAGATTTCCATTCATTTTCTTTTCATTTGAGATTTTTAATGCTTAATCAACTGCTGTTAAGAGATACATTGGCTGTTTTCATATTTAATTAAATAATAGTAATAATAATTATGAATTTGAAAACAAGCTAATGTAAAATGAGTTATGTAAACAGGGACTTTTGTCTCCTGGTATTTTTAAAAAAATGCTATAAGAAAGTTTATTTAAATAAGACATTTTAAATTTATCGATTTAAATCTGGCGTAATTTTTCTTAAAGTCTTCCTCCATTTTTTAATACTCATGTGATAATGCTTTTGTTATTAGAAAGAGAATGTTATTTGCGCTTTCTTAGCGTTCATAAGAATAGTCAAAAAGATTATCTCACAATGCGAAATAAATGTTTCATTGAAATATATATTTATATTAAAACTGGCCAGCATTATTATTATTAGGCTATTTGAAATCTAACACAAATTTTCCTATTTACTGCTTTTTCTGCAAATTAATAAATTTATTATTTTAACAGTTTACATGCCGAATTATTATCGTAATATAATTATAACTTTGTTTTTCCTATATTAAAGCTTCAAATGTTTTAATTTAAGCATATAAATTCAGAAAATAACAAAAAAAATTTTTTTTGCAGATTTTTTTTGGCTTTTTTCATTTTAATGATCACATTTTGGAACATGATTATTGATTGACAACCTATGCAAATATAACAAATTATTTTCAGCTATATGCTATTGCATATTGTTCTTGAGTATTTTCTCGAATTGCAAAAACATTTAGATTCCTAGCGATAAAATGTAAGTAATATAGAGAAAACGATAAAAGTAAATAATATATTTTTTATGCAAATTAATGAATTTACGTTTACCTTATACCTGTGATAAATGCTTAAACATAAATATTTTTTTACAAAAATTCAAATCAACCTTATATTTTATAGGAAAAATAAGGACATTGTTATTATGTTAGAAATTATATATTTTATACTACAAATAATGCAATGTTTCCATTTGGGAACACTGGCGTTTATACGGTTAACGTTTTCTTTCTCTTTTTAATATTTACGTAAAAATATTTTTGTTGCTAGAAAATATATACAGATACATACACTATATTGCCATTGATTATGGGACACTTGCGATTTTAGACATTTTACTAAATATCTAGAAAAATACATAAGGAATCATCTCGAAACTCTTAGTGTATAAATATAATAGTATACGTCATACATCTCCGTGAAGATTTTTTACCGAAACTCCATAGGGGACCGTCAACAAATTAAAAAAAATGAATATCTTTTGAATAACCCTGTCAAAACTAATGTAGCAAAAGCGCTCAAACTCTAGATTATGATTGAATGCCTTATTGTAATACACTGTGTCCATTTTTATGCAAATAGCATGCATACTCGCAGAGTAATTAAGGTTTCTATAAAAATGGCCCCAAATTTTTCTAAGTTTTTCCCTTGTAATTTTCAGAGTTCTTAATATAAAATAATATTTTTTTCAGAAAATATGACACACAACATTGCACAGAGTACCCTGTTCTGTAATCAGAATTAAAAAATAATAAAAATTGTATGAAAAATGAGTAGGTTTACTAAATAATTTTTTACTGCGCATGCGTCAAAGATATCAAAATTTCATTTGCATATTATGTTAGCTAAATGTATAGAGAAACTTTTGTAAAAGTCTCAAAATTATAGCTTGAAAATTCTGAAAGTAATCGTCTATAGAAAAAGGACAAAATCTGTTGTTTCTTGTTGTTGAGAATAACGGATTTTCAACTTATTCAATTGACGATTATTTTCAGAATTTTCAAGTTATGATTTTGTGACTTTCACAAAAGTTGCTCTATACATTTAGCTAACATAATATGCAAATGAAATTTTGATATCGTTGACGCATGCGCAGTAAAAAATTATTTAGTAAACCAACTCATTTTGTATACAATTTTCATTATTTTTTAATTCTGATTACAGGGTACTGTGTGCAATGTTGTTTGTCATATTTTCTGAAAAAAATAATATTTTATATTAAGAACTCTGAAAATTATAAGGAAAAAACTTGGAAAAATTTGGGATCATTTTTATAAAAACCTTAATTACTCTGCGAGTATGCATGCTATTTGCATAAAAATGAACAAGGCTTATTACAATAAGGAATTCAATCACAATCTAGAGTTTGAGCGCTTTTGCTACATTAGTTTTGACAGGGTTATTCAAAAGATATTCATTTTTTTTAATTTGTTGACGGTCCCCTATGGAGTTTCGGTAAAAAATCTTCACGGAGATGTATGACGTATACTATTATATTTATACACTAAGAGTTTCGAGATGATTCCTCATGTATTTTTCTAGATATTTAGTAAAATGTCTAAAATCGCAAGTGTCCCATAATCAATGGCAATATAGTGTATATCTATATATATGTATATATATATTTGTAACATCCATTGAGGTTAAAGATAGCTGTAATACACGACATTCATAATTTTGGTTCATCCCCCAAAATATAAAACAGGGTTTTCTGGCCAAAGAGTTATTAAGGAAAAAAAACTGAAACGACTGAACACGGATTTTATTAATGAGCAGCTGATGAGAAGTTTCAGGACTATATTAATTTTTTCAAGAAACATTCTCAGGGGAGATGCTCCATCTCCTTACTAACATAATCTAAGTTTTGAAATAGTTGATTTATTATCATTCCAATCAAGTAAGATATTTTGGTAACACCACCAACTTCGCAGGTTTGAAAAGGAAAACTGCAAGGATAATCGAACCTTTCAAAACCCTGTGCTTTTTCTCTAAAACCCCCTATCGCACGAACGAACGAAAAATCTGACAATGTTTTTAATCTTCTCTGCGGACGACTCAGATAGGATACTATACCATGATAAAAACAGAAGTATCTATATTTAATCCACCTTAGTGTAAGAATGCAATTAAAAAGTTAATTGATCATATTATCAATCAGCATCGCAAAAACAGGGAATATTTAGTTATTTCCAGTCCATTAATCTTTAAGCGAAACACCTTCCTGTCGAGAATATTTTTTCTAGAACCTTCGAAAGCCTCAAAACCAGATGCATAAAGTGTAAATAAAAATGCATATCTGATGTCGAGTTGACAAATAAAATCAAAATTATTTCGGAAAAGATAAGTTTATTACAAAGAAAATATGTATTTATTGATACATAATAAATCTAAGACGCTAATAGTAATTTTGATACTTAAATAAAAAGAATACTTTTAAATAAGTAGGTTTTTTAGAACTGAATAATTTATAGATTAACTAGCTGTTACCCGTGACGTCGTTCACGTAGCATTAAAAAAAAGATGAACGCTTTAATTAAACAAAACGGTTCATCAACAATAATTTAAAATATATATAACATTTATCTTATAGAAGGCTATGCAGTAGTTTTTTTTTATAGGGGACTTAAAGAATTCAGTCAAATAAAAGGAAAATGTGTTAGATAATATGAACAATCGGGAAAATGAAATTGTAACCACTTATACTGTAGAACAACTGTAACGCACCACAATTGTACAGAAATCATGTTTTAGTGCATTTCAGAATTCCATATCAAAGAAAGAAAAATCATGTGTTAAACCTAGGTAATAAAAAAAATATCCAACATTTCCATAATGCATAACTTCACCGGGACATTCTTTTCTGCAGCTGTGTATATGATCTATGTGCTTGTAAATATTCTAAATACAATGTTAAAATTTTGCTTAGTGAGAAAAAGTATAACGAATATTAAAATTCACCTTTAGCAATTTCTAATTATAGACAGAAACTTACTTGAATTCTTTTTTACAGTCCGGTATATTACGTGCAAATATGTATACGATCGCATATTTAGCTTAAATTACACTGTAAAAAATATAAGATGTGTCTGAATATATAAAAATGTATTGTAATCAAAAGCGAAAATACAGAGTGACCTCTTCTAACTCACCTAAGGTTTCGAAAACTGTTCCTTTATCTTTAAATATCCCAGAAGATTATTTGCTTTCGAAATTCAAAGAAGAATCTATAAAAATTAATTTTTATTAGCTATCCGTCCTTTTCGGAAACGTTTCTAAGTACCTTTTACAGTACAATAACCACTTTTCTCAAATCAAAATATCACTTTTTCTGATGCTTCCAATTCATACGAAAATATTTTGATATTCAGGGAACATGTTTAATAGACAAACATACAATATTAACAGTACTAACATTAATATGAAAATTAAATTCTTTTTCTACAACTGCACGCACAAAATTAGTTATGCAGCTGAAAATGTTTACTTGAGAATTCATAGAATCTGAAAAAGTGATATTTTGATTTGAGAAAAGTGATTATTGTACTGTAAAAGCTACTTA
Organism: Maratus speculifer; assembly: GCA_964019185.1. NCBI lineage: Eukaryota > Metazoa > Arthropoda > Arachnida > Araneae > Salticidae > Maratus > Maratus speculifer. The sequence goes on along the minus strand of OZ025295.1, from coordinate 118,185,536 downwards.
GAAACGTTTCCGAAAAGGACGGGCAGCTAATAAAAATTAATTTTTATAAATTATTCTTTAAATTTTGAAAACAAGTAGTGTTCTGGGATTTTTAAAGATAAAGGAACGGTTTTCGAAACCTTAGGTGAGTTAAAAGAGGTCACTGTATATTTTCGTTTTTGATTACAATACATTTTTATATATTCAGAAACATCTGACATTTTTTACAGTGTATTCAAGCAAAAAACCCGATTCAAATTATTGAATTCATATTTTCGGGAATCGCTATTGCACTGGTGACCAATCCAGTTTATTGTATAGTCCGATACATGATTTATTTAAATTCTACAAACATCTCTTATTATATCAAATGTAGCTGAACTTCAGGATGCATTAGTTTTCCAAATACATACGATAATTGAAAAAGCTCTCTAATAGACCATACTTTGGATACAATATCTGAGATCTGGACACAGGTCCAAAATCTTTTATGCGTCTCTGTAAATGAACAACAAATATGATGCAAATGATACTTAACTGCAAGCTTATTGTAGTAAATTTCAGTATTTATCATTGTATTGATTATCTCAGTATATTAATTTCATCATGTTTGAAATAGCGCAACGTAATTAAAATAAGCTGGGAATATTTTTTTTCTCCGTAGACTATTATATTACCGAACATTTTTCTGCAATCTTGTAAGTGAATGTTAAATCTTTTCACCCCATTTTCTATAGAAATCCTATTTTAGTGCACTTCAGAACCTGATATCAATTTCAATATTTTTAAAATAACCTTAATAAAATAACATTATTAAAATACGTTGCAAATGGTTTTTCTTCACAGACCATAACATATTGGAATACTTTTGAGCTCCCTGTACGCACACTATAAGTACTACATTTAACATATTCGATAGTAACCATGTTTTTCTGAATCTTAAAAATGCATGTAAATTTCATTACATTTAAAATTATGTAACATTATCAAAATACACCACAAATGATTTTTTCGCCTTAGACCATAATGTAAAGTTTCCTTTTGAGTGCTCCTGTGATTCAGCTATTATTGCTACCTGGTCCATTTTCAATGCCGCATATGCTATGGTAAATCTTAATAACGCAAGTTATTTTCGTATGAATTCCACTATATTTACCCAAGTTGAAAAACGGACAGACAGACGGCAGACCCCAGGCACTCGGCATCCGGTATACAGACAGGTTGAAGTCGTAAACACTTTTAGACCATGTTAGAAAGTGTCAAAAAGCGGGTAGTTTCCGTAAAGCGAAAAAAAAAAAACAGTGTTAGGAAAAATGTACTACAAAACTGTGTTTTAGGTGGCATTTTTGTATAATTTGTACATATATGCTCTGCATACCATAAAAAATTATAGAAATTTATTATAAAAAAACATTCTTAAAAGTGACAACATATTTTTACTGTTTAAGAGCTAAAAAAAATGTGCAATTAATATCCATTTACAAACCTGTTTCCAGTACACTTTGAGCACATTATTGACTGAGGGAATGTATTTTCTCACAATTACATTAAATCTTTAGATTTTAAGCCCGAAAGTGCATTTTTAAAGTGTTATTTATTTATATTTTCAGAATTGAACAATTTTCAGAATTGAACAATTTTCTGAATTAACACACACACATATATATATATTTTTTTTTTTTTTGATTAGTTGAGCTTTTCTTACTTTCTAAAAATGATAAAAAGTTTTTTCATTGATCATTACGTCATTTACGATATGTATAAATTATTAATATTTTCTAGTCGTTTAATATTTAACCTTTAAAAAAACTTATTTCATTTTAAAATTAAATATTAACCACGCTCAGACGATAAACTTAATTTTCTTTAAATAATAACTTTTGATATCATAATTCAATTTCATTTCATTGCAACATCAGAGATATTTATTTTATTTTCAATATGTGACGTCACAGTCGTCTCTCTTTAGCACTTACTCAAAATTACATTGTGTTATTAAGAATGAAAACTTTAAAACTTATACTTTGTTTCATATATGACGTTACATTGATATTTTTAAAATTCTTAATGGAAAGTATTCCTCTGACGTCACAATTGGTAAAAAGTTGAATTTTATAGCCTCGAACCGAAAGAAAGAAAAAGTTTCATTTTGATTATGCATTAATATCTGGAAAAACTACTAAAATATTTATATTCTTGTAAAGTGTGAAGTTATATTCTTGTAAAGTCTTCTAAGTGTAAAAGAAATTTTATATAATCGTTTGCGTGATATAAGAAGAAAAACAGTATTCCTCTGACGTCACAATTGGTGAAATTGAGGTTTTTAATCTCGAACCGAAAAACAGAATAGGGTCCATTTATTTATTTCATTTTATTTTATCACGTGAAAATCTTTCAGTTGAAAATTAATTACAGAAGAGAAATAATTATTCCGGTTTTTTTATTTTTTGGCAACGAAAAAAGAAAATAATTAAATATTATGGAAAATTTTTCAAATTATTCTGTATGAAAATTAGTGAAATATTGAATTATTAAGAAAAATATTTGAATAAAATAAATAAAAATTAGCCCATGTTCATTTCAGGCCAATAATTTACATATATACAAAAATTCAAAGACATTAATCCATCCGTTTTGAAACCAAGTTCATTCCAATTTTCGGACACACTTTCACATTTATAATATATATAAGGATATAATGTATAATTTAAATAAAGATTTTAAAAGTGTTTGATAAACAGAGGACAATTATAACGAATTTTCTGGGGATTTAAGTAAAAGATTTTTTTTAAGAATATATTTAATTAAAGCCAATTTTTATATTTAAACATATTGGAATAAATATTTTTAAAGTGCCTTAAGAATTTATATCTTTCATATAAAGATTAATAGATTAGTTTTATAAACAGGATTATATAATTTATAACCCGGAATAAGCATGGCATATTATTAAAGGGAAATTGATATAGTATAATGTTAAAGTTGGCTAAAAAATTAAAATTTTTTAATATATATATAATATATATATTGTCCTGCTTTAGAATTGGCAACAATTGTTTAAATAATACTTAGAAGTGTGAAATGTCAAATGCAAATATATTTTTAAATTTAAACGGTTGTACTACTTTAAACTTGGCACAATTTGATAAATTCTCATAAATTAATCATACTAACTAATTTATTTGATTATTATTTGGTATTTTTTAATATTAATCGGTTATTATTAATAATTATCGATTAATCAAATAGTCCGTTACACATATATATAATTCTTTTTTTGGAGAAAATACAGAATGCGGGGAGGGTTAAAATATTTATGACATACAAATAAGAAAGTAAGTGCACATTGTATTATCGATTTAAAATGAAATTCCTCAAATTTTGAATTGATAATTTGGGATAATTTAAAAATTCGATAAATCAGTTAAGTTTTTATATCAATATTAAGATAGCAGCAAATTAAGATAGACCAGTAGTACCAGAATATTGAGTATATGGATAATATTTTTGAAATACTATAAAGTTTAATATTTCTCAATATTTGCATGTTTGCGTTTTGCCAGTTTTGTAATAATATTAATAATAATTTAGTCCATATTTCTGGAATATTAGCTTTCCGCATCATTTTTCCATTTTTAAATGGAACACATATAGAGCCGATGGTAAACATTTCCAGCAAAAAATCTTAATTTAACGTTTATCGAAACTGCACTGAAAATATTTGAATTGAATACTATGTTGTGCAATGTAGCGTCAATATTGATTTGGTACTATGTAAAATATAAATACATTTAACATTTCTTTGTATTTAATACATATTTTATAGAATAAACTATTCCGTGATATTAAATAATATTTTGAAACAGTAATAGGAAAAATTCAGCACGAAATTTTAGGTATGGAGCGAAAAAATTCAAGTTTGAAACGTACGTCTAAGTACTATTTACATTTAAATAATAAATTTACTTTAAAAAAATCTATTATTTGTTTTCAGTTAAGGATATAGAAGATAAACATTGACTAAAAAGCAGAATTGGAGGGATTTCTTTTGATATTTATAGAATATTTTAGAGAGATACAAAATGCTTTGATAAATTGGAAGGTTAAAAAATTTGAATATTGATTTAAATGCAGTCGGTTTTCGTTATTTCGAACTAGTCGGGACCACAAGAAATCTTCGAATTATCCATAGTTCGAATTATGGAAAGTATCGGAGAAAAACATGTTTAAAGGGTTACCATTACAAAAGAATTAATATCATTGTATTTATTTAATTTATTTAGGCTGTTATCATTAGAATATCACTTAATATTAAAGTAGAAGATATAAAAAATAAATTAAGGGATTAGTAACAAACATAACGGAGGAAGGGGTGAAAGTGTCATTTACGGACAGACAAGGTACTAAGAAAGCGCATACCACATGCATGAGATTATATGTTACTATTTAAGAACAATTCTGACGAAAATGAAAGAAAGAAAGTTCAAGAAGTATTTCAAGGAGTGAGAAAATAAGGAAAAATGAAAAATTGGAATTCTCGTTAGTTTGAATTAAAAGAGGTATAGAGAAAATGAGTTCGAATTAATAAAAGTTTTTAATGTTATTCTGCCATTGAAAATTTTGGGACTTCATGTTTGGTTCGAATTAAGCGAAGATTCGATTTATCCGATTTCGAATTAACGAGAGCCGACTGTATTAACTTCCTGTTAAGATGTTTATTTTACTCCAGATGTTTATTTACCTCGTAGTGGTATAGTGAGCAGTGGTTTAAATAACCCAATAGTTCGTCGGCTTAATTGCATCCGTATAAGTGTGAAGGATTGCGACATTTTTAAGCTGAAATACAGCTTCAAAGATAATCAGGTTTTTGGTTCAGAGAACGTACTAAAGTTTAGCAGTTCAGTTATTCCTAGTGCTTGCAAGAATGCGTTTTTCCGGAATAACCTGCGGCGCTACAGATACGTGAAATTCAATTCCTTCGCGTATTCTGTGTACATTGAATGCTTAAATTAGACGCTTACAGGCCAGTATAAAGTCGGTACAAGGACAGAACCATACCACTACCCAATTGGATTTATTTAAGGCTTTCAAAGGACCTCGTTCTTTCTGAACTGGGATTTGGATAATAAGTATGTTCCTGAAACACCTAGTAATGAGCGTTTATCTAGTGATCCTCATTCAAAAACTATTGTTGTATCTTCCAAAAGACCAAAAGTTTTTCGTTAAAATGTGCCTGCTATGTTTTGCCGCTATCTTGACTGTGCTAAAGTGCTTAATGTTGTGATATACGCTCTTCCTATTTCCTCATATTTTTTTATGGAACACCTGTGTATATCGGAATAATCCAAAAGAATCCAGCTTGACGTCAACAAAAGTTTATTTAACACATAGAACACAAAACAGGGACTAAACGGCAAGACTTGAAAACACAAACAATTAAGTATAAAGTTCTGGATTACGCATTCTCACAACTTCTACACAACTCTACTTTCAATAAAGAATAAACACCGTGCCCATAGCACATACATATTCCAATGGAAGAATATTTTTAAAATCTTTTCACCTGCATCCAAACATTCGCAGGTCTACCGCTTACCTCTGGCACACACACCTATCTCTGTCTTCGTACCCCTTCCTCTCCCCACACTCTCGTCCACTCGTCACGTGACTAAAGAGCGGCGCCGATAAATGAAACAAAAAACACATCATCAGTCATTACACCCCCCACGCAAGATTGAAAATATGGTACACACTTACAGTCACCGCCAAAAAAATCTTGACACTTTCGATTTTTGATGTTTTGTTAAATATCTAGAAATATACACAAGGAATCATTCTGAAACTACTGGTGTGTAAACAAAATAGTACACGTCATACATTTTGATAAAGATTTTCCCCCGAAATCTAACAGGGGACCGTCAATAAATTGAAAAAGAACGAAGATCTTTTGGATCACCCTGTCAAAACTAATGAAGCAAAACAGTTTAAACTGCAGATAATGATTAAGTGGCTTATTGTGATAAGTTGTGTCGATTTTTATGAATATAGCTTGAAAACTCGTAGAAAAATTAAAGTTTTTATAAAAACGGTTAAAAAATTTTCCAAGTTTTTTGCTTATAATTTTCAGAGTTCTTTATTAAACACAATAATCTTTTCAGAAAATATGACGAATAACATTGCACATAACACCCTGTAATCAGAATTAAAAAATAATAAACAATGTATGAAAAATGAACGGGTTTACTAAATAATTTTTTACTGCGCATGCGTTAACGCTATTAAAATTTCATTTGCATATTATGTTAGTTAAAAGTATAGAGCAACTTTTGTGAAAGTCTCAAAAACATAGCTTAAAAATTCTAAAATATATCGTCAATAGAATATGGTCAAAATCCGTTATTTCCAAAATAAAGCAAAAAGATAAGGAGTTGTATCCAAATATAGTAGTACGTGCAATACTGTGTAGGTGCTAATCAATGGAATATGGATACAGCCCCTCATCTTTTTGCTTCATTTTGGGAATAATGGATTTTGACAATATTCTATTAACGATAATTTTCAGAGTTTCCAAGCTATGTTTTTCAGACCTTTCACAAAAGTTGCTCTATACATTTAACTAACATAATATGCAAATGAAATTTTAATAGCGTTGACGCATGCGCTGTAAAAAATTATTTAGTAAACCCGTTCATTTTTCATACATTTTTTATTATTTTTTAATTCTGATTACAGGGTGTTATGTGTACTGTTGTTTGTCATATTTTCTGAAAAGATTTTTGTGTTTTATGAAGAACTCTGAAAATTATAAGCAAAAAATTTGGAAAAATTTCGGACCGTTTTTATAAAAACTTTAATTTCTCTACGAGTTTTCAAGCTATATTCATAAAATTCGACACAACTTATCACAATAAGCCACTTAATCATTATCTGCAGTTTAAACGGTTTTGCTTCATTAGTTTTGACAGGGTGATCCAAAAGATCTTCGTTTTTTTCAATTTATTGACGGCCCCCTGTTAGATTTCGGGGAAAAATCTTTGTCAAAATATATGACGTGTACTATTTTGTTTACACGCCAGGAGTTTCAGAATAATTCCTTGTGTATATTTCTAGATATTTAACAAAACATCAAAAATCGAAAGTGTCAAGATTTTTTTGGCGGTGACTGTATTTTAAATCTGAAATTCGACTGATGATGTTACACTATTTAACAATGATTTCCCAAATTATAATATGTATATATAAAAAATAACACAACAAACACAACCGTATCCGGAGAAGGCACATCTTCCGGGGTTCTTCCTATCTGCTAATATAAAATAGAATTAAATTAATACTTCATATACACAATATAACATCCAATTAACACAAGGCAACACACAAACACTTAGTAAACATTAAACAGGACACTAATAGCTGCTGAAAAAAATATGTATATAGTTCATAATGTTTAAGGAATGTTCAAACACTGGGTGCTTCAAAAGTTTTGAATGTTCTAAATAGTGTCCAAGCGAGATAATGCATCAGCATTAATTAGTTTGGCACCCGGGCGGTGCGAGATCGTAATATCATACTTCTGTAAGGCTAATGCCCATCGCTGCAGCTTTGAAGATTGAGGGGCATTTTTGGTGATAAATGTTATTGGATTATGGTCCGTAATAAGTTCCACAAGTGAACCGAAAATCCAAGTTTCAAATTTTTTCAAACTCCAGATCACTGCATAGGCCTCCCTTTCAATTCTTGGCCATGCCTGTTGAGTTTTGGTGAGTTTTTGACTGGCGTAACTTACCGGATACACTACTTCATCTCTTCTCTGCGATAAACAGGCTCCGATGCCGATTGCAGATGCATCACACTCTATGATGAAAGGTAACCCGATAATAGGAGTATGCAGACTGGGCGCTTCGATGAGACCTCTTTTTAACGCGTTGAACGCCTGGTCATGCTCTACTGACCAGCACAAATTTTCTGGACTGTCCTTTTTTGTTAGTTCAGTGAGGGGATATGCTGTTTCAGCATATTTTGGTATATAGTCTCTGTAATAATTGCACAATCCTAAGACACTTTTTAGTTGCTTCTTAGTTTGAGGCACAGCTAACTTACGAATGGCCTCCACTTTTTCCGGATCGGTCCGATGGCTGCCGGACCCAATGATATGACCTAAGTATTTTATTTGGGATTTTGCAAATTCACATTTTTTCAAATTAACGGAGAATTGTAACTGTGATAGTTTGGAAAATACCTTCTCTAAATGCACCAGGTGTTCCGCTAATGTTTCGGAAAACACTGCTATGTCGTCGATATATGCTCTAGCGAAGTCCTGGTATTCAGAAAGCGCTCTGTTGATTTCTCGTTGAAACGTCGCAGCAGCATTCCTGAGCCCAAAAGCCATGACCTTGAAGCGATATTGAGCTCTGTGCGTCTTAAAAAAGGGTAATTTTTGACTCTCTTCTTCTAATGGTATGGCCCAATAGCCTTTGAGTATGTCCAAAGTGGAAATGACGTTGGCCCTGCCAATATTAAATAATAGATCAGTAGAATTTTCCATAGGAAAATTATCAACCTTGGTGATGGCGTTCAGTGCCCGAAAATCTACGCAAAGTCGCAGCGTTCCATCTTTCTTCATCACGCACACTACAGGATGCGGTGCTTTTTCATCACTTTCCTCAATCAAACCTAATTCTAGTAATTCTTGAATTTGTTTGTCTACTTGAGGTTTTAGGGCCTCTGAAATTCGATAAACATAAGGTTTCTTCTTCTCATTATCATTTAACCTTATTTTGTGTGCACCAACTTTTGCTATTTGTATTTTCTTTGAAAATAATTCTTTATATCTAAACAACAAATCTGACATCTTTTCTCTTTCTACGTTTTCTAAATGATTTAAATTTACTTCTTCGATTTTGAAATAGTTCGAGTTATCCTTTGTACTAGGGGCGGGACGGACTTCCCCTAATTCTTCTTCGTTCTCAAAAATTACCCCCACTGCTTGTACCCTAGGAGTAAATTTCTTTATCTTATTCACGTGAACATTTTTAATGTTTCCGTTCGTTAACCTGACTTTGTAAGAGTCGGGATTACACCGCGCCACTATTTCGGCTGGTCCTGTGCATCTAGCGTAAAGTTTATTACTAGAGTCTGGGATTAATAAATATATTTGCTCCCCCGGTCTAAATTCCTTATAAATTGCCCTTCGATTCGCATACTTCGCATACGCTCCCTGTTTAACCTCCGCTACTAGTGAAGCTTGTTCCGCCGCCTTTTCTAAGTTAATTTTTAAATCCTGAAGGTATTCGGTGGCACTTTTCCCGAGATTTATAGGTAGTGGAATTTCGCCCGACCATGTAGATTTTAATACCGCCAATGGCCCCCTGGCCTCCCTTCCATACATCAACTTGAATGGCGACACCCCCGTCGTACAATTAGGAATCTCCCTATACGCAAATAATAAATAAGGGATGTGTTTATGACAATTTTTAGGATCGCTCCGAATGATATGGTGCAACATGCGTTTCAATACCTGATTATACCGTTCAACCAATCCCGAACTTTGTAGATGTCCCGGTGTTGCAAATCTAGGAGCCGCCCCTAGCCTAGCGTGAAATTCCCGCACTAAACCTGATACAAAATTTCCCCCTTGATCACTTGCTATTACGCGGGGTATTCCTGTCCGCATAAATATTTCTAACAGCGCGTCACAAGTAGCCTTAGCCGAAATTGTTCTTAACGGAACCGCTTCGGGACACCTACTGTGTTGGTCAACCAAAGTAAGTACATATTGATGTCTACGCGCCGAAGGTGGTTCAATTTTCCCAATTATATCAATATTTACAACGTCAAATGGGAGCTCCGGTCTTTCAATCGGAAGAATCGGTATCTGATCACTGGCCCTCTCCCGGCTTCGCAATTGGCAGTCCTTGCACGATTTACAATATTCCTCTACATCCCGTGACACGCCTGGCCAAAAAAATGAATATCGAATTCTTTCTTTCGTTTTCCTTATACCGAGATGGTTCGCAAAAATTGATTCATGTGCAATCCTTAAAATTTCCTCCCTCTTAATTTTAGGCACTTCTGATTGCATGACTTGATCTCCCGAAACCTTTTCCCTATGATAAAGTAAATTATCCACCATAACAAACCCATTTTTCCCTTGTATAGCATCTTTAAATGCCCCCCGTAAAGATTCGCAATTCTTTTGTTGCTCCCTGTAAATGGTCGTTTCCGAATACTGATTCGAATTTAAATCTTCACAATCATTTTTCGTTTCAATACAATTAATAAAGAAATGAAAATGAAGCTTTTGGAGAGAATTTGATTATTCAAATTCTCTCCAAAAGCTTCATTTTCACCCCGCAAACATAAATCTTTCTCACTCGTATTTTGTTCTTTTTTCTTTTCCCCTGATATATTTTCATCCCCCCTTTCCGATTTCGTCTCATTTGTTGGTGCCACACTGTCGGCTAATCCTTTCCTTTCTCCAATTTGCACTGATTGTAATAATTCACAAACCTTCCGAGTAATAATACATGAACCACATAATTTATCTGTCACTGCAAATAATACATCGACACTATTAAATAAACAATTTGATTCACTCATTTTTAATGATACCGGTAATGTTAAAAGGTCAGCTGTAATCTGCTCACCAAAAGCTGAAATCAACTGAATTGATGAATTTTCATTATTTTTAAATGATTCTGGTACTTCATTCGAATTTATAACAGGAATCTCAGCAGCGCTGTCAATTAATGTTTTTATTTTTTGTTTCCCCACCCAAATTTCATCGTATTGCAACGGTTGAGTACTTATTGCGTCATTTTCGAAACATAAAGCTGTCACTTTCGCAATCAACCTTTCGTCTTTATTTTTTCCGGTAGAATCTTTTTTCATTTGATAATGAGAATTTCCCGACCTCTCTTTTTCTTTATTATTATTATTAGGACAAAAACGTAAATGAACGATTTGACGGCACAATTTACACACAGACTTTTTCCTATCATTACGCGAATTAAAATTATTTCTTAGATGCGGTGGAATATATTTGCCAGATCCGAAATCATCAGAACCGCGACAATTTGTCGATTTATCATATAACTCAGAAAATGTTCTACCTTTTGAAGTAAACCAGTTATCGCATAATTCCGCGATCTCTCGCGCTTTCAACCAGTTATCTAATTGTTTTATTTTGGCATAGCTTCGCGCCTCTGAGTCTAACGCATCCATTAATCTATCACTAACTATTAATTCATTAAGCGTTTCAAAATCATTTACCTTTCTAAGCTCGCAATAAAAATCCCAATTCGCCCTTAACCTAGATGCGAATTGCATATGATTTTCATTTTTCGCCCTCTTTGCCGAAAGAAAATTTTGAAGACAAGCTTCAGGAGTGGGTTGAAATTCTTTTAAAATTAAAGCTTTAACCTTTTGATAATCCTTCATTTCATCTGAATTTGCATATACTAATAAATGCGCAGCTTTTTCCCCTACTAAATTAAACAGTATTTCAACTTTCAAATCTTCCGCGACATTCTTTAATTCAAACGCCCTTTCGAGCGAAGAAAAAAGTAAATTCCACGATTCAGGTTTGGTAGGAATCGCAATAGTTAAAGTTTTAACGCTTTTAATTAGAGCTTCTAACGAATTAGTTTTGGGATTTTGTCCATCCCCCCCACCATCAGAATTTTTGTTCTCAGACTGCAGTTTAGCCATTTCTAATTGGTGTTTGATAACTTCTAATTTCGTTTTTTCTAATTCTAACGCTGTTTTCTGCTCAGAATTAATATATTCTTTCTCATTTTTGAGGTCCTCTGCCTCTTGTTTTTCTTTTGAAATGCGGTCTGATACCGTTGTAACGAGGAATTCTTTTACGAAATCGAAATCCTTGTCATATTGCTCACTCCCTTCGATTAATGCCTTTAAATCCACTATTCTATGATCTGGCTCTACTTTTAAGCCTAATTCTGTGGCCACAATGACCAGGTCCTCTTTCTTTAACCCTTTAACGGTAAACATATTCTTTTCCCTAACTATTACTATCTTTATCAATAATTATAATCACTAAATAATATAATCATTCACTATAGTCATACACTAGAATACACTTAGAAAATACTTGTTTTCAATTCTAATACGATTATCTCTTAAGAATCATTGCAAACATATTCATTAATCTAATATTTATGTTTCTTCAGTTAATACACAAAAGTTATATTTTTCAACTTTATTTCCAGAACTATAAAAAGTAATTTCCACTTACTCGATCACGCCTCTTGTTCTCGTATGCAGAGCGTGTGATATTCGCTCTTCCTATTTCCTCATATTTTTTTACGGAACACCTGTGTATGTCGGAATAATCCAAAAGAATCCAGCTTGACGTCAACAAAAGTTTATTTAACACATAGAACACAAAACAGGGACTAAACGGCAAGACTTGAAAACACAAACAATTAAGTATAAAGTTCTGGATTACGCATTCTCTCAACTTCTACACAACTCTACTTTCAATAAAGAATAAACACCGTGCCCATAGCACATACATATTCCAATGGAAGAATATTTTTAAAATCTTTTCACCTGCATCCAAACATTCGCAGGTCTACCGCTTACCTCTGGCACACACACCTATCTCTGTCTTCGTACCCCTTCCTCTCCCCACACTCTCGTCCACTCGTCACGTGACTAAAGAGCGGCGCCGATAAATAAAACAAAAAACACATCATCAGTCATTACAAATGTATCTACGGACAAAGACGTAGGAGCATTTTTGGAGGAATGCTGTGGACAAGGCAATTTTCGAGCTCCGAACAACTGGTACGGTTCTTTGCGAGATTTGTTTTCAAAGGATGACAAGAAACAAATTGCCCAGATTGCTCAGGACTTATATGTTCAATTTAATTTATATGTAACATGTCATTTAGACTGTACATTTAAAGGATACAAATATGTTTAAAATGAAACATTTTGAAATATTTCGTATTTTTCATTTTTATTATAAAATAAATACGTGCTCTAGCATTTTGAAACGAAAATTTGTGCTTTTTATTGTGTTTACACAAATTTTTTATTTTAGTCTGCTATAAAAATAAAATACCTACCTATAATGATCTTTGTACCGACACCATTTTGGACGTTCACCATTTTGTTTCTTTAACCCCCGGACGACCCATGTTTAACTGGCCGCCATATTGGACGTTCACCATCTTGGATTTAATAATCCGAGATCCAAGCGCACCTTATCATGTCCACCATCTTGGACGTATAGAAAATTTGATAGCGGCTTGGACCTCTCTTCCAACTAAGCATAGTATTACCTTAGTTGGAAGACTTCCGACGTCCAAGTGACCTTTGAAACGTCCAGAATGACGTCCTGTCAGCGTAGATCGCGTCCAATTTTTCAGCCTGCTGATCATGTGACCTTACTCGGAGCTAGCCGACCACGTGACTTTTTATTTTTAGAACGTGAGATAGCTATCTGTTTAATTGCAAAAAGGGAAGGAGGGCAGTGGGTCAGTCTTTGTACCTGTGCAATTGATCTCGCACTTTGAGTAGTTGATTGTGCGTGTTTCGAGTGTTATTGGAATCAAGTTCCGCTTAGTCAGGAGCAATCGATCCTGTTTTTATCGTATGTTAGATTGGCTTGCATAAAACTGCTGATCGCCTGCGTAATGTTAGTTTGAGTGTTTATTTTACCCCAGAGATTCTATGATAGTATTTTTTTAATTCAACGCCTCTATGTAAGATATTCTCGTTTTCAGTAACATTTCTTTAAATATTTATCTACACCGAAATATTTAATGTTTTCCCAGGCGAAGCTGTAGTGAATCTCCCTGATTACAAAATCCCATCTAAACTATGGGAAAATTTTGAAGCGCGATAATTCATTACGTAATATAATGCCATTTTCACAATCAAAAAATAGATGCCAGATGTCGATGATATGCGTTTTTAAAAATTGTCTTCGCAATTTTTAAATTTCTATACAATTTTTATAAACTTTGACATTTCCATTTGATTAAATGTTATCATCTTCATAAAAACACTTAAAATTTGCCTTAACATTTTTTTAAACGCAAATCCTTGGCATTTGTCTTCTACTCTTTGTTGGCGAAAATGGTATTTGAATAATTAAATTAGGTAATGACTCATCGCACTTTAAAGTTTTCCCACAGGTGAACATGGGATTTCGTGCTCAGGGAGTTTCACAGCAGATGCCCCTTAAAGCGAGCTCAGCTTTACTTTTTTCTAGCACGTTGAGTCTTGCCCTGATGAAAAATCTCGATAGTAGATTCAAAACGGGTGTTTGCTACCTTTTTATGCATTATTTGTGCACTTCTGATCGTTGGTTTTCTATCCTTATACATTTTTGTACAAAGGCGTTATTTGCTATTTTAAAGATCAGACCTAGGTTTTCATCAGAAAATATTTTTCTGTCAACATTTCTTATACTATGCCGAGTCAGAAATTTCTTTCTTCTTTGTAATCATATTATTCTTTATGCAGCGGTCAGAGAGTAAATTGTTTTTTCTGTGATAAGGAAGAAAACCCAGATCATCTTCTATAATAATTTGCATAATAATTCAACTCAAGTTTTCTTCTGAAGACACATTATCCTTAGAAAAGTTGCGGATTTCATCATTTTTTTCACGAATTCTTTTGATGTACACTTTTATGCGAGCTGAGCGTGGACGGTCAGACCTAGTTTTTTTTTTTTTTTTTTTTTTTTTTTATCAGAAAATAATTTTCTGCCAGTACTTCTTCTATCACGCCCCGTCAGTAATTGCTTGCATTTTTTTTAATCATTATATTCTTTATGCAGTAGTCAAATAGTGCATTTTTCTTTTGCGATAAGGGAGAAAACCCAGATCTTCATTCATTATAACTTGCATTGTTTTGCAACACAAGTTCTCTTCTGAAACTAGTTTTTTTCATAAAAATTGCAAATTTCTTCGTATGTGCACTGCACATATTCTTTTGATGTGCACTTTTTTTGCGAACTGAGCGTGGACGATCAGACCAAGGCCAACATTATTAGTGGCCACAGAAGCTTTTGCTTGTTAAGGCGGGGCTTAAGAGGGAATTTATGACGTCAGAATATGTGATCTCCGTCAACCTAATCTCTCGAGAAAGTTCTCCTAGCAAGGGGCGTGTGTTACAAACAAGAGTTTTCTCTGCCGATTGGGTCGGCGTTAAATTACCTAATATAATTTCAATAACTTCGTCCTAACAACCAAGAGCTTCCTAGGCCTCTAATGAAGTTGGTCATGATCAGACCTAAGTTGATCTGTATGGATGTTAATATGCAATAATTGATTTATACTCCTGTGTTCTTTTGAAACCAAGAAATTTTAAATTACATGTTTTTAACCCAATCAAACTGATTGGTTAACTTATCATACGAATTAAATATTTCCAACTGAGCGAAAAATTGCCCAGGCCGGGAATCGAACCCAGATACTTGGCTTACAAGGCCAATGCTCTACCGTTTAAGCTAACTGGGTCCAACAACTGGTGAGCATTTTTCGGCCAGATAACCTTGTAGGTCATAACATCTTGTCTATCATTTAGGCAGTTCAACAGAATAGACCGCAATTAAAGGAACTCCATAGTACAATGGGTTACGTAGATAAATTACATTTTTAACACAATCAAACCGATTGGTAAAGTTAACATACGAATTAAATATTTCCAATTGAGCGAAAAATTGTCCAGGCTGGGAATCGAACCCAGATTCTTGTCTTACAAGGCGCCAATGCTCTGCCGTTTAAGCTAATATGTTATTGATTGTTTGAAAAAAATGCAATTTATCTACGTACTCATCATACTATGAAGTTCCTTTACCTGCGGTTTATTATGTTAAGCTGTTTAAATGACAGACAAGATGTAATGACCTACAAGGTTATCTGGGCGAAAAATGCTCATAAGTTGTCTTGCCCAGTTATCTTAAACGGTAGAACGTTGACCTTGTAAGCCAAGTGTCTGGGTTAAATTCCCGGAAAGGGCAATTTTTCGCTCAGTTGGAAATATTAAATTTGCAAGACATTTTAATTGTTTAAACATTTTACTTGTGGAAAATCTGCGATCAGAAGACAGTTAAAGCATCAATCTTTTGACTTTCATCTTTAAAATCATTTTAATTATTTGTTTTACACGTTTGCACTAAAAGAAAATTTCCAAACAGTGAAATGAAGAAATAAATTGCTTTACATAGTGATTAAAATTAATTCATATTTTTTTTGGAATAATTTAATATTTAGTAGGCATTTGTAGGGCTTCCATTCCATCTTTGTTAACAATCATTCTTTCTGAAGAGCTTATAGACATTTTATACAGTTATTTATTTATTTTATTTATTTTTTGTACGCTTATAAAAAAGAAAGATACATTTATAAAAACAAATAATGATCACTCAACAGTTAATGTTTGGATTATTTAAAATAAAATACGTTAATATTCATCATATATATGTTTTGTAAATAACCTTATACAAAGTAATCATTTGTGTATTATACCATGTGGGAATCCAATGCCAGTTTTCAGAGAAATATTTGCTGATGTCACACTTTCGTTTCTTATAATAAAGTTTTCAGTAAAGCAAATTGTATTTTGAAACTCTTTTTCTCTTTAATATATTTTTTCATTTATTAAATTAATGTCGGCACAGATTCAATAAAACACTTCCTATAAGAATTCTATTTCGGTATATATTTTTTTGCTTCGCAGATTTTCTCAGTATAGAATTGCGTCAATGAAAATTCCTTAGGTTTCTTTGAAATATTGATTAATGGATAAATGATTTGACAATATTTTTAAGGTATAATTTTCCACAAAACTCAATCTCGTGTTAGATAGAATATTATTATTTTTTCTTTTTTTACCTTTATTTCTCGTGCCCATGATTTACACGGGTAGAATATATTTTAAAATACGCAATATATTTTAAAATAGTATACCGTATTTACTCGTGCATACCGCGCACCTCTTACATTGGAGGAAAAAATGACGATTTTTTTTAAAAATCTCGTATATAACGCACACTATAAATTTGATATGCAAGTAAAGTAATAGTCAAATGAATTTAAGAAAATAAAAATCGAAGCAAACATTATACGTTAGGCCAAGAAAGAAGGCAAAAATGCATTTTTAAACTTCCGGTAGGTAGTGAATGACGGGGGAGTAGGAGTAAGTGACCGCAATGATAATTGCTAATTACCGTTTAAATAATGTTACTAGCGTTTTTGTATAAAAAAGTTTAAAGAGTGAAATAAATATGCAGCAATACATTTAAAAAGTACGTTATACACGAGTAAATACGGTAATTCCTTTTATTCTTACATAATTTTATTTATTTTTAATTTTGAAGATTTGGGAACCTATTGATTATATATTTCAATTTGAAATTGAGCGCTTCAATGTATGTCAAGTTAAATATTGTACATATGTAGAAAAACGTACATATTTTTAAAATCATAAACTTAGTTTCAATATTTTCTATGGCCCTTTATTATTCTGCCTTTGATTTCGAAATAATATGTACTATACATAACAAAATAACACCTTGTATTAATATATTCTTTCTAATTGCTGAAAAAGTGTAAGGAAGATTTTAAAAATACAAAAATAGTTCTCTGTTGAAATGCTTCCACTCATCACTTTTTCATTTTCAAATCTATTAAAAATGATATTGTAAAGTTGAACGGTCTAAGAAACATTGAACTGAGACGCCACCATTCATTTTTTCATATGAAGCACGTTATTTTATTTATTTATTTATTTTTTATTTTACGTGTATTTTTATTACTATTTTTTTATTTTTTAAAACCACTGAGCAACTTGGCCCACAGTTTTGGTATTTTGAATGATCTTGTATCGTTACACGGGGAATTTTTATGTATTAGAATCTCTATTGTTTCTCTTATAATGGATATTGCTTGAAGGGAAAAATATTTTACTCTGGTTGAAGTTTATGTGGATATTTTCTTGTCGATGTAATTTTATGAAGACTGTTGTTTTTCTATTACATATAATATCAGCTATATGCTCTTTATTTCTGTATTTAAGTTTCCTGCACGAAAAAACGTGGATTCTTAAAATTGAGTAAAAAATACTCAATTTTAAGTACTTGACATATTGAAAATAGCTCCGATCTAAATGTACTCAAAACTGAGAAACACGTACTCATTTTTGATTCCATGGTTGTGTTCAAACATAAATCGCTATGAAATACCCCCTGAACTTACAAATTAAAGTATAAGTATACTGGCATTTATTTCTTGCTCAAAATTATTACCAGTAAACGTTCAATTGATTATTTATGAAGAAAAATAGCAAAATCATTCGCAAAATACCCAAATCCAAAATATATTTTTTTAATGACAAAAGCATTATTTGCACGTATTCTTAAATTATTTTAAAATATTATGCATAATTTAATATTTACATTAATAAGCATCTTTTATGCCGCCATGAATGAAATAAACCAATATAGGGTACAAAATTATCGTGTGTTTGGATTTTATAACATATCATGTTTCAAAATTGAGAAAGCAATGTGATCATTTTTGATCCAAACATATTCCTTTCGATATGAGTTCATCCACTTACTCATTTTTGAACACTTCATTTTTTTCAGTGAGACAAAATTTCTTTAAGAAGAAAATATCGATATAAACTTCAATGAGAGTAAAATAATTTTTTCCTCCAAACATATTATTCAGCCATTATATACTGTTAAAAATTGTGTAACTAAATAAATAAACAACGTTAAAGAGCACAAATATTATAAAATAAAAGATGTTAAAAGCCGTTTCAGGACTGCTAAAGTCCCATCATCAGTGCTAAAAAAGTGTAAAACGTAAAAGAAAGTCACATCGTTAATTAAAATAAAATAAACCGTGCATCTGAGCCCGCCGCTAAGGCGAACTGACCATGAAACGTCGCAAAGCAACAGTAAAAGTAAACTGGCACGCGCACCCAGAGGAGACCAATCACATATTACTTCTCACTGGACGACTCCAATTCAAGGAGAAAAGGAGGGGGGAGGGGGAGTGACATCACAGGAATGGAAACCAGACATCAGAAAATCTTGGAGTACTGGACATGTCATTAACCAAATTACTAGAGTTTTTCAGTAACGAAAAGCTTCCCAAAAGTCTAAATCATAAACAGATGAACAATATTGTATTATTGAGGCTTCGGAGAATTTAAAATTGTGACTATTTGACCAGCAATGGTTGGCGATAGCAGAACGTTTTATTTCACAATTTTTAACGTTAGCACTGTGTCCTCCCACACGTTTTTTCAAGGTACGCTTCGTCTGACCGATGTACATTTTATCGCATTCGCAAGAAATCTTATAAATGCCCCCAATGTGATAAATCATCTATTGGATATTTGAGATTTGAGAATTGTATTTTATTGAAAGGAGTAAAGGTTATTTTAAAGTCAAATTTTGACTTTAACAAAATTTTGACAAAAAAAAAAAAAAAAAAAAAAAAAAAAAAAAAAAAATGTGTCCCAGTTTAAACCAGATTTTGATGCTTAATAGCTGCCACCATAAGATGGTGAAATCTCATACCAACATTTGGAGCCTCATATTTTAACCTCGTTCCAACTATTGGTACAAAGCTTTAATATGAGCTCCAAATCTTGGTTCAAGGTTTCACGTCTTATAGTGACAGCTATTGAGCACCAGATATTTTTAACAGTGCAAGAGAAATAATAGAGATTATAACATGTAAAAACTCTACATGTAACAATACAAAATCATTCAACCTACCAATATTGTGACAAAAGCTGCTCAATGGTTTAAAAAAAAGAAATAAAAATCCAAATAAAATAATAATAATAATAAATACAAATTGGCGCCGAAAGACCATTTAGCAGATTCTTTTAAGAAATATAAAAATATGGTTTAAAATTTTTACAAACATTTAAGTCTTTGTGACGTGAGGGAAGGATGTACCGGTAATATATCCGGTTTGGCGCGGCACAAGAGCGGTGCACTCCCAGATGATTCGGACGTGAGAATGTGTCAGATTTTTTTGAAGGTACGTTAGATGGTTCTAGATCAATTATTAATAATGTTGTGAGGGAGTGACCTTTGCATAAAGGCACTCTAGTATTTCTGAGATCGTGACGTCAATAATTTAACAAGTGTAAGCGTAAAAGCGACATCTATCCTCTCTTTTACTTTAACTTTCTAGAGTGGGTGTGCTCTTTCGGATTTTACAGTTAGCTTGCGGTTATTAGTAATATGTTAATGTGAAGTATCTCAGTTTGCAGCATATAAAAGCTTGGGTTTGAGTGTCTCTGGCGTGTCTCTGGCATTAGCCAGCAGCCAGCGAGTGAGGCTCTCTGCCATTAGACAAGCGAAGTGAATTATTGTTCAGCGAAGTGCTAGCGAATAGGAAGTAGCGACGGCCTCCAGTGAAGTGGAAAGAAGTTTGGATAGTTGATTTGAGATTCGGCCGTGGTAAGAGAATTTACAGTAGTTCCATTTTTGATTATTTGTAAAATAAAGAATTACCCACAGCCACGGGCAGTTTAATTAAGCTTTGTTTAGCAGCTCAGCCTGAAGATAGTGAGAAGTGTTAGGTGGTGCCCCGACTGAGCTAGGCCGAAGCCTGTGAGTATGATTTAGCTGTTCATAGTGTTTTCAGTTGTGTAAATTTAAGACTGGCTCCACTTCCCTTCAGCCATTATCACTTTAATAAACTTTGTTATTTTATCTTAAATTACTGAGTATGTCTACATTTAACCTCCACCACGACCAACCTAACGTTACAAATGACGCTCACCGTGGGTTCACCGTTACAAATGGCGCCCAACGAAACATCGGACATTATGAGATTGTGCCACGTGTGTATTTTAGCGGTGCAGGTGATATTAGTGAATTTTTAGTTAAATTAGATGATTATATTTTGTTCAATAATATACCTGAAAAAAGTAGATACGTAGTGCTTAAATGCTCGTTGAAGGGCGAAGCACTTTTGTGGTTGGAAAATATAGGAAAGTTTTTGATTAATGATAAAGCGAAAAGATTTGAACAAACTGTGATTGAGTTAAAGAAGGCATTTCCTCCAGTTAAAGATAAAAGTATTTTGAGAAAAGAGTTCTATTGTAATAAGCAGAATATTTATGAGTCGGCGTCAAAATTTTATCTTCGTAAGCTGGAACTAAAAAATAAATTAGATTTAGATATCACATTTGAGGAATTGTTGGACATTGTTTTTCCTCTTTTTAATCCAAATATACAGGACTTTATTGAAGTTAGAGCACCGAAGAATTTTGCAGAAATGCATCAGATATTATCGAAGTATGAGACTCGGCATAGCTCGGATCAACGGGATTTGCGTAGCCCTCGGCAGAGACCTGTCACAGATAGTAATTTGAGAAATGAGGGGGAACGTAATTTTGTGAGAGGGGGGCAGCGATTTCCGGATAGCAATTGGCGTAATAGAAATGATGGATTTGGTCGTAATATGTCGAATACGAGTAATGGTAATAGGAATTGTGGTGGTGCTGATAATTTTAGAAGTAATGAGAGAAATATGTATGTAAATAGACAGAATAGTGGTTATAATCGTAGTGGGGGAGTACGGGACAGGAATGTTTCTTCGCAAGTAAGGAGATTAACTTCGGATGAGAATGTTGAAAATAGGTCAATGCAAAACAAATGTGTTCAGAGGTCGGAAATGTCTTCGGTGAGTTTGAATAAAATTACTATTAATCCGGTTGAGTTACCTGAAGTGTTAATTGTGTTAGATGGTATTGTCGTTAAAAGTGTCTTCGATACAGGGGCAGATAAGTCGTTCATTTCTTTTGATTGTTATCGGAAATATTTTTCGTATAAGAAGTTGAAGAGGTCAAGTCTGGTGGTTCAGTCGGCACAGGGAGTAGCTTGCGATAATAAAGGTTCAGTAGAATTGGAAGTTGAAATTCGTTCGGTTAAGACATGTTGGGAGTTTTGTGTGTTAGATGGATTAACAGTGCATTGTATAGTTGGTGTGGATTATATGAAGGATAGAGGAATTAGTTTGGATTTCTTTAAAAAGTCGTTAATCGTGAATAATGATGAGAATGTGAGTAAGAAAGAGCATGTTTCAGTGTCAGTTAATTTGGAGGAGTCGGGTTTAAGTGAGGTTAAGAAAGTGGAGTTTAATAAGTCTTTAGTCGATTTTTGTAAAGTCTTTTCAGATGAACCGAGTTTAACTAATGAAATTCATATTGGTTTTGACGCACTAGTTGCTAGTAAACCATTTCGTTATGATTTTATATCTAATATTTTTAAGTCTTTGTGTGAAAAGTTGGAGACTGGAGACGGTAAGGAACTTACTCAGTCTAATATGGCTGAACGTGTAAATCGTACATTAATTCAAATGATTTCTTCGTATGTTGGTTCTCATCACGCAAATTGGGACCAGTTTCTTCAGCATTTTGCGTATGCACTTCGTACAGCAGTTCACGAGTCGACGGGGAAAACGCCGGCTGAATTGTTTTTGGGTAGAAAAGTCATTACTCCATTCCAAAGGCTAGTTATGGTGTCAGATGCGGAAAGTCAGTACATGTGTCAGGATATTGAGAGGTTGGTTAAGGAAGCTCAGGTTCAAATGAGAAAAGCGCAAGAAAAGCAAGCTCAGTATTATAATATGCGTAGAAGGGAGTTAGAAGTGAAAGTTGGAGATTTTGTGTTAGTAGAAAAGCATTGGTTAAGTTCAAGTCGGCAAAAGAGAGTAGCTAAGTTTGGTCCGAAGTTTGTAGGTCCGTTCGAGGTTTTAGATGTTCGAAATAATAATTTGGTTGTTGATGTTAATGGTGAAAGAATGACGGTTAATTTGTATCAGGTTAGAGTTTATAAGTTTAGAGAAAATGGTAGTGAAGGTTCTCATGTGTCGAGTGGTGTTTCGCGAAATTCCCGATCCAATGAGTGTCCCGAGTCTAGCACTTCTTCATCTAATTCTTTTCATCAATATTCAAGAAGAAAATTTGGTCAAACAGCTCCAAAAACTGTTGTTGAAAGTAGAAAGCCTATCAATCCGAGAGCACAGTATGATAACAAAAATAAGAGAGCAGTGTCAAATACATCAGATTCTGTGTGCCATAAAAGGAAAAATATTATAAACTATCCCGTTCCTCCATTTATGAGACAGCAACCTCGCAAACATAAATTATCTAATAGTTCACCATCTTTGGTACTTAATCCCCGGAAAAGATTTCAGATGGACACTCGCCAAACTGTTAAAAGGACTTAAAAGTCGGAATTTTTGCCCAATAAGAAACAGCGTAGGTCTGGAAGGAAACGTGGCCTAGGATCTTCAGTAACTTCGGGTGCGTCTAGAAAGAGGAGACAACGCTCAGATTACCGGCATCAACAGTGTGAATCTCGCCATGGAGTGACCCCAGCGAACCGGCCAGAGCAGAGTCGTCGAGCAGAACCTACAAGTATCCCACGGCATCCATTCCGAACCAGGCTGCAGGCACGACAGTCAACTGTGGCGTCACCATACAGTTCTGATGACGAAAGATCCTTCGTACAAGGTTTCTGGGACAAGAGGAGAAAAACATCCTGTAGTATGAAGCCAGCCAGCAGCGAATCATCTCTATGATTGGGTGATAATATTCTTTATTAAATTTAGAGTGCATATATGTGGTAGCAATATGAAGGAATAGAAAGCAGAAAGACTATTTTGTATTTTTGGCCATTTTTGGAATTTTTTGACGGACTCACGTTTAGTGCTTAATTGTGTTCAAAATTTGTTTGCAAAATTGTTAGTTTTATGTATGTTTGAGATTTTGGTCTTAACTGCTTTTAAAAATTCTGGATCTATTGTTAAATTGTTGTGTTATTTGTTAAAAATGTTACTATATTGTTATATTGTTCATGTGTTATAAAATGTATGTTAATGTATGTTTAAATTTTCAGAAAGTACAGATAGTAATTTGGGTTATTTTGTACACGCGCCGCGGTTCAGGCGCGCACGTGTTTTGCGGTCAAGAAGTCCTTGACACGCGTTTCTATCTCTTATACTAACATTTAATGAATTAACTTTCTTCTTATCATTCGTGTTTTATGAGCTGCGTTTGTACTTTAGTTGGGAATGGTTTCCGCAAGTTGCGAAGTTTTAAGCTGCTTTTGAATTTGAAATTGTATTGTATTAAAATTGAATGTTAATGTGATTTTCTTGCAGGGAAGTATACCTGTGTTATGTATTGAATCTGCTATTTTTCTTTTAGTTAATACAGATGAAGAGCATGATGACGTCATTTTGTAAATTTTTGATATTTTTTTTTATTGTTGCATAAGCACAGCGATATGACGCTGTACGTATGTGCCCCAATTATTGTTAAAGTGGAGTTAAGTTCTGAAGAATTTTGGGAGTTAGTTCATTGGCTAATGGGTATGTAGGTATTACGTAATAGCAGAGTTATTTTGAGTATGAGGTAAATTTAATTTTAGATGAGTTCGGTATTTGGATGAGGAAAATTTTTGCGCATTGGGTTTTTTGGACTTGGTGCGAATTCTAGTATTAGGAAAGTTATGGAAAGATAATTTTTGGTAATGTTATAGTTGTATTGCAATATTGAGGAAAATTTCGGAAGTTTAGTATTTTGAGAAATTTTAGCACTCCCAGTGGAGTGGGCTGTTTTGAAAGAAGTAGTAATTAGTTTTGAAAGTTTTACGAGTTTTTGGAAGTTTTACGGAGGCTATTTGTAAGATAGAAGAATGATTGGATTGAATATGTGAATATTTGAGGCAAACTGAGGTTTTTTGGTTGTGATGGGTTAAAGTTAATATTTTAAAAGTCATGTTTCGGCGCTAAATTTCACCCATCACTGTGTTTATTACGGCTCGAAATTTATAACAAGAAAAAGTTCTGGGCATGCATTTGGCCCAGCCCTTTTTCTCTGTAAAATCCGAGGGGAGGTTGTGAGGGAGTGACCTTTGCATAAAGGCACTCTAGTATTTCTGAGATCGTGACGTCAATAATTTAACAAGTGTAAGCGTAAAAGCGACATCTATCCTCTCTTTTACTTTAACTTTCTAGAGTGGGTGTGCTCTTTCGGATTTTACAGTTAGCTTGCGGTTATTAGTAATATGTTAATGTGAAGTATCTCAGTTTGCAGCATATAAAAGCTTGGGTTTGAGTGTCTCTGGCGTGTCTCTGGCATTAGCCAGCAGCCAGCGAGTGAGGCTCTCTGCCATTAGACAAGCGAAGTGAATTATTGTTCAGCGAAGTGCTAGCGAATAGGAAGTAGCGACGGCCTCCAGTGAAGTGGAAAGAAGTTTGGATAGTTGATTTGAGATTCGGCCGTGGTAAGAGAATTTACAGTAGTTCCATTTTTGATTATTTGTAAAATAAAGAATTACCCACAGCCACGGGCTGTTTAATTAAGCTTTGTTTAGCAGCTCAGCCTGAAGATAGTGAGAAGTGTTAGGTGGTGCCCCGACTGAGCTAGGCCGAAGCCTGTGAGTATGATTTAGCTGTTCATAGTGTTTTCAGTTGTGTAAATTTAAGACTGGCTCCACTTCCCTTCAGCCATTATCACTTTAATAAACTTTGTTATTTTATCTTAAATTACTGAGTATGTCTACATTTAACCTCCACCACGACCAACCTAACGTTACAAATGACGCTCACCGTGGGTTCACCGTTACAATGTTATGAGGGTCTCATCCATTTGCCAAAGCTTGGTGCTATTCTGACTTCAAAAAGGGAGCTATAATGCCAAAATATAGCTCTGAAAAAAAAATGAGAAGGTGCAACAGAAAAGGCT
The DNA here is from genome assembly GCA_964019185.1 of Maratus speculifer. Lineage (NCBI taxonomy): Eukaryota > Metazoa > Arthropoda > Arachnida > Araneae > Salticidae > Maratus > Maratus speculifer. Next base: position 118,159,784 of record OZ025295.1, on the reverse strand, counting down.
TCTATTATGCAAAATTAAAAAAAAATTCAAAAAATGAAACATTTGATTGTAACTTTTGGTACTAGATGACAGCATTAAAATATTTCTCTAGATAAATGGACGAATTAATATTCTTTTATGAAAATTTTTTCATTTAGTTATGGTACACATAACTGTATTTTAAGATATTGTAATCAATGCATAATTATTATTAAAAAAAAAATAAGTTGAATGTAGATTCTGCCATTGCAGAATTCAGTTTCGCCTCCGATTAGGGGGGAAAAAAATCAATAGAGGTTTTTTAGAAGGGCGACCCCGTTTAGAATGCAATGAACTAACTTTATTTTTCTTGTGTTTATCAATATACTAAGAAACAGAACGGCGTGAAATTCCCAATTGATTAGCAATTTCTCTCTGAGACACTGGAATTGCGGAATAATAAAGAGATACAATTTGACGTGCTACTTCTTCATTGACTAGATTCATCAAAAACGGGTTTTTTTCTTTAGTTTAAACGCTTTTTTATAGACTCTGAGAAAAAGGAAATGCATTTTAACAATAAAACGAGTGGAATCCCATCGAATTCGTTGAATGAAATGTTTAAAAGACCCGATCGATTTGGTTTTTAAAAAAGTAATTGCATTATTGAATCAATGTATAATAAATATATCTCCAAACTTAATGTCAAGTTTGCCAGTTACAATTTTGCATGCAAATATTCGCACATCTTCAGTTAAAATTGCAATCTGAGTGCCGGTGAAATCCAGAAATTTTATTTTACATGCACTCACAGAAAAATAATTATATATATATATATATATAAACCTAATTTCATTTTTACTATGACATTATTTTCACTAACTGAAGTCATCTGAAAGTAAAATCTCAATCTCAGTGTTCATAATGAAAAGAAATATTGAAATGTAATTTCGTTATGAGTAAAAATGCGATGTTTTAAATAGTGACGTCATTTTCTCTTCAAATGTTTTCTAAAAGTTACTGTTATTAGTAATATGAATGAGGCGTCCGTAATAATATTGTATTTGATTGATATTGTAATTTTATTATCGAGAGAAAAGCTAAACAGTGTTGCCACCATTTTGAAGAAATATCGTAAAAAAGCATTTAAAACTAAAACTAAAATATAAAAATGGTAATAAATTAAAAAATGGCTAAAATGGGCACAACTACAAATACTAGCTTTCATTTAAAAAAATAATTATCAAAATCGGTTGGGTAGAAAATTCAGGGTTGATGACACGACATTTTTAGCTTGTCTGAAAGAAATAGCATCGGATGCTAATAACAACAACGTGCGTCACATGAAAAAATGAATAATGGCGTTTCAGTTCAATACACCTTAGACCATGAAGCTTTGGAATATCATCTTCAATTATTTTAAAAATGACTCGGTGATAAGTTGAATCATACGTCAACAGTTAAGCAAAACTATTTTCCTGTTTTTAAAGTCTTCTGTACTCATTTTTAGCAATTAGCAAGTACTACACTTTAGTTAAGTCCATTCTCGGCCTTACAATTCCAAATAAAAGCAAGACAAATTAAAATTAGTCATTCTGTCTAGTGATTAAAATTGGATAACATTCAGTGCGAAGACTTCGGAAAGAAATAGCTTGGTTTCAGAATTTTTTTTTTATAATGGCAGAAAACTGAATTATCTTAAGAACACCAGATACCAAATTTGATTAATATTATAGATACAAGACAAAAGAATTACTCAACGGATATCGACTTTCTGGAAGAATACTTACAAGTTAAATATTAAAATCTCTAATTTAAAATCGATAAATATGTAGCAAATCAGAACATCAAAAGATAATAAAGTCAGTTAATTATTAAAAAAATGTTAAATAGAAGAGTAAAATAAATATACGTAAGAAAGCATTTGGGATGTTTATTAGAAAATAGATCTTTGGATATATATTGAAAAATTGCTAACTTCATTTTCTGCTTATTATACAATAATTTACAATGTAAATTAATTTTTAGAGACAAGTGTTTACAGATACATTGGAAACAACGAAAATGAGACGAATCAACATAACGTATGATAAATAAAAATATATTATATAATATCTCAGAAGGAAATTAAAAACCCACCTTCAAGCATTTCTGGACTTATCAACTGGTGAAATTACAGCATGAAAAGTATGATGTTTTAAAACTGGAACCTAAATATAATTTTAGTTATTCCGAGTTGGAAAAATACTATATCAGAAGTTCAAAGTATAATTCAATCTACAACGGATGATTATAAAGAAGAAAAAAGGGATTTGATGTTTCACGGAATAAAAAATAAACTTTTAAAGAAACTAATCAAATTGGCTTATAAAGAAATTAAGATTTTAAAAAGCTTGAAAAAGGACCCAAATATTATTATTCTATAAACAGTGAAGGCCAATATTAATCAACATTAAAGATATAAATAAAATTCAAACATAAAAGGAACATAAAATAAAAAAAATATTAAATTATGGATTGTGAACAACTTAAGAAGATCTAATTAATGTAATCAACTGTAATGTCAATATGGTATCATTAAAAAGGAAACATAAAACCTATATTCCTTTAAAACCACTAGATTTTTGGCAGAAAGGAAAAGTGTTGATTTTGTCCCGTAATTATTAAAATTACATTTAATTGAAAAAAGAAAAAAAAAAATTCGATGTCAGGTTATACGAAGAGAAGATCCGAGTCTTTAAATCGCAAAAAAATAGGATCATGTTTTATATTTTTCTTTAGGATCAGCTATACAAGTATGAAAAAATTCTCGGAAAAAATATCACAAGAGAGGCAAAAGAAATGTTGCATTGATTTTACCGTAACATGAAATAATGGCACTTATTGCTACAGGATAAAATAAAGACACGCAAAAAAGCAGAAAATAATTAAAAATGAAGACTTAAGAAGAGGTTTGGAGGATTGGATAATTTCGCCTCCATAAATAATCCATCTCTCTTCTGTGGTCAGAAACAGATATATAGAGTAATTCCATATAACTACACATATAAAACTGCTTGTATGGCCTATTAGTGAAATAAAACGCAATATAAATTTTTGAGAAATTTGTCAGTTCACTTTTGGGTTTGCATTATTATTTACTCTATCGGTTGAGAACAAAATTCACTTATTAATTATCACTTTGGTTTTTTATTTAGAACGATAAATAAGCCTTTAATTAAAAGACCTATAATTAGCAAAATAGGCCTTTTCAGAATGTACTAATGTCCATTCAGAAAAAATGGGTCGAATTTCATTTTGGTACTAGAAATGAAGATTTAATGATGAACATCCTCTCCAATCCCCCCAAAAGAAAGTTTATCATGTTTCGGGGGGAGAAAAAGGGGAGAGGAGAAACGTAAAAAGTTTTAAAAGTAAATCAAGTGGGGAATCTTTCATTATTTATTATTTAATTATAAATTGAATGACCATCCTTGTCAATACAATTATTTGTTAAATTGTAACATATTTTATTAATACAAAATCAAAAATTATATCTCGTTATAGGTAAAATAGGTTTTTGCAGGAACAACTGATGGCCATTTACGGGAAGGACTTTCATTATGCACTAATAATTTAGACCCAATGACACGCCCCCACGCCAAAATTAAAGTTTGTTTACCATTTTTTAAAAAAGCAAAAGGAGGATATTTAACTCGAATAGGAAAAGTGAAATAACTTTTTTAAGTAGGTCAACTGTGATATCGCTTAAAATGGATTTTTTAATTCTAAATCGAATGACACCATCTGTAAATTGATATAGTCATTTGTTACAATATTATAGACGGTTTATTAGAACAAAGTCAAATATCATATTTCAGCTTAGTTAAAATGAGTTTTTCGAACACCAAATCATGACTATTCACGAAACTTTGGTAAGAACTAAGTTTTGGCACTAGAAATAATGATCCAATGAGTACTCAAAAATTAAAGCAGCTTTACCGTGCTTTTGGAGGGCAAAAGGAGGACATATTATCTTAGAAAGAGGGAAAACAACTCTTTAAATAGATCAAATATTGTATCATTTATTATGATTTTTTTTTAAATTATGAACCAAATGATGACATTCGTAAGTTGAAAATTTATTTGAATGAAAAGTCGTGATTGGTTTTATGAAAACAAAATAATGCATTTTAACAGCTCTGATAAATCTAAATGACTTAGAAAACCAGGATTTTCATTAATGCTATTTAAAAAAACATTTAATGAATATTTTTATAATATAAATTGATATAAAAACATGTTTTGAAAGTAGAATAAATGCAACAAATCTGTTCTCAATAATAAAAAATATTTTTGTGTATAAAACCTAGTGTAACTTTATAACAAATGATTGTATCGGCTTGCACGTGGTGTGTTATTCCATCCAGAATTCATAAATACACAATAAACAATACCCTACCTAAACTTAAAAAAAAAATCAAGTTATCCCTCTTGAGTTAACATTACCGACTTTTGCCTCCTCAAAAGGTGACAAAACAAATTTAATTTTTGAAGACTTATCTGAACCTTCCTTTATAAAGCCAAAATGATGTTCTTCGTAAACTTTTGTGAATATCCATGAGTTGTTGTTGAAAAAAATTATTTTACCTGTAGTAAAGTATGACTTTCGAAGAGAATTTGTATTAATAAAACGTGCCATAACTACGGAATAAATGTTTTTATCAAATGGCGGAATGTGTCATTCGATTAAAAATTTTAAAAATACATAATGAAAAATACCCGCGACATATTTTTAAAAATTATCTCTCCCTGCAGTAAATCCGACTCCATTCAGGCATTCAGCTCACAGGCTATTCACAATAATTTTATATTACAGCCTCATTTTTACAGTTTTAAGGGGAGGGGAATAGCTCCTTTATTCTATGCTTTATACTTAATCATAGAGCTCTTAAAACTAATCAGGGATATGTCTTATCATGATGAACTAATATCCAAAATTCGAAGAAAATTCTGCATAAAAAACATTTATTTAATTTAACAGGGGTTAACCTCCGTTCAAACCTTTATACTTAGCCATTAAACCATTAAACCGAGGGAGCAATCGCCTTTTCCTCCCTGCTTTATACGTAAAAGAAGGAGAAATAAACTAATAAGGGAAGTGTCTTATCAGTATGAATGTATATTCATAAAATTGGAGTAAGTAGGTTAATTCTGCTTGAAAAATCCATTTACCTAAATTAAGATGGGCAGCTCCCAGATCATCGTCCTTTATACTTAACCAATGAATCCCCAAAACAAATCAGGGAAGCTTTATCAGAATGAATCTATGTCCAAAATTTCGTGTTTATCGATAAATTCTGCGTAGAGAACCCATTTATTTACATCGAGGAAGGGGAATGCACTATGTTCCCCTTCTCTTTATACTTAATTAATGAACACCCAAAACTATTCATAGAGACATCTCATCAGAATAATCCTATACATAAACTTTGAATGAAATACGATAATTCAGCAATAAAAACCCCATTTATCTAACTTAAGAATAAGGATTAGACCCCGTCTCTCCCCCTTATACTTAACCAATGAACTCCGAAAACTATTCAGAGAACCATCTTGTCACAATGAACCTATATCCAAAATTTGAAACAAATCGGATATTTTTATCATGAGTTATCGCATTGCATACGTACATACATACAGAACGGCCGGGCACTTTAGCTTTCAGGCTTTGACAATATGAGAGAAAAAAAAAACTATTCGCAATTATTTTCGAAAGTGATTGAAAACAGAAAAAATAATGCACTTGTAAATGCTCCTTTGGAGCCTAAATTCTATTAGTATTTTCTAATGTTTCAAACGTTTTATGTCTGTTTGTGCCGGCCAATTATCTACACTAGGGATATAAGCCCTGAGAGGAGGGGTGCCCTCTGTGTGTGTGTGTGTGGGGGGGGGTTATTCTAAGGGAACCTTACCCGTATTTGCGCAAGGAAATCTAGGGTTCGAAGAAATCCACGGAAAACTTCGAACGGTTAGGACGACGGTCGTGATTGGGCTCGAACCCAGCACCTACCGTCTACCAGTTTGGAGGTCAGAACCTCTCGGCCACTACGTTTCAAACGACAATGACAATTTTTCAGAATTAAGGAAAACATAATAAGTGTTACTGTACATTTTTATTTCTGGTTCTGCCACATTTTTCTAGTGTAAGTAATATTTATCTAACGGAGCAAACAAAAACAAATTTCGCATTATAACTGCACTATGAGGTTTCTATAAACGGATTGTGAAAAAAAAAATACTCCCGCATATGTATGGAGTATGGTATAAAAACTAAAAAAATATCAATTTTCTATTACACAATACAGTCTCTTACGTTATATTAAAGTTTTATTTTAAAGAATTTCACATATGATATGAATATTATTTATTTATGCTCTCTTGAATTTTTATCACAAATTATTACTTTTTAAAGATTTTACAACATACCGGAAAAAATATTTTTCGGTAAAGCTTCTACGACATTTTTCTCTTAAACCACTTTAAAATACGAAAGAAAACTTGTGTTATTTGACCTGGAAAATCCATAAATAACATTTTATTCCTTCAAAACCAGCCAAGCAAAGTTTACATAAAGTATTTCTATAAAAATAATCTTGCATAGCATATTTATGAAAATGAGCTTTTTCTCATTCTTTATGGAGAATTAAATATTGTTAAGCAATGATATTTTTTTATCTTAGAATTTGTAATCGTTGAAAGGCATTTTCTTTAACTTTTGAAGTATAACTTGTAATATTTATGAATTGATAAATTTTTAAATCACTATAAAAAATTTTATCGCCATCTCAAAACAACTATTTTTATTATTAATTTTAAAAAAGCTTTTACACATCACCACTTATGAATCCAAAACATTGTACATTTAAAAACAAGTGAGTAAGCGTGATTGCAAATAACACAGAGGGTTGTGTTTAATATTTTTTTCAAAACAACTTATCCTTTTAATCAATAAATCCAAATTGTCAATTTGTAATTGTTAATCTTACATAGATGACAACACCAATAAATATAATTTAAAAAAATTTAAAAGAAAATTTTTTATTTTAATAAAAAATCTTCAAATAAGATTTTTTAACCCTTTAGGGACCAGTGTACTATTAACAGTACATGCCTTTAAATAAGGTATTATTTTGTTTTAAGAAATATATTTGCTTCTATTTACACGTAGTAATGTTAGTATATGTCTATGCAGTTACTATGTAACCGGGACTGAGCGCCCGGAGACTCAAATGTCTATAATTCGGAAAATTTTGCGCCTTATGACTTCAAATTTTCCGAGAATATGTCTTATAAGTTACACTGTTAAAACTAATGGTGACACGTTGCACCTTTTAAGGGTGAAAGGCTTGTCTCACTGGTGACACCCCTAAAGGAGCCAAAATGGCACCTTTAATTAGGGTGAAAATATGGCACCCTTAATCCAGAGTGCCCAATAATAAAAAATTAAAAAATATACAAACCGACTTTTGGCCTTCGACGGATTCGAACCCACAACGTCTGATTACAAGCTCAGTGCTCTAACCACTCGGCCATCAAGTTCACATTCAAGGTATCCCTGAAATGTTCAAATGTCCTGAAGTTCAAAGGAAAAGCTCGCCAAAATTTAGCCGAGCAAAGTTCTAAACGAAATTGGGATAGCGTATAGCGGTGATAGTCATCGTAGGAAAAAATTGTTGTGTTGATCCACCAGTGACAGCGAGTTGAAGGGCAAGGATACACGTCACAGAGCATGCGCAAATGACTAAGGGGTGAAAATCTTCCAACGGTATGCATTGCGCGGCTCCTTAATTAGCGTGAAATACCCAACGGCACCCCAAACACATTTTCAAGCCCGCGGGTGTCAAATGGTAACACCTTTTTACCCCTGGGCGCCAAATGCAACCGGTTTGTCACCTTTATTTTTAACAGTGTATAGTGTCAAAAAATAAGAAAATAAAAAAATTCGATTTTTTGTACCTTTTAAATGATATTTTAATCAATAGCCTCTTAAATTTATGATTGTGTGCAGTTCTACCCTAGAAATCAACGTATACCTGTAATGTTCATTGAATTTAGGTAACACAGCCGCCTTTCGTGTTGAATTGTGGAAGATATAATTAAATCTGCACACTTGAGCGTATTACGTAATAATATATTTGCACAAATACATTCCATAAATGCAAAAATAATGTTAAAATACGTCACTTACTGGATGATATATGACGATCTCAGAAGACAAGGGGTACAAATGGCAAAAATTCGATATAGTGTAAAAATGACATTAAAAAATACACCTCTGAATATTTGGTACTTTTCCAGTATGGAGGTCTTGTCCAGACTGAGATAAATTACTTTGCAATAAAAGAAAATTTGTGATAATCCATTTACTATTCATTACTGTTAACATCTTTTCTTATATACAAGCAAACTTTTTAATATTCATATAACTTACGTAACATAAAAACCCATGTATCTATTTTTATAAACTAAAATATGTAAATTATATACAAAAATAATAATATACAAATATCACATGTTTAGTTGTTACGCATAAATACACAAATACATAAACACAGAATATTGTTTTTTATAGCTGTTTACATATTTTAGCAACAAATCTTACTCTCCGAATCTCGATTTGCGTTAAATTTTTTAAAACAAGCCCAAAGCTCCTATACTGTAAAGGTGCGGAACATTTAAGTAAAAGTAATTGTTATTAAAATTTTTCCATAACAGGGATTTTGTGTAATAGAATTTTGCAATACTTGAAAAGCAGTAAGAAATATATATTTTTTTAGTGTAGAGTTTTCATAGAGTCTGACAAATGAAGTGTCACAGCTTTATGTTATGACCACTTATATGATATAAAATGTATATTACTGATGTTTTATTTTCATAATTTGCTTGCTTAGAGATTAGTGTTTTTTAAGGCTAATCACAAATTCAGTTTCTAAAGATAATATTGTCTATTTATAGTTTTATTATTATTATAAAAACTATTGTATCCCGAAATTGAGTTATATCCATGGACAGACAGATAATAGCTGTAAAAATCTCTCTTTTTTTCTAACCGAAGATCTGGTCCTCACCTGCTGGTTTACCCTAGCTAAATATTTGTGATACCTGGTACTGGAGCGTTAATCACCTAATTGCCGTATTAGTGGCTATGAAACCGTCGTTATCATCTCGAGCGTCACCCTATCTGCAGTACCTACCGCTCATTTGAGTATATTTTATTTTTCCAGTTACTTAACATTATATCCTGTTCTTTTCAGCTGCTCATTGCTACTCAAGTTAATCTGGTAATTTAGAATCTTGAACAGATGATGAGACCTTCATCTGGAAAGTCACCTCTAGAGGAATTATTTATAGGTAAATGCTGTACTTTGCGTCCAGAAGGGATTTCACATATACTAGGCGTCATTAGCATACATGATAGAATTTTAGCTGGCAGTTAGCCTCGGTCCTTCGAACATCAGCAAGTAGTTCGAAGCTCTGCCAACTGGACTACCGCTGCTTCGATCTAATTTGGGAATGGCTGGAGTTTTAGAAGCTTAATTATTGTTGCATACTTGTCAAATGGAAATGGTACTTTTAGTGTGAGGGAAAGACGGTATAAAGCAATGAAAGTGTCGCCGCAAATAGACAAGTTGCACCGTGAATTAATTTTGAGCCGAAATGCTTGACAAACTTAGCGCTCTAAGGTTGTGGGTGGAAAGCCGGAGTTCGTCACCCTTGCTCTAAAAATCTCAACAAATGATTGAAAACAATTTAATGGGAAACAGAAACCTGTAAATCTTTTTAATCATAACACAAAACGTTCGAAAAGTTAGATACCTGGGTAATGTTTTTGTACCCACAAATGACTTTAAAACAATCACAAACTTTACGAGAACTCCACAAGATCTGAAGCCAAGATTAAACCAAGTAAAGATAGTAAAATAGTAAAATTAAATGCAGGGTACTCACGAAGAACTTTTAACGATATATGGATCTCTTGTGACACTTCCGTTCCTCAATAAATGTGAAATGTGAAATATGAAATATGTGGTATTTTGAATGTATGCACTTCAGATTCCAGTGAACAAGGGGAAAAAAGATTGCAAGGTAATAGAGATGAGACGGGCTCAGCCAGAGCCCGAAAGCCCGAGCCCGGGCCCGATGGGGTCTCGGGCTCTATTTTCATTTAAGTCTTCGGGCTCGGGCATATTCTTTCTGAAACCGTAAAATTATTGTCGAAACGTCAGTGAAGGCTTACTTTGGAGACACGAAATTTTTTGGATTCTGTCTGTCTGTCTGTTCCGCGATAACTAACGCAAAAAGCATTCGATTGGCTTGAAATTAAGTGGGTATGTTAGTGAGGCACTGGGATTAAGCTGTATAGTTTTTGTTAGATTTGATTCATACGGTCGGAAAATATAGAAGATTTTATTTTGCGCAATAATGCTTTTCTATGGCAAATCCAATGGTTTTCAATTTCTTTTTCCTTGAGAGAAAATGAGTACAACACATTTGATTAATGGAATTCAATGATAAATGAATACTAAAATTTACCAGTTAAATTATTCGTATTGTTTTGAAATTTTGTCTACGCATTTGTCAGATTTTTAAAATTATTACTGTAAATTTTGGAGATTTTTTATAAATGTGTTCCAATAATATAAAATAATTTGTTTTAGAGATTTACTTCTTTCAAATGTATTTATTTCATCTTCTTTATTTTCTCTTATTTATTATTAAGTAACCATTCATCTTAATCCTTATCCTTATAATGTTATAAATTTGAAATCGTGTACGAAAATTTAAATGAAGTCAACATCAAAATTAATTAATGTCTTTGTATTTTTTCGTATAAATATAACATAGCCCAGAAAAGAACATAGGTTATGTTTTATTAATTTTATTCAAATATTTTCCTTAATAATTCAAAATTTCTTTTTTTTAAATACAGAATCCATAGGGATTTTTTTTTTTTATAAAATTTAACTAATTTCCTTTATCGTTGCCAAAAAAAAGCAAAATTTTGAATAATAATTTTTCAACGACAATAAGTTTCAATTGAGCAATTTCCATTCGAAAAATTAAACTAAGAAAAAAAATAAATATGACGTCAGAATAAAAATAAAAATAGATATAGTACTTTTTGTTAAATATTAAACAGGGATATTTGTTTCATTAATAAGAATTTTTCTGACAGTAATGGGGACATAATTAGAAATAAAAGAAATAAAAAAGAATTATATTTTTAATAAATATTTCACTTAGAAAAATGTGACGTCATAATTGAACAAAAACAGGTATTTTATAGTAGTCGTTAAAAATACAAGAAACATGGATATCAATAACTCATGAATAATGACGTCATTGCTGAAACTTCAGTGAAGGCTTACTTTGGAGAGACGGAATTTATTGTTTTTCATCTGGTCAGTCTGTTCTTCTGTCTGTCTGTCTGTTCCGCTGTAACTGCCGCAAAATGCAATCAAAACTTTTTTTTTCGGAAACAAAATTGTAAAACTCTAGATTACTGAGTTTACACTTACAAAAGTTCCTGATACATCAGATTTAGGTGTTTGTGGTTGGCAGGTATGTAGAAGTATGAAGATAATGAAAAATGTTTGGGCAAACTGTTATAAATCAAAGTATATAAAGAAATGCAAGATATACAATAACCATTAACACAATTAATAGAAAGTGACAAATTTGAATTGAGGGAGGTTATGGGGGGGGGGGTTCAAAGGGGTTCCTCCCTCCTGAAGAAATATACTATGTTATAATAAAAAACAAAAATAATAGATCATGAAAATTTCAGAATATCCTAACATAACTACATTTTTAATTTACCGCTTTTGATGGCTGAAAACTTCTAATTCTTATTTTCTTCTTATAAATAGTTACATAATTTGAAAATTTTAAATTACAGTTTCCAGGAAGTTGAATATTGCCCAAAGTGTGTTTAAAAAATATGTGCAAAGCTGACGTTGCGGCTCCTAATCTGCAGATTTACTAGTTTATTCGAGTGTAGAAAAGTTTGAAAATACTCCCCCCCCCCTCTTGAGAGTAATTATTGTTTTTCACATCATTTCAATGCTATTATGTCAAAACGAAAGTTGAACAGAAATCGTGTTTTCATATTTTAATAGTTGATTGCTATTTCAAAAGAAAATTTGTGATGATTGGAGATTTGTGTCTGCTGCATTTCCTGCGATAATCTATTACTGATATGGCGCCAATCAAAACAAGCAAAAACAATAAATTAGCTTCTGGTTGGATTTTTGTTTGTAACAGAGGATATTTTTTAACTCAGTCGTTTATTTATTTATTTAGTTAGTTATATAAAACTTAGAGAATGATTTCTTTGTTTTTTTATGTAAACCAAAAGCTTGATATTTGCAAATTATTTAATTGTGCGAGTTATAATTATTCAATTTATGAAAATAGCATAGTGATTAATCTTTCTCTTTTTCACCATGAACTCTAATTATGCTGAGGATTTCCTTTCGTAAGTAAACATATTTTCCATGTTATACCGATAGAAAACAATCGATGAGTGTTTCTTCTTTTCTTATAAAAGCATCAGGCCTTTAAGATAACTGTATCAATGTTTTAATTTGCATAGATTTTCAGATTCATGTCATTTACGGTGAATTATTATGAGAAATGAATTGATTATATTTAAAGATGTAATATTTTATAGGAAATTGAAAACCTTTTCCGATTCGTCAGCATACATATAGTAATTTCTGCAAACTTCATATATTTATTCATTACACTTTTTTAATGTATTCATCAAATTTTCTCATTAAAGGACAACAAATATGGGAATTCTTTTAAATATGAAGTATATCTTTATTTTATACTAAACTGCTCTTTTGATAAGATTGAATTTAAATTTGTATTTAACAGTAATTTTTATGTAAGAAATTTTTTAAAGCGAGACATGACATTTGAAACAATTTTTAAATGTCGTGTTTTTTCTTTTTCTTTTATTTCTTGTATCGGGCTTGGACGGGCTCGGGCTCTGATGACAAAAAATCTTTCGGGCCCGGGCTCCAAAAAATGAGCCCGAACTCATGTCTATAAGGTAACAGTTTCAGTTAATTTTTACTTTTTTAAATTTTCGAAGGATAACAGCCACCTTTTCACATAAAAAATGAATAGAGCAATGAAAAACCATAAATGGTTTTTGAACGATACACGTAGCACGAAAAACGGCAACATAGGAAATGCAAAAGATGAAAAAAAAGGTTTTTACTCATATTACAAAGTTATCCATTGTCTTTTAAAGCTTTCAGTTCTGATGGTTGAATTTTCTACCACTTCATTTTAATTCCGAAATATCATAATTTTACCAAAATATTCGACCAAATTTATTTGAAAAAGGTTAAATGTATTTCTTCGTGTGTATCATAAAGCAATTTTTTTCTTTGTAAAATACATGTGGATTTTTGAATACATTTGGTTGAAGAAATTTACGCAATACAGCTCAAAGGGTTAAAATGCTTTAGACAAACGATGATTTGCGCAACGTGATCCGTGATTCATGTTTGTGTGTCTCCTCTCTTTGCTGCTAGTGGTTGTTTACAATGCTGTTCTTTGCAGCAGATTTATCGACATCATACTTAAGGGAATAGGACATAAGTAATGATTAAATGCAGTTTTAATAAAATATTTTTCACTATCTACCAGAAAAGTAACTCGATGTACATGACTTCAAAGCAATATTAAAATATACAGGGTGAAACAAAAGTCTGATTTTAAATATTTATTGCATTCAGACTATTATTATTAGACATATGTTTGTTTGGATACATTGTAAAGTGCTGTTACACACACACACGCACACGCACACACACACACACACACACATATATATATATATATATATATATATATATACACTATATTGCCATTGATTATGGGACACTTGAGATTTTAGACATTTTACTAAATATCTAGAAAAATACATGAGGAATCATCTCGAAACTCTTAGTGTATAAATATAATAGTATAAGTCATACATCTCCGTGAAGATTTTTTCCCGAAACTCCAAAGGGGACCGTCAACAAATTAAAAAAGAATGAATATCTTTTGAATAACCCTGTGAAAACTAATGTAGCAAAAGCGCTCAAACTCTATATTGTGATTGAATGCTTTATTGTAATAAGTCTTGTTCATTTTTATGCAAATAGCATGCATACTCGCAGAGTAAGTAAGGTTTTTATAAAAATGATCCCAAATTTTTCCAAGTTTTTTCCTTATAATTTTCAGAGTTCTTAATATAAAATATTATTTTTTTCAGAAAATATGACAAACAGCATTGCACACAGTATCCTGTAATCAGAATTAAAAAATAATGAAAATTGTATAAAAAATGAGTTGGTTTACTAAATAATTTTTTACTGCGCATGCGTCAACGATAGCAAAATTTCATTTTCATATTATGTTAGCTAAATGTATAGAGCAACTTTTGTGAAAGTCACAAAATCATAACTTGAAAATTCTGACAATAATCGTCAATTGAATAAGTCGAAAATCCGTTATTCTCAAAATGAAGCAAAAACAAGAGGGGTTGTATCCATATATTCATTGATTAGTGTCAATATACAATATACAATATGGGATGTACTACTGCATTTGGATAAAATCCCTCATTTTTTTGCTTCATTTTGGAAACAACGGATTTTGTCCCTTTTCTATAGACGATTACTTTCAGAATTTTCAAGCTATGATTTTGAGACTTTTACAAAACTTGCTCTATACATTTAGCTAACAAAATATGCAAATGAAGTTTTAATATCTTTGACGCATGCGCAGTAAAAAATTATATAGTAAACCTACTCATTTTTCATACAAATTTTATTATTTTTTAATTCTGATTACAGGGTATTGTGTGCAATGTTGTTTGTCATATTTTCTGAAAAAAATATTATTTTATATTAAGAACTCTGAAAATTATAATGAAAAAACTTGGAAAAATTTGGGACCATTTTTATAAAAACCTTAATTACTATGCGAGTGTGCATGCTATTTGCATAAAAATGAACACAGGGTATTACAATAAGGCATTCAATCATAATCTAGAGTTTGAGCGCTTTTGCTACATTAGTTTTGACAGGGTTATTCAAAAGATATTCATTCTTTTTTAATTTGTTGACGGTCCCCTATGGCGTTTCGGTAAAAAATCTTCACGGAGATGTATGATGTATACTATTATATTTATACACTAAGAGTTTCGAGATGATTCCTCATGTATTTTTCTAGATATTTAGTAAAATGTCTAAAATCGCAAGTGTCCCATAATCAATGGCAATATAGTGTATATATATATATATATATATATATATATATATATATATATTTCATAAGAACGCTTGCTTCATTAAATTTCAACGTGTGCACCCTTGGCAGTTCGAAGAATATTAATACAGCTGCATTGTTGTTCGCGCTAAGTGTTTTTTAAGGGGGTTCGGAGCACAAAAATCTTCAAATTTTCTAAAAAAATGTACTATATTAAAAATTTCTTTATTATTTTTCTGCTTAAAATGAATATTTTATCCATATTTCTATTTTAATTGGAACAGGAAATATTAATTTTTATGTTTTGGTTTGTTTTAAAAATCCAGCTTTCAGCAGTGGTTGTTATGGAAGCGATTTCTTGTGAAAATGCGTTTTACTTCATGATAAAGTTTTTTTTTCTCTTTTCTTCTTTTTAATTTTTTACACATCAAGAACCATTAAAGATAAATATTTCAACTTTAAAATAAGTATTTTTTAATTGTTTTACTCTAATTTTGAGTCAGCAAATTTGGAAAAAAATTTCTTTTAGAAGTATGATTTTTTCTTTAAAAAGTTTGCATATTTTTTTTATTCCGATTTTTACTTTATTTTTCTATTTTCAATTTAAATGAATATTTAAAAAAATCTTGAACCAAATTAAATTTTATATATTTCTTTTGATTTAAATGAATAAAAAATTCTATTAATAATATACCGAGTTATAATAGTTTTAAATTATACCTCTTTTTTAGACAAATTCTTAATTAAATTAAAAAAATTACGAGATGTTTTATAATGTTATTTTGTTCACAAATAAAATGGTTAACCATCACAAAGAATCTCAAAATTTTTACTCAATAAATAGTTTTTTAATGTGTGCTGGAAGCATTTTCAGAAAGAATCACGTTTTGAGCACCTTATCGCCAGAACAACGATTGGCGCGTAGATGAAGTCAATTCTATGCACCCTTTCTTGTTTGTGATGTCAAACGCCTAGCGAATAGCAACTCTTCCTTCTGCAAAGAGATCGCGCTTATTGTTCATTTGTTTTTCCATAAATGTTATCAAGCAAAGAATATAATGTGAAGAAGTGTTATTCACCGTTCTTTACAATTAAAACATAGATTAAAACAAAAAGCTTTTTCAGATTAAGATGATTTCGGATTTGAAAATCAAAACAAAATGACGGTTTTCGTTTGGCGATGCAGCTAGCTGAACGTTCTCGCTTTCGCCAACTCGCCAAGGCTGGTGCTCAAAACGTGATTCTTTCTGAAAATGCGTCCTGGACCCCCATTCTTAACATGTCTTCTATTACAGTACATACCGTAACTTTAGCAGCAAATATTTAAATTTCATAAGTTCTTTGAGTAGGACTCTGCTAATGACCGAATGCATTCAGCAGTTTCTTCACTCATGGCAGGTCAGCCACTAGGTCACGCTAGGCAGATGAGCATTACTGTCTCTTTTTTTTAAACCTTTCATACCACCACTTTATTGATTTTGTATCATGAGGATAGAATCTATAACATAGAAATTTTCACTGAGCATTAATGAGTGTTTTTGTTTCGTGTAAACGAAGTACACATTGAGATTTTACTTGAACTGATACCATTACGGCCGAAAATGTCTTCCTTACGAAGTCCTTCTTTCCTCAATCACTTTTAAAGGAGCAATCAAAAATCTATAACAACGTCGAAATGTTCACTGAACCTTTATGGGCCGGAAGGCTACAGTACAGAAAATCCCCTCACGAAGTTCACCGATGAAAATCTCGGATTAGTTAAATTTCATTGCACATATTAAAACGCAATCGGTTTGCCAAGTCATATCTTAGTGAAATAAACCTAAAAACCCTATTTTAGATGCTAACATATAGATTTACCGTTGCATTTTACTGCACCCAAAAGTATGAAAATATGGTGAATTGCGCCCAAGGAAACATAAGGGCAAACCTAGGAGACAACCAACCAAATCGGGTTTTTAGGTATTTTACTCTTAGATATTTCTTGGCGAACCGATTGCAATTCAATATGCGAATCGAAATTTAACTTATCCTAGTTTTTCATCCGTGAACTCGAGCAGGCGATTCTCTGTGCTGCCTCCTCCCTGTCTATAATGGGTGATTTCGTTTCGTAAAATCGAAGCACATATTGAGCTTTTTCTTGAATTGACGTCATTTCAACCGAAAATGTCCTCCATATGAAGTCCTTATTCCCTGAGTCACACTTGAAAGGGCAGTCAAACCGTCTGGTGCATGAAAAAAAAATGAAACTGATTTTTTTAATGATACAAGTTACATTATTATGCATACGGTTAATTTGTAACGAATTATTATAAAAACGGCAAGACTTTTGGTCACCCTGTTTATTTATACCTTTAATATTAATTTTTATTCAGCAACTTTATTACTGAAAATACAAGGTTACTATAAAAGAATCAATCACTTTTGAAAATCCGATTTTTTCAAAAGTATCATACCTACAAATATAATTCATACATGAAAATAACCACAAAATATCCAAGTTTGTACACCAGGTGGCATGGCAGCATTAGTTCAGTATCCATAATGAGTTCAGTTTAGAATATCCCGAAATTCAGACAAAGCGAGAAAAGAGTTTTTGTGTCCTAGAATATGTGAAAGGTTCTTCTGTTATAGCGGTGCAACATTCTTTTAGAAGGCAGTACGGAAAAAAACCTGCCTTGTAAAACGCTACAAAATGTGTGGATTTAATTGAAATAACGCCTGGAAGTGTGTCGTATGACCAAGCGGACACACATAGAGCATTAAGCTGCTATTAGATACACGGACTTTTAGGCGAGACAAACTTCTCAGACGATTTTAACTCCAACATTTTCCCGTTCAAATATAGAAAAAAATTACTTTTTTCCTTGAAAAAATTGGAGAAAAAGCCGAAAATCCAGTTTCTACTAGTGCCAGCCGTTAATATTTATCGCCTACTCGTATCAATCGCTTATCTCTGATTCGTTGAAACGTTCGATGTTAGATGAAAAATCTAACCTAAGTCAGACTTTTTTGAACTTGTGGGAAAAAGTTGATGAGACATTGCAGTTTGCTATTACACTGGATTTTGGGAGGTTTATTTCCTTCCTTATTTCCTCCAACTTATTTCGCAATAAGTTGGAGGAAATCCAGTGTTGGCTCAAAAGTCTTACGGAATGTTGGTGTATCTAATAGCGGCTTTAGTAGAGTGAGCATAAAACTTGGATATTTTGTCGTTATTTTCATATATCAATCACATTTGTAAATATAATCTTTTTGAATAAATCAAATTTTGAAAGTGAAATATTCTTCTACAGTAGCCTTGTATTAGCTTCTGAAAAAAAAGCTAATAAAAATAAGCTAGAAGCTCTATAAGCTCTGAAAAATAAGCTAGAAAATGAAATTTATAAGAAACAGTACATAAATGAAATTTTTTACAATAAATGTCCGTCATTTTTTATATTCTGCAAAGAAAGAGGGGGAAAAATGCATTTCTTCTACTTTATTGAAGAAACAATGTTAAAAAAATCTTAAATGATTTTATGCCCTGAAAATGAAAGAATAAGGTAAAATATAATTCGTTTTATTTTTATTAAACATTCGGCTCAATGTAAAAGTTTTATTTCTCCCAAGCCAGTCGTATCTCAAATAGAAAATGTTACGCTTTTCTTTATTTATTTAATAGAGAAGTTCGAAATGTTTTGTTCAGATATTCTATATTTCTATATATCTTACGAGAATATTTTGAAACTTCGACGCAATAATTGCTTTTATTTTAAAATTATTTTATTTAAAAACTAATAGAACTTCACGACTTTACCCGTGTAAAACGTAGGAGATAAAATAACATAAAATGAAATAATATCGCAATCGCAGTAATGGAGCTTTGTGCATTCTCATAAATAAAAGATTAACAAGTTGGAAATTGTATTTCAAACGTGGCAAATGAGGTGCGTTCGTACTATAATTATTTTTTTAAATATTTAGATCTTGATGCAACTCTTACGCAAAAAATGCATGAGTAGAACATTTGATACGATTATATATCTTTAATTTAGTATTATGAAAATAATAGGACTTTATCTTAAATAGGATGTAATCAACATGGCAGATTTAGAAACATTACTTATCAATGGAGTATCGTAAAAATGCGTAACCCATTCGAAAACCGCTTTTCAGCTATTTCCATTTATACTTTGGGACTCTTACAGATTTTGTTGCGCTACTTTATATATGATCTAAAGCATTAATACACAGACGTAATATGCAAAAATTTAGTTAAACTAAAAAACTCACATCACAACTAAAAATGCACTTACAGCAAAAAACTGAAACATATGGTGTTTTTCGTATAGTATAGATTCTGAAATCTTTTATTAGTCCCTGTAAATACTGTTAGCGTTTTCTATTATACAAGAAGCAACATGGAATAAATCTCAGCAACGTATATCAATTTCATTCTATATGAAGTAATTTAACATGATTGAAATATACCGAAAACAATGATTTCTCATATATCATTAGGTGGCGAATTCTTTTGTGTAGTTTTGTAAATGAATAATAAATAATTTTCGTACCACATATTGCACAGAATGTATATTTTAGTACACTTCAATAAATGCATATCAATTTTATTCTGTTTGAAAAGCTGTAACACCATTAAAAAAGAGCTGAAAACATTTTTGTCTCATTAACCGTAATGTAACGGAATATTTTGATTGTCCCTGTAATCAAACTACTCAGCCGATTTTCATGAAATTTAAAATGACTCGACAAAATTATAGAAGAATTATATATTTTAAATTTCAAATGATTAGGTTGGGTAGTTTTTGCTCTATACACTGTAAAAACAAAATACCCAAATTGGGTGAAAAGATTTTTGGGTACAGCATTGTTCCAATTTGGAAAGCTCAGTTTGTAGCACAAAATCGTTTTAAATAAGTCTGATTTTTAATGACATTAAAACAATTAAAATATCTTAGATAGTATATACATTATACCTCAGAAATTTTGATTCATTTAATGTTAATAAATATCTGCTCTGTTTTGAACCATTTTGGGTTATCTATTTTGGGAACAATACTCTACCATTTTGGAATCCTTACTGTACCATTTCAGGAAAATTACTATACCCAGAAATCTTTCAACCCAATTTGGGTCTTCAATTTTTACAGTGTGATGCCGACAGACGAACAGACAGACGGACGAGGACTGTAAGTGCTACGTATTTACGTAAACACGAACGCACCTAAAAAAGATAATAAAAAAATATGATTATGTAATAAGAATCGCTGAAACTACAGAGACGGTCGCGATGATCTAATAACTGAGCTTTTAGTGCAATTTTTCTTAATTTCTAAAAATCACACGTGCAACCCCGATTATCCGAGCACACTGGGACCGCCGGTACCTCGGATAGAAAATTTCGGTTAATAGAAATTGTATAAAAAAGACGCTGTACTCGCGAATTTCTCATCTCTTAGAATAAAAGACAAGAAAACGTTTTTTGAATGATAAAAATTAACAGACACATAGTTATGTTTCACATTTCAACAAATTTTAAAAAGAAATCAACTACTGATAAAAATTTTAAAACGCAACTTGAATTTTTTTTTTTTTAATCTGATAAGCTAAATATTCAAAGAGGCATTTTCAAACACGAAACAAATCTCAAGAGTTTTTTTTTTTAAATTTAACCCTTTATTTACCGGCGGAACTTATAAGTACTATTAAAATTACTTATTATAAAATTCTTTTAATACATCAATTAGTTGTAATACTGTTTATAATGAGTTAAAGATACATTACTTTATGTTGTTCTAAAAAAATATTGGTTGCACAAAACAAAAATATTTTTAACAGGATGATTTCTTTTGCCTTTGTATCTTTTCAGCTTTCTTGGCGCTGAGGTAGAAGGATGCGGATTTTTCAATTCGGAAACATTTCTATATTTATGTTGTAAGAACATCATATTTGTACATTTTACAATTCTACAAAATAATAAGAAAGTAATTTAAAATAAAATATTTGAGTGGCGTTATAAATATTGCACAAAATCCCTGTAAATTTCAATTTAATTAATCCATCTAATTAACCCATCAGTTCTTCTAAAATCCATTAAAAATTTGTGTAGGACATTTATAATGTACAGTATAGGTGAATGAAGCAGTTCACAGAGAATGCTTTCTTCCTTCTATTGTACCAGATAAAGTCTTTAAGTAAGCATAGCTGCCAACTTTTACGCATTTTTCCTACCACAAAAATTTTATAGTAAATATTATGTTATTTAATCGTCGAAATCTTATGATTAATCAAGTTGAAAATCTCTGTATAATTTTAGTGGTAGCAAAAAATTGTAAAAGCTGGCAGATATGAATAAGTTACAAAAGGTAATGAAAAAATAATTTAACATGATAATCATTTGAAAACAATTTTCATTTTTCCAAATAATCACCTGAAATGCTGACTGAAAATGTCTCCATCCAATTGTACACTGCTTTACGAGATAAATACTTCTCCCCATAAGCAGGTAACATTTCTTTATTAATATTTTTTTAATCAAGTCTTTTCGCCCACAAAGTCGAATCACAACTTTTCTAAACTATACGCTTCTGTTTTCTGTAATCGCTAGCAGTGTTTTTAGTTTTCATCGATTATTTTGAAATTTTCCATTATTTGATGTTTTCATTTCTGTACATTTCGTACATTTCTGCTGCAAGCCATTTTTAAGTACCACGTAGCTCACTAAAAAAGCACTATAAGAAACACATTGCTCTTTCGTTTGCTTCTGCTATGTGAAATAAATCTATGTGATATAATCTATGTGATATAAAATCTGCTATGTCAATTTCTCTTGTATTTAACATTATTTTTTGTGAGAAAAAATTGCAAAGATGCGTATCCTATAGGATACAAGAAATCTAAAGAGGATAGTTGAAATTGTTTCTGTTGTCAAAAGAGTGTGTTTTAAAAGCCACTCTTTTAAAATTCCAGGCTGAAGTTAAGTGATGTACTTTTACGCAATATAAAAATTAACAGATATATGCGATGTAAGAAATAGTATTTTTATTGGCTATTTCAGGCAATCTCAGAAAACATTTTCTTTTAAATTATATTTGTAATTTTTCCTTGTTTTCGTATTCATCCATAACTATTTCTTTTATTGTATTATACAAAACTGTTGTACAGCTACGTGAAACATTAAACTTTTATGTACAATCGGATGTATACTGAAGAATAAAATAAATTTTTAATGAAACGAATAGTAAATAATGAATTTTGACAACAAAGAATACATATTCTTCTTCAACAACCATTATAATTAGCTGTAAACAAACAATTTTGATACATTTATTTTTCTTGATAAAAATGGCATTAGATATAGCCACCCTGATTACGTTTTTGCTAATTCTTATTAAAATAAATTACAGCACAGTAAAATCTTATATTTTACAAATAAAATAAGTTGGCAGTGATAACTTTTCACTAAGCTGGGATTCTTTTCTTTAAGGATTTGTTTTCAAGTGTCATTTATTTTCAAATTCAATACCCTTTGTTGGCTATGAATTTGAAACTTTTAGCTTTAAATAACGTTTTATTAATTTATTATCCTGATGAATAATGGCAAGTGAAAATTCCAGAAGCTGTTATTCAAAAAGGTGGTGCAGCGGAATGAAAAACTGCCATTCATTCAGACACACTGTAATTTCCTATAATATATTTTCAGTTTCCTTTAAAAGGAGTGTTTATTTTTAAGGAATGTATTTGGCAAAATTAAAATCAAAATTAATTGTGAAATCTTGTTTGCAAGTAGCAAATGTACATTTGCCTTGTTTTAAAAAATTTAAGAAATTTTACCAATCAGGTTTTCTTTAATTTTATGCTATTAAATATGCTTTTAAATACAATAAAACGTTCAGAAAAAAATATAATATTAATATATTTTCCATCAGTAAGACAAATGCGCTACCAATAATAAATTTAAGAAAATGAAGATTTGCTGGATTATTAGCAATAACTTATTATGCTATAGTGATAGTTATGGTGTTTATTGCTAATAATAACATGAATATTTAAGACATAAGTTGCACATATTATGTAACCATTATGCTACGTAATATGTATAAAATAATTAAATAAACTCTGAAACACTTGATTAAGTTTTCAATCAAAATTTATCTTTAAAATTAAACAATTTAAATAAAAAAGAATACACATTTCTTTAAAATGATTTTATTTAAACATTTTTATTTCATAATTAAAAAGAAACTATTATACCGATAGATCCACAATCGGGAAAAAGTACAAAAATCAATCATTAAAAAATAATTAAAAGTTGCATAGAAAAGCTGATTTTAGTGAAGAAATCACTTTTAGTTAAATTGCATTATGAAAATGAAGAAATTCCAGTGCTGCATTGTCATTACATGTAACTGCATTACAAGTAATTACAGTGAGTGAAACATATGATACAAGTTTTTTCAATCCATCTAAACTGGAAGAACTAAAAATATCATGTTGAAGAGAATATGATATTAGTAGAATTTACAGTCTACGTAGAATATCTGCTGCAAAAGAATATTACAGCTCACAGTTAACTTTTATTCCGATTAACATAAAGAAGAAGAAACAAATTACGAAGACAATTAAGATCGAATTTAAAGTGTTGGTTTAGACAATTAATGTTCGCGGGTTTGAAACCAGTAAGTAAGGAGGATGACTAGTTAATTAAATAATTGCTGTCTTATTTTTATTGATGCAATATTTGAAAATTTTTCGTTTCTAATTTTTAATTTTTGGGCTAAGATAGGAATTTTGTACACTGTTAAAAAAAAAAAAAAAAAAAAAAAAAAAAAAAAAAAAAAACCTTTGAAATTCACTGATGTATTTTTCCTGAATTTCACAGAAAAAGTCCATTTTCACAATAAAAGGGCCTGTTTTCGTTAAAAATCAGAAAACTCCACCATATTTCCTGAAAATAACGAAATGGATGGAAGTAGAAACGAAAGACGGAGACACACCGTTTTTTAGGGATCTCCTTGGCCGAGTGGTCAAGGCACCACACCGCTAACTGCCTTGTAACCGTAGATTGTGGAATCGAATCTCACAGGCTACATGAAATAATGAAAATATAAAAAAAAATCCTTTTTAAATAACACTTTTTGTTTATTTTTTGCTTATTTCTTATTAAAAAATTCTTTTAGCTAATTACCCCCCCCCCCCAAAAAAAAGAAAAATAAATAGTATGCAACAATTTAAAAAAAAACTCTATAACACTATTTGTGTCAAAAAAGGAAAAAAATAGTGCTTTTAAACAGTGAATTTTTTTAATTTAAACTAATTAAAAAATTAAAATTTATTTTTAAAAATAATAAGTATTATGCATCGGTCTAAAATAAAATAAAATAAACCTTTTACAAATATTCTAACGAATATATTTGAAAGGGAATCTTTGAAAAGCACAACAGATTTTTCCCAGTAACTCATAAAAAGCATATTTTCTAGAAACTGGCATCAGTGGCTTCAGTCAATACGGGCTTATTCCGTTGTCAAAAGGTCTCGAGTTCGATCCTAAAGTATATTATACAAAAAATTTAAATAAAGTAAAATAATATAATAGTTCAAAATCACTCGGAAAGTTTGAAATCTTTGACGATTGATCGAATTATTAATTTAAAAACTTAAAATAAATTATTATCATTAAAAATCAAGCCTTGTAACGGCAAGTTGTTGCTTCTTCAAACGGAGACTTCCCTTCCCTTTCTTTTATTTCCCAAAACGGAAAATCTACTAACGGAACGGTAAATGTCTGGTAACTTTGTTGCCAGTAGTTTTACGGTGAATTCACAGAATTTTTTTTTAACAGTATAGATAGAGTTTTCTTTTCAGTTTTGCAACTCTAGAATTATTTTTTTTTCCGTTTCTTCTTTGAGTACTATTAAAAGCTACACCCCCCCCCCCCCCCAAAAAAAAAAAAAAAAAACTTTGCGATTTTATTTTTATTGAAATAAAATTAAATTCGTATTTATAAAATATTTTTTATTGTTCTTTTTTCAATATTTCCAAGGGAAATAAATAAATCATTACAGAATTAAACAGAGTTATTATTAATGTTGCACTGAATGACAAACTTCTAAGAAATACAGGGTGTTCAGCAAATAATACCCTGATTTCAAAATTAAATTTCTCAAAAACAAAGATCGATAGCAATATGCGGTAAACGGTTTTTTCATTACGTAAGCTGTAAAAATCTTATACAAAAGTTTCGAACGGTAAATATTTTGAAAAGATTGTGTTCTGATTGCAAAGAATGCTTTGATTTGACATTTTCTTGCTTTAGATTGCTGCCAGAGAAATAATTTTTCAGCTTACAGTGCAATATTTTAAAGATTTTTCGAAGTAAATTTTTAGAATTTCGAAATTTCAAAAAATTAACAAAAAACAAAACAAAACAAAAAAAAACTATGAAATATGGCACTTTAAACCAAGAAACACATTCTCTGGCAGCAATCTAAAGCAAGAAAAATGTCAAATCAAAGCATTCTTTGCAATCAGAACACAATCTTTTCAAAATATTTACCGCTCGAAACTTTTGTATAAGATTTTTACAGCTTACCTGATAAACAAACCGTATACTACATAATTCTATTGATCTTTGTTTTTGAGAAATTTAATTTTGAAATCAGGGTGATATTTGCTGGACACCCTGTATCAATGTTAATTTAAATTTTAGGTAAAAAATACCCACCTCTACTGTCAACCTTCATATATTTTTTAATCATTTAAACATGAAAATGATGTAAAAACAGAATTAAATAAAATCTTTATGATTTAATGTATACATATGTGATGTCGTGACATTGGAGATCAGGAATATTATAACATACAGTATTTCAAATTAGGTTCCCGGAGATATTAAACACAGGTTTTTATTCGAAGAGTTATTTTAAAATTGAAAATGCAAATGGTTCAAATATATAAGCAGTCGATGTTGAATTCCAAGATTTAAAAAAAATCTTCTGAGGAAAATGCTCGTAAACTGCGTAACTACAATAACTATTAAAACTCGTAAACGTTGGTATCAATTTTCGATTCATTCCATTTGCACAGCATCATATCGGTCGAAACACCGAATTTCCAATAACACACACACTTCGAGCCAAATTCTATGCCGCAACAAAACGGAACATCTGTATTTATTTATCTTTGATGTAAAATGACAATTAAGGTCAGCTGACTTCTATTCCCCAATCGTAATCGCTTTAAGAGGAATTCTTTTAATAATTTTGGTAGATTAATTCTGAAATGCGTCAATTTCCATTGCACATAAATTTTATCTAGACCTTTCTAAATGCTGGACACAGATGCACATCGTGTAATTAAAAAATAAACACTGAAATTGAGATTACTGCCAAAAATAGAATTTAATTTGTTAAACGAAAATTTTAACAGAAAGAAACAAAAGGAATTTATCGATACAGAATAAATTTAAGTACTGAATATTATACTAGACATTTTATTAAATGATTGATTTTAAATAAATAGGCTTTTTAGAATGAATAATTTATGAACCGTGATATTTTAGCAATTAAATATAGGATTTTAAAAGGAGTTTAAAAAAACGAAAATCCACAATGAATTTTACTAGGGATTCAAATAATAAAAGGTTTTATTTAAGGAATATATCTAATTAGAGCCATTTTTTATTTTAAGTAAATTGAAATAAATATTTTAGGTGGATTAAAGCTTTATGCATTTTATATAAAGATTGATAGATTAGTTTTAAAAATAAGGTTTTTATTTAATAAATATGAATAATATATGAAGCATTATTAAAAGGAAAATTAAAAGAGAATAATCTTAACCTTGGCGGAAATTATTAAACTTCGTGATAGATATATATTTATAAATTTCCTAATTCTAATTCATTAAAAAGAAAGCGAAGTATGGCAGCTGCGCCTTTGCCCATGGCCGAATCATTCATTTGAATATCAAAATTCTTTTTTACGTCCATCCTAAAAGAAGGAACACTCTGTATATAAAATAATCATGGAAATAGAATCTCGAACGAAAGAATTGTGAAATAACTTACTTTTAGAAAAATATAAAAAAGAAGAGCGAGATAAATCCTTTAAAACTTATAGGTCAAATGAAGTTCAATAAATTTCAGTATTTGAAGCATAAAAATTGAAATAAATGGCCTAAAATATTCTTTTTGTAAATGCTCCAAAAACAAGATTTACCCAGGAGGAAAAATATTATTTAGATAAAAGAAACTGCAAGATATAGAAATGTAATAAATAAAAAATAGAAAATAATATCCTTTGAAATTTTTGAAATAGTGCACTATGAAAAATGAAAGCATAATTTTAATATATTTTTCACAACATAAACAGGTAAGAAATGCTACATGTGAAATAATGGAAACTACAATATATCAAAAAAAATATATATATATATTCATTATTATAAAACACTAAAATAGAAAAACAGCTACGCATTCTCTTTTGCTAGTAAAATGTTTCTTTGAAAAGTATAACAGATGCAAGCAGATTTTAGTTATGATTTTTGATACGATGTTAAGAATTAATGTTTAGCGAAATAACATATATTCTTACAAATGAAAGTAAAACTAAAGAGCAATATGAAATCATATGCTCAAGAGTAATGAATTTTTAAAGAACAATCTATAATAAAAATATAAAGTAAGTATGTTTTGTTGATATATTATTTATATATATGTATATTACTTATATTATTTATATATACAGAAAACTCGTTTAAGATACTCCTACTTAAGATAAGACTTATCTTTGATTCCTTGAAATATGCCTTTTAAACCTGTGTAAAATTGCCTGTTAATTATACGTAGCATAAGATAGGACCCGCTTAATATACGAAGCACATTTTCCTCTTGATGTCGAAAAAAACATTTAATATACGAAATGATGATTTTCTAATCCATTTATCACGTGTCTTTAGAATAGAATGCATAAAAACAGCAAATGAACTGCGCTCTAGTCTCCCTCTCTGCCTTCCCGTAACCGTATGAACTCAGTAGCAGTAGTTCAGAGTCTCTAGTGAAGGTTTGAGAAGTTCTTCCTTACTTCACAATCACTTGACGTAACACAACTCCATACCATGGCTTCGAAATCTCAGTACCAAAAAATTTACCGAAAAGACATTGCGTGAAATCTAGTCTTTTGATTAACCGCTGTACAGTAGGGCGGAGCGTAAAAAACGTTTTTTTTTCGAAATTCTCTTCTCCCTAGCGCGGAAAAGTTGTCTAGTGGTATCAGTAATATACTCACAAAATTTCAAAACAATCAATGAATATCTCCCGGTTCCACTTTTGGGTCGAAATATGCAATTTTAGCCAAAAATGTTGTAATTTTCACATTTCAGTGATATTTTTAATTTTCAATTTTTTCTTCGCCTTAGTGCGAAAAAACTGAAATGGTACATTCGGAACACAAGTCCAAAATATTAAAGTAATTAAAAAATATCTTCTGGTTCCACTTTGGGTTCTAAATATGGGAAATTTGTCGAAAATTATACAAATTTTCCCATTTTAGTCACTTTTTTATTTTTCGATTTTCTATTCCCGCTGGCATGGAAATGTTCGAAGAATATGCAAGAAACATAAGTAGAAAACTTTAGAATAATAAATAAATATCTTCCGTCTTCCTTTTTGGGGTCTAAAAATGTCAAAGTAGCCAAAAAGTAAGTAACTTTTCACATTTCAGAGATTTCTTTTCTTATCAATTTTCTCTTGTAGCTGGCGCGGAAAATTTGGAAAATCATGTGAGAAACATAAATATAAAAATTCAAAATAATTAATAAATATCTTTTGATTTGACTTTTATTACTTAAATTGGAAAATTCATGGCAATAATGTACTCAAAAATCATACAACAATCGAATTAAAGGCGATCTGAGGGAAATTCCTCTAATAAGTTCAGCTTTCTGTTCGTTTACTGTAGTCTTACTGTTGGTTTAATGCTCTGCTCGTGATAGGTTCGTAATGAGGATATTGAATTTCAGCTTCTATATTTTATTGAAAAATAATACATCTGAAAGTGTTTACAAAACTTTAATTTTTAATATTGTGTTGAACTAATAGTGTACATGGAAAATATTACACAGAAATATCACAATTAAGGCGCAGTATACACGGGATTTGTCTCATCCCATTTCTTGGATCCTACAGAATTAAGAACTGGCGTTCTACCAACTTATGAACATACAATGTACTTTTTTGTTGGTAGAAATGAATCGAAATATAATTAACAATCTGACCAACCTTTGAGGTGATAGCGGATTATGGGCTGAAATGGTTGAAGCAATTGGGCAGGCTCCTCAGTTTCAACAAATTCTGGGAAAAGAATAGTGCAAATGATTGGTTCATATAATGATAAATACAAGAGTATAAAGAAGTTTGACGCTGAAAAACAGACGAAGTCAAAATTGAAAATTTTCTTATTGGAAGGGAAAAAAACCTTTATTTGAAAATTTTTTACAAGAGTACATCTCTAGAACGATGTAAATGCCCACGTGATATAAAAATTCCAGAATTCGGAGACAGTTTCTTAAGGATCAAAGAACTTCAACGAAATTGTCGATAGACCAAATTGATACGTTTGGAAACACGGTCCACAACACGGAAACATAGAAAATGAATGAGCAGGCTTGAAAAAGAATAAGAAATTTTCAGAAAATGGTATAAAAGGGAAAAAACATTCACTACCTCTTCATCGAAGACTTAGAGTTATTTAAATCTTTTAGTCTTGTTGATGAACAACTGTATCACGATCTTAGTGATTAACCTTTAGTGTCATTGCAACCGAACATAAATACTATATCACGAACAACCCGTTGTCCTGCCCTAGCCAGAACTTGAGTCACAATAGGTGTGTCCGACCGAGTTGCAGTATCAGTAACAGGCGCACTTCTTGAAGACTTGCGATTTGTGACACGTGACGACATGTCCAATGTTATAAACAGGCATAACACAATAAGAGAAAGAAATAAATATCGTATGAAATGCCAAGCCCAAGATTAGAGTTTCATATCCACCAGTACCTTGAAAAAATTGTATTTTGGCAGTCGAAAATATCAAACTTTAATTCAGAGGAATAATGAGGGAACGCTCCATCAACAAAGAGTGCTTGAAGAATACTTGACACTTATAGAAGAACCTGGCTGCGATTTTATAGGGCAAATGTCACCAATAACCTCTTCTGCTGTGTTTCTCATATGATTTTCCATACTTTCTGCTCCAGCAAGAAAAGAAAATTGATAAGAAAAAAAAACTCTGAAATGTGAAAAGTTACATATTTTTTGGCTACTTTGACATTTTTAGACCCCAAAAAGGAAGACGGAAGATATTTATTTATTATTCTAAAGTTTTCTACTTATGTTTATTGCATATTATTCGAACATTTCCATGCCAGCGGAAATAGAAAATCGAAAAATAAAAAAGTGACTAAAATGGGAAAATTTGTATAATTTTCGACAAATTTCCCATATTTAGAACCCAAAGTGGAACCAGAAGATATTTTTTAATTACTTTAATATTTTGGACTTGTGTTCCTTATGTACTTTTTCAGTTTTTTCGCACTAAGGCGAAGAAAAAATTGAAAATTAAAAATATTACTGAAATGTGAAAAATTACAACATTTTTGTCTAAAATTGCATATTTCGACCCAAAAGTGGAACCGGAAGATATTTATTGATTGTTTTGAAATTTTGTGAGTATATTACTGATACCACTAGACAACTTTTCCGCACTAGGGAGAAAAGAATTTCGAAAAAAAAGTTTTTACGCTCCGCTCTACTGTACAGTGATAGGTGTAAATAATGAATTAACAATTTTAAGTAAAGAAAAGGCTCTTTCTTTGACTGAAAAATTGGATGTCTTAAGGAAATACGATGCCGAGAATGTGATTACCAAGACCGTGGTAATCTGTGGGAATATACGAGTCAACATTTTGAGCTGTATTGAAAAATAGCATAAAATGAAAAACAGGGCATCAGTTGGAAGCTCTGGGAGAAAAATATAATTTGAAAAATTCATAGAATTGGAGAAGATTTTATTTGAGTGGTTCACCCAAAACCAATTGACAAACATGCCAACAAACGGATCACTGATTAAGGAAGCTATCTGGGAATTTGATACACATCTTGGAGTGAATTTCACGCCAAACAACGATTGGCTAGACAGCTTCAGTCACAACATAGTTTATAGGAAGCTATGTGGAGAGTCGATAGCTGTGAATTAAGACGATGTCAGTTGCTGCAAAAATAACGTGGTATTGAAAAAGTACTCACGATGCGATGTTTACAATGTCGACGAGATGGGCTTTTTAAAAAAATTGATGCCTGATAACACAATGGCGTTTAAGGATGAGGAATATTGTGATGTCAAGGTGAGCCAAAAACATTTCCCTAATCTCTTTGGATAAAACATGAGCGAAATGGAAAAATTTATATCCTTCATCACCGGCAAATCGCGGAATTCTCGTTTATTTAATATTGCTAGAAATCTGATTATCAAATTCAATCCGAAACATAGTTGACAAGCGATATATTTGCTAAATGGATCAGCAAGTTCGATGAACGAATGAAAAAGGAGTCCATGACAGTATTGTGTCTCACTGACAACTGCTCTGTATATCATAAGGATACCAATGCTTACAAAATATCTAGCTAGTCTTTTTCTCACTGAATAGGACTCTCGTGGTTGAACCCATGAATCAGGGCATAATTAATAACTTTAAAATGAGATACCAAAGTATTGGTGTTGTACGTCATCTACACAAAAATAGATAATCATGATTAGGAACTTTCTTGCCCAACCTGTAAGCCTATTAACTTTGTAACATCATGTATTTCCTGATTGCGTTTTGCGGAGACGTAACATCAAATATCATCTTTCAGAACGCGCGCTTACCCATGGTATGAATAATTTAAACTTTGCCACCAATAAAATCAAATTATAACAGTCACTTTATTAATACGGAGACAATTCTTACAAATTTTGCAATAAAATAAGTTGAAGATTACTTAAAAAAAATTAGTGGTTGCAATTGTAAAAACCATATGCACTCCGGGTCTTTTAGGCCCTGCGCGCGTCCTCCCTTGTTAATAACTGCTTCTGTAAAGTATTTGAACTCGATTCACTTTGCAAATTATTGACATCGCAGAAGAGAAGCAGCATCAAGAAGAATGTAAAGATTCGGGCTCATTTGTCAGAAATGAACATGTGCGGTTTGTTTTATCACAGATATGAACGTGACGTCAAAAGTTTCAAAAATTTTGTAAAAGCATGTTTTTGGGGTTTTCTGACACCTAAAACGTGTAAATCCGTCAAAAACTGGAGTTAAAAAATTTGCACGAAACCAATACCTGTAAAGACAAAAGAAATTAAAAAATAAAATTATGTTGCAAGAGAATAATACTT
Organism: Maratus speculifer; assembly: GCA_964019185.1. Classification (NCBI taxonomy): domain Eukaryota; kingdom Metazoa; phylum Arthropoda; class Arachnida; order Araneae; family Salticidae; genus Maratus; species Maratus speculifer. Next base: position 118,127,068 of record OZ025295.1, on the reverse strand, counting down.
ACAATATATCATGGTTTACAAAAAATAGTAATTAGTCACGGATGATCCAGCTTTAAACAACTGTAATTACTTTTGAAAAAAAAATAGAACTACGAAGTTTTCCTTCACGTTTTTTTTTTTTTTTTTTTTTTTCTTTAAAAAAAATAATAATTTTCAACAGAATTTCACAGAGTCGACGAACTGAATTTTAAAAAGAAGAATATCAATGTGAGAGAAAAGAGAAAAAAAAAAAAAAAAAAAAAAAAAAAAAAAAAAAAACGAAAAAGTTTTTTAAAAGATTTTACTTTTTTAAGAAAAAATTTATTTAACAAACAACAAAAGTTATATTAAGATTTTTTGTCTTAAAAATTTAGTTCTAAAATCTGTTATAGACTATTATGTGTTCCAAAATATAAAATTTATACATTAAAGAAAACTATGAGAAAATAACTATGAAATTCTTTTAAGAATTTTTTTAAAGAATAAAAAGCATTCGGATAAGAATAACTTATAAGCATAAAATATTAATTAACATTTCGCAAAATGTATCTAAATGATAGACCAATAATATGTCTTTGATTAACGCTGACGTCATGTAGTCAGAGACCGCCCCACCAGTGGCCAAGAGGTTCTGACCTCAAACTGGTAGACGGTAGGTGCTGGGTTCGAACCCAATCGCGACCGTCGTCCTAACCGTTCGAAGTTTTCCGTGGTTTTCTTCGAACCTTGCGTAAATACGGGTTAGGTTCCCTTAGAAAGACCCCCCACGGAGGGCATCCCACCCCATAGGGCCTATATCCCATAGCGTAGATAATTGGCCGACATACATACAAATACAAAATATAAAAGTAGTCAGAGACCATGACCGGAGTAATAAATTTGCATTTTTCACAAAATTATTGAACTTCTAAACGTTGAACAGTTTCAACTTTCACTACATAATATAGAAAAAAAATTTTTTTTCATCTATAAATTCTTGAGTATTTTGACTTTTAAAAGAATTTTCTAAAAGGATTTTTTTAATCTACCCGATTAAAATAAATATGTTCTAGAAAATTATCACGATTTGATATGTAAATTAAAATTATCTCAGCATTTTTTTTTGGTTAATAATCCATAACAAATTAAAAAATTTAATAGAAGATAAATAAATAAGACGGGAGTTTCACAGATGTGTAATCTAACTATTCATTTATGCATTGAAATAATCAGAGCTAAAAAGGTGTAATGAACAGTGAAATTTTCGGCAACTTCTTTAGCTATTAACCACTAGCATGTGATTAATAAGAAATTGTTATCGTATATATATCTAAAGAAAACAAACTGTTATTCAATTGCATTACTGTTATTTTTCATTCAAAATGTGATTTTATTCAAATTGGAAGGGAATAAAATAATACATATTAAAAAAGCCTCTGATTATTATTATTTCTTTTTACCTATGTTTTGTACACCCTGGAATCCAATAATTTACCATCTTGTGTTTTAAAAGTAAATTAGTGTTTTTCAGTAGTACACGATGAAGATTGCTAGTCATGCATCTTCAAAATTTCTTATAGTAATTTTAAGTAAAGGATGTTTGATAAAATTGTATATATTACAATATCTCCTCGGGAAATCACTAATTTTAATGTCTTTGTTTGCTATGCTCTTCTGAAAGGAAGTCTCTTTTTTCTTTAATTCTCAAGAAATTTCTAAAATAAATACTGTATTTACTCGCGTATACTACTACTTAAAAAAATGGCAATTTTTTAAAAATCTCATATATAATGCGCACCATAAATTTAATATGCAAGAGAATAAATGATTAAATAAATCTCAGTAAAGAAAGTCGAAACAAACATTACATAAGGCCAAAAACAAGACGAAAATACATTTTTAGACTTCGGGTAGGCAATGAATGATGGGGAGAAGGAGTGACTGACGACAGAGAGAATTGCTAATTAGCTTTTATATAATGTTAATACATAAAAAAGTGCAAGGAGTGAAATATAGATGCAGTAATGTTTCAATTAAATAAGATTTTCCGAGTAATTATGTCTCCTTTGAATACATTTCTTGATCCATACGTATATCGCGTGATTACATCCAGCAGTAAAAAATTATTCCGTGTATAACGCGCATCTAGAAGTTTTGCCCTATTTTTTTAAAAAAAAGTGCGCGTTATACACGAGTAAATAGGTACTTTCTTTTATACGAAGTGTTAAAATTTCATTCACAATCCGTCAACTTTAAACGCATAAAATATTAAATTAAATATAGAAATTAGAAATATTTCGAAAAACTAAGAACAAAAACACCCTTATAGAAGGGGGCGCTGATTAAGGTCCCACTGATTAAGCTCCCGGTACGTCATTTTGATGTCACGAGAAAGGGGGATATAAATCCTGTGCTTGAGCATTTCACTTTTCACGAAATCCTGATTAACGTCCCACTGATATACATCCCGCTATCAGAACGGGACCTAAATCCAGTCACAGAGAATTTTACTTTCGTTCAGACCCTGATTAAGGCCCCACTGATTAAGATCCCATATACGTCATTTTGACGTCACAAGAAAGTGGGCTATAAATCCAATGCTTGTGCATTTCACTTTTCAAGAAACCCTGATTAACGTCCCACTGATATATATCCCGCTATCAGAACGGGACATAAATCCAGTCACAGAGAATTTTACTTTGGTTGAGACCCTGATTAAGGTCCCACTGATTAAGAACCCGTATACGTCATTTTGCTGAGGTGTTTTCCCAATGATGTTTTCAAGATTGGCCAAACTATCAATCACTGTCATCCGTATCTATTAATTAAGTATTTCTGTTAGAAAAAGACGTAAATCGTTTTCTACTTACTTTAAGATAAAAAAAAAAAAAAAAAAAAAAAAAAAAATACAAAGCCGGCCATTTTGTTTCTCTTTGAAACAAACATAACTACTCCAAATTCAACCCCAAACTAGAAATCCATTAGTGAATGTCTTCAAGGAGTCATATTACTCAGTAAGTGTGAGGTGTCAACAAAACGCTAATCTGTTTCTTCCGCGTATTCACTCTTCTCGTTTCTCTTTTTTCCCAGTTAAAAAGATTTATTCAGAATATTTTTGTTTAACTATTTACATGACGAATAAAAAAAAGCAAAAATTGTTTTTATTATTGTTTTTTAAATAAAATATTTTTCAGATTATTATTATTATTATTATTTTTTTTTTTTTTACCATTTATATACACATTTATCTCATATATACATCTGTGAATACTGTTACAGTTATTGATAAATTTATTACACATTGAGTTACAATTGATTGAAAATCAACTTTGAGACTATTTTATGAAAGGTAATTTGTCTTTTTAGACAAAAGAAAAAAAATGCATTGGACTTGTTGATATGCGAATAAGAATTTTGCACAAATTTCATAAATTTACAAATAAGCACAACTTGTTTCATTAAATTAGAAAGCAGCAATGTATTTGTGAGCAGCTTTATAATTAAATTTAAGAGGTTTTTTTAGTGACTTACTTCACCTTGAATCTTAATTTAAGGCATTTCACAAATAATCTACTATTTTCAAAGAATTGGAAACGGCGAAAAAAAAAAAAAAAAAAAAAAAGAAAGAAAGAAAGAAAGAAAGAAAGAATTTTTTTCTAAATAAACGATTAAGGGTGTATTTGGATTCGAACTGATCATATTTTCCGATTTATTTTTAAATTCCTTTTTGCGCTCATATGCATCGAATTTGTAAAAAGTCTTATTTAGAAAATACATAAGGCGCCGTGATTGTCGATTCTTTGATGCATGCAAAACATATTTAAAAAAAAAAAAAAAAAAAAAAAAAAAAAAAGCAATCAAAACGGCATTTTGAATTGATTTTTCCGAAGCGGGAGATCTGTGAACGAAAAAAGGGTCATACTGAGAAGATAATTGTTTTTAAATCAAATTCTAATAAATGGAGCTAAAAAGGAAATCACACGGCACCTCAAACATGTCTTCAAAAATCCCTTCTGAAAAGTTTCATGTTTCTACTTTTAAAAATGTGTCTGAAATTGTATCAGAAAATTTCGAGCTCTTGAAGGTGGAAAAGCGTTTTTTCGAATGCACCCAAGAGCGAGTATTACTCGCGCTCAGAGTGTTCCGTACAATAAATATATGTATTATTATTTTTAAAAATAGTTTCTGAAAGAATAATAAATGAAATAAAATGAATATTGCCCAGTTAAACTGATGGCATTGAGCTCACAGGCTACGCATATTAATAGTATATTTAAGCCTTATATTCTCAAGGGTTAATTCCGTTCGAAAAACAAATTAAGGGAGGGGGGCAGCTCTCTCCATTTCCCCGTTTTATGCTTAATCATTGAACCCCTTAAACTAATGAGGGATATGATTTATCATATAAAAATTTTGAAAAAAAATTGATAATTCTGCATGAAAAACCCATTTATATCAATTAAGGGAAGGGGCATGAGCTCCCCGTTCTCCCTCTTTATACTTATGCAATGAATACCTAATACTAATCACGAAAGTGCCTCATCAGAATGATCCTACATCTAAATTTTGAATGAAAACTGATAATTCTGCATGAAAAACCCATTTATATATATTAAGGGGAGGGGTATTAGCCCCCGTTCCCCCTGTTATACATTTCGAATGAACTCCAAAAACTAATAAGGGAAGCGCCTTATCAGAATATACATATATCCAAAATTTTAAGTGAATCGGATATTTTTATCATGAGTTATCGCGTTACGCACATACAGAACCGACGGGCACATAAGCTCCCAGACTTTGATAGCCTGTGAGTAAAAAAACTATAAAATGTAGAGTGTGGTATAGCTGTATATACACTATATGTCCAATGATGATCGGTCAGTTGGGATTTTAAACGTTTTGTTAAATATTTAAGGAAATACTTGAGGAATTATCCTGAAACTTCACGTTTGCAAACAGAATAGTATAGGTTATATATTTTAGCGGTCAACAAATTGGAATACATATATATATATATATATATATATATATATATATATATATATATATATATAAAGATATATATATATGTATATATATATATATATCTTTTGTATAACCTTGTAAAAACTAATGTAGAAAAAGCATTCAAACTGTAGAGCATGATTACAAAGTTTATTGGTAGTAAACTCTTTTCATTTTTATGAGGATAGCATCATGTACACTTGTAGAGAAATTAAAGTTTTTTATAAAACCAGTACCAAATTTCAGGGTATTATGTTCAATAATGCTTTTTCATAATTTCTAAAAAGAACACATATTTGTAATAAAAACTCTGCAAATTATACCAGGTTGTCCCTAAAGTTCTGCACCATCAATGGTATGCAGATTTCGACGTGGATCGGACGACAGAGTAAGATGCGCATGCGCTAAAAAGTGCCGCCAGGTGAACAGGTAGAGGTAATAGAATAGTGTGTATGCTCATTGAGAAGAATAGCGTCCGTAGTAGTAGTGTGAAATCGTGAAAGATGTGTGATTCAAAAACCGCGACACGTGCCGTGCTTCGTTTTCTATGGAAAAAAGGCCTAAGTGCGAAAGCGGCTAGCGAGGAAATCTGTGCAGTTGAAGGACCTGATACGATCAATCGATCGACAGCATCCCGGTGGTTCAAACGTTTTTCGTCTGGCGATTTGAGCCTGGAAGAGCAGTCTCGAAGTGGACGGCCAAAATTGGATGTTGGGACCGCTGTAGCAGCTGCTGTCATGGCCGAACCTCAAACCAGCACACGTGTGATAGCCCATAGGTTAGGGGTATCCAAAAATACAGTGCACCGGAGACTCCTTGAACAGGACTTCAGTAATAAGCGACCGAGACAAAGTCCACATGAGCTGACACAACTGCAGGCCGAGAACAGAGTGAAACTCTGTCAAGAACTTTTGAAAAACCCAAGGGATGATCGGTTCTGGAAACGCATCGTTACTGGGGATGAGAAGTGGGTGTTTCTCCGCAATCCAGACAATCGCAAACAGTGGGCAAAACGAGGTCAAGATACCCAGGCCCAGGCGAAACAAGACAGATTCGGCAAAAAGGTCATGCTGTGTGTTTGGTGGAATATCCATGGCATTCTTCAGTTCGAATTGGTTCCTGAGGGCCGTGCCGTCACAGGGGACCTCTATGCCGAACAACTGGAGCGTGTTCACGCTGTACTTGTGCAGAAATACGCCGCTCTGACAAACAGAAAGAGAGTATTGCTGCAACATGACAACGCACCAGCTCATCGCTCCAGAAAAGTGCAAGCGAAACTCGCGGAACTCGATTTCATGGAGGTTCTTCCGCATCCTGCTTATAGCCCTGATGTTGCCCCATCCGACTACGGTTTGTTTCGTTCCATGACGCACTTCCTCTGTGGTAAACAATTCAATGACTATGACGAGGTGAAACACGCTTGTCAACAGTTTTTCGATTCGAAACCTGCCTCATGGTATCATCACCAAATTGAACTTTTGGCACAACGATGGTTAGCTGTCCTGAATCACAATGGCCTGTATTTTGCTGAATAAAATACTTTGTGTTTCTGATACCATTGCTTTTTATTTCGACGCTTGTATGGTGCAGAACTTTAGGGACAACCTGGTAAGCAAAAAGCTTGGTAAAATTTGAGACTGTTTCTATATATATATAAAAAAAAAAAAAAACATTTCTTTATTAATATAATGCTATCTTCACAAAAATAAACACATTCATGTTTTTGCAGTTTGAAAGCTACGTTAGTTTCTGCAGTGTTATCTTAAAGGCATTCGTTCTTTTTCTGTTGTTGACGGTCCCTTATAGGAGGGTTATTAAAAAAAAATCTTCGTGGAAATATATGACCTTTACTTGTCTGTTTACATACCTGGATTTTCAGACTAATTCCTTAAGTATTTTTTCCATTAACAAAACGTCTAAAATCGCAAGTGACCGATCACCATTGGTCATATAGTGTACTGCAAAAGTATGAATGTGTATAAAATAAATGAATACAAGTTCAACAAAATTCCTGTCGTGGCGGCCTATAGGCACAGGTAGATTTCGAAGTTAAGTTGTCATTTCCCCAACAAAAAGTAAAATATGATTAGAGGTAAACTCGTTCAACAACTTTATTTGGCCGCTTTTGAAGAGTTTTTAACTACATTTATCTGTAAGAACTGGTTTTATTACAATCCACTTAAGGGAAATTCGGTTCAAAATGCACATTTTTACAGCATTTCTTGAAGTATATCCTGCTTTTACGAAAAAAATTGACCATAACGGAACATTATATAGTTCCTAAGTAAGAGAAAGTACCAATTTAAAAAGTTTGAGAGCAAAACTAATTTAAAATTGAGTTAGAAAATAAGAAGTTTGTTATGAATATATCCTTAATACTTCAATCACGATCGCTGTGGGAAATTCTTTTCACAATGCCCACATTGAAAGCATATATATATTTTAATATATTCTGTCTTTATGAAAAAATTAAACAAAACAGCACATTATATAGTTCCTAAATAAGAGAAACTGTCAATTGCATATGAATTTGCGAGCTAAAATGAATTCAAAATAAGTAAGAAGATTCAGAATTTGTTATTTGAATATATCCCCAATTCTTCAATCTCGATCGCTTCAAGAAGTTCTGTTCAAAAGGCCAAATTTGACAGCACTTTTAAAAGTATATTCTGCCATTATCAAAAAATGGATGCGTTTAAGGGTGTATTTCGATTCAAACTACGTATTTCCCCATATATTTTTTAATCCATTTTTGCTCTTAAATGCATCAAACTGGCAAAATGTCTTATTTAGAAAGTACATAGGGTGCCGTGATGGTCGATTCTTTTATAAATGTAGAAAATATTGCAAAAAAAGCAATCAAAAACGGCATTTTGAACAAATTTTTCGGAAGCGGGAGATTTGGGAACGAAATAAATTTTTCTACCAAAAATTGAACCGACTTCAAAAACTACTGCAAAGTGAAAAATAATTTTTTTAGATAATAGTAATAAGAAATTAAATTAAGAGCGTAGTATTTACCATGCGTATTATTATATTTATGTACATTAATTTGATTTTTTGGAGTCGGTGCCAGCCAAACCAAGTTGCATGTAATTTTCAATAGCCAAATTTAACCTTATACTTTTACTTTTTGCATTGGATACTTATTTTAACTTTGAAATTGGCTTGGCTGGCACCGACCCCAAAACTCAAATTAATGTACATAAATATAATAATACGCATGGTAAATACTGCGCTCTTAATTTAATTTCTTATTACTATTATCTAAAAAAATTATTTTTCACTTTGCAGTAGTTTTTGAAGTCGGTTCAATTTTTGGTAGAAAAGTTTATTTTTCTCTTTTTAGTTAAAAGTTAACGATTTTTTTAAGTCGGTTTATAAAAATTTTAATGCGGAAAAAAATATTGTAAATTATACACGTATGTCAGGAGGGGGTTCGAACCCACGCTCTCTTTCGAGAATCAGAGCACAAATCTTGCACCTTAGACCGCCCGGTCATCTGACTGCACGGTGTATAGCATTCTGACTGCACTCCACTCGTCGAGCTTAGTCAACGTCCATGTTACTTTTAATTTGCTAGAAATTCCTAATTTTATTAGTTTTTGCCTAATTACTAGAAAAGTACTGAACCAATTTCGATGAAATGGAAGTGGCACCAATTCAAGTAACCTCTTTAATTTAACACAAAAACCAAATTAATCGGTTGGATAGTTTCGGTGTAATCAGTGAACATACATAAATATATATATGTATATATATACATACACGTCGAATTGATAACCTCCTCCTTCTTTTTTGAAGTTGGTTAAAAAAAATTATAGTACGGAAAAAAATATTGTAAATTGTACATGGATTTAAATTATGTCAGGAGGAGGTTCGAACCCGCGACCCCTTTTGAGATGAAAAGCTTAAATCTAGCACCTTAGACCGCTCCGCCTTCCTAACTGCACTCCATTTGGCGAACTCATTCAACGCCCGTGTTACTTTTAATTTGCGAGAAATCACTAATTTTATTAATTTTTCCTTAATTACTGAAAAAGTACTGAATTAATTTCGATGAAATGGAAGTGGTACCAATTCGAGAGTAATTTCTTTCGTTTAACACAAAAACCAAATTAATTAGTTGGATAGTTTTGCAGTAATCGGTGAACATACATAGAAGAAAAATACATACGCGTCGAATTGATAACCTCCTCCTCCATTTTTGAATTCGGTTTAAAATTATAATACGTAAAAGACTATTGTACACAGGTATGTCAGGAGTAGGGTTCGAACCCTCGCTTTCAATCGAGAACAAGAGTTTAAATCGGGAGCCTTAGACCTCTCGGCCATCCTGACTGTATTCCGTTCTGCGAAATTCTTCAACGTCGATTTTACTTTTAATTTGCGAGAAATCGCTAATATTATTAGTTTTTACCTAATTACTAAAAAAGTACTTGACCAATTTCTATGAAATGGAAGTGGCACCAATTCGAGAGTAACATCTTTCATTTAACACAAATACTAGTTTAATTGATTGGATAGTTTCGGTGTAATCGGTGAACATGCATAAAAAAAATACGTACACGTCGAATTGATGATAACCCCCTTCTCCTTTTTTTTTTAAGTCGGTTAAAAAATATATAATACGAAAAAAAAAAAAAAACTCGTTGAAAAATACACGTATGCCAGGAGTGGGGTTCAAACCCACGCTCTCTTTCGAGAACCAAAGCTTAAATCAGCCGCCTTAGACCGCTGGGCTATCCTGACTGCAATGTATTAGGCGAGCTTATTCAAGGTCATGTTATTTTCGCAAGTCTGTTATTTTAGTACTCTTTCACTGATAAAGTATTCAATCGATAAAAGATCTCTGATACTTTGATACTATTTAAATACAAAATATTCTTAATAACAAAATTAGCATTTCATTTGTAAAATATGTATGTAAAAATTATAATACGGAAAAGGTTATTGTATACATGCATGTCAGGAGTGGGGTTCAAACCCACTCTCTCTCGCTTTCGAAAACCAGAGATTAAATGTGGAGCCTTATACCTCTCGGCCATTTCTCTCGGCACTGCATTCAGCGAACTTATTCAACACTTTTAATCAGAAAAAATCACTAATTATATTAGTTTTTGCCTAATTACTTAAAAAGTACTGAACCAATTTCTATAAAACGGAAGTGGTACCAATTCGAGAGCAAGCTCTTTCATTTAACACCAAAACCAAATTAATCAGTTGGATAGTTTCGGAGTAATCGGTGAACATACATAAAAAAAAAAAAAAATACATACGCGTTGAATTGAATACCTCCTCTCATTTTTGGAAGTCGGTTAAAAAAGGGCCAAACTGAGAAGGTAATTGTTTATAAATGAAATTCTAATGAATTGATCCTAAAAAAACATCACATGGCACCTTATACGTCTCTTCAAAAATCACCTCAGCAAGTTTCATGTTTCTACTTTTAAAAATGTGTCTGAAATTGTATCGGAAAATTTCGAACTGTTGAAGGTGGAAAAGTGTTTTTTCGAATACATCTTTAACAGCAAAAATTGATTTAAAAAATGAGTCAGAATATAAGCAATTTGGAAGTGAGTATACTCTTGATACGATTTTTTCTTCAACTTCTACTTATGTTTCATTTGTTTTTGCTATAAGAATTGATCCTATCAAAAACTTGTCAATATAAAAGTTGTAGATATTATTAAGAAGATGTACAATAAATTTAATCGGATTTGATATCATAAGAATTGAAAAATTTATGGATTTTTTTCTTCTTCTTCTTCTCTCCCCCCCCCCCCTTTTTGTGACAAGAGTCGCTGTTATCAAAAGCTCTTCAGTACAAAGGTTTCAGATAATATTAAGTAAAATAAATTTAATTGGACTTGATACCATAACAACTGATGAAGTTATGATTTTTTTTTCTCCTAATAATCCTGTTTTTTTTGCCCTTTGAGCCTATTTTTAATTTTATCAAAAATTTGTCATGCATAAATTTTTTATCCATTTTTTTTAGAAGTAATACAAATTTCAAACTGATTCGATATCTATTTTAAATAAGATGTTATGGGGATTTTTCGGTTTTCATACTCCCCCCTCTATTTCTACCCCTTGGTTCGATTTTGCATGTAAATAAACTTAACTGAGATTTTATGTTGCTTGATTTTATGCATCAGTTTGGAAGAGATAATAAGCAGAATTGTAGAAGTTATCGTATCTATAAAAAAATTTATATAGATATATAAAGTTTTTTACTGTTGGTAGTTTTGGTGTCTAAGGTTCATAATCAGTGTAGATCTGCAAAAATTTTTAAGAAATTCCAGCATAGTTTAGACCGCAATAGATAATATTCTGTTGCTGTCCATACGAATCCACACGAAATCTACCTAAAAATACATGAAGGCTAAATAATACAACATATTGCTAGTCTGTTAAACTATTTTATGGTTTCTTTCATCTGACGAAATCTAATTTGTCTCAGTCCAGTGTCTGTCTGTCCGTCAGAGTCCGCACACAAAAACTGCGTAAGTCAGAGACTTCAAATTTTGTGCATTTACAGCTGAATATCTCGTGTCACTCAACAAATTATAAGATTTCGAAAACATCTATTATTACTTACCCATCATACGTAGTATAGGGTAAGTCTTGCAATCGTTTTGAAAATCGAAAAAAATTTTTTGACGGATTTACACATTTCAGATACTAAAGATTCCGAAAAACATATTTTTAGAAAAAAAAAAAAGATTTGCCGTCCGTCTGTCTGTCTGTAAACGCTCTATCTCCCGAACAAATTGAGATAGATACTTGAAATTTTGTATGTACTTAGTATGTAAGGATGGGACGAAGCCTATTTAATATCAAAAACCTCGATTATCCGGAACTATATTTTTAGGACTCTCGAAAAATTCGTTCTGATGAAAGGTATATAAAAACTTTCGAATTTTTTTATTTTAAGAATCGGACGTAAAAGGCAATAAAATGACACAAATTTTGTATAAAGAACGAAGTTGATCGGATTATTAGTTGCCGAGATATTTGTAATCCTGTTTTCCACATTCTTCGATTTTTCATGACCCTGTATTTCATTCAAATTTCAATTCAGAGGTATATTATAAATGGAAATGAGACGCTTAATCCGACGCAGTAAATTGTTAGTTAATAGAATTATTATTTTTGGAGTTATAAGGATGTTTCTTTTACGCAGTTCGGTACTACTTGAGTAGTTTGCCGTTTTATATAATTTGTCGAAATTGGTACATCAACAATTATTTAATATAGCATTACTATGTATGTTAACAATATTTAAATTTTGTTTATGAATTGCAATGAATTGTATAAATTGTTTTCACATGTTTTATTTTCATATACATGTCCTTGTTGGGTAAGTATTACGGTGGCCCCTAACCACTAGTTTTAATAAAATTAAATTTTTCAATGCCATAAATTTATTTTTGCGATTTTGATTTAAAAAAATATTAATATCAACGTTTTGCATGCAGTCATTATACCTTGGTAATAAAGCATCTTGCTAATAAACTGAAGATTCCTAGTTCGAGCCCTGGTGCTAGAAGTTGAAGTAGTTTCATATTATGATGGATTTAACTAAATGAAATTTCGTACTTTTTGCAAGTTTAACGGTTTGTACTATTAGGGTTTCATGCATCTAACATTCATAGTATCTTTTGGAATTCAATTTTCTTTCTGTTTTAACCCTTTGCGGCGCAGTGGTTTCATAGATATACCACTTAATTTTAATTTCCAAACGCCACATTGGCACCGGAATTTTGTTTAAAAAAATTACGGTTTATTGAATACGTAAAATATAGCGCTTTCTTATTTACAAATAAAGTTGTTTTCAAATTTCGGTGTCAGTCATTAATTTCAACACTTAAGCAAAAAATTTGTGCTGCGCCTCAAAGGGTTAAAAAACTGTTGATTCATTAATGATTCAGCGTTTTAAATTTCGCTTAAATATTTTTTTCGTTTTTAGAAATTTAAAATTTTAATTATTTTTCCGCTAATTTTTTTTTTTTTTTTTTTTTTGGATTTTTTAAAAAATTGGAATTTTATTTGAATAAATTTTTATTCGATTAAAATATATAACTTCCTTTTATAAATATTTTATAATTAAATTTACTTGAGCTACCATATTTTGATAATTTAATAATTGTGAGTCAAAAGTTTGTATTTATTAAATAAAAAATAAGTTTTTTTTTTTTTTTTTTTTTTTTTTTGAAAGAAATATTAAATGAAACCCTCTGTACGATCTGCGATCACACTTACCTTATTTTTTTAAATTGTATCATCATCTTTTTTTTTCTCTTTAAGAATTTAATTCTATATTGAAAATAAAAGTATTGCATATTTAAATTTCATTTGACATTTCATAAAACTAAATTCAGCGTAATGATAAGCTTTCCTACTACAATGTAACAAAAACAAAACTATTGTTCAAAGTTTAAAATTGGCATTGTGCTAAGCGGGCTTCGAAAGGAGCAGGTCATTAATTTATTATTGAGTTACGAAAGCTTTCACACTCTACCCCATACGATATACAAAGAAAAAATTTTTTTTTTCAAGTAACTTATTATCTCCTCTATATTTTTCCTAAATATACTTGTGAATGTTTAATAATGTGTAAATATACGAGTCAATAGTCTTTATTACTTTCGCCAATTGGAACTTTTTACATTCCATAGCTTACAAGTAAAATGGCTGTAACAGGCACAGGAGTCAGGAGTAATCTGATAATAGTTCCGTTTTACTTTTTAAATGCGAGACCCTAAAAAGCACCGAAAAATAAGCATCGATGAGTTTGTTTCTCTCTCGATTGCAAAGTAATAAATAGTAATAAATCAAATGCAGCAATTTGATTTAGAATCATGAATTAGGACTGTTTACTCACTGTTTCTTACCTGCGACCGACCCATTCCCGTGGGTTCGGATCGGGTTGACCTTTTTTTTCTTTTGTGGATAGGGTTGACTGATTTCTTTTTGCTGTTGATTGGGTTGACTTTTATTGAGTCAAATCTAATTCGTTCAAATCGATTCAATTCGAATCAAATCCGATTCGGCTTCGGATTTTGAATCTTGCAAGTTGACCTCGGTTTGACGTGATTTTGATTTTTCAGAATGGTATTCGACAATTTTTCTGATTAAAATCTATATTACAATAAAACCTCCAAAGAAATTCTCGGAAAGCGTACTGCTATGTTTACAATTACTTTTTTTTTCAATTACTAACGAATATTCCTAAACTTACACATTTGAATGGCACTTCACAATATACACTCATGTAATATTGGTACGTGTGCATAAATATCACGAGACATGTATTTTTGTTAGTATGAAAGCTGAAATTTTAGTTATCTATGATCACATTTCTTTTAAATACATTTTTGCTTCCCATGCAGTACATTGAATGTATACTTATTCATATTTAAATAGGCATTTATTTTCATCTGAAGCATAGTTCTGCTGAAACACTTTTTTGTGGAAATTCTATCAACCCGACTCGTTCATGGCACCAGTACTGAAGGAAAATAAAATAAGTCTTATTGAATTAGAGCATTTTTCATACTGTGTACTTGAAGAAATATTCTTTTAAAAAGGTTGTGTCAAATTTTTGTAATGAACGTCCGAGTCAAACAGGGTTAATGTATTTAAAATAATTTACAGTAATGTGCCGTATATACAAATTACTGTTTTAAAAAACAAATACACCTCAAATAAAACATATGAATAACTTTCGTTATTTTCGGTTTCTGTAGTAAAATTACACACTTAAGAGAACGAAATTGATTTTTTACATTATTTATTTATAAATTATAAACATAGTGTATGAAATGAATAAATAAATTTCAATTGAGTGCTTTATTTTTTTATTTCTTATTTTTTTTTTTCAGACTAACACAGAATGCCGTAACAAAGGAAGAAAAATTATGCGGCGCATCCCGTGTAGATTTTTATTTCCGTTGAAAAAAGTATTTTAATTATTACTACTCAATATGTAAACATTTGTTTCAACTGTAACACTGATAGCATAACTAAAATCGCATTTACACCAATCACCATTCATAAACGGCAGTATACCCACTTTTTTTAAAGAAGACTTCAATATGAATTTATTATGTTCTACAAAAATTCCTTAGAATATAATCTAATATATTTCAGTAAGGAAAATAAAAAGCACACTTTTAAATGTATTTTTAAGCCCTTCACAACCATAGATATCTATTTAAACTACGTAATATAAAATTTTGTTAAGTTTCAAAGGGTCATCTTCGAAAATCGAAAATAATTTTTTCTTAATGTTTTATGGTAGAAAATTCATTTCAGTAAGAATATTTTTATTATTATTTTCATTAGAAATAAAAATTCTAAATTAAAATTTCGAACTTTGATTTAGTGCTGTTTAAACAATATTTTAAAGCCCCCCCCCCCTCCTTCCCTCCTCTTCGTATCATACGTTAGCATTCGTCGAACACTGCTCCACCCCCACCACCTGATGAAACAGTTAACATTAAAATGTTATTTTTATCTTCTTTCGTTTTTTTTCCTATGTTTGCAATAATATACAGATATCGCAATTCAGATATGAATTCTGTCCTTTACGGTTTCAATTCATATGAAGAGATGGAGTAAATTAAATATCAATATTACAAATGAAATAAATTTATTTCAAATAACATACAATTAAGCAATATTGCCAGAAAGTAGACTCTTTGGTGGGTGTGTAATGCTGTAGTACATAACTTTATCAACATTTTACTAATTTTGATTCCCCCCCCCCCTCCTTTTCATATCATACGTCAGAATTTGTCGAGCACTGCCCGACCCCAACCTCTTGATGAAATAGTTGACAGTGTTAAAATATTATTTTTGTTTTTTTTCTTCCTTTTTTTCAGTGTTTGCAATAATAGACAGATATGACACTTAAAAAATTAGTTGCTTCCTATGCACATTTAATTCAAATGGAGAGATGGAGTCAATTAAATATAAATATCATAAATTAAAAAAAATTATTTTAATAAAATTAAAAAAATATATAGTTACTATTTGAAAGTATTAAATTATAGCTTATTGTTACATAATTTATTCAACATTATTGTTATCTTCTTGCACTTGTTTCCTGCCTGGGAATAGTAAGAGCTGAACGTTTTATCGATAAAACAGTGGACAACATTCTTTCATTTTCTTTACTGGTAACGAAAGTATCAATTCAAACTTTAATGTATGTTTCAATAAATCTTAAATCAAAAAGGCAGCATTTTGATATAAGTTTTAATTTATTTTAATCCGGAAATATATGATACTAGCAAATATTGTTCGTACTTAATTATCGCACTCAGTTCTCCCTTTTTTTTTTCCAAATGCAATAGAACAAGCCGTCAAAGTTGAGATTTTGAACCGCATTTCCGACGAAAGCAGAAAAACAGTCCAATGAAGAGAGAAAAAATCGTGATCATGTGATCAAAATCGCTTATAACTTGATAGGTAATTGAATTATCATAAAATGAAAAACTGAGGTCGATTCCAAATCTCTTTCATAGACAGTTCTTCCAATTTTATATCTTTCCGTTAAAATTTTTATTTGTAAACGTGTCAAAACATTTAGCACTTGTTGAGCAGAGCATTTAAGAACAGCCTAAAATTATCATTTCAAAAATCTACGCTCGCCAACCTGCGTTTAGATTATGCACTCCATAATGTGTGTTGTTTTTAAAATATTGTCTGGTTATGCAAGATTGAATGATATATATCGCGAACGGGGATTACTTTCTGTAATCAGGTTGCCATGCTTTTCCGCTTGAATGGAGTTATTTTGTTACCATAGCCTTATCCAGCTGTCGGGATAGTTCATGGCTGTTTTTGATATTGAGAAGTAAAATAACTTATAAATTACACATTTGAAAATCAACTTGAATAAAATGGCTAGGTTAAAAATGTCGGTGCCTCTCAAACTTTCTTAACGACACTATGGATGATTGAATATGGTTCTTCCTTTGGGTTCGAAGTCTAAAAACTCCCGTCTGCTTAGGAATAACATTCCGAATCATGGTACTGAAAACACGGTGTTTTGAAATCTTACTCTTATATTTCATCTTTTGATAAAATTTTAAGTATTTTCGGAATCAAGCATAGCTTATGCATGAATTCTTTTCTGTATTTCATTTACCATCATGCATATTTCCATGTTATAATTAAATTGTAAATTGTTCATTTTAATTAATAACTATATGCCATTCTCTAACATGTATTTATCGAAAAGTAATTTGTATTTTAAAAAATCAAACATATTTTGCGCATGCATTTACTTATTTTTCGTTGCATCAAGTGATAAAATCGGATTTGCTTGTTGCACTATGAAAATCTAAAAGTATGATGTAATTTTCACCACTAAAAACATTTTAAGTACAAAAATTTAATTATAGTTTTTATTTACCTTACACCCCACACTCTTAATATTCACGTGTAAATTTATTATTCAAGTTAAATGTGTTTGGGAATATCAGTATTTGAAAAATTTAAATACTTATGACCTAATTTTAACCATTAACAGTTTTAATGTATGATAATTTAATCACTTTAGGCATTCTTAATGTAACGGAATTTAATATTTCAGAATTTTACTTATGATGTAATTGTTCCCGCTAAATGCGTTTCGTGCTCAACAATTTAATAATTTTAACATTAACTTGCTTTTTTAATATTCACATGTAAATAACAATTTGTAAACAAAACTTCCCATATTTTCAGCTATATTTAACGATTGATCATTCTAATTTTTTAAGTTTTAATTCTGTTTTTATCAGTCATGTGTAAATATATTTTTGAGAGAGAGAGAGAGGAAATATAATTAATACTTTGCACTGTTTTACAAATTCGCATCAATGTAAAAAATGACCTTTATTAAAAAAGAAAAAAAATTGTCTTGAAATAAAGAAAATTAGAATAAAAAATTGAAACAAAAGCCTTCAAAAACCAATCAAAAAAGGGAGAAAAAAATTGTTTGCACCCGACTTGCCTGAAAAATATACCCCAAGGAAAAATTCTTAAATTCGCATTAAAATAGTTTTATACCTAACTTTTTTTTTTTTTTTTTTTTTTGGAACGGCCTTGGTTTACGTTAAGATTAAAAATCATATTAAACAATTCTTCGATTTAAAAGTTGTCTATAACACTACCAATGTAGAATTTTTTTCAATATTTACTTAATTTGTAGACAATTCTACTACTACTACTAATAATAATAACAATAGCAATAACGTAAATAATAATACTAATACCAATTACATTACTATTATTATATCATTGCAAGTAGAAAAGAAATTTACATGTTTAAAAGACAGGAATTGATTCAATTTATAAAAAAATAAGAAAAATAATTACAATAATTAATCAATTTTATATTGGCTAACCTTAAATCTTAAAACAAATATTATTTTTAACTCAAGTATAATTTAAATTTCTCCAATTATTGAGAAATTAAACTTTATCAAATACATAATCAGTAATTAAGATAATGAAAGCAATGAAGTTATTAATTATTAATATAGTTATTATTATTGTTATTATCATTCACGTGTTAAATATGCGTGATAAAGACATTTCTTAATTATTTATGCAAAAATTGTTATAAATTCCTTTTAAATTGTCACAAAACTATACAAATTTCTAACTTATATTTCAGACAAAGCATATAAAATACAAGCATTAACATTTAAATATAATATATGTAGTACATAAAGAAAATGGTCATATTTGAAATGCAAACGAAACACTTTCTTTCTTGCTGAAAAAATAAAATGTCATGGAATTTTCCAGGAACTGTTAAGAAAGAGAGTCTTTCAGAAGTGTCATTTTGAGATAAATGGTTACCGGGAACATCTGTGACTGAGTGTGTAATTATCGGCCACCTGAGGGGTGAAACTTTTACTGAAAAAGAATCTTAATGTCGGATTTCTCAAGCTCAGTATTTGCTTTGAATTTTTACCTACTTTTTTTGCGGTCATACCTATCATCGAACAGCAGGAGATTTAATTGATTGTTCGGCTTGTGTCCCCAACTACTCTGACATCAGCAAAATGACGTATACGGGATCTTAATCAGTGGGACCTTAATCAGGGTCTCAACCAAAGTAAAATTCTCGGTGACTGGATTTAGGTCCCGTTCTGATAGCGGGATGTATATCAGTGGGACGTTAATCAGGATTTCTTGAAAAGTGAAATGCACAAGCACTGGATTTATATCCCACTTTCTTGTGACGTCAAAATGACGTATACGGGATCTTAATCAGTGGGACCTTAATCAGGGTCTGAACGAAAGTAAAATTGTCTGTGACTGGATTTAGGTCCCGTTCTGATAGCGGGATGTATATCAGTGGGACGTTAATCAGGATTTCGTGAAAAGTGAAATGCACAGGCACTGGATTTATATCCCACTTTTTGTGACGTCAAAATGACGTACCGGGACCTTAATCAGTGGGACCTTAATCAGGCGCCCATAGCTTTAGTCACAAGAATTTGTAAACGGAGAGATTAGCAGCCTTAATAGTAATAGCAGAAACATTTTTATTTGAACTCATTAAAGCCGGTTGGCAAGAAAACTTGCCACGTTCAAAACTTTTAAATTTAAATACCAGCATTTTAGTTTAGTTATTTCTGTATTCTCTAATCTAAGGTTTTTAGTGTTTAATTAACCCATTAACGCCCAGCGTCCTCTTTTGAGGACGGTTACAAAAAAGCAAGAAAGCGGTTTTCCCACCAGTAAAGAGGAAGATAAATATATACCTTCTTTCACGAGACAGAATCCTCGATAAATTTAGATAAAAGTTAATTTGATTTTAAAAGTGGTGGGAAATACAAAATTTAAATTTTAGCGAAGAAAATAATTCGGGCGTTAATGGGTTAAATCAAAATGACAATATGGAAAAAAAAAAAAAACTGGTGTCAAAGAATTAAAAGAAGTGTAAAAGAGGCTCGTCCTTAATGGGTTAGCACAAATCAAGCTGTATTTCTGCTATTCTAGCAACATTTATAATATGTACCAGTTACAAAAGCATGCATAAATATACAAGCTAAAGCTCTTGGCGTTGCTCAAATTTAAGAAAAATGTTTGTTTAAAAGAAAGAAAAAAATCATGCAGTAAAAAACAAACAATATAAAATGCAGTAAAAATATTTTTATTTCCGTTATTCATTAGGAATGAACTCTAAGGAACTAAATCTCTGTGGAAATTCTAATATATGCGCATACATTCATGTATATATATATGTTATAGAATTAAATCCGGCGAGAACAAATTCAGAGAAACTATAACATGCAAATATTTTTCCCAATTAGGTTTTTATCATGTTTCAATACGTTTTTCAAACCCACATGACATTATATATTCACCTACTGACGTCCAGTATCAGTATGTTACCAATTCTAGCAGGCGTCGCCCACTATGCTGGTCCTCTCTTCCAGACTGACCTGTGATTTTTTATTGTACATTTTATTATAAAATAACGCAACCATATAAAATTTATAGAAACTATTCTAAAAATTCATCTAACTAATAATGTAAATCTCATCAAAATCCGCCGATTAGTAATTTTTATAAAGCCCAATCTTTCATAATCGTTTTCAGGTGATTATAGAAATTTACTCCAACATAACTGACTAACATTAGAACTGAGCATTGTAGAGGAATAAGAAATATACTAAAAACACCCCTGAAAAATTATCTAATTTACATTGTGTTGAATGCGGGAACAGTGATAGAAGAAATTATTGTTAATCCCAGTATTATTCCACAATGTCACTAAGTATAAAGTTAGATTAGATCCTACCTGATCACATTAGATAGAAGACAGAAGGAAATAGTGGAAATACACGGTGTACTTGTGTAGAAGATGGAACAAGAAAATCCAGTTGACAAGGATATAACACACTTGAAAATTTATTTCTTGATTATTATACTAAAACAAACAAAATAAAATGCAGTTAGATAAGTGTTAAGAACAGTTATATTGAATTTTTAAGACAGGTCCTCTCAGTGTATTCTTAGGAAGCTGCATTAGCTTTCCTTTGTTTCACAAAAGAAAATCACAGAAAGGGAAGGCATGTCTTTCCCTCTGAGGACCTACAACGAGACTAAGGGTCCTTCAAAAGTATCTGAAAGTTCTCAACCTCTTGAAACAAAGGTAATCAGCTGAGCTTGCATTTATATTCATATGTATGGAGATTTTAAATGTTTGGTGCTGCCATCTGATGCTAGTCTCCATACTTACTGCTCTTGCTTAAAGTTCACTATCATAGTTGGATGAACAGTTGCATGGAACAGCTCTAGTGCTGCGCTCTAGTGAGATGATTCTGAAGGAAAAATGGATCAGTGCAATATTTCCCATGCCTCACAAAGAAAACTCACAATGTTTGTGTATTTGCTGAGAAATCTCATATGTTGCCCTATAATCCTACACATTGCAAATTTCATGACCACATGCAATTGTTGCCAAAAAAAAAGAAAGGATCATTGTAAATGGTAGATCAAGGAGTTTCAATCGTATGATACAAACATCATTATATTGGAAAAGCGCCCTCTAGTACAATGAAACTACAATATCATCCTATAAATCTTTAGTGCTTCCATCTTGTGGAAATACATGCAATCAAATGATTATATACTTATTTTTATGAATTACTCAAATGCATTACATCTATTAGAAGATGGTTTGTATATTCTCATTAGAGATATAAGTAAAATTTAAAATATTTTATTAGATGAAAAATATTATAAATAAAAATAATTGATTTATTGAATACTATAAAAATTTAAAATTTTGATTATATATTTTATTGTAGGAGTCATGATCAGCGTAGAACTGCAAACTTTTTTCAGAAATTCCTCGGTAAATGAGAATGTAATAGGTTATTTCCTACGAAATCTATCTAGAATGATTTTTCATTAATATTCATGTAAAATTTAACTTATGTACAGATGTTTGTATCTCTTCCTGTATGAAATCACAAACCGGAAAAGAATAAAATTCTGTGTGTATAGCAACAGCAAAAAAGAAATTTTTTTCGCTGAATACTAATGTATATGGCGAAAAAAACTAAAAAAAAACTTAAAATAAAACTTAAAGAGAAACCGAAGTCATCAAAATGTCGTCATTGCTTCAGGAAAGATCATTAAAAGTTTAACCATTTGTAAAGATCGGTGAAAAAACACAGAAAACTCTCTTCACGTTTGAGAAAGGAAAATTAATTTTCAGCAGAATTTTAACGAGTGCGCGAAGTGAATTTTAAGTATAGGAATATTAATGATAGCGAAAACTAAATCAGAAGAAACTTAATTTGAAAGTTATTATTTGAGGCAAAAAATAGAGGCTGAACATTCCTTTTGCATTAAAAGTAATATTTAGTTAAGAAACTTTTTAAATTATTTCGAAAATTTTATAATTCATAATTTAAAAATTACCCTTTAAAATATTTATTAAATAGTAACAATATATACTAGTAATTTATAAGCATAATACACTATTCAAAATTTCTGCAAAAACACAGGAAAAATAAATCGAGACTCTCTATAAATTTACACCAGTTCTCGGTTAAACACATTTGATTGGGTTTCTCTGTCATCAATTTACAAACATTTCCCTTACCTTTTATGTATTTCCCAGGTGGTATGTCTTTATTTAAAAAGTACTTTTATCTTTTTTAAAACTTGTAATTCAAAATACACACTTTTAATGTTCTTTTGCGATTTCATTAGATATATTAAAGAACAAAATTTAGTTTAAAGAAGGAGTTTATTTCAAATTTAGAAAAAAAAATGAAAAATTATCTCCTCAGAATTAGTGGGTATTTTTATCGACAATTACAAGTATCAATAGATGTTTCCCAGCAGAAATATAAAAGACATACTATGCTACCACAACAGCTTTTATAGCTCAGTTAGTAAAGTATTCTTTTGCTGTCAAGAGGTGTCATATTCAAACTCCAGGACGAGGAGCCTAGGAACAAATTGTGTAAAGGTTAAATAATACAGCAATCCAAACTGACTCGAAAAATTCAAACTCTTTGAGATCATTGAAGCTTGATTCACTAATTTTGAAAAGTAATATAAATTAATTTCATTAAAAATTAATTTACAGATTCTCATGTATTTTTAACGATGTTAATTTATAGAATCTATCGTAAATTTACCGAATAACGTTTCTGTTATTTAACGGAATCTCGGTTCTTCTAATCTCTGTAACTTTACATAAATCTTGAGGTAAATGATTACCATACATTCTCTGTAATTTCACAGAAAATTTTTAACAGTGTATTGAATTAATGTTTTACAAAATGTTTATACAAAAGTTAACAAGTTGGAAATTGCACGTGAAGCGTAGCAAATGAGGTGCGTTCGTACGATAACGAAGTTATAAATATATTCCGAACTTGCTAACTCTTAGACAGTACTTCAGATATAGTATGTGGTCGAAATCCTTTTTGTGTTCCTGTAAATATACAGGAAATAACTTTTATTACACTTCAGCAACGTATATAAATCTCATAAAATATTAAATAGTTAATTACAATTAAAACGCGCACCAAACACTGTTCTCCCTATGCCATTATGTAATGGAATTCTTTGTGTGGCCATGTAAATCAATAACAAATGTTCTTTACACCACAGATTGTGCAGTTTGTATTTTATAATATGTACTTCATAGATATATATACATTTTATTATGTTCGATTGAGTGTAACAACATTAAAATGCATTTGAATCTTTTTCCCGCCATTGACCGTAATGTAACGGAATTCTTTTGACTGTTCCTGTAATTTATCTATTCATCCTATTTTCATAAAACTTGAAATGACTCAACAAAATTATATAATAATTATATATTTTTAAATTTTAAACGATTCGGTTGAGTAGTTTTTGAATTGTTATATGCGAATGGACGGACAAACGGACAGACAGACGGACTGAACGACAACTATAGGTGCTACGTATTTACATAATTACGTACGCATCTAATACGGAGAAAAGAAAAAAGAGTGCCATATTGCAAGCTCAATTTCTAGGTATGGTGGAGTTTAATAAACAATCTTAAAAAATTAGGAAATGCGAAATTATAGATAGATAGTAATCCTGCTGCTTTAGATAACAAATTACACGCATGAATGTGTTTTTGAAATGAGTTCATCTTGAACAAGCATTTTAAAAGTTAAAATTTGTTCAATAGCAGAATAAGAAGGAAAAATTACGCGTAATGTTTAGATTATGATGCAATTTCTTTCTCATTCAAAATGCGTGAGAAAAAACTTCACTGTTTAACACCGCGGAATATGCTGACAACTTTAACAGTTTGAAAAACGCGTAATACATTTGAAAATCCAATTTAGTAATTACTATCCAGTATTGGAAAATATCCAATTAATTTTGTACGTACTTTACTGAAGTGCCACACTGTGCTAAACCGTTTCCTTCTTCTCCCACCTTCCTTTAAGACAGTTAGAAATTTAGAACATTACACAAAGTGCATTGTTAAAAATAAATCTTCGGCTTTTGTATGGATTCATGGTAAAATTACCGGCAGCAAAGTTGTCGAGATTTCTCCATTCCGTTAATAGATTTTCTATTTTGAGAAATAAAAGAAGGAAACACTCCATTCGAAGAAGTGGTAACTTTCCGTAATAAAGTTTGCACAAAATTAAAATTTAACTTCTGGTATTTTCAGTTAGTTATAAAGTTGGTAAGATATATATTTATGTGTAATTAAATGCGTAATTATTGGTGATACTTAGAACTTAAATGAAGATTCTTTTGTATAAAAACAATGTAAATTTAATCTTGAATATTCAAATAGACTATATACATGACACATAAAACTATATATAGGGAGATGTAAAGGGGTAAGGGGGCTTCATTAGGAGCAGACACGCGGCACGTTTGCCGATGTCCCATCGTCTTTCGGGAGCGAACCCTTTGTCCGTCCTCATCTAAAGTAAGAAGAAATCTCTCTCATTTCAGAATCTGTTCCCAGGATTAAAGTTTGAACTTAAGAAGTCATCAATGTCTTTGTGTTGAGTTTTTGCTAACATCAGTTTAGCTCTCATGAGAAGATACTGAGTCTTTCCCCTTTCTAATTGGGTTGTTTTGGGAAAGTGTGGGACTTGATGCCATTTTCACATTAATCTTTAATCCCGATGACACAAAGTAATGCCATAAAATATCACTAATTCGCCTCCCCCCCCTAAGCGTAAATTAAAATAGAAAAATATTCAAATAAAATAAATCAATAATTGAATAAAAAGGAAGTTGTTTCATAGGTTAAAAAGACTACACTGTAAAAAAAAATCTGTAAAGGTACTAAACTTTTTCTTGGAAACTGGGATTCCGAGAACTTTTCCTGTAACGGTAACAGCAAAAATTCAAGTTTTAGAATCGGTTACATGGATTTTTCCTGTTACCGTTACATAAAAAGTTCTTGGAATCCCAGTTTCCTAGAAAATGTTTAGTACCTTTACAGAATTTTTTTACAGTGTAATTTTGGTGCCGACTTGAAAAATTATTGTTTTCAGAAAATCACGTTTAAAGTTTTGAATCGAACACACAGCTCAGTGCGAGAGGAATCTTAATACATTTAGCAAGTGATTACATTTTTATAAACTACTTAGAGATTTTGTTTATGTAATATTAGACAGTTGGAAATTTTAAGCAAAAATGAGATAATATCTATGTCCGATTCTTACTTAACTGATGATAAAATGAGTAATGAATTACACAATAAACAACAGCTGATAAGTAGAGATCGACCGAAAATTTGGTTTCGTTTTCGTTTAAGGCTTAAAATCTGAGTTTAGCAGAAAATTTGTTTTCGTTTTAATGGCTGCTAAAAATTTAGTCGGAGTGATACTCGACTGAAATTAAATGCATTCCAAAAACCTTGTTTCTTTCTTCGGATTTTTTTTAACGTTGTTCATCTTCGTTATTCATCAGCTGCATCAGCTCAAAAGAGAATATGCATTGCTATGACCTTCATTATTAGTCTTCCTGACAGACATAAGATGTAGTTGCAAATTATAAAGCAAACAAAGCATATATGACTAAAATTTTTCAAGTGCTCATTAAAAGTTGCAGACGTAATAGCAATAGGAAATTATTAGTTTGAAACTACGGAAGTGTTTCAAATACCCTTTGAGAAATTTCTAGTATAACAGGTGATCATTTACAAAAATCATTATAAAAGGTAAATCGAGGTGGGAATGCGTAAAACTAAAATAGCTTTTAATTAAATGAAATTCGTATAATTAGACAATCTTTCTGTGTCGTTGATGAATTATCTACCTTTTATTTCATATGAAAATAAAAAGTTTTGGGTCTAAGAAATAGACAGCCAACTTGGGCCACACATATAATTAATTATTAATTATGTATACCTGACAAATACAGATAATTAATTAGTAATTATGCAATTTTATTAAGTATAATTAATTAACAGCTATCTTTATTTATGCATGCATTAATTACTTTATATCATTAATTATTTTATGTATTTATTACTTTACATTATTAATTACTGTATGTATTAATTACTTTAATGTTTATTTATTCTTTTTTGTTTTCAACAGAAAATAGGAAAATCATCAAGTTTCGGCTTCGGTTTCTGCTCCGGCCTTAAAAACGTGTTTCGTTCGATCCTCACTGATAAGTGTTTAGTTATGTTTTGTATTGAAATGAATCTTATTTTTTTCTTATCAAATTTCTTTTATCTCTTGAAATATTTCGATGAGACTGCATCGAGAGACTGCATCTTTGCTTTTCGATGAGACTGCATCTTTGCATTACAAGATCTGCTACATTAGGATTTATGAGAAGCAGTAAAAAATCATAATTACGTATTTTTTTTCTTAATAAGTGTATTTAATTACCTTTAGTCCATTTAATACGTAACAAGTATGTATTGTTTACTTAAATTTTTTTATTACTATTATTATTATTATTTATTATTATTATTATTATTTTATTTTATTTTATTTTATTTTATTTATTTATTTATATTTTTTTGGGGTGAAATCAGGAAGATCACTGAAATTCGTCTTCGGTTTCTATTTCGGCCTTAAAAAACCTGTTTCGTTCGATCCTCCCTGATAAACGCTTAGATGCATTTTATCCTGAAATGAATCTTAATTTTATTATGTGAAATTTCTTTTACCTTTTGAAATATTTCGATGAGACAGCATTTTAATCTTTGCATTACAAGATCTTCTACATTAGGATTTATGAAAATCCATAAACAATCATCTTACGAAAAATAATCTTGTAAAAGACATAGAAATTTTACTTATTTTAACGATAACTGAATATACTTGCGTATGTTTTTGTTTACTTTTTTGCAAGAGTTTTGAATATACTATTCGAGAACCAGAAATCTCATTTTCTTTAAAAGGTCAAGTAGGAAATACATTATTTCTTCGATATATGAAGCATATTTGAATGTATTAAGAAATATGGGACATAAAGTACATAGAAAAAGAATTTTCCAAAAAAATGAAAGTTTTATGTTTTTAGATAACGTTGAGTTGAAACACAGTCTCTGTTTTCTATAAAATGTTTCTTGAAAATAAATTTAAAATGTAAACTAGAATAGAATTTTACCTGAGAACAAAAGTAATATTTTATCAAAAAGTTACATATAAATTTATTAATATATATTTCTATACATAGGATGCTCATAATCTGTTTTAACAAAGTAAGAGAAACAGTGCGTGGAGAAAAAAATCACGATCCTTTTTTTTTCTTTTCTTTTTTCTTTCTTTTTTTTTTAATTTTTTTTATGAAACCAGATTCATCTTAGCCTGTCAAAAATGTGTCTTAACTCCAGGCTGAATCCGGGTTACCTTATTCTATTAGTATCCATAAAGAAATAAATGCATATGTTTTTAGTAGTTCATAAAAATACGACGTTGCAAAAACAAGTTTTTGATTTTACAATATAATACTGATAGCTGGGGCGCTAGATTAAAATTGTAAAATTAACAATATCAAACCGTAAAATTAGTAAGTAATATACCGTTAAGCAGTAATATACTGTTTAATTATTTCTACGTGTTTTAATTCATTTCTACGACGGTATATTACTGTTTGTTTTACAGTAATATACAGTAATTACAGTAATAATACGTAATATTGGCGCCCCAGCTGCCAGTATTATATTGTAAAATCAAAAACACATATATAATTAATTAATAATTATGTATATTTAACAAATACATATCATTAATAATTAGTATTTAAACATTTTTCTTAGTTTCCCGTATATTTAATTATCAGTTATCTTTGTTTACGGATGCATTAATTACATAATTCTTTTGTTTTATATTGTCGTTTTTGTTTTCGGCAGAAAATAGGAAGATCCCCAAAAATTCGATTTCGGTTTCTCTTTCGGCCTTAAAAACATACTTCGTTCGATTCTCACTGATAAGTGTTTAGTTTATTTTTATCCTGAAATGAATCTTAATTTTATCTTGTCAAATTTCCTTTATTTCTTGAAATATTTCGATGAGACTGCATTTTAATCTTTGCATTACAAGATCTGCTACGTTAGTATTTATGAGAATCAGTAAACAATCATCTTGCGAAAAATAATCTTGTAAAAGAAATAGAAATTTTACTTATTTTAATGATAACTGAATATATATTTGCGTATCTTTTTGTTTACTTTTTTGCAAGAGCTCTGAATGTACTATTCGAGAAAGAGAAATCTCATTTACTTAAAAAGGTCAAGTAGGAAGTGCATTAGTTCTTCGATATATGAAGCATATTTGAATGTATTAAGAAATATGGAACATAAAGTACATACAAAAAGAGTTTTCCAAGAAATGAAAGTTTTATGTTTTTAGATAACGTTGAGTTAAAACACAGTCTCTGTTTTCTATAAAATGTTTCTTGAAAATAAATTTAAAATGTAAACTAGAATAGAATTTCACCTGACAACAAAAGTAATACTTTATTCAAAAGTTGCATATAAATATATTAATACGTATTTCTATATACAGGGTGATCGTAATCTGTGTTAACAAAGTAAGATAAACAGTGCGTGGAGGAAATAGCAGCATTGTTTTTTAAATAATGAAACCAGATTCATTTTAACCAGTCAAAAATGTGTCTTAACTCAAAGCTAAACCTGGGCTGTTTTCCCTGCTTTAACGGTAATGAAAACACACATGTGACTTTACGGAGAACACTGGCAATGCACTGCAATTGTGTGATTTACATCATCAGTATAAAGCAATGCTATGTCGATGTGAATGATTTTTTTCATTTATCATGATTTTATCAACATAGCATTACATTACTATTGATTGATTTTCATATTTATATCTTGATTACAATACAATATTGTTTATTTGGAATGTCTCTTTAAAATAGCTTTCTAACTCTCTTCTACGTTCGATACCTGTCTGTCAAGGGTCTTTCAAAATTTATAAATGCCTATTGTTTCTCTGTTTTATTTCCGTTATTGTAGGTCTTTAAAATATGTAATTCAATATACTCTATTAAATGCAACTTTGACTTTTATCAGTTTATTATCAATTTCGATTGAAAAGTAGATCGCCATTACGGTTATTTGTACGAAAAACATTTGTTGATGGATAATATCATCTGTCTTCTTCGATTTTCTAATGGAAATTGGTGTTATACAGCATCGTCTGAAGTTACACTTGTGTACTTTAAGCCTAATGTTTGAACTTATCTTCTTCACGAATTATTGAAAGATTGGTAGTTAAAGCTCACATTTACGTTAATGCCAGGCTAAAAAATGATCCCAATAGATTAGTTACTCTTGCACTGTATATACATAAAAAATTCTTATTTATAGTAAAAACTGCTGGCTGGTAACATTGCTTCCAGCAGCTTTGGCGGTAAGTTTTACGGATTTTTTTTTTACACTGTGTCTATAAATTTAGAATGTTTACAGTTGAAACTACATGGAACTAAATACTTCTCAGACTAGCTAACAAGAAGAGCAGTACCTTATTTACTGTAATCAACATATGATAAAAATGAGAGCATACTATGAAAAAAATGTGATCATTTATTGCCATATGACATAAATGACAGCTTACTGTGATACCAATGCACCAATTACTGCCGTCATTGTCGTCACGGAATGAGATAATTTGTAATTACCTCTTCATTACTTTGAGCCAGTGTAATTTAGTCCTATTTTGTAATAAATTGTGTATGTCTAAAATATCGGTTACGGTTGCTTTACAGTAGAATTAATAAGTTAGAAATTGCATGTCAAACATGGCAAATGAGGTGCGTTAGTACTATAAACAGTTTTATGCAATAGCTAATAAATTCTTAAGCAAAAATGCATACATACATAATAAGATACGATTATATATCAATTACAGACATATATCAAATACTTTTGATTGTCCCTGTAATTAAACTATGCAACGGATTTTCATAAAATTTGAAGTGATTCGACAAAGTTTTATAATAATTATATATATAAGTAGTTGGGAAGTTTTTGCTCTGTTATAAGTGGACGAACAGACAGACGGACACGACGACCATAGGTGCTTCGTTTTTATATAATTATGAATGCACATAAGAATGACAATCGCTCAAAAGTGATTATGTGACGACGAAAGAAGTTTATCTTAGTTTGATTAACGTTATATATCACTTTTGCTACATTGTTGGTCATTTCCGTCATTAAAATGTATTTGGTATCGGATTTATTTGGTATTGGAAAAATAAATAGGTATATCTTATAAACTTTGGGAAGAGTTCCATATCCTTCTGTGATTGAAATTATTATCTAAGGAATGCAAAAAGACGCCAGAAACCAATTTAGTATCTTATTCAAATTTTAACGATTTAAAAAACATGGTCTTCAAATATTTAAATACATATATTTATTCATTTAACATTATATATTTCACATGTTTAAAAAATCAATAGGTTGTTTATTTAAATACTTTTATGCATGTATATTGCATTTCTCTCTATATACGTAGTACAATCCAAAAATTCGGGTACTGCGGTCATTCTTGACAACGAAAGCAAGTGCCTAAAGTAAAACTGCTTAAAATGTATTCTCCCAATCCTCCCCTACTTATCATGTTGGCTTAGCCCATGTGATGTGAACGAATCGCACGCTCACCTGTTATCTTCCGAAGTTAGTTACCTTTGACATAAGAAAGATGTATATTTTAAACAGCACTGCAATATTAAATTCTGTCAACGAATAGATAAAACACCAATGGAGACTATGAAAGTACTAACAAGGAAGGTCTCCATACGGGCATACTCCAAAAAATCTGAAAAAATTACAGAATATTCTTCTCATGAGGATATATACATTTATAAAAAAAAATTTCGGCGGAACCTCCTTACCCTGTCCGTAAAAAAATGATGAAAATTTCTTTATTTGGCGATTTATCATCGGTTGGCGATGAAAAGCAAATTCAAGAATGATATTTTTTTTATGTCAAATGCATTTTAAAGGAAAAAAAGTTTCATGTTCAACATGTTTAGATAAATTAAATAACTTTTGTTTTGTCAGCTTTAGTTTGTTTTAAGTATAATTTCGTTATATTAATATTTATATGTATTTATATTCAAATTTAACCATCAAAATTGAAGATTTAAAACATATTTCAAATTTAAATTCATTAAAATTAATTCTAGTTCAAAGTCCAGTTGAGCATTGTCAACTCATTTTGTTGCTATGGAAACACCTGTCTTTTATTTTTAAATATGCTTAAATGTATGAAAATAATTTTACTGAATAAGAATTTGTTATATATAAAAATATTTTTTCCAAAGGTAAATTAAAAAACTACAGCAACAAATAATAAATATATGCAATTTAATATATTTACATGTATACAATATATTAAACTCGCTCATTCTTTATGTTTAAATTCATTTATGTTTCAATTCATTTACATGGATTTTAAAAATCCAAAAGTTTCAGTTGCATTGAAATCGTTTGCTTTTGGCGGGGAAAAGTATTGCTCGCCAAATCGTGTGGCACTTTCGTCTTTTCACGCCAAATATTCGAAACTATTTTATTTTTTTACATGTTTCCTAATGCAATTCCGCCGCTAATTTTCACTGATCCTTTATTACATACAGGAGGAGTTTAATTAGTATTTTTTTCAAAAAAATCTGAGTATGCCCAGTACGGAGACCTTCCTGGTAAGAAAGGTGTACGATGAATTTGCTATGATTAGATACAAACTTTATGAATGGCATCGACGTTTTAATGATGGCCGAGAATCCCTAAGACGAGAAACGCATTGGACATTTCTCGCTGAGGCTATACGCTGGTATACCTTCTGCATGACAACGCGCCAGCATATCGATACCAACTGATAAAACAATTCATGTCAAAACTCGCACGAATAGGCTTATACATTCCCCCTATCAACCGGACATAGCTCCGTCTGACTTTCACATGTTTTTATCACCAAAAAAATATTTACAGGAAGTCGTTTTTGGTCAACAGATGATGTGAAAGCAATATCGCAGTAGGTTTTATGGGGAGTTGCGAAAAATGGTTTCCAGCGTTGTTTCTAAATGTTTTATGAACGCTGACAGAAGTCTGTCATCGCTCAAGGTGACTTCTTTGAAGGTGGATATGCTTCGGTGCTCTGAACTATTCAGGATAATGTTTTTTACAACTTGTCTCCGAACTTTTGAATCATACTATACATATATAATTATAGAAAGAGATATAGATATATAAATAGACAATATATGCATCTATAAATAAATATTATATGCTAATATTGTATATTTAATATATTTATTATACATATCAAATTAAAACAAAAGTTACAAGTTTTTCTGAGAAATATGCTAAATGAAAAAACATATGAATAAAGTCCATTTTAGTAGTAAAAAAAACCAAAAGTTGAAGATCATTACCATGCTTGTTCATTTAGTGCCAGAAAAAAAAAAAAAAAAAAAAAAAAAAAAAAAAAAAAAGCTTGCTGAAAGAATTAATTCAAGATGTGTAACTTTCTCTCAAATTTTCACAAAAAAAAGGTTTATAATTGAAAAAAAATTATGGTTTTTATTTAAAAATCTTAAAATGTTGTATCAAGCTTAAAATGTTACTCAGTTGCACCTAAAAAACGAAATGAAATACAATGCAATATTTAAAGTAAAATATTTTTACGACAAAATTCATATGTGCCAGACAGAATTTTTTTAAATATATAAAAGGTGCAGACATATTATTTATTAACTTAAAAATCTATAATTTTAAAAAATACTACTTAAATTACTTTATATTGACAGCTTATTTATGCTACTTTTCGATTGTAACAGAAAATCTCTAAAGAAAGATACAGAAGTAAATTCCTTTTAATCAAACTTTTAGGCACGTTTAAAAAAGGAACAACCTTATTCTAATGGTTAAAAATAATACTTTCTATCCAGTGAAAATTTTAAAATAAAACAAATCAAAGTTTAATTTAACAGAAAGAATGCTTACTGCTTTATTTTCATAAATATCTTAAACTGGATTATTTTTAGAGATATACGCTCGAATGATTTCGAACGAATAAAATATTATTTATGGATTTACCAGGTCAAACAGTGATGGAAGGAGTTTCAAAGAGCATTTTTAAGCTAGCTTGGATAAATAAATAATTTATAGAAAAATCTAGATGGAAGGAAAATTTTCTATGAATAATGTTTCTGTTAATCTAAAATTCTGAATACTTTGAACAATACTTCAATTTTGAGAAAAAAAGGGAAATGCTGGGGATGCACTTCTTATAAAAATATTTGGTTGTGCATGAAGTTTTATCTTCGATGTATTTCTTAAATAATATATATTATTTACAGAGAAAAAGAACATTTTTATATATAAATGTCACATTTGCATGCATATTAGAAACAAAAATATTTTTTAAAAATAAAATGTATATTAATCTTAAAATACATTTTAATTGCAAAGTCGCTTAGTAATGTGTAATTTATAAGTATCGTATAAGTAAAAAATATATAAATAAAATGTACAATATTTTTTTTTTCTTCAAACAGCTTAAAATTTAATAATTTAG
Source organism: Maratus speculifer (assembly GCA_964019185.1). Taxonomy (NCBI): domain Eukaryota; kingdom Metazoa; phylum Arthropoda; class Arachnida; order Araneae; family Salticidae; genus Maratus; species Maratus speculifer. Next base: position 118,093,037 of record OZ025295.1, on the reverse strand, counting down.
TTGTATGTGAAAGAACAAAATAAAAAATAATACAATATTTAATGTGAAATATTTTTACAGCGAAATTTACATGTGCTAGGCACAGTTTTTTAATAAAAGGTATAGACATATAATTTAATAACATGAAAAAGTATATTTTAAAGAATGCCATTTATATTACGTAGATATTTTATTTATGTTATTTTATAATTGTAACAGAAAAAAATTCCTACGAAAGATACACAAAACAGATAAACTCTTCTTCAAATACTGAATTTTTGGCACGTTTAAAAAAGAAAAACCTTATTTCAATGGTTAAAAAGAATATTTTCCATAAACTGAACATTTTAAAATAAAACAAATCAAAGTTTAGTTATAAAAAAAGAATGCGTACTATTTTATTTCCATAAACATTTTAAACTGGATTTTTTAGAGAAATACGCTAGGTAAACAATGATCGAATGATTTCGAACGAATAAAATATTATTTATGGATTTTCCAGGTCAAACAGTGATGGAAGGAGTTTCAACGCGCATTTTTAAGCTAGCTTGGATAAACAAAAAATATTTTATTGAAAAATTTAGATGGAAGGAAAGTTTTATATGAATAACGTTTCTATTAATCGAAAATTCAGAATATTTTGAACAATACCTCAATTTTGAGAAAAAAGGAGGTTCAGGCAATATGCTTCTTAAAAAAATATTTGGTTGTATTTGTTTTTAGCTCACAGGCTATCATAGCCTGAGAGCTTTTGTGCCCGTCCGTTCTGTATGTTCGTTCGTGCGTAACGCGATAACTCATGATAAAAATATCCGATCCACTTGAAATTTTGTATGTAGGTATATCCTGACAAGGTGCTTCCCTGATTAGTTTTTGGAGTTCATTCGATATGTATAAAAGGGGGAACGGGAGGCTCATGCTCCTCCCCTTAGTTTATATAATTGGGATTTTCATGCAGAATTAAGTTTTCGTTCAAAATTTAGATTAGGATCATTCTGATGAGGAGATTCCGTGACTGTTATTAGGTGTTCATTGAATAAGAATAAATAGGGGGAACAGGGGTTCTAATGCCCCCCCCCCCTTAATTTATATGAATGGGTTTTTCAAGCAGAATTTTCAGATTTCGTTCAAATCTCTGAATAGTTTTGGAAGTTTAATGGTTAAGTATAAAAGAGGGGGATAACTCCTTTTAAATTATATAAGTGCTAAATGGGAATTATTAAGAATTATCTCATTTGCTCTGATTTTTGGATATAGATTTTTTATATGATAAAGCATGTCTTTGATAGTATAGGAGGTTCAATGATTAAGTATAAAAAAGAGGAAAGGGGAGAGCTGTTTCTCCTTAATTTTTTTTTTCGAACGGAATTAACTCTTGAAAATATAAGGCTTTAATGTACAATTAGTATTTGTAACCTGTGAGCTCAATGCCATCAGTTTAACTGGCCATTATTCTTTATTTTATTTCCGATGTATTTCTTGAATAATATACAGTCTTTACGGAGAAAAAGAAAAGTTTAACATATAGTCCGGGAACCGACCGTCGATTTTCCTATGTATCGAGTGCAAGGACTGGACATGCATCAAAATGTAGGTCTTAATGTGTACATTAAGAATATCACTGGCTGCCAGATCCTATCCTGCCGGAACCCAAGGCAGCCGCACTTTTATGACGTCAATTTTGAGTGTTTACCAATGTATCGAGTACAAGAACCAGACATACATCAAAATGTAGGTCTCAATGTACACATTAAGAATATCACTGGCTGCCACATACATCAAAATGTGGATTTCAATGTGCACATTAAGAATATCACTGGCTGCCAGGTCCTATCCTGCCAGAACCCGGTGACAGCCGCACATTTATGACGTCAATTTTGAGTGTTTACCTATGTATCGAGTACAAGGACCGGACATACATCAAAATGGGCAAGGTTCCGGCAGGATAGGACCTGGCAGCGAGTGATATTCTTAATGTGCACATTGAGACCTACATTTTGATGTATGTCCGGTCCTTGTACTCGATACATAGATAAACACTCAAAATTGACGTCATTAAAGTGCGGCTGCCACCGGGTTCCGGCAGGATAGGACCTGGCAGCCAGTGATATTCTTAATGTGCACACTGAGACCTACATTTTGATGTATGTCCGGTCCTTGTACTCGATACATAGGCAAACACTCAAAATTGACGTCATAAATGTACGGCTGCCACCGGGTTCCGGCAGGATAGGACCTGGCAGCCAGTGATATTCTTAATGTGCACATTGAAACCTACATTTTGATGTATGTCCGGTCCTTGTACATGATACATAGGTAAGCACTAAAAATTGACGTCATAAAAGTGCGGCTGCCTTGGGTTCCGGCAGGATAGGACCTGGCAGTCAGTGATATTCTTAATGTGCACATTGAGACCTACATTTTGATGTATGTCCGGTCATTGTACTCGATACATAGGAAATCGACCGTCGGCTCCCGTACTAATATAAATGTTGCATTTAAACATGCATATTAAACACATAAATATTTTTAAAAATTTAAAATTTATATTAATGTTAAAATATATCTAATCGCAAAATAGTTTAGGAATGCATATTTCTTAAGGTCGTATAAATAAAGAAACATATTCCGATGATTTTTTCGTCAGAGAAAAAGTATTAATTCGGTTGTGTATTAAATTAACTTGTCAAAATGTTTCCTGCTATTAAAAGAAGAAAAAATCCGTTTTTCCTTTTAAGAGCAACTTTTTTCCCTGGAACATAAAATTGTTCAAATGTTTACGTTTTTTAATTATCGACCTAAAAATTTATGCCACAATATTATGGTGCTAAATTCTTATAGACCAAAATTATTAATGTTTCTAAAAGATTTTGAAATCGTACATTTTAAGCACTCCGAGTATGCATATAGCTTTTCTTTTCACATTTGAAAAAAGAACTTTGTTTTAATGGTTTAAAATAATACTTTCTATCCATCAAAAGTTTTAAAATAAAACAAAACAATGTTTAATTTTAAAGAAAAAATGCTTACTGCTTTATTTTCATAAATATCTTAAACTGGATTATTTTTAGAGATATACGCTAGGTAAACTATGCTCGAATGATTTCGAACGAATAAAATATTATTTATGGATTTGCCAGGTCAAATAGTGATGGAAAGAGTTTCAAAGCGCATTTTTAAGCTAGCTTGGATAAATAAATATTTTTATAAAAGAAATTTAGATGGAAGGAAAGTTTTATATGAATAACGTTTCTATTAATCGAAAATTCGAAGTGCTTTGAACAATACTTCAAATTTGAAAAATAAAGGAGGTAAAGGCAATAAATTTCCTAAAAATATTTGTTTGTGTTTGAAATTTTATTTTCAATGCATTTCTTGAGTAATATATATATTCTTTACGGAGAAAAAAACAGTTCTATATATAAATACCACATTTGCATGCATATTAGACACACCATGTTTATTTTTTAATGAAACTATACATTAATTTTTAAATATTTTTAAATCGCAAAATAATTTAAGAATGTATGATTTTTAAATGTCTGAAAAGTAAAGAAAAATCTTCTAATGATTTTTTCGATAAAAAAAATATTGCACTAAACATTTTTTAGAAATGCATAGTAATGATATAAAAATGTAAAGATATCAATGTTAAAAGCATCAATAAATTTAAATGTTAAGCATATTGTTTTCGGTAGTATAGTATACATACCATTCTCAGCATTGAGGCGGTATGCTATATGCTACCGAAACCGGTGTGCCTAACATTTCAAATTATAGATGCTTTTAACATTGATATCTTTACATTTCAAATACATTTCACTAAAGCTCGATCTTAATAATTAATAATTTCAGTATTATATTGTTGAAAATAAAATTTGATATTAATAAGTGATCGCACAACTGGTGCTTAAAACACCGTGACCAATTTATGACCAAAGTTTGAGTGTACTGTGATAGCAAGGATATTCTTACTGTAATCAATGTTATCAGCGACATGAAAATGTGTAACGTCACGGCTGTCAGTAAGATATCACTATGTTATATTTTGTGACTAGCTGCAAAAAAGTAAGATATTGATAATGAAATCCTTACAGAGTGTTAATAAATGATTACCACTTGAAAGTTAGTATGTGCCAAATTTCTAGGCATATTTTTCACCATTTATTAGTTACCTTTATTTATTAGTTATGTCGTTAAATGCTTAGTTCTATTATTAAATTAATATATCGTGTTAAGAAAAATAATCTGCATACATTTCAAATAAAAAACAAAGTAATTTTTATACTTCTTAAATGACATACTTTTCAAGGTTTTCCATGTGCTTTTGAAATATATATATAAGATATCGTTCAGTTGTAATACGGAATGATTAAAAAAGTCCTTCCGGCAATGCCGGGAGGAAGAGGTAGCTTTCATATACTTATATATTTATTTATTTATTTTAAAGTAAGTTACATTGTTCAAAAATACTAAGCTCAAATTAGTGGAAATAATCTTTAAAAATTAGTGATTTTATAAGATTGAATACTAGTTTTTGTCAAGACTGAATATTAATAGGAATTTTTAGAAATTAGTCATCTTTTATTCAACCTGGTTTTATTTTAAGCGATTTAGAGAGTCACCAAATTCCACGATATCATAAAGTGTATGCCATTTTAAAGCAATATGATGGATCGTTCAGATCAGACCGTTTCAAAATGTCAGCCATAAGCAAAATTCAAAGTGCTGAGATTTTTTAAGATATAGACAAAAGAAAAAGTGTTTTGGAATCGTTGTTTTATGTTTTAACACGTAAAAGAAAAATATTTTTCAACTTTTAATTTTTTCGCATTTAATTTTAAATTTTAAATTTTTTAATAAATTTAAAATGGCCACCATTTTGAAACAAAATGGTGGAGGATGCTGGCCAACGAACTCGGTTGAGACATTTGTCTGTAGTATGTACATACCAAGTTTCATTGAAATCGGTTCATAAATACGCGTGTTATCACGTGACAAAGTCAGATCGTTTCAAAATGTCAGCCATAAGAAAAATTCAAAGTGCTATAACTCAATCATTTTGTAAGATATAGACAAAATAAAAAGTGTTCTGGAATCGTTGTTTTAAGTTCTAACACGTAAAAGAAAAATATTTTTTGGAATTTTGATTTTTTCGCATTTAATTTTAAATTTAATTTTTTTTAACAAATTTAAAATGGCCACCATTTTGAAACAAAATGGCGGATGATGCTGGACAACGAACTCGGTCGAGACATTTGTATGTACTATGTACATACCAAGTTTCATTGAAATCGGTTCATAAATACGCGTGTTATTACTTGACAAAAATCAGATCGTTTCAAAATGTCAGCCATAAGAAAAATTCAAAGTGCTATAACTCAATCATTTTTTAAGATATTGACAAAATAAAAAGTGTTCTGGAATTTTTGTTTTAAGTTCTAACACGTAAAAGAAAAATATTTTTCAAATTTTAATTTTTTCGCATTTAATTTTAAATTTTAAATTTTTTAAAAAATTTAAAATGGCCGCCATTTTGAAACAAAATGGCGGATGATGCTGGCCAACGAACTCGGTCGAGACATTTGTATGTACTATGTACATACCAAGTTTCATTCAAATCGGTTCATAAATACGTTAGTTATCGCATGACAAAAATCAGATATATATATATATATATATATGGTTATATATATATATATATATATATATGTCAACATTTGAACGGAGGGTGGTTTTGGGGTCTGGGGGTCATGATCGGTGAAAATATACCAAATTTTTCCGGAAGTGCTTTCCTCCGGACGGCTGCAATAGGTAGCTTTTTACTTTTTGTAATGAAAGCTACCTAAAACAGAAAACTCTAGCGATATCTTCATATTCTTTAAGAAAAAGTGGTGCGATTTGCCTTTTTTTTGGTAGCTTTATTTACAAAAAGTAAAACGTTACCTACTGAAGCCGTCCGGAGACCCCAAAACCACCCTCCGTTCAAATGTTGACATATATATATATATTAAAAACGTTTTATTATTTTTATATCCAATTTAGTTATTTTGACGTGTTTCTTTTTTTTTATGTTTTTTCTTCATTTAATTTTGGGGTTTTATGTGGGTTGGTAGTAGAGGTCTGCACGGGCCCGGGCCGGGCCGGCGGAATCGTTTCGAATTGTCTTACGGGCCGGGCCGGGCCGGTAAATTTAGAATAGTTTTTTCAACGGGCCGGGCCGGGCCGGGCCGGGCCGGGCCGACAAACAACATAAACGGTCCGGGCCGGGCCGGCAAAAAAATTGAACGGGCCAGATGGGCCGGGCCGGGCTGATAAAAAAAATTTTCGGGCCTGCCGGCCCGTTCTGAAGATTTGAGCAGAAACGATAAAATATGAGCTATTTTCAACGAAAATGGTTTTAACGAGAATAAGTATAAATGTGGCCAGCCACTAGTTTGACAGCATTAATATAAAAATGCACAGTGTATCGGCATCGGAGAATTACATTATGTGTAACCCGTTTTAATATTTTTTTAGCTGACTCATGCCGATCCGAGATCACGCTTGCACTATTTTTCTACATATAGACTGGCCGGACAGGTACTAGACTTAATTATTGGCAGAAAACATTATTTGTATAATTATTAACAGCGATAAAGAACTTATGTTAGCTTAGTCTTCGGATATATACTTCTTGATGATTTTTAAATTAATTTCTCAATAATGCGAAAGTTTGACACATTTTCTGATTAATTTTAAATTGTAAAAGTATAAAAGTGGATAAGCCTAACTATTGAAGGGATTTGGAATCGAATAGCGTTTTTCATTTTTGGTAAATATAATACTTGTATAACCTTGTTGAGTTATAATAGTTTCTCAAATGATTGCAGGTTTTTCTCCCTTCCCTTGCTATTGCTTCCGGAAATTCTATTCAAAACGCTAATTATGACAGTATTTTATTTGTTTGCAGTATTCTTAAATTGCTTGTATCAAAAAATGGATAACGCCACTCGATTATGTTTCTGAATAAAGATATCTGCTAATCTTATGCGTTTCTGAGAAAAAAAAAAATGAATTTAGAAATGTATCAGAAAGGAGCTTCTTTGAATTTAAGAATGAATTTAGATTTGAAATCTATAATAAAATGATATAGAAATATATTTATAAATCTTCCTTTATTAAACAGCTTCAAAATTAACCATGTTTTTAGCTTTCTTTCTTTTTTTTTAATTCTAAGCCATATTAATTTTTTAATGAATCTTTATTCGAATGTTGAAAGCCTAAGAATCTAAGTAATCATTAATGTTGTTAATGTGTATTTGCTGTAAAATATACTGTAAAATCATTCCATAGATATGTATGCAGTATTCTTTAAAGGAATCTTAGTTATATTATAAAAATCTGAATTTTTTAGAAATCGTAGAAATTATAACGGGCCAAAACGGGCCGGGCCGGGCCGGGCCTGTTTTCGCTGATTTTTGTACGGGCCGGGCCTAAAATATAAAAATTTAAACGGGCCGGGCCGGGCCCGGGCCGAACTTTTGAGTTTTACAACGGGCCGGGCCGGGCCGAAATAACTTTCCTACGGGCCGGGCCGGGCCGGGCCTGGAAAATCCGGCCCGTGCAGACCTCTAGTTGGTAGCCCCAAATTCATATTATTTTACTTTTTCATGGCAGATACGAAGATGAAACTACGTGCTTCATTTGTAGTTCCAAATTATTTGGGGTTTGAAAATCTGCTTTCGTTCTTCAAATTCCATTTATATTCATTTTTTTTCTCCCCACTTTATTAAATGTGGTAATTTTCTATTAAATTCAATGATTCATCTATTGTAATAGAATTAAAGGTTTTATATATCCACATATAATGTATATATATATATATATATATATGTGTCAGATCTTTGTCATGCTGCAACTATCGCATTTATGAACCGATTTTAAAGAAATTTGGTTTGTACATTGTACATACAAATGTCTCGACCAACTTCTTTGGCCAGCATCATCCGCTATTTTGTTTCAATGACGTCTATTTAATTTTTTTATTTAAAAGTTAAAAATAAGTGCAAAAAATTTAAAAGTTGAAAAATATTTTTCTTTTAAATGTTAAATCTTAAAACAACGATTCCAGAGAACTTTTAATTTTGTGTATATCTTAAAAAATGGCTGAGTTATAGTACTTTGAATTTCCAGTGTGGCTAACATTTTGAAAAGATCTGATTTTTGTCTCGTGTTAACACGCGTATTTATGAACCGATTTCGATGCAACTTGGTGTGTACATAGTACATACTGAGCCCTTGCATGAGTTCGTCAGCCATCTCCATCCGCTATTTTGTCTTATTTTTTTATTATTTTATTTATTTTTTTCAATTTAAAATTTAAAATTAGGTACAAAAAAGTGAGAAATTGAAAAAGATTTTTCTTTTATGCATTTGACCTGATACAATGGGTGCAGAGCATTTTTTGTTTTGTCTGTATCTTAAAAAATGGATGAGTTATAGCACTTTTAATTTCTAGTGTTGCTCACATTTTGAAATAATCTGATTTTCTCCACGTGATAATACGCGTATTTATAAACCGATTTGGATGGAACTTGGTGTGTACATAATACATACCGATGCTTGGGCCGAGTTGATTGGCTATTTTCATCCGCCATATTGTTTCAAAATGGCGACCATTTAAGTTTTTCGAAATCTTTTAAATGTACGAACAAAAAAATTAGAAATTAAATAAAGGTTCTTTCTAAAGTGTTTTATCTTAATAATGAATTCCGGAGCATTTTTCTTTATCTTATAAAACGCCTGAGATATAGCAGTTTCAATTTCTAGTGTGACATTAAAAAAAAAATCAATTTGCCCGCGACAGCGATCATATTTATTAATCGATTTCGATGTGAGTGTGCGGATGCAAATGAATTAAGATTTCGACCAAACTCATTGGTTTGTTTTATCATCATGTTGTTTTAAAATGGCATGCACTTCATGATATCGTGGAGTTGGCGACCTTGTAAGTCGCATAAAATAAAACTTGCATGAATAAAACATGACTAATTTCTAAAAATTTGCATTATTATTCAATAATGACAAAATCTAGTAATCAACTCTATATAATTGGGCTCTACTAATTTGAGCTTCGCATGATTGAATAATATAACTTAATTTAAAATAAATAAATAAATGAATAAGGTATATGCAAGCTACCTTTTCCTCCCGGTACTGCCGGAAGGACTTTTTTAAATAAAATTTCATCCTTTAGCCGGGCATCGTGCAGTAAATTCAGTTAAATATACAGATTTAAATTTCTTTTGAATTAGATATTATAAATACACGTGCCTGTGCACTGAACTAGACGTTTTACAATCTATACAGAATTTCTAGAAACATTTTAAAATATTTCAAAAACGGCGCATGTATTTTTTTTTTATGTTCGTTGAGCTTAAATTCCAGTTCAGAACCTGGTGAGTAAAATAGGAAAAATCGAATAAAATTTCACTGAAATATATAAGTTTAGCGAAGATGGAAATAACAAAGAAATGATTTTTTAGAAATCGCATTTAAAGAATTCTTTTATGTTTTTCAAACTCATACAAATTTAATTTAGAAATATCGATTAAGACAAAAGTGTCACAAAAGACTTACTCAAAAAAGTTTTAATGTATTATGTACAAAATAAATAACTTTCTTGTTAAACATTGAAACTTTCAAGCATTTTTATAAAAGACAAAACATATTTTAATGATTAAAAATACTATCTTCTGCCCAATAAAAATTCAAAATGAAAAGTCAATATTTAATCCTAAAGAAAGAATGCAGAATATCTTATTTTTTATAGACAGATTATACTGACTTACTTTAAAGGAATACTTTAAGTAAATTTCGCTCGAATGGTTTTGAACGAATAAAATATTATTTATGCACTTTTCAGGTCAAATAGCTTTTGAAGAAATTTCAGTGTGGAAAATTTCAGGTATAGTTTGGATAAATAAATATTTTATATGAAGATTTAGATGGAAGATTGTGCACATAAGCGTGATATCAATAAACAGTAATTTATCGGAATGCTCATATACCAAATAGATACCTTACAAGATAAATATATTTAAACTAACTGTGAAACAGTAGACAGATTCAAATACACTTAAAAAGCAATTAAAATATATGCAAATATATTTAATTAAGATAAAAATTATACAACGTATAATGTGACGATGCTTAATCCCAAAAGTCTAGATAATAAAAGGAATTAGTTAATGTTTTCTCAATTATCAAGCGGTTTAAACTAAATTCACATGCCAGTTTCGATAAATCATAGAATTCCTTGGGCATGTGATGTGTCTAATCTATTAATCAAAGTTTGCATCCTGATGTAAAGTGCCCAAACATCTTAAGAATAAACGAGTTTACCCTCTTCTCAGTTGATATCCCCACGAACGTAATTAAGATTTGAGAAATCCTGATTGTTAATCAGCAAGAAGCAAAGTCGGAGGTCGTTAAAATATGACCCTTTTTTAGATAAGCAATTATATACAGTAGAACCTCTATATATCTATTTTCAAGGAGTGCGGGAAAAAAAGATGAATGTGGATTAAAGTCAAAATACGAAAAAACACACTGTTTATGCATTTCTAATGCATGAAATGTATACTGTATACTAATAAATACTAATTTGTTGCTTACTAAACTGTAAAAGAAAGAAAACGAAATTATAGAAAATTGATATTTATATTTAAAAAAATCAATAATTTTGTTTGTTTTTTCGTCGTTTTTTGAAATTAAAAAAAGTTCAAGATAATACGATATGTTTCTGGTCATATATAAAAGTTCATATAGATTTTAATACCGTAATTGCATCAGGCAGAATTGGCAATGGTGGTTTAGCTTTATTGGCATAAACTTTATTTTTATTCTCAAACCTCTTTGCCATTATTTTAATTTTTTTTCATTATCATTCATTTGTCCTATGTTTAGGACACCACATGTCGTAACATCTTTATCGATGTAAACATAATCACATACTCTGCTATATACAACCATTCTCCATCTACATTATTGTCGCCATTATCAACACAGACAGCGCAAATGAATTATTTTAGGATAAAAGAAGTGATTCCAGTTTGTACGTCATATGGATTCGCATGATTTTCAATGTCATTTCGGAGAGGAGAAAAATTTTACAACGATGAATGCGGAAAAACGACTTTCTGAAGAACGATGCTTGCGGGTTTCGTTAACATTATTTAAGTATAATTTGTGCAGGGACCGTAGAAATAAAACGATCAATGAGGGAAAACGATGGATGCAGGAACGATAGCTCGGAGTTTCACTGTAGGGGAGAGTGCGGATACTTGAGCATAGGGGATACTTGAGCCACCCCTATTATCTCTACAGTTGGTCAATTTTTCTTTCTAAAACTGGCCACATGGTAACATATTTATAGTTCTGAACATGTAAAAAAGAAATCACATACCTTGGTACCATTTTGAAAGTATGGTGATTAACCCTTTGAGTTCTTCTGGTAGAATTTTCTACCACATAATTTTAATTCTGAAATGTCACAACGACACCAGCAAATTCGACCAAATATTTTTGAAAAAGGTTTAATGCATTTTTTCGCGTATATTGTAAATCGGTTTTTTTCTTTGCAAAATAATGGTGCGAATGTGACATCCGGCTCAAGTATCCCCTCCATGGGGATACTTGAGCCACGATGTAAAAGAAAAAGTAAAAATTTATCACACATAGAAAAGTAGTTTAAAATTAATTGGAAGTGGTTTTCAATTGAAGAAAAAATATCAAATTTTCATTTTCAATATTTTATTTTGTTCTAAGACATTACGAAAAAATTTAAAAAAATTAAAATTTAAAAAATGGCTCAAGTATTCCCATCTTCCCCTATATATATTACAACTGGCAACGAGAACAAGCAGACAGACAGAGGGTGACCAAAAACAGTAGCATGATGATTTCAAAGCCAATCGTTCGTCTCCCGGTAAGTTAATTTACCAAGTCTCCATTTTCTCTCTCTCCTTCTAATGTTATAATATAGAATATTTAATTTAATAATGTAAAAGATTACGGCCCTACGTTTATATTTGTACCACACACAGCAAGCACCCTAACAATAAGTTTTGCTATGCTACCTCATTGCCTACTACAGTTACCTACTACACGCATTGCTACAATTTAATCTTCAAATTTTATTTATTTATTTAACACAAACATCTGACCTGTGTGCTTGACATTAGTGCTCGCTTAAAAATCATTGTAAAAATACAACGACGAGATAGCACAAGGAAATTTACAACACCAAAGAATTAACATATTCTGAAGTTTCAAAAAGAATGTTTAATATGGCCAGCGGTAGTTGAACGCGCAGCCCATCTATGTTTTTATAGGATTTTAAATGTTGTGCCTTAACTACTCGTCAGGGTGGGCCCATCATTTCATCAACCACAATAAGATTTATTTATTTATTGAACACATACATCTGACTTGTGTGCTCGACATAAAAGTCTGTTTCACAATAGAAAAACACCGAAAGCAAACTGAACTTACTCAAGGTTGACGTTAAAGTTTTCTTTTAGAAACAAGAAATATTCATTGTGATTCGAATTTGATTGATTCAAGTTATATGAATATAGCTTAGTGAGCCATTCATCCTTGAAAATTCTATTATGATAATCTTTCCACTCCTAATCTTCTTTAAATCGTTAATTTTTCAAAATTAAAGAATCTGCGAAAAATAGGGGTATGGTCCGTGTCAAAAGCACTAATCTGGAATTTAATCTTTTCAGAATGGTGTGATTTACTAAATACCTTGATCGATTCAAGTTATATGAATATAGCTTAGTGAGCCATTCATCCTTGAAAATTCTATTATGATAATCTTTCCACTCCTAATCTTCTTTAAATCGTTAATTTTTCAAAATTAAAGAATCTGCGAAAAATAGGGGTATGGTCCGTGTCAAAAGCACTAATCTGGAATTTAATCTTTTCAGAATGGTGTGATTTACTAAATACCTTGATCGATTCAAGTTTGATTCCTAATTATTATTATTATTATTATTTATTTTTTTAGAAAAACTAACTTTTACTGCGTTCAGTCTGTATTCGATGTTTTGTTGCTGTGGTTGATTTTCGTAATTATGAGGTTAAGCGATAATTTAACGAAACGTATAATTTTGCATGTTTTTGCGTTTCATTATATGTTTTACATATTCATTAAATTTTTATTGCTTTTAAAATAAACTCAAGTTTATCTAATGTTTTAAATTTAGTTTAAATAATGATATTTTAACAAAGATGATTTCGTTCTGTTTTTATTCAGGCTGTTTATTCATGAAACAACGTGTTACAGTGAAATACATACCAGAATAAATGTGTTCTCTTTAACAGCGGAAACTTATAGGTACCTTATGAAGGTACTAGATATTCTAAAAGTCCCTCACTTATTTTTAATTCAATATAAAATCAAGTAATATCCGTAGAAGCGTGAGGTTTGGATTAAAATATTTCTTGCGATAAGAAATTTACTTGAATCAAATAAAAAAAAATGTTCCAAATTTCGTCTATAGACGGCGCTGCACCTTAAGTTATCAGAAAGAAGCATAAAAACTCAAAACAATTAGTTGCAGATCATTTTATTTTACCAAGAGAAGTTACAGAACAATAATTTATATTACCCATTAGCATAATTTAATGTGTGCACTGTTTTTGCAACTCGACCCATAGCAAAACGGAAATTCAGTTCAATCTATGTGTTTGCTAGCATTGCTTGTGGAATTGATTAGATCATCCTCATTCTTGTCTTAAATTACGTCAATATCAGAAATCAAAACATAAAATCTGTCCTTGCCGTAACCCTCACAATTTCGTGCGGTGTGAAGCATGGAGAAGAAGGTGGCCAAAACGTGCAGTCCTGTAGCATCACCTATGATCGAAGTTTGGAACTAATTATTTTCATCCACTTTAAAAAAATATTTCATTGTGATAACTTTAGTCCAAACCGAACAATTATACGATTTGATATTGAATTTTAAAATGTGTCAGTGAATTTTGGGCGCCCTGTATTTTAATTATAAAAAATCCTATTTCCACCAATTAAATTAAGAATATATACCGGGTATCCCAAAAATGACTGATGGATTTTAAAGTTCAATAACTTGCAAAAGGTGACAGCTATTTAAAAATTTTTTGCAGGAGGATTATGTATAATGTCAGGAGTTTTTTTTACCGTGATTTTTTATTTTAGTTCGCATTTCAAACAATAGGTGGCGCTGACGGCGATTGAAGGCCAAGACGACGCTTCACTCAGCACTGATCACCTGGCCTTCAATCGCCGTCAGCGCCACCTATTGTTTGAGATGCGAACTAAAATAAAAAATTACGGTAAAAAACTCCTGACATTATACATAACCCTCCTGCAAAAATTTTTTAAATAGCTACAGTTTGCAAGTTATTGAATTTTAAAATCCATCGGTCATTTTTGGGACACCCGGTATATATACATAAATCAGTATGTAAACATTGATATTTCATCTTAAAGAAAGAATACGAAGTATCTTATTTTTATGAACATTTTATACCGACCTATTTAAAAGAAATACTTTAGGTAAACTTTGCTTGAATGGTTTTAAATGTATAAAATAGAATATTATGAATTTTTCGGGTCAAGTAGCGATTGAAGGAAATTCAAAGCGTATTTTATGCTACTTTTGATAGTTTATTTTACAAGATTTTTTAGAAAGAAAGAAAATTTCATATGAATAATGTTTGTTTTAAAAAAAAAAAAAAAAAAAATGGAAACTTTTTTATGAATGATGTTTTTTATATATATAAATTAGGTATAGTATGAATACGATTTTAAATTTTGAAATAAAAATATATTGAAAGTCAATATACTCCATAAGTTTAATTTATATAGACTTATAATTTTATTTTGAATATCATGCTATAGGAAAATAATTTTTGACAAATACTTACGTATATATAATAAATGAAGCATAAAATATTAAAATAATATACATATAAAAATTTCAAAGTATTTTTATAATAACATAGTTTATAAATATAAGTGTATGTGTACATATATATCAATAAGTTTCATTTAAGACATGAAAAAAAGATATATTAGAGCATATCTTAGCCGAAAAAGTACACATAATTTCACTTCATACCATGTAAAAAATTTTTTAAAAAATTTAATAATTCATTATCAGATATTTTTTTATCTTCTTTTATTATCTTTTTTGTTAAAAAAAAGTTTAAAAATGTTTTTTAGAACTTTTTAACAGTCTTGCAAAAGTGCAAAATTGTAATGTTGTTTTCTAAGCATTTTGTTTTAAATGCTATAAAGGGCGATTCTTCCAAAGTTATATAAAAATCTTAAAAGCGAATATGAATGTTATCCTTAAAAGCTCAAATTATTGTTCAATGTATTAAAAATCTATTAAATTAATACATTTATATTACGTTAAATATTGCTTGTATTGCAGTGAAAACTGGAGCTTAGTGAACGTGTTAACACGGACCTGTCACTGAGAGGGTTAGTCTACAAAATTTCATAAGCATTTTCCAAAGCATTTATTTAGAAATAATTTATTTTCTGAAAATAATTTCTTTTTGCACCAACAATAAACAGCGAAACTGCTTTTATCTGGCCAGCATCTCTTTCAAATTTGCGATAACTAATAGTAACTTGTACTATAAGGTGCATAAAGTAACATACATTTGAGAAGCAGCATATAATTCGATTTCTTCCCTTGTAAAAACTGCACACATAAGAACTGATATCGAAAAAAAAAGTTACGATACGAAGTTTAGTTCTTTGGAAGAAGCTAAATTTTTAGGTATATTTACAGAAAATCCTATTGAAAAAACAATAAAACAATAGTTATCGAAAATTATTTATAAAAAAAATTATAACCTAAATATATAATATGAATTTTAAAATGTTCAGGTTTACTTAAAAGGTGATTAAAGTAATCAACTATAGATGTTAATAGTAATATTTCTTTAAAAACAAATTAGTACTTTCAAACTCTTTAATCAGGCTCTTCCTCAGTGGATATTTTCTTTATTTATACAAATACATAATTTCATTTTGAAAATGAACGAGACTCGTGGCTTGAAGACTCGTGTTTGTCCATTTTCAAAATTGACTCATGTATTTGTATTTATCAAAGAAAATATTTTCTAAGGAAGAGCCTGATTAAAGAGTTTGAAAGTACTAAGATGTTTTTAAATAAAATCAATTATTAACATCCATAATTGATTATTTTAATCGCCTTTTAAGCAAACCTGAACCTTTTAAAGTTCATATTATATATTTTGTGTTAAAAACAAGTCGAAAATTTCATTCCGTCATATATTTTATATTTATTTATTTCTATAACCTTTCAATGAATCCATATTTCAAGAAACGTTGCTTATAGCTTAGAACAAGAACCAATTGGGACAAGAATCAATCAGGAAAAAAGAAAATAATCTGTATTTTTAAAAAGATTATGAGAATCTAGTATAACTTTTAAGCTATCAGGGATTCCAGAAACCCTTTCTTTTACCTTTAGAGATAAATAGAATATGAATAAACTTGATATTTAATAAATAATATATTTTCAGATACATAAATGCTACTTTTAGAACATATATTATCAGAAAAGGTGTCTTTTAATTATGAAACATGACCGAAAATTCTGAAAAGCAATTTTTAGACTGAAAATTGAGATTGGTTCTTCACCAAATGTTTTCCGAAAAAAAAAAAAAAAAAAAAAAAAAAAAAAAAAAAAAAAACGATTTAAGAAATCGTGCGTAGTTACAAAATTTAATGTAATATATTATATCATATTGTTATAGCATCATACATTTTTTAACACTGTTCGTTCTGCAAAAATGTTACCTTTAAAACTTATTTTGTAAAACTAAATCCTTATATGCCTTAATGTATTTATAATTTCTCAACTTTGGGAAATTACATATTTTATGTAAAATAAACACTTTTCTTTTCAAAATTTATAAGCTTTACTTTTTCTTACCTTGTTAATATTCGAATGACATTGTTGTTAATCATATTATGTAAATACGTAGCGCATTCGGTAAGTAAGTAACATTTCATTCTAGCGCCGCCGCAGCATTTGCGGTAGCCGTTCTGCGTATGCGAGCAAGACTTTCCTTGTTCATTTGCTTTCAGCTGACACCATTTCTGCAGCTTTAAGTTGTGTTTTCAGTTTGCTGTGCACATTTAAAATGTTTTACCCTTTCGGGTCTAGAGTACTATTACTGATAAATCTCTATTCATCGAGCATTATTTAGTCTATACAATTAGTTATTTTCTGCATATAGAAATGATAATATATGACAATGCTTTTTTTATTATGACTTCATCTATTTTTTGTCATTAAGTTAAAAAAAATGATAAAAATTTACTTAATTCTTTTTAAACCGTTGTCAATTCCTTTATTTTATATTCATATTTCACTCTTTAAATTTAAAATATAACTTGCTTTTCTGAAACTTTTATGTGTGATAAAACGAAACAAACATCAAAAAATTTTATTACCCTTTAAATTCCTGTTGTAATGCATTATTTTTACAGACATCTTCAAAAACTCTTCCTTAACCTATTATCATAGAAATATGAATTAATTAGTACACAAATTTAAGTACATTCATTAGATTTCAGATAGTGAGATATCTTTAAACTTCAGTAAGTTGATTTGGATATACGTTATACATTATGCGTTAGTAAAATAAAAATAATTTTGCTCTCAAAATGAAAAATAATTCTGACTTAAACAGACAGTTATTGTCCTCCCCCCCCCCCCAACTGTGCTGTTATTCGATTTTTGAACACAAAGAATGTATAAAGGTTAAAATTTATCGTCAAGTTAAAGATGCTTACAGTGAAGCGAAAATGCTGATGGACTGGTGAGAAAGTGGATTAGAAAGTTTAATGAAGGTCGAACAAATTTCCATGATGAAACTCGAGTGGTCGAGTGGTTAGTACATTGCGTTGTGTCCGCAATAACCCAGGTTCGAATCTTTGTCACGGCACCAAGTTCTAAGGTAGCAAAAATTATAATAAAAGCCACCTTTTGTGAGATTGGCCGAGATCGTTGCTCAATATTGTAGTATACACAGGTCCACATTTTACTTTTTTTTCTGGAACGAAGTGATATAAGCATTTTCTGATAAAGAAACTTAGTTCATAAACATCTTGACTAAATTGTCTTTATTTTGCATACTACGGGAAATATGAGCATATCATAACACTACACTGTAAAAAAAAATCAAGAGGTTACTAAAAATTTTTTAGTAAATTTGTATTCCACAAAATTTTTTAGTAACCATTACAAACTTTTTTTGCAAGCGAAACAAGCATTTCTTTTGTAAACTAAACAAAAAAATTTTGTGTATAACTAACTTAAAAATTTTTAGTATGAGCCACCAAGTAAATTTTAGTAATAGCTCCAAAATTATTTTTAATAACCATTACGTGGGCCGGGAGGGTAAGAGTTTCCTTCGAGCTGCATCCAGGATTTGCGGAAGATTTTCGGCAAAACCGCAATAGATGGCAGCACCAAACATTACTACTGCTCCGACAGTATATTCATAATCCCTTTATTAACGAGTACTTACACTACATATATTCGGGGCGTATTTGGCAGTGGCCAGTATCGAACCCGGGACCTTTTAGCCTGGAGTCCGTTACTATAACCACTATGCTATCAAGGCCACACCAAGTGAGTTTTAGTAATATCTATTAAAAATATAAAATTATTAACTCTATTCGTTGCTAACTTTTTTCTAGTAATTCTTACAAATTTTCTTGTAACCGACTAAGATTACTAAAAATTTTTTAGTAATTACAAGGATCACTAAAGTTTTTTTAGTAGATTGACACTTTGTTTTTACAGTGTAGGAATGCAGCGTATTCACACAAATGTGCACCAGCATTAAAAAGAAACATCTTTAATTTTCAACGACCACGAATTGTGCATGCTGACAAGTCCGCGACAAAACGTAATCTGACAAAATTTTCACATTTAACAAACGCCAAGAGAAAGTTTCTTGGCATACAATAGATTCCCAAACCGAGCAAAAAAATATATAGGTAAAAAAGTACCGTAATATAATAAGCAATGGGGAAAATTTTAAATGAGTGTTGTCAAGAATACAACAATTATCGCCCGCGAATTACACAATCGGTAACAACAGTAAGCCCTTTAAACAAGACAAAATGAAATGATTGGGAAATAAATATAGCAGTTATTTAAAACAGAAAAAAATATTTAATCCGTTTGATATTTAATCAACTGAAGAACAAGAAAGAAAAATCTAGAAATGGAATGATATTTTAAAACTAATTTATTATTTGTTTTTTATTCATTATTATTATCTTATATGCAATTGGAGACGAACACAATAAAAATACCTATTAAAAATGCTTTTCTTTTAAATTTAAATTTTAAAAGAGGGGAAGGAAACTAACATTTGAAAAATTAATAGAAATATATATAACAGAATATGTGTTACATCACTTCTATAGTCAACGACGAACTAGTACTGAAAGTTGCTGAAAACATCCATGAAAACAGACGTATCAATGACAACGCTTTCAGGCGAATTTCCGCAAATCTGGCGAAGCGGTAAAAAATGGTGAAGAATGTTGGATGTTGCCATTGGCAGGGAAGTTCCTATGGAGCTATAGAAATGATCAACCGCTACGATAAGGGTTTGAACATTGTCGGAAACTATGTAGAAAAAAAGTTTCAGGTATACTCTTATATGTAAAAAAAAATTTGCTTAAAAAAATGTTTTACAACTTTTTTTTTCAAAACGGTACTTACTCTTCGAATACTCTCCAAATACTCCGAAAAATTATTTTTTATTTTTATTTTTTAGATTTTTACAATCATACAGTTAAAATGTATATAAATTATTTTACATAAATTATTTTTGTGTTCTTTAAAATTATTTTTGTTGATATTATAATATGTAAAAATTATTTTTTAAAACATTCTTTGTCTAATATTCATACATTTTTAGCACAATCTATGTAATCAAGAATAAAGATATCTTCGCATTTAATATTATACAAATATATATTGAATACAAATGTTTGCTACATTGATTTCACTGACGCATAATATTGCTTCCAGTATACATTTAATTACATAATTTTAAAGAAAAAAATGATTATTTAAATGTTAGCCATAATTTGAAAAGGCTTGCAATAAAATGTAAAATTTTCATATATACAAGCTTTACGTAAGAAATACGGTCAATGAAATAGAATTTGTTTGCTAGTAATCTTGGCAAATTGTATATATAGTAGTATACTAGTAAAGTTGGTTGGTTGTATAAGGTTTAATGGCGCAAAATTCCTTGAGGGACATGCTGCGACAAAATAAATTTGAAAAATAATAATGTGAATGTTAGATAGAGTATATACCAGTAAGCAGCGTTCTCGCTGTCGCTCACCATTGAGCAAAATTGCGAATAAATTCTTTATTTGGCGAGTAAACAAGCGATTAGATTCGCCAAATTGTTAGTGCTCAATTTTTGCTTTTTCTTTCTTTTCCTTTTTTCATACATATGCATATACACATATTTTCAACAAATACATATTTTTTATATTTCTAGCGGATAGTTGAAATTAGATTAATAACAATCGTTGCCACAGTTATAAAAACTTGGGTTATTTTAGAACATATTGAAAAAAAAGGGACTACATTAAAATATTAAAGATAATTTTTTGTTTTTGTTTTACACGGCGAGTCTATTTTGCTAATACTTTTTTCATTTGGCGAAAGTTTTTATTTTTATTTTTAATTAGCCAAATTACTAACGTCAGTCAAATGTCAACGAGAACACTGCCAGTAAGATAACAATTTTTCACGACTGTACCATCATAAATATATTTACGATGTATAGTTACGATTACAATCTAAAAAATGTTGGCAATGATTTTATTTCCACCACGGATTTAGCCATTTGTTTGTTTACTTCATCTTTTATATAAGATGTGCCAGTGGCATTTATTTATAAATAATTTACACTCAAATAAATTCCTTTACACGCACTTCTAGCATTTCTATTTTAAAAAACACCCCTTCTACATAAAATATAAAAAAATAAGTAAACTACAATCTACTATGTATTTCCGGAGTTTCTATTTTAAAAAATATTCCTTCTACATAAAATACATAAAAAATAAACAAACTACAATCTAACAAAAGTTAACTCTTTTAAAGAAATTCTAAGACTTATTTATTTTTCAAAATCTATAGAGCTTCTCTCGTATTTCATATTGTAGAATTATGCTTTTATGCAAATATTTTTTTTTTCAGATTTTTACAATTATACAGCTAAAAATTATATACATTGTTTTTGCATTCTTTAAAATTATTACTGTTGATACAATAATATGTAAAAATTATTTTTGAAAACGTTCTTTATTTTCTATGTATACACTTTTAGTACAATTTATGTAATAAATGGTAAAGTTTCTTCTTTCCCACTAAACATTACACAAATATATGTAGAATACAAAAGTTGTTTATATTGAATACACTGAAGCATAATACTACTCCCAATATTATATTTAAACGAAGGATTTTTAAAGAAAAACTTTACTGTTTGAGTTTTAGCTATGCTTTGAAAATGCTAGCAATGAAATGTAAAATTTTCAGATTTAAAAGCTTTACGTAAGAAATACTGACACTAAAATAGTTAAAATGTGTTTGCCAATAATCTTGGCAAATTGTATATATACCAGTAAAATGACACTATTTCATAGCTATGCTGTCATAAATACAGTTAGGTTGTAATGAATCGAAAAAAAAGTTAGACATGATTTTATCTACCAGGGATTTAGCCATTTGTTTTGCTTCCTTTACCTTTTACATACGATGTGCCAATGGCATTTATTTATCAAAAATTTACATTCACATAAATTTCTTTACACGCATTTGCAGCATTTCTATTTCAAAAGAAAAAAATTATCCCTTCTATATAAAATATAAATAAATAAATAAATAAATATACTACTATCTAAAAAAATATTAATCTTTTAAAGAAATTCTAAAACTTATTTTTGTCAAATCTATAGAGCTGCTCTTGTATTTCATATTTTTTGAATTTATGCATATACCATTACTGGAAAGAAAAGTTCATATTTAAAAAAAGTCTAAGCAGTAACGTTGTATATTTTTATATTATTGAATAGGTCTAAAGGAAACTAGAAGAAAAATCATTTTTTTATATATAAAAGTTTTATCTAGAAATACTGGCACTAACTTAGTTAAAACTTGTTTGCCAATAATCTTGGCAAATTGTATACATACCAGTAAAATGAAACTATTTCATAGCTATGCTGTCATAAATACAGTTAGGTTGTAATAAATCGAAAAAAAAGTTGCCCATGTTTGTTTGTTTTTCTACCGCGGATTTCTTCATTTGTTTTTTTTTTTTCCTTTACCATTTACATACGATGTGGCAGTGGCATTTATTTATTGGTAATTTACACTCTCATAAATTTATTTACACGTACTCCCAGCATTCCGATTTCAAAAAACATCCCTTCGAGATAAAAAAAAAAAAATAAATAAATAAAGTACAATAAAAAAATAATTTTTTAAATTCTAAGACTTATTTATTTTTTCAAATCTACAGACCTTCTCTTGTATTTCATATTTTAGAATTTATGCATATACCATTACTAAAAAAAGTTCATATTTTAAAAAGTTTAAGCAGTAACGTTGTATATCTTTATGTTATTGAACAGGTCTTAAGGAAAATGTAAAAAAAAAATCATTTCCAAAAAAGAATAGGAAAATAAAAGTTTATATCTGAAAAGAATTCTGAAAGAAAACCGGTCGCTTTGTTTTCTATATTCAATATATTTTTTATTTATAGTCAGAATCACAGAAAATATCCCAATGCTGTATTTATTTTTCATTTATTATAATACGTATGCTATAATGTATATATTGCTTATTAAATATATATGTTTGTATATTATATAAACATATGTTTTGAGGAATCTTATGAAAACATAAAATGTCATGCAAACAATTATCTTCTTCTTTAGAAAGTTTTGACGGAAATGCAAAATAAATGTAATCAAAATAATTTCATTACATTCGGCCCGATATGGAAATATCATTTATTGTGTATTTTAATAATATTACACTATTTCAAACATACTGAAGTTGATGCATACCACGGAGCTGCACTACAAAAGATTTGTTTTAGAATAAAAACAGAATTTATAGTTTTTTTTTCTTTTACGGACACACAAAATAATTCATTAACAACACTATCTATATGCTTTATATATATACAATACAAATGAAAATTTCATTCTTGCTGCTTACTACACAAGTTCTACTGAATGGATTTTGATGAAACTTTTGTGAAAATAAGTATTATTTCAGGGAAAGTTTTAGTTTACAACACAACGCTCAACATAGATTAGTTTTAGAACTATGACAGAAAGTTCTGTTACTTTGGGCGAAAGGATTACCGTTACTTCTTTGGCAATCAATATCGTTCATAAATGAATTGAAATGATATACATCTTTCTACTCTAAAAAAGTAACTGTAATCGTCGCTGACAATAACTTTTTTGTGACTCAGAGTAATTTTTTACTAATATCAAGAAAACTGCTTTACACAAAAATATACAAATTGGTGGTATTATGAAAAATATTTTATAAATACGCTGATGCAGACAGTTTTTAAATCGAAAAATTATTTTGATAAGAGCTATTTAACGTTAAAATTGGTCAAAATCGTTTGATTAAAAAGTTTTAAAAGAGCAAAAAATATACATAGGAATTTAAACATTTTAAAATCATTTTATAAATTAGAAGTTCTGGGTGAGCGGACTGCTTTTGTTTTTTTTTTAAATTTGACTTATCATTAGAGGATTTATTTTCAATTTAAATTCAAATTTTCAGCATTTTGATAGGAATTTTTAGCATATTTTAGAAAATATTATTATTTTAAATTGTTGGCAAATGATCAAAAAACAATATTTCCTTCAAATTGACTAAAAAAAAAAAAATACATTTGACATAACAAAGAGAAAAAAACCGTTGAAAAAGAATTAAACTAACTACCAGATAAAAGCGTTAAATGTTAAAAATTATATCTTAAAACTATATTTACATGTGAAGAGAAAGAAAATATTAAAATAATGAATTCATTAAAATGAGTTAACCTTCTTAAATGGAAAAAAATTACGTGATACTTAAAATAGCTAAATAATAATACTGCAAACAATTTAAATTAAAAAATATATTTACCTGAGATATTTCACATTTCTAAATGATCCTTTCAACTATTGTTGGCAATTCTAAGGCAGCGGAAATAATAATTAAAAAAAAATATTTCCTTTCTAGCAATAAAAATATCTTCACATGGATATCAAAAAGAGAAAGAAAACTTTTAAATAATAAATAAATTCATTAATGTGCGTTAAAAGCAGCAAGTAAAAGAAATAACGTGATATTTAAAATCACCAAGTAATATTGAAAACAGTTAAAAAAAATTAGATGAGACATTTATTTTGTATTTTGATATGGTATTTTAAACTTTTATTGTGAATTCTGGAAAGGCACAAATATTACCTTTCAACTGTAAAAGTTTTTCACGTGAATATTAAAATGAGAAAGAAAATTTACTAAGAATTACATCAGATCTAAATGATACTTTAAAAATGCCTAACTTACCCGTTTAAACGCCAATGTTCCCAAATAGGAACATTGCATTATTTGTAATACAAAACAAATATTTACCAACATAATAAGGATGTCCTTATTTTTCCTATAAAATATAAGGTTGATTTGAACTTTTGAAAAAAAGTTATTTATGTTTAAGCATTTATCACAGACATAAGGAAAATGTAAATATATTAATTTGCATAAAAATATATTATTTGTTTTTAACAGTTTCTCTATATTACTTTCATTTGACCGTTAGAAATATAAATGTTTTTGGAATTCGAGAGAATACTCAAGAACAATATATCATGGCATATAGCGGAGAATAATTTGTTATATTTGCAAAGGCTGTCAATCAATAACCATGTTCCAAAATGCGCACACTAAAAGGAAAACAGCCACAAAAAAAAAAAAAAAAAAAAAAAAAAAAAAAAAAAAAAGCTGCAGAAATATTTTTTTTTTGTTACTTTCTAAATTTGTATGCATAAATTAAAACATTTGAAATTGTAATATAGGAAAAACAAAATTATAATTACATTGCGATATTAATTCAGCGTGTAAATGGTTAAAAAATTTTCATAACCCGCAGTTCAAGAATACTTGGAGGCAAAGACTCTGTGTATTTCACTGCTTAACTGATCTTGTTTAATCAAACATGTAAACAGACAAAAGATGTTTAACAGCAGCTTATTAGAATTCAAAATTTCTCAATCAGAAGGAAATGAATGGAAACTCGTTTACTGGGAAATCACCATTTCAAAAATAAAATAAATAAATAGAAATAGAAATATAAATTTCTCGATCGGTGTTTCGTAATATTTTAAACTCGATCGAATTAGCGCGTTTTTAGAGTTTGTGGTGTCTCAAAGGGGATTGACATGTGTTGGTCTTAGGGGGTGTAAGTCCCCATAGTCTAAAAAAACTGTTGCTAATTCTATTTAAAATTAAAAAAAGAAGAAGACAAGAAAAAGAAAAAAACAGTTTTGATGATTTATAATAACACAAAACGAAATTATGTAATTAAAACATGAAAGGTAATGTCCATAATGCTTAAAAATTTGTTCAATATGAAAGTTTGAAGTTTAAACAAATTTTGGTGATTTATCTTGCGTCATATTAAAAAAAGTGTATCAGAAAATTAAATGGGAATAATTGCTTATAAATCAAATTCTAAATAGTTGAGCAAAAAATTATAAAACGCCATCACGGCCTCTGATATATCTCTTCAAAAATCATCTCACTAGGATTTAGGTTTTTACTTTTAAAAATGAGTTCGAAAATGTCTCAGAAATTTTCAAGCAGTTGAGGGTGAATTTTTTTTTAAATACCCTTATAATAATATATATCGTGAAAAGTTTTAGAATCAATTCTATTATTCCATACCAAATTCTACTACTATTGATCAACATAAAGGAGTTTAACAGTTGAAAAATTCGTCAGAAGATTAAAAAATGTAATATAGCATTGGCGTTCATAACGTGCCAGAAATGCGGAATGAATTTTCGGGAGAAGGTATATATGAAGACGATTTATTGTTGAAGTTCAGATGTTGATTCTTAATAGATTGCTATGCAGAGGATAAACAGAATAAAAAGGAATAATTGGCCAGGTTCGTTGTAAGGACTATGAAAAAACCCCACAGTTATTAAATTAGTCACAGCTTTATTGTATGCATAAGTAGTAGGGAGAGGTACAAACAGCTCAGTCGAAGAGAGTTTCCGAAACACAAATTCGAACTTGTTTAATTCGTGGCAAGCGGTCAAGTGAAGTCGTACAGAGACAACACACATAGTTTTGGCGTAGAACAAAGTCGCCAAAACGAAAAGTTTTCCTATGCACACTGGAGAAAACTGATCAAATTACTGCCGAAACGCAGCTGGCATGATCGGTATTCAATTTGAATGCCCAGTGGGGAAAGGGGGCTAAATTCCTATGGTTGCCAATACCGCAGCTAAGAGGGTTTAATTACAGCCAAGAAGAAATGTTCATACCCAACAACTGCCAACGTTATGTCCAGAGAAGAGGCCCAGACAAGGGACAACAAGATTTTGATGCGCAGATGTTAAATTCTTTTAGCATTTTCTCATGAGAGGAAAAAGAGGCATTAAGCGGATATTTAATCGTGTTACTGTGTGCATGCCCATAAAAGGCAATGAAAAGTGCATCCGATCTGAATTAGCTGAATCTGGAAATTGTTTGAAACTTATTGATTAAATGCGGGCATATTTCTTACGAATAATCTTGGGAAGCTGAAATTTTGGCGGTTAAAGAATAATGGCCGAGGGAACTGAAAAATAAACGAAACACAATTTTAAACGAATTTTGAATTGAAAAGGGAACGGGGTGCATAGAAATAATATATAACAAAATAAACAATATATAAACAATATATAACGAAATAACCGTTATAGTATATACTGATTTACATCACAAAGTAAAATTCACTGATTTATGTTACATGAACAGAGAGACCAGAGTAGCGGGCGAAGCTTGCTAGTTAAAAAGAATTGCTGATTGTTCGTTTTCAGTTTTCGTATAACTTTTGAAATTTTAACTTTATTTTCTCCTGTCATCTAGTATCTATAAATTCTATAATAGATCATATAGACAGCAAAACAAAAAAATTGAGATACACTTTCATTTATTGACTGAAATGGCTGTAAAGAAATGTCCAAATGTGCTATGAACAGACAGTATATAACAGAATTAAATTTAGCATACTCTATAATGTATACATTCAAACATACAAATCATATACAGAGGTTGGCAAAAGTATCCTGATATTAAATGGTTTACTTAAAAATCATCATTCATCTTATTAAATGAAAAAGTATTGTTAAAATAATCTGAAAGAGTTAGAAAGTGTTTCATAATCTATACTTGATGCATGATTTTTCGTTTTGTTCATTCATATAAAAATATGATACAAGAAAGAAAAAAATCTCCAATAAATGCGCACAATATAAATATCTTTCGCTTTAAAAATTGAAACTTTTAGTTTCTTTAATAAGATATATAAACATAAAGAGAGTTCAAAACTATCTCAAGCATATTAAAATTCAATATAAAATCGAGTTAAAATTGAACATGACGGCGATTTAGATTAGAATTTTTTCACAATGAAAAATTTTCGTCAAGCGAATAAAATGTTAGTTCCTTATTTCACTCATAGATGGCGCGTACCTTAAAGTATTAGATAGAAGCAACAAAAACTCAAAGCAGTCAGTTGCAGATTATTTTATTTTGTCAAAAACAGTTACAAAACAATAATTTGTGCAATCTATTAACATCTATTAATGTGTGAAACTTTCGCAGATCAAGCCACTTTCAAACGGAACTCCAGTTTAATGCTCCTGTTAGCTTGGATTAGTTGTGGAATTGATAAGATCATCCTAATTCTGTTTTTCAGCACTTTAATGTTAGCCACAGCAGAAGACTGCACTGTGTCTTTGGTGGTCTTTATCCGACAGGAAACTAGTCGGGTGCGCCAATTTCAAAGCTTTCTTCTATCTCATACGTACATTTTAATATTTCAAACAGTAGTTACACATGTTAATATTTTATTATTATTGATTTAATACTATATCAACTTTGATTTTCATTTCAAATTTCTGCTTCAGTCAATTAATTGGAGTAAAAGAAGTTAAAGTGGATCACGATATTTTTTTAAAATCAAAAGTTTTCTTTTATCCTGTCATCATCAGCTGTTTGCAAATAGCCGGCTTAGCAAAATGCGAGCTGTAGTAACTTCACGAGCTAATGGACAATAGAACTACGGAGAATCGAGAAAATGATACAAAAAGCCCTATCAAAACGCTCCTTTGGCACAAAATATTTCCAAATTCAAGGAATATCTGTTGGCCATAGCCAAAAATACACACAAAAGTTTTCGTTCAAGTCTGTACTTTGCTCTATACACTTTTCGATGGTATAATAATGAAAAACACGGAAATCGCTTTTCCATAGCCCCCTTCTGACAGTTTTTTTTTTCAAATTCAGGAAAGACCTGCTGATCATACCCAAATACTTGGACAAAAAATTTGGTTTAATTCTATGCATAACTTCATACACTTTTCGGTGGTAAAATATTGAAACTGGCGTAAAATTCACTATTACAGCGCCCCTTTCTGCGGATTTTTTTCAAAGTCAGGGAGGATCTACTAGCCATAGCCAAACACTTACACAAAAATTTTGATTCAATTCCATGCAGAACTTCATACATTTTTCGGTAGCACAATATTGAAAATGGGACAAAAATTGCTATTGCAGTGCCCCCTTTCAGCAGAATACTTCAAAATTGAAAAAGGACCTGTTTGCCACAGACAAAAACATACACAAAGAATTTGGTCCAATTCTATGCATATCTTTGTACACTTTTGGATAAAACAATTGTGACATACGCTCACACGGATACACACGGACAGACAGACATTTTGTAAAAAAAAGTTTTTCGGAATTTCTGATGTTAAAACGTATAAATCCGCCGAAAAACGGAAGTAGAAAAAATATTCGATTACAATACTTTCTCGTATCGAAATTCGAAGATAGTAAAAATCGAGCAGTGGCTGGTAACAAGATGGACAAGCATACAGACACTATGATCTTATTTCCGAACCAATTATTTTCATTCTCTTAAAGAATACTTTTCATTCTCAGAAGCATATTTGTCCAAACCGCACTATTCTATGACAACTATATAATTTTACATTGAATTTTAAATCGTGTTAGGGACTTTCGGGACACCTTGTATTTTCATGTTAAAAAATATATTTTCCACCCATTAAAATAATATATATACATATATTTATATTTAAATATGGATATTTAATCTTAAAAAAAGAATGCAGATTATCTTATTTTTATAAACTTTTTTATACTGGCTTATTTTTAAAGAAATACACTTAGGTAAACTTTGCTTGAATGGTTTTGAACGAATGAAATAGTATTTATGGATTTTTTTTAGGACAAATAGCGTTTGAAGGAGTTTCAAAGCGCATTTTATGCTAGTTTTGATAAATAAATATTTTACCAGAGTTTTAGATGGAAGAAAAATTTCACATGAATTAAGTTTCTTTTAAGAAAAATTGAAACTTTTATATGAATAATATTTATTTTTATCAAATCGACATAGTTTGAATAAGATTTTGATTTTTGAGGTAAAAATTTATTTAAAGTCAATATGTTCCATTAAATAAATCTAAAGAGACTGTAGAAAAACTGTAGAAAAACAAATCTCCTTAAAAAATATATTAATAAATAAATACATAAAAATTAAAGTAAATAAATAAATAAAAGAACACAATAAATGAAATATACGAAATTAAAACAATACACATATTAATTTGGAACTTTTTAAAATGGTCACTTAGCTTACAAATGCATATTTATACATATGTATATTTTTATCATATAAGACATGAAAAACGTTTATTTTACCCGACAAAATATACATAATTTTACTGTGTACATTTCACCAGATACAATTTTTATTTTTTTAAATAATTCATTATTAGACATAGATTTTTCTTCAATTATTTTTTTTAGCTATTATTTTGTTGAAGCAAAAAAAAGAAAAAAAATTTAAAAATGTTTTTAAGTCTACCATATTTTATAAGCATTTTCCAATGTCATTGTTTTTAAATTAAATATTTTATTTTTCTGATGGTAATTTCTTGTTGCATAGACGATAAACAAGGTCCCACTGTTATCTGGATTTTTATTCTTTTGCTACAGCTGATAGTAATTTGTATGTTAAGGTTCATAAGGAAAAATACAATTGAGAAGCAGGATGTAATTTGATTTCTTCTTCTTTAAAAACCGTCGACATACGAGCTGATATGGGAAAAAAACGCATAAGAAAATTACGTATATCACATTAGTTATATTGAGTTTAGTTTGTGGGTAGAAGTTAACTTTTTAGTATATTTAGAGAAAGCTCTATGGAACAAACACAAGAACACAATTGCTACAAAAATGTTTTTGTAGAAATTTACTATAACCTTTCAGTTAACTATGGTTTAGGAAACATTTCTTATAACTTAAAGAATTTTTCTGTAAATAACCAATCATTAATAAAAGACAATTTTTTCAAAAAAAAGTATATGGGAATCCTGTATAACTTTTAAACTATACTTCCTTTTCTAATAATTTCCTTTAACTTTAGAGATCATAAGAAGACGAATAAATCAGAACGTTAATAAATAATATATTTTAAGATAAATTAATGCTGCTTTTACAATATGTAAATGCAGAAAAATGTTTTATTTCAGAAGCGTGACCAAAGATTATAAAAAAACATTTTCTTCTAAAGATTTAAATTGGTTCATTTCCAGTTGTTTTCTATAGATTAAAAATTTTTTTTTTGCAATTGTACGTAATTATACAGTATAATGTAATGTGTTATTTTTATAGTGTGTTAACCAGTATCAAGAAATTTTTAACAATGCCAGTAGTAGTAGAACGTCACATTTAGTTTTTGTTTTGTACAGCTAAACATTGTATGTCGAAATGTATCTATAATTTCTTAACTTTAGAAAATTGTATATATTATGCAAAAAACCCACATTTGCGTTACAGACGTTTTGAGTTTTTTCTTATTCTGTCAATGCTAGAATTACATAACTCATATGTGCGCTTTTTAATTATTTTTGTTGATATTATGTAAATAATTAAAAAAAAACATTCATTTTCTATTTATGCAAATGTATAGTATTAAACTACATAAATTATTCTTACATTCTTTAAATTTATTTTTGTTGACATCATGTATGTAAAAATTAATTTTAAATGCATTCTTTATTTTCTATTTATACGTTTTTTAGCACAATTTATGTGATCAAGGATAAAGTT
This sequence comes from Maratus speculifer, assembly GCA_964019185.1. Lineage (NCBI taxonomy): Eukaryota > Metazoa > Arthropoda > Arachnida > Araneae > Salticidae > Maratus > Maratus speculifer. Next base: position 118,061,499 of record OZ025295.1, on the reverse strand, counting down.
TTTCTTTCACACTTAATATGACACAAATTTATGTAGAATACGTATGTTGGTTATATTCAATACACTGAAGTATAATATTGCTTGCAATATTACATTCAATAGAAATAATTCTACAGAAAAACTTTACTGTTCATATGTTAGCTTTACTTTCGAAAATTTTGCGGTGAATTGTAAATTTTCAGATACAAAAACTGTACGTAAAAATTACGGCAAAGAATTAGTCAGAAATATGTTGCCAATAACCTTGGAAACTTGTATATATACCAGTAAAATGATAATTTTTTCATGGCTTTACTGTTATAAATATAGTTACGATGTGATCAATCGAAAAATGTTGGCTATGAATTTACTGCTACTAGTGATTTAGTCATTAGTTTTTTCCTTTTCCTTTATCTTTCACATAAGATGCGTCAAAGGCATTTATTTATCAATAATTTTCACTCACGTAAATTTCTTTACACATACATCCAGCATTTCTATTTCAAAATAAACATCCATTCTGAATAAAATACAAAAAAGTAAATCAAATAAAGTTTAATCTTTTAAAGAAATTCTAAGACTTCTTTATTTTTTGCAAACATTTAGAGTTTCTCTGGTATGTCATATTTCCGAATTTATGCATAGACCATTACTGAAATAAAAAATCCATATTTTAAAAAGTTTAAGCTGTAACATTGTATATTTTTATGTTATTGAACAAGTCTAAAGGAAACTGAAAAAAAAAATCCAAAAAAGAATAGGAAAATAAAAATTTATGTTTCAAAAACTATTTTGAAAGAAAACAGGTCACTTCGATTTTTATATTTATTATTTCTTTAGCGATAGTCAGAATCATAGAAATATTCCCAGTGCTGCATTTCAGTTCACTTGTTATTCTATACATAAGCATATTTTGAATAATCTTATGAAATAAAATCCCTTTCGGCATGGCCTATAGGCGGAGGTAGATTTCGAAAAGTTTTCATCTCAAAAAAAAAAAAAAAAAAAAAAAAAAAAAAAAAAATGCCTATCTCTATTCAAATGCCCATTTTGGCAATATATTTTGAATTATATTCTTACTTTATTTAAAAAATTGACCAATATGCTCATTATATAGTTCCTAAATAACAAAAAACTGTTAATTAAATTCGGTTGACAGCAAAATTGAATTTAAAAATGAGTCATAAAATAACCAATTTATTATTTTAATACATCCACAATTCTTTAATCAAGATCGCTTTGAGATATTTTGTGCGAAGTGCCCACTATGACAGATTTTTTTAAATATATATTTAGCCTTTATCAACAATCTGACCAATACGGCACATTACACAGTTCCTAAATAACAAATAACTGTCAATTGAATGCGTTTGAGAGCAAAATTGAATTTAAAAATGAGTCATAAAATAAACAATTTGTTATTTGAATACAACCTCAATTCTTTTATCATGATCGCTTTGGGAAATTTTTTTGCGAAGTGCTTACTTTGACAGCTTTTAAAATATATATATTCACCCTTTATCAAAAAATCGACGAATACGCACATTATATAGTTCCTAAGTAACAAAAAACTGTCAATTGAATGCGTGTCAGAGCAAAATTGGATTTAAAAATGAGTCATAAAATAACCAATTTGTTATTTGAATACCCGCAGTTCATTAATCATCTCGCTTTGGGAAATTTTGTGCGAAGTGCCCATTTTGGCAGCCTTTTTTTTAAATATATTCTGCCTTTATCAAAAAACTGGCCACTCCGTCACATTATATAGTTCCTAAATAAGAGAACCTGTAAATTGGATGCGTTTGAGAACAAAAAAAGATTTAAAAATGACTCGGTAAAAACGCAATTTCTTAAATTTCCTCAAATTTTAATCACGATAACTTCGTGAAATTCTGTTCAAAATACCCTTTTTGGCAGCCTTTTAAAAAATATATTCTGCCTTTATCAAAAAACTGGCCAATACGTCAAGTTATATAGTTCCTAAATAATAGGACCTGTAAATTGGATGGGTTTGAGAACAAAAATGAATTTAAAAATGACTCATAAAAAACGCAATTTGTTATACTTAATGAATTTTTTAATGATGAAAACTTCGGGAAATCTGTTCAAAATACCTTTTTTGGCAGCCTTTTAAAAAATATATTCTGCCTTTATCAAAAAATTGGCCAATACGTCGCATTATATAGTTGCTAAATAAGAGGATCTGTCATTTGGATGCGTTTAAAATCAAAAATGAATTTTAAATGAGTCAGAATATAAGCAGTTTGGACTTGAGGTTTTTTCTCCAACTCCTATTTTTGTTTAATTTATTTTTGCTATAAGAATTGGTTCTATGAAAAACTTGTCAATATAAAAGTTGTAGATATTATTGTGAAGATGTAAAATAAATTTAATTAGATTTAATTGCTTAAGAATTGAGTAAGTTATGGGTTTTTTCTTTTTCCTCCCCCTTTTTCTTTTCGTTTTTAATTTTTTTCATCGGTAAAAATCGGTCCTATCAAAAACTTGTAAATACAAAAGTTTTAGATAATATTGAGTACATTTATATAAAATTTAGTTGGATTTGATATCTTGAGAATTGACGAAGTTATGAATTTTTTTCTCCCAAAAACCATGTTTTTTTCGCCCCTTGAGCCCATTTTTAACTTTATCAAAAATCTGTCATGCATAAACTTTTTGCCCATCGTTTAGAAGTAATATAAACTTTAAACTGATTCGATATCTATTTTAATTAAGAAGTTATCGCGTTTTTCCTGTTTTCACAAAAACCCTCCTAACTTCCACCCCCTTGGTCCGATTTTGCCCATTAACGAACTTAACCGAGATTTTATGCCCCTTGATTTTATGTAAAAGTTTGATGAAGATCTGAGCATAATTATGGAAGTTATCGTGTCTAGAAGAAAGTGATATACACCGATAGATAGATAGATAGATAGATAGATAGATAGATAGATATATATATATATAAACTTTTTTACTGATGGTAGTTTTGGGGTCTAGGAGTCATGATTCGTGTAGATCCGCAAAAATTTTTCAGAAATTCCAACATGGGAGACAATGCAATAGGTAGTATTTCATACGAAATCTACCTAATATTTCATACGAAATCTACCTAAAAACCGAATTTTTTAAAATAAAAGTCATTTCTTTCTTTCATAAGACTTGGTGGAAATGAAAAATCATATTCTATATCAATACAGAGTAATGAAATGTCTGGCAAATTGCATTTACAATGTTATGCAAATCCTCTCAAACCTCAAGAAAAGAGCTTTTGATTAAATTTTGGGTTAATGCGGAAAAATGTTCTTTATCCTGTAACTTTCATCTTGTTCTTTCAATATCAAAATCGCCGCTTTTAAACGTTTACTAGAATAGTGCTGAAGAGTGCTGAACAGTAGAGCAGCTTTAAGGGGCTTCTTAGTTGCAAGCAACTTAACACCCAGTCTATCGAAATGAATTATTTTATGTTCTTTAACTCTTTTCCCCACACTGTGCCCAGTACGGAATACCTAATTTTAATTCTAAACTTGCAAATAACACCAATAATATTTTTAGAAATTTTTGCTTTTACAATGAAAACCTAAAATAGGGGATTCTTAATTTTTAATAAAATCGTTTGAAAATTTCGGTATTGATCAACAATCGCTCATTTTACGAGCAGAATTTGAACGAAATGTGTATTTTTTATAACAACTGGGTGATTTTAGAAATTTCCACACTTACCTATGTATGTATCAGTGTGTGTAAATTACAATAACATACCAAATTGTATAAATTCATGCATTTTTCAGCATTTACACATTTATTTATGTTTTTCAAGTGATCACAAAATACACACTTAGGTTTGTAAGCTAAAATACACATAAAAACAGGCAAAACTTTGCAAAAAGTGAGTAATTTTCATGTCAAGTGTGTAATTTCAGGAATTTACACACATACGTAGTACTATTCAAAAATTCAGGCTATGCGGCCATTCCTGACCACGAAAGCAAGTGCCTAAAATAAAACCACCTGAAATGTATTCTGCCAACCCTCTCCTACTTGCTCATGTTGTTTTAGTCTTTATCATGTAACCGAACTGCACTTGCAGCTGTTACTTTCAGAAGTCAGTTATCTTTGCTCGGCGACGTAAGAAAGAGGTCATTTCTTGAACTGTGTTGCGGCATTAAATTCTGTCAATTATTAGGTAAAACACCAATGGAGACTTTAAAAATGCTGAGAAATGTGTACAATGAATATACCATGATGAGACACAAGGTTTATGAATGGCATCGACGTTTTAAAGAGGACCGAGAATCCATCGGAGATGATGAACTCGTTGGACAAACTTCGCTGAATCCAGACACTGGTACTTTCTGCTTGAGGACACATAAGCACATTAAATACTATCTGTTAAAGCGATTCCCCGTCAAAACTCGCAATAATGTTCTTATACATCCTCTCCTATCAACTGGACACAGCTAAGTATGACTTTTACCTGTTTCCATTAATGAAAAAACATTTGCAGTGGCACCGCTTTTAAACATCAGATGCGAATGAAACAGCATCGCAGGAGGCCTCATGGCAGATTGCGGAAAATGGCTTCCAGCGAAGCTTCCAGAAGTTATACGAACGCTGTCAGAAGTGTATAGTCACCCAAGGTTACTATTTTGAAGGGGGATATGCTTCGGTGTTGTGAACTATTCAGTGAATTGTTTTTTACAGCTCTTCCCTGAACTTTTGAATCATAATACGTATATATGTAAAATTCTCTAATTTATACTTATAGTTTTTAGACTGTAACATAATTCGTTCTCTTTAAACTTAATAAATGTCGCGTTTCAGAATTAATGTCTTTCTGGGAATAAATTCTCTTTTACGAATTACAAAATAATCTAATTCTTACTCTCTTGTTGAAACCAATGGAGATTACGCAAGCGATAATTATTCTTTTTTTTTTCTTTTGTCATTTTTGATGAAGTTTAGTAAATCTATTCCTGTGAGACAATGGCTTACTAAATGCCAAAAAATACATAAATTTCTCCTTAAATGAAGTCATAAAAAATAAATTTTCTTTTGAACAACTTTGTAGTTTTCCCTTGAAATGTTATACACAACATCAAAAAGGAGAAACACAATGCTTATGTGTTAATTTGTCCCTAGAGGGATAAAAGGCAAAATATAATTAAATGTAAAAAAAAAAAAAAAGAAAAAAAAAGAAAAAAGAAAATGGAATAAAAGCTTTCAGTACCAGGTAAAAAAGATAAAAATGAGATTTTCAGGTAACTAACAAATTAAACAAAAATTCAACAAATATTAAGTTCGTCAAAAAATATTTGCTAAATAAATATTTTTTTAATTTACTTAACCCCTTTGGTAGCATGGATGCAAATATGCACCCTCTAATAGAGCATATACAGACCTTGTTTCTCGCACCTGTAAAAAAGAAGAAAAATGTTTACTTTCATTAATTAGTTCAAAATGTAAAATTTAAGACATGTAAATAAACTCTAAAAAAGAAAAAAAAAGAGAGAGAGAAAGTAACAGTTTTTTTTACAACCAATCGGCTCAATATTAGATTGTTTTCCTTTTCGTGATCGTCGCACTTTTTGTAATCGATAAGCTCGATAATCAGAACTCCTTTTTTTTACTGTTTTAAAAGACGACGTCTTCCTTTGGATTTGTATTTTTCCATATATGATAAATTGAGTCCACCCATTTTGTATATATATATTTTTTACTTTCTTCTTTATTAACAACGACATTTTGATTTCCTATTCATATAAAAAACCTCCTAAATGCATTGAATTTCGTAAAAAATAAAATAAAATGCTGACATGCATTGACAAATGAAAATGATCGAATGTTTTCCATTGAGTTAATAAAAAACATAATTTTTATGATGCTAAAAACGTGGAGTCATAATAGAGTCATATATTACACATGCCATGGATTAAAAATTAATATTCCTAGACCAATCATAGAAAATTGATTACAATAAAATAAAACGCGGAAACAACAAGAGCTATTCTCTACCGAAGATGAACCATTTTCCAAATGGTTAAAAATATAAAACATGTTTATTAAAAGTATACAATCTGTTATTTTAAAAATGAATGTATCATTTTTTTGTTGTTTTTCCTTTAAATTTTTTTGCATTTTAAAATCTATTTCTCTCTCAGCATATATATTACTCTATTTTGTCTTTTACTGAATTATTTTATTTTTTTGTTTAAATTTAAGTATTATTTTTCTTAACAATCGACAGAAAAGCTAAATAAATATAACAGTAAAGAGAAACATAAAAGATGTTTAGTGTAGAAATACTACTTAAGAATTTTACAGATATTTTGTCTTGATGCGATTTTCATAAACAAATACCATTTACAAATAGGTTTTTTACATTGTAGAAATAATGTAATTCTAAATAAAAAAATAAGTAATTTTTACTTTGTGCAAAAACGTATCATTCTTCAATTTCATTCATCATTTATTTTTTTCTTCTTTTAACATTAAATAGCAACCAAGCAGCTTGTTTTGACCTACCAACCTAAAATACTTTTAGTTTGGAGTTTTATCAATAAATATTTTAAAGAACTGAAACGGAGTTTTTCTGCCAATAATGTAAATAATTCAGTTACTTATGCAAAATTAATTAGACTTTACCTACACTGATAAAAATAAATACGTGAATTCACGGTAAAACTACTAGCAGCATAGTTGCCCACATTTTCCGTTCTGTTAGCAGATTTTACGTTATGAAAATAAAAGAAGCAAAAACTCCATTTGAAGAAGCGGTAACTTTCCATTATGAAGTTTGATTTTTAATTATGATAATTTAATTTTTAAATTTTGATAATCAATCAGTCGTCAGTGAGTTTCAAAGAATTCAATCTTTCCGAGGTGATTTGAGCTGTTATATCATTTAATTTTTATACAATACACATCAACCGTCCTGATGTTTGAACACGAGACCTCTTGACATCTGAATAATTCAGTTACACACACAAAATTAATTAGACTTTACCTACACTGTTAAAAACAAATACGTGAATTCATGATAAATCTATTGGCAACAAAGTTGCCCTACATTTTTCGTTCCGTTGGCAGATTTTCCGCTCAGGAAAATAAAAGAAGGGAAAACTCCGTTTGAAGAAGCTGTAACTATGCATTATGAAGACAATATTACCCAATTACAATATTACCCAATATTTTTCAAAAGTTGGCGCCACAGGATGCTGATGCTATTTTGTACAAAGCATCTCTTTCATGAGTGAGTGAGGAAAAATCTCTTGTTCTTTTCAAAGATTTTCCTTCAAACGTATTCGTTGTAATTGTTTTATTTAAATTTACTTTAGACCGATACATAATGTTTCGTATTTTTAAAAATCAATTTTTATTTTTTAACTAGTTAAAGTAGAAAATCAATGAATTTTTTTTATAAAAAAAATTTAATGGAATTCATTTTTCACAACAATAATGTTATTGAGAATTATTTGAAATTATTGCCATTATTAATTTTTTTGTGGGCTAATTAATTAAAAACATTTTTAGTAAGAAAAAAGAAAAAAAAAACGAAAAAAGGAAATGTAATTTGAAAGTTATTCTTTATGATTTCATTATTTTATTCATTTTGTGTAATATGTTTTAAAAAAATTAATGTATTTCTAAAAGCGCATTTACCAATGAAATAAAAAATAATAATAATAGCATTGTAATAACTATAACTTTTTTTCAAGTAATACTACTCAATTTATTTATAACATTACGAAACTTTTGACATCTGGTGAAGGAAACAATTGCAAAATGGTTGTCAATAAAAATTCCCGCTAACTCCCAGAAGATGATTATTTCCCTTTCTAAATTATTCTAAGTTAAAAAAATATAATAACTAAATTTCCTATTCTATTACTTCTAACAAAATTGCAAAAGAATTTAAGAAAAGTTTTAAGAAAGATTTATATATATATATAAAGAAAAATAGACATGGAAATTCCTACAGGGAATGAGATATAAGATAAGGGAAATGTGTGCAAAATGGTGACCGAGAATATATTGACAAAAATCGAATACATTTAACAAAAGGCTTGCAAATTTGGTTTTACAAAGATGTTAGAAAGTTGGTAAGATAACAATTTTTAATATCGATTCATAATAATCTTTAATTTCGATAACAAAAAGCAATGTAGTTGCAATTCAGCAACACTATACAAGTCTCACACAAGAGCCAGGATTCTTTCGTTGAAATTTCCATTTCTGTTTAGTAACATGTTAGTTTTTTAAACATTCAAAATAACATTTCTGCCGATAACGGAATCTCCGTTCTTTCTTTCTATGTCAACCCGTTTCGTTATTTTCAAGAAAAATGACGAAAATTTACTATTTTTGATGGAAGAGGCCCTTTTGTTAAAAAAAAGGAACTTTTTTCGGTGAAATTCAGGATAATTATATCCGTGATGTGCAGATTTTTTTTTAACAGTGTTGTTCCATGAAACAATAATTGAAATACTATTATTTTAACACAATCAAACTGATTGGTAAATCTATCATACGAACTGAATATTTCCAACTGAGCGAAAAATTGTCCACGCCGGGAATCGAACCCAGATACTTGGCTTACTAAGCCAATGCTTTACCTGTTAAGCTAACTGTGCGATAGCTGACGGGGACTTTTTTTCGCTCAGATAAATTTATTGCTCATAATATCTGGTCTGTCGTTTAGGTAGCTCAGCAAATAAATCGCAGGTAGTGGAACTCCATATAACTATGGCTACGTAGATATACTATACATTTTAACAAAATCAAACGGATTGGTAAATCTGTCATACTAATTGAATATTTCCAACTGAGCGAAATTGAAATAGCTTGCTGTTTTATTACATTTGACATTGTTTGTAACCGAGTTTTGAGAAGGAACTACTATACATTTAAATACCACTATCAATTTGGAAAAGAGGATACTAACAATCATCCATTTTCCTATTTCTCTGTATGCCGGATCCTTCAGCTTAGAAGGTCATTCTAAAACAGTAATTATTATTAACAACGATTTATTTAAAACATTAATTAAGCATTTTGGCAATGAATAGGGCATTTTTAGATTGACAATTATTAAAATTAAGTTTCAAACTCCAAATATTGAATTAGTGTAAATGCCTTTGCCGAGACATTAGCTAGCTTCAAACATTTGCTTTTTCCATTTACTGTAAAAATGTTACTGTAAGTCCTTCATGACACCTAAGTAAAAATAAATATTGCAGACAGTAATATAAATTGTCAGAGAAAAGACTAAAAAATACATCTATATGATACTGTAATTGAATAAAAAGAACTTAAGGATTTCAATAACTTTTTAAAATGTCCTGCAAAACACATTAAATCGCTACCGAAATTTCAGCCGAAAATTTTATTAAAAAAAAATAGCCGCTTAAAATGGACACTGGCTGTTGAGCAAAATATGACTTCGAAATTCGGTACCGACGAAATACCCGTCTGCTACTCCACAATCACAGGTTGCGAAAAAGTCAGTCGGATTTAACTGTCAGTCGGATTGCCATATTGGAAATAGTGAGATGACCAAAATATATCTAATTACCGTATCTTTGTGAAATTTTTTTGTGAAAATCACATTGTTTAGGGGGCATACTTCGCGAAAATTGTAGCAACTACAGAATTATGCAGTAGGCATACACAAATGTATAATCAAGACAGTACGTTCACACTCAGAACTTAAATATTCATATTTTCATAAGAGAAGGAACTCACGCTATATCTTAAATATTCTTAAATTCTTGATTATTATTATTTTTTTAATACTTCACTGTGAGATAATGAAATCACGATTGTCTCTTTTAAACTCAAAAAAAAAAATAAAATAAATAAATAGATAAAAATTAAAAAAATATGTAAGTGACTGTAGTATCATTAAATTAACAAATCGTTCCAATGAATCATAGATTTTGTTTTAAACAAATGTCTTATAACAAATAAATTTTTTTTTGTTCTGAAAATACTGAATTGATTATGATCATATTACACAACACAGAGACAGCATTGATAATCACTCTTTCTCTCTCCCTCTCTCTCTCTCAAAAAAAAAAAAAAAAAAAAAAAATTATTGATAAAAAAAAAAAAAAATCTATCTTCTGAAAAAATGAGGAAATGCTGAATTTAGATTTGCGGATTTTTCGTGCGTTGAGAATAAAAGAACTGCGTAAAAATTTAGATTCTGCTAATTCAAAAAAGTACTAAGAAGCATATTTGAACTTGATCGGACTTTTTTAAATTACTTTGACTTTCGGAACAGGTTGAAACAGGTTCTGAAATTGAAGCTATATATAATTATTTTAAAAAGTATATCCAAAATATAAAATGTAAAAACTAGCACGGTTGTACATTAGGGTGGATCGATTGTCTATGGCGAAAAAAAAAATTACCATCATCAAAATCTACCTATGCGGAAAAGATGTTCTATTGTATGGAGATTAAGAGAAAAATAATAAAAAAAATTAATTTTAAAATTTAATGCTGCCACAAAAAGGTTGAATTTTCGAAAAAATTTGGAAAAAGACCGAATTTTGGTTAGGTTATTTTTGTCAAAAACTAATTATTTTAATAAATTTTAAAGTCTAACAATGCGGAAAAGATGTTTTATCGTATGGATGTTAAGTAAAAAACAATAATAAGTAATAAATTCGAAATTTAATACTGCCAAAAAAAAGTTGAAAATTCGGTAAAATATTCAAAAAATGGAAAAGTATCTAATTTTGGTTAGATTTATTTTTGACGCAAAATAATAATTTTAATATCAATCAAAACCTACCTTTGCGTAAGAAATATTACAGCTCATATTCAAAATATTAGAATAATTACCTTTTTTTTAGAAATTGAAAATATCGTTTGGTAATTTAATGTCTTTTAATGAAAATATGCAAACGATATTTTTATGAAGAACTTATTGTTGATTAAACTTACTTGTTATCTTAAATTTAATATCATTTTTGAAAAGATTAATTGCAAAAAAAAAATATTTTGAAAAGTCAAAATATTAGAATATTTATTCAAGTGGTACAAAATATTAGAATATTTCACATTAATTCTCCTTTAATTATTACCAATTCTTAACTGGTGGCATCATTGATTAAATTCAGACTATTTTATTTAAAATCAGTATTCTTTTTTGCAGTTTGTTTCTTTTTCGTCTTAAAATGGGCCGTGTGAGTGATATTCCTGAATCTACTAAACTTCGTATGGTTGATTTGTATCGGCACGCTAAAAATCAATGTTTTATAGCGAATTATTTACATTGTTCGCAATCGAGCGTTAGTAAAATACTAACACAATATTCAAAAATTGGAAAATTTCAAAATAATCGCCGAAATGGTGGCCGAAAACCAAAAACATCTGCTAGAGATGACAGGAAACTGAAGCGTATAGTTAAGAAAAACCGTTTTAAAAGTGTGCGATTCTTGCACCGAAAATGGAAAGAAGAAGGAGTTGAAGTTTCTACATCGACAACATTAAAACGTCTCCATAAATTTAAATTTGAATCTCGTGTACCGAAAACAAAACCTCTCATGACTGCAAGACAAAAGCGTATAAGATTGAATTGGTGTAAATCAAGACGTTTATGGAGCAATGAAGATTGGAAAAATATATTATTTAGTGATGAAAGTATGTTTTGTGTTTCATATGGTAATCAAGGTATTCGAGTTTGGAGAATGAAGCAAGAAGCATTTGATAAAGAATGCCTTAAACGTTCCGTAAAATTTGCTGCTAGTGTCATGGTTTGGGGTTGTATGAGTGCAGAAGGACCTGGAAAATTATGCATCGTCTACGAAAAGGTTAACTCTCTGATATATCAAGAAATTTTAGAATATTACATGATTCCATCATCAGAAGATTTATTTGAAGATGATTTCATCTTTCAACAAGATTTAGCGTCCCCGCATACCTCGGTGTCAACTAAGAATTGGTTCCGCCAACGCAACATTAAGGTACTTCCTTGGCCACCAAATTCACCAGATCTTAATACCATCGAAAACTTATGGTGTATAATGAAGAATAAACTTCCAGAAAATCCTCCTTCAAGTAAAACTGAGTTAGTGGCACGTATAAAGTCTATTTGGGCTAATATTGATAGAAATGTTTGTAAACACCTTGTATATAGTATGCAAGGTCGATTGTACGCTGTTATGAAAGCTAAAGGGGATGCTACAAAATATTAACTACCATTTACTTCATATTCATAAGGTAATATTGTTGCGTAAAATAAAATATTCTAATATTTTGAACCAATCTAAATTTTATTCTAATATTCTGGTGCGTTTAAGGAAGCTGTATACCTAATTTATTGTGCTGTATTTTATATTTTATAAATGTTAAAATCTTATCTAAACATTCCAGATTTAATTTATAAGAAATTTAATTGCATTTACTTAGTATAAAAAATAAATAAATGACAAATAATTTTTTCTTATTACTTTTTCTCAATTATTCTAATATTTTGAATATGAGCTGTATATAGCATGGATATTAAGTAAAAAAAAATAATAAAAAAACTAATTTCGAAATTTAATACTGCTGAAAGTGATTTAAAGTTTCCGAAAACTGGCAGTTCCAGTTTTTTGCAGTTAGGATTTGTCTGCTTCTGTATTGTGTAGCTTAGTGTACCTTGAATATTACTGTACCATGGCGTTGTTAAAAAAATAAATAAATAAAAATAAAGAGAGAGAGAGAGATGAATTACACCCTATTTGGGTCTGGCTTTGATATGCCCCTAAATATGCTCCCTATTATAAAAAGTTATAAAATTTATATATTGGTATTTAAAAAATAACCGAAGAAAGGAATCGGTCAACATCTATTTATTTCCTGCCAGTGAGAAGGAGTTGCTAATAAGTTACAAGTGACCTGTAAATGAGATTCAATCTCAATAATTTATCACAGCAGCATTTTAAGAAAAAATAAACTGTTTAAAGATAAATATTGCGCTCTTCTTAATTCTTGTTAAACAAGATAAGATATTGAAAGCTACTACAGTCTATTAGAGTATTTCCGAAAATACTGCCTATTTTTTCAGTTCAATAGATTTGAATATGAATATGAATATTGGGTGTAAACTAAACCGACGTATTGAGAGCAAACTTTCTTTTCTGTATTATCAGCTATCATTGAAAAGCCAAAATGCTGTCGAGCTAGGTGTCACATCACCTGTAATGACGAAGATTGGCAACAGGCAGAATATTGGACAATTTGGGCACTTCCGACTAAGCAGGTGCTGCCATCGTGTCTGATGCACTTCAAGATATGAGCATTATCTCACAAAACTATGAATCGAATGGTATTGACAGAAAAAAATCGGCATGACAAAACAAACCATAGACGACTCTCATCGGTTTAGTCATTCTCTTTAGTCATTTGTATAAGATTATGATCATGGCCATTTTCTTTAAACTTTGATGGGTGTAAAGACAGACTACATCACTAGAAAACAACAGAAGAAAAATCATAATAGAAGCAGACTTGAGCTTGAAAAAAGAACTTGGTTCCGAATACATCTGCCACATATATATAAATTCTGGGAGAGTACCAAACAATTTGACAACACGACGTACATTTTTTGTCATGTGTTAACAATAACATACGTGTAACAAAGTCGGTTGCGATCGGTTGTGACGGAATATCTGTTAACATAGATCTTAAAGGATGTGTTATTCGAAATGTGGAACTGATCTTCAAGCGTCCACTACAATGGTTTTTGTGCTAGTTACACACCAATGAGGTTCCACTATGGAACTGTGGCTGGGCACAAATGTTTCACTGGTGAAATAGAAAGATTATTCACAGCATGTTAGAAGCTTTTTGTATTTTCATTTATGTCAGTATATGAATTCTAAAGCGCGCGATTGAAATCAAACGGTCTGCTGTAATCCTAATCATTACATTAAAAAATATCTATATTTTACATTTACCAGCTTTTTGACCTTTTGCGACGGATTACATAGATTTAATTAAATAGGAAAATGTGTCGAACCTCCACTAACTGAGTAACGACATGATTTCAGAAGCAATAGGTAAATCCAGCAATCATTCCAGTGGCAATAACATCTACTATCAATAATATATATTCACGCAACGCTCATTCTACAAAACTAATAACCAAAAGAGTCACGGAAGTATTCTGCGGACGACGGTTTTATAAAAATCGAATTGAATTACAAAATCTCATGTCGATTTTTAATACCGAACGTCATTATCGCCAACTGCAATGTTGATGATTTTTCTTGATTTAATACTAATGAAGCTGTTAAATAAGAAACTAAAGTTTTTATCTTGTAATCAACTAAATATCCTCTCATTGCAATAAATGTTAAAAATTCTAAAATTCATAAAGAAAAAAATGATTTTTTACCGTAAAAATGTTTTAATACATAAATTTGAGCCACATTGCGGCAGATTTAAATTTTGAAATTATTTTTTTTATTATTTTTCTCATACTCAGCATATAATATAACATCTTTTACGCATAGGTAGGTTTTGGATAATTTTTTAAACTATTATTTTGAATCAAAAATCATCTAGCCAAAATTAGGTCTTTTTTCACTTTTTTTCGAAATTCAACCTCATTGTGGCAGTAGTAAAATTTAAAATTAATTTTTTTAATTATTTTTCCCTTAATCTCCATCCAAGAGAACATTTTTTCCGCGTAGGTAGATTTTGACACTGTGAAAAAAAAAATTTCGATCCACCCTATTGTACATCGTCGTCAGCTATTCTTTCCAAAAGAAAAAAAAAATCATGCAAAAATATTAAAATTTGAGTGAAATAGTTGAACATACCACCCCCGTAGACTTAACATTATCATCTTGAATTTTTTGAGCAAGTTCAGTGGCTTTTTAAGTTGTTGATCTGTGAACGTATATTTATCGACATACGTTCTCTTTTAACGTGTTCACAAATAACCGCTGTAGAAGCATCCAACACGCAGGATGCTTAAAGTTGTTTACAAGCTTGCATGCCGTTACGAAAGGAGAGTTTCTCTATGAAAATTATTGCTTTCTAAAAGGCATTTAATCATTGCATTATTAAAATGCTATTATAGATTCTAAAAGGGATATACTATGCTCAAAAATTGTTTTTAAAAATAATTATACACCAAAATGAACTTGAATTTGATACAATCTTTTAGCATTTATGATAAATGTTTCCCCAGACAGTTGTAATAAAGTTTCGAAGTAAAATTGGCTTTGTTTCAAATGCATTTATGGGTCATTTTTAGAAAAAACAGTTATTTATATAAATTTCGCTGTATTAAAGATGGAGCTGTTTATCTGAGTATCGCAATAACAGAAATAAAAAAAAAATAACAGGAAGATAATCAAATAAAGAAGTCTGTATTTTAAATATTTATCTTTCTTTTTGAATTCAAATTTACTATTTTCGTTAAATACCTCTTATAACCTGAAGTAGTAATATTATAAACGGAATACATTTTCGGAATACATTCAATTTTTACAAAATAATTTAATCTTTTTTTATGAAACCGCTGGGGATAATGCAATCGGAAAAAGCTCATTTTTTTTATTTTGTCGTTGATGGAGATTTTAGTTAGAATATTCCTCTGTGACAACAGCTTAATAAATGCTTAGAAATAAATAAGTTTAAAGTTAAATGAACTCATACAATTTTAACTAGTTTGTCGCTTTCTATTGAAATTTATCTCATAAAACAAAATAAAAAAAATATATTTATGTGTTAACAAATCCCATGATAACTAGGCTAAGTGCTATTAAAACATAAATAAGATGTGAATGAAAGGTTTCAGTAAATTAGATAAAAAAATTAGACATAATTATATTTTCTGGTAAAAAACTCTTTCAATAGAAAAAGCAAACATAAATAATATAAAAGCAAAAATATCATATATAGTTCACTGAAATGCTAAAAAAAGAATGGATTCATATAAAAAATTTAGAAGTCAATACAAAAATTACCAAAGCGTACGGCACGCACAAAAATATAATAGGTTAAAATTTTATTCCTAATATTTAATGTAATAATTTTTTATGAATGTTTAAAAGTTTTTTTCATATCGTTTTCAGCACCTTATACTATTATTTTGACTCCTATTTTCTGGACTAAAATATTATACTTTTTTTTTTACTGAACTACACTTTCAAAAAAGCTTCCAACTTTTCACAGAAATTTTTTGGCAGCACTGCTGCCAGTAATTTTCTGTAATATGACGGATATCCGTTTATTTTTTCTCCGTTAAAAGAGGTAAAATATCCATAAATTCAAAAAAGTTTGGAAAAGATAAAAGCAGCGGCTGTGGGGATCGAACAACTGGACAAAGCGTTGGAAGGCGAACGCGCTAGAACGTGACTACGGTTGTGCAGTAGGAAATCGCTTTGAATTAAATGTATTCATTTCATATGAGTGTGGTTTAGTATATTTCGTTAAAAAGCTTTTAATTTTGAAGTTAATTTCGGAAAGATTTTGTTTTTAATGAGTTGTGGCGGCAGTTTTTATACGATAGTTTTAATGCAACATGAAAATGTGAGTTTTAAATATATTTATGTAGATTGCTAGAGATAATATATGGGTGTTTTATTTTTATTTTATAAGATTATTTTGGAACTATATCGATTTTTTTGCATTAATTTAATAAAAATATCGCTTAATTGTGTTCACATAAAGTATATTTTAAATGAGAATATTTATTTATAAATAACTTTGTAAATTAAACTTTATTTAACTTATCCAACTTTAAATAATAAATTGCGAGTAATTTTGAATGAATGAAGAAATTAATTGTTGTTTATTTTTAAATTCGAAAAGATTTTTTGGCTGTTTAAACTAAATTATACATCTTAATCTATAGATTTTTTTGTTTTTCATATTAAAAATAAGTTTCAATTTATTAGTAATAGACCCCATACGCATGCGTGCTAGGAATAAAAGGAATCTCTTCCTCTTTTTTAGACGTTCGGAATGAACTTACAGAACAAATATGTTTTCCGGGAATACGGAAATTATTTGTGAAAAAATAAGGATAATTTGGTGTGTATTGACGAATTTTTCTGACAGTGTAATAAAGTTTGTTTTTATAAAATATTCTCCCTCTTGTTTTAATTTCTGATTTGTAGAAGTTAATATAAATCATTATTATAACTATTATTGCGCTAATGTTTTCCCTGAAGACTACAATAATTCATTTTTTTTTTCAAAAATAGAAATTTGTGGCTACATTGTATTGTTGATATGAATCCTTTTTCTACAAAATTGCTGTTACATTTTTGTTTCATTTTTCTGTCATTTAAAAAAAAAAATAACAGGTCATGTATGATAATCGGAAGACAAAACATCTTTGATTTCTGTTTTTGTCTCTTTGATTATGAAACAGTAGATTTATCAGTCAAGTATAACGCTATGCGCAGAATAGAACAGGGCTGGTATAATTCAATATGAATTTTTAGAAAGTCGGTAAACAACATAACATATCTTTACTTGTCAAAGTTGCAAAGTGTTTCAGCTGCTTTGTTCTAAAAGCATTCCATTCTGGAAGAGTTGTCCTACTCCTTTGAAATTGATCGAGATCAGGCCTAGGAAATTTTTCCTCATCCACTTTGATCGGACTATTGCCAAATTTGAGCTATAAATATTTACCTGCGGAAATAGCAGTTCCGAAAACTAGAGGATGCAATAAAGATTATAATAGAAAATTTAGACATTAAAAAGACATTTTTTTTCAAACATGGCTTTTATAAACTTATGTTTCTATTAGAAATGTAACTGAAGCCATTGGTCATTATTTCGAAGAATAAAATAATTGTTTAATTTTTTGTGTATGCTAAATACCACGCCAACATTCAGTAGCCTACAAAAGGCATATCTTTATCAAAAATTCATATTCATTCATTTGTTCAAAGAAGGGGAAATTTATGGATACATTGCGTTGCCAAAATCAAAACATTTTTGTTATAGTACAGTTCACCTTTGATTAACTTTTGTTCTTTAAATAATAATTGATTGTTACTGTAAATTGTAATTAGTTAAGAATAAAAAAGAGAAATAGGCCAAATGCAAATTGAATTAATCGCTTCATAAAATTGAAAAGCTGCTTCGCAAAAATTTTATGAAAATATAAATTAGTACAAATATTTTGAAATTAAACCATCGAAGTTGAGTACCATTCAGAAATTAGCATCATCATCGTTTCTACTTATCTACCAGTATAGGGTAAGTCTTGCAATCGTTTTGAAAATTGAAAAACATTTTTAGACGGATTTACACATTTCAGATACTGGATATTCTGAAAAACATATTTTAAAAAAATTGTCGTTCGTCTGTCTGTGTGTCTGTCTGTAAACGGCTCTGTATCGCGAACAAATTGTGATAAAAACTTGACTTTTGGTACTTACTTATTATGGAATAATCGGAAAAGGCCTATTGAATATCAATAATCTCGATTATACGAAACTATTTTTTCGGACTCAAGAAATATTTGCTCTGATGGAAGGCAGATTTGTATAAAACTCAAAACTTTCTGGGCACATAATATTGGTTAAAAACTTTCTGCAAATTAATTTAATGTTTAGTAAAATTTTACATTATATTATTTTGATATGGACGAAATTTGCTTTTATTACAAATGTCATGGGTGTAATTCACGTTTTTTTGGCGATTCATGGACGTAATTTTTTTACGCGATTTATAGACGTGATCCGCTCTTTTTTAAATTCATGGACGTAATTTACGTTTTTGAGCGATTTGTTGACAAAATTAGCGTTTTTTGAGCGATCTGTCGACAAAATTAGCGTTTTTTGAGCGATTGAAGGGCGGAGTTCATGATTTTTATGCGATTCATGAGCGTAATTCGCGTTTCTTAAGCGATTTATGGACGCAATTTGCTATTTTTATTCGATTCATGGAAAAAATTTGCGTTTTTTGAGTTTTCTGTCGAAGAAATTATCATGTTTTGAGCGTTCTGTCGACGAAAATCGCTATTTTTGAGTGATTTATGGTCGTAGTTTGCGTTATGGAGTGATTTATGAACGTAATTCGCGTTTTATATGCGATTTATGAATGAAATAGCGTTTCGTGGATGTAATCCGCGTTTTTGGGCGATTCATGGCCATAATTTGTGTTTTTTACGCAATTTATGGACGTAATTCGCGTTTTTTGAGAGATTCATGACCGTAAATCTTGTTTTTTGAGCGATTCATAGACTTAATTCACGTTTTTGAGCAATTCATAGATGTAATTTACGTTTTTTGATAAATACATGCACAAAAGTCACGTTTTTTACGAGATTCAATCACGAAATTCGCATTTTTTACGCAAACCATGCACGAAATTTGCGTTTATTATGCGATTCATGGATGGAATTTGGACGAAATTCACGTTTTTTGCGCGGTTTTTTGTCAAAATGTTCATTTTTTTCCACGATTCTTTGTTGAAATGCACGTTTTTTACGCAATTCTTTGTCGAAATCCACGTTTTTTACGCGATTCTTTGTTGAAATTTGCGACTTTTTTGAGGTCTTTTGACGAAATTCGCTTTAACAGTAAATAATTCGTACATAAAATTGAAGGAATATTTTTATTTTTTTTGGTACAAAAAAAAGTTAAAAAAATAAAAATTGTTTCTTTCCTATAATTTTCTGCAAAGTTCATAATTGTTTTCAGCACGGCGTGCGTCTATTTTATACATCTCTGATTGATGGTATGTAAAAAGTTTCCATATTTTATTATTTTAAGGCGTGGTTGCAAAAAAAAAAAAAAAAAAAAAAAAAAAAAAAAAAAAAAAAAACATAAACTGTGCCTAAAAAAAGAAGTCGATCAGATAGTTAGTTGCCGAGATATTGATAATCATCATTTCCACCCTCTTCGATTTTTCATGACCTGTATTTCATTCAAATTTATATTTTAACTGGAAATAAGACACTTCATGCGATGCAGTAAACTGTTAGTTAATAGGTTTATATTTTTTGGAGTTATAAAGATGTTTCTTTTACTACTGAATTATTTCATCGAACAAAAAAATATCGAGAAATTTAAAAGATTAAGTGCCAATAATGGTTTATAGTAAATGGCACATTCACTTGACATTAAGCAAGTTACATGTGTTTGTTTGTCATCAAGTAATAAATTAACGTTTTATTTGTATTTTTATTAATATTTTACTAATTTATTTGTTCTTTCGTTATTTGAAATAGAAATTATGCAAATTTGTATAATTTATGAGTTGTTCGGCAATTTACATAATATGTTGGAATGAATCGATGGGGTAATCAAGTAGTACCCGCAGTTTAGTAACAAAGCATTATTATATATTAAAAATATTTTGAAAATACGTTTGAATTTTATTATCAAATAACAATCCATTTTATAAATAGTTT
Organism: Maratus speculifer; assembly: GCA_964019185.1. Taxonomy (NCBI): domain Eukaryota; kingdom Metazoa; phylum Arthropoda; class Arachnida; order Araneae; family Salticidae; genus Maratus; species Maratus speculifer. The sequence goes on along the minus strand of OZ025295.1, from coordinate 118,041,137 downwards.
ATACATGCTTTATTTTCATATTTTATATTATGCATATCCATTATGGGTAAGAATTACGGTGGCCCACAATGACTAGTTTCATTTAATGGTAATTTGAAAAATCTTTTATTATAGTCTTAAAAAGCGTGCAATACACTTTTAGTGAATATGGTGTAAAATTTATATAAATAACTTCTTGAAATTAATAGTTCTTGGTGTGCAGAAAAAGGATGATGAATTTATTCGAAAATATGTTGAAGATATTAATTACATATAAGTAAAAAAAAAAAAATGCTCGCATATTGTGTTGGTAAACAAGGGAAGTGAAAATATAGAACTTATTCGTCTGTCAATATTCTAAAGTTCGAGAATGCAATAGTTTTTCAAATTCTCCTTTTACATTAGTTTTAAGCCTAGAAGAATGAATTCTAATGAAGAAGAAGAACCAGTTTTAGTCCTTGTTTATACATTTTAGACAAAGGAATGTTTCACAATACATGCATTGCTGTTATGGTCCTGTGCTTTGCAACATTACAGGAAGTAACTAATTTGTAATGCTCTTTATCTAACTTAATGCTTGCTTAAATTGATATAATATTTTTTTAAAATATTCATATTCAACATGTTTCATTGCTCTGATGGTAACATTCTCAAAACATAATTAAACATAAACATTATCGCAAAAGAATTATGTTGATAAACAAAATAATTTGGTAAACAAAGAAATCTGTAAACAAAGAATTCAGAAATATTCATTTTTAATAATGCAGATAAATTCATTATTATGTTTAAATTTTTGTGATTTTTTAACAGTTTTTAATTAAAAATGTCTTGTGAAAGTATTTATTTCCGGTTATCCCTCTAGAATGAGAAAATAAAGTTATTTTTTGCGTTTTTAAATGTTTTGTGTCTCAACATTACTAAAAACCGTTTCACTTAGAATTTACTTGTAATTAGCATCATGCCATTTTTATGAAATTGAATTGAATACTTCTCTTTCTAAACAGATAATATTACCTTAAACAAAAACAATAATTAAGTATGACAAAGAAGGTACCCATGCTTAAAATCATGTTAAATTAATTAAATTATTCGCGTATTATTTTGCTTAAATAAAAAAGTACTTTCGAAAACAGTTTTCGAAACAGAAAATTTTTGTTAATTTATAATTGGACATTAAATTAATAAGCATGTAAGTGAAAATAAATAATTTAGAGTATTTTTCCCTGTAAGTGTAATTATTTTTTAAGAAAATTTTTGGAATTAATTCATGAATTATGTTTTGTTTTCATTTAAAATGCGTATTTAGTGCAAATAAATGAAAATACAAAAAAAGTGGGTCCGTGAAGAAAAAAGTTTGGGAAGCTCTGATCTAGGGCGTACCATTTGCAATGTTGAAAATAGCATCAAATTAGTATTAGTATTTAGAAACACGTTTAATTTTTATTTAACAATTGAATATTACTAAAAATTCATTCTTATATTATATTTAATTACTCGTGATATTTTTCAATAAGTTTAACAATTGCAAAAAAAATGATGGTGTTGAATTCTAGGACTGAATATTTTATTTAAATAAGACATCATTTCTATAGGTGCTAGCTTTCCACATTTCCGAGATTAGAGCGAAAAATAGCTGAAGATTTCACAGTTGTATTTCAACAAAGATGAAGTTTTGTGCATAAATAAATGTAGATTGTATTTTTTAAAAATCAATTTTAGATTAGTGCAAAGGAATAATTGGGATTTATAGTACTGGTAAAAACAGACTTCCCATCAAAATATGACCTCGTGTACCTTTTGGAGTAAAAATTAAAAGTTTTTTTTTCTTGGGGGGGGGGGGAGCACTGGAAGTTTGTGTATACACATTCATCTTAATGTTGATTGTATCTGAGATTTTCATGTAAATTTTTTAAATGTCTATTTTAAAACAGCGGACTTAACGTAACTTTTCCCTTGCATTTTATACGAAAAATTCCTTTCAAAAAACTGTATTTAACAGTTTTATTCAGCGCAGATTCTGATACAATTAGGGCATTATATATTATTTTATAACGTTGTATTTTAATTACTTTAAGAATGGTATTACTAATTTTTAACATTTATTTTTAAACCCAACATATATTTATATAGATACAAATATATAATAATTTTAGAAACATTTATTTAATTATAAGACATTAAAATTTAAATATAGCAATTTTAAATTATAACGGTCATAAATCATCCATAAACGTTTCATTTTATTTAAAATCTGGTTTATATCTCTTGATTTGCTTCCAATAAATCTTGACAGAAATATACGCAAATAGTTATTCTCATCTTTAGTTACAAGTTATTTTTAATATTTATTTCATAATGTAATATTATCCCATTTTCGTTTTATGAATTATCTTTAAATACTATTTGAAGCATTATCAAAAATATTTATTTTCCTTATACTTCTAGAATATTTATGGAAGTTTCTTCTATCATATATTTCAATTTTGTATTTCAAGATACTGAATTTGTTAAAACTCCCGTTTAACCTATAACACTATGTAATATTTATCACATCCAATTTTCTTTTTTACATTTAATGATTTTATCAATGTTCCCAAGGGAAATATAAATATGTATTATGATTTAAGATCTATTCTGTTTTCAATATTTATAACAGAGCACGTTTCTAGCGTTGAAAATAATGGAAAGTTAAAGATTGAAATGTGAATCTGGTTACTTTAGAGAAAATGTAGTTTTAAGATAAGCTTAAGCAAAAAACTTTGGCACAAAGTTTACCACAATAAGAATTATTCCAAAGTAGTAAAAATTTAAAAATGCGCAATAAAACAAGAATGTAAAAGTTATGGTTCTGCATTACTTATGAAACACTTTCGAACATTTTCAGAATATTGCAAAGAAGATTCATCATTTAATACAAGAGTGAAGGGTAAAATGTAAATAAACAATTTAGAAAACATATAATTAATCAAAAATCTAACTTTCAATTACAGTATAATTTGAAGTATTTTGTGCAGTTCTGTATATAATTTATGTATTTTACTGCACACTATGTAACCTGTACTAATATTATAACGATTATCTAGCTTATATCTTTACTTATAGAAGATAATCTTCGGAACTACCGAACCAAATTAAAAAAAAAAACTGCTTCGTAAAATAATTCAGTTTCAATATTGAATGGAATTTATGTCGGTTCCATTAACCCCAAAACCAAAAAAGGTTCGCAACCGAAAAAAAAAAAATAATAATTACTTTCTAAAAAATGTCACTTTGTGTTACTGAAATTCCTATAAACATGAAATTTGGACGGATAGTATCTTATAAGATACAAATGATCTCTAAAAACATTTCTTAAAAATTCGACATTTAAGAAAGTTAGTAGTCTACGAAAAGAGTTTTAAAAACGTTCTAAATGATGATCGAATCAAAGAAGAACGAATAAAAAATTATAAGCATTTTTTCAACTATATTGGGAAATACTTATAACTATAAAATATACTAAAAGAAATCTGCCACCAGCAAGCTAAGATTCCCAACCTCCGTTCCGATTCTAATGTACCATGTTCTAAAAGATATACCTCGTTCAAAAAGATTGAATGAGATTGCCTGTATCAGCGAAGATTTCTGTAATCGCATTGCTACACTTTTCTGATCTATTGGGTCATTGTTTTAGTTTCCCTCGCATTGTGACATATTGTAACGACTCCGAGAACTGAATTTGACATGTAACTCCCGCCTAAAATAACGCAAGAAGCGATCCTGACTATGTGTCCTGAATCCGGGCTGTCTTTTCTGTGTTGGCCAGACGGCGCTGAGATATGGACGGTAACGAAAAGCAGAGAGTGAGCGAAGTGGGACCGTGACTGATTTCAGCGAGGATTTTAACGGTTTTTATTACTTGTTTATTTTTTGTGTGTAAGCTTTTATTTCTCAAATTTTATAATGTATCTGTTAATTTATTATGTTGAAATAAATAAATGATAATCATGAAAATGAGATATCATCGTCTGCCTATCATACCGGAACCAGGAGAAGGACTTAAATCGTTACACTATAGCTATTTTAGGGATTGCAAAGTAAGTTTAATTACACATTTGAAAAACAGCTTGTATAAAATGATTGTATTAAAAATATCGCTGCCAGACTTTTATAACGAAGTTAAGAACAATATTTTTCGTTTGCGTTAAATGTTAAATATTCAATCGCTTGCAGAATATGATTCAGAGCAGTGAACAATGAAAATGAACGCTTTATAAAATTTATGCTTATCAATGTTATGCTTACATCGAATGTTTAAACATTTTCAGGAACAGGCATAGCTTATGTCTGAATTTTTTTCTCTATTTTAATGAATCTTAAAGTTTTAAAATTTTCTAAATTTTAATTTTTTAGGTGTTAAAGTTTTTTTTCTAAACATTTTGATATAATTTTTACTTTGAAATTCCCATTAGAACAGTAGTTATTGTTTTCAGAATTGCACCCGTTGAACAGCTGAAGCGGCGGCGTTTCCGAAATTTTGTCATATTTCTCTAAATGAAGTTTTTTGGCATAACGAGTACGATACCTCAGAAAGTTTAAAATATTTTTTCATGAAATATTTTAAACACATGTTGCGTACCAATCTGTATAAACAAAACACACAAATTCCTTTTTTTGTGATTATACTATATAATTTTTTAAAACTTAAACTTTTTTCTTACTTTTGCATAAGAAATATAAAGGTGCTTTATTATTTAAAGCATCTTTATACGGCATCTAAGATGTAAATGTAATTTATTTAGTAGAGTGAAGTACAGGGTGTCCAGCAAGTAAGACCTCCATTTCAAAATTTTTGAAATTTTAGAATTCCAAAAATTTAGTTCGAAAATTCGTTGAAATATAGAATTCTACACTGAAAAACGCGTTCTCTGCAAGCAATTTAAGAGAAAAAAATGTTAAGTCAAATGTTCTTTGCAATAAGAACACAGTCTTTTCAAAATATCCACCGTTCGAAACTTCTGTATAAGATTTTTACAGCTCGCCTAATAAACAAACCATTTACCGCATTATTCTATCAATCTTTTTTTGAGATATTTAATTTTAAAATCAAGATCTTTTTTGCTGAACATCATGTATAAACACCAAAATTTTCACCCTAGTAGCAAAATTTATTTTGTAATCCAGCCCATAATCTGTTATGCCGATTTTCTGCTCACTAAATGTCTGACAGTTCGGAGCCTCCTATAAATTAATAATTCTGCATTTTACAATCATTTAAATGCATGAAATGAAAGAACGTGCTTCTATTTTCCCCACCAATTAAAATTTCGTCTTAAAATCAATTATTTTTTATGATACAACATATTGAAAATAGACATTTTTTTTCTTTCCCCAGTTTTAAGAGTTCTGAGAATTATTAATGCATTTTTATGCTTATTCTCATGTTATTTTTTAAATGTAAATTGCTTATTGCAAATCTATTGAATAAATTTCGTTGCATTTCAAATACACAAACAAACAAACATTACTTGTTTATAATATTAGAAATAGTTTTATTACAAAGCAATAAATCACAAGATATTTTTCTAATCACTCAGAAATTCACGTTCCTAATAAGACACAGTTACGATCTAAGTTACGACAATTTGAAAACGATGTCACAAGAATATTTTCCAGAAAAATAGATTAAATTTCATCTTTTTAATATGTGACGCAATTTTTCTATTAAATAAGTTCAATGAACTTTAATTATTTAGCTTAAAGTTTTCATTTTTTTTAATACTTATATTTAAATACATTTTTTGTGACTTTTTGTTTTCTTCCCCTGCCTTTTAGATCATTTAACTTTTAGTTAAAATTTTTCTTTATTTTTTTAAAATAAAGTTTAAATACAATTTTCTTTGTCTACATCTACTGTGACGTCATGGATCCAAGATATCTAATTAAAAAAAAAAAAAAAAAAAAAAAAAAAAAAAAAAAAAAGATTGAAAAAAAGTACTAATAATAATGAAGTATTAATTTGCTTTAATTTTAATGACAATTTTATGATAACTATAAAAGTTTTATTTATTACTAGCTGACCCGCACGGCGTTGCCCGGGACCGTTTATGATAATCTTAAACAAACACTTAACATTTTAGACCCTACAATCAATCATAGGCTACAATTAAACATTAGGTCAAAATTAATCATAGGCTATGAATTATTCGTTAGAAAAATATTTTAAAGAATAAAATAAAATATTGAGTAAATGCTTTAAGACCCTATGACCCCAACAAAAATATCAGAGTATTGGTCCTGAAAAAAAGAGTCTAAAACTCAACTTTAAAACTATGCACTGAAAAAATGGAAAAAGAAATGGGTGAAATATGCATGGAGGACAAAAATTTCAAGGGTCCTGAGCTGGACCATACGAGACCATAGGAGATCCTAGGCTGTCAAATGGAATGTAAGAACGTAGGAATAACTAAGTGGAAAAATAGTTCCAAAAATGAAGATTGAATTAAGAGAGGGTAGTTTAATAACAATTTATGGTGCAAAAACTTCACGGGGCCTTGTACCGGCACCCGGTACAAGAACTTGTTTTGCATGTAGTTGGATATAAATATTTTTGCAGTTATTAAAGTAATGGAATGACGCTAAAACTACGCTAAAGAAAATTGCAAGCAATTCGGATCATTAAAAAAAAAATTGCTCCTATCACCCCCAAGAACGCGATTAATATCCAAAATTGTTGGTAACTTAGACTCTGAGATTTATTATTATTATTTCTTTTTAGTAGTAGTAGTAGTAATAGTAGCTGATGAATTTACGAAGTTGTTAAAAAGCGAGTGAATTAGACCACTTTTAAGGGATTTATAATAAGGGTCCCAAAAAGGCCCACTGACAGTTGAAAAGCGGGCCCTAAAATGAAAACATGTTAAAATGTCTTAGTATTTAGTGCTTTAGATCTACAATTAGTCAAGATTAATCATAGGGTGTGAATGATTCGTTTGAATAATATTTTAAAGAAATGCACAAACTGATTCAATAAATTTTTTTTTTTTTTTTTTTTTTTTTTTTTTTTTTTTTTTTTTTTTTTTTAAGAGTTCTATGCGCGGACAAAAATATGAGAATGATAGTTTTTAAATAAGAGTCCAAGAATCAAATTAAAAAAAAATTGCACTGTGAAGATGAGAAAATTAGGGAGTGAACTATGTTTGTCTCCTAAAATGTTCAGGGGCCCTGGACTGGGCCCTATGATTTATACATCGGGGGCCACAGTGTCTTATGTGGCATGTCAAATTATTAAAATATCTAAATAAATAAAGGATTCTAAAAATGAAGATCGGATTAAAAGAAAGCAATTTATTAACAATTAGTTCTAACAAAAACTTCAAGGGGCCCTGTACCGCACTGTTAAAAAAAATCTGAAATTTACGGATATATTTTTTCTGAATTTCACAGAAAAATTCTTTTTTGACACCAAAAGGGCATTTTCCGTTACAAATCTGAAAACTCCGCGATATTTCCTGAAACTAACGAAAAGCATGGAAATAAAAACAAAAAACAGAGACACTCCGTTACCCGGGGATCTCCGTGGCCGAGTGGTCAAAGCACCACGCCACTACACGCCTGGGAGCGTAGATTGTGGGTTCGTATCCCACTAGCTCCATAAAATAATGAAAACATAAAAAGTCCCTTTTAATTACTTTTTTCTGTTTATTTTTCTCTTATTTCTTATTAAAAAAATCTTTTAACTAATTAGCGTCCCAAAAAATAAATAAATTGCGCGCAATAATTCCAAAAAATTTTCTAATTTTTGTAAAAAATGAATAATTTTTTTTCATACATTCATTTAAAAAAAAAAAAAAAATGTGATTTTAAACAATGATTTTTTTTTTTATTTAAGCTAGTTAAAAAATTAAAATTGATTTAAAAAATAATAAGTATTATGTATCAGTCTAAAATAAAATAAAATAATCCGCTTACAAATATTCTAACAAATATATTTGAAAGGAAATCTTTGAAAAGAGCAACAGATTTTCCCAGTAACTCATAAAAGACATACTTTGTACAGACTGGCATGAGCAGCTTTGGCTGTATCAGTAAGGACTTATTCCGCTGTCTTTCCCTTAGAAAGACCCCCACGGAGGGCATCCCACCCCTTAGGGCTTATATCCCATGGTGTAGATAATTGGCCGACATACATACAACAACAACATATTCCGCTGTCCAAAGGTCCCGAGTTCGATCCTCAGGACGGCTTGAAATAAATTATGCAAAAAAAATAATAATTACTTAAAAAATGATTTAAATTAAATATATGGCCACTCGGAAAGTTCGAATTCTTTCACGAATGTTCGGTTCACTAATTTTAAAATTTAAATATTATCATTACAAAATCAAGCTTTGTAGCGGAAAGTTACCGCTTTTCCATACGGAAATTTTCCTTTCTTTTATTTTCCAAGCGGAAAATCTACTAACGGAACGGTGAAAGTTCGTTAACCTAAACTTTCACCGTGAATTCACATATTTATTTTTAACAGTGCGGGCTCCAAGAGACCAGGAATTTATTTCGCATGTAGTTGGTTATAAAAATATTTTTTGTAGTTATTAAAATGATGGGAAGACGCTAAAATGATGTTAAATATAATTGAAAGCAATTTGGCTCATTTTTAATGAAGCTGCACGAAGGGTCCCAAGAAAGCGATTGATAATCAAAATAAATGCTAGCTAAAATCGGATTTTTTTTCTTGTCGTTTACATAATAGTAAGAGAATTTATAGAGTTTTAGGGGAAAAAAGCTAGTGAATAGGATCATTTTTTAAAGGGAGCTATGCTAGAGGGCTCGTAGGGGAAAACAGACAGTTAAAACCAGTGCCCTAACATTAAAAGATGTTAAAATGTTTTAGTACATTGCGATTTAGATCTTTAATAAGTCAAAGTTAAGCATACAGTATAAACTATTCGTTAGAATAATATATATATTTTTAAAAGCACCAATTAATTGGGTAAATTTTTAAAAAAGGTCCTAGGGCCCGAATAAGCAAAGTATTTTTCCTGGAAGACGAGTCTCAGGCAACTTTTGCACTGAGAAGATAGAAACATAGGAAGTGAAATATGTTTGTCTCAAAAAATATGTTCAGGGACCCTATAACTCCACAGGGGGGCACAGTGTCTTATATGGAATGTAAAAACTTTAAAATATATAAATGTATAAAGAATCTTAAAAATGAAGATCGAATTAAAAGGAAGCAATTTATTAAAATTTATTATTGGGAAAACTGCAAGGATCCTTGTACCGGGACTCAAGGGACCAGGAATTTATTTTGCATGTACTTGAATATACAAATATTTTTTGTGGTTATTAAATAATGGGAGGACGCTAAAACTATGTTAAATAATATTGAAAACAATTTGAATCATCTTTAAAGAAGCGGCACCAGGGACCCCAAGAAAGCGTTTAATATTGAAAATTAGTGGTGGCTAAATTTTTTTGTCGCTCATGTCGTAACTGGAGGACCTAAAACTCGAGGTCATAACTGGAGGACCTTTTCTAACTAAAAAGATGTTAGAAAAAAAGCTTAGAAAACTTAGTTTCTAAGTAGACTAAAACTTAGAAACTAAGTCTAAAACTTAGTAGAAAGCTTAGTTCTAAAACTTAGTAGAAAGCTTAGTTAATAAGACCACTTTTAAGAAAGCTATGATAGGGGGCCCCGTTGGGGCTCAGCTGACAGTTAAAACCAGGTCCCTAACATAAAAACATATTAAAATGTTTTAGTACATAGCGCTTTACACTTTTAATTATTCAAAATTAAACATAGAGTATGAATTGTTCTTACGAATATATTTTTTTAAATGCACCAATTGATTGGGTAAATGTATAAAAAGGGGCCCCAGGGTCCGAATAAAAATATCACGGTGTTTGTTCTGAAAGAAGAGCACAAAATTCAACTTTAAAATTTTGCACTGAGAAGGTGAGAAAATTAGAGAGTGAAAAAGTTTTGGCGCACAAAAAGAACAAGAGGCCATGGACCGGGCCCTATGATTACCTAGGGGACCCGAGCATTTTATATGGAATGTAAAAACTTGAAAATATCTAAATGGAACAGATTTCTCAAAAATAAAGATCGAATTAAATGGAAACAATTTATTAGGAATTTAGTACCAAAAAAACTTAAAATGGCCCTGAAACGGGCCCGAAGGATCTAGGGTCATATTTGAAAAGTAAAAGCGCAAAAATAGCTAAATGGAGAAAGGTCCTTTAAAACGAAGATTAGATAAAAAGGGGTCGAGTTATTAACAATTTGATGCATAAAAAGTGTAAAGGGCCCAGAGGCCCCCGGCCCTTAAAATATTAAAAATCTTAGCCTCAGGTGCGTCAGGACCTGTCTTGGACGATCTTCACCTAAAATTTCAGACTTCTACGGGCGGTAGATTTTGCTAGCCATCGCACACACACACACACAGAAAGAGCAATTTGTTATTTTAATAGTATAGATTTTGGATAAGAGATTTAAATAGGTAAATTATGCCAACTTTTTCTTAAAATTTAAAAGAAACCAAGGAGGTAATTTTTACTTTTTTGCATTAAGTTAGTCAATTATTATTTCGAACATTCGTATCATATTTTCGGATTAGTAGTAAAGGTCTGCGCGGGCCGGAATTTCCAGGCCCGGCCCGTAGGAAGATTATTTTGGCCCGGCCCGTTGTTAAACTCAAAAGTTCGGCCCTGGCCCGACCCGGTCCGTTTGAATTTTTATATTTTAGGCTCGGCCCGTTACAATTTCTACGATTTCTAAAAAATTCAGATTTTTATCGTATAATTAAGATTCCTTAAAAGAATACTGCATACATATCTATGGAATGATTTTACAGTATATTTTACTGGAAATACACATTAACAGCATTAAGGATTATTTAGTTATTTAGGCTTTCAACATTCGAATAAAGATTCATTAAAAAATTAATATGGTATAGAATAAAAGAAAAAAGAAAAAAAGTTAAAAACATCGTAACTTTTGAAGCTGTTTAATAAAAGAAGATTTATAAAAATATTTCTATATCATTTTATTAAAGATTTTAAATCCAAATTCATTCTTAAATTCAAAGAAGCTCCTTTCTGATATATTTTTAATTTCATTTTTTTCTCAGAAAAGCATAAGTTTAGCAGGTATCTTTATTCAGAAACTATGTAATCGAATGGGGTTATCCATTTTTTGATACAAGCAATTTAAGAATACTGCAAGTAAATAAAATATTGTCATTGTTAGCGTTTTGAATAGAATTTCCGGAAGTAATAGCATGGGAAGGGAGAAAAATCTGCAATCATTTGAGAAACTATTATATATCTCAACAAGATTACACAAGTATTTTATTAACCAAAAATGAAAAACTCTATTCGATTCCAAATCCCTACACTAGTCAGGCTTATCACTTTTATACTTTTACAATTTAAAATTAAACAGAAAATATGTCAAACTTTCGCATTATTGAGAAATTAATTTAAAAACCATCAAAAAGTATATATCCAAAGATTAAGCTAACATAAGTTTCTTATCGCTGTTAATAACTTTACAAATCATGTTGTCCGCCCTACAGATCTTGAGAACAATTAAGTCTAGTTTCGGTCCGGCTAGTCTACAAGTAGAAAAATAATGCAAGCTTGATCTCGGCCCGACCCGAGTCAGCTAAAAAAATATTAAAACGGGTTACACACAATGTAACTATCCGATGCCGATCTCTACACTGTACATTTTTATACTAATGCTGTCAAACTAGTATGGCTCCTGACGCACATTTATACTTATTCTCGTTATAACCATTTCGTTCAAAATAGCTCGTATTTTATTGTACCTCTAAAATCTTGCAAACAGGCCGGCAGGCCCGAAAATTTTTTTTATCGGCCCGACCCGGACCGTAGGGCCCGTTCAATTTCTTTGCCGGCCCGGCCCGTTTACTTTGTTTGTCGGCCTGGTCCGGCCCGGGCCGGGTACGGGCCACGGGCCAAGCCCGGGCTCGTGCAGACGTCTAATTAGTAGTTTTATAAAATCGTATCAAACAATTGTTTCATAAATTCGTTTCATTAGGATTCATGTATAAAAACTATAAATCTTCCATAAATCGAAAAACTTTCTGAACAGAGAGGGCGTAAATAATGGGTGTAAAATTTTCTACAAATTAACTTGATGTTTAATCAAATTGCGTGTTATATCATTTGGGCAGGGACAAAATTCGCGTTTTTTATGCAATAATTTGACGAAATTACGGATTTTTTTCTGCGAATGACTGACAAAATCAATTTTTGTTTGTCAAAAGTCGTAAATTTTGGTGACCAAACTTTCGGTCTGATGATTGTTTTAAATTTTTGCCATCGAATGCTTTAAACTTTCAGAAAACACAAAAATCGGCTCAACTTATAAACGGGTAATTGTGCGTTATCAGTAAATAAAGAATACATAAAATTGGGTGAATATTTTCAATTTCTTTATATTTAAAAAAAATTTCTGTTGGCTTGGCCTATAGACGGATGTATATTTTGAAAGTACGTGCTCATTTCGGGAACAAAAAATAAAATGTGATTAGAGATAAACCCTGTTTAAAACTTTAGTTGGCCGCTTTTGACGAACTTTTAATTTCATTTTTCTGCAAGAGCTGTTTTTATCAGAATTATCTTAAGTGATCTTCGATACAAATGCCCACTTTGACAGCATTTTTTGAAATATATTCTAATTTTATGGAAAAATTGTCCAATAAGGCACATTATATAGTTCCTAAATAAGAGAAACTGTCAGTTGAATGTATTTGAGAGTAAAATTGAATTTATAAATAACGCATAAAAAAAGCAATTTTTTATTTGAATACATCCTCACTTCTTCAATCTCGATCGAATCGGGAAGTTTTGTTCGAAATGCCCACTTTCACATCTTTTTTTAAAACATATTCTGCTTTTATCAAAAACCTGGACAATAAGGCACATTATACAGCTTCTAAATAAGTTAACCTGTGAATTGAAAGCGTTTGAGAGCAAAAAGGGATTTAAAAATGACTCAGAAAGTAAGCAATTTATTATTTCAATAATTCTTTAATTTTTCAATCACGATCGATTCAAGAAACTCTGTTCACAATGCCATTTCGACGGTATTTTTTGAAATATATTCTACCTTTATTACAAAACTGACCAATACAACACATTATATAGTCCCTGAATAAGAGAAACTACCAATTGGATGAGTTTGAGAGCAAAATAAGTGAGAGTATAAGCAGTTTTGAATTGAATTTTTTTCCAAAACTCCTATTGTTGTTTAATTTATTTTTGATATAAGAATTCATCCTGTAAAAAAGGTCCTGTATAAAAGTTGTAGATATTATCGAGAAGATGTATGGTAAATTTAATCGGATTTGATATTTTAAGAATTGACAAAGTTATGGATTTTTTTCTTTTTCCTACCCCTCCCCCCTTTGTGTTGTTTTATTTTTTTCTGCAATAAGATTTGTTCCTATCGAAAACATGTCAGTACAAAAGTTTTAGATATTATTAAGAGCATTTATTTAAAAAAAATAGTTGGATTTGACATCTTAAGAATTGACAAAGTTATGAATTTTTAATTCCCGAAAACCCTACTTTTGCGCCCCTTGAGTCCATTTTAATCTTATCAAAAATCTGGTATGCAGAAATTTTTGGCCTATTTTTTAGAAATATAAACTTTAAACTGATTCGATATCGATTTTAATAAAGAAGTTATGGGGGTTTTTCGGTTTTCACAAAAACCCTCCCCATTTCTACCCCCCTGATCCGATTTTACCATTACGAACTCGACCGAGATTTTATGTATCAGTTTGGCAGATCTGAGCAGAATTAAATAAGTTATCGTGTCCATAAAAAAGTGAAATATATATATATATATAGATAGATAGATAGACCAATATATATATATATAAACTTTTTTACTAATGGTAGTTTTGGGGTCTGGGGTCGTGATCGGTGTAGATCTGCAAAATGTTTTCAGAAATTCCAACATGGGAGCTATCGCAGTAGGTAGTATTTCATACGAAATCTACATAAAAGTGTTAAAAAATAAAATTTGTTTCCTTCCAACAATTTCTTGCAATATTACGAATTTTACATAAAACTTGCGGTGCACTATACAACACTGTATACATAGGGTAAATTTATGTGGAATCTAGAATAATATAGAGTGTAGTAGAATAATATCTTAAACTATTTCCTTATTTAATACGTCACATGTTTATTCTATGAAAATATTTCTTAAGAATACATTGAAAAAAACCTGTTTCAGCTTACTGAAAAGAAGTAGAAATATTCATAAAAATATTCTTCGTTTAAACTTTGCTGGAATAAATTTTCTAAATTTTTCAGTTTTCTGAACACGATTTTTAAACACTGTGAGTTGTCACATAGTTTTAACAAATAGATGCATTTCTACAAGTTCTGCTTCATGAATCTTTAAAATGTACACAGGATCTTTCAGATACTAAAGCTCACTGACTGTGAAAATGCTACTGTTTTGCATGTACCCTCGATTACATATTCATGCACGCATCTCATATGACAAAGATAAATGAATTCTGCGTTAAATGTTAAAATATCAAACTGCTCCATTTTAAACCACTAAAATATATACTTAAGTGAAAATTACGTTCCTTAAAATTTCCATTTTGTAGTTCTAAATTATTAAAAACATCACTTGAAACAAATCTGCTTGTAACAAAGCTGTTTGCCTAGTGCAAACTCATGTATAACGCTCATTTATAATGTGCACCTTCTTTTGAATTAAAAAAAAATAAAAAAATTATATTGATTGTATAATACGCATAATGCTGTTTAAAGAACAGAGAGTCCAAGAACTGGAGAAAAAAATTCTGTAGAGATTCTGATGTTAGCATTCAACTTACACATTTATACAAATATTATATGAGGACTCCAGAAGCCAAGTGTTATACGTGAAAAAAATGAACTAAGTGCACAGAACGACCTTGAAATATGCTTTTTTTCTTTTCTGGTAAAGAGATATAAGTGATTTTCTAATTTTGTGCTCCGTTCTTTAGATAAACCATTCTTGTCGAAAAAAACCCAATATTTATAAATTATAAATTTAATGAAAATTGTACTCTACTATTTTTAAATTGATTAGAATAAGAATTTAAAAACCACAATGAAACTAATGGCAGTTTCTTATTTATGTTCAGTCAATTGTTGCTAATTTTCAAATTTAACGTCACTTACTTTTAAACCCAATTTACTCCACATCGGATATTTGTTGCTTGTACCACTTGGCTGCTGAGGTCGTAATAGACAAAAACGTTTAATAAAATAAAGTTGAAACAGATACCTCAGTTTTCTTTTTCTTTTTGAAAATGTACAATAAAACAAAAATAAGAAAACAATAACAAATAATGTACTAGATTTTATTAGATAATCAGATATTAGATCTTTAGAATTTAATTTATGTGTTAAACAAATTTAAACCCTTTCAATAAAGCAGGCAAACTTATTATCCGAAACGACATCTTTTAATATAATTTTTATATGCTATTTATTGGAATTAGATTTCTATAACTTTAAGAGGATTCTTGATCAAGAATAGTCTATACTTCTCGCCTAACAGCATAAAGATTAGCATCTGTAAAATAAAATTATATGTTGTATTTAAAAAAATAATTATAAATAAATAAATAAAAACATAAATAAAATAAAAACTCTCAATTTTCAGTTTAGTGAATTTTGTCAATTTGAAATTCTCAATATTAATTTATGTACTTTGTAAAATTTTACATAAACTTTGGTATTATGTATGGTAATTTACTTTGTTATTTTAAACTTTTATTAAGAGTACTTTTTCTTAAATAACACAATATTTTCTTTGTCCTATTAAACAATCATTTATAAGTTACCGCTGTGTTCTTTCGAAATATTTTTTCCTTTACTTATGGAATATTTATTAAAGATAGGGATACAATTTATTTCAATTTTGTATTTCGAAATAGTGAAATTTATTTAACTCTAATTTGATCCAGAATGTTATAAAACATTTGTCGTATTTCATGTTTTTTCTTTCTCGCAAGGCTTTTTATAAAAGTTCTCAAGGGAAATCGAAATATCTGCTTTGATTTAACAATATTTTATTATTTATATTGATATTAAAGTGGCGAGCATTTTGCAGCATTTGAAAAATAAATCCGTTTATTTTTTCATTAAAAATTTTATTACTTTTACGAAAACGGAATGTATATAAAATTCATGTAATATATACATATATATATGTGTGTGTGTGTATGTGTCTGTGTGTAGGGTAGAAAGGGGCACAGGGAAAAATAGGCATTTTTCCTATAGTTCAAATACACAAGAATTAGAAAAGAATACTATAATTTAGCTAATCTGCATGGCAACACTATGGAAATTAGTCACTGTCACAACTTATCTTGTAGAGAAGTTGTAGTCATTTTTGTTTTTACTGCTATTGTTGGAAAAATTATGTAAGCTTTCCTTTTTTATGTTTGAACAATAAAATATCATATAATAATCAACATTATAGTATTACTTTAAAGCTTAAAAGTTTTCAATTGTTCTTAAAAGTTATGTTTGTGACATTAATTTTGTTCATGAGTATATATAACATTCGCTAAGAGGCTATGTCTCAATACGCTATGCCTCATCGCTATGTCTCAAAACAAACAAACAAAACAAAACAAAAACTTTATTTCTATTGAAACTCGAGAATCTATTTTGACAGCATAAATAAATATTACACCCTTAAATTATACTAAATATAGATTTGCATGAAATTCGTAATTTAAAATAATTAATTCGTTAAATTAATTATTTTAAAAGGGAATTATTTTATGGGGTTGTATTCATCTTGAAATCCGGTACTCGAAAGTTGTTGAAAAGCTACAGATTAACCAAGTGTTAATGGTAAAGTAAGTAATACTAATGAAAACTTTTTTTGCACATATGACCATTTTACTCACTTATGCTTCGCTTATTGTTATACACCAGAAAATCCTCTTCCATATTCATTTTATAAAGCTTACAATCAATGTTTTGTGATATTAATATTACAAAATTTAATTTTTTTTCGCCAAAATTAATCTTATACTACATTAATTTCCTTTTAACAATATTCCGTATTTATTTCAGCGTATTAAATTAAAATCTTGTTATTAGATCTAATTTATTAATCTTTATAGAAACGATATAAATTCTTAATTCGGCTTAAAAAAATTATTCTAATATGCGCAAATCTAAAGAATGACTCTAAATTAAAAATATTCTTAATCTTTATTTCCTAAAATTCCTAATATAACTCATTTTTTTCCTTTTTTTTATTAACCTTTTTTAAGAAAGTCTTATTAAATTTATCCCAGAACCATACTCGTTCAAAAATATCAATCTTATTATTTATTTTTTTCTTCGCGTTTTATATCATTGCGTATTAATAAATTCATTTGCTTTCTTTTTTTGTGTGAAAACATCGTCTTTGGAATACATTCGAATTTTGATTACTTTCGATTATAAATTAGTTAAATAATAATCTTTTAAATAAAATTATCGTTTGCAGCATCGAGTCTGCTCTTTTAATCTCGACACTTGATATTATTTTCCATTTACATAGAATAATCATGTTTAGAGATTATGGAAAGTTCAAGAAACTTTTTCATTTTTTACTTAAGCTAGAAAGGTCTGGATATGGATGGATTTTTATTCGATGATTCGGATTCAAACGACTTGTGGGATGTGTTTTCTTTTTGATGGAATATCTGCTTCGGAAGGGGAGAACATTTTTTAAATTTTATATATGGGTTAAAAGTAAAATAACATGTGTTAATAAAACATATAGGCAACTTATATTACTAAAATACGTACCTAATATTTTAAAATTTAAATGTATTTTGTGTCATCATATGCAGAACATGAGTGTTACCTCAGGGAAGTTATTATTATTTGTTTTTAAAATATTTTTATACTCCAGTTGGCAACAATAGCAAGAAAACAATGTTGTTTCTTCTTTACAGTGCGCTAATTTAGAACTGGATAATTTTGTTTTATAATTGCTATATACTGTTCATTTCAACGTATGGGGAGTATTTTTATTTTCTTACAGGAGCGTTATACATTTATTTATTACTAGCTAATATGCCCGGCGTTGCCCGGGTTCGTAAAAAAAAAGCGAGAATTTTAAACTTTAAAAATCGCAATAAAAAACTGCTGCCCGAATTTCGTCTAAATTCATCGAAAAGAGAAGGGCTAGAAAAATGAAACTGGATTCTTTTTACTGATGTGGAAAAATCTTATCGCGAAAACAGATTAAAAATTACATAAAAATATAAAACGAAATTGAAAAATTGTCTTTTGATATCCGAATAAACTTTGATGAAAAGAGGACAGAATTTACCATATTCTGTAAAAATTGAACACCTAAAAAATCAATTTATTCTAATGGACTAAAATAGATGATCTGAGTTCTTTCTTGAAAAAAAAATATCGACGGAAAGAATATCTAAAATTTGCTAATTATCGCTAAAGTTAAAAATTCAATGAGAACGAAATCTGCTACATTAAAAGCTAAAATGTTAAAACTGAATTCCTTATAAAGATGACAAAAAAAAAAAAATCACCTTGGAATTCATACAATCTTTAAAAAACACATTGAAAATCTCTTAACTTTAAAAACTCCATGGTGTCAAAATTTACTGCATTTGGGTAAAACACCGTAATTGGAAATCCCTTACGAATTACCAAAAATCGGCGCAAAACGAAAAATATTTCAAAAAATTTCATTTAAAATGCATAGAGGAAATAATTAACTACATTAGACTATTATATATTAGGATATATATATGGTATATTAATGTAAAACATTGCAATTTGAAAGCTTTTATGAAAGACAAAAAATCGATTCAAAACATAAAAAATAATGAAAAAACTTCATTGAAATTAAGATAACATTAATAAAGATCACATTGAAAATCACCTTAAAAATCACTAAATTTCAAAATTCGTAGATGGCAAAATTTTCTAAAAGAATGAGGGTAAAAGTTTGAAACCAAATTCATTTTCCGAATTTCAGAAAAATAGCTGCGGTACTTGAAAAACAACTAAACACTGCATTGAAAAATTCCTTATAGATCAATAAATGTCAATGCATCCCGGGAATAAAAATTTATTTTATTCGTGTAAAACATAGAAGTCGTGCATTTTTCCTGGATCACAAAAAAATCGACGCGGAATATAAAATATCTTGAAAAATCGCATTAAAAAATGAGAAAATAAAAAAAAAGGTATATGGTGAAACTTACTATATTAAGCTAAAAGTTTAATACCAAATTCCTTTTTAAATTGGTGGAGAATCACTGTGGAGAATCAACAATGGTGCTAATCGCATTGAAAAATTCAATAAAAACCGCGTTGAAAACTGCATTAAAAATGCATTAAAAATGCACTAAAAATTGCTAGTTATTTAAAAAATCGGAGTAATCTGAATTTTTTCAAATGAATAAAACATTCTATACGAAATTATTAGTACTACTTGATTATCCGGTTGACAAAGAAATAATCGCCAAACAATAAGATTAAATGGCAATAATGGTTGATCGTAAATGCCACATTCACTTGACTTTAAACACGTTACACGTATTTCTTACGTCATCAAGTGATTTTTACTTCGTTGTTTTATTCGTATTTTCATTCATGCTTTTCTAATTTATTTGTCCTTTTGATATTTAACAACAAACGCGTCAATTTGCATAGTTTAACGATTTATGTAATTTAGCGAAATTGGTCAACGTGATAATCAAGTTACGCGGAAATTCGCTAAAATTACATTAGATTAAAAGTTTAAAGTCAATTTTTACTTCCCAATATAAAAAAAACCTTCGTAGAACTTGAAAAAACATTCAAACTCGCATTGAAAAATGCATTACAAATCACTAATATTAAAAAATTTTACGGATCAAAATTTATTCTAATAGCGTTTGTAATTGGAAATATTTCATGTAAGACAAAAAATCTCGAAAAATCGCTGAAAATCATATTAAAAATAGCTAAATATATAAATTTATAAATTTATCTTAGCAGACCAAAATTAGTAGAAAAGACTAAAAGTTTGAAACAAAAATCATTTTACTTATATCAGAAAATAGCGGCAAAATGCGAAAAAACACTAAAAATCGCATTAAAAAAATCACTAAAAATCCTAAAATCATTGCGCGACTTTCAAATAAATTGTAAACAAAATTCACTATAATAGGTTGAAAGAAGGAAACTATTAATTTCGCTAAAATAGAGAAATCGTTTCGAAACATTATAAAAACCCACTAACGATCGCATAAAAATTAAATAAATAAAAAAAATCGACCGTTTAAGTACAAAACATCTTTTATAGAAGTACCTTTCCCCAAAATTTTGTAGCTCTACGTGCAGTAGTCATTTCAGAACATAGTCGGTAGTTAAATATTTTTATTATGTATTATAAACTACAAGCGTATTATAAAAATACGTGTATGAGTATTATAATAAAGTTCTATTATGTGTTTTAAACTATCTGAAAGTTTCAGACTTCATTGTTAAATTTCCCAATTATGTTTGCACCTCTCCCCATTTGCGCCCTGAAATGTGTCACGCCACTCTTTTTTATAATTTTTTTTTATCGTGTATTATAAACTATCTTAAAGTGTAAAACAATCACATTGTTAAATTTCTAAATTTTAACAAAATCACGTTTTGTGATTTGCACATTCCACCAACAGGGAGCGCACTCTATTCTTAACAAAACTATATCTAAACGAAACTTCATTAAACAACATATTAGGCGATATATTACTCAAAGATATTTGATGAACTTTTTATACAAAAATAGCGGTATTTAAACTTTTGACATTTTAGGTAGATTTTTTTAGAAAATATTACTTATTACATTCTCAACGGTTCGTGTTTTTAATAGAAAAACTCTTACTGGAAAAAAAATGAAAAACACGAAGAAAAAAGGATCCTATTGTATTACAATGGGAGTCTATGTCGATTTGGCGAAATACCAGAAATAGCGCCAAATTATCGTCATCTTTGGTAAGTATTTTAGGTCGCAAGGTTTCGCTCAGTTGGCGACAAACTTGGCAAAGTTTGGCGACAGAAATTTGTCCTCTCGCCGATGATGAACCCCTTCCCCCTGCAGTTTCGCGGTATATGTGCAGATTTTCATTGTTCCGTCGGTATTAACGTAGATTTTCATTGGTCCATGTCTAAATCATTTGACCTATTTGCAAGTCGTTATTTTTTTATATAAAGAAGAATTGGGCTAAAAGTTTGAAACAATTTCAAAAAAATTGCCGCAAAACTAAAAAATGAAAAAAAACTAAAAATCGCATAGAAATTTATTAAAAATTACTAAATATTAAAAAATCGCAAACGTCAAAATTTACTCTAAAAGGATAAAACATTATAACTGGAACTATTCATTAATGAAAGAAAAGAAAAATGATTTTAAATTCAAAAATCTCCAAAAATCCCTGAAAATTGCATTAAAAAGCGCATTACAAAGTTGCAGAAATTGAAAAATCTTAGCGGACATTTCCTGCATTAGGCTAAAAGCTTGAAAGAATTTTCTTTTTATCAAAGTCAAAAAAAAAACCGGAAAATGAGAAAAAACACTAAAGATCACATTAAAATTTTAAAAATCGATGCTGGAATTTCGAATAAATTTTGTTGAAAAGAGAAAAAAAATGCTATATTATTGGGTTAAAAGAATGAAACCGCATTCCTTTCACTAATAGGATAAAACCGCAAAAAGAACGCTAAAAATCGCCTAAAAATTATTTTAAAAAATCTAATGAAAAAATCAAAAATCGGGCTTCGATGTGCAAAACTACATGTATAAAAGTACCTTCCCTCTAAATTTTGTAACTCTACATACAGCAGTCTCTTCAGAACGGCGCTGACACACACACACAAACTTCTCTTTGTTGTTATAGATTATTTTTTAACGTATAAAAATGTTCAGTTAGGAAATACTGTATTTTTCGTTAAGAAATCAATAGGCATAACTAAAATTTCAAGAAAACAATCAGAATTTATTTCAGTGAAGAATTCTTTAATAAATGTCATGAGTGTTACCGTACATGAGTGTTACTTGAAAAAAGTAACACTCATGAGAAAAGGAGTAACACTGATGATTTAAAGCAACCAATTAGTAAATAAATCGACAACTATACATACAGTATAAGATTTAAGTTATGATTATAATTAATTAATGATTCAGGGCTATATTTTGTCATATTATATATATTTATTATTTTTTAAAAATAGTAACTGGATTTTCATGTCTGCACATGTGTTTTGTAAGTGTTATTTAAGATTCAAATTTTAATTCTTAATAAATAATTTTCAAAGGACTATCCATTTTAAACAAATCATAATTTAAAAGTTCCAAAATCTTCGTTTTTTTTTTTTTTTTTTTTTTTTTTTTTTTTTTTTTTTTTTTCACTTTACAACGTTGAAAAATGTTTATGATTTCGGTTTGTCTGGCCCTCTGGCCGCTCTTTAACTTTTGTAAATATACTCGTATTGTTTTGAATTTTTTGGACTTTTACCTAGCACAAAGATTAATTTTATTGAAATTTGTCTCATGATTAGTTTATTTACAGGGACAGTCAGAAGTTTTCCATTATTACAGCCTATAGGAAAAAATAGTTTTAAATGAATTTTAAAGATCTTACACCCTACCTCACATATTAAAATTCATATGAATTTACGAAGTGCACTGAAACATGAATTGTGTAAAATATGGTGTGAACAGAATAGCTATAATTCATTTACAGTGTCACACAAAAGAATTCCATTACAAAATGGGAGAGGGGGATGCTTGCGATATATTATAATTATATTAAGCTATTTCAGGTATGATAAAATTGCTGTAAGTCGTTGAGGCTTAATATAAGTTATTTTATGCATAATACGAAGTGAATAGGATATACGGAGTGTATAAATGCTATAGTTGATATACAGATTCACATAAAAAAGTTCACAAACGTTACTGAATATAAACGTGAATTACTGTCATTTTATTTTATGCATTTTGACGCTGAACTGCATTTATTTTAATAAGAAATGTTTGTAGAGTAGGGGGAACTGGGGTACATTGATACATGGGGCACATTGATACACCTCCTCTACCGCTCACAGGGTCATTACAGGAAGTTTCACAACAGCTCCAAAAGGTGATGCTAGTGTATTCAACTACATACAGAAAATCTTGGAATGATTCAGCAGTTTGATGAAATGAGACGGGTGATTTATTGTTTTTGTTGTTCAAAAGTAAATTTGAGTTGTACAATTGAAATTCTATTATACAACTGTTCCAGTATTTTCAACCAAAATGAATACTCTCCCTGGTAAGTACTGCTACTCTTTATCAATTCCTCATTATTTATTGTTAGATATATTGTGAAGTGTTGGATTTGAGACTCATTTTATTCAAAATCGCTGTATGGGGCACATTGATACAGTTTATGACGGGGCACATTGATACAGCCTAAATCCTTTAATAGTTCATATTTTCATTATCTTTTATTATTTTTTTTACCATACACTCCGTAATCCAACCTTTTTTTCACGAAAAATTTCTAATATTAGTTTTTATTGAAGTGAAATAGCTCTAATTTCTTTATATTAGAGCATTTTATAGTATTTTTGAAAACAGAAGACGTAGGAACTTACCCAGCATCTAGTGCTAGTAGAAGTAATAAAAGAAAAGGACGGCATTCTGGCAAATCTCGAATTTATATCGATTCTCCAGAGAAAAAAGTATTTTCGACATGAGAAATGTTAAGTAAGAGAAACAAACTGCAGAACAGAAAATGATACTTATATTATAAACAGAATTTTTAATATAATTATCCTTTATTTTCTGTTTATGAACCTATTTATAAACAGAAAAACTGGTAATTTTTTCATCTTTCATAAGAAAGAAGATAATGCTGGGGTTGAAGTGCTAGATATGACAAAGTTACCACAGCCAACAGTCAGACAAGAAACAGACAGAACATCAAGTCATAATATATTTAATTTTGATTGCTTTAATATTGCTTAAAAATAAATTGTGGGTGATTTGAATTTTTATAAATAAATATAAAATGGTTTTCTAACTCATTTTTTATGAAAAATATGCATTGGTATTATTTTGTCGTCATTTTTCTTAAACGTATCAATCTGCCCCGGGGATGGGACACATTGATACAAATGACTTTTTTTTATTTTTTTTAAATTACATGCAAAAATACTACATTAAACAATGATTCTACATTTTTATAACATACTACACAAGTTTTGCTGTCACCTCATGGAAAAAAACTTGAATTTTCTACTTTCTTGACACCAAAAAAAAAATCTTAGAAAAAAACTGTATCAATGTACCCCAGTTCCCCCTACATATAAAATAATGTACAGGGCCACGCAAAGAATTGAATACATGGTCGCTTATGGATGATAATTTTTCGAAATGTGATTTCAATAGTTTTAAGAGTGTTTTAGTTTGAATTAAATTTTAGCTAAATATTGGCGTGTAATAAAAGTAATAGGTAAACTACAGGGCGGAAGAAAAGTATTCAAGTATATTTCCATCTATTATTCTAAATTACTTAAAGAGAAATTTTTACCTGTTAGGCGTTTTTTTTTTTTTTTTCAAAACTAAATATCTCCATTATATAGTATATATATATATATATATTAACCGACAGACCTAATACAGAGCTGTTCAAATACATTGGAATACGTATTTGGCAATTGACAGTAACACTTTTTTTCTCTTTGTCAGGAATGTTACTATATTTAAGACTCTGAATTGTATTAATACATTTGTTAGTTCATTTAAATTAATTGTTTTGCTAATTAGAACTTTTTAATTCTTTATTGTAATTGCAATAAAAACAATTATTTTTTAATTAAATTTATTTTTATCCGAAGTTACAGCTTTTATTTAAGAAATAAAGTAACACTTATGACATAAACGAAAGGATTTAAATTTATGAAATAAATATTAATACATTTTTGATTTATTAGTGCGTATGTAAGACAACACTAAGCAATTTTTTTAATTAATTATTGATACAAAAAAAATTACAAAATGTCATATAAAGATCACATTTATGAGAAAAACAGTGACTTGCATAGACATTCCTTGAAATTTCTGAAACATAAGTAAAAAAACTCGCAAATAACCAACTGCTTAGAATGCTGTAGACTATAAGGAACTCATACCTGAGTAAAGTTTCATATTTAAACCAATTTTTTTAAGTATGTTACACCTTATATGGCAATACATTTGAAAATCACCCAATTAATCCAATAAATTTGTTTTTTGTAAATGTAAAAAGCAAATTTTGTCTGTTCACAATCAATTTATCTTCAATTTCGTTACATAAGTGTAAAAAATACATAAAAAATATTTTAAATATCTGATTAAGATATCGAATATTTTTAGCAGATATAAATACTAGAATTATATTAGTTATTTTCCATAAATATTTAAGCCTCTATTAACTCGTTAAAGCACGTTGGCAAGAAATCATCTCTGTGTGAAGAAAACAAAGCTTTTAAATTTCAATACTGGTATTTTAGTTTGGAATTTTTCATATAATCTAATCTCAAATTTTAAACAATTAAACAAATCAAAATTATAACTTGAAAGAAACTGCTGTCGAAGAATTAGAAAACTGCAAAAGAGACTCATCCTTAATGGGTTAAAAATATGCATATATATTTCATGTGCACTTTAATTTTGTGAAAAGAATTAAAATGAATAATTTCGCGTTTATACTACTAATTAAGCTTTGGCTCTGTGAAATTTTATATCAATGTGAACATCACAGTTTCTTCATTAAAATTAAACATCCGCCAAACGCAAACATGTGTATGTTACCGTTAAAGCGTAAAATCTGTAATTTCCTAAAATATCTAGTTATTTTTTAAAAATAACCAACCGAGTCCGTTAAAGAGTGTAAAATTATTAGATTCTATGATTTAACAAGTTATTTTATAGAATAGCGATTATCTAACCGTTAAAGTAATAAAGATAGCACTCAAAATCCGTTTAAACCAAATACAGCAAATTTTAGTCAATATGTATCGTTTATATATGTTTTGCTGTCAGTGTGTATGCTGCAATTCTTAGACCCGTTATTCGTTATTAACTGTCATTGGGAATGCATGTTTTTTTTGTCAATATATTTTTATAAGAAAAAATCTTTATAAGAAAAAAACATTGGATTCGTGAAAATTTTCGACTTCCTGTTTTCGACGGATTTATATGTTTGAGAAGACAGTGAACATTGTTTGAGAGTTTTTTGGAAATTTTTTGTCTGTGAGTCTGCGAAAAATTTTTGTGGGCTTTCTATCTCAAGATCTAATGCACGGAATTTCACAAATCTCTAGATTCAATTAGACCATAATATAAACTGGATCTGATTAGTTTTTGGTGTATATTGCTTAACAGGTGGCTGCATATATGCTACATTATTCATAATTATCACAATATCTGTATTTTAAGAACTAATGCAAAGATTTTTATAAAACAGCAAATTCAGTTAGTAACTGATATAGATTAGTGTTTTTAAGTTTTTGGTGTAAATTGCTCCTTTGCTGCATTTTTCACGGTTTCGCAATAGCTGTATCTCAAGAATTAATATATGGTTTTTATTCAAACTTCAGATTTAGCTAGTGTCTGATAAAAATTTATCCTTATGAATTTTTGTTTTACATCACCCAACAGGTGGCACTGTTATGCAGAATTTTTTTAAATTCCCGCATTAGCTCTATCTCAGAAACTAATGCATGGCTTTTCACCAAACTTCATATTCAGTTAGAAAATGACGTAAGTTGTTGCTAACTAGATTTCGGTGTAAATCACCTAAAAAGTGGCCCTACTACGCTGCATTTTTCAGGAAGTATTAAATGTATGGAATAGAAGAAAATTTTAGGATTGCTATATCTGACTTGCCTGAATTTGCAAGAACTTGCATGCGGCACGATGTATTTATGTTAAAGTTTTTCACTTGGGAGTATTTACAAATACCTTAGCTAAAAACAAAACAAAACAAAACAAAACAAAAAAAACATTAGCTTTATAGGAATAAGAGATCAATCTCTAAATGAGAAAAATTAGGTGCAACAGCGATTGGAATTCTTGTTCTAATAATAATTAAGTAATTATTATAATTATAATAAAAATTTAAATATAAATATTATCATACTATATTCTGTTATTTTTACTTACTGTTTAATTAATATAAAAATTATAATATATTATATATTATTTTTTTATAATTTTCTTATCAAATCATCTATTAATAATTGTAAATGTAATTTTTTAAAATCGAAATCTCTTTTAAAAACACATTTATTCGTATTCATACCATCGTAAACTCTTCCACTAACACTCCAGTTTAAATTTTGTACCACCGTAAGTAAACAGAACGATGTTATCGCAATAGAAGCGCACTTAATAAAGGAAATTATCCACAAAGTGATAAGGTTCCGTTTAACACATAAAAAAATGTAAAAATCTGCCTTTCAAGAGAGAGTAATCGCATTATAACCTAAAATCCGCAGGAATAAAGGATTAAACGGTAACGTTCTATGTTGCCAATAAATTTGTTAGAAATCACGTCTATCCAATTTGAAATTTTAAAACCAGAAAAAAAATTCTCTCAGACCATCGTAGGAATAAAATTACGTATCCGTCCCTTGCGTCGCAGGCCGGGAATTATGAGTAATTGAATCATTTTATAACGTAAATAAAATGACATTATGAAACAGCTAAAAGAATAAAATTAAACAATGGGGTTTTAGGAGAATGTTGCTTTAACAGATTAATGTTTTTTTAAAATAAAGTAAAATAACGAAAGCGTAGATCCGGAATTGAAATACATATAATATGTTAAGGTATTGTTAAACGACAAGGAAATTTTAACTATTCAAAGTATTATGAAATAATTAGGGAGGATTTTTTAAATTATAATTACATGTATGTAGCAAGTATTTAAATTAGAATGTTAATAATTTTCACATCTTACGAAATTGTACCATAATTATATTGAATAAGCGTGACAAGTCTGAATAATAAATTGTCATTATATAATAGATTACGAAATGTGAGAAATATACGGCTAATTTGTTAGGAGAATATTTACTTTAAATTCCTCTGTATTTCAAAAAATAAAAAATATATTTGCAAACCAAGCTGAATAAATTACTATAAAATACCAGTATATTTATTGTGTTCAATGCATCAAAACACAAGATCATGGTTCCCTTATAAAATAAATAATTGTTATTCACTCAATGTATCCAACATTCTAAAATAACAAACTATATTTTAAATGAACTAAATTAATTCAATTGTGAAGCTATTTCAACATTTTCTTCTTTCCAAAATTCACTAATAAAAGGCTGCAAATAATAGGAAAAGTGAAGTACTAATTAAATAAACATGTACAGTAATAAGAATATATGCTTTTGTACTAGGATCAAAATAAATCCACATACTAGATTTGGTGGTGTTTTATGATAAAAAAAAATTATATTTTTCTTTCTCGATATCTCTAAAACATATATTTTTAAATATATTTTTTTCTCCTATGCCAATAAAAATTAACGATGAATCTTCGAAAAAAAACATTGATTTGATATGCATTCATTTGTTTTCAGATAAAAGTATTTAAAGGAAAAGGAGGTAATTAAAAAAAGTATTATGTTGCTAAAATAATTATATATCGGTTTTAAAAGGAAATGATCTTCCTACATAAATTTAGATTTGCTACAATGAATCCTCCCACATGTTATTTTTTATTATCTTCAATTCCTATTTTTATTTTGTTCGATCATTTATATAATTAATTCGAAATTTTTTGCTATTTATCAATTTTCGTTATTTCAATACTTTCTTCATTAATTATTAACTGATTTATTATTAACTGACTTCTACATAAAAGTTAATATTTAACATAGACGTTTAAAATAGACGTACAGTAAATGTTTAGTTGGTATTTCGTACTAATAAATAAATATGTAATTTTTATAGAATAAATATGTAAATAAAATTTCTTTTTAATGAATTAGTAACTACAACTTCAGTGAAATTTGACATTTTCATTCCTAATATTATTTATGTACTTAGTAAATTTTAACTAACTGATTAATATTATATATTGTTATTTATTTTGTTATTATAAAAGTACAGTTTTTCTTAAATAGCGCAATAATATACTTTCTTTGTCTTATTATTTACAACCTCCAACTGTAATCTTTCGAAATATTTCTTTCCATTACTCATGGAATATTTATTGAAGATTTTCATGCAATTTATTTCAATTTTGTATTTCGAAATATCAAAATTTATTTAACTCTAGTTTGATCTAGAATATTATGAAACATTTATCACATTTCACTTTTTATCTTCCATGAAAGGATTTTATCAAAGTTCTCAAAGGAAATCTGAATACCTGTTTTGATTTAACAATAATTTATTATTTATATTGATATTAAAGAACGTTTCAAGCATTTATAAAACAAGTTCCTTTGTTTTTTAATGAAAATTCTTATTACTTTTGAGAAATTGTACTGTTACAGGAAAAGATGCAATCTCCTATCCCCCCCCCTCTCAAATACATACACAGGGGTGGAACGAAAGTATAGGAAAAAATACTTTCTTCAGAAAAGAATTTTCTAATAGCAATTAAAAGTTGTCTTTGTATGTTAACAATAAAACTAAGAAGTTTTTTCGTTCTAAATTTATATCTTGAGGTGTCGCAAGAGCCTTAAAAATAAGGATTTTTACGGAAAAAAAATCCAATTTCAATATAATATTATAATTTTATTTTCACTGTTTTAGTTTTACATTTTAAAAATCAAATATGCTGTTTAATAGCAATCTATAGTTGCTTTTTTATTATAACAATAATAATATTAAGCTCAATTGAGGTAAATTTATGCATTAAGTTTTGCAGATAAATTAGCTTTTTTCAAAAAGAACCATGATGTAATATCAGTTTGAATTTAACAGTTGTAATTAGTTTTTTGCTTACAAATAATTGTCCAAACACAGTTTTTTAAAATAAATGTTAAACTTTTTAAAAACCTTTACCAAATTCATTAGGGATCTTTGTTTTTCCGCCCAATTCACGAAACCGGTGGCGCAAAGGCAATTCATTTAAATGGAACAAACAAATCAGCCACTGCAGTGGTCTGTTCAGATCTTTTTCCATTAAAACTATCACACTATTATTGACTCCAGTGTTTGTAGGTGTCCCATCGCATCCAAAAACAGTTACAGTTGATATGTTCAAATGATTGTTAACATTAAAGTACTCTATTGTGCTATTTTTTATAGCTTCGCCTGTTCCCAAATGCAGGTGTTGCATGCCCTAGAAAGGATGAATTGAGCTTTTATACTAGAGAAATATGTTCTTCGATGGACGTCTTTTGGTAAATTTTGTTCCCTTTTTAATCTTTTACAATTGCTTTATCTTTTCTTCCAAACAAAAACAAACATTTATTTTCTCCAACTTGATTAAGGTTTCTTACTATCTCTTTTGTCCGATTCTTGGCTGTCTCTCTTCGAATTTTCATCCTATCAATTATCTTTTTTTTTGTTCTCCTCTGTAATCATTCCAAAATTTTTAAGAACAGCACTTGCGATATTTGCAGCAACTCTGTCTGAAACCCTACGGTCACAGGCACTTGCTACTATTGGAAGTTTTACTCGCATTTGGTCGCTTGTAGTTGTATCCAAAAAGTAGAGTAATTTTGGGGATTGTATATTAAGTTTCCTTTAGATTTTTGCTCAGGTCTAATTGAAGGCCATCATTTTCAGCTTTTCTAGTAGCCTTAACTACTAATTTCTTATTGTACTTGTAGGTTAATCGTTTCTGTATTACATGCTACATCCTCTCTTCTCTCTGTGTTAAATTCTTGGAAATAACTTTATCGACTCCACTTATACACATTTTTCTCACTGTTCTTTGGTCAATTAAAAAAAATCTTGTTCAAGTTTAAGTACTCTTTTTCATTTTTAGCACTTTCAGACAGAAAATTCTTTGAACTTACAGGCTGCTACATCGAAAAGACGTTTGCTTTCATTTAAAAACTTTGTTGCAACTAAATCATATTTTACTGTACCTTTTAAACCTTTTGAACTTAAAATATTTCTGTATTATTGTGATAGTTTTTTCACACTTGTAACATGCAGGTGCAAGATACTACAGCTTTCGATCAAGTAGATTCAACTTTCTTAATACGAATATCAAGTATTTCACTCAATGTTTGTTCTTCTGATGTTTCAGCTCATGTCGAATATAAAGATAGTATTTCACAATGTCATAATATGTTGGAAGATTTAAATCGCTTAATTCTTTAGGGTACCCAAAAACTGGGCATTCTAACTTTTGTCTCGTCTGAACTGACACTGCCATCATATTATTTAAAGTATTAACTAATAAATTATTACACTAATATTCAAGCTTAAATTATTATACTAATGTTCAATGCATATTCGTAAACAAAACAAAATCCAGTAAAGAACAGCATAAAAACATTTGTTACTCAAACGATTCATTTGCCTGCACTAACTGACGACAAAAACATGTGACCAGAACATTGCTACAACTACATGCTTCCCTTCCTCCTCCGACACCTTACATCAGCAAATAATATGCCGCCTGAATCCAGGTCATTTCAAACCAAGTACTATTCTCCTTTTCACTGTTAATTTTCAGAACTAAAAAATGTTTTGCCGCGTTTTTAAGTTAGAAGTAAGATTAATATTTTTTATTACGAAATACTGTTAGAATCTAAAGAAATGAAATTTAAAAAACGCAAGATTTAGTAGCATAAATAATAAAGGCATGCAGTATAAAACTATAAAATCTACTGTAAAGTAGTTTATGCGTATTATTTAAAAATTGAAAACGAGCTTTCATATTTAAAATATTTTTTTTTTAACTAAACCAAATTTATCAAAATTTGTAAAATCTGCCTAAAAATACATATATTCAAGTATTTTGCGGCACCTCTAAATACATTAATTTTGTTAAAATATTTTAATATATAAAATATATATGGAATTATACAACTTTTTATTTCTATTACATATAGAAATTTAAAAAAAAGAAATTTTTTCGTTCCACCCTAACACACACATACACTTATACAAACAAGCTCTGTAACTAATTACAATAGAAAAAAGTTACTGTCTGAAGTTTGATGAAATTCCGCGTATTAATTCTAAAGATTAGGCCGTTGCGGAAATCTCAGAAAAATGTAACATAGCAGCGTCGCCTGTTGAGTGATTTATACCAAAATATAAAAAACACCATTTCAGGTCAAGAACTAACCGAATCTGAAGTTTCATGATTAGTTCGGTAGATTGAGCGATTGCAGAAACCTTAAATAATGCTGCATAGCAGCACGACCTATCGGATAATTTATACTAAAACGTAAACGAACATCAATTCATGTCAAGGACTAACTGAATCTCATGTTTTATGAAAATCAGTGCATTAATTGTGAAGGAAATCTCGCATAAAGCAGCATAGCAGTGCCACTTGTTGAGTGAATTACACCAAAAAGTAATAAGCGGCAATCAATATGAAGGACTAACTAAATATAAATTTTATTAAATTCCGTGCGTTAGTTTTTGAGATTGAGCACCCTCAAAATTTATGTCACATACAGATATACAGACTCACAGACAGACATTTTGTAAAAACATATTTTTAGAAATCTCTGACCTCTAAAACTTGAAAATTCGTTGAAAAGTGGAATTTCAAAATTTTCATGAATCCAATATTCTCTTCTTGTGAAGATAGAAGAAAGTGAAAATAAAATAGTTAAATAAAAAATTTCGTTTTATATTGTATATATTCATGTGCAATGTAACAATGTATTAACTATCTTTGTGTTATTTTCAAATACATTATAAATTTAGTAAACATTACATTAAAAATTTTCTTAACACTCATTTAATGTTTGTTGAAATATTTTCTGCAATTTATTTCAATTTTTCATTTTGAATGAAAGAAAATTATTTTTACTTCACTTTTGAGGGTATGAAACATTTGTTATATTACATTTTGCTTCATTTTTTGCAATGATTCTATCAAAAGTTCTCAAGGGAAATCTGTGTGCTTCTGTTATGTGATTTAAGGGTAATTTATAATTTATACTGAAAAAATACAAATAATAAAAATAAAAATAAAAATTTTCTTAACACTCGTTTAATGTTTATTGAAAATTTTTCTGCAATTTATTTCAATTTTGTATTTTGAATGAAATAAATTTATTTTTACTTCTCTTTTGAGGGTATAAAACATTTATTATATTAAATTTTACTTCATTTTTTGCAATAATTTTATCAAAAGTTCTCAAGTGAAATCTGTGTGCTTCTATTATGTGATTTAAGGGTAATTTATAATTTATACTGCCGAACAGCCAACTTTCCAGTTTTTGTTTTCTAATTCAGTTCAATCCAAAAAATTTTAAAGATAAAAATACTTAATGTTTAACCACATGAAAAGAAAATACCTTTTATGAAAACATTTTTATGGTACAAAATTATTATTATTTGAATAAAAATGACCCGAAAATTGTGAGATGTAATATTAAAACAATACCGGCGAATATTTTAGAAAAAAACTGTGATGAAGTTTTAAGTAGAGTATTTACTTATTACACAGAAAATGCAGTTTTATAAAGAATATAATCTAGAATAAAAGTTAAAATAATCTTGGGGTGGTAAAAAATTTACATTTTTTAATAAAATACTGTTACGTTTTTCACGTTTTCAAGATCTGAAACTTATCACATTGTTATTATTGTAATATTGAAGATTTCTTTACAAATAATGGGGTTTTAGAAGAATCTTTCATTACATATTTGTACACACTTGTCACATAAAGTAGATGATATCTATATTTAAGTTAAAAGCTAAACTGCTCCATTTTATACAAGTATTTAAAGTTACTGTTAGAACAAAATTATATTTTGAATTTTAACGATCTAAGACAATAAAAATATCCCATTCAATTAATATAAAAAATATACAGTAAAAAGTAGTTTTTAGGCATATTCTGAAAGGTTTGCACCAGGTGAAGTTCTTTTAAAGAAATACTTTTTTAATTAAAATTTTAAACAGAGTAACTTTTAAAAAATCTATTAACATTAAATGTATTAAATAATCACTTATGTTAGTGATTAGAAGCAAATTTTTCATTTATCTTCGTTTTCTAAAATAAATAAATTAACTACATTAAGTCATTCACAAATAAATAGAAAAAACGAGTTCATATTCTAAAAAGAATTGGGCATTTTTTTAAAGGCTTCCTTTATCAAAATGACGCGGTGGGAAGATTGTTTTAAAAGGATATTATTTAAGTTAGAAGACTTTTTTAAATAAAACTATTTATTTAAAATTAGTAAAATAAAAGAGTGCATAAATTTGTATTAAAAGCTTCTTTTTTAATTATATTAAGGTGTAAAATAATGAAAATACAACCAGTTTTGTCTAAAGCGAACTCGGCGTAAGAACGGAAATTTGCTTAACACAGAAATATCTTAAGGTTCAACCAAAGGTGGAATATTGTTTAAAATGGAAAACCTTGGCATTGCGACGATTAGACAGTGGTTTATTGTATTTAATCAGTATTTAAAATACCCAGTAAGAAAATTAAAAAAAGGAAACTACCTACACTGCTCAAAATAACAAAAGGATATTTGAGGTTGTGGATAGATCTTGCGACTGGGAAATTGTTTAGATTATTGGAACATGTCGATAGATATTGCAGGCTATATGAGAAAAAAATTACAGATATTAGGCAGAAAAAAGCATCTTCTGGAACACGTGGTTACAAAATGAAAAAAAAAATGTGCATGTGAGAGGAAAACGAATAAAAAAGATGATTAATCCAAAGAAAATTGTTTTTTAATATATATTATGATTTGTATAGACGATCTGCAAAATTGAACACAACTGAGGCACGGAATCAACCCGGTTATTAATGAGGCATGGATGCTGTGCTATTTCGTCTCCCTTATTCTGTTTACAGATTTTGTGGGTGTGTAAACTGCAAGCAACTTGCGTCTACCAATGTCCGAAACATGTTTTCTATTGGATCATTTCCAAAGAACACTCTGGGAATTCAGTTCGTGTGATTCTTGCCTCGAATAAGAAATCATTCTTAAAGTGAGCATCAAGTGGGCTGGAATAGTCCGTTCATTAACATGTCATAAGTCTTCTACAATTGCTATAGAGCGTAAGGTACTCAACAGATGTGAGGATATCGTCCCTATTACGTTAGATGGTCAGAGCTCTATCTCTAATGATGTGAACGTCGTTGCGCACATTAGTGGAAGTCCAATATAGAACATCACTCTTTCACCGTCAAGTCTGACTCTTTTTTATACAAACGCAGGATTGTTTATGCTGCCACGCTCTTTCCAGATGAAAATACTCCTGCTATCAGAATGAACAAAAAGATGGGACTCGTCAGAGAAAAGAAGCCATTAATGTCTCTTCCTCTTCGCATAATATGTCACCCCCTGCGGGCACCACGGTTTCCTTGATGTTATCGTAACACATACCATTGTTCTTCGAGCATACAGAAGGTGTTGTTGAAGAAGTGTGGCATTCTTATTTGATATCTATGAGCTTTTTAATGCCTAATATCGCCCTTCATTGGGCATTGTTTCATGTCTACAACCTTTCTCTGATCTTTGGCCTGCATATTCTGCTCCAAAAAAACGGTTCCAGATCTTGAAAATTACAATTTCTGAAACTCCATTTGCTTCTAATACTTCTGTTTGTGCTTAGTCTCCTCCAAACAGCTCTCCAAGCTTCTCATTTGATTAAATGATACTGTTGAGAACTCATCCAATTACATCACTTACTAAATATAGATCATTGTTTTTCCTTTTATCTTTCAGTAAGTTAAAAACCAGATTTCATTCACTACCGCTAAAGAGTCGGTTTTGGCTTTTAACTCAAAATTTGCATACTCTGAAAGAAAGAAAGAGAATGTTTATACAATTATTTTATATGAGATTTAAAATATCCTTTAATTGTTTTTTGCATTGTAATTAAAATATCTTCTGTAAACAAATATTCTGTTTTAAGGCATTTTCTAAATGGATACTCCTAGTCTGTACTTGCTAATAAAGGAGTATTATTAAAAAAATTATTGTTTCATATTATTAAATTATATATGAATAGTCAAATACAGTACTAAAAATCCCTTTAAATTGTTAGTAAAATACATACTATGACTTTTTAAGGCTTAAATGAGTATAAACAAACACATTAACAATAATATTGGATCTGGATTATTACTTTTTGTAAAAAGAAAATATATACAGTCGAACCTCGTTATAACGAACTTGAAGGGACCGAAGTTTTTCTCCTCTATATCCGGTGTTTCACTATATCCGAACCGTTAGAAATGTAATGGTTTACAAAATATGTATATAATTACCTAATCCCTATATGTTCAATAATGATGTATTAAGAAAAAAACGCAAATTCTATTAATTATGATCATTAATGAATTAAATTGACTAAAATTGATTACATTAAACTGGCAGAATACTAAATAAAATAGCTAAAAAGGAAGACAAGTAGAAATACAGTAAAGCGCCTATTACCTAAACATTCGAGACGAACCCTAGTTTGGAGTAAATGAGCAAACAATTTAAGGAATGATCCTGACTATACTAAAATCTTTACTCTTTATCCAGGCTTAGGATGACTAACACTAATTATTGACGCCTAAATAATCGTTTTATTTTTATTTTGTTTTATTACATCTTTAGCATTTAAATTTTCTTTTTATTCATCATCTTGTGAACACCAGAGAGTATGATTTAACGAAAAAAGCTTTTGGTTATTGCTTGCTTCAAAGAAGACGTTCTTTTCAATGCTGCCATATCTTGAAATATTCTTAAATACATTAGCTAAATAAGTTAGCGTAAATGAGTTACTGAATTGCTATGACAGAAGTTTTGGAAAATAACTAACGGGTGGGCGTGATCACATCTGCAGAATGACTCCCATAAAAGAGAAAGAATGCAGGTTTTACTACTCTTTAATAAAAATATTTATCGTTAATTTGCACCATGTTTTACTAGCTGGCATGCATTTTCTTATAAAATTAGAGTCGAAAACCTTGTTTCACATCAACGGAAAAGAAAAAAGAGAAAAAAAATATGTTCGACTAGAAAAAAAAGCTCGTTATAGCCGATTCTTAAGATTCCGGAGGTTCGCTATAAAAGGATGAAATAGCATTAAATACAATAGGAAAAAGGCGGGACCAAAATTCTCTTTCGTTATATCTGAGAGTTTATTATAAACCGGTTTCGCTATATCGGGGTTCGACTGTATATATGAAAATAACATTTACTATCAAATTACATGCACAATAGCTTGCGAAATAATAGATCATATTCCAACAAATTTCCTATTTCGATGCATTTTCTAAAAGAATATTATTACTTACCCATCATACGTAGTATAGGGTAAGTCTTGCAATCGTTTTGAAAATCGAAAAAAAAATTTTGACGGATTTACGCGTTTTAGACACTGGAGATTTCGAAAAACATAGTTTTAGAAAAAAAAATTGCCGTCTGTCTGTCTGTCTGTCAGTCTGTCTGTCTGTAAACGAACAAATTGAGATAGAGACTTGAAATTTTGTATTTACTTAGTATTTCGTACCTGTATTTCGTTCAAATTTCAATTCAGAGGTATATTTTAATTGAAAATGAGACGCTTAATCCGATGCAACAAACTGTTAGTTAAGATGATTATTATTTTTGGAGTTATAAGGATGTTTCTTTTACGTAGTTTGGTACTTCTTGAGTAGTTTGGCGTTTTATATAATTTGTTGAAATTGGTGGATCAGCAATTCATTAATAGAGTATTACTGTGTGTATTAAATTTGGAAATTAGTTTTGGAATTGAAATACATTGTATAAATAGTTTTCACATATTTTATTTTCATATGCATATAAATGATGGGTAAGTATTACGGTGGCCTCCAACGACTAGTTTTACTCGTCTTCATTCATTTTGTTCGTTTGCCTCGCATTAATCTCACTATGAACTGTATAGTCGCGAGAAATAAGTAAACACCTCCTACTAACTCCTCTACAAATTATCATATAAGAAAGA
Source organism: Maratus speculifer (assembly GCA_964019185.1). Classification (NCBI taxonomy): domain Eukaryota; kingdom Metazoa; phylum Arthropoda; class Arachnida; order Araneae; family Salticidae; genus Maratus; species Maratus speculifer. The sequence goes on along the minus strand of OZ025295.1, from coordinate 118,002,972 downwards.
TACTGGTACCGAAGATTGGAAAGAAAGTCTACTTTTTAATTATGTATATAAAATTTGCTTAGGTGGGACATCTACATATTAAAACGAACCCAAACTTCATTTTTTTTCACTGCTAATACGTAATTTTAATAAAATATTTCAAATCTTCGGTTCAAACTAAACCTAAGACATCAAATTTCAATTCATTTGAATGATAAGAGTTTGAATTATAAATATTTAAAATTTAGTGCTTCTAATGTTAAATTAAATTTTCATGTTTTTTTATTAATATTTCCTAAAATTATACTGATAAAGTGCTAATCTTTTATGCAGCAATTCTAAAACTCCCAAACATAAATACGCTGAATTTGCAACTTTTATTATTTTACGATATAAATTATAAATTATGGAATTATTATTCAAAAAAATTATCAATTGCAAACAACAATTTTTGAATGGATTTAGATTTACTAGTTATGCTTTATAGAAATCTAAAATGTAAAATTTTTGTTCCAAGTAGTTTTCAAATTACGATTAAAAAACTAGAAAATGTTTGTTTAAGGGGGCCGTCAGCGATAGATATTTTGAAACTTCTTGCTATTTTGTTATCTAATGCTATTTATTCTGTCTTCAATGAACGCTTGAGTGGAGACAAAGATGCCATAATCATAAAGGGGGCTCTTTATGTTGCTACATGCACTAGGTTATACTTATTACATTAAAATTTATGTTTCATTTTATTAAAGTTTTCTATTTTTTAAACGTAAATGAAGTGACTGTTAAGAAATTATAAAACCACATCAGGAAATTAGAATATCATACTTCGTATCAGAATGATTAAAAAACGTAGCATTTTCATATCATAAAATGTATTTCTGAGAAAGAAATTTGCAGGTTTAGATCATGTGATTTACGATTTACTTGATGGTGCCGCGGGGTGAAGAGTTGTCTGAAGTAAGAAAAAATTGGTTTTATAAGTATGCTGGTAAATTTGAACGATAATAGCTCTGTTAATGAAGCGTTCTAAAAATACCATTCATAGTGCAATAATTAGAAAAAACAATTCAAATCAAATTAAACGATCTTGACGAAATTGGATTTTGACAACACGTGATAATCGTCAGCTATTTCAACTATATACTCAAAACGGTCTTTCAACTCGGAAAATTTCAAACCCTTACAGCAAAAGAACCTCTCACATAACTGTTAGGAATAGTCTAAAACCAAATCGTCATTCATGTATAAAACTGTTGAAAAAACCGAAGTTAATGAAACATCATAAAGAAGAAAGACTGAAATGTTCTAAAAATGTCATATCATCGAACAAGAAATAGAAACAAGTCATGTTTTCAAATGAAAAAAAAAAAAATAATCTTAACGTTCAGATGGTTATATACACAACAAACATGATTTGATGTAAGAACCAAATCAATGTTTAAGTCGATAAATGGAAAGAGGAGCACAAATGATTTGGGAAGCTTTTAATCATGATGGATTAAACGATATAACCCGAATTTTCGGGACGTACGAACTCAGTGCAATTTTAGGTTATGTTACATGATCATTTCAAAGCATTTGGATATTTTATTAGGTCGTATAACTTGATGATTCAGTAGGACAGTGCTTTTTGCCACACCCAGAAGTCTTTTCTAAAAAAATCTTATTTTGTCTTGTCCAAGTCAATGTCCAGACTTGAATCCTATGGAAAAAAATTGTGGCGTAATAAACCATTAAGGTTATACAACTAATACATTTTTTATCTGCAGTTGAACTACAAATAGCCATTGTGAAAGAATGGTATAATATTTCTGAATCTGTAGTTAATCACCTGGTCATTTCTATGAAAACAAAGTGTTTGAGGTTATAACGAAAAATGGATGACCAATATCGTATTAATTTGCATCTTATTTTTTGTTTTTTAGACAAGTGGTCTTATAATTTGTTAACAGTGTATTTTTCCATCATTGCTTATATTTTTGACAAAATATTTACTGAATTATTCAAATTTATTCCAAATTAATTTTAATAAATATATTGTATTTTGATAGCTCATGTGTTTAAACTATAATTGGAACATTTATTAACTTCAAAAATTTCAAAATCAAAGTGTTCTTATAGTTGCTTAAGGCCCCTGTCCTTCCTCGTGAAGACGCTCGCGAGCTAATGCTATTCCTATGGGAAGGCATTTCGCTGATTTCTCATTCGCATTTGCATATTTTTGAATTTTTTTTTCACATGATAGTTGAGATCATAATGAAGTGCACTCGTTGATTAAATTATCGATTCTTGTTGCTGTTTAATTATAATATGACTTACAATTTTGAAATATGAAAAAATACAGGTGTTTTTTCATTCAAAGCTTAATAAAATGTCATCTATAAAACATTCGGAAAATTAAAAAACACCGCCCCCTAGCTTAAACATTGGACTTTTCAGATAATTTTGTTTCATATTTTTATCCTAATTAGGGAATGTAGAATCAGTTATTTCGAATGGAATTTTTGATGAAAATTTAAGTGAAATGTCTTAAAATCCGGCCTTTCATAGGTTACGCCCATTTGACATTGATCGATAAGAGCGCTCACCATCTCAACGGCGTTTGTGTAAGGGGGAGAATATCTAACGCATGTGTTTTTAATAGGGGTGACCACAGAGAAAGCCCTACAGACAAATAAACTGGTCCAGGATCTTTGCTTGAGGCAAAACAGCAAATTTTACGAGGTCCATTATAGAAAATTTTCTCCTCTACATTTTTTGAGTTTTCACCGGTCTTTCTTTTAGGTAGATTTCGTATGAAATACTACCTATTGCGATCGCTCCAATGTTGGAATTTCTGAAAAATTTTTGCAGATCTACACCGATCACGACCCCCAGACACCAAAACTACTATTAGTAAAAAAGTTTATATATATATATATATATATATATCTGCCTATCTATCTATCTATCTATCCATCGGTGTATATCACTTTTTTATGGACACGATAACTTATTTAATTCTGCTCAGATCTTTTCAAAATTGATACATAAAATCAAGGGGCATAAAATCTCGGTCGATTTCGTTAATGGGCCAAATCGGACCAAGGGGGTAAAAATAGGAAGGGCTTTTGTGAAAACAGAAAAAAACCTATAACTTCTTTATTAAAATAGATATCGAATCAGTTTTAAGTTTATATTACTTCTAAAAAATGGGCCAAAAGTTTCTACATAGCAAATTTTTGATAAAATTGAAAATGGGCTGAAAGGGGGGGGCAAAAAATAGGGTTTTCGGGAGTTAAAAATTCATAACTTTGTCAATTCTGAAGATATCAAATCCAAGTAATTTTTTTTATAAATGCTCTTAATATCCAATTGACAGGTTCTCTTTTTTAGGAACTATATAATATGGCATATTGGTCAGTTTTGTATTAAAAGCAGAATATAATCTCAAAAAATGCCGAAAAAATGGCATTATCAGCAGAGTTTCCTGAAGTTATCGTGATTGAAAAATTGAAGTATTCATATAACAAATTGCTTATTTTCTGATTCATTTTTTAAATCCATTTTTGCTCTCAAAGGCTTTCAGTTCACAGATTCCCTTATTTAGGAACTGTATAATATGCCTTATGTCCAGGTTTTTGATAAAGGCAGAATATATTAAAAAAAAAAAAAAAAAAAAAAAAGCTGTGAAAGTGGGCAATTTGAACAAAATTTCCCGATTCCATCAAGATTGAAGGATTGATGATGCATTCAATTAAAAAATTGCTTTTTTATGACTCATTTATAAATTCAATTTTACTCTCAAATGCATTCAGCTGACAATTTCTCTTATTTAGGAACTATATAATGCGCCTTATTGGTCAATTTTTACATAAAGTCAGAATATATTTCAAAAAATGCTGTCAAAGTAGGCATTTGTGCCGAATTTCACTTAAGATGATTCTGATAAAACCATTTATTACAGAAAAATAAAATTAAAAGTTTTTCAAAAGCGGCCAACTAAAGTTGTTAAACAGGGTTTATCTATATTCATATTTTAATTTTTATTGTTGAAAGGAGCACTCTTCGAAATCTACCTCCGCCTGTAGGCCAAGCCGACAGGTATTTTTTTTTTTGTATATGTGTGTGTGTGCATTATTAACAGAAGAATTTTCAAGAACATTAAAATATTGTCACATTGCTCCAAAATCTACGAACTGGATATAAAATGATATACTCATCCTTTCTTTCTTCTCCCTCGCTCCTTCGATACGTTACTGTACGCCCCCAAACTTTATTAGAAAACAAGGAGGTTGAATTTCAAAATATAACCTGCATGTTGTGTTTTTATATTAAATTTATATTTATATTTTTTATGTTAAAAGATTTGTTGTGTTTATTTTTTATGATTTTCAATAAATGTATATCATTTTCATTTTCAATATTAATGAATTTTATTCATATTTCTTCAGAACTTATAAAATTAAATTTTTATATCATAAACAAATTATTGCTTAAATCATTTGATTGTTTTGCTTATGTTTCACTCCATATTAATTTTGAGATGCTCTTCCGAATACTGGACATGTTTGCTATTTAGAAAACCATAAGGTTGGATTAAATTTTTTACAGACACTGAATTTTATTAAAGTATAGCAAACTGGTCAGTGTCCCCGCGACCACTCCTTTTGATTTTAGAGAGACAATTTTTGTAAAGCTGATATTTTAAAACTCTTTAAACATTGTACTGATTATTTCAATATTTTTGAACATTTAAATTACATTATTATTAAAATCAAAGTATATATTTAACAAAAATTACAGCAAAATTTCTCAATAGAGCTCCTCGGGAATGCTGAATTTTTTTAGCTTTTCGAAGATGTTTGTTGTTCTGAGGTAAAAGTACATACTTATGTTATGAGTTAGACTGAAAAAGATTCACTAATTAGAGCTGTCCATTATGAAAATTTTACAATAAAGCCTTTATAACGGACATTCCCAAATAAATGATATCTCTATTTAGTAAACGCATCTTTCAATTTACAACGCATGATGTGAAGTTGTATGTTTTTATACCAGAAAAGCAGACTCCGCCGAATAGTGAATAAATTCCATGTTTTATTGTTTATTAAGAGGTTTAATTATGTATAGATATATATACCACTAATGGTTATATATATATATATATCATATTTTAAAATTGCAAGTATAGAAATTCAAGGAATAGAGTGCATATCTATATGTGAAACAATTAACTATGAAATATTCAATTTACAAAAAACAAGATACAGGCGAGAAAAGTCAGTCTGTTCTCATTAGAGGAAAAACAGACATTCATTTTGTCATAATGAATTTAGAATTATATATAAATATATGCATATATAAATCTTATTTTATTCAATAAGTTCATAGTGTTACAATTATTACTAATATAAAAAAATTCTGTGACATTTTGGAAAAACGGTTGAAAGAAATCTCATTTTAATATTCTATGTTAACTTTTCATGAACTGTTTAGAATAATACTTTTCTTTTTAATTTCTTTTTCCCTAGTACGTTTAGTTATTTATTGGAGTTTCATCAAAAAACATGTTTTTGTTAAATTCTTAGCGATTTCATTAAAAATATAAATACATATGTTTGATACTGTTTCTTTTATTATGTATTAAACTACTAATTTCTTTAAACTGCTGTTGACATTCACTATTCCATTGTAAACAATTTATTGGATAAGTCCGAAAACTTAAAAGTCCATGCTTCAAAAATTTACTATGCACACTATTCTAAAGCATAAAGGAAGATAACATTTTTTTTTATATTTTCCGAAGAGCATATTTTGAAACTTTAGACTTGTTTTTTATGGGTGATAGTTAGGACTAATATATAATCTTTTGGAAGTTACACTTTAATGACAACAAAACATGATATTTATTATTTTATAAAGGTAATTTCGTTTGAAAATATAATTATTCTTATGTTTTGTGGTTCCGAAAGTATGGGTTCGGTCCCTTCCCAAGATTTTGTTTTCTAGGGGGGAGGGGGGATTAAAAAGGAGAATTCTATCATAAAGTTTTCGCAAAGGCAAGAGAGAAAACAGTTCGCGTTTTCAATGTCGGATATAGCAGAAATCTCTTTATTATTATCCTAATTTACTCTTCTCTAATTAAGTAATTTATAAAAATAATCAGAGAAAGTGGTCTATAGGAACAAGAAATACATAATTAGTATTTATTTATCAGAAATATTTTTAATTAAATTATTTACAAATCCCTTCTTTCACAACCATTCAAAATCAGCAGATGACGTTGTTTTGAAATTGTCATTTAATTGTCTAGCTTTATTAACACCCGAATATGCAGTGCTGTAGTTAGGAGAAAATATTTGTGGAAACTCACTTTTTCAAAGAGTAGATATTGATGGTACCGGATTTTTGCTTAGCAAAAACCCGGTTTTAGATCTTCCTTCAGCCAAAAGCCAACATTTTTTTTATTAACGGTTATAATTATTATATTCTAGTTTTTAAAGTATTATATTTGTATAGCATCAATCTAAAAGCAATATACCCACATAGCATGCATGTTCACAGTGACGTCACAGTGACGTCACTGTGAGTCACTGTGGTCACGTCACATCTGTGACCAAAATGCCACTCCTCAGTGACGTCACATTGTGAGTGAAATGTGACGTCACATCTGTGACCAAAATGCCACCCCTCAGTGACGTCACATTGTGACTGAAATGTGACGTCACATCTGTGACCAAAATGCCACCTCTCAGTGACGTCACATTGTGACTCAGATGTGACTTTCTTAGAAAACTTTAGAAAATTACAAAAATTCTCCAAACCATGTTATTTACTGGTAAAAAAACGTGTTTTCTGGCATTGCAGAAGAATATTGGGCAATCGCTCTTATGTCACACATTACATGCACTGCATGTAACATGTACGTCATATCACATATATGAGATAAACCTCCCATCATATGAAACTAAGCACCCAGCAATGAACCTATCAGTGAAACTTCCATTTAAGGAAATTTCTCGTTACACTTAAATGCTTCGTTATGAAAAAAATATCGTTGAATAGAAATCCACGAAAATTCATGAAATTTGTATAGTAAACTACAAATAAAAATGGAAATATTATAAAACTGTGTTTTAATTTGGATAGTACTTTTTGTTATGCAATATAGCCACATAAAAAAATCATTAGTATAATATCTAAAAAACCGCGTAATAAAGGAAGGGAAACAAAAACTGAATCGCAGCGTTCTAATTCTCGTTTTCTCTTGTATTTCAAATCGAAAAATTAAAAAAAAAATTCGAATATTACTTTGTGTGCGATCTCTTATGAAAGATACACTCATAAAAACTTTCGCATCTTTTTTAAGTATTCAGAGAATGGACCTATAATATTTTCGCGGAACTAGAATCCCTTTCTTAGCATATCGAAAAATTTTCGCATTTTTTCCTTTTTATTTAAAAGATAAAATAAATACACAATTTCAATTCGTACAATCCGCTGAAATATATTCACCAATCAATCTTAACAGCAATCTATCCTTTTGAATATTGTGCATGCACGGAAGTGCAACAAATTTTGCTAAGAAGAATTTTTTTTTAATATGAATATTAATTTAAATGTTAATTGCATTCTAAAAGAAGGTTCAACAGAAAATTAAAAAAGTAGATAATTTCATTAAATATGCGCTTCGTTAAATGAAAGTTCCACTGTATTTTGAAACTAATTGAAAGTAAAATAGAAATGCGTGAAAAAAAAATTTAACTCAAAATTTTAATTAGGGATACCCTCATAAAACTAATGCGCATGCGCATTCAACTTATAAATCTTGGAAGCTCAAACAACCAATAATAACAAAAAATCACCTGCTTAAAAAATATCGTTTGGCAACAACCAGAATAGTTGACACTAGTGTATTTATTCTTTAGAATATTAGGCCAGCTGCTCTAGTAACTTTGTTATGATGTTATGCGTGTATATTTAGTACGTAAGTTGAAAATTTTTAAAAAGTTATGCAGAAATGCGATCAGTTGACATTTTATATAAAATGCCGGTCCGAAAAAATACATTGTCAGTGGCGTTTCGTTAATATGAGCGCGCCAATGAAAATGTACTTCATTCGGACATTCCGACATCGAAATTATCTTCGCTATTTGGATTATGAAACTTGAATTAGAGGATAATGCCGTTAAGAAAGAGGTAAGAAAATGTTATTTCTCCTGCTTTTTTTATAATGATTTCTGTGAATTTCGTAAAAAACATGTTATAAAAGGAATAAGTATCATATTAATTTAACTTTTTTGAATCCACTTACCTTAGTAAATTCAATAAATTTAACATTTATTTTGTTGAAATACGGAACAGCATGTCAACGATTTGAAAATAGTTAATAACATTATTTTTAAAATGCACTTTAATCACATTTTTTTAATTACATGGTTAAAATCAAATATTAATAAATTTAAAAATGTATGCATAATCAAAAGTTAACGTTATGATTAATATATAAAGGAGTTTGGGGTTGTTTAACTGTTGAAAATAGTGATAAATATAATAATTTATGCACTAATATTGCAAAAACAAATTTTTTAAAGCTTTTTTATTACCTTTCTGAATTTCTCATAATCCCAAAAATTTGATAACTGTAATTCCATGACATTTATTATTTTAAACCATGTATCTAAAATAATTAAGATATTGATTTTGTGATAATAACAATTATTGATTTTAAAAAATGAGTAATTATCGCATTATTTTATTAATTTTTGATATCTTAATTGTTAAATGGTGCTGAAAATAACAATTTTGTTCCATTAGTATGTGTTCATTAAATCGTAGTTCTAAATAGTCATAAAAACAATTACATGTACTTTTTTGTGGGATGTACATTACTGAAATTTTTAGTGTTTGATGTATTTCTATTATTTTCAATAAAATTTTGTCTAATATTGGGAAGTGAGACTGAGAATACTTAAATACTATTAATAGATTCATCTAATACGAAAAAAAATGAAATCTAATAATTATAACTATTAATAAGGAAACTTTTTAAAAATAAATTCCATAAGGATGACCTTTACCGGCACATCTACACTATATGACATATACAATATATATATATGAGTTTAACTACGAATTTAAACCTTGGTGTAATCATACATGCGCACAGGCCACTATAGTAAGGAAATAACTAAGCGTAATACTAGAACTAATTGCCTCATCTTCATTAGTACTCGATTTTTAAATAAAATCTGTATATTACAAATATTGCGCATAAACTTCACGTAGTTTTATCAAAAGATAATTCTATATTATATTTAACAGAATGATTTTAATTGGTAAATTAATCAAACGAATATTAATTTTCCAAAATGAGTAAAAAAATGTTTAGATTAGGATTCGAACTAGAGACCCTCGATGTATGCTGCCAATGCTCTTCCAACAGAGCAACTTAGCACGCACGATTCACCCGGAGAAATATCATTATATACTCATACGAATAGTATGCATTTATCATACGAGTAGTTTGAAAAAAAATTAAAGTATTATTACATAGGGTTATATATAATAATGATAAGTATGCGTTCGTATTCACTGTGTGAATTGTGTGCGTCAGATTCTTCCAGGATAGTTCAGTCGACAAAGTATTGACAATTTGCGCGAAAGACTGCTTAGTTCGAATCCTGACCTGGACACTTTTTCAATCAGTTGGAAAATTACAACAAAAGATAATTAAAAGATATAGGGTAGATGCTCCAGTTTTGGCAACTGCACAAGTTTTGGCCACATTGGAATGATTTACCCTCTATTTAGGCTGTAAATTGATTTTAACAAATTATATGCATTCTTACTCCTTAATCTAACACTCTTTTATTATTTTCAATCCCATTTGTTTATTTTTTGATAAAAAATGACTTGCAAAAAAAAAAAAAAAAAAAAAAAAAAAGGAAAAAAGTGTAAAACTATAGTGTGCACTCACATATATTAAGGTTTTTGCTTAGGTAACAAGTTTTCACAATCTTTCAATATTAGGGATTTATCGAACTTTATTTGTTCTGAAACAGATTGCTATGAAGCTTTATGAAGTAGGCTTTCTCTCTGTTGCAATTTCATATTTAAATTAATTATTTTTACAGCTTAAAGTAGGGGTGGCCAAAACTACTTGCTTTACGTGCTAGTACGTGCTTTAAATTTGCTATGTGTACCAGTTATGGCCATTGTGTGGCCAAAAATGGCACAACAATATGCTCCACTTTTGGCCACAAGACTAATTATAGTGAAAATTTCAGCAATATATTTAGAAATGTTTTATGACTTATAAATTTAAAAGTTCAATAAAATTACAGCATGATTTAGTGGTTTCTTGTATTTTTTCAAAACAAAATGAGGAAGTTGCATAACTTTTGCAAAATTTCAAGCACATGAATTTAGAAATAACAAATAATGTGAAAATCTTTATACTATAAAAAGGATTCATTTTAACAAGTTTAAAAAAGACAATTCTGTACTCTTAAAAATGGTCTAGATTAAACACTGTTATAAGATAGGAAGTAAAATTATGGCTTTTCAAAATTCATTGTCAGCTTTTCAAGATGGTTAAGTTTTGTAGTATCTCGTTCTACCTTGCAACACAAGTTTACAGAATGGAGACCAGTTTTTACTATTTTTGAATCTCAAGTAATAGGGTTGTGCTATTTATAATGGCCAATTATCTATATGAGAGATATGGGCCAAAAAAGAAGGGAGATGCCCTCTGTGAAGGTCTTTCTAAGATCCTAGCCAATATTTACACAAGGAAATCTAAGGTTTGAAGAAAACTAACTCCAAATGATTAGGCTGACAGGCAGCTAAGTACGAGGAATTAAAGTTTAAAATCAGTTGAAAAAAATGGATTTTAGAGATTGTCAAAATACTATTTCATGTAAAAATGGAATAATTTCAAGATTCTAGTCATATAACTGTAAATATTGGTATAGTATAACATATGATATATATAAATGAAAATATGCAAAATGTTAAAATAAGCTTTTTATGTCCTATAAGTCTTTTTTATGAATTAAATATATTTTTTGTTTTTAAATTTAAATGTTCAGTTAAAATCAGCTTAAGTATATTTTATTCGATGTTTTTATGATTTCATTTAAAAAAATGCAATTCTTTTTTATACAGCAAACAAATATCTGTGTGGTAAAACAGATTTTGCACAAAAATGCTTTATTTTTACTTATTATCTGTTAAAATGTTTGCAAAATTACAAGATATTAGGGCGGCCAAAACTGGTGCAGGGGTGGCCAAAACTGGTGCAAATTGAAAAAAAATTACTTAACGAGTTATTACTCACAATCTAAAATATTTGATAGAAAGTTATTATAATTAACAGAAAGACAACTAAATTTACTAAAGAATACTGTTATTGCGATTTAATATGCTTTATTCAGTCTAAAACTATAAAATTTCCATTTCAACTTTTCTCTTAATGTGGCCAACACTGGAGCATCCACCCTATATATTTATAGACATCAGGATTATTGGTCAGAAATATTGGCAAGCTGTACAGTTTTAGATATGTGCTGAAATTTGTGGATATTAAAGCGAGTAAAAGTTTTTTTTAAAAAAGTTCAAAAAGATTAAACAGTTTGAACAGCATATTACAAAATGTGTGTCAGTTATAAATAAAATTGAAACTATGCAATTTTCAGCATGTGGGGAAAATATATAAATATTTTTGAAAGGCAATATTTTTCAAATTTTAAAAACAACACCAGAGTTGTAAGGCATGTGAGGTAAATCGAATTTTTAACTTTAATTTAGAAGAAAGTCTCCTTACTGCAGGTAACTATTTTATATATTATACAGTATTTGTTCATAAATTGTCAATATATGATTTTAGGACTCAAACCCTATTTTAACAGAACATGGCGTGGAGTTATAGCTTCAGCAGATCCTGTTTCTTTTAAATTGTTAGAGAATCGTTAAGAAAAGTTAAATCGTCACAGAATCATCACAGTGTTAACGAAAGTTTTGTCACAAACGATCTGCATCGTGAGTCTAAAATAATGGGACAAACTTTAAGGGAGGTGGTAGAGCTCACTATAATAGATAATTATGGCATAGAAATGTATGACTGGAAGTGACGCGTTAAAACGCCACACTAGTCACTGTAAAATACACGGATTATAATGTTAAGTGTATGGGAGCGCTATTTTCAAATATCTCGCTAAAATTTTAATATTTTCGCATATTTTTTTTCCATAGGATAGCTGAGGACGACCTGCAACTGGGCTGGTTTTTACTTTTTTGATTTTGGTTACAGATTAAGAGCCCACAATAATTCAGAACCAGTTTAAACCGGTTCTAAAACTGAAACTATTGTAATAAAAAAAAAAATATAACCAAAATCGAAAAAGTAAAAATTAGCCTAGTTGTGGATCGTCCTCAGCTATCCTATGGAAAAAATATCATGTAAAATATTGAAATTTGAGCAAGATATTTGAAAACAACACCCCCCCCCCCATAGACATAACATTACCATCCGGGTCTTTTTTGGTGACTAGTGTAGCGTCTTGACGGGTCACTTCCGGTCATATATTTCTGTGCCATCATTATTTGCTATAGTGAGTCCTACCGCCCCCTCAAAGTTTGTTCCATGATTTTGGACTCACCCTGTATTTCACAATTTGGTCACAATGTGACTTGAAAGCATTGTCACTTTCGTCACAATTACGTCACAATGTTAATGACAAAATCGTCACAAATGACACACTTTTCACAAATTGGTCACATTGCGACGTCACAATGTGGTCACAATGTGACGTCACAAACAAGCTCTAAAACGGCCATAACGACTTCACATTTTAGTCACAGTGACTTCACATCGACGTCACGTGACGTCACATCGACGGTCACAAAGTCACAATGTGACTTCACAACGACGTCACCGTGACGTCACCATGTCTTACGGGTAGCAACATTTTCCATCATGAATCAATATTTAATTGAAATAACAAAATAGATCGATAAATATTGGGAATCTATCACAGATATTTCTATAAAGAAAGATAACGAGAGGGGTTTTCTATGCCTTTTGATTTACAAGAAACTGTCTCATCTTCTAATGTTTTTCCGGAGAGATTTCTTATATGACTTATACATATAAGTGAATCGGCTTTTTCAATAATGAGTGAATTTCTCTCATCGGTCATGAACCTATTCATACAGCTGAATACTCTTTCGTATTCAGACTTTTAATTTATAGTTTTCACAGTCTGGAAAAGAGGATTCAACTCTCTAGGCTCATCTCCAGTATCAATAATCTTCATTATTATTGTTATAATAAATAACAGTAATTATCGTTTCGCTTGATAAGAAAAAAGAAAAAAAATGTGTATATATATATATATATTTATTATATTCTGCGATGTATATTTTTTTCTTTTTTTTTCTTTGACAAACCAAATGTTTCTCATTACAGCATTTCCCAATTACAGCACTAAGAATATGTCTTTCTCTCCTGTCTGAATAAAAGACAAATAATTTAATTAGTTTTATTAATATGTCTATAGTTTTAAAGAAGAATTTGCAAATTAGTTACATAATATATATATATTTTTTAATAATATATTAATATTACAGTATTAATATAATAATAATAATAATAATATAATGCTATTTATTATGTATATTCTACATTACACAATATATATAATATAGTACAGAGGAGTGCAGGACATAGGTCCTAGTGTAGAGTTCGTATCTGGGCTCGTACATGGAGAGCAGTGTAGGACAGAGGCCCTTGCAGAGAGTGCTCTGTGTCGGAGAGCGTAGGCAGTTCGTATCTGAGAGCAATGGACACAGACGTCCTGGTGTGTAGTGCTCTGGGCCGGAAGCTTAGGCCGCGTATCCTTATGTTGGGAGATTCGAAATTGATCTCCGGTAAAGTGAATCTAACGTGCATTGAGTGTGAGGGAGAAGGTGTAATTTGAACAGTACACAGCCAACCGTTTATTTATTTAATCAAACGTTGCACCGGATCATCTATATTCGAGTTGCATTTGTATATAATTGTAAATAGTGTATTTCTTGTGTACATATAGTATAAATAAACTGTTAATTCAGTTAATTGACAGCTTCGGTGTTCATTTACACAATCCTATCAGTGGGTGACCGATATCACCTAGTAATATCGGTGGTGGCAGCTATAACTACTACGGACTTTCTTCAAAGTTGTGCGGGCTGAGAGAACGTCCAACACATACTTTTGAGAGATCGTATGCGATAAAAAACTAGTCGTTGGGGGCCACCATAATACTTACCCATCATGGATATGTATATGAAAATAAAACATGTGAAAACTGTTTATACAATGCATTGCAATTCATAAACAAAATTTAAATATTGTTAATATACATAGTAATGCTTTATTAAAGAACTGCTGATGTACCAATTTCGACAAATTATATAAAACGCCAAACTTCTCAAGTAGTACCTAACTGCGTAAAAGAAACATCCTTATAACTCCAAAAATAATAATTCTATTAACTAACAATTAACAGTGTCGGATTAAGCGTCTCATTTCCAATTAAAATATACCTCTGAATTGAAATTTGAATGAAATACAGAGTCATGAAAAATCGAAGAATGTGGAAAACAGGATTACAAATATCTCGGCAACTAATAATCCGATCGACTTTGTTCTATATGCAAAATGTGTGTTATTTTATTGCCTTTTACGTCCATTCCTTAAAACAAAAAAAATCGAAAATTTTTATGTACCTTTCATCTGAACGAATTTTTCGAGGGTCCGAAAAAAATAGTTCCGGATAATCGAGGTTGCTGATATTAAATAGGCTTCATCCCATTCTTACATACTAACTACATACAAAATTTCAAGTCTCTATCTCAATTTGTTCGGGAGATAGAGCGTTTACAGACAGACAGACAGACTGACAGACAGACAGACAGACGGACGGCAAATTTTTTTTTCTAAAAATATGTTTTTCGGAATCTCCACAATCTAAAACGTGTAAATCCGTCAAAAATTTTTTTTTAATTTTCAAAACGATTGCAAGACTTACCCTATACTACGTATGATGGGTAAGTACTATGAAGACGCAGTTTTCACTTATCTCCGACCTGGAAGTGCCGTCCAGCTACACCAAGGCCGAAATTAGCAGTCCCTCCATCCCTCCTCTGCCAAGAAAAATCACATTTCAAATTTTACTGAGTTTCTGACAGCTGACTTATTTTGAGATTTAAAGTATGCAATCATATAATACGTAATACTGAACTACATAATCATCTTTATAAAATACTGATTTATTCAAAACGGAATAGAAAGAAACCAAAAAATATTTAAATTTTTACAGGTTTCCATTTTAGCTGATATAATTGTTATTTTTTTATTAAATTTATGCATATTTTTTTATTATTCAAGACCGGATTATGTTAAACATATTTCATTTTCACAAATTTTATTGTAGTAGTTTCAGTATTACAATTGAGACGTTTAAAGACACATGAGGCTACATTATTCCGGCGAAGGCATTTTCAAGCTCATAACAATCCCTAAAGCGGTTTTAACAAATATATCGCATTTTATCCCATTTAAATATTTTTTTCGTAAATATCTGAGGCCTATATCTAATGTTGTGCTTTTCTACTTTTCGGTATTTAAGGGAGGGGGGGGTAACAAACTTTTAAATTGGGATTTCGCTTGGAAATTATATTTTGAAATTTAAAACATAATCAAAATCAAAAGAACAGAAACACACAATATTGGTCATCGATCTAATGTATCATGAAAAATAAATAAATAAATAATAAAATAAAATAAATATTAAAATTCAAGCGAGAATTCTGAAAAAAATGCTATATAGGCGCCAGGTGGGGAGGAATGTCCCCCCCCCCCCCCGTCCACCCACTGAAATCAACACTGCTTATATTATGTTATACTTTCCCTGCTTCCCCTCCTCTCCTTACATTTTTTAAAAAATGCAATAATATATATATATATATATATGTAAGTGTGTGTGTATATATATATATATATATATATATATATATATATATATATATATATATATATATATATATACATTAGTCATTGTATTATGAATTATCTTTTGTTTTAATATTTCTGAGTTACTTAGAATGTTTTGAATGAAATTTGAAGCTTTAATTTATAGAAACTAATTTGTAAATTTTTCTTTAAAACTATAAACGTATTAATAAAATTAAAAAAATATTTGTCTTTCATTCAGATAAGATAAAAGAAAAGGCATATTCGGATGTTAAAGAAAATTAAATGACAATTACAAAACAACGCTATCTGCCAATTTTGAATGGGTGAAAGAACGGATTTATAAGCAATTTAATTAAACATTTCCCCCGTTAAATAAATACTAATTAGGTATTTCCTGGCCTTATAGAAAACTCTCTCTCGTTGTTTTTATAAATTACTTATTTATAGAACAATAAATAAGGATAAAAATAAAGAGATTTCTGTTATATCTAACATTGAAAACTGTTTTTTCCCTCCTGCCGAGCCTATATTATTCCGGGTGTATTTCGAATTTCATGCCACTGACCGCAAAGTCTACCCTCCTTTTGTATGTCCAGATGGGTTGTATCTGGTTAACATCTGTTTCTAACTCAGTTCCTAATGATTATTTTGTACATGAGAAGGGAAAAAGGCAAACACCTAATGATAGTTTAGTAACCAGTGGGTGTTGAAAAAATACGCCTTCGTCGTAATAAATCACTGTAATTTGACAGCCAAGAAAATTATTTTTACCCTGATTGGATACAAAATTCTTCCGAAGGCACCTCCCTTCCTGGCGGTCATAGCTTGAACTAATTTCCCAATATAACCAGTTTGAAGATCAAGCTCAGAGGGACAGAGGCCTTAACACATTATATTTCTTGTGTCAACGCATCAAAATGCAAGACTATGCATTCCTTATGCAGCATTCTAAAATAAAAAAAATATAGTATCATTGTACAAAATTAACCCAATTGTGAAGCTAATTTTAAGTTTCCTCGTTGCAACATTCGCGAATAAAAGCTTTCAAATAAAGAGAAAAATTGAAGAACTAATTAAATAAACATGTACATTAATAAGAATAGATGCTTTAATAGTAGGATCAAAACAAATCCTCTTACTTGATATAGTAAAGTTTTATGATAAAAAATAACATTTTTCTTTTTCGAGATCGCTTATATATATTTTTTCTAAATCAATTTTTTCTCCTGTGCCAGTAAAGAATAACGACGAAACCTCGAAAAAAAATATTTAAATTTACATAAGTTTGTTTTAAGATAAAAGAAGTATAAAGCAAAAAGAGGTAATAAAATAAAGTACCATGTTGCTAAAAATAATAATGTATTAGTTTTTAAAGGATATGTTCTACCTACATGAATTTAGATCTGCTACATTGAATCCTCCCACATGTCATTTTTATTATCTTCAATTGCTATTTTTATTTTTTCGAACATTTATATAATTAATTCGAAATTTTTTCTATTTATCTATTTTTGTTATTTCAATGCTTTTTCCCTTAATAGAAGAATTTTTCCAGTATATATTTCTGTGGGTACTTAGTCAATACTAATTATTGCTTCCAACTGATTTGTAAAGATTTTAAAACAGCTTAATGGTGAAACTACTTAATGCTCTGTAATTATTGATCGAAATCTTTTGCGTATTAATAATAAATTAACAAATCAATAAAATTTAGATCAATTTTCTTGTTTTCTTTATCAATTTGAAAATTTTAGAACAGCCGAAGTTAAAGTGGAAATATAAAATCTACGCTTTAATTTCTATTATAAAAACATTTAAAATAAATAACATGTTTATAAGGTAGATCACATAAATATTTCATGGATTTCATTTAAAATTATCCAATTTTTCCTTGATTCAATGATCCAATACAATGCTCAAATGAATTTTAGAATTTCTAAATTCAAAACCTCCAAACATAATAAAATCTAAACTATCTAAATATAATTAAATAAAAGATTGATAGGTCCTTGACACAGTTTTACACATTTCTATACCGATATTATAAAGAGGCAAAGTTTGTTTGTTTAATCTTCGAACCTTCCTAACCAATTTTAAAAGTACTCGTAAAAAATGGTGGTATCTGCTTTGAATCAAACACATGATGTATCGTATGTCGATGCCACTAATCTAAAGGTCGTTCAGTTGCAAAAAAAAAAAAAAAAAAAAAAAAAAAAAAAAAAAAAAAAACGTTCTAAAAAGCAATTTTTGTGTTACAGAAGGAACTAGAAACATGAAATTTGGCGTGTTATTTACTTTTAAGACATAAATGGCCTCTAAGAAAACATTTCCTAGAAATACAAATTTAAAAGGTTTGAAAATACACGAAAAGCGTTCATAAAACGTTCTACATTCTAATTTTTAAGTAAACTCTGGAAGAAACGAACCGATTTAAAAAATAATGAAGTTAAAATGATGGTAACAGTCCTTGCTCATACATAGGCTATATTATATGAGGACCAAGGGGCCAAGGAGTACAAGTGATATAACTTAGATTTCGAGTAAATTGAGTTCAAAGTTAAGCATCAATTGTAATTGAATGAATTGAGATAGGAATATTTAGCTTTTCTTAATGTTCTTTGAACTCTTATTTCAATAGCTGTTTAGAAAAACAGCCGATTAGATTTTGTTTTAAATCTATAACTAAGCAATATTTATCAGCATTCGGCACTTGTAGCCTTTGGCTTCCAAGCAGTAAAGAAAACTGCTTAGAAGCCAAAGGGTACAAGTGTGGAATTAATAAAAGAAATAAAAAAAATGTGAAATAAAAAGATAAATTTACAAAAATAAAGAACAATGTTGATATAAATAAATGAATGGACAAAACTTTGTTTTAATAAAAGTTCTAAAAAGAAAAAAATTATGAAATAAAAAAATGAAGATACAAAAAATTTAAGATCAATGTTGATGCACATGAATGAAACAACAAACTTTATTCTAACATAATATTTAAAATTTTATTATAAGTTTTGTAACACTGTCTAACAAAGGTAAAAATGTAAATGTATTTTCAGTTTGTCTGTACGTCTGTCTGGTCATCCGGCCGTCTGTCCGCGCCCTAAATTGTAAATATACTCGAATTGCGCTGATTTTTTTGGAATTTATTTACGCTTATCCTAGCACGAACCCTATTTCAAATAAAGTTTATAGCATGATTAATTTATTTACAGGGGCAGTCAAAAGTTTTTCGCTTCATTACGGACTATGGGGAAAAAATCGTTTCAAATGAATTTTAAAGGCGTTACAACCTGTCAAATATATTAAGATTTATATTCATCTAGAAAGTTCATTAAAATATGCATTCTGTAAAATATGTGGTGAAAAGAAAAGCTAATATTCATTTACAGGGCCACACAAAAGAATTCAATTACATAATGGGAAAGTGGAAATTGTTTGCAACATATTTTAATTATATTAAAATTTATGCATAATAAAATTGATATAAGTTACATCGCGCATAACAAGAAGTTTACAGCATTTACAGTGACACACAAAAGATTTTGAAATAGTATATTCTATCCAAAATACTGTACATTATCGATATGGTTGATGGATGGATGAAATGCCTTCTTAATTATGATATGCGCTTTTAAGTTTCACTAAATTTATACATATTACATCGTATGTATAAATGCTATATTTGATATACAGGGCTACACAAAAGATCTGGTAGAGGTTACTTAATATGAGTATAATTTACTTAAAGATTGTTTTTAAATAAGTTATATATTTTTATGATGAATTTCATTCAGTTTACTCAGAAATGTTTGTAGAATACAGACAAAATGATATACAGGGCACACACAGAATTGGATACATGGTCATTTATGGGTGATAATTTCTTGAAATATTATTTCAGTAGTCTTAAGAATCTTTAACTTGGAACTAAATTTTAGCTAAATACTGGCGTAAAATATAGGTTCTAGGTAAACTCCAGGGATGAATAAAAGTATACAAGTATGTTTCCATCTATTAGTACAAAATGTTGAAAGAGAAATTTCAAACTATTACGCATTTTCTTCCTAAATTAATTTTTTTCTATTATGCAGTATATATATAACCGACAGATCAAACACAGGGCTGTTCAACAGTATTAAAATACATGCTTTTCTATGGACAATAACACTTTATCCCCTTAAATTGCGAAATTTTTTAAAATATTTCAGGAAATCTTGGAAAATGTTTCAGAATCTATGTTTAATGTTTGATTTTTCTTATTTGTTAACAGTTTGCATTTGTTTGCGATTTTTATGCAATTTTAGGAAATACTGAAACGAATTAAAAGATAATTTTCTGAAAAAGTTGTTGACAGCTAGGCTACATATTATGGCTTAAGGTTGGCAGGCTCCTAAAAGAAACGTAAAAGAAAAAAAAGTTCCAGAAATGCGATTTTTCTATGATTGAAGAGAGTTGATTCATGAAATTTGGCATGGTAGATATTTATTATACATCCTTTATATCTAATAACATTTCTTTTTTTAAAAATGGAAATCTAAAAAGAATGAAAATCTGTGAAAAGCGTTCTAAATGCCCTTTATTGAAAATCTGAGAAAATAACTTAAAATTAGGCATGGTATTTACGTATAAAGAATAAATGCTTTTAACGAACCTTTTTGAATAAAATTCAAAATTTAAAATGTAGAATATGCGTGAAAAGCGTTCTAACAAAGTTCTAAATAGCGATTTTTACGTTCAAGAAATATCAAACCGATTTCAAAAGTAACGATTGCAAATTGGTGGTGATAGATCCTGCTTTAATACAAGCTCTATTTTATGTTGTTGTCACTACCACCTGGGGGCTGCAAAAGTAGAAAAAATGCTTTAAATTACGTTTTTTGGACAATTGAGGCGTCTAAAATTTTGAAATTTGACATAATAATTACTTCAAAATTCCAAATACTTTCTAAGAACCACCGAGAGAAAATTCCAAATTTAAAGGGATAAAGTGAACGGAAAGCTTCTGTAACATCTGTAAGCATCTAAATTATGCTTTTTTATGCATTATATGAAATTCCAAATCGATTTTTAAAAAGTTAATCGTTGCAAATTGGTAGTGAATTGGTAAAATTTATGCAAACATAGGCTATATTTACTGTGCGTTCAACTGCCACCGGAGTATTGCAAGAGCCAAAAACATTCTAATTGCTACTGCTGTCATACTAAAGAGGCTAGAAAATTTAAATATTTCATGACAGTTACTTTTAAAATATAATTTTCCTATAAGAATAATCAAAAGTAAATTCGTAATTTTGAATATGTTAAACGATATTAAAGAGCGAAAAGCGTTCTAAAAAATTGCTAAATTACGATTTCACAGGGTACGATTTCTCAGTGAAATCTCAGGATATAATAAATCGATGAAAAAGGCAATGGTTTGGCATCAATGATCCTATACAGGCTACATTTTACGCCGGTGCCACTACCACCTGGGGTTGTCAAAAACAACAAACATTCTAAAAAGCCTTTGAATTTTTAAAAAATTACATTTCTGTGAAATAACAGAAAAATCTAATCAATTTCAAAATTAAAAATGGTAAATTAGTAGTGGCAGTCTTTTTTTTCAACATACACATTTTATGCTGGTGCCATTAGTCCTTGAGAGATGTCCCCCAGGGGGATACCTTCTTTAGGTATTCACGGGCTTCACAACCCCGGGGCACCTGAGTGATCTTTCTCCTTTCCTTTTCCTCTTACTCCTCTGGTCTTCCTTTCCTCTTTGTTTCACTCTCATTGTGGTTTCCTCTTCGGAGGTGAGGGCAATTCTGTATGAGCCGATGTCATCCTGCATATCGACTCATGGAGAATTGTAAACCACCCACGTGTTGGCCGTGCGTGGCGACCCGTGTCCCTGGAAAGGGGGATCCTGGTAGTTGAGGGAAACCAACACACTGCTTTGGCCTCTGCTTCAGGTAGACGGGAGGTGCATTTGGTCCCGTATGCATCAATCGGCTGGTCAGCTGGCTTTTGTCACTGGCTCTAGGGATCAAGTGATCGAGCAACTACTAGTCATCTCGTTAAGGGTGGAGACTGACATAGGGTTGTCTTGTGACCGTATGGGCCCTGGTTAGCACTGGTGCACGAATGTGCATCCCCTTGTAGGGCTCGGGAGAGGGTGGTGCGGCCGGGGTCTGAAGCTTTTTATTTCTAAATATGGATGGAATCACTTCTTTTCCTTCTACTTCTCTCCCTAGTGGAGAGCAACAAACTGCACAGACTCTATCATTCACTCGTTTTTTCATCATGAAACGTACTGATAGCGTATCTGATAATTCATTTAAAAAGACTTCACCATTTCTCATTGCAAAGACATTCCAGTCAGTGCTGGGGGATGGCCATTCTATCAAAAAACTGCAATCTGGGGATCTATTAGTTGAGGTTTCTACAGCTAAACAGTCACAAATTCTTTCTAATTGCTCTACAATAGGTACCTTTTCCGTTTTTGTACAAGTACATAAAACTCTAAATACAAGTCGTGGTGTTATATCTGAACCTGATCTGTTATACTCTACTAAAACTGAACTTCTAGAAAATTTAAAAGACCAAAATGTCGTAGATGTACGCCGTATCACTATCCGTCGCAATGAAGAAATACTACCTACTAAACATATTATTTTAACCTTCAATAGTCCCAATTTACCAGCTAGAATTAAAGCTGGCTATCTAAGCTGTCCAGTTCGACCATACATACCAAACCCTATCAGATGTTTCAAATGCCAGCGTTATGGCCATACTAATACTAATGGCCAATGTCGTGGATCTCTTACCTGCGCACGTTGCGCGGAAGTTGGTCACGACAATAAAACATGTGAAAATTCCGTACGCTGTGCAAACTGTAAAGGCGATCATACAGCATATTCCCGCAAGTGCCCTAACTGGAACCGTGAAAAGGAAATAATTACTATAAAAATTACTCAAAATTTGTCTTATCCTCATGCCCATAAACTAGTTGAAAATAGAACCCCATCTGTCGGAATCACCTACTCTAGCTTACTCAAGAAGCAATCAACAGCCGTAAGACACATAAGTACACAAACTGATTCCCAATTTCCATCCAGTAAATCAACTGCAACACAATCAACCAGTACTCATGTTAAAGAATCGACCAACACCCCATCCTCTGAACCAGTAAAAATTGACATAGAGAAGAAACAACAGAAACCGACAGCTCTATCCAATAAGTCATCTCAACCCCAAACTAAGACTAAACCTGCCATGAATACCAATATTCCACAGAAACCTGATGCTCCCAGAAAACATAATTTAAAAAAACCGCCTATACAAACCTTTAAAAAGAAAACCTCAACTCCAGCCTCTCCACAATGGAAGACTGCTGGAAAGGGGAAGCGAATTTCTGGCATCAGCTCAATCATAAGAAACATTAAAGATCCAAAACAGCTCCAGCAGTACGCGGACGAGGCTATGGAATCCGAGCCCTATAGCAATGACTCGGATGTTGACGAAAATACTGTATTTGAAGAATTTGTACCTGATAACTTAGATACGCAACAATCCACTTCTGCCAATTCTTCACAAACTGCCTCTCCAAGATCATTACATTCTAATACTTCCAAAATACCATCTCATAACAGGAACGCACAAATTACAACCAAAACTTCTTTAGAGCAAAATATTTCAAAAACTAAATCTACTATATCTGCAATACCCCCACCAAAAAAGAACAAAATCTCAAAAAATCAGACAAATTCACAGAAAAAAGACAAAAAAAATCAAAGAATGGAGGATGACGATGCTATGGACCTTCATCCCGAACCGGATGAAATACTGGACGACGGAGACAGTAGCATGTCTACTGTTTCTGATCAAAATGACATTGATACTCATATTTAACATTCGTAATTATGAATAATATCATCTCATGGAACTGCCGTGGTTATCTTAATAAACATGACGAAATCCGGGACATCCTCTCTGACCATCAACCACTCCGCTTAGCTCTGCAGGAAACCCATTTAAAACCAAACAACAAAGCAAAATTACGTAATTATGCTGCTTACAGGAAAGACTTCACTGGTAGTGATAGGGCCACTGGAGGAGTGGCTCTCTTCATATCTCGCAAGTTACCTCATTCTTTTATCGGTTTAAATACTAATTTACAAGCTGTTGCTGTCCGAGTCCATATAAATAGACTTATAACAATATGCACAATTTACTTACCACCAAATTAGTCCATTCCATCAGCACATCTGGAAAATCTCATTCTCCAACTCCCCACTCCATTTATTATTGTTGGAGATTTTAATGCTCATAACCAACTCTGGGGCAGTTCTGATAACAATCAACGTGGAGAAATAATAGAGAAATTAATTTCTGACAATGGCCTGTGCCTTCTCAATAATGGTGATCATACCTACTTTCATGAACCGACACGCACTTTTCATGCAATTGATCTTACTATATGCTCCCCATCTATCTATCCATTTTGGAATTTTTGGATCTCAAATGACCTACACGGCAGTGATCATTTTCCAACTTTTATTTCATTGACTACTCCTAGTGTGGATTCCATTAATTGTACTAAAAGGTATGTGTATGACAGAGCCAATTGGCCAACTTTCACGGCACTTGCGAACATCACAAATAACATGATAGAGGGTGACATTGACAAAGCACTTGATAATATAACTCATTGTATTATCAATGCTGCTGATGCTAGCATCCCTAAAACTTCATCTGCTCATAAAAACAGAAAATCTTGGTGGAATATTGATTGCCAAATAGCAAAGAAAAAACAACAAAAAGCTTGGGGTATTTTTCGAAGGTACCCAAACAACACTAATTATATTGCTTTTAAGAAAGCAAAGGCAGAGGCTAGACGAATAAGACGCAAAAGCCAACGTGAATCCTGGATAAAGTATGTTTCAAGTATAAACTCTAACACATCCAGTAAAGAGCTTTGGAAAAAGGTGAAAAACTGCATGGGCCTGTACTCTGAATACCATATTTCAATTTTAAAACTGAACGGTCAAACTATCACTTCTACTAAAAACATAGCTGAGACAATAGGGAATACCCTTGCTTCTACTTCAAATTCAGACTCTTATCCAGAACCATTTTTATCTTATAAAAGAAAAACTGAGAGGACCAGTATTAATTTTAATAGTAATCATTCATTTTCCTACAACAAACCCTTTATTAAATCAGAGCTTTTAAAATGCTTACATGACAGTCGTTTATCTGCTCCTGGGCACGATGGCATCACTTATGTCATGCTCAAGCACCTCTCTCCACCTTCTCTTAACAATCTACTTTCTTTTTTTAACAGAATTTGGACAGAACACGTTTTTCCTAATGCTTGGTGCAGAGCAATCGTTATTCCTTTTCCTAAACCAGGAAAAGATGCTACTGATCCTAATAATTACAGGCCTATTGCCCTTTCAAGCTGCCTCTGCAAACTTCTCGAAAAGATGGTCAATTGCCGCCTCATACATGTTTTAGAAACGAACAACAGCCTTGCTGCTTTTCAGAGTGGTTTCCGACGTGGTAGATCTACTATCGATAATTTAATCCATCTTGAACATTACATAAGGACAGCATTTCTTAAACGCAGGCATCTGGTCTCAGTATTTTTTGACATGGCGAAGGCCTATGACAGAACATGGCGTTATGGAATACTCCGCGACCTTTTTAACTTGGACTTTCGTGGGAATCTTCCTATTTTTATCAAAAATTTCCTTGCAGTGCGAATTTTCCAAGTTCGTATCGCAGGAACTCTTTCTAATTTTTATGTACAAGAAGAGGGTGTACCCCAGGGCAGTGTCCTGAGTGTCACCCTCTTTGCTATTAAAATAAATGATATTCTCAATCAGCTTCCTCCTTCAGTGAAAGGAGATTTATATGTTGACGACTTCCGGATTATGTGTATGGGAGAGGATATACGTTTTATTGAAAGACAATTGCAAATTGCTATTAGAAATATTCTTAATTGGACTAATAAAAATGGTTTTGTTATCTCTCATGACAAAACTTCTTGTGTGCATTTTTGTAGACGTAGAAAACTTACGTTCTTACCTCATGTTTTACAATTAAGGGCAAAATGTGAAAAATCACTAAACTTACTTAGGGTACTGTCTAATACTTCATGGGGAGCAGACCGTACTTCTCTTCTAAAGATTTATCGTGCTGCAGTCCGTACTAAAATTGACTATGCCTGCCAGGTCTACGGTTCTGCTTGTAAGTCTGTTCTTAAGAAACTTGACACAGTGCACCATAGCGCACTTCGTGTTTGCTCTGGTGCATTTCGTACATCACCTGTTTTAAGCTTATATGTTGACTCTAATGAACCTTCATTACATCATACTCGTGAAAAACTTTCTCTGCAGTTGTTTTACCGTATCCTTTCACATCCTAGTCATCCACTTCATACATATATTTTAAACTCTGACAATGATACTCTCTATCAGAATCGCCCATCTTGTGTGCCTTCTTTTGGTGTAAGAATGAGAAGCATAATCAGCAATGGCCCTCTGAATAATATTGAGGTGAGTACATGTCCATTGCATATCTATCCTCCTTGGAATCCACCTGCCATCACAATCCTTCATCCTTTTAAAGGCTATGAAAAAAAGAATCTAACCCCTGTGATCTTTAAATGCCTATTTGCTGCACATCGAGATATTTATAGCAATCACTTAGACATTTATACTGATGGCTCAAAGAATGGAAATACTGTTGGCTGTGGTATATATTGTGATGGTATGACTCTCAGTTATCGACTTCATCCTTCTACATCTATATTTACTGCAGAATTAATTGCAATAGAAAGGGCCATGGTACACATATCTCATCATCATAAAACATCTTTCATCATCTACACTGACTCAAATAGTTCTATTGATGCAATTAAATCTTTTAAAAAGCACCCATATATCTCATCCATCTTAGACTTTTATAATAATTTGACAAGACGTGGTTATGATATATTATTTTGTTGGGTACCTGGACACATGGGTATACCTGGAAACGAGAAAGCAGATGAGGCTGCAAAACTGGCACTTAATCCATTAAATCATAAAATACCATTCTCAGACGTTAAACTAATTATTAATCGTTTTATTCAAAATAAATGGCAAGAGAGTTGGGAATTAGAATATAATAATAAATTGCACCATATCAAACCTACAATAATGATCTGGCCTCCAATCTACCCCAGGAAAACAGATGTTCTTCTGACTCGTCTGAGAATAGGTCACTCTAGAATCACTCACAAACATCTATTACTTAGAGAGGATGCACCCATGTGTCCTCATTGCCATTTTGATCATCTGACCATTCATCATCTTTTAACTGACTGTCCGGGACTCCGGCACTTGTACAGAATGTATTTTAACTCATCATCACCAATCTTGACAAACCTCATTGGGGAAACACCTCATGGGGCACTCTTTAACTTTTTAAAACATGCAGGTTTTTATTTTCATATATAATCTTTTCTCTGTCTTGGTTTGGATGCCCTTTAATGATATTCGGATTAGCCGCACTGTAATATTTTAAATATTTTATTTTTCTTAACCTATTTGCTTGACTATATCTGGATGGGAAACCCCATTCAGATATTTTGACATTTTCTCTTATTCACATTTGTACTTTTAGTCTTTGTTTTGGCGCAGCATGTCCCTTAAGGGATTTTGCGCCATTAAACCCAACTCAACCAACCAACCAACCTTGAGAGATGATAAACGTTAGAAAAAAATCATCTTGGAATTCGTCAAGTTTGTTAATTTAATAATGTAAATACTTATCAAGAAGACGGTTTCTAAAAAATTCAAAACTATAAATGAAAACTAAAATAAACGAGTGGATTGAGCTCAAAAGTTTAATTTTTTTGCTAATTTTTTAGAATTAGCTTTAGTTTTTCTCATTAACTTCATATCATTTCAGTCTCATGTAGTGAAATGATGTAGTTTAGTCAAACTGTGGCTGAAATGTTAACTTTTGAATTATTCGTAAAAGTATAATTTCTTATAATAAAATTTTAACATACAAATATCACCTAGCATATTTGAACTATTACGCGAGCAAAACCGCGAGGTTTTCTAATATTTTATAATTTGAGACAATGAAACTACATCTGTTTATGAAAATTTTAAATATTTTTTTTCAAAGTATAATTTGCAAAATTGATGACATAACTGATAAACACGTCACTTATTTATTCGTTGTATTTATTATAATCAATAGACTTCATAAAGAAGATCATATAATTAAAGAGTATTTATCGAATTTTCAAATTTTTTGATTCATTAAATATCAATAATTTTTAAAAGATTTCTCATCAAGATAAATAATATATACTTCATAGTTAAAAAAATAGGTATATGTAAAGTATGGTGGTATTTTGCGTTTTTAATGCACAAAAAAGGTAAAATAATACAGTTTTTAATCTAGTGAATTTTATCACTTTTTATTCTGAAATTCATATATCATAAATATTTTCATTGATTCACCTGTTATATAAAAGTTAACCATATTTTTGATATTGTGTAAAATAACTTAATTCCTTATTAAACACTTTATTTTACCTTTTTTTTCAATAATGGAAATCTTTTTTCTTGTTATTCAAAGATTATTTACAACCTCTAGCCGTGTTCTTTTAAAATATCTTCCCCATTATTCATGAATATTTATTGAATATTTTTATACAATTTATTTCAATTTTGTATTTCGAAAGGCCGAAATTTTTCTTAACTCCAGTTTGACCCACAATGTTATAAAACATTTATCGCTTTCCATTTTCTTCTTCCTTGTAAAGATTTTATCAAACCTCTCAAGGGAAATCTAAATATCCACTTTGATTTAACAATAATTTATAATTTATATTGATATTAAAGGAGCAAACGTTTTTAACACTGAAAAAAAAATCCATTTACTTTTAAACATATTGCTGCTTTTGAGAAAATCTATTTTTTAAAATACGTTTTATTAAATGTATGACTTTTAAGTGATTTCAATATAGATAAATCTGTAAATAAAAAATGTTTCGTTTTATTCTATAGATGTCTGTAAATGATGTAGTAATATGTTTGTTTTATTTGTGTTATTTTTTATTAAAGTTTTCCTTAACACTCTTTGAAAGTTTACTGAAAAAGGTTCTACAAATTATTTCAATTTTGTATTTTGAAACATTGAAATTATATATTTTCACTTGACCTATGACGTTAAAAATATTTATCGAACTAAATTTTTTTTTCAATGATATTAAGAAAGTTTGTATGCTCTTCTTACGTGATTTAAAAGTAATTTGTAATTTGCATTGCACAGCAGCCAATTTTCCGTTTTTTCATTTTCAATTCAATCAAATCCAAAAAGTCCTTCCGGCAGTGCCGGGAGGAAGAGGTAGCTTTCATATACTTATTTATTTATTTTAAATTAAGTTATATAAATCAAATATACGAAGCTTAAAATAGTGGAACACGATTATATAAGATTGAATACTAGTTTTTGTCAATACAGAATATTTATAGGAATTTTTATAAATTAGTCATCTTTTATTCAACCTGGTTTTATTTTAAGCGATTTATAGAGTCGCCAAATTCCACAATATCCATTTTAAAGCAGCATGATGCATAAAAACCCAATGAGCTTGATCGAAATCTTAATTCATGTGAACATGCACAGTCACATCGAAATCGATTAATATATGTGAGTGCTGTCGCGGTCAAATTGACTTAAAAAAAAAATGCCACCCACATTAGAAATTCAAACTGCTATATCCCAAGCGTTTTTCAAGGTAAAGACAAAGCAAAAAATACTCCGGAATTCATTATTAAGATAAATATTTTAGAAAGAACCTTTTTTTCAATTTCTAATTTTTTGTTTATGCATCATTATACATTTAAAAGATTTTTGACAAATTTAAATGGCCGCCATTTTGAAACAAGATGACGGATAAAGTTGGCCCCTGAACTCAGTCAAGACATTTGTATGTACCATGAACACACGCAGTTATATCGAAA
This sequence comes from Maratus speculifer, assembly GCA_964019185.1. NCBI lineage: Eukaryota > Metazoa > Arthropoda > Arachnida > Araneae > Salticidae > Maratus > Maratus speculifer. The sequence goes on along the minus strand of OZ025295.1, from coordinate 117,972,981 downwards.
TTAGTTTATAAATATGCGTATTAACGCGTGACATATTTGAGACCTATTTGACATATTTGAGTTTTAAAATGTCAATCACACTGGAAATTGAAAATGCTAAAACTCAGCCATTTTTCAAAATATAGATGAAACAAAAAATGATCTGGAATCTTTGTATCAAAGTCAAAACACAAAAGAAAAATCTTTTTCGATTTCTTATTTTTTTGCACCTAATTTTAAAATTTAAATTAAAAAAATTAATATTCCGGCATTTTGAAACAATAGCGCGGTTAGGACTGGCCAACCTACTCGATCCAGGCATCAATATGTCCTATCTACGCACAAAGTTTCGTCCAAATTGGTGTATAAATAGGTGTGTTATCACGTGACGAAAACCAGGTCATTTCAAAATGTGAGCAACGCTAGAAATTAAAAGTACTATAACTCAGACATTTTTTTAAGAGACAGATGAAACAAAAAATGCTTTGGACTCTTTGTATCAAGGTAAATTAAAAAAAAATTAAATGGCCGCCATTTTGAAACAAGATGGCGGACGGAACTGTTAACGAACTCGGACCAGGCTTTATTATTTTCTATGTACAAACTAAGTTACATCCAAATCGATATATAAATACGAGTGTTATCACGTGTCAAAAATCAGATCGTTTCAAAATATCACCCATAAGAAAAATTCAAAGTGCTATAACTCAATCATTTTTTAAGATATAGACAAAGTAAAAAGTGTTCTGGAATCGGTGTTTTAGAATCTAACACATAAAATAAAAATATTTTTCAACTTTTAACGTTTTCAAATTTAATTTTAAATTTTAAATTAAAAAAAAATGCAAATGCTCGCCATTTTGAAACAAAATGGCGGAAGATGCTGGCCAACGAACTCGGTCGAGATATTTGCATGTACTATGTACATACCACGTTTCATTCAAATCTGTTCATAAACACGTTAGTTATAGCCTGACAAACATCAGATCGTTTCAAAATGTCAGCCAGAAGAAAAATTCAAAGTGCTATAACTCAATAATTTTTTAAGATACAGACAAAACAAAAAGTGTTCTAGATTTGGTGTTTTACAATCTAACACATAAAATAAAAATATTTTTCAAATTTTAATTTTTTCGAATTTAATTTTAAATTTTTAATTTTTTTAAAATTTTTAAATGGCCGCCATTTTGAAACAAGATGGCGGATAATGCTGGCCAACAAACTCAGTCGAGATATTTGTATGTACTATGAACATACCAAGTTTCATTCAAATCGGTTCATAAATACGATAGTTATCGCATGACAAAAATCAGATATATATATATATATATATATATATATATATATATATATACATATGGTTATATATATATATGTCAACATTTGAACGGAGGGTGGTTTTGGGGTCTGGGGGTCATGATCGGTGAAAACATGCCAAAATTTTCTGGAAGTGCTTTCCTCCGGACGGCTGCAATCGGTAGCTTTTTACTTTTTGTAATGAAAGCTACCTAAAAGTTTTAAAAATAAAAATAATTAATAATTAACAACACAGAAAGGAGATACATTTAATTAAAAAAACTTATAATAAAAAAATACAATTATTTGACTGAAAAAATAAAAACCTCTAGAAGGTTGATTTCTATGCGAAAATTTCCAATATTGTAGAGAATAAGTATGGTGAATGTTTAACCCTCTCACAGACAAACTCATGTTAACCCATATAGCACACTTGCCTCCCCAGGATGTCCTGGGGAGGATTCACATCCCAGGACCGTCATCCCCCAGGCATCCCTGAGGATGCAGAAAATTGTCACCAGGAGGTCCTCAGGAACCGAAAATGTCCGCTTTACAGCATCCTGGCGCGCTCCCCAGGACATCCTTGAGGGTCCTCCCCAGGAGGTTCTGGGGAAGATTTGAGGAAGTCATATAGGAGGACTTTGGGAAACTTCAAGGTCACTAATATGTTTTTAAAAAAAATTAAAGCTATGATTTAATTTAAATTTTTTAGAAGAAAACGCGAATGTTGTTTTTTTTTCTATTATTCAGACGGATTTACATATACAGAGATTATTCAGTAACAAATTTCTTACCTTCATTTTTCCTGCTGGATTTGAACCTGAGTACCTTGGTATTCTGGACGCGCACTCTAGCCGTTATGCTGTAGGGTCAGTAAGGAATAAAGGTTTCTAAGGTATACATGCATTTTTACTCCGCTTTTGAAACTTAAAACTAGGAAATGTCCTCGTTTTTTGTGCCTTTTGCATACATTCGACATAAATTTAAATTAATAACCCTAAATAAATTATCAATAATTATTTGTTATAACATGTCTTCGAATTAAAAAAATTTTTTAATGAAATTGTATTTTTAAATGATAAAAATATCCTTTTAGCTTTTAATACTTAAAATCCATTAAAATCTTTCTGTAGTTAGAAAATTGATTATGAACTATATATTTTGGCACACAATGAATGATGCAAAACGTTTCTGATTATAGCCCCTATAAAATTTAATTTTAGTTAGTAAAAATATTATTTCCAGAGATTAAAATAGCAAGAGGTTAAAACACATAGTTTCTTTAAAATTATGAATTTTTTTTAAATGATTGAGAAATAAAGACTAAGTGAATCCTTTCAAAAATAAAATTTTTTGCTCTTTCTCTCTCTTACTTTTTTTTTACAGAAATTTTAATAGATTTTTTTTTCATTTTTCTCTTGGTGCTCTTATTAAATGAATTTATGAAATATATGTATATATATATATTTAATTAGTCTTTTCTTTCCTAATTTTTATTCTTTGAAATATTTCATTTTTGCAGTTTCATAGCGAACCCCACCAGCGGCCAAGTGATTCTGCTCTCGAAGCTGGTAGATGGGAGGCGCTGAGTTTGTACCCAATCGCACCCGTCGGTCTAATCGTTCGGAGTTTTCCGCTCTTTTCTTCGAATCTTAAACTTCCTTGCGTAAATACGCGTTAGGTTCCTTTAGAAGGACCCTCCGGAAGGCAACCCTCCTCCCTTGATGAGTTCCTTAATTTTTTTTTCTTTTTTTTAATGATTGGCAAATAAAATCTAAGTAAATCCTTTCAAAAATGAAACTTTTTTGCTCTCTCTCGCTCTTACTTTTTTTACAGAAATTTTTATCGATTTTTTTTCCTTTTTACGCTTGGTTAAAGGTGCTCTTATTATATGAATTTATGAAAAAAATATATAAATTTGTTTATTCTTTTCTTTCCTACTTTTTACTCTTTGAAATATTTCATTGTTGCAGTTTCATACTATGCCCCACCAGCGGTCAAGAGATTCAGCTCTCGAAGCTGGTAGGTGGGATGAGCTCAGTTTGTACCCAATCGCGCCCGTCGGCCCGATTGTTCGGAGTTTCCCGGGGTTTTCTTCGAATCTTGGATTTCCTTGCATAAATATGGCTTAGGTTCCTTTAGAAAGACCTTCATTGAGGGCAACCCCTCCCTGCCTTGATTTGTCCCTCATGTTAATAATTGGCCGTCATAAATGCAACCAATCAACGAACCCGTTTTAAAGTGATTAGGTATATTTTGGCGAGTATTTATTAACGAATAATTATATCCGTTACTTATGAAATTTTCATATTGTACGATACGAATTACAGATGTTTGGAGATTTACCACTTGTTGCGGGATTAAAAAATACTGTAAAACCCCTGTATTATTTTATAACATTGTAAAAATATTAAAATTCTGCATTTTCATTGATAACACACCATTGTACAAATTTGTAGAATTTTGTTATATCAGAATTTGGTGTGAAAATCATTTGTAAAATTCTATCATTACATTGAAACATTGCTTGAGTCACATACAATAGAAACTATTAATAAAATTTGAATCTGTTAACAAAATCATTTTATTTTCTTATTGTTATAAATAAAATTACTTTTCAGTTAAATCTCCATTTAATAGTCTTTAAAAATTTGAAATCTTTATGTGCATAAAAAATTCAATATGCACCTTTTTCCATTTAATCAACGACGGGAAATATATTTGTTGATTTCTTGAAATGTATTTTTAGTAACTAAGATTTTAGGCAATTTTAAAAGCCTAAAAGAACTAATGTCTTTAAAAATATAAGATGTTTTTATCAACGATCTTAAAAATCCCAAACTAATATATATTTTCTATTACACATAAGAACAAATTTGATTGTAACACCTTTTCTTACTATGTCAAAAAATAGTCTGATTTCCAATTCTTAAAACTACACTCTTTTTTTTTTTTTTTTTTTTTTTTTTTTTCTTTTTCTCTCCTTAGTGATTCCCGCGATATTTACAACATTCTCAGCTGGCAAAACTGGTTGGAGGGAGCGGGTAGCTTATTGCGAGCCTAATAGTAATCTTGTAATTGATGGAAGGTCGGGACGGTGATTGCTGCTTCAGAGCATTGTTTGCAGTTACTTTAAAATACTTTCATTGTCACCTAAGAATATGTGCATGGTAAAACAGGAAATTCCATGCTTTATAGATATCCAAAGAAATATAATATGAAATCGGTTTGTTAAATGAAAGTTTTAAGTAAAGCTATTTTTTTTCAGTTGAAAATTGTGATAAAATATTTGTTATTAAGGAAATATAGATAAATATTTATCTGTAATTTCAGAACCAAAAAATATTTATATTTCTGAAGTTTTCAAAATAAAGATTTCATTTTATCTATCATAATTTAAATAATAATAATGATATTATGTTTGCTAATCTATAAAAGATATTAGAAAAATAATTTGTAAATAAGACAATCTTAAATTAAAAAAAATAATTAATGATAAATAAAAGAAAATAGGTTTTAAGAATCAGAACCAGAAACAATGGCGCCAACTTTTGAAAAATATTGAGTGTGCTCAAAAACATTTTGAACAAATACATAAATATTTAGTGGGCTCAATTAATAATGGCTGGATAGAGATAACAAATTATTCTGTGGGCTTGCGCCCCATGCGCCATATAAGTTGGCGTTACAGATCAGAAAGACACTTAAATTTATGCTTCTGTTTAGCTAACATTTTCGTATCTTCAACACATACATAATTAATTACATTGGCTAGGTAATTGATAAAACCCTAAAACATTAAATTTGCATGAATTTATAATTTTTAACTGATTTTATAGGAATGTAAAATTTTTAAACAGAAAATCTTTTTAAATAAACCACGTATTGGTATGCATTTGGGGAGGGGGAGAGGTCATCTCAATATTTATATATTTTAAATCCAAAGGTACCATTTTAAAGGGAACTGTTCTATCTTTGAATTAGTGTTATGTGCTGTGATAAAAATGTTTAGTTTCGTTTCAAATTTTAAACGGGTACTTATGAACAAACTTACTTTAAGAATCTCTTTCTTTTTTCTTTGCATAAATACCTTTACCTCTAAATATCAGAAAAAATATATGATCCAGAATTGTCTTCTATTTAGAGATTTCAGTTTAATTTAGACTATAAATAATTACTATTTAGTTAATTTAAACAAGTTAAATTAATTTGCTAATTAAAAAAAAGTAATAATAACAAAAAAGCAAAACGCAACAGGTTATTGATTAATAATTAATAAAATATTGATAAATGTTAACAAAATTTGGTTTAAAAGATATATAATAGTAATTAGTATATAAAAATAGGAAATAACTGAAATAATAAATTAAAATTTTTAATTTAACTAAAAAAGGTTAAAAGTTATAGCAATAATTAAAAATAACAATTACAATTTGATAACAATTATCTAACTTGCTAAAAAAAAAAGAAATCGAATGATTGATAAAATAAAATTAACTCATTAAAAATTTAGACCGATCAAATGGAATTTGATATTTCAATAAAAATAAACTAAATATTGTACTTCAGAATCACTCACGAGATGGCGCCTGCACCGTGACTTCCTCGGCACTTCCCCAGGAAACACTAACCGGGTACTTCCCCAGGAATGACTTCCCAGGTACTTCCTCAGGAGTAGCGTCCCTGGGAAGTTGCTCCGTGGGACACTTCTGGGAACTTACTCCTGAGGACACCGTAAAAGACTCTTCCCCGGGACGTCCTGATCTTGTCATTTTAGTATTAGGAGGAATATGGGATGACTTGGAGCTCCTGGGGAGGTATTGAGGAGCTTTTGTGCTATATGGGAATACGTTCACTGAGCTCTAGGTTTCGCTGCAATACAAGGAATATTTATAATAATATAATTCGCTGGGCCTCGTGGTTTTTTAATCCTTTATGCACCGACAGTTCTTTAAAGTACCATTGAAGAAAATATAATGTAAAATTTAATTGCTCAGTCTATTAATTAAAGTTTAGTTTTCTTTATACACAAAATACGTAGTTTGATCAAATTTAGAAAGGGCAGAGAAACAGTCGATGTTAAGTATTTGCAAAAAGCGGTAATTTTCATAATCATTTGCATAAAACAAATTATACTAAACATTTTAAGCTGCAAAATCCTTTCCGTTTACAGAGAGCCTCATAATACATTTAAATAGACTGTTTTTCTAACAATTGTGATAGTCCCACAAGAGTATCTTTCGTTAATTAATCTGATTTTTTTTTTGTAACTATTTTACAAAAAAGTTATTACTATCGATATATTTAATCAGTTTTAAAGAAACAATGTCTAAATTTTGTATTATATTTATTTAGAAACGCCAGTATATCTTCAGATATTAAGGAAGATAATAATTGAGGTGAAGCAATTTCTTGATAAATAATTCAGTAGATAAAGGTTTAATACAATGAACAGTTATTAATACCCTCAAGGATTACATTCATATTTAAAGAAAAATATTTTTTTATATAATGTTGAAATAATTGTCTTTTTTTTAGCATTTAAAGTAAAATGCAGAGAAATAAAATATTATAATTTTGCTCTTTCAAAAAACTATCAGAGAGTTAAAGGGGGCCTATTGCTTACCAAATTTAGCTATTGCTTACTAAATTTAGTTTTACGAATAGAGTAAACTAAAAGAATGAGAGTCAGCATAGCTTTGGGTTAATAAAAATTTAATATTATTTAATAAAATCTCTCCTATTTACAAAGTCTGCAACATGTAATTACAAATACTTCTTTAGAAGAATCTCACAGTTTAAAGAAAATATTAACCATTTTGGACATACTTGGGTTTTTGTGGAATCTTTGATTATGTATCCATACACGCTTCTCACACACATACAAAAAAATAATAATATCTGAGCTTAAGATGCCAAAAATACACGGAAGATAACTTTAAATCTATATATGGGTATATTAACCTTCCTATCCTGTTCAAATTATACTCAATCTTGAAAAAAACTTTTCACACCAGAATCGTTACTTAAAACATTTTAACATTTTTATATGGACTTATTTCCCTGAATCTATTGTTTAACTTTCTTTATGAAAGAAGTTCTGGTTTGAATCGAATAAAACAAATTATAGATATGGGTCGATTAGACCCATTCAGGGTAGGAAGGTTAAGTAGGGAAACATCCCCAGTAATTGGCAGGCACCAGTAATTGGCACATCCTACAAAAATGTCCTAAAATAAAATTTATATTCAGTTTTTCAAAAATCCAAGACCATATACCAGCTATATTCTCATTTACTTTACATATTATAGCTTTGATTTATGCTACTAGATGACAATAGAGCCTAGGAAAGAGAAACAATTATGACTTGCATCAAATTAGCCATTTTTGTTGCAAATGCCATTTTCTCTGGCTTAAGAAAGGCATGCATTTTAATTTATTATTATCTGATTTCTAGCATATTTTAAATTTTAATTGACAACAGTTTTGTTTAGTTGAAAAGGGTTACTTTAATTGTGTAACAGTCTAAGTGCCAATTACTGGTGATTGCAGCAACTTTTTATAAATATATTTTTATAAAAATAATTTTTCAAATAATTTTGCTTTTAGTGGGCAAAATAGGTGCACAGATATCCACTGTTTGATTTAAAAATATTTCCAAGTAAATGTTTTATTTCTTGGTAATGAAAACAGACGTAAGTTTAAAAACAAATCCTTAATGTGCCAATTACTGGGAATGTTACCCTATATATATATCTGTGTGTGTATCTATCTATATATATATATATATTTCCATAGGATAGCTTAGAATGATCTACATTTGGGCTAATTTTTACCTTTTCTTTTTTAGCTACATATTTTTTATATAATCACAGTTTCAATTTCAGAACCGGATCTAACCGAAATTCCAAAATTTAAAATAATTTTTAATGAAAATTCTGAAACCAAAATCGAAACTGTAGAAACTAGCCCAGTTGTAGATCATCCTCAACTATCCTATGCAAAATAAATCGCGTAAAAATATTAATATTTGAGAGAGATATTTGAAAATAATGCCCCCATGGAATTAACACTATCACCCGTGTCTGTTTGAGCGACTAGCGTGGGCTCTTAACGTTCAACAGTCGAATGCTCCATTTTATACTAACTAAATATATAACATCGCCCACTTGTGTGACCATTCGGGCAAAGTTTCATAAAAACTTCCGATTATTTTATTACAAAATATAATTTAGATAAAATTTTATATAACCAGTTAAATGCTATTGAGCTCCACTCACATAAAATATGTGTAATTTGCAGCAAAATGTATTTTGCTTGTTTGCATAATAAATCAAAACTTTGTTACTCCTGTGAACAGAGTGTCACAAGAATTAGAAAAAAAAATATTTAATTCTTTCGGGTCCGATTTTTTTTTTTCAATTTAAGAATAAAATTACTTTTTTTTTATTAACGTTTATCGTAGATATCCATATAGACTTAATCCATATAACATAAATATGGTGTTGTATGGAATTGACAATATGTTATGACATAATGAAAATTTTACCTCCAATTAAGTTATTTCTAATTCTGACGCATTCCTTTTAGTCTGTTTTTATTGATTTCAAATATGAAAATTATATTAGCAAAATCATTATTAAGACAAAGAATAATTAGATACTTAACACACAATATGTATAATGCATTTAATAAAAAGAAAATAATAACTTCAATTTTATTTTTTATTTTTATTTTTTACTAAAATGTCGCAGAATTTTACTGAGTAATCAAATCAAGTTATCAATAAATATTCCCAATAAAATATTAGTAAGTGCAAGAAATATGCTTTCAATTTTATATAATCCTAAAATTTATTTTAAAGCATTTGGTATTCTGTACAAAAACATTATTACATGTACAAATCAGGCAGAATAAATTATCATAAAATATGTGCATATTGTATAAGTCAATGTATCAAAAGATATTAATATGCATTTCTGATTAAACAAATATGTATTAAAAATTCTAAAATAACAAAATACAGTTTTTCTCAACAAAAATAATCCAATTGTGAAATTAAATTGAAAATTTTCTCTTCCCAACATTCACAAATAAAAATTTATAAATAATAGAAAAAGTAAAGAAATAATTAAATAAATCTGTACAGTTCTAAGAATGCATGTTTTTATACTAGGATCAGAATAAATCTGACTATATAATTTTCTGAGTTTTTCCGTTGTAAAAAATAATATTTTTCTTACTCAAGATCTTTTATGTATTTTTTTCTGATTATATTTTTCCCTATGCCAGAGAGACAATGAAACTTCGGTAAAAGATGTAAAAAACTTAATTGGATTTACATGCATTTTTTCTCAGATAAAAGTAGTATAAAGAAAAATCAGATAATTAAAGTATTATGGGGGGAAAAATAATATGTTGAATTTAAAAGAATGTGATCTACCTATATATTATTAGAATATGCCACAATACATCCTCTCTCATTTTATTTTTATTGTCTACAATTTTAATTTAATTTTTATTTTGTTGGACTTTTTAGAATTATTTCGACGCTTTTGATTTTAATCAACTTTTGTAATTTTTAAATACTTTTCCCGATATTAGACGAAAATTTTCCCTTTATATATTACTACTTACTTTTTTTAATATCGTATAACACTAAGTGTTTTTAACTTTTAAATGGTAAATGCTTTGTAAGTATTTATCAGAGTCTTTTGTTTATTGAATAACAAAGCTTTTTGTTTAAAAAATTAAAATTTCGACCAATTTCTGTTGTTTTCTATGCATTTACAAAATTTCAGAACAGCTAGAGTTTATCTGAAAATTTAAAAATTACCTTGTAACTTCAACGTCCAAATATTTTTAACAAAAATTTAGGAACGCTATTTTGTATTATTATCTTCTTAAAAAGTATTCTATTTAAAATTAGCCTTTTTTTACATGTCGTCAAGATAATATTCATGAAAAAAGATGAGTTCAACGGAATGCATATAAGCTACTATTGCACAAACATAAGAGTTAAAGATCTGTACAGTTAACAACTCGTGATTTTATTAATACAAAAATGTTGTTTTTGGCGTAATTATACTATAAAGTTTTATATATGAAAGATTAATGTACCACCACCTGCAATGTGTAGTGCAATCGGTATAATATTCCTGGTTTTGCCTATTTTTTATGCAAAAATTCCAAATTCATTCGAGAAATTCTGAATTTTTCAAGAAATTTTTGCTTTATTAAACGTGAAATATTTCGAGATTACATAAAGTAGAAATTTTTATTTTGACGTTTTCAATATGACTTTGGGAATTCCAATTAATAAAAAGGACAGACAGGCAATCCTGATCCGAACCACATCAAATATTCGAATTGAAAGAGGGAATCAAGGATGGTACATCTTGATAATTGAACTATGTCCTTATGATTCGACGTGAAAAAGATTAAAAATAAGTTTTAAAAGAGAACAAAGACAACAATAGAAGGACAAAAATATTTAAATTCATACATTGTACTTTCTAGAAATTGTATGAGGACGTAGTAGAATGAATAGGATTTAAACTAAAATTAATATTAATATCCTTTAAACCATAAAAATTTCCATTTTCTAAAGCATAAACTGTAAAAAAATTGGAAAGTTACTGACATTCTGATAAGAAAATTCTAATCCAAAAAATTTTTATGCAACTGCAACAACAAAATTCCGTAAGACATAGAGATTTCTATTGTGAATCAAAACCAAATCAGTTTTTTAAGGTTACAAATTTTTTAAATAAAAATAGGATTCTTTGAAATTTTTAGAATAACGGCAACTAAAACTACACATAATTTTGTAATGAGAATATCATAATTTTAAGAAATTCTTTAGTAAAGTTACAGATTTCTGTAGCTTCGCTTACGAATTTTGTAGATTGACATCTTTTATTTCTTTTGTATAGTGTGCTGATAAAATTTTAGTAAACATAACAGGTTTCGGTAACTTTAGATAACTGAAATGATGAACTGCAAAAAATGCTTATAAATATCATGCAAATATACATTATTACGGTGCATAATTAATTATATTTTTTTTCAAAAGTCATACATATTGTATGTCTAATAGAGGATCGTGAAAAAAAAAATGTTGAATCAAAAGCAAATTTTAATTACATAAGACAAAAACTATTTATTTTTCAAACTTCTGATCTTTGCGAAGTATGAGCTTATGAAGTTTTTGCTGTCATATACACTATAAAAAAATCAGTTAAATTTACTGCAAAAACTGCTAGCAACATTGCTGCCAGCAGTTTTTGTCGTAAATTTAAAAGATTTTTTCACAGTGTATTAGAAAATTCGGTTTGCAAGAATTCACTAGTTGTTCAATAAAGTACTATTCTTTTCCTTTTATGCAAATACTATTTCCCCTGCTATATAGGATTACTTTTTAAAATAAACAATCAGGTTGACATTTCTAATAATACAAAAATAATAATAAAAATAAAAAAATTTATAATCGCATTTATCTGCAATTAAATAAAAGGGAAAATAAGGCCATTCAAGATCGGTAACACTTGAGACCTGTGCAAAAAGTAATTCCATGATATGATTTAATATTTGGAAGTAACTTTAATCTAAAGAATACAAATTCAGAGCTTAAAATATTTGGATGGTGTGGTTTGCATTCCATGTGAAAATCAGATAAGTTGACAGTATTACAACACTTATTGCATTTTTTTAACAAACCATATGCGTTTGTCGTTTGTTTTATAATGGTAGGTCTTAGAAACACGTGTTCTGGAAAAACTATAGAAAAATACAATCAAAAGGATAATGAAAATTTATCTAAGACAGAAAAAGCTTCATATGTACAGTTGATAAAAATAAGATGAATTCGCCATCTGTTTTTACTAAAATGCTACGTATCAGAAACATATTTTCTGGAAAACTATAAAAACACCATCAAAAGAATAATTAAAATTTGTCTAAAGCAGAAAAAGCTTCAGATACTTAGTTTATAAAAATAAGACTAAAATTAAACATGTATACAGTGTGTTTCATAAAAAAATTATCTAAATTTAAACTTCATTAATGGATCTACTATAAAATTTATTAATTATGCAATAGGTAACATGTTTTTTAGGTAGCTCATATATATTATACAGATTATGTTGACATTTTCAGTAATATCTAGTTTTAAGTTTAATGAAATCCAATAAGTTTTTTGTACTCTTTTATTCATCCATATAACGTTTAGTGAATTATTAAAATTGAATTGTTTGTATTTTACACGTTGAGTGGCACTGAGTCACCGGTGGCTGATACTGAAGTTTCCGTTTAGACCATGTCAGTCCCCGGTGATTAAACAGCCAAAATATCACACAAAACATAAAAAATATGTATTCTTTAGAAAATATGTATTGTTATGTTAGAAGATTATACTTTCTTAATAATTACTTTAAAAAATGTAATTTTTTTGTTTTACATTATATTTTATACTGTCAGTTACCGGTGACAGGCGCGGCCTAAACGGCAAGTAAACTGTCTGTCACCGTGGTATTTAACCTGTTAAAGATTAATTCAGGCTTGAGAAAATAGTTTAAAGTTAAAATTTTCTGGCTACTGTTAAATGTAAACAAAGTTTTATAAGTGTACCATTTAGTAATGTGTATTTATTAGCCTTCGATGCTATTTCTTTCAGACAAGCTAAAAAGTGTCGTGTCAAAAATTGTGGCCAACATTTTCATAATCTGGCCGTTAAAACAAGACATTCATACAATCGATATATTTAAAAGACCTGGCTGTTTTTTTAGTCGTCAGCCCTGAATTTTCTACGCAACCAATTTTGGTAATTATTTTTTTAAATGAAAGCTATTTATTTGCAGTTGTGCCCATTTTAGCTATTTTTTAATTTATTTCCATTTTTATATTTTATTTTTATTTTTAAATGCTTTCTATGATATTTCTTCAAAATGGTGGCAACTCAGTTTAACTTTTCTCTCGATAATAAAAATTTATTTTCCATTATCATTATTTATTTCATCAGTGAACATGTCCTCGCATTTAAAAGGAAAAAGTTAATTGTTTTCGTAAAATTTAACCATAATAAAATGATTGCGTATATTTATGCACTAATTGAGGTAAAAAAATATATTTACTGAGAAATAATATTAATAATGTAAATAAAATAACAGAAAAAAAATATGATAAAAGTTACTGTCTAAAGCAAAATAAAAGAAATTTCAAATGAGGAAAATAATGTCATTCAGCAACCAGATAAAGGGGAATTACAATATTATTACGGATGCCTTTTTCATATTATTAATAACAGTAACTTTTAAAAAAACATTTGAAGAGAAAAAGACGTCACTCTTTAAAACATCGCATTTTTACTAATAACGATGTTACATTTCAATATTTCTTTTCATTATGGACACTGAGATTGAGATTTTACTTTCAGATAACTTCAGTTAATGAAAATAATGTCATAGTAAAAATAAAAGTAGTTTTTTTTTTTTTTTTTTTTTTTTTTTTTTTTTTTTTTTTTTTTTTTAATATAAAACTATTTTTCTGTGAGTGCATATAAAATTAAATTTCTGGATTTCGCCGGCACTCAGATTACAATTTTAACTGAAGATGTGCGAATATTTGCATGCAATATTGTAACTGGCAAACTTGACATTAAGTTTGAAAATATATTTATTATATATTGATTCAATAATGTAATTACTTTTGCTTTTTTTTTAAACCAAATTGATCGAGTCTTTTAAACATTTCATTAGTCGAATTTGATGGGATTCCACTCGTTTTATTGTTAAAATGCATTTCCAAAAAAGCGTTTAAACTAAAGGAAAATCCGTTTTTGAATCTAGTCAATGAAGAAGTAGCACGTCAAGTTGTATCTCTTTATTATTCCGCAATTCTAATGTCTCAGAGAAAAATTGCTAATCAATTGTGTATTTCACGCCGTTCTGTTTGAAAAATGAAGTTAGTTCATTGCATTCTAAACGGGGTCGCCCTTCTAAAAGACCTCTATCAATTTTTTTTCTTTAATCGGAGGCGAAACTGAATTCTGCAATGGCAGAATCTACATTCAACTTGTTTTAGTACATTATTTAGTGTAAACAAAGTACTGCTCTCATAAAAGTAAAGTTTAAGTGGTTATTTGCACATGCATGTTACCTTTTGATTTTTCACGTGTAGAACTGATTGCTTAATTTGTGATAGAATTAAATTGTTGATAGAAGTAAACTGTCAGTCACCGTGGTATTCAACATGTTAAAGCTTAATTCCGGCTTGAGAAAAGAGTTTTAAAGTTAAAATTTCCTAGCTACTGTTAAATGTAAACAAAGCATTGCTCACATGAAAGTAAAGTTTAAGTGGTTATTTAAGCATGTATGTTAACTTTTGATTTTTCACGTGTAGAACTGATTGCTTAATTTGTGATAGAATTAAATTTCACACTGCAAGTTTATGTATTTAATGCCATTTCAAATATTTTTAGTACTGGTAGGCTGGTTGATAACCAAACGTTTGGGTTAATGTATGTTTGTTGAACTAGTTTATTTAGTTGTAATCTTAATTCTTTTTCATACAATGATAATATTTTTCAATTAACAATCTGTAATGTTTTGTCAGTAAATATAGAGATGCAGCTAACGTAATAGTCTGTTTTTCCTTGGTTAGCAGTAATTACCGTATATTATTTATGGAGTAATTTTAGTTCACAGCCATATTTAGATTAACAACGTTTACGTATACATTTTACATAAGTATCATGTTTATTTCATTTAGAACATTTTACCAGTTTGTTTCAAAATTATGATTATATTAATAAGCGAAGTTGTAAATAAAAAAGGACAGTTTGTTTTCAATTTTGATATCTTTCATGAAATTCAAACTACATTTACACTTTAAGTCTTACTTTTTGATCTCATTACAGACTTTGTTACACACAGAGTTTTTCTGAAATGACAGCTGGCAAGAGATGTGGTGCTTTCTTCTCCATCAGGTTATGTTTAGTAATAGTCCCATTTTCTTTTTTATTTGGTGCTACGCAATCTTAAACTGAATGATTTTGCAAATTAATTTCAAAATTTCCAATTACAAAACAGTATTGAACTCGCTAATATAATTAAACATACAATAAGATAAAGTTTAATTAATACAAATTGATACAAATTTTCATACAGTGTTACACCTTAAATTAAGAATTTTTTTTAATTCGACGCAATACAACGATATTTATTGATAAAAATTTAAAATCTTTTTTTAAAGTGGTATGTGAAAACTTTAGGAATTATCTGATAAATTCCTGATTTATTTCTGTATTTATTTATTATCAATGCATTATTTAATTCTAAATTTATTATCATGATGTTTGCCAATCGTTTAAGAAGTATTCTAATTGTGGTATTTTGTTAATCATTAAATTAAGAAGTACATTTAAACGTAAACGATGTTTAAAATTTGTTAATAATTTCTTCCTGCACAATAAAAATTTCAGTAAAAACACAGAAAAAAGCAAAACTCTCGATAAATTTGCACTAGTTCTCAGTTAAATGAATTCGACTGAGTTTTGGTCATCATTTTACACACACATTTTCATTATCTTATATCCGATTCCCTGTTGAGATTTCGATGGCTTTATTTAAAGATATTTTTATCTTTGTTAAGTTTTGTAATTTTAAACAGATACTTTTAAAATTCTTTTGCAGTTTATTAGAAATATTTAAAAAAATTTAGTTTAAGAATTGTTTTTTTTTCTTTTAAAAACAGAATAATTTATAAAAGGAAAAATCTTGTCATCGGATTTAGTGGGGATATTTCCCCATTGAATCGTAAAAGACATACTTTGTACTCAATAGCATCAGATCATATATCTTAGTCAGTAAGATGTTTTTCCATTGCAAAGAGATCACGGGTTGAAACCCAACGACGGCTAGAAATAATTTTTTTTAAGTTTAGAGGTTCAAATTTACTCCGAAAATTCAAATTCTTTTAAGCACACAATGTTAATTTACAGAGTCTATTATGTATTTACCGAATACCTTCTCTGTTATTTAACAGAATTCCGATTTTTCTAATCTCTGTAATTTTATATATGACTTAAGGTAATAGGTTACCCGTAGATTGAGGGATTTATTAACTTAAAAAATTAAATTTAGAGAGTCTTGTGCCCTTTTAACAATGTTAACTTACAATGTCTATTATGAATTTACCGAATAGCTTCTCTGTTATTTAACAGAATCCCGGTTTTTCCAATCTCTTTAATTTTACATAAGACTTAAGATAATGGGTTAACAGTACATTCTCTGCAATTTTACAGAAACATTTTCAAGAGTGTGCTAAAAATAAATAATGTCATTGTAAATTTTTCTCTAAGACGATTATTTCGTGTGGGTTCTCAACAGATTTTTGTGAGATCAACATTTTGTGAGATGAATCTCATTCGTTCAGGAGAATTAAAAATCTAAGACACCAATTCAGAAGTCGGATTTCTAAAAACTTACACTCCGTTTGTAAAGCAATAAATTAAGTACAATCATTCAATTTTATTTGTTATATAATAAGTTGAATCCACAAAATAATACACTTTTTCTAGATTATCATGAATAAAATTTCGAATCATATACAGAATATCATTTTTATCAAGTTTATTTTTGTTACAAGATGGCTTTTTTTCTTCAAATATATTAATCATCAAATAAATTATTCTTGAATTACATTTTCAAGCTATTTTAGAAAAGTCATACGTGTTAAAAGCATGCATTCTCTGAAATCTAAAAACATTAAGAAAAAGAATGATTTATATACTTTTGATAATGCTAAAATCGTTTCCCTAAAATTAAGATTGGAACATAGTAAATAAATGACACCGTTTTCTCATTATTACTCATAGTTACAATATGTTTATTTTACTTAACTCCGGTGGTCACTCAACAGATTTTTATGCTATCATATATCAAACAAAACAATTTAAATATTTTTCCTGTGAGTAAAAAATGTAGAACACCAATTTAAAAATCGAATTTCTAAAAATTTCTCTCTAGAGAAACAATCATTCAATCCGGTTTGTTGTATGATACATGGAGTCCACAATATAAAGCAGTGAATTTCTCGATAACCATGAATAAAATATCGAGACATATATAGAATACCACGTTTACGAATTTTTATATTTTAAAAGAAATCTTTTTTTCAACCATTCATCATCAAATGAACTATTGTTGGAGTCAATAAAAAGATCATATGTCTTAAAAGCATGTATTCTCTGAAATCTTAAGACGTAGACAGTGAAAAGAATAATTTACATGCTTTTTCTGTTGCAAAATTTGTGTCTCCTAAAGACGGAACTTTAACGGACCTTTCATATTCTTTTATCATTTTCATCTTCTTCGTAAAGTTAATCACAAACAGTGTTTGAAAATTATTAATATTTGATTCTTATTTAAAATAAATAGTGTATTTCGATGATTTTATTTAAAACTCTGAACGTTTCAAGAACATCTTTATAGGGCTGAAATATCTAAAATATTATTAAGATCGCTTAACCAATCGCACACTTCTTATTTTTTTAAGTTCAAAAACAATATCAATGGAAGTCTAAATTTATTTATTTTATTTTGTTCTGGTATTCATAATTGTTTATATATTTAATAATGCATGGTGCATTCAGAAAGTTTTTTTTTTTATAAATCCTAAATATTAGCTCTAAATGTAAAATTTTGAAAAAGATATTCTACAGTGGCAATTATATAAAAGTTTTTGCATTTCTATTTAATTTAGATATCCAGAATCATTTTCAAATAAAAATTCTAATTTTTTTTTTTTAATAATGCACTTTCCAATAACTGAAATTTCAAAAATTATTCTACAATTCATTTTAAAATCATAAAAAAATACTGAGTGTAAACAAGAAATATAAATATTTATGTTTGTTACTTCCCACAAAATCAAATCGCATTTAAATGTATCGTTTCTTGTTTACTTTAATATTATCGAAGAGATACTGAAAAAGAAATGCGTTTTCAATATAAATTGAATCGTAGTCTTCTTTTTACTTAACCTTAATCTACATTGTCGCTTTCGGAATTCAACCTAATGAAACTTTTTTTTCGAAAAACTGACAAACGTAAATTTGAATATTTGTTTTTCCTTATTTATTTACGGATCTTAGAAGAACGAATTATTTCACTTGCTTCCGTTCAACATTTTTTTAAATCTTAAATGGTAAAAAAAAGAAAAGAAGTTAAGATAACATTAAATATATTTATGTCTATAAGTTTAAGTTCTTTGTATTTAATAGAAATTCAACTATTATGTTTTTATTACCTTTTATTTTATTAAACAATTCTTATCAGTAACTACTGAGCAATTTAATGAGATAAAAAGCGATAAAAGATCTCTTAAAAGAAGAAAATATTTAGAGAATTCAGCCAAATAGTGTTGAAATGATACTAGACTCTAGACTAGACTCGCACGGTAGTTTTATCTCTTCATCTCTGGTTGGAACTTAATAATATGCAAATATTCCAAGTTTAGTACTTAGTTAATTATTGACCCAAGTCGTTGCTAAATAGGTATTTCTATATTGTTTTACTACTAGCACTTATATACTGTGTTTTTCAGAACTTTTGTGAGAACTATATTTCAATATTTATGAAATGCAATTTTGGTGCCCCTGTAAATGGACTATTAATCTCATATACTTCATATGCAAACATAATATGGCTAGGGACCCTGAATAGGTTTATCAGCTGCATGAAATTTCGATTTGCAGGCGTTGGAGCGTGGACAAACAGACAGACAAACCAAACGTATAAACACTTTAAAGGTTTGTTGGTATGTGTTAAAAATATAAGGTAGTTTTTTGTGAAAATTGAAGCCAAATGAATAAATTTCGAGCATGAAACGTCTGCGCTGAAAGGGTTAAAGACACTCATTTCTTGACAGTTAGAAATATTTATAACGAATGGTATATTTTTTATGTTTTTATATTGAAATTATCATCTTGCTTTTTTAAGACAGAAATGTTATGCATATTTAGTGTGTTTCCCAACATCAGACTTCGCCTTTCAAATAAACACTGGTAATAAATTTTTTGTCTGCTTTGCATATCAGAAATCGCAACTGTGTGAGGTTCGTTATTGCATTCGAGTATTTTCAATTATTCATATCTTTATTAATGAGTGATGTTCTTTAGAAAGTTTTTTATAAATCCTATATACTACCTCTAAATATAAATTTTTGGAAAAATATTCTACATAAGTAATTATATAAATGTTTTTGCATTTCTATTTAATTTATATATTCAAAATCATTTTTGAATAAAAATTCTAAAAAAATGTCAAAATATCAAAGAATTCAAAGAATTAGCATTATTTTTTTTTAATAATGTACTTTTCAATAACAGAATTATCCTAAATTATTCAACTATTCATTTCAAAACAAAACAAAAAATACTGAGCGTAAACAACAAATATAAATATTTTTATTTGTTACTTCCCACAAAATCAAATCGCATTTAAATGTATCTTTTCTTATTTACTTTAATACTATCGAAGATATATTGAAAAAGAAATGCGTTTTCAATATAAATTGAATCGTGGCCTTCTTTTTACTTAACCCTAATCTACATTGTCTCTTTCGGAATTCAACTTAATGAAACTTTTTTTCGAAAAACTGACAAACGTAAACTTGAATATTTGTTTTTCCTTATTTATTTACGGATTTTAGAAGGACGAATCATTTCACTCACTTCCTTTCAAAAAATTTTAAATCTTAAATGGTAAAAAAAGAAAATAAATTAAGATAACATTAAATATATTTATTTCTTTAAGTTTAAATACTTTGTATTTAATACAAATTGAACTAATATGCTTTTATTACCTTTTATGTTATTCAAAAATATTTTATCAGTAATGTTTGAGCAATTTAATGAAAAAACACGCTACGAAAGGCCTTTTTAAGAAAAGAAAATATTTAGAATATCAGCCAAATAATGACTGTTGAAACGGTACTAGATATACAGTGTTGATTGAATGTTCTCAACACATTTTAATTTCAATAAAATATCAAATACTTGACTTGAGATGATTTGTACGATAGTTTCATCTTAGCATTTATGATTGAAATTTAATTATTGCATATTCCGAGCTTAGTATTCAGAACATTTCATAACATTTCATACAAATTAATAAACTAAAACATAATATGAAAAATTAGATTTTAGTAACTTAAAAACATGGAAACTGATTTATGAAATGTCACATTTAATTGAAATTAATAATTACCAAAGCCACCTTTATTTATTGTAGTTTCTTGTATTTCAGATGACATGGATAAAACAAGATTTTGATGTATTTCTGATCAATTAGTTTCTAGCTCTGACAGATTGTAGATTTCAAATCTACAAGCGATGTGTACTGCATCCCATTTGCGTAAATCATTCGTACAAGCTGTCTCCAAATGTTTTCAGTGAGGTTCATATCAGGACTAATAAGTGGATGATCTAAAAGAACAATATTCTTTTATACATTGAATATTCTGTTCGTCAAATCAATTTTTCATTGTATTTGAAATGTGAATACTTGCATTATCTTGCATGAAGATATAATCTAAACCATAATATTGCCATGCAAATAGAAGTAGGGAATTTTCTAAAACTAAACTATAATCAAAAGTGTTCTGGCTACCGTTTAAAAATAAATTTCACTTTTGCCATCGTAAGAAATCTCTGCCCAAATCATCAAACTTCAGCCACCAAAATTTCTGCTGAATGTAGATTCTGGTTCTGTCCGGAGATCTATCTAATAATATCTCAAACTATCTGGGACATCCAAATTAAATCTTTTTTCGTCAGAGAAAATGAGTTTCTTCCAACTGCCATCCATAACCATGTACTTCTCGCAATACTGCAAACTCATCTGCTTGTGACGTAGAAGTAACTTCGGACAGGCTTTATTCTCGAACATCTCAAGCTCCGTGAAGATTGTAAAATTTGCCTAACTCTTCTATAAGTAACAGGCAGAGATAGATCTACAGAAATCTACTTTGAACAGTGACCAGCTTTTGATGCAAGTTGGCTTTTTTTCTGTCTTTTGCTTAAACGTGGATTAAATTTTTTGTTAAAATTTTTGTCATAATTTACTGGATCTTTTCAATAGTTATATATCACAACATCGATCTTTAAATTAATTTACTAATATCCAAGACAGACTTTCCACATTATAAACATGGGTCGATTTTACCTCTTTTTTCCTCAAACAAAATGATTCGATTACTCAGCGTGAAAATTGTAACTGAAACGCATTTCTTTCACTGTACAAATTTTATGTCTACTTTGCAGGTCACGTTACCTTGTTTTAAGCAAATTTTTGTCATATTGCTTCGGAATAATCAGTAAAATGTGATTTTTCATAAATCAATTTCCATGTTCGCATATTACGAAAATTTAATTTTTGACTTTTTGTTTATGTTTAGTATTATGTGTACTAAGTATATGTAATTAATTTTTGTAACAGATTTGTCATACGTACTTTGTATATCCCATGAAATTCCATTAATTTTTAATGAATATTATAAAAGCTTTTGTAAAAAAAAGTGTTTTCATAAATCATTTTCCATCAGTATATGAAGTATAAGAAATTATGTCCATCCAAAATATTCCCAGCTGCCATATTACATTGCAAATTAAAATAAAATTACATCTTAGTTACACATGACTTCATTTACATTTGAAATAAACCATTTTAAAGTAAGCTGCCATACGTAAATTTTCCCGCTTAAAAATATAACTTCTGTTTGCATTATTTTATTTAATTATTCCGCACTTTAAAGTTTGCCCAACTATGATTTTCGCTTATGAAACAGAAATTTGTGACAAATGGAAACAAATTGTAATTTAGGTGAAAGAAGTTTGAGATTTCTATAATTTACACGTATTTGTAAGATTTAACGATTTAATTATGCTTTGCATAATAAAATTTAAACATTTTAAAATGTTCTTGTGCATTTCAAATTTTAATGCTACACACTAGCCGTCTGACGGATATTCGCGTCATTTGTTACGATATGATTTTAAAACTCTAAATTCTCAAAAAAAATATTTTGAATAATTTTTGGATAATATAATGGCCAATGCCTACCGAATAAAATAGAACAAACATTGTATTAAAAAATTTTGGAGCAACCTCAAACTCTTTAAATAAAAAAAGCCTCTAAATTTGGCAGCATCCTTTGTGGCCTCTATTGTGGTAACTTAATATTGCATATAATTGTAGTAAGAACTGCATATATGTAATAGTATATTTAAAAGGATAGACAAGATAACTCTCGCTTTATAAATGTCTATAATGCGTCTGTAAAGGATTTTTTCGTGTGTGTGTTACCGAGGGCCTTTCATCGTTAACATTAGAGGGCTTTCAGGGGCGGCTATTTTTACATTCTTTTCGTACTAGTGTTTTCCAAACATGAATTTGGAAAAAAAAATTCACTTGAAAACATTGTCAAAGCGTGTATTAAGGTTTCTTGTTTTGAAAAACTGATTCCTGTTAGAATTAAAAAATAATCTCCTGTGGCAGCCCTGTATTACGAAAACTGCTGCATGCAACAATATGAAAATGATTAATACTATAGAGAAATGTTTGATAAAGACGGTCATACAGACAGTTTTTCAGCAGAATATTTATTGAAAGACTTATTTATTGTTAAAATAGGTAAAAATCATTCCATTACAAAAAGTTTATAGAAGCAAAAGCTATATATAGGAATTTGATCATCTTTCCTGTGGTTATACACTAAATGTTCGCAGTTTGCAAATTCTATTTTTTTAATTTGACTAGATTTTTGAGTATTTAAATCCATTTTAATTTTAAATTTTTAGTATTTCAAAAGATAGTTTTTCATACTTTACAAAAGGGTATTTTTTTAAGTTGTTTCCAATTGTAAAAAAAACTAAAAAAAGTAGAGAGATATATATATTTCGTTAAAATAAAACTTATGTGACTATTATAAACAGAGAAAAAACTTTCAAGTCAGCATTAAATAATTACATATTAAAAGTAGGAAAATATAGAAAATTACGTTATGAAACTATAGTTACATGTGGGTTTTCAAAGAGAATGACAAATTTAAAATAATAAATTCAAAAATATTACGTAAAAGTTGTGAAAGGAAGAAAGGGATTTACATATAAACGGCCAAATAATAATATTTTCAAGTATTTAAATAAAAAAAAAAAATTACTTACGGTATACATTTTACATTTCTAGATCACCTTTTAAACTTTTGTTGCCAATTCTAAGGTAGCATAAATAAAAATATTTCCTTTTTAGCAAAAAAAATGTTTTTATGTGAATATTAAAAGGAGAAATAAACACAAAAATTATGAATTCATTAATATGTGTTAAAAGCACCAAATAGGAAAAATTATGTCATGTTTGAAAGGATCAAATAATAATATTACAAAACAGTTTAAATTTAAACATAAATTTGCGAGAGACATTTATTTCATATCTTGAGTTGATCGTTTAATTGTTGTGCATTCTAAGCAGAGCAAATAAAGATATTTCCTTTCTAGCAAAATAAATACTTTTAGACGGATAATAAAAAGAGAAAGAAAACTTCTAAATAATAAATGTGATTATTTTATAAGCAATAAATAGATAAAATCACGCCATGTTTAATATGACCAAATAATAATAATGGGAACCAGATCAAATTTTAAAATATACCAGCGGCTTTCGCCCGCTACGCTGTAGGTTTATCTAAAGAAAATTTGAAGAGCACGAAATATCAATTTTATTATATTCGAAAGAGTGTAAGACCATTAAAATGCACTTGAAACTTTTTTCCCCATTCACAGTAATGTATCGGAATCCTTTTGATTGTCCCTATAATTGAACTATGCATCAGATTTTCATAAAATTTAAAATGACTTGACAAAATTATCTAATAAGTACATGTTTTAAGTTTCAAACGATTCGGTTGGGTAGTTTTTGAGTTCTTATATGCGAACAGACAAACGGTCGGGGAGACAAACAAATGGACAACTCGGGATCCCGGGATTTTTTCCCTTCAATTCAAAACCTACCGTCAGGAGAAAAACTCCGAGAGGGGTGGCTTCTTCGGAAGATACCAACTGACAGAGGTGGTTTGAAATCCGAAGACTGCGATAATCTCCCTTTTTTTTCGCTCCTAGTACATACAAAAGAAGCCAACAGTACTGCGGTCACCCTAAAATAAAGTGGACGAGTCCGTTTCTATAGTGACCACGGGGAGAAAAATATTTTTCACGGTCTTTCTCGTTACGGGTGGACTGTAAGTTACTCCGTTTCCGGAATCGGAGAAAATCGCGTCACATATATACATACATATGGTCGGATTTTAATTGTGTAGATTTACACGATATATTTGTTTCAGTTTTTCAGATGATCTTTTTAAATATTGTTTTGAATTCTAATACAACGAAAATAATACATTCTTTCTAAGCAAAAATTTTTCATTACTATAAGTTTGAGCATTTTTCTACATCAGTTAAATTGCCATTAAGTTGATCAAAACTCATTTAATTATGGAATATTTGTAAGAAAGAGTTTAAATTTCGGCATTTCTTGATAAATTAAAATACTTCTAACAGCAAAATTGCATTCTTTAAAAATATCCTTTTAACGTTTTCTCATTGTAAATTATTTTTGTTAACAGATGAATAATCAATAGTATAAAATCATTAGAAAAGATATCCAATTTGCATAATCTTCTTAAATTGATTAAAATATTGATGCAATAATTTCAACAAATTCAACTAGGAAAGAATACTCTTCTCTATAATTACTTTTTTTAATTATAGTAATTACGTCTAATTAATTTTTATTTTAATTTAAAGCAGTAATGACAAGAAAGAAAAAACTCATTTTTCTTATCATTATTCTTATGTTCTAAAAATTAATTTTTGAAATTTTTTTTATTATTTAATAGTTAGGCATTATTTTTTTATATTTTAGAGTTTAAAATAATAAACTCTGTTAATTCTTGCAGAAAAAAAATATTTTTTTAAACATGTGTAATAATTGTCACTCTAATTACCATAACAGCATAAGCTTTTATTGAAAGTGAAAAGGTATATATATATATATAAAGGATGATCCCAAAGTCAGGACAAACTTTATAAATAAATAATTCAAAAACGAATCAAGATAAAAAGATACGGTTTGCACCAAACTTATAGAAAAGAAACCTTGTTGTGGCTACGAAAAAAATAGTTCTGTTGGCGTCCCACAGATGGCGCTGTCGGATTTTTGAATTGCAAGCGAGACAGGTACTACAAACAGTCACCTTTATGCAAGATGGAGCATCACCACACATTGCTCTGCTTGTGTAATGCATTCTACGCTCCATATTATGGGGAGGATCGCATTATCAATCGCTACTTTAATCACGCATGGCCTCCAAGATCCCCGATTTGTCACCCTGGGACTTTTTGCTGTGGGAATTATTGAAGTCAAAAGTGTACCGCAATCAACCAGCATCACTAGCAGCACTGAAAGATTCCATCCGCAAAATGTGTCTGCCATAAAGCAAGAAATGCTGCTCTATGCTGTGAATAATGAGGTGCCTCGTCTCACAGCTGTACTTCTGAATGATGACTAGCACATTAAACATTTACTGCGATACTAATTAACTGTAGTTAAGCTGACATGTAAGTTGTCAACATTTTTTTCACTTTTAAATCATCTTTTGGTGCAATAAATCACTATAACGCAATCTATTGGTCGCCTACAGAAGTATTTTTTCGTTGCCACACAAAACCCGGTTTCTTTTACATATGTCTGGTTCAAACCATATCTTTTTGTCTTGATTCGTTTTTGAATTACTTATTTATAAATTTCTTCCTGGCTTTTGGATCATCCGGTATATATATGAAAGGATAACCACTAACCTTTTTTTAAAACTTAAATTTAAAATTAAAAATTAAATGCTTAAAGTCTCAATTAATATTTTTATTTTTAATTCTGATGCTTTAAAACAGTTTGCCCCTGATAACTTTGTTTTCCAGCAATGCACCTTATTACTTTCAGAGATCAATTTTGAACGCTCCTTAAGATTAAAATTGATGATCTAAGGGCTTTTTGCATCCATTTGTGGTTAGGGCTTCATTCGTTACAGACCCGGGAATTGTGCGGGCTTTGACCACATATCAATCAATAGCTAATGAACCAATTAAATTAAATGTTCTTCTCTACTCCACAACCGTGCCCTCTGCTGGAAAATATTACAAACCCCAACATATTAGTAAGAACACGCACGAAAAACGAGAGATTTTACAGTTTTGAGATGCCTGCTGAAACTACGGCAATGTAACCCTTCATAATCTACGCATCTGGCTCCGGAACCTCCTACCGGACTCGTGAATCTATCTGTACGAAGAGCGGCCTAATAAAAAGAGTTCGAACCAACAAGAAGCTCCCTGATTCAATTTATTATGCCACCATTTATTCATTCACTTGTTCATTTATTGATTCATTGCTGTTGTTGAATTAATGAGGATCTGTGGATTAAATTCCATATGGAAAGTCCACAGGGCGATGGATATCAACTTTTGAAACGAAACAGACTTGGACTTAATATGGAAAGAGTTGAATATTGGAAGGACAATTCAAGAAGCTATAAATTTTTTATGCTGGCCTGCTACCATCCTAGGCCTAATAGTTTCCCACTCATGCAAGTATGGAAGTGTGATGATTTTTAACAGGTATCTTTTTTCTCTTTTTTTCTTCTCAGGTCAAGGTGGAGGCATCACATTCCTGCATGTCTATTTTGTTTATTGTTTAGTTTTTGAGACATTTTTTGCTGTTTAAATTTATTTTTTAAGATTTTAGAATATTTTATATTACGAGTTGATTTGCTTTATGGTTTTGTTGGTGGTTATCTATTAAATTCATTGTTTAATGTTATTTTGTTTATACCTTTTATATAAATGAAGTATGCAGGTTTGTGATGCCTTGCGAAACTTGTGAGGATACATTAAAAAAAAATTATGCCTGTTACTCTCTCTACCTTCCGCGGAGCAGGGAGTTTATTTTGTTTTGTTTTTTGATGTCGTTCTTTTCTAATTCATTGTTGGTGCACCCATTATTTCATCACTGTCATATTTTATTATATATATATATATATATATATATATATGTATGTATGTATGTATGTATATATACATATATACATGTGCCTATCAATTTCCGAGTTAACGAGGCTATTTTGTAATAAAAATTTATTAAAATATTTGAAATCTTACTTTGAGTATTTATGACACTTACAAGCAAAAACTAAAAGGTATAAAATAGAAGTGAGAGTATAATTAATATTAATAATAATAGTACTATCTGTAATAGTAAACCCCAGATTTATTAAATTCTACACGAGTCCGGAAGCCTAAAATATTGAGAATTACGAAATTTAGAATATTATTATTTAGTGGGTACTTATTTTTTATATACAAACTCTTTGTACTGTTCTTAAAAACGTTTTGAATTTCAAAAAGTTATTATTTTTATTTACATCTAGTGATGAAAAATATATATCCAATAAAATTGAATATACAAAACTGCTTCAAAAAAAAAAAAAAAAAAAAAAAAAGGGGGGGGGGGAATGGAATATTTGCAAATTGGATGTTGAAAATTTTGTAAGATACTACAGCGCTAATACATTAAAATTTAATTAAAAACATTGTGTATTTTACTGAAGACAACTTAATCCATTGTATCATGAAAAGAGATTAGATGTGTCAAAAAAAAATCTTTCCGTAATTATTTTTCATAAAAATAAAACTATTATCTAATATTTTCAGTTTTCGTTATACTTTTTTCGCCTTTCATTGGAATATTCCTTATTAACAGTCGTTATACAAGACATGCAACAAATGCTAAATTTCAACAATATACTTTGTTCAAATTTCAAGTAAATATTTTTAACCCATTTTTCAAAAAGACATTCAATAAGAACTATTCATTTGAAAGAATAATATAATTGAAGAGTAAATATTGCAATTATTGCTATTTTTCTAATTATTTCTATTATTGAATACCGTATTTGTTCGTGCAGGGTTTTTACTTTTTTTTTTTCTAAAATTGTAAGCTTTAAAAATGTGATGCGCAGTGTGAAAGAAATAACAGTTTCAGTAGTTACAGCATAGAACATATATACATTACGATATAATAGTACGGATATAGAATAAGTAAGTAAAATGAATGCAATATTTGAAATATTTTGAATAGATATTTATATATTATTAGCAAGTACACGGTAAAGATTTCTGTTTTTGATGTTGTGCATGGCAGACACGTGTTGTGATTGTTTATCACCCATTTCCTGTTGACATAGAGCTTTGAAATTTAAAAATAAATACGTGTATTCCTGATACCAATCCCTATGAGAAGGGGGGGGGTACTGATGGATTTCTAAGGAAGGAAACAGTATCAGCTTTAACAATGAGTTTTCTTTGAAAAGTAATGACAGAGTTACCATATTAGCGCCATATTTTGGTGAACTTAACTAAATATCTTAAAATTTGGAGTGAAAAATAAAAATAAATTGTCATACATTAAGCCTACTTGGGAAAATCTGGCTACCGAATTTGGTGATATTCCAATTTCTACTTTTTATTTCATTAAAAAATACATTTTTATCTAAATTTTAATGAAATCGTGTTTTTTTCTCTTTTTTTATTTTATTTTTTAAATTTTTCAATTAATTTTTCATGCACACTTTGATATATTCATATATTTGTATTCAGTTTGGATAAATTGTTGACCTCGAATAATACATTCGAGATCAGCCATTTTTATTACAAAAGTTTATATTTCTAAATGATTAAATAAGATTAACTTCGAATAAGATAGTGAATGAAAAATTCAGCAAATCTTAATAATTGTAAATTGTGGTTAAACTGCCAGAAAAATTATATCCGTGCACAATTATTGTTTTATCAATCGTTATTTTTGTATAAATTTTAGAAAAAATCATTAAAATCAATGTTTAAGTTTGAAGAGTTTTACGTATTGTCTTACGAATAGATAGTTTGCTTTCAAAGTTCATTTTAAGTCGTTTTTAGAAAAACTTTAATTTCAGTAATTTTATCTTGGATAACATTGATAAAAAAATTTTTTTGCATATATCTGTGGCTTACGGCAATAGCCAGGTAAGTCACATTTTTAATACTTTGAGTAATTAACGTTTAAAGTTTCGAAAAATGTCTTTTTATCATTACTTTTATAAAGCTAATTAGAAGTTAATAATTTTCACTACATTCAATTAGGATATAAGTACTTCTTTTTTGCCAAAATAGTTATATAAAAATTATTTTTATTAATTGAGAACCAATTCAAAATGTAACATTTATCTGGTTATTACCGTTTCACATTTATTTTTACTTTCTTCTATCCTCAACAGAAGAAAATATTGAAATCGAACTTTTTTTTCGACTTCCAGTTTTCGACGGATTTACACGTTTTAGGGGTCAGAGATTCCACAAAACACGCTTTTGTAAAATATCTGTCTGTCCGTGTGTCTATGTGTCTGTGTGTCCGTATGTCGCCATTCTACCATCAAAAAGTGTATGAAGATATGCATAGAGTTGAATCAAATTTTTTGTGAATGGTTTTGGCTGTGGCAAGCAGGTTATCCTTCTAATTTGAAATATTCCTCCGGAAGGGGATGTTGTAATCGCGATTTTTGTGCCATTTTCAATATTGTACCACCTTAAATTGTATGAATTTATGTATGGAATTGAACCAATTTTTTGTGTAAGTGTTTAACTATGGCTAGTTGGTCCTCCCTGAATTAAAAAAAAAAAAAAAAAAAAAAAAAAAAAAAAAAAAAAAAAAAAAAAAAAAGCCGCCGAAAGGGGGCGCTGCAATAGCGATTTTTCAATATTGCATTACCTAAAAGTGATTGAAGTTATGCCTAGAACTGAAATAAAATTTTTGCGTATGATTATTTTTTGGTATGGCAAGTAGGTCCTCCCTGAATTTGAAAAAAAATCTGCCAATCATTCTATAGTCCATCGGCTCGTGCAGTGACGGAAACTTGTTCTCACTCGGATTAATTGACTGAAACATGAATTTAAGATGAAAATCAAAGTTGGTATAGTATTGAATTAAAATTATTAAAGCATTAACATGAGTAACTATTTTTTTTAAATATTAAGCTGTACGTATAAGATAGAAAAAAGTTTTGAGATTGGCACATCCAGCTAGTTAATAAATGTAATCTACTAACTAGTTGCAGTTTCCCGCCACAGATATGTGATTTTTATAGTTTATTGAAGTTAATTTAATTATTTAGAGAAATTCATAAGTTATACAAGCCATTTTTATGTTATTTTTATAGTAACAATTATAAAAATTATAAATTATAGACCATTTAAAGAAATAAAAAGAAATCTTATTTGGTTATGACCGTTTCTTTATGCAATTACTTGATTATTATTGTTTTTTCAATTTTTAAATGAAAATTTATAGTCACCCTATGACGGGAAGTATTCGATTTTCAATTTTCAGTACTATGGCAGATGAAAGTATTTTTTTTTTTAAAGTTACATTTTCGCAAATTATCTCATTTTTTTTTTCAAAATTGTGTCTTACATGGTTATTACCGGAAGACACAGATATATTTGTAAAAAATAATACATGTTTTTGCATATTCCTATCTCCTAGTTTTAAATTTTTTCCCTCACTTTTTCTACATTTAAGTCGAAAAAATCAACATCTGTAATCGTAATTTTCTCAATCTACATAAAAAAATCACAAATAAAAATACTGGTTACCAAAAAGCGAAAAATTTGCAAGTACGTGCAATTTATACAATTATCTGTGCAATAAACTGTTAATGAAGTTTTGAAATCATTGAAAATATTTTGCAGTCAATAAAAAAAAAATATTTAGACGCTCTGACTTTTTATAATGCTTTTCAGTTTTTAAATCTAAATAAAATCTCATATGATCGAAACTTGTTTCATGAGTTACATTCCAAAAGTGCAAATAGATGTATTTTAAAAAACACAATTCTATTACTATTTAAAAAAAAAAACAATATTTTTTGAAAGGTTCTTAACATAAATTACGGTAATTAAGATATTTTTACACTATTAAAGTAAAAAAAAAATTGCTATATATGAAAAAATATATTATATGCTATAGAAATTTCTTCTGAGTTATTTTACTACATAAATGAATTGAGTGGAAAAATGAGTTTTTCTTTTATAATAAAATATTTTAAAAACAATAAATATAATAGGAAACACTTAAACTTTCATTTTTAAAGCATTTGTTATGTTACCTTTGTTTTATCAACCGAAATTTTAATACTATGCTAGTAAGAAAATATATTATCTATTTAACACTTTTCTTTTTCGATAAATTCATCAAATATTATTAATTTGCCGAAAGTAGAAAGAAAAGATACTACATTTTTTTGTGTGAGAAACATAATTTTTAAAGTTTTTGTAACAAATATATATATCTATATAATATATAAATACATGAACTTTATGCGCATTTAAATAATTGAAACAAATGATATTGAAAAACATTTTATGAAATCACTATTATAAACAAAAGAATCCGAATACTAGTTAAATTATGTAGTGCTAGGAAATGAGTAATGAATATTACGAACGAAAAAGAAAAGGTTAGATACAAAAGAAAGCTTATGTTGTAAATTATTTCGTCAGAGGTATAAGATTTACAAATATAAGCAAAAACCAATCGATTTCTGTAGAGAAACTCAAGTTATTTAGCTGAAAATTAATTCTTTGTATACCCAATCAACTGTGGTACAGGAATAATAAAAGTAAATAAAAAAAGCGAATAACAAGAAAACCCATAAAATGAAACATGAAATATTATATTTGATTAAAAAATTAAATTAAATTAATCTTGCCCTACAAGAATTATGTATGTATATAACATCCCATATATACTTTCAGAACTATCCGGCGTTGCCCAGGTTTTCTGAGATAAAACAGAGAAAAATAAAAAAATGAATTTAATTTCCTCATAGTTTAGTCTTATATTTCGAAATTTTCGGAAGCTTTACTCAATGTGTAATAAACAGGAGATGGAAGAGACTTTTATTTTAATGTTAACATCTACACTATGTGCAGTAGGGTGGGCCGAAAAAAACTTTTTTTCGATTTTCGATGATGGCGGGTGCGAAAAAGTGGCCACTGGTGGCACTCAGTTCAGACAAAAAAAATTGAGATTTTTTGGACTTTTCCTTACCCTGCCGCAAATGCCTTGAAAATTTGCAAAAATGCTGATATTTGAACTTTTTTAGCTAAAAAATTAAAAATGTTGCATTAAATTTATTTTGGTTGTATTTACTTGAAAAGGCATCTTTAACGTACCAAATGCTTATATAAGTTATGATAATGCATTATTTAATTGCTAAGTGTATTTTAAATTAGCCGATTTTCATAGCTTTTTTACGTGTAACAGGCAAAAATTGCATTGGTGAACCGTTCGTTAATTTCTCTCTTATTTATGTTCCTTGGTCTTTAAATTTTTCCTATGCGTCGAAGGTCATTTGGGCAATGGACAACAGTATAACTCAAAAACAAATCTGGAAGGTGAGAAGGGGGTGAAGCAGGACTCTGAGCGAGCGCAATGTCTCATCGTAATGTTGAGGGAGTGAAGAAGGATATAAAAGAGAAGAGATAATTGTGATGAGTTATTGTTATTATTTTACCATGCTCAAAACCTGCGACATTTGTTCAGTGTGGAGATGAAACCTTTTCCTAGAGAGATTCAGTACTTTTTGAATCGTTTGACTTACCATTACAGTGTTTTGTGAGTTTTATTACGACGAACTTAGAAGTGGCTAGTATGAAGGTCCATGGCAATGTAAAAGACACGCGATCGCATGAAAAGTATCCTTTTTGGGACACCATGCTTATTGAAAGAATTGCAACTGCCAACTTATACTGATATCATGCGTCACTACTACTGGTTGAGAAGCGATATGGGAGAAAATCGAGAAATCCATTATTAGTCAATAGATGATGTTATTAAAATGGTAGGTGAAAAAGTTACCGAAATCTGAATAAAAGCTTCCATACCAGTGTTTTCCCAACGATCAATTTACAAAAAGATTAAAAACTATTAAAAGAAGTGTAGATCATCGGAGAAATCCTGTAATCGTATGGGTTTGAAAGTAACCCGCGAAGAATTCGTATGAATTGCGGAAACTTCTCGGTTTGACATTGCAGCTTCTAAGACTTAAACAATTGTAGCTGCGACATCCGTATCGAGAGTTGAACTTCTTGAATGATCAAAGAACTGATCGAAAAATGTTTATCGGAAATATTGATTTATAAACAAGCCAAAGTCTTGAAAAGAAAATATCACGGAAAATGAAAATGGATACAATTTTAACGAGAGATAGTAGTCTTTCAAGAAGTCCACCTCTTGTTGCAGTACTTTAAGCCAGATGTCGCAGCTACGATTGTCCAAGTCTTTATACTTACAAGATGCAATGTCAAACAGAGAAGTTTCACCATTTCGTACGAAATCTTCGCGGGTTGTCTTTACTTTCAAGCCCACACGATTACTGGATTTCTCCAATGATCTACACTTCTTTAAACATTTTTAACGTTTAAATGACATTTTTAGCTAAAAAAGTTCAAATATCAGCATTTTTGTAAATTTTCACGCCATTTGCGGCAGGGTAAAGAAAAGTCCAAAAAATCTCAAATTTTGTGTGTGAACTGAGTGCCACCAGTGGCCACTTTTTCGCACCCGCCATCATCAAAAATCGAAAAAGGGTTTTTTCGGCCCACCCTAATGTGCAGTGCATACTAAAAAATGCAATTCAGATATTCCGTATCACACAACACTCTGCTCAGTGTTTGAATATTGTATACGGATATTTTTAATTAAAATTCAAGTATTTTTGTATATTGAACATATTTTTAAAATTTTCCATGGAAAAAGTCAAAAAATCACTTTTATACAAAAAATAACATTCACGCTTTTTAATAAAGTAAAAATGTTTATTAAACACTGGACAATCGTAATTAAATATATATCAGTGGATAGTTGCAAAGAAAACATCAAAGACTTCAATATTCATAACAACTTTTTAACTAAAATACCCTACTTATTTAACTACCGATTTTTCTGTCGTCTCCGAAAAATCGTAGTTTGCTTTTATGATTATAAACCAATAGCTCTTTTTGTAAATGTATAAGAATTGCAGCAACCGTCGAAACTATGTCTTTCGCTTTTATTGTTTTACCTTTAGAAAAAATTAGATTTTAGAAAAAAGAAAGCTGTATTCCTAACCCGGTAACAGAAAATAGTTTTTTTTAAATAATCTCTCCGGGGGATTATAAAATTTGAAGATGTGAGGCCTAATATTATTAAAAGACTCTTAATCAGCATGTTAAAAAAATATTGTTTTATATAACTGACGGACATTTAAATAGTACAGAAAGAAGGTGAAAAGGACAAAAGTTAAACTAAATTGGAATTTTAAGCTGCAAAAAGAAGTTACTTACTCACCTACAATTGAAAAAAAAATCACTTAAACATTTTATTATGAGTCAATATTTGTTTAAATATTTGACACTTGTCATTGAACAAAATTTACCCTTGTATCCAAAAACTGAGGTACCCGGATGCCTTCTGCGGTTTTAACACATGCCAGTCATAATAGCAACCGTATTTCATAAAACACAAATACTCTGCAGCTCAAAAATAGAATTTTTTTTAGGAATATTAATTGTTTCAGATGCCACAATTCAAAGAACTTACACTGGAAATATGGCTAAGAAGCTCATATTCATTATATCGAGCAAATGAGAGTGTAAGCTGATTCTGGAATATATTTAGATTTATTCGGTTTGACAACAAAAACACACGAGTGGAACGTCTCTAAAATAATAAAGCTCCAGTAACATGTAATGTATTAATTATGCTAAATCATTACTTACTGAAAAATACTAAATGATAAAAAACTTAATATTTCACGAGTAGTTATATCCTAATCGACGAATAACAAGATTCTCTCAATATATTCCGTTTGTACCTGCTAAATATGACATAGAAAATTGATAGGTATGTGACGCCAAACATCAACATCCTCTCAATGGCAACTATGTAACAATATTAACGAGTACAAACTTGTGAGATAAACCAAGGTAAAAAAAGTTATGAAAGACTTAGTTGCTCCAGTCAATGATTGTGAAGGAAATATCACTATGAGAAACTTTTTCCTTGTATTTATTTGGTGAAACATTTATAAATTTTGAAACCAAATATACTAGATGTTCATAAATCGTTGGCACTTTGAAAAGATACAAACCTTATATTCCCTAAGAGATGAGGCCCAATAAAATTTCCAAGTTTTATCTACAAAATTAGCATTTCATGATGAAGTATTTATTAGTTAAGATGATCCGAAAAGAAAAAAAATATCTGTCATTTTGATATCTATTGTGCAACATGATAAAACCATCAAAGGTGAGAAAGAAAAACTCGAAAGGGTTCAGTTTTATAATGATACGAAATATGGAGTGGATATAATGAATAAATTATTAGTACGATAATACAACACATAGGCGTAAAACCTCTAGTATACTTATAATATTTTTCAATATTGTTGATATATTCGTGGTGTTTTAAACTATTTACTGAAAAATAGTAAGAAAGTCTCAGATGGCTCATATTTGGAACATGTTGGTTTAATCCAAGTTAATCATATCTCGAGTGTATAGAAGGTAATGAGGAAGTTATCCCTCTTCCAAAATTCTTTAAAGAGTTGTTAGATCGTGAAATAAATATAATGGGGCGATTTCGATAGAGATGTCATCAAATCACCAAATGCAATGATTTCTGAAATTGAAAAAGAGAAAAAGACAGAAATTTCTGCAGACTCGGAGATAGAAAGTGCTTTGGAGCTAGAACAAAATAAATCCCAAATTAAAACCGAAGCATTACATTTCATTGAAACAATTAGAAATTATCTAGCATCAATTTCTGAAGTAACGAATATTGCTCAAAATTCATTGTATGAGATATAGATAGAATTCTAGAAAGCACATCGAAAAATTTGCAAACCTTAATTCACCAATATTTCATGAACAATGTAAAAAGAAGTCATCGGAGATCTAATTTTTATTCATTTCAATTTTGTTTTTGTGTTTATTTTGTTTAGTATTAATGTTTTATTATCCTGAAAATTCAAGAACAGTTGCAAATTTAAAATTGATTTAAGTTAATTAAAAATACAGCTTTTTAAAAACATATTTTTCTGAAACTCCGGTTACTACGACACTTCGCTTGTAACGATACTTTTTTCTGGTCCTGAAAGTGTCGGGATAACGATGGATGTTCGACTGTAATTACACTAATCTATTCCACTTTATCAATATGATCCGAATCATAACTTTTGAATTTTAGGCTAATAAAAATGTATGAATTCAATTATGATTTCATCTTATTTTATAAGGGAACAACAGAAACAGAATATTTCTGTAAAAACAAGCTACGCTAATTATCAGAAACAACATTACTTTAAAATA
This sequence comes from Maratus speculifer, assembly GCA_964019185.1. Lineage (NCBI taxonomy): Eukaryota > Metazoa > Arthropoda > Arachnida > Araneae > Salticidae > Maratus > Maratus speculifer. The sequence goes on along the minus strand of OZ025295.1, from coordinate 117,936,155 downwards.
TTTGAATTTATATTTACAATAATTATAATTTTAACTCAAAGATTTAAAAATGTTAATCATAGAAAAATATTATTTTAACTACAGAAATTTATCATTATTTTCTTTTGATTAATAAGAGTAATTTAGAGATCCGTGGAAATGTATTTAATTTATTTTATAACTTTCGACTAAAAATAAAATTAGACATAATTTTTTATAAAATGAGACATTCATTTATAAAAAGATTGATTATGACCCTCTTAGAAACATTGAAACATTCATTTTAAAAGCATCCATTAAAACTATACATTATTTTTTAAAGGTTTACTTCCCTATTAAATCAATTAAAATTTTTAACTAATTTAAGTTGAATATTCACAAACAATTCACTTATCTTTTGTGAAAATTCATCAAATATTATTAACTTGAAAGAAACCTAAAACAAAATCCCTTCTCCGTTTTACACATAATTTATGAACTTTCACTAGCTATAAAATATGGTCCTTTCTTATTCATAAATTACTGTTAAATTTCTGTTATGTACATTCGTAATAACTTTTATCTATCTCTAAAGCAAGAAAATTTATTGAAGATTTAAATTTCATTTATTTCAATTTAGTATTTCAAAATGCATAATTTATTGAACTTCAGTTTGATCCAGATTTATCAAATTGCATTACGAAGAAATATATTACTCTAACATGCCCCACTTCATCTTTTGTAAAACAGATGAGTGTTGTTTTAAAAAAATATGAAAATCTATTATTATATAAAAGTTTTTATGTTTTTATGTTGTAATAATACAACATAAAATTTGTAAAACATTAAACTAATTAATAAAAATGTAAAATTGATGTACTTTTACTTTATTTTTTTTAAATATTTTTAATAGTAATCTTATTAAATTTTTATCGTAAAAACTTCAATTATAAAAGAAGCTATTGTAAAGCTTTAAACGTATATTTAAACTTTAATCATACTATATTTCATACTTTACTCATATAATATTTCATATTTTAATCAAATTTTATAACATACTTCATCAATGTTACATTTTACTATTCTGTACATACATTTTACTTTATATCAAACTTTAATCATACTTTACTCCAACTACATATCGTCTATATATGTATTACGCTATAGTATGTGGCACAGAAATCGCTATTATTTGTTAATTGTTTAATGGCAATTTCTAAATGAAACACATCCAATTGTTTATTGTGTAAAAGTTCTTTGGTAGGATTTAGGCCGTGGTAAAATAGGTTTGTTTGCGTTTTGCTCTTTCGCTGCACTTATGAAACTTCAAAATATCATTATCTTTTTCTTCAGTTCTTTTTATCTAAAAAAAATAAATAAAAGTCAGGAATTTTAATCTTTTTAGTTTCATTTTAAAGATATGTATTATAAATGAAATAAGTAAAAGGATTATATTATTATATTTTAAATGAAATACCACAATATAATGCGCCAGGCTAACATAAAATTACCGAGTTCTTGGTTTCTCGGCGCATATGCCATATATGCACTACATTAGCGCAATTTTTCTCTGATGTTAATTTGGCAAAAACTTCGTTTTCAAATATCAGTTGCATATATATTTTTTAGCTATTTTCTATTATTTTAAAAAGGAAATAATAATAAATAAAATAAAGTTCAGTTAATAATTATAGAAAAAAAAGATTTTATCATGAAAAAAGAAAATAAAAATAAGTACACAATTTATCAATAAATAAACAACCAAAGCCAGGTTACCATGTGAGGCAAATAATTGATATTTTGTTGCAATCACACCAATGTGGTGTGCATGATGACATCTATGTTTATTTCTCTGGCAGAATCTTCTAATTTGGAAAAAAATGAGCAATAAAAATAAATTATAAATAAAAAATATGATTTACTGTGTAGTATACATTTAAAGGAGACCAAACTAGTCGCCAAGGGCGGCTAGTATTTGAATAACATTTCTTTACATATTTCATTCAATCTTGTATCTTACTATTCCGCGTATATATCTTATTTCATATCATACTTTAATTATACTACATAGCATATTTTAATCATATTTCACAGCATACTTCACCCAATGTTGCATCTTTCTCTTCTATTCGTACATATTATGTTATATCATATTTTAATCATACATACACATTTAAACATTAACTATGTATTTAAACTTTAATCACAATTATAATTATAAATCATGTTATACAACTTTAATAAACATTTTTCTGTTTCATCTTGCCAAAAAAGGAGAATCTGTGCACATATAAACGGAATAACGATATCTAAGTATTAAGTTTTGTGTTGCCAATTCACTATATTGTTTTAATTAAGATTCTTTGATTGGCGCCACTTTTTCGAAATATCATTTTATAATCCCCCGGATTTTCGCTTTTCTTAATATGTGATTCAATAACGTTGATTTTACTGTTTTAAAAATCTGGTAACGATCAGCAAGTCTGAAGTTTTTAAAAAGTAGACTTCTGGTAACACTGTTAGAGAAAGAATAAATAAGTTGTTGGTGGCGTTAAAACGGACAAATGTTTTTTATTGTACAAAAGAAAATCCACAATAATCTCCTCAGATTCACACATAATTTCGAAATATTTTCTTTATTTAGAAATTCAGAAATCTCAGATATTAGAATATTGGAGGGTTCAGAAATTATTTTACTGTGATGTGGAAGCACATTTAACATGTGATCGGGCAGGCAAGAAATGAGTCCATATACTATTTAAAAAATAAAAATAAAAATAAATAAATAAATAAAAAAATTGTAACCATACAGATGTAAAGTTTCCGAAATCTGTATGTTTACTAACATTTTATCTGTGCACTGTACATAAAAAGATGCAAATGTAGAAAACAATTTTTTGTAAATTTTCTGAAATTAGTAACTTTGCACGTGAATCTACAAAAATTATAGTTATGTTACTAAAATGTTATCCGTAAGCTGGATTGCAAGTACATAATATTTTCTAGGCATCCCAAGCTTTCAAAAAAAAATTCACATTTTTTGATTTTCAGTGCCAATCTGTATTTCTTATATTGCCGTCACACAAAAAGTTCTTGGAATGCTAGTTTCCAAGAAACATTTTAATATCTTTACAGAATTGTTTTACAGTATACATTGTGATAAAGACACGTGTTTTTTAAACCTTTGTCTTACCGTACTATAGATTTTAAGCGTACCCAAAACTCAATGTTAGTACAAAAAAATATAGAGAATTCTTAGGTTTGTGCACTCTATATACTTTTCAAAAGAAATTTTGAAATTTACATATGTATATTTTACTGTCAAGTAGTTTGTGCTTTTCATTATAAATGGATTAAATAATGTATTATACTGCTATACATTTTTAGAAACATAAATCATTGTTGCTTCTATATTAAAAGCGTCATTTTACACGTCACAGTATTACAAATAAATATTACATTTCTACTTATAACCCACGAAAATTAATTATCCCACAGATTAAAGCCTTTCGAACTATCAATTCCTCATTAAGATCTTGACAATTGAGATAAATGCAAGTAATTATACTCTTTCTTTAGCATCCTTTGAAGTTCTTTCATGTTTGCGCATGTCTGCTATTATGAAATAATTTCTTAATCCTTACATACAAACAGGTTTTAAAGATTTTTAACATTCTTATGCCTCGCGCAACTCAAAGTAGAGAAAGTGAGATGCATCTGAAGCTTTTTGAATGCGAAAACTGTATTATTTTCCTTGAGACGTTCCTACTACATATTCATGAATGCATTTTCAAAGACAGGTATGTTGAATTCAAGATATAATTCTATGAAAGAGAATTGAAACGTAAATTATACCCAACCATATTATTCAGGCGGAGAATTATCGGGTTCCTTATATGAAAACAGTAATTATGTTTATGAAGGATTAAGCGAAGGAAATAGATAAAAATATTTATTATTAGGAACAAAATGTTTGCAAGCTGATGATATCAAAAATTTGGCAACAATAGCACACTGGGGGAGACGGATTCATTTTACAATGAAAAAGAAGTGCATTTTACGTAAGATAGAACGAGAGTGTTGCCACTGGGCTGTTTTTTAAGTTACGATACTTCGATTGGCACCACTTTTTTGAAATATCATTTTATAATAAGCTTGATTTTCGACTTTATTTCTATGTCATTCAATAACGCGGAGTTTGCAGTTTCAAAAAACTGGTTGCGAGCAACAAATCTTACTTTTTATAAAAGTAGACAACTGGCAACACTGTAAAGCGAGAAAGAAATATGTCAGTGCATTGTGCTATTTTTAAAAAATGAGATAGTAGATAGTGTAGCAAACTCTATTTTATTAATTGCCGATGTCCACCAATTCAGTAATTAACATACTTTCTCAATTATTGTATCTGTATATAATGTTAGTAAAGTAATACAAGAAATCTTCACAGCCATACTGAATTAAGTCAATAATCAGAATACTACTCGTTCTTCTGCAGTTCATTCTTATTAAAATATCGCTTCATTCTTTCAAAGAATGTTGTAGTTAAAATAAATAGCTATTTTAATTTTTTGGTGAAGAATAAACGGTTGTGAATATTCGGATATGATATAAAAAATATTAATGGTAAATAATGAATTTTTAATAATGTTAATGCACTATTTGAACAATCAATTCAATATCAAAGTCTAAATCACTTCAAATGAGAAAACTGCGTTGTTTTTTACCTGTCTTGCGTTACATATTTATGAGTGCATCTTCATTGACAAAGACAATGGTTTCGATATGCAATTTTGTTAAATCGGGGAGAAGCATTAATTATCACTAGTTGGTGTATCAACCAGAAAAATATTCGACTCTCCAACTAAAGACAGCGTTTCTATTTTTTTGCAAAGCATTAATTTAATAAAGTACATATAAAGCATTTAGGAAAAAATTAAACAATATAATTTTTAGAGAAAAAAAATATTTGATAAAAGTTTTAGGAAATGATGTTTCCTTTTTCAACAGTAACAAGTGAAAAAAATCATGCGTTAAGCATAGATTATGAAACCCTTTCCAACATTTCCTGCAATCTTTAACAAACCTTTGTTATCCAGGGAAAAAAAGTATTACTGTCCTAGCCAAATCCGTATTCCAATACTTTAGAACAGTCCTGTATTTAATCTGTTGATTGATATATAGACTATATAATGGGGAAATTTAGTTTTGCAAGAAAACGCCTAACTGGTTGAAATTTTCCTTTCTGCAATTTATACTAATAGATGGAATCATACTTGAATACTTTTGTTCAGCACTGTAGTTTACCTAGTACCTTTAATACGAGAAAGTATTTTTCTAAAATGTAGTTCAAGCAAAAATACTCTTTAAACTAATTAAATCACATTTCTGGAAATTATCATCCAAAGATGACTATGTATCCTGTTTCTTGCATTCTCTGTATATCATATTATCTATATTCTATAAAAAGTTCTTAGTAAAATTAATGTAGTTCAACATAAAAATGCATAACTCATTTAAAAACCATCTTTAAGTAAATTACGCTCATATTCAGTAATCTTTCCAAGATCTTTTATGTAACCCTGTCTATATAAATTGTGTTATTCTTAGACTTTATATACATTCTATAACATGCATACTTAAAAGCGCATAACAGAATTAAAAATCCATTTCATCCATGCAACAGCAATTATCCATATTATACAGTATTTCGGATATAATATACTATTTGAATTCTTTTGTGTGTCACTGTAAATGCTATGCACTTCGTATTATGAATGAAGTAACTCATATTAGGCCTCAGCGACGTATATCAATTTGATTATTACATGAAATTGCTTATCATAATTAAAATTTGTCGCAAACAATACCCCCTTTATTTTTATACAGTGAGACTCTTTTGAGTGGCCCTGTAAATTAATAATAACAACTCTTTTCACTGCCTACTTTACAAAATGCATATTTTAGTGCATATATATATACATTGGAATATGTTTGGCAGGTTGTAACATCTTTAAAATTCATTTGAAACGATTTTTCCCCATAGGAAATAATATATATTAAAAAATTTTGATTGTCCCTGTAAATAAACTAATAATGTAGAAACTTCTATTTCATTAGGGTTCGTGCTAGGGTAAACGCAATAATGTCAAAAATTTCATGGCAATCCGAGTATATTTACGAGAGTTAGAGCGCGGACAGACGGACAGACGGTCAGACGGTCAGACTGACAGACGGACAGACAAACCGAAAGCATAAACACTCTTCAACTTTGTTGGAAAGTGTTAAAAAGTATTTTTACTGTAGATATATGTAATTTAACGTCTTTAATTCTTTCACTTCAATTTAGCAATTTATTATAATACAATAAAACAAACGGTGTAAAATATAAATGTTAATTTTATTTATATTCCAATAAAAATGAATATATGACCGAATAAAATGTTATTGTCTGAGGCTGTCTTGAAAAAAGCTTGAAAATTATGATGAGTGCATGTATTATACTTTCCTAAAAGCATATTTTAAAGAAATTCCTTTTTTTATATTTCAAAAGAACCATTTAACATTTTACAATATTATTTATGTTGTTCCAAATGTATACGATTCTGTTATTTCTAATGCACTATAACTAATTATCGTTTATATTAAACTTTTTAAAATCATGAATTTCGCTTTAAGAACTCCAACACTGCGTCAAATACGAGTAGATCTTTTCTGGTCTTTGTTCTGTAGTCTTAACAGTTCTTTCAAATTCAAACATTTCTGCTTTTTGTCGCAAATTGCCTAATATTTTCATGCTACGAAGTTTAAACCAATAACAAATTAGCTCATTCATCTTTAATCTTAAAGTAGAGAAAGTGAAACGAATCTAAATATTTTCAAATTAGAAAACTGCGTTGTTTTCCACCTATCTTGCGTATTGAATATTCATGAGTGCATCTTCATTGACAAAGACAATGGATTCCACATGTAATTTTGTTAAACCGGGGAGAAACATAAATTATCACTAGCCTGCGCATCCAACCAAAAAGTATTCGACTGTATAACTGAAAACAACCTTTTTTTTTTTTTTTTTTTTTTAAGTATTATTTTAAGAAAGCAGATATAAAGCTTTTAGTAAAAATTTAAACAATATTATTTCAAAGAAATAGCAGAAATAATAATATATATATGTGTATATATTTTTACAAATAATTTCTATTTTCAATAGTAAATAAATAAATGTACGTAATTTAACGTGTTTTATTTCTTACACTTCAACTGAGCAATTTATTATAATACGATAAATCATACTATTTGAAATATAAATGATAATTTGTTTATATTTTAATAAAAACGAATATCCAACTGATTAAATTTTATTACCTGACAGTATCATCGGAAGAGTTTGAAAATTGTGACGAGTGCAACTAATTAACCCCTTTGTTTGGTAATATGTAAACTTCTTTAACGGCTGATCATTTTTCTTCTTCTTCACAAATTCTCTAAATTTTTATACAGCATGTTTTAAACAAATTAGAGGATTCTCATGCATGCTAAGTTTCAAAAGAATAGAAGTGTTAAAGAGTGAAAGTGAAATTTAGAACTCTTTCGAATTTGAGAATTACATTCTTTTTTCTCGATTTTAGCGCATTACACATTCATGAATGCATTTTCATCATTACTATACATCACGGTTTCTGGTTTGTCAATATTCACGAAACAAATTATCACGAGTTCAAATATTTAGACAAAACTTTCTGTAATTCTGTATGTAAAATAATATATGTTTGTAAATGATAAATATGTTTAAACATAAATATAGTTATTATTTTCTAAACCGTTTAAAAATGAAATCCATTTTTTTAAATATAACGAATAAATGGTAAATTAATAGATGCCATATTATTTTTTAACTTCTTACATATCCTTAAAGCGACACTATCATGAACGCTTTACAACAAGACGGTACATTGTGTAAATACGAGAAGATCTTTTCTGCTCTTTGTTGATAGTCTAAAAAATTCTTTCAAATTTAAAAATTTCTGCTTTTCATCACAAATTTCCTAATCTTTTCATGCTACGCAGTTTAAACAAATCGCAAATGAGCTCATGCATCTTCAATCTGAAAGTAGAGAAAGCGAAACGTGTCTAAATATACGGGTCTCTAAAGCTGCTATCAGATTCACCAACATTTCGTAAGACTTTTGAGCCAATACTTAATTTCCTCCAACTTTTCGCGAAATGTCGTCCCAAATCATAGAGTGATAGCAAACAGAAATGTTCCCCAAAAATTTTTAAGCTTTTCAAAAAAGTCTCTCTTAGTCAAGACATTTCATCCAACATCGAACATTTCAACGAATCAGAGATAAGCAACTGATACGTGTAGGCGTTAAATATCAACGCCTGGTACTAGTAGAAACTGGTTTTCGGGCTTTTCCTCCAACTGTTTCAAAAACAATTGTAACTTTTTTCTTTTATTGAACGGGAAAATGTTGGGGTTAAAATCGGCTGAAAAATTTGTCTCGCCTAAAGTCGGTGTGCCTTAACGGGTAATTTTGTTAAACGTGGAAAAAGCATAAATTATCACTTATCTCCGTATTCAATCAGAAATATATTCAACTATATAACTGAAGACAACGTCATTTTTTGTAAAGTATTATTTATTAAAACATTATACTTTACACCAGAAATGACCTCAACTAAGTTACCAAAAGAAGTGGTGTTTTTTTTTATCTCAGTTAATTTGGTATTTCCTTGCGCCAATTTACTGGTGAAGTTTCCTTGAACAACATTTGGTGGCAACTATGGTCCAACTGTGAAGTAATAAAGTGAAGTGAAGTTTACATTGAATTAATAAATCTTTTATGTAAATTGAATTTAATTAAAAATACATTTATTTCATAATTTTTTAGAACATACTTCAATTTTCTTAATTAACAATTTTATGTTTTACATATAAAATAATACATATATCTTTGCCTTATATATATTTTTTTTTCACTTCAAATAAGTAAAAAAAAAATTCCATATTTATATATTGTTTGCACAAAACTTTTAATTTTAATGTATAAAATCAATTCTTCTTTTTTACCAATGATTTTACAAGGGAAGAACTGCATTTTCTCATTAATGCAAGTAATTCATTGTTTGGTATCATTAAACTCTTTCCAAGTTGAAATATTTCTGTTTTACCGTACATGTATATTATGTTTTCTAGGTAGCAATTTTAAAGAAATTCTTTTTGTTTAATATTCTAAAAAGCTATTTAACATTTTACAATATTTTTTATATTGTTACCAAATGTATAAAACACGGTTATTTCTAACTCATTATATTTAATTATCTTTTATATTTAAATTTTCTCGACCATGAATTTCTCTTTAAGAACTGCAACACTACATCAAATACTAGTAGATCGTTTCTGCTCTTTGTTCGGTAGTCTTTAAAGTTCTTTCAAACTTAAAGATTTCTGCTTTCCGTCACAAATTTCCCAATCTTTCCATGCTACGCAGTTTAAACAAATCGCACATTAGCTCATGTATCTTCAATCTCAAAAGCAGTGAAAGAGAAATGGGTCTAAATCTTTTCAAATGAAAAAACTGCGTTGTTTTAAACCTGTCTTGCACATTACATATTCATGAGTGCATCTTCTTTAACAAAGACAATGGATTCCACATGTAATTTTATTAAACCGCGAGAAACACAAATCATCACTATTCTGCGTATTCAACCAGAAAGATATTCGACTGTATAATTGAAGACAACGTTTCAGTTTTTGTAAAGTATTACTTATTAAAGCATTGTACTTTATACCAGAAATGACCGCAACTAAGTTACCAAATAAGTGGTGTTTCTTTATATCAGTTAATTTTGGTATTTCATTGCACCACTTTACTGGTGAAGTTTCTTTGAACGACATTTGGTGGCAATTATGTTGCTATTGTGAACTAATAAAGTGAAGTGAAGTTTACATTCAATTAATAATTCTTCTATAAAAATTGAATTGAATTAAATATATATATAACTATTTCATCAATTTTTTGTGGAACATACTTCAATTTTCTCAGTTTCATGACAATTTCATGTCTTACATGTAAAATAATATATATATCCTTGTTTTACATATATATATATATATACTTCAAATAAATTTCAAAAAAACTCCCAAATTTATATATTGTTTGCACAAAACTTTTATTTTTAATGTATAAAATAAAATCAATTCTTCACTTAAATTTTTTACCTACGATTTTACAAGAGAAAAGCAGTATATTCTCATTAATGCAAGCAATTCATTGTTTGGTATCATTAAACTCTTTCTAAGTTGAGACATTTCTGTACCGTACACACATACATTATGCTTTTCATGTACTAATTTTAAAGAAATGCCTTTCGATTTAATATTTTAAATAGGCTATTTTACATTTTACAGAACTATTTATAATGTTACCAAATGTATAAAATACGGTTACTTCTAACTCATTATATTTAATTATCTTTTATAGTTAAATTTTCTAGACCATGAATTTCTCTTTGAGAACTGCAACACTGTATCAAATACGAATAGATCGTTTTTGCTCTTTGTTCGGCAGTCTTTAAAGTTCTTTCAAACTTACACATTTCTGCTTTAAGTCACAAATTTCATAATCTTTTCATGCTACGCAGCTTAAACAAATTGCAATGAAATCATCCATTTTTAATCCCAAAAATAGAGAAAGAGAAATGTGTCTAAATCTTTTCAATTAAGAGAACTGCGCTGTTTTCCACCTGTCTCGCATATTATATTCACTAGCAGGAGTGACCGAGCTAAGCTCGGTCAAAATTAACTTTGTGTTCAACTGGATATAGTACTATCACTGTATCATTCACTCTGTATTATAACTGTAAAACGTGTTATTTATAATAGTAGTATTTTCAAAAACAATCAATAAGAAAACTATGTTTGTATGCACATGTTCATAAATTTCACTTTATTTTAAAATTTACAACAAAAGGATATCGATCCAATTAGTTTTTAGCTCGACTCTGATTGGTTTAACCATGCATCTCGAATCCTATTAAGAATGTATAAAAATTTCTTCACATTCTGAAAGACAATATTTTTTTTGCCAGATCTAGCCAAATTTGGAGACATTTTTTTAATTTGGCGACAAATACGTGTTTTAGCTTTCGTAATCTTAATAGTCGATTTTTCGGCAAAACATCGCCAATATTTTGTCAAATATCGCCAACTTATTGACTGTTGCCATTTTCTCGTAACTCTATCCCGTATTACACAAAATGACCCACGAATCAAATTTGATCAAGCATGTGACTTAACTCAATGGTTTTCAGGTAAGTAAAAACAATAGAATGTAAAATTGAATCAAAATCGTTTAAGGCATTTCTTAGGTAAAATTAGCTTGACAGCATTCAGCAATAAACGAAATGACCCACTAATATAATTTTGTTAAACGTGCGACTCAGCCCAATAGTCTTTTCGTGACAAAAAACGTTTCGTTACAAAATTTAGGTAAAATTGATTGAGTCGTTATTATATATAATTAGAATGACCTTAACCCATTATGACCCAAAATGACCCACTAATCGAAATTTCGCGAGCATGTGCCATAGCCCAATGGTTTTCTCTTTCCCGAAAATGATATAATAGAAAGTATTGTCAAAATGATACGAGCCATTTTCTGCATAAAATTAGCATAACCCATCATGACCACAAATTACTCTTATAATTGAAATCTCTCGAACATGTGACTTAGCCCGCCCATTAGTTTTTTCGTGTCTAAAAACTGTTACATACAAAATTTTGTTAAAATCGATCCAGCCGTTGTTTAAATATAAATTGCTTGACCCAGACATTTATGACCCTTTATGACCCATTAATCGAAATTTCTCGAACGTGTAACCTAGCCCAATGATTTTCTCGTGCTTTTTTTGCATTTTATATATAAAATTTCGTTTAAAACGATTCATCTGTTCGTTAGATATAGCTTGACATGATCCATTATGACCCATCATGACTCACATAGTCCTGATGACCGATATATTATAACAATCATAATCGATAATGATTTCCCCATTTTATTTATGGTACTAGACATAATATATCCACAATTCTTACTATACTTAAGATAGTTTGGCACCAACTTCAAAAAGTAATTCCTTACTTTTTATATGAATATATTCAAAAATTAAATCAAAAATATGTAAATTAATCTCTTGTAAAAAATATTCTCTGGAGAACCTATGTTTGGTGGATATTAAATTCTATATATTAAATTTAACCGTTTTATACCGGTACCTGATAGTCAATGTGTGGTTATTGGATAACGATTTGTCATTAGAGAATTTTATAGAATTATTTACTTCTTTTCAGCGCTTTTTTTTTGGAGTCGGTTATACATTTTTTTGAAAAAGTTAAATTTATTTCCTACTTTTTAGTTATTTATACCGTAATACATAATTATGTGTACTGACCAATGATGGCTCTTTGCAGCGCATTACTAATGAACGCACTTTGCTGAGTTCTGATGTATTCGCTTTACTTGTCACTATTTGATTGCCAACTTTTCAAAAGACACTTACAATATCGGATAGTATCGTTGTGAATCTTTAGGTTTTCTGGATGTGGTAACTTCTTCAGATCTGGCACGACGAAAAGCTACCGCATTCATGAAATCTTAAAGTCAACATCTAATCGTACGGACATCGGAAGTGGTTATCGAAAGGTGACAATGCCTCAAGTAAAGTGTCCTTACACATAAGCGCTTCCATATATGAGCAAACAGCAAAATGACTCCATGTATCAATGAATAGTAAAATGCTTTTCTAGTGTAGTCAAAAGTCAATCAGAAAAAGCAAAAAGAAAGATTTTAGCAAAAATCGCTCTATGATTCTATAGATAAACAACAACAATCTAATTCCTATAAATGCAGTAAAGGCATCGGAAATGATTCGACGAGGAATCCGAAAATCATAACCTGTACTTGGCTGCATCTATCAGAGAGTGACAGCATTCGATGCCCAAATACTTTTTTCACGGACGCTTTTGTCCCAACTAAAAATTTGAAACTCACTCCACCGCTTTTATGGAAAACGCTTATTTCAGCCTAACATGGAGCATTCTCATGGGTCAAAAGACAAATATTTTATAAAAGCGGGGGAGTGACGATGCAGCAAAAGGGTAAAATTTTTTACAGTGTACACTGTTAAAAATCTGCTGCATTTTGCTGCAACGCACTCCACCGCTTGTATATAATATCTCTATTCCAACCAATGAGAAAGCTCCATTTCATGGCCAAATAACCGTTTTCTATACAAGCAAGGGAGTGCGTTGCAGCAAAATGCAGCAGATTTTTAACAGCGTATGTATGAGATATTACATAAAAGGGATGGAGTGATGATGCAGCAAAAGTTAAATTTTTAACAATGTATCGCAATGCTAGGCATTTTCTATTATAAAATTTGATGATGATTTCCTGGTAGACTTCGATTGTACGCCGAATGATCCTTTATTTCTACACAGACATAAATACATAATCCATATTATTTTACAAATTCGTGGACGTACAAGGACAAGATAGCACAAGGAAATATTATGACACAAGAAAAGAACAACCGGGAGCTACACATAAAGAGTGTGTACAACGGAGTTAGTGGGATTCGAACCCACAATCTCCTACGCTCTCAAGAGATTAGCAACGTGGTGTCTTAACCACTCGGCCACAAGGACCCCCTTGATGACTCATTTTTGTCCAGAATCTTTCCAATCAATCGTATACTGTGCTCCATGTGTCGTCATATTCACATCGAGGAATCCTACATGAACAAAATCTTAAATCATTCTGGTGTCTAATCCGGTAACCAAATCTGAATCTAAAGATAATTTTGCAACACATATCTATGCACTTTATTTTGCATTGATATGTAGAGATAATTTTTTCCTCCGGAGCAAAATATATACTAAAGGATTTTCATCTTTTCAACAACTTAAGGATGTCAATTGGTATCGATATCTATTTCCGCTTTAGTGGATGCGAGAACTTGTCCATTTAAGCTTTAACATTTCGGAAATTTATCGCATCCAGCAAACTTTAAGGCCGCAGACTAGGCACAGAAAAAGACCCGGATGATAATGTGAAGTCTATGGGGGCGTTCTTTTAAAATATCTCGCTCAAATTTTAAAATTTTTACGTGATTTTTTTTTTTTTTTTTTTGCATAGGATAGCTGAGGATATTCCACAACCGACCTAGTTTTTACTTTTTCAATTTTGGTTTCAGATTAAAAAAAAAATATTTTAAATTTCAAAACCGGTTTAAACGGTTCTGAAAATGAAACTATCATTATATAAAACATACATAAGCAAAATCGAAGAAGTAAAAACTAGGCCGGTTGTAGATCATCCTCGGCTATCCTATGCAAAAAAAATCATGTAAATATATTAAAATTTGAGTGAGATATTTGAAAAGAACACACCCATAGTCTTTACACTAATATCCGGGTCTTTTTCTGAGACTAGTATACACTGTTAAAAATCTGCTGCATTTTGCTGCAACGCACTCCACCGCTTGTATATAATATCTCTATTCCAACCGATGAGAAAGCTCCATTTCACGGCCAAGTAACCGTTCTCTATACAAACAAGGGAGTGCGTTGCAGCAAAATGCAGCAGATTTTTAACAGTGTAGTGCCTTAAGGTCCATATTGAAATCTACAGACTTCGTAAATGGGCATTGAAAAGCTGACAATCCATCAGTACACGTTAAAATTATTGTGAAAAATTACCTTTGTTTTTAAAGACTATCTATTTTCTGACTAATGAGAGCGATCTAAAAACGTCTATGGAGCGTTTTCATTGGTCAGAAAATAGATAGTCCTTAAAAACAGAGGTAGTTTTTCAAGATATTTTAAACAGGGTACACTGTTAAAAATTTGACCCTTTTGCTGCATCGTCCCTCCACCGCTAATATATAAAACGATTACTTCAGCCTATTATAGAGCATTCTCATGGATCAAAAGTGAGATATTCTATAAGAGCGGGTTAGTTACGATGCAGCAAAAGGGTCAGATTTTTTACAGTTTAAATTACGCGTACACAATCAGAGCGCGTCAAGTTCCTTCTATGATTCAATGCATAGCAAAGTAATTCTAAATGTTCGTATGTATTAAAATACCCTTTTCAGTCATAAAAACTAAAAAGGAAGATATTATCACAATCACGTCATGATTCATCAGGCGTTTATATGAAAGTAGTAATATTTGAAGTTAAGAATGTTCTTTGATAAACGCGGTTTTCCAAAGAACAGAAAATTTAAGAATTTTTATTCCAGAACTTGGCGGTAGTCGCCTGAAAGAGTTTGTTTTATGGGTGAAAGAAGTTAACTAGCTTAACTTTAATGGTAAGCTTATCAAAATTTTTCGTCATTTATATTTGTCCAAATGTAAATCTAGCACACACTGTTAAAAATCTGCTGCATTTTGCTGCAACGCACTCCACCGCTTGTATATAATATCTCTATTCCAACCGATGAGAAAGCTCCATTTCACGGCCAAGTAACCGTTCTCTATACAAACAAGGGAGTGCGTTGCAACAAAATGCAGCAGATTTTTAACAGTGCATAGTAATGTACATTAATCACTTTGTGAATCCGGCATAAAAAGCACCCTGATACACAGACGCTCTTGCTTTAACGTGTAAGGCTCTTTAGAGATGAATTTTCAGCTTTTCGATATCGAATTCTCATGTCTGGATCGATGTGGATCTTTCACTTTGGTGGATACGAGAATTGTTCCAGCTAAGACTTCGTACTTTGAAAAAAAATCTAGCATCTCTGCAACAGTGGTTAGGATCCAGAAGGATTATTCGCTGTTAAGCAAAACAAGATTGACCAATCATAAGCCTTCATTTTTGAGAACTTTTAATTGTTCGAAGGAGAGAGTCTGGAATACATGGAGTAAAAATCTGCTATCGACACTGTAAAAAATTTGACCCTTTTTCTGCATCGTTACTCCATCGCTTTTATAGAATTTCTTTGTTTTGACCAATGTGAATGCTCCATAATAGAGCGAAGTAATCGTTTCCTATAAAAGCGATGGAGTGACCATGCAGCAAAAGGGTTCAATTTTTTACAATGCAAGCAGTGCTAAAAATTTGTATCCTTTAAATGTGCAACGATGCTACTGAATTCCAAAGCGTCGATCACAGCGGCATTTTCGTGATACATTATCTAAACTAGCAATAATTCTTGCATTTTTAGAAAATATCCTGCAGATGTCGCTTCTATCTTTAAATTTCATTAGCATTGTTGCACATTTAAAGAATAGAACTTTTAAGCACTTTTTTTAAGTGTTACAGAGGGCGTGTTCAGCCAACACCCCCTATAGTCAAGGCCTTCACAGCGAATTCCAAAAATGCCAATATGGCCGACCCTTTAGTCCGAAGACCAAAGGGAGTGATTTCCCCTGTACCAGCAGTAGTGCATGTTTCTGCCTCGTGTTCGCATATCGCCATTTTCTGTTGTGTGATTTGTAGTGCTTTAATAAAGTAATTTGGATATTTATAAGACTAAAAGTAAGTGTTATTTTTGTTTACTTATGTCATTGTTTTAATAGCAAGGCTTTAAATATAATTTTTGTCTTATATATTTGTAAGATTAATGACTATCAATTTAATTTTCAATTCACACGTGTATTACAACAGTAGCTTTGAATCATTTACCTATATTTTGAATTAGTATTTTGTTTTAAATGATAATAACAATATGATATTTTTACTTCTCATTTGGTTTTTTTTATCCAGTTTATTTTAACCTTTAGTATTTCCTCACAGGACTTTGTTATTATTGATGCATAATATGTTTATAAAAAATCCCCGTCCTTTAACCAATATTATTTATTTATTTGTATCTAAACTCCAGTTTATTAGTTTGCATCCGAATATACTTATTAAATTATATAATTTTACTCTTTACTAATTTTAAATCATTTACTATCAGTAATCTGGATGTAGTGTTTAAATTAATTCATAAATATTCAAACAGTTTATTTATTGTTATTGCAGCTTTCATTATTACATAATTAGCATATCAGCTCTTATAATGATTTTGATGTTTTGACAATATTTTTTTCTATTTATACTCTTAATTTTAAAGTTATTTTTATGGGCAAATATTATTTTTTCTTTTATAATAATAATTTTTAATAATTATAGTAAATTAAAAGTAGTTTATACATTTATAAGGGAATTTTTTTTCTCTAATAATAATAATTAAAAAATAATTTGTAGATTGATGAGGAATATATTTTTTCTTTGGTAATAATAATAGTAATTCAAAAATAATTTATAGATTGATAAGGAACAGATTTTTTTTCTTTAATAATAATTTTAAAATATTTTTAGATTGACAAAAAAGATTCTTTTCTTTAATAACAATAATTTTAAAATACTTTTTAGACTGACAAAAAATAAAAAAATAAATAACTAAAAAGATTTTTTAATAATAATAATCTATAATAATAATAGTAATTTAAAAGTAATTTATAAACGTATAAAGAATCGCTATTTTCCTTCATAATAATTTCTTTAATTTATAATAATAATTGTAATTTAAAAATAATATAAATTGATAAGGTACAGATTTTTTCTTAAATAATAACAGTAAATTAAAAATATTTTTTAGATTGACAGAAAAAAAGGATTTTTAAAAAAATAATAATAATCTATAATAGTAATTTATAAATTGATAAGGAATCGCTATTTTCTTTAATAATAATAATTTAAAATAACAATTGTAATTTGAAAAGTAATATATATATTGATAAGGAACAGATTTTTTCTTTAATAATAATAGTAATTTTAAAATTTATAGATTGGTGAGTTGTTGGATCTTCCCCACCCCAATGGACCGGATGATATTTAATTTAGATTTATTAAACTAAGCCCCACCCCCCCTTCCAATGAAAAAAGAAAGGTTTTGGGAATGTTTTTGTACAGCAATTTATGTGCAACAATGTCTTATTATTAATTATTTATAATTGGTTGTTCAAAGATATTTACAAAAAAGTTTTTGCACATGTCTCTGTGCGGGGGGAGGAGATAATGATTATAATGAATTAACAAAAAATCTTTAAATAGTTACAGAAAACAAACTTAAAACTGTTATGATACATACATGATTGATTTTACCAAGCACGTTCAAATATAAACAATAGATAAACAGAGTCTTATAAGGAAATACTGAATAATAAAATAATTAAAGCTAAAAAACATGCATTTTATATATATTTTTTCTTTTGGCTTTAATTTTGTGAAAAACATTTTAAATCTTACATATGTATAAGAGAAATGATTATATCATAATAATATTAAAGCAATGACATAAGTAAATAAGAGATAATACCCATCCTGTCTTTAAAATAATCCTCAATTATTATTAATAATAATAAAAAGTAAATAAATTACATGGGAGTGTGTGTGTGTGGGGGGGGGGGTGTAAAAGAAGGATAGTATTTGAAGGGGGAAAATATCACACAACATATTATTTTTATACATTCCCCCCCCCCCCCAATACTTTTGTTTTTAAGTCAAGTCATCAAATTCCAGTCATATTAAAAAAATTAGCTTCTAGGTTATAAAGCTAATTTAAATTACAAATTTTAGTATATTTTATAGAAAAATTTATATAAAGTTATAATTAAACTTAAGATTTCCCCTTTAACATATGTAAGACCATTTAACTATTTATTTTTATGCTTATTCTTTTAAAATACTGTGACATTGATAAGGCAAAGGAAATATTCTATTTCTAAATTAAGTCATGTCTATTTAGAATTCCAAAAAGATTTATATTTTAAGATCCTTTTTAGTAGATTTTTTAAACAATAAGTAACCCTCTTAACATTTTTTATTTTCCAAAAGTGCTTTTTTAAAAATCCGTAAAATTTTTTAACTCTATTGACAAACCTTTATATTGTAAATGATTGCGTAAAAATATAAAAAGACAGATTTTTTTTCATTTAAAAAACGCAAATCAAACAAAAATGTGGTTTAAATGAAAAAAAAAAAAAAAAAAAAGATAAACAATTTACGACAATAAAAATAATGTGGTTCAAAGGGAATAAATGGAAATCTAACGGAAATAAATATTAATATTTTTAATATTTAAATTACAGTATTTATTTATTTGAATGATAATTATTATTTAAAAAAAATACATCTTGGAGAAATCCGCTTTTATTTGAATTTTTAATTAAATGAGAAAATAAAAACTGGTGTTATAAATTTTAAAAGTAACGGGAATTGCAACTTTAAAGTGTGGGCTTGCGTAAATTCATATTATGGTTGTGGGAAGTAGGACTTTGTGATCGGCCATCTTGATTCGGTGCGGAGGCTTTGACTATAGGGGGTGTTGGTTCAGCACAACTTACCGGTTACTTACAGACCATTTACCGATTGTAGACAAGTACGAAATGAAAATAAAAGCTAAGTGTGACGTCAACTACATTTCAACAGAATAGTTTTCATTGATGCTACAATTTGCTTTCGTACTGCACTACAATCGGTCGGTAACATTGGTTACTTTTGTAATTTGCTCTGAACACGCCCTGAGATAGCCGATTTCCACACTATATCCTCTAGATGCTATATTTCCGGTTTCTTGCATAAGAGAACTTGTCCGGAATCCAGGTAGAATTTGCGCTGTTAGCGAAACCAGATTAACGAATCAGATGCCTGAATTTTAGCAAATTTTTCAATGTTTTAAATAAATTTTCTTGTTACACTGTTAAAAATCTGCTGCATTTTGCTGCAACGCACTCCACCACTTGTATATAATATCTCTGTTCCAACCAATGAGAAAGCTCCATTTCATGGCCAAGTAACCGTTTTCTATACAAGCAGGGGAGTGCGTTGCAGCAAAATGCAGCAGATTTTTAACAGTGTAATAAATCTCGTTTCGCAAACAGCGCAAAATGTATGTGAATCCTCGCCCTTGTCCAGTTAGGATTTTTCCACTTTGAACAATGTTAAACATTTGAAACTTTTACTTTATCGTCTATCCATCGCTTTTATAGAAAATGATTACTTCATTTTATTATGGTGAATTCTCATTGGTCAAAATAGAGATATTCCATAAAAGCGGTGGAGTGACGATGCAGCAAAAATTTCAAACTTTCAACAGTGAAAAGATCGTGTGTCTATGTAAGTGTAACATAAAAGCATGCAAAAGGAACACTTCTAATTGGTCGATTGCTTCAAAATGAATTTGAAATTTAAAGTTTTTATTTTTTTAAAAGTTCTAATTATCAGATTTTTATGAAATTTGAATGGGACCACATGGGCCTCATACGCTTTCAAACAAAAAAAAAGCGATATCAAAATCGGTTCATATTTGCAAAATTATGCGTGAACAACAAATACATACAGGTCGAAATCATAACCTCCTCTTTGAAGTCGGTTAAAAATGACGCAGTAACCGAATTTTCTCGAACGTATTACCTAACCCAATGGTCTTCTTGTAATCCAAAACGATAAAATATAAAATTTGGTCAAAATCGTTAGAGCCGTTTTTTTAGATAAAAATGGCTTGACCCATAATGACCCGAAAATCACCCAATAAATAGCTTGATCCTGACCCATTATGACCCAAAATGACCGAATAATCAAATTTTCTCGAACATGTGACTTAGCCCAATGGTCTTCTCGTGCGCGAAAATGGTAAAATCCAAATTTTTACAAAAATCGTTAGAGCCGTTTTTGAGATAAAATTTACACACAGACACACACACACAATTTTTGCTCGCATTATAGTATAAAATGAGTGCATCTTCGTTTACAAAGACGATGGATTAGTTTAGGTAAATTTCTTAAACATATTAGAAACATTTATTATCACACGTCCACGTATTCAACCAGAAAAATATTCGAGTGTATAACTGTAACAACTTTTCTATATTTTTCTTTTTTAGCCTCCGATGCTATTTCTTTCAGACAAGCTAAAAAGAGTCGTGTCAAAAATTGTGGTCCACTTTTACTTACCTATCTTACGTAGTATAGGGAAAATCTTGCAATCGTTTTGAAAATGGAAAAAAAAAATTGGACGGATTTACACGTTTCAGATACTGGAAATTCCGAAAAACATATTTTTAGAAAAAAAAGTTACCGTCCGTCTGTCTGTCTATCTGTCTATAAACGCTCTATCTCACGAACAAATGGAGATAGATACTAAAATTTTTATATATACTTAGTAAGTAAGAATAGGACGAAGCCTATTTATTATCAGTAACCTCGATTATCCGGAACTATTTTTTTCGGACTCTCGAAAAATTCGTTCTGATGAAAGGGATATAAAAATTTTCGATATTTTTTATTTTAAGGAAAGGACGTAAAAGTCAATAAAATAACACAAATTTTGCTTCAAGAACGAAGTCGGTCGGATTAATAATTGCCGCGATATTTGTAATCCTGTTTTCCACATTCTTCGATTTTTCATGACCCTCTATTTTCTTCAAATTTCAATTCAAAGATATGCTATAATTGGAAATGAGACGCTTAATCTGACGCCGTAAACTGTTAATTAATATGATTATTGTTTTTGGAGTTATAAGTATGTTTATTTTACGCAATTCGGTACTACTTGTGTAGTTTGGTATTTTACATAATTTGTCGAAATGGGTTCATCAGCAATTCATTAATGGAGCATTACTATGTATATTAAGAATATTTAAATATACGTTTAAATTTTGTTTTGGAATTGCAATGCATTCTATGAATATTTTTCACATATTGTATTTTCACATACTATATAATGCATATCCATGACGTGTAAGTATTACGGTGGCCCCCAACGACTAGTTTTGTAATCTGGCCGTTAAAACGAGACATTAATAAAATTTTATTGTTAAAATGCATTTTCTTTTTCTCAGAGTCTATAAAAAAGCATTTAAACTAAAGAAAAAATCCGTTTTTGATGAATCTAGTCAATGAAGAAGTAGCACGTCAAATTGTATATCTTTATTATTGCAATAAGTTTCTTTTTCTCGTGGATGGGCTGACCCCGGAATCGTCATACACGGAGGGGTTTTATATATATAATGTAAATGATAAGTTTGTTTATATTTTAATAAAAAAGAATATCTGACCAATAAAAATTTTATTGTCTGAGACTATTTTCAGAAAAACTTGAAAATTGAGACGAGTGCAATTAATTAAGCTCTTTGTTTAATAATATGTAAAATTCTTCCACGTCCAATCATTTATCTTTCTCGACACAAACTCTCTAAATTTTTATGCAGAATATTTTAATCAAATTTAGAGATGCTCATGCATGTTATTGAAACGTTGTTAAATTTTTTAAATAATAAAATTGCCTTATTTTTTTCTATTCTTGCTGATTACATATTCATGAATGCATCGTAACAATTTCTACATATCATGGTTTCAGGTTTAGCCATATAAACGGAACATAACTTTTCCAAGACATTAAATATTTAGTAGAAAATTTCTGCAACTTTTTATTTAAAATAAGTTTTGCTTGCAAAATAAATGTATTCAAGCATAAATATAATTATTAATTTTTAAGGAATTTAAAAAGGAAACTTAATTTTGAAAATATAATAAATGAATGGTAAAATGTTAAATGATATATTATTTTTTTAAGTTCATACATGTGCTTAAGGGAACTCAGGGGTTGCAACCTATTCAAAAAATCGATTTTTTATGATCTAGTTTGATTATTCAATTAATTCTTAACTCAATGCAAATAACCGCATAAAAATATTTGCATTTTTAACGGAGTTATAAGCATTTATGTATCAACACTTTCATAGCCACACCTATATAATTTCAACTTTCAGTCGCGAGTTTCTCAAAACTTGATTTTTGACGACTAACACCCAGATTTAAAAAAACTACTTGATGGAATGGCTTAATTGTTTTGCATCCATATAATATCATTATCTATAGAATGAAATAATATATTTTAGCTAGTTTAATATTTTGAGTATTTTTAATGACAAAAAATTTTTGTTTTTTAGGGGTTTTTTAAATTTTCAAGTTTGAGAGATTTTTCAACAATGTTTTTTTTTAAGTGATAGTTATATCCTTAATTCATTCTATAGCTAATGATGTTATATGCAAACAAAAAAATCAGCCATTCCATCACTTTTTTTTAAATCTTGGTGTTTTGAATCAAGTTTTGAGAAAACGCAACTTAAAGTTGAAATTATATGGGTGCGTCTATGAAAGTGTTGATACTTAAATGCTTATAACTCCGTTAAAAATGCAAATATTTTTATGCGGTTTTTTGCATTGAGTTACGAATTAATTGAATAATCAAACTAGATCACAAAAAATCGATTTTTTGAAATGTGTTCAACTCCTGAGCCACCTTAAAGCGTCAGTATAACGATTGGTTTACAACAAGACTGTACATTGTATAAATAAGGAATCTTCTCTGCTCTTTGTTCAGTAGACTTAAGCTATTTGAAATTTACACATTTCTGCTTCCCGTCGCAAATTTCCTAATCTTTTCATGCTACGCAGTTTAAACAAATCGCAATGAGCTCATGTCTCAAAATAGAGAAAGTGAAACGGGTCTAATTCTTTTCGAATAAGAAAACTGCATTGTTTTTCACCTGTCTAGCGTACTACATATTCATGAATGCATCTTCATTAACAAAGACAAAGGATTCCACATGTAATTTTGTTATACGGGAGAGAAACATAAATTATCACTAGTTTGCATTTTCAACCAGAAAATCATTCGACTGTTTAACTGAAAAAAATGTTACTC
Source organism: Maratus speculifer (assembly GCA_964019185.1). Lineage (NCBI taxonomy): Eukaryota > Metazoa > Arthropoda > Arachnida > Araneae > Salticidae > Maratus > Maratus speculifer. The sequence goes on along the minus strand of OZ025295.1, from coordinate 117,912,431 downwards.
ATTTTTTGAAGCGTATTAATTTAAAAAACAGACATAAAGATTTTCGAAAAGACTTAAACAATATAATTTCAGAGAATTAACAGAAAGAATAGATAAAATCTTTAGGAAATGATGATGTTTCTTTTTTTAATAGTAAAAAAATATTTTTATTTTAAGTATATGGAATTTAACATGATTTATTTCTTACACTTCAACTGAGCAAATTATTATGATACAATAACATACTATTTGAAATGTGAATGGCAATTTGTTTATATTTTGATAAAAATGAATATCCAACCAATTAAAATTTATTATCTGAGACTATCTTCAGAAAACTTATAGATTGTGACTAGTGAAACTAATTAACCTCTTTGTTTGGTAATATGTAAACTTCTTTCACGTCTAATTATTTGTGTTTTTCAAAACAAATTCTCTAAATTTTTATTAAGCATATTTTAAACAAATTACAGGATCCTCATGCAGTTAAAGGTCCAAGAGAACAAAAGTGAAACTGCTGTTAAATTTTTCAAATCAGAAAATTGCATTATTTATTCTTGATTTTTCCGCATTACACATTCACGAATACATCTTCATCATTATTATCCATCAATGTTTCTGGTTTATCAAGATGAACGAAACATAAATTATCCCGAGTTCAAATATTTAGACAAAATTTTCTACACCTTTTTATCTAAAAAATGTTTTGTATGTGAGTGTTAAATATATTTATCATAAACATAGTTATTAGTTTCAAAAACCATTAAAAAATGAAATCCATTTTTGGAAATATAAAAGATATATGGAAAATTGATAAATTTAACAATATTTTTTAATTTCATACCTGTCATTAAAGCGACAGTATAACGAATGCTTTACAACAAATCTGTACATTGTATAAATTCGAGATCTTTTCTACTCATTGTTCGGTAGTTTTAAAAGTTCTTTCAAATTTATACATTTCTGTTTTCCGTCATAAATTTTCTATTATTTTCATGCTATGCAGTTTAAAAAAATCACAATGAGCTCAAGCATCTTCATTCTCAAAGTAGAGAAAGTATAAATCTTTCAAAATGAAAAAACAGCGCTGTTTTCCACTTATCTTGCATTACATATTCATGAGTGCATCTCTATTGAGAAGGACAATGGATTACACATGTAATTTTGTTAACCCCCTGACCACTGAGCAAAAGGGCAAAAGTTTAATGTTGTTTTCTGCCTAATTTATTCAACTTATTATTAAAAAAGATAAAACGGCTTTTATTTTTAGAATTATAGTAATTTAAATATTACTTTTGTTGTAGTGAAACATGCAGCTTAGTGAACGGAAAAATAATTTCGCGGTAGTCAGGAATTTAAAATGGCGATAAACGTAAGTTATCACTACGTAAACGTATTCAACCAGAAAAATATACGACGGTAAAACACAAGACAACTTTTTTTTTGTTAAGTATTATTTTAATAAAGTAGATATAAAGCCTGTCTTAAAAACAAAAACAATTGATAAAATCTTTATGAAATAATGTTTCTTTTATTAATATTTAAAAAAAGTCTTAATACGGAGTTTATCGTCGTGTTATATTTCTTACTCTTCAACTGATCAATTTATTTTTATACAATAAAACACACTATTCGAAATGCAAATGATAATTTTATTTATATTTAAGTAAAAGTCATTATCCAGCAAATTAAAATTTTATTATCTGAGACTATCTTCAGAAGATCTTGGAAATTGTGATGAGTCAACTTCCGAAAAATACCAGAATTGATAAAATACTTAGAAAATGATATTTCTTTTTTCAATGTTATTTATATTGTTCCAAATGTGTATGATATTCTTATTCCGAATGCACTCTATCTCATTAACTTTTATGTTCAGATTTTCTAAACAATGAATTTCGCTTTAAGAACTCCAACATTGTGTCAAATACGAGTAGAATATTTCTGCTCTTTGTTTTGTATTCTTAAAAGTTCTTACAAATTTACAAGTTTCTGATTTTCGAAGCACATTTCCTAATCTTTTCATGCTACGAAGTTTAAACAAATCGGAATGAGCTCATGCATCTTCATTCTCAAAGTAGAGAAAGTGAAACGGGTCTAAATCTTTTCAAATGAGAAAACTGCGTTGTTTTCCACCTGCCTTGCATATTACATATTCATGAGTGCATCTTCATTGACAAAGACAATGGATTTCACATGTAATTTTGTTAAACGAGGGAGAAACATAAATTATCACTACTCTGCGTATTTAATCAGAAAATATATTCGACTGTATAACTGAAGACAACATTTTTTTGCAAAGCATTATTTTAATAAAGAAGATATTTCGAAAAAATATAAATTTTACAATTCCAGACAAATAGGAGAAATAATTGATAAAATACTTAGGGAATTATGTATTTTTTTCTATAGTAAAAAAAATCTTATTTTAGATATACGTAATTTAATTTCGTGTTTTATTTCTTACACTTCAAACAATCAATTTATGATGGTGCAATAAAACACACTATTTGAAAGATATATGATAATTTCATTTATATCTCAATAAAAATGAATATCCAACCGATTAAAATTTTATTATCTAAGAAAATTTACTGTAAAGCTTGAAAATTGAGACGAGTACAATTAATTAATCTCTTTGTTTGGCAACATATAAACTTTTTGTCACGTCTAATCATTTAAATTTTTCGACACAAATTCTCTAAGTTTTTATGCAGCATACTTTAATTAAATTAGAGGATTCAACTGTATGTTAATTTTCAAAAAAATGAAAGTGAAATAGCTGTTAAATTTCTCAATGGCAATTACATTATTTTCAATTGCATTATTTTTCTCGATTCTTGTCAATTACGCATTCATGTATGTATCTTCACTATTTAGTACACATCATGGTTTCAGATTTATCCATATTAACGAAACATAAATTATCAGGAGTTTAAATATCTAGACGAAACTTGCTACAACTCTATATTTCAAATAATACTCTTTATTTTCAAATAATAGTATTTGTTTGTAAATTCTAAATATATAGTCAAACATACAGTTATAAATTCCTAAACCATTTAAAAACGAAGTCAATTTTTGGGAATATAACATATAAATGGAATATTTTTAAACACCATATTCCTTTTTTTTAATGTCATACATATCTTTTTTTTAAATGACACTATAAAACAGGCATATCAAACTTGTTTGTTACCGTGGACCAAATTAGGCACTATACATCATACAGGTTAAATTTTGGCAGGTCACATTAAAAAAGGTAAACAAAAATTTTTTATTACCATTGCACCGAATAAAATTAATAATAAAGACACCCATGTTAAAGTAATAAAGACATAAAGTGTAAAGTGATATATAATTTTATCTTATTTTCAAAAAAATTATTAGACATTACTTTTTCGACGTTGATAAATCTAAGCCCACAATTAATACCAATTTATTCAAGTTCGTGTAATGCGTACATTCAGAATGTGTTTTTAAATAAATTAATTAAAACATAGATAAAATGTGAAAGACTTTGCGGGCCATTTGTAGCCCGCGTGCCACTTACTTGACATGCCTGTTATGAAGAATGCTTTACAATAAGTGATGCTTTACAATAAAGAACGCTTTACAACGCAGCGCTGATGGGCACCATGGCGCTACTTGTTAATTACAATGACACTTTTTCGAATGGTTCCTGTTTACTCAAAATATTTTAGATTGAAATCCATTTTAAATGATGCTTCTTTGAAATTTTTAGTTTTCTAAATGCTTTTTTTATTATGAGAGTTATTGAACTTTTGGCTCTTTTCAATGCAAAATATAGCAATAGACCTCTCTAAATATATATATAAGCGCTGCAGGCCAACCGTTTGAGATCACCTCAAAAAATCTTTTATTATATGTAAACAGTCGAAAAATATTTGAAATATATTAAAAACTGCACCTGTACATCTTTTATAGCCCTTATGAAATATCCAAAAAGAAAAATTTTTTTGTTTAATTATCAAGAAATTGTTTAATAAATGCAATGTTTCCGAACATCAAAGAATGCCAAGTATGAGCAAGTCAGGTAGAGTGATTGTTAATTAAATGCATCCCAGGTGTTCACTTGAACTGCTGTTTTACTTTTATTGGTCTCTCATAAAAATATTATTTTCAGTTTCGGTTTTTTTTCTGTGTGTGTGTGTGTGTGCATTATATTAAGATACTATATTTTGTTGACGTTCTGCATACATTTTCTTCTTTAGTTTGATTTTAAGGTTACTTCTGTCTAAACGTCTTAAAAATTGGGAAAATACAGCAAACATCGAAACATATATTGCAACCATGTTTAATCATAATGAAGGCAAATTTGAACATATGAATGTCGTTCAGTTAAAATTATCGAAGCAATGTATTCATAGTAAATCGGTTCGATGCAAGGAATCGGGCAGATATCGAGAAAGAGAATGTTCAGGAAGGTCAAAAGCAAAGCAATCACTTCTTGAGAGGATAATTTCTTGTTGTTAAAAGCAAGTGGAATAGAGGCCTAAACAGAAATGTGCAATGAAATAAACAAATCTTGATCCAAATATGTATGGCTCATTACTGTACAAAGATGATTGAGCGATGCTAATTTGATTGGCCACGCTGCCATCCGGAAAACACTATTAAAAGCGCAGAATGAGAGTAAATAAATCCAGTGGGACCTTAGCTATCGAGATTGGACACGAAAAGATTTTTTAAATATTCTTTGGATAACGAATGCAAGTTCGAAATATCTGTAAAAAAAGGTGATTTTTTGTTGAACTTTGTGCCTGAGAAAAGATGCTGCAAACTTGTTTGATGCCATCTGCAAAGCACAGATTTTTATCTGTTATGATATGCGGTTGTTTCTCTGGGTTTGGAACTGTAAATTTGGTATGATCACAACAAATAATGAAAAAAGAACAATGTAAAACAATTCTCAAGACAAATGCCATTTCGTATATTCTGAGTTTAAATGTTGATAGACTCATTTTGAAACAAGATAATGACATGAAATACAGTTCGAAATTAATCAGAGGTTATTTAAAACATAAAAAAGTATAGGGTCTAAACATAAAAAAATGGATTTGAGATTGAGATTGGATCTCTTCAGAGTCCCAATCTCAATCCGGTTTAATTTGTATGGAAGATCTCGATAGAAACATTCGTGATCGACGACCCTCATCACATATAGACATGTGTTAGGATTTAAATGAAACCTGGAACAACATATCAAAAGGCAAAATTTGTAAATTATTGCTCGAATGCCGAAACTTCTAAAATCAGAGGTAAAATTCAAAGAAGAACTTTTCAATGAAAAATCACATAAAGCTGTTTTTACCATATAAAATTAATTTAAAAAGGAATAATTATAATTTATCTATATATTTAGATTAATTTAATTTCTTAGGATGTATATTTTGTGAAGATTAAACTTTTGTCCAAAAATATCAAGAAATTTTTGAGTTTTAGTTTTTATCGTTTTCTTTAGTGTGGTCGCAGGCAGTGTATATACAGAGGTGCAAAAATCTGGCTACCAGCAGGCAGTCTCTCACCAATAAATTAATTTCGTTTTTTTACGTCTAGTATTTATACGTAATTTACATTAATTACGTAATTTATACAATTACGTAAAATTATTGTTAGAATTCTATTACATTTTCAGCAAAGAAAACTTTTAAATTTTAGTGGTGAGAGACTACCTGCTGGCGCCTAGATTTTTGTACCCTATATACTATATATATATATATATATATATGCGATAAAACATGAGAAAATCATGCAGTGTAAGCATAAAAGACTGAATATACATCTCTGTGTTATTGAAGGTCATGCTCTATTATTAGTAGTGAAATAACTAGATGAAACAGAGTTTTTCTCTGAAAAACTACGATACTTTTCGGATGATCCAATAAAAATTATTTTTTACTCAAAACTGCAAAAGACTAAAATTTTATATGCGTATCAAAAGTGTATGCAATCTGTAAGGAGCTGCATTGGTACTTGATAAAATAGGAGAAACTATGAATTTTTACAATTCTTTTTACGGTAATAAAGGTTTCATGTCATCTTTTTACATAATTGAATTATATTATATATTTTTTGTTATTCCATTATATCATTCTAAATTTTAAATTTTTTCCACTGCCTCTTTAAGATATTTCTCCTGCAATTTATTAGTGTATTTCATTGAAATAAAATTTCTATTTTATTTACTTTTGTTTCATTTTCTAATGTCAAGAGATCTTTTCATTTAAAACGTCTTAAATAAAAAAGAAAATTGAGCATTTTTATATGCAAATTCTAATTCAAAAAGAAGGAACGTGAAGAAAGGAAGAAAAGGTATAAGTAACGAAACATATATGTGTGTTACCTAGGGCAAGATAAAATTGCCTCTGTTATTTGTATTAAAAGTTTGAAACTTTTATTGTTCTTCTGAGAAACATCTACGCTAAAATTGAATTTTCAAGTCCTTTATTTAATCTAAGTTTGCATATTTTGTTTTATTGCTGAGATCATTGAAATGCTAACAGTAAAAAGATATTTAAATAAATTTAAATGTTTTCCAGAATAAATATTTTTTCATGCATTTAACTTTTTAATTCTTTCCGGCACAGTCGGAATGTGTTTATGAAGTCCGATTCTATTTGTCCGTCAGTCTACCTGTTCTAACTTACGTAAATATACTCGATTTTTTACGAAATTGATATAAGTTAATAATGTTCACTATGGTATGCTTAGTAACGAATATTAAATGAGTAGCATAAATTGTTCATTTACAGGGCCACGCAAAATATTTCCGTTACCTTATAGTTAATGGGAAATTTTTTTTTCCAATATGTTTTAATGAGATTATGCTATTACAAATGTATTAGAGTTGATATAGATTACTGAATTTCACTGCAAGGCGAATTAATGAATCATAATTATAGTTAATTATTGATAATTTTTATATGCAACCTGGCGTAGTAGAATATAAATTCAAACGTTAAAAACGACAAAATATGTAAACAATAAGCAGATTAGATTCTCATTTAGAATACCGTCATCCGTATCTAAATGGCAATCTGAAGATGATTAATATAGAATAGAGCATTTGTAGAATCTGCTATTCATTTATATGGACACGCAAAAGAAATATATTAAATTTCTGTATCTGAGCAGCAATTGCTCGATGTGCATTTTAAATTCCGGTATCCACCTTAACATATAATTAAGTTTTAGCTCACAGGTTGCCAAAGCCCAAATGCTAATGTAATCGGTTCTGTATGTATTTCTGTACTTATGTACTAATTTTGTACGTACATAGTAACGCGATAACTGTTGATATATATATATCACATTTGCATTTTTTTTTTTACTATTTTTTTACTGATAAGGCACTTCCCTGGATATTTTTAGGCGTTCAATGAATAAGTATAAAGGGGTTATGGGTGGCTAATCTCATCTTTAAATTTCATAAATGATTTCCCTATGCAGAAATATTTCATTTACATCAAATTTTATACACTGATTTATTCTGATAACGAGCTTCCCTGATTATACTTGGAGCTTCACTGGTTAAATATAAAGAAGAGAAAGGGGCTCTAGCCACACACCCCCTTTAATTTAGATGAATGGGATTTTCCTGCAGAATTATTCAATTTGCTTCAAAGTACACATTTTATTACAGGCTAAAATTTATTTTAAACTTTAAATTCTTTTTTCTGCATGCAAAGCTTTTTTTTCCACTATTTCTCGTCTTTAAGTAATTAAAAGTCTAGAAGTGTTGAAGAAAAATGTGCAAAAACTTGAAACATATCACTTTTGAATATTTTATATTGGTTTTGTTTCGGCAAATTTGTAAAAATTTTTACTTTTGAAAATATGTTTTTTTTTAAATTATATCATTTTTTAAGTAAATATTTGTAATAGTTTTAAAATAATTATTGAAAAAAAACCCCTGAAACATAACTAAAATTACATTTTCATCTTTAATGAAATGGAAAGAAATTGAAATCCGATAAATATTGTTTCGAGTTATAACGATTTTAATTAATTCCACTTAAATTTGTGCTAATCATTTGAATTTTTTATAAATTGTATGATAAATTTTAGGATGTGATTTTCTTAGCAAATTATATGGCTAACTATCACAAAAAAAAGAAAAAATAATCGAAATTTTAACTCGAAAGATAGGATTTTTACATGTCTCCTAGAACAGTTAAAGTAACACTGTTTCTTGAATTGCACGCATTTCAATTTGTGTCTAATCCCTTAAAACCTGATAAATTTTCGGTGAGTTTTACCTGAGTTTTACCTTTATCGGTTTACATGATGAATTTAAATAGTTATAACTCTGCGAGTTTTGAAGATATGAAGATGCAATTTTTTGTGCCTATTTCAGGACTGGATAAGGAAAGTTTATCTAATTGGAATTTTTATCATACGGGGGCCAAATAAAAATTTAATTATCGTAATTTTTTAAAAATACCCCCTCCCCCATGGAGTTGCAACTTATTTTATTAAAAAAACTACTTTTTTTATGAATTTTTGCAATTGGAAGTATGGGTCTAGAGACAGGATTTAAGGAGATAGTATTTTGTTTCGATATTTATGACTCACCCTGTAGATAGAAACCTATACATTGTATACAGGCATGCGCAAAGATTTCGATAAAGTTTTTTCCGCCTGTAGACAGTAATTCACAAAACTGTGTTTTCAAGTATGTTATGCGTTCCCAAATGGTTCAATTAGATTTAATCTATTTAGACTTAATAAATGGTTAAGTTTTGATGCATTATTCTGAATTTATTGAAAAGTGTTTCATAATGAATGCTTGAAGCATGAATTTCTCCGGTGTTTTTTTTAATGGTGAAATAGTTCATTTTCTACTACCTTTGACAATAAAGTTCGGTGAATAGTCCTATAACATTAATGTAGATGAAATATTAACGAAAGTTATCATACCATCCTTTGAAATAGTCATATCCTATAAGTATGCACCACTGAGATCTGCTATAAATGTCCTAGGAAATTCACAAGAATTCTTCTTTTGGGATGGAGTTTCAAAGCTTCGTCACTTTTCGTTGGATGTTAGCAATAGGGTCAAACCTCTTTCAAAAAGAGTTTGAGTCGTGAAAATAGGAAGAAGTCTGGAGGATTGAGATCTGGCGAGTATGGTGGATGTTCAATTTGCAACATCCCTCATTAATTTCTTTTGGTATCTTGCAAAGCTGAAAACCAAACTTTAAACTGATCTTTTGTTCGGTCATTTTCTTGTTCTCAGTTAAGAACCAACACACTGAACAGGCACTTAGTAAAGCACGTCTTACACATAACATAAACGACGCTCAAATGAACAACGGTGGGTGAAGATGGTCAACACTTGTCTCTATCCAGGTGCAGCGTTTTATTCCCCAGTGTTGGCAGATCGGTCGTTCTGAATTCATTCACCGAACTTTATTGTCAGAGGTAGTATTTTTGTTGTTAATTAAAAGCCGGGAAAAAACAAAATCTAATTATATTCTGTTTTAAATATATACATACATATATATATATATATATATATATATATATATATATATTTGGAATAATTCCGATTCATACAAAAAATTAAAAAAATAATCAGTAGATATAAAAAAGATGTAGATAATAGGAAGTAACAAGGAATGAAAATAAAGAATAACCTCTTCCGAGTTGATACAGATCGCAAAAATCGTTTTTAAGTGCGTTCGTATTTATGTAAATACGTAGCACCTGTAGTCGTCGTTCAGTTCATCCATCCGTCTGTACGTCCGCATATAACAGAGCAAAAAGTACTCAATCGAATCGTTTGAAATTTAAAATATGTAATTGTAGCATATTTTCGTCGAGTATTTCAGATTTTATGAAAATCGGATGAATACTTTAATTACGGTGAGAGTCAAAAGTATTCTATTAATTCACGGCCAATGGGAAAAATAGTTTCAAGTGCATTTTAATGATGTTACACTCTTTAAATCATAATAAAATTTATATGCATCTATGAATTACGCGCTAAAACATACATTCTGGACAATGTGTGGTGCAAAGAATATTTGTCGTTAATTGACAGAGCCACACAAATGTATTCCATTACATAGGGGGTATAGGGGGGATCATTGTTTTAGACGCATTTAGATTATATAAAACTATTTCACATTTTACGAAATTAATATACGTTGTTTAGGTTTACTAAAATTACTTTCCATATAATAGAAAGCAGATAGCATTAACAGGTGCACATAAACGATTTCGGGTATTATACTATAATTTGAAGTGTATACTATTAAATCAAAATATTTTAAACTTCGTTATAGTACGAACGCCTTTGCTACGCTTGTTGTGTAGTTTCTAACTTGTTTATTTCTTAGAGATCCCAAAAACAAATATGCTATCCAGATTTAAACAGAATAATTTTTTTCCGATTATATATATATTAAATTTGAAGTCCTTTGGTTGGATAGTTTTTGCACTATTATATGCGCGCATATAAAAGTGTATATATGCCTCGACCAGATTTAAAAAAAAGACTGTTAACTAGAAAAATTAAATTTTTACAATATAGGACACTTTTGAATAAATCTCTCAAAGGAAAATCATTTTTGTATAAGTTTATTTAAATGACGTCATTTCTACCAGTTCCAAAATTCGAAGCCAATTCTTAAAAAGATTAAAAAATTTTCCGGAAATAAAGTTATGGAATATGTGCATTTTTACTGATAAAGCATTTGACTGAAATAGTAAATACAATTTATAATTTGAAATATTGTATTTAATATAATTATTACTATAATTGCTTTTCAAATTTACAATAAATTTAGATTTCATCTTTTTCAAAGAAATTGAACGATCTTATGCAATTAAAAAACAACACAAAGGATTGCCACACAACTAGTTCATATAGTTAGGAATGGAACTAAAAACAAGCTACTTTACTATGGACCTCAACACTTTCTTTTTGACTCGGCACTTGAAAGAACTTTCTGATGTAAGAAGTGTTTTTAGATGTTGTTTTATAAATTTAGGGGGCTCTGTTCCCATCGGATTACGCTCGCCAATCCCCATTCACATTCTAGAAATATGCTAACTTGATCGGGTTTTAAAAAATTACGGGAGATTGTATTATAATTTAAAAAAAGTAATGATCTCCCTGTAAACGGGTATCCATTTATTCTTGTTTATTGGGGGATTTTAAGGTCAAATCAGATGCTGCTAATTGCTGTGTACGTGTTTGATTAAATAAGATTAGTTAAACATCTGAAAATTAGATAATATAAAATTAGCTATGTCAACAGAGTCTTTGTTTCCGGGTATTTTTTAATAAAAAGATAAAAAAAAAGGGATTTTAAATGCAAGATTTTAAATCTGACGTAATTTTCACTAAACCTTTCTTTCCCCTTTTTAATATTCATGTGAAAATATTTTTATCTTCAGGACGGAAATATTATTATTTGCGCTGCCTTAGTATTTCAACAATAGCTAAAAAAGATCATTTCGAAATATCAAATAAATCTCTCGTGTACGAGTAGTTTAATTTAAACAGTTTGGCAATGTTAGTATTTCACTATTTAAAATAGGGTGTAATTTCACTCACATTTATTAAATAATACTAAATAATATTATATCTTATATTATTAAATTATATTAAATTGGCATATTAAATAATTTTTAATGTTTTACTTTTCTTTCTGTTTAAATATTTATGAGTAAAAACAATTTTTAAGACATAATTATATTTTTTTACTAATTTTAGCACGTAATCATTTAATTTTTAACTTCATATGTTTTTGTCTGTTTATATTAGTCACGTGTCAATATTACATATAAATATATCTATCTATCTATCTATCTATCTATGTGAACCTTTTAGAATTAGCAAAAATTTAAAATAGTAACTTTTTCTAAAAGGATTAAAAAATAGCTCTGACAATGCAAAAAAATGTGAATTTAAAATAGCAGTAAAATTTTAAAGTTAGTTTTTATAACCCGGCAGGACGAGTCCCTTTAAAATGTAGCACCAGGACGTGCATGGGGTTGGCAGCACATCCCAAACTTATTAAATAGCATAAATAATAAAAAAAAAGAATTTTGAATTCGTTCTGTTAATTGAATTTTTAATAATTACTCTATGTCATGAAAAGTGATAACTTAAATGTTAAAATTTTGTTAATTTTAAAAACTGTTGATAAATAAAAGATCTCACCTTTATTTATTTTAATTAAAAATCTTAATACTTTCCATGTAGCACTTAATTATTTTTCTTTACAATTTTTATTGTAATAAAATTATACATTATTGTTGATAAAAATATTGAGATTTATGAATTTTCTTAAGAAATAGGGTGGTCATTGATCAGAAACTCTAGATATTTTTTATGTATACGCACCCAAAATCGCTCTATAAGACTAAAAAAAAGAGTCTGATTTCGCTATTCTCAAACTCAACGCACCGAAGTAAATCTTGAATGTAGGCATTGATGAACCTGACTACTTCGGTATATAAGGAGACACAGCTGATTAATATTTTCAGGCCAAAAAACCCAACGCTGTTCCAGTCGGGTTAAAATTAAATGCAGTTGGCATTCTGGGAGCTTCCAATGTTTATTCTTAGAGAAAATTATTAAACTCCTCTGTATACGTTTTGCTCCACAAAAAATTTTTAACAGTACGATTTAAATCAACTTTAGCACAAAATATCCCTTAAAATAATTATAACATTGAAAAACTTCTCGTAGCAGCGTATTTATCAAACATTTTTTTTAACACCACCAAATTTTATATATATTTTTTCGTGCTAAAGTACCCGACGTTGTTCGGAACTTTAAGAATACTTTGAAAAATCAGTTTCAAAATTAATTACATTCAAAGCAAACAATAAAAAAATGTAAAGCCATCTTTATTTCAGTTCTTCACTAAGACTGAGCTCCAATAAAATAAAGATTTGTGGAAATTTTAATATACACGCACACACACAAATACAGTGCTCAGCAAAAGTTTAGACACTGGTGTTTTTTAACCTTTAGATAAAAAATACGAACACGTGAGTTTTACAAATGGCTATACTTATTTTCAAATATATTTTATATAATGCAGAATAAAATAATGGTTATAATATAAGATAATATTTAATTTAACTGAAAAAAGTAAAATTTGCATGTTGCAAAAGTTTAGACACTTTTTTGATTTTTAGCCAACTGTTCATGGAAAAATGCAAATTTCCAAGTTATAATGTCACATGTCTGAAGTATTTAATTATACCTCGATATAGCATCAGTTAGTGAGGATGCCGCGAGCTAAAAATATTCAATTAGATGAGGTAATTGAACTAGGAAAGCTGAAATGGAAAGGGAAGACTGTTGCAGAAATTTCAGCAGCATTGAATCGTCCAAAGTGGTCTGTCTATGAAGTCTAAGGATGGCTCCTTCAAAACAAAACATAACCTGGAAGATCTTGCGTGACGAGTAAATGAGATGACAAAAGGATTCAGAAACTGACATTTACACAAGTAATGATTGCTAATCACATTAAAAGTAAGTCAGAACTTTCTGTGTCGACGGAAATGATTCGTAAATGAATTAAAGAAACAGATAAATCAATTTACATGAAAATGATAAAAAAATCAGCTTTAAAATATTGGGCGAGAATTTAATTAACTTGCAAACATACGTCATATGGACACAAATGGTACGGTATGATATTCAGTAACGAAAAAAAAGTGGAATTTGAATGGCCCAAACAAGTGGGCATACTATTGGAATGACTTAAGGTAAAGATTCTGGGACTTTATTAAGTCTACAAAGAGAAGGTGACTTTTAAATAATTTGGTCCTCACTTAGCTTTAATGCTCGTGTATCTGTGGAGTTATTCATTGGTTACCAAGCAATACAAGACTACGTACATATGTTGGAGATTAATGTTTAGTCATTTGGGTAACTTTTGCTGATCTAAAGTATGGATTTTAGCATTTATTCATGTTGCATACAAAAGAAGAACTTCGTTTAACTCTGAAAATACTATTGATCTTAACTGGCCGGCGTGTAGTTCTGATCCGGGCCCAAACAAAAACTTTTGTAACATCATATGTCGTAGTGTTTATACAAATTTTTGCTATAATTTTCTTTTAATGAGGTTCGAGCTGCTGTTGAACATGTTTGGTACGAAATAGACCCCCAAGTGATCCAGCATTTAGTTTTTTCGATGAAAAGTCACATTCTTGCACTAACTGCAAACAATGCGGATGCAACTCGATTTTAATTTGTAGTTATTTTTCAGTAAATACACAAATTGTCCATACTTTTGCCACAATGTTAATTTTATTTTTTTGTCATTATATTTTATGTAAAAGGTAAAATTAAAAATTTATTGTATGTGAATAAAGTATAAGTCACAAGTAATATATGACAAAGGAATTACAAATATTCGGTACATACTACTGAAAATAGAAGCGTAATCGATCATTGTCTAAACTTTTGCTGAGCACTGTATGTATATGAAATAGATTTAGAAATATCGAAAATAAATTCTGGGAATCTCAAAATGCTAAAATATGCCAAAAGTTCCATAACTGGGTTACATTTCAGTACTTTCTTAAACCCATACTAGATGGAACCCGTCAAAACTTGACGGCTCCAAAGAAAGAAAAAAGTATTTTCCAGCTATTAAAGGATTTTTTAACTACTAATCTTCAGCAAAAATTTCAATAAATAAAAGAAAAACCTGCATTTTACATCCAGGCAAATGACCTGCAATTGGCCGAGTCACATTCAAACATGCTGTCATAGAATTAGAATTTCTCTCATTTGATAATTTTTCATTTACAAATACAACACCAATAAATTATACATGACATGAATAAATCATAAATTACTGTCATTACTTATTTCATACAAAATATATATACTTCATTTACTTCGCAGCAAAATAAGACAGAATTTATAGTTTGCCATTTAGCAGCAACTATAACAATGATCCTCTCAGTGGTAATTTCGTTGTTACATTACCCACCCCATTCAACAAATAAACATTTGCATTTTCAACTAACTTTTCTATAACCTTTTCATAAATCAAAAATACATGTAAATTTCACATATTAAAAAAATTAATGATAATATTTATTCTGGCTAGGTGAAACCAGTCAAAACTTGACGGCAACAATATGAAAGAACCAAAGAAAAAAAAGTATTTTGCCGCTATAAAATTTTTTTTAAAGATTAATATTTATTAAAAATTTCAATGAATGAAAAAAAAACCTTGCATTTTATATCCAGGCAAACTATATTCACAGATGCACTTGCAGAATTTCTATCATATGATGCTTTTCCATTTATCAACGTAACACCAACATGACATGATCCCGGGTGCAGAATCGGTGCAACGCTGCGACACACGTCACAGACTCTTGAAAATGTTTGAAGATTATTTTTCAACTGTTAAAGTTTAAAAAAAATTCTAGAAATCATTTGCTATGTACCAAAATTTGTCTAGATATCATAAAAAACGCAAATTTTGGCAAATAATCACAAAAAATAGCAAATTTCGTCAAAATACCCCCCCCCCCAAAAAAAAAAAAAACATCACCAGGAAATTTTGTAAATATCAGGTAACCAAGAAAGTTCGTGCGGCTTGCATCAGACATAAAAAACGACTCACAAAAGCTCAAATACTTATTTTATTCGTTGAAATAATCACCATTGGCTTTATTTACGTGTTCTCAACGAGACACAGGCTTGTAAATACCCTTTTTGAAAAAAATCTTTTGGTTTAGAGTCCAAAAACTGGATTATAGTTTTTGTGACATCATCTTGGGTTTGGAACTGCTGTTCCCGCAGGTGATTATCCATAGCCAAAAAGAAGTAATAGTCCGATGGGGCTATGTCCGGGGAGTAAGGTGGGTTAGGCAAAACTTCTCAACCCAATGTTTTTATCACGTCCCTGGTCGCTTTGTCCGTATGAGGTCTGGCGTTATCGTGGAGGAGAAGAAGTCCTCTCCTGTTGACCAGCCTGGCTGCATTTCGAGCAAAGCAGAGGAAACCCATTTCAACTGCTGCGAGCAGACTTCGGCTGTGATTGTGTTCCGACTTTCTAAGAATTCATAGTGAACTACACCAGCGCTAGTCCACCAAATACACAGCATTATCTTTTTTTGATGGATGTCCGGTTTAGCAACCAATGAGACGGAACCAGAAGTCGACCAATGATGTTTTCTCTTTCGGTTATCATACATTATCCATTTCTCATCACATGTCAATATCTGATCCAGGAAAGAGGCTTTGTTGTGGCGCGACAGCAACGACAAGCAGATGTTCAATCGTTGGAGCTTGTTTTCCTCGGACAGGACATGAGGAACCCACTTATCAAGTTTCCACGACATCCCAAGGTTATGATGATGCGATCGGATGATTTCGTCAGATACTCCAAACCTTTCCGCAAGCTCCTAGTATGTTAGATCAGGATTCTGTTCGATTTTCTCTTCCAGCTGGACTTGCTCTAAGATGGATGGACGACCAACATGGGGCTTGTCTTTGAGGCTCTCGTCTCCGGAACAAAATCTACTGAACCACTTTTGAGCGGTCCGTTCACTCACTGAAGTCTATCCAAACACGGAGCATATTCTTCTAGCGGCCTCTTCAGCTTTGTTATCTAATTTGAACTTGTAGAGCAAAATAGGCCTGAAAATCTCCTTTGTCAATGACATCCTTTGTCAACGATTGTACTTCCTACAAAACTAATAGCGAAACGTGAGATACGTTAAACAACTCTCTACTGATTGCAATTTAAAGGGCAATGTACACAAATGACGTCATCAGAATCAGTATGACCACGCCTACCCAACAAAATTAGCTGTTCTCAAAAATCGCACGAACTTTCTTGGTTACCTGATAG
This sequence comes from Maratus speculifer, assembly GCA_964019185.1. Classification (NCBI taxonomy): domain Eukaryota; kingdom Metazoa; phylum Arthropoda; class Arachnida; order Araneae; family Salticidae; genus Maratus; species Maratus speculifer. The sequence continues at coordinate 117,895,575 of OZ025295.1, read as the reverse complement.
ATGTGGAAAAAAACCAGCAAATTTAGTCAACAGATTGCAAAAGCAACATTTTTCTTCAAAAGATCTCTAAAAAATTTGTCAAAAAACTTCAAAAAAATTGCCTTGGTATTCCAAATAAAACAAATTTCATGAAAGTATTGCAAAAAATCAAAATTTCGCCAAAACGTCTAAAAAATGGCAAATTTGTAAACATATTGTGAAAAAAAATTTCAAAATATTGCGAGAAAACAATATTTTGACAAATGATTGTGAGTAAACAACAAGATTTGTCAAAGGATTGAAAAAAAAGCAAATTTCATCAAATAATCACCAAAAAGTAAAATTTTGCAAAAAGATCTTCAATAAAACGGCAAATTACATCGAAAAATCGTTACAAAACGACAAGTTTCATCGAAAGAACTCGAGAAAAACGATAAACTTTACCGAAAGACCTCAAGATGACGAATTTTGCCCAGGTATCATAAAAGACGCGAATTTCGTCCAAAGATCTCAAAAGCACATAAAATTTGACTAGGTAATCGCAAAAAAGGTAAATTTAGCAAAAAATAGCGAAAAAACGACGAATTTCTCAAAAAAAAAACAAAAAAAAACAATTTTGCAAAAAAAATCACGAAAAAAGGATAAATTCAAGAAAACGGCAAAGTACATTGGAAGATCGTGAGAAAAAATGACAAATTTCACCGAAAATCCCCGAGAAAACAAATAATTTTGTCCTGGTATCATAAAAGACATGAATTTCATCAACAGATCGCGAAAATACTTTAAATTTGTCTAGGTACATCAAAAAACGCAAATCCTGGTAAACAGGTTGTGAGAAAACAACACGTTCTGTCAAAACATGAAAAAAAAGGCACATTTCCTCAAAAGATCACAAAAAAAGTAAATTTTGCAAAAAAAAAAAAAAAAAAAAAAAAAAAAAAAGAAAGAAAGAAAATGACAAATTTCTGAAAATAACATAAAAACGAAAAATTTCACAAGAAAATCACGAAAAAAGGATAAATTCGATAAAACGGCAAATTATATCAAAAGATAGCGAGAAAAAAATGACAAATTTCACCGAAAATCCCTGAGAAAACAAATTATTTTGTCCTGGTATCATAAAAGACTTGAATTTCGTCAAAAGATCGTGAAAATACTTTAAATTTGTCTATAGTCCAGTCATTTTAGCACCTTTTTTTTACAAATAGCGGAAAAAATTAGAACAAAGCTGGATTTTTGCATAGGTGCTAGTTAGAGTACGTAGTTTAACATACTAAAAGTCCCCATCGATCCGATGTGAGCTTTTGCCGCCAGGGGGCGCTAATGAGCTTGAAAATCGGTTTTTTGTGAATATCTCACGAACACTGGCATTTAGAAAAAAAAGTTCAATTACAAAGATCTAGATAATTTAATTTCCTACCAAAAGTCTCATTAACATTTTTTTGTCACACCAACCCTTCCCTGTCAAAAATTAAAATAAAGTAAACGTTGTTGAAAAAATGTGGAATCACAGTCATAACGCGGCGAAGAGGCTACGGAACAACTCTCCCCCATTGTCTTTATGCCGTTTTCGCGCACTTGTGCAATAGTAATTGCCCAATACTGTATCTCTCTTAACATTTGTGGAAATGTACCATGTGCAGTAGGGTAGATCGAAAAGTATAGGAAAAATTTTTTTTTAGAAATCACTATCGGCACGGCGTGCAAAAGTTGCCTTTTATGCATAGTAGTTTACATGATTTTTTTTTATTAAAATCCATTAATATCTTCCGGTGCCCCAAGCGCCCCAAAAATAATTAAAAATTGATTTTTTTTATGATTTTTTTATATTTGTTTGTTTATTTATTTTTTCTTAATTACTTTTGGCGCGGGGTGCAAAAGCTATCTTTTATCTATCTTAGCTTATATATTTTTTTAAATAAAATTCATTCATATCTTCCGGTGCCCCAAGCGCCCCCTAAATAGTTTAAAATTGAAATTTTCTTGAAAAAAAATTTTTTTTTGTTTTATTTTATTTTATTTTTTGAAATTCATTTGGCACTGGGTTGGAAAATTGTTATTACAATACTACATAACTCTGCAGTTCCCATATATTTTTTTAATGAAAATCCATTCACATCTTTGATGCACCAATTATAATTAAAAACTGATTTTTTTTTTACAAAAATGTATTAAGAATTATAATTTACGAAAAATACTTACATATTTTAAAAATAGTTTAATTAATAATGTATAAGGTTATAAATAAGATTAATTTTACAATAATAAGCGACATATAAATTTTAAAATCAAAGCATTAAATGATAAAAATTACAAAAATCGAACTTACGTAGAGAAAAGTTTTACATCCTTCAATTTGGAAATTTACATATCTTTAAAGTTTGTAATCTTTTTTGGTACCAAAGTGTTTTATGTGGCTTCTTGATTTTATTCTATTGAATATAAAACCGTGTCTCTTTTCTTGTCCAAATACAGTTTCTGAAGCCTCAGACACTAGTTGAACACATCTTTCAACCGCTTGGATATGGCATGGATATTTTGACCATTCATTCGTTTTTACAACTTTTATCATACTCTCAATTTCTTCGCAAGGCACATTCATCAAAAGAGGTGGTTCAAAACATCCAACTCGTTGCCAATCAATAAGTTCAAAATAATCCTTCGCTTTGAAGTTTATTTGGGGTACTTTGAAAATTCTCACTTCTGGCGATTTTCTCTTTTTATTTCTAGCATAAATTAGCTTTCGCATTGCTAAAGATCTGATATGCTCTCTGTTATCTGTGAGCATTCACAATAGCAAATTTTCAGGGTGGCAAAAAAAAAAAAAAAAAAAAAAAAAAAAAAAAAAAAAAAAAAACTATTTCGTTGAATAACGGCATCTACGATCTTTCTTAAATTGGGTTCCAAATATCTAGAATATGTGATAAGTTTCCAAATATGGCGCGCTCCTTCAGTTATGGCTGGCTTTGTTTTGATATGAAATCATACAAATGCATATACCTTCATAATATATGTTGTAAGAGTAATGAAATTATCAGAAGGATTTTCTGTAGCCACTTATAACCTTAAAATTCTACACGCAGATGTTAGCCATCTTGAGTGATAAACTGGACCAGGTCTCATTAATGCCAGATCAGAACCACATTCACCACGTGATATTGCTATGCAAATATCATATAAATATTGCTGGTCATTGCTGAGAACTCTTCTATCTATGTTGTCTTCCAAATAATAAAGTATAAAACGTTTATTTTATACATTTAATAAAATACGATAAACGATTTCGCATCCTCTCGATCTACGATCTTCTTTAACTGTTAATTTTACTTGTATTTTTTAGCTCAAAATTTGCATGAAACTCGATTTTCGGCAAATAATTAAAAGTTTGGGGGCATTGGAAGAAATTTATCAAAGTCGAAAATTATTTGGATGTATACTATAAAATGCTATAAAATACTATATACTATATACTATAAAATGCATCTTTTTTATCCCACTGATAAAATAATTAAAAAGAAATTAAAAAAACAAAAATTATAAATTTTTATAAAATTTCAATTTGTTTACTATTTTGGGAGCGCTAGGGGGCACCGGAAGATATGGATGGATTTAAATAAAAAAAAAAAAAAAGATTGAACTAATATATATATAAGGCAACTTTCGCAACCCGCTCCAAAAATAATTTTAAAAATATTAAAAAGCAAAAAAAAATATATATATATATAAAATTTATAAAAATTTCAATTTTTAACTATTTTTGAGGCGTTTGGGGCACCGGAAGATATGAATGGATTTTAATAAAAAAACATATGTGAATTAGTATGCATAAAAGGCAACTTTTGCACCCCGCGCCGATTCGATTATCCGAATTTCGATTTTTCGATCCACCCTAATGTGCAGGTACCTTTCCAATATTTAATTTTCATTCGGTGTTCATTTCGCTAGTATGAAATCACCCCAATTTACTGAACGAAGTATTCTTTATGAGATCAGCACTGTACGAAAAGGGGGGGCGAAGGGGGCGGCTATTTTATACGGATATTTAGGGAGCGCCAAATTTATATTACCAATTACTTTTTGACCAGTCAAATAAAAAAGTTGGAGGCGCCAAATTGAAGCTTTGTCCCGGGCGCAGTTTTCTCTTTTCACTCCCCTGTGTGAGATTTTAGGAAGTGAATAATTCTATTTTCAACGCATGCTATAGAAATTGTTGAACAGTTATGACAGTTTAAAATGACTCTTTCTTAATTGCTGATTGTGAGCGAAAAATGGAGATTGAAGGATAGTATGACTTGTATGCGGTGAGGATTGCGTTTCAAAAGATTATGTAAAAATAGGGAAAAAGGGACTGAAGTTCCTTGTGACAGCAAATTCGGAAAGAGGTGATCATAAGTAGAAAATATTTGCAGAAATGCCTAAAAACAATAGTAAATGTACAGTTCACCCAATGTGTAGAAAAACTATACAGGAAAGAATTCTTTTAAATCATACAATAAATCTATTGCAGAAAAACTATCAATGTCCGCACAAATTACTCTATTGAAGGAAAAATTGAGAAATGACAGTCCGTTGTTTGAATTTAAGGAAAAATGTTTGTAATGTTCTAATACATTAGACAAAGCTTTTATATAGAAGGGGGAAAAAAACTCTAAAGCATCGCAAAAAAAGAATTTTTTTTAAATCTAATCATTATAATAAGACACGTCTCATACCTATAGTTATGGAGAAATTTATAGAGAATGGTTTTGAAGCGAAACAAGCAGAAGATGATACATACACACTAATTGTTAAAACAGCTATTGAAATAGCAAAGTCTGGTTCGCTTATTGCTGTTGTTGGCGATGATGTTGACTTGCTCGTATTGTTGACTGCTTTAGCACTTCCAGAGATAGAGATATTTTTATCAAGCCAGGAAGAGGATGAATTGCAACTACCCTGTATTCATCGCACAGTCTTAACAATGATGCTGTTCTGAAAGATCATATATTTTCCTTTACGCTTTTTCTGGTTGTGACTCGACATCAGCAATGTTTGGGAACGATAAAATGTCGTTAGCAATTTTTTTGAAAAATTGAAGAATATCATAACCTACAAGCTACCAGCATTTTAAAAATGATCAAGTATCCCAATTTGAAGTTTCCGAGGCAAGAAAAACTATTTTTCTTGCTTAATACGGTAGTAAAGCAGAAATTTCTCTGAACATGCACCGTTATGTATGTTTCAAGAAAGAAGTTGCTGTTGGTAAAAAAAGCCTTTCATCGTTGCCGCCTACCGAAGATGCAGATAGATTGCACAGTTTACATGTTTATCATAATAGTGTATGATAAACACGAGTATCACATTCGTACAATAGGCAATAAACCACACGTTAGGCAATAAACTACATCCTGAGAACTGGTGCTGGCAAAATGCACCTAATTTTTCTCCAATTCCAGCTACCTTACAGCCCGCACCAAAAAATATTATTGAATCAATTTTTTGTACATGCTCCAAAGAATGTGGAAAAGCATGTGGATGCCGATAATTTGGATTGAAATGTTCTGATATTTGCATAAATTGCTGCGGGGTTTCATGTCATAATGCAAGTAAAATTGAATTTGAAGACCGGGAAGATATTGATATGTATCTTGCCCATTGCAAGGGAAAAGGGAAGCGCTACTTCTGAATTCAGTGATGATATCGAAAGGCAAACAAAAAATACTGAGAGCAGCACAAAAACGAAAGAAAGAAATACAGATAGTGACGAATCTGAATCGTGTGTAGAAATTGAAGTTGTGCAAAGAACTACTAAAGCAGTTAAGCGACTGAAATTGGATTAAGCCAGTCACTATAATTGGAATATGCCTACGGGGGAAACCACAATATGAAAAACGCGCTAAATGCTTTTCAATAAGAGTAATGTGAAAATAAGCATAAATATATATTATATATTCACTTTCTCCATTCAAAGGTGAGAATTTTAGATCTATTTACATATTTATTTAAAAAAAGTAGAAACAGATGTTTCGAATTTTTATAATTTTACTTTCAAACATGTTCACTTTTTTATATTTCTGACAGAGAAGCGTTGGTGTGACAAACAAATGTTAATAACACTTTTTATAGGAAATTAAGTTATCTACAACTTTGTAATTGAACTTTTTTTTCTAAATGCCATTGTTCGTGAAATATTCACAAAAAACCAATTTTCAAGCTCTTTAGCGCCCCCTGGCGGCGGAAGCTCACATCGTATCGATGGGGACATTTAGTATGTTTAACTACATAACCTAACTAGTACCTACGCAAAAATCCAGCTTTGTCCTAATTTTTTCCCCTATTTTTGCTAAAATGACTGGGCTACTAGGTACTTCAAAAAACGCAAATATTGGTAAACAGATTGTGAGAAAACAACACATTTTGTCAAAAGATGAAAAAAAGGGGCACATTTCATCAAAAGATCGCAAAACAGGTAAATTTTGCAATAAGAAATGCGAAAATATGACAAAAAAACGACAAATTTCACAAAAAATCACGAAAAAAGGATAAATTCGATAAAACGGAAAATTACATCGAAAGATCGCAAGAAAAACGGCAAATTTCACCGAAAATTCCCGAAAAAAAACAAATAATTTTGTCCTAGTATCGTAAAAGACATGAATTTCATCAACAGATTGCGAAAATACATAAAATTTGTCTAGGTACTTCAAAAAACGCAAATACTGGTAAACAAATTGTGAGAAAACAACACATTTTGTTAAAAGATGAAAAAAAGAAGCACATTTCATCAAAAGATCACAAAAAAGGTAAATTTTGCAAAAAAAAAAAAGAAAAAAAAAGAAAAAAAGAAAAAAATGACAAATTTCTGAAAATAACAAAAAATAAAATCACAAAAAAATTACGAAAAAAGGATAAATTCGATAAAACGGCAAATAACATCGAAAGATAGCGAGAAAAAACGACAAATTTCACCGAAAATCCCTGAGAAAACAAATAATTTTGTCCTGGTATCATAAAAGACGTGAATTTCGTCAAAAGATCGTGAAAATACTTTAAATTTGTCTAGGTACTTCAAAAAACGCAAATATAGGTAAACAGATTGTGAGAAAACAACACATTTTGTCAAAGGATGAAAAAAAATTGGCGCATTTCATAAAAAGATCGCAAAACAGGTAATTTTTGCAAAAAAAGCGAAAATATGACAAATTTCTGAAAATAACGAAAAAAATGACAAATTTCACGAAAAAAAGGACAAATTCGATTACACGGCAAATTACATCGAAAGATCGCGAGAAAAACGACAAATTTCACGTAAATCCCCGAGAAAACAAATAATTTTGTCCTAGTATCATAAAAGACATGAATTTCATCAAGAGATCGCGAAAATACATAAAATTTGTCTAGGTATTTCAAAAAACGCAAATATTGGTAAACAGATTGTGAGAAAACAGCACATTTTGTCGAAAGATGAAGAAAAGAGGCACATTTCATCAAAAAATCACAAAAAGGTAAATTTTGCAAAAAGAAAAAGTGAAAAAAATGAGAAATTTCTGTAAATAACAAAAAAAAACGAAAAATTTCACAAAAAAAATCACGAAAAAAAGATAAATTCGATAAAACGGCAAATTACATCGAAAGATAGCGAGAAAAAAGACAAATTTCACCGAAAATCCCTGAGAAAACAAATAATTTTGTCCTGATATCATAAAAGACGTGGATTTCGTCAAAAGATCGTGAAAATACTTTAAATTTGTCTAGGTACTTCAAAAAACACAAATATTGTTAATCATATTGTGAGAAAGCAACACATTTTGACAAAAGATGAAAAAAAGTGGCACATTTCATCAAAAGATCGCAAAACAGGTAATTTTTGCTAAAAAAGGCGAAAATATGAAGAATATTTGAAAATAACGAAAAAAACGACAAATTTCACAAAAAATCACGAAAAAAGGATAAAATCGATAAAACGGAAAATTACAAGATCGATCGCAAGAAAGATCGCAAGAAAAAACGACAAATTTCACCAAAAATCCCCGAGAAAACAAATAATTTTGTCCTGGTATCATAAAAGACGTGAATTTCATCAACAGATCGCGAAAATACATAAAATTTATTTAGGCACTTCAAAAAACGCAAATATTGGTAAACAGGTTGTGAGAAAACAACACATTCTGTCAAAAGATGAAAAAAAGAGGCACATTTCATCAAAAGATCATAAAAAAGGTAAATTTTGCAAAAGAAAAAGTGAAAAAAATGACAAATTTCTGAAAATAACGAAAAAACGACAAATTTCTGAAAATAACGAAAAAACGACAAATTTCACAAAAATAACGAAAAAAGATAAATTCGATAAAGCGGCAAATTACTTCGATTACAATTATTTTTCTTTGTTGATTATAATGATCTTCATATTTTTGAAAAAACATTGTTGAGAGATCAAGATCAAGCGATTGAAAAAATAGCAAATATCATCAAAATATTCCCTCCTCCTTCTCCCCAAAAAAAACTCAGCAAATTTCGTCAGGGGAACACTTTTTTAAAAAAGGGTACTTTTTTAAAAGGGAACTTGGAGGCAACACAAAGAAAGTGAAACATTAAATAAATATTAATGATTTACAAACCTGTTTATAACTGGGCATATTTTCATTTCATATGCAACTCTCCATTTTTCGGCGAAAACAACGTTATGAATTCGCTGAAAAATGAAATTATAAGGGGGAAAAAATCACCGTTTTTTGACATGAGTATAATAAGAAATTGAAGATTTGCGAAGATGTTTACATCCATGAAGTCAAAACATCGGTCGAAAATCGCTGCTTCCCCTCCAAAACATAAAACAAAAAACAATGTGATTTCCAGACAGGTTTTTTATACATAGTTAAAATTAGTAGCGATCTTTTTTCAGCACAGCTAAAACTGGTATCTACGCATATGCGCTTGCGCAGAAATCTGAGAACCAATCGGAGAAGACTGTACTTACTCTCTGTATACGCATTTGCAAACCGCGTTGGTAAATATGTTATAAGACTGCATTTTTGCTATCCCTGTTTAATGCAATGTTATGATAATTATATTTTTTTCTTTACTTATCTTATAATGATCGAAGTACATTGGTTTTTTAACTTTACGTAAGTTATTTTATTTCCATTTGTATTTTTTTCGTGTTAAACGCTGTTCCCTCCTTCAAACCTTGCGATGTTATTGCCGGCAATCTTAGGCTTAATGCAGAGATGTTTCATATGAAATTGAAACATTCAATAGTTAATGATTAAAGTGTTTATTTACGTTCTTGACCGATAAAGCATTTTCTATATTGTAATTTTCAAACTATCTAGGTACCACAAAAATGCAAATTTTGCCAAATAATCATAAAAAAAGAACAAGCGATGAATATGACATATAAAGACTGCATTATCATCATTAAATGCTAGGCAAAAAGAGGGATCTCTTCTGATAATTTTATTTTTCTTTGTTGATTATAATGAACTTCATATTTTTGAAAAAACATTGTTGAGAGATCAAGATCAAGCGATTGAAAAAAAATAGCAAATATCATCAAAATATTCCCTCCTCCTTCTCCCCAAAAAAACTCAGCAAATTTCGTCACGGATACACTTTTTTTAAAAAAAGGTCCTTTTTTTTAAAAGGGAACTTCGAGTCAATACAAAGAAAGTGAAACATTAAGTAAATATTAATGATTTACAAAGCTGTTTATAACTGGGCATATTTTCATTTCATATGCAATTCTCCATTCTTCGGCGAAAACAATGTAATGTAAATACTTCCTAAACGTTATGAATTTGGCTCAAAAATGAAATTATAAGGGGGAAAAATCGCCGTTTTTATAAAAGTATAATAAGTATAATAAGTAATATAATGTATAATAAGAAATATAATAAAATAAATATAAAGTATAATAAGAAACTGAAGCAAAAAATAAATAGTGATTTGCGAATCTGTTTACATCCATGAAGTCAAAACATCGGTCGAAAATCCCTGCTTCCCCTCCAAAACACAAAACAAAAAACAATGTGATTTCCAGCCAGGTTTTTTATACATACTTAGTATAAATTTGAAAATTACAATATAGAAAATGCTTTATCGGCCAAGAACGTAAATAAACACTTTAATCATTAACTATTGAATGTTTCAATTTCATATGAAACATCTCTACATTAAGCCTAAGATTGCCTGCAATAACATCGCAAGGTTTGAAGGAGGGAATAGCGTTTAACATGAAAAAAGAATACAAATGGAAATAAAATAACTTACGTAAAGTGAAAAAACAATGTATTTCGATCATTATAAGATAAGTAAAGAAAAAAAGCATAATTATCATAGCATTGCATTAAACAGTGATAGCAAAAATGCAGTCTTATCCAATATTTACCAACGCGCTTTGCAAATGCGTATACAGAGAGTAAGTACAGTCTTCTCCTATTGGTTCTCAGATTTCGGCGCAAGCGCGTATGCGTAGAGACCAGTTTTGGCTGTGCTGAAAAAATAACGCTACTGTTTTAATATATAAGATGATATTATATATTCATCCATTCATGTCCATTTTATTTCCAATATGATTTATCACCTATCTTTTTAAAAATATTCCTAATTATTTATTTAATTAATTTTCATTTTTATGTTAAAATTATGCAAAAGTAAAGTAATTGCTGTGATAAAATTTTATCCTAGAATTTTAATTTTTAACAACTGATATAAAGGAAAATGTTTAAGCTTTAAAGGATATTGCAGTTAAATTGTATTAATGACCATTCACTACATCGTGTGCCCCACCTGGCACACACCTAAAAACGTTATCATTTTCATTATGCGCCATGAATTGGGCCTATATGATCCATGTAACTGATCAAGAACAATCCAAAGAATGATGTAACACTTATTTTGTCCATATCAGGTCACAAAATGCATTTGACAAAAAATCAGAATTTATTCTTCGGAAGAAAAAAAAATGTTATTCAAGTTATTAAGAAAACATTTACGATTAATATTTTTTATACTTGAAAATTTTTAATATAAAGAAAGTTTCAGAGTTTTAAGCAGAATAAAATTAATCAATTCAAGCTTATTTAATTGAAAAATATAGAAATACAGTTATTAAAAATACTAATTGTGTACATAGAATACACGTCATAAACTATCAAATTTAAGCTGAAAGAAGGTGGGTCAATAAGGGCTATTTTTCGCCATTCATATACCCGGAAAAAAAGGTTTCGAATTCAGATGCTTGTTCTGTGGCTTCGTATAGTTAAAGATATGTAGTTTTGTTTAATATAAGTTTTACGTGATAAATAAAATAGTAAGTCATGGAAATTATAGCCCGAATGTAGAGTGTTTTGGCTTTTTTCTGCATTTTTGACGTTTTTTGCGTCTTTGAATTAATTTTTTACTAAGAGGAGCTCGATGAACCCAATTAATTTTGACATGCACCAATTCTACCCTTTATAAGCTTTTATATGAGCATTATTTTATTTGGGTTCAGTGTGCGCTTCTATCTGTAAAAGAAAAAAATGCACTACTGAGAACTACACTAATGAAAGAATCAAATGCACTACTATCGGAGCGCGTTGAGACTTCTTTCGCCGCGCCGTACATAAAAAGTTGTTAAGACGTCAATGTTGTTTTCTAAAATTGTTTTCGTAAATATTTATTAAAAAAATTACTAATAAATAATGCTTGGATACCAAAGTCATAATTGTAAAGTCTCGCAGAAAACTTTTCTTATCTGTTCTAACAGAATAGTTATACATTGATACTTAGATGTTCGAAAAACTGAGATTTACAGAGTGGTTCTAAATAGTGCTCTAAATAAAAATAATATGTATTTCGTGCTCTCCACGCTCTAAATACTTCTATTTCTTCTTTTGATGTAGCAATAAGAGATTATGCATCAACGATTACTGTCGATGGGACCACAAATATGAAACCTATTATACATTTATCAATATCTCTTTTACACAATTTTAACACCTGTTGTATAGTATGTAAAGGTAAGAACTGCCTCGTTATTGTAGCAAAAACTATTGAAACTCAAGCCTTTTATAGAAACTTACATCTATATTTTGTCGCGAAAACGATGGTGTAAAACTAATATTGCTTGATCGGTAAATTGACTCTGCAAGATTTAAGTCCTGTAAATGAGAATACATCGATGTATGAAATGCTATGCATGAAAATATTTAAACCAATATCAGAAATGTAGCAAAGAATACCTCGATTTTGATTCCCCCGGACACTTTTACGAAATCTGTTATTATATTATCATGGACAAATTTTTGTCCGATTTTAACGATATCTTTAAACTTGTAAAGTCCAAAATACGTTCCTCAATAAAGAGGTCATCTCGTACTTTCTTTGCAATGTTACTTGTAAAACTTAGAACTGGCCTCTATCATTGTGTTCTGTCTACATAATTTAATATAAGAAAAATAATAATATCTTCTGTAAAATATGAAAACCAGGCTTTGATTGAGAACGTTGTTCAAAAACACTGTAGAATGTTTTCATATTATGGTTTCTGGCTTACAATACTACTGTAATCGCTCAATCAAAATTAAAAAACCAAATATCGAATATGTTCATATACTGTACAAGACGCGGCCGCTGGATGGTCCATTAATGATTCTGGTGAAGCAATCGATAACGAAAACAATATAAAACACATTGTCCAAAAAGTCTGAAACTGTATGATTATTATTATTATTATTATTATTATTATTATTTGTTATTTATTATTTCCGATTTTCATATATTGAAATAATAATCTTAGTAAGCCCCATTTATTTTAATTTTACACTTATTGTTGTATTTACTATTGATTATACGGATTAAAACTAATGACAATTGTGTTTATGCTCATTAAAACACATAATATTTGCTTACATATATATATTATTTTCTCATCAATTATTAAACTTTTATCCAAGGTATTATTATTTTCTTACTTGTTATGAGGTATACTAATGAAACAAATGTATGTCACGTCTAGATGCTGATGAGCGAAAAATGGCCCTTATTGACCCACCTCCTTTTTAAAATTATTTTCTTTTACTATTTTTCTCATCATTACACCAATATTTAAATTTAAAATATTTTTTTTTTCATAAAATCGTGCAATAAAGGTTTAAAAATTAACTGAAAATTATTTTGATTTCGAATTACGCTATTTGCCTCGGTCATGTTTTAATACACAAGTACGTAAAATTTCACATTTCCGGCTTACAAACTGTAGATTAGTATAGAATTACAGACAGACAAATTTTATTTTTTATATATTATATATGAAATATTTTTCTCAATATTAAAGAAGAAAGTACTCAAGTCACTCACAAAAAATTCATTTAATGCGACGCTGACTGCGTTATTTATTTATTTTTAATTTTTTTTATGAGTGAGAGATTTTTTTTAAATAGCTCTTAATTAAATACATACTTATTCAATCCGTACTATTAGTTCACACTTTCCCTATGCATATTTATATATCTTGTTCAAATTTTAATCGTTAATAAAATAATTTTTATTCATTCACTCAAGTTCAAATGCATTTTTTAAAACTTATAGTTGATGACACTTGATGTGAACACAGTTTTTAAAATATCAATTAATTAATTAATTTAATTTAATTTAATAGTTTTAGTTTTATATGAGAAAAGAAACTACATCACAACACAAGCGACGATTGAAAAAAGAAAAACAAAAGCGCCAAGAAAAGCAAGCAAATGAAAGGTTTCTTTCACTAATGCAGCGTTACAAGAGATGGATTGAGTGAGAAATTATAGATCACCATCAGCTTCATCAAATAAAAAAAAAAGATAGTGAATAAATACCGTATTTACTCGTGTATAACACGCACTTTTTTTTCAAAAAATTAGAGCGAAACTCCTATGTGCGCGTTATACAGGGAATAAGTTTTTACTGCTGGATGTAATCACACGATATACATATAAATGATGAAATACATTCAAAGAATACATAATCACTCGGAAAATCTTACTTAATTGAAGTAATACCGCATCTTTATTTCACATCTTGCACTTTTTTATACAACAGAGCTAGTAACATTATTTAAACGCTAACTCGCAATTCTTACTGTCGTCATTCAGTCCGTACCCGAAGTCTAAAAAAATATTTTCGCCTTGTTTTCTGCCTGATGTAATGTTTATTTCGTGTTTCTTTACTGAAATTCATTTGGTCATTCATCCAATTATACATGAACTTTACGGTGCGCGTTATATGCGATATTTTTTAAAATGTCATTTTTTTCTTGCAAAGTACGGAGTGCGCGTTACACACGAGTAAACACGATAGTAAAATACAAAAATAATAGTCAACACCACATATACACTACCTGGCCATTGATAAACGTCCACTTGCGATTTTAGACATTTTGTTAAATATCTAGACAAACACATGACGAATTATACAGAAACTCTTAGTGTATAAATATTATAGTATAAGTCATACATTTCCGTGAAGATTTTTTGCCGAAACTCCATAGGGGACCGTCAACAAATTAAAAAAGAATGAATATCTTTTGAATAACCTTGTCAAAATTAATGTAGCAAAAGTGCTCAAAATCTAGATTATGATTAAGTGCCTTATTGTAATAAAATGTGTTCATTTTTATGCAAATAGCATGCATACTCGCAGAGTAATTAAGTTTTTATAAAAATGGTCCCAAATTTTGCAAAGTTTTTTGCTTATAATTTTCAGAGTTCTTAATATAAATTAACATTCTTTTCTGGAAATAAGATAAATAATATTGCACAGAATACACTGTAATCAGAATTAAAAAATAAAAAAAATTGTATGAAAAATGAGTAGGTTTAATAAAAAAATTTTCACAGTGCATACGTCAACGATATCAAAATTTCATTTCAATATTATGTTAGTTAAATGTATGGAACAACTTTTTTGAAAGTCGCAAAATCTTAACTTGAAATTTCTGAAAATAATCGTCAATTGAATAAGTTGAAAATCCGTTGTTCTTAAAATGAAGCAAAAAAATGAGGGATTTTATCCAAATGTAGTAGTACGTCCCATATTGCGTATTCTATATTGACACTAATCAATGAATCTATAAAAACAACCTGCAAAAGAAATTTTGATACTGTTGACGCATGCGCAGTGAAAAATTACTTAGTAAACCTACTCATTTTTCATACAATTTTTATTATTTTTTAATTCTAATTACAAGGTATTGTGTGTAATGTTATTTGTCTTATTTTCAGAAAAGAATGTTAACTTATATTAAGAAATAATATAAACTCTGATATAATATATAAACAAGAGAAAATATATAAACTCTGAAAAATATTAGCAACAAACTTTTTTTAGAAAAACCTTAATTTCTCTTCGAGTATGCATGCTATTTGCATAGAAATGAACACAGTTTATTAGAATAAGGCTCTTAATGATAATCTAGAGTTTACGTGTTTTTGCTACATCAGTTTTGAAAGGGTTATTCAAAAGATATTCATTATTTTTTAATTTGTTGACGGTCCCCTATGGAGTTTTGGGAAAAAATCTTCACGGAAATGTATGACTTATACTATTATATTCATACACTAGGAGTTTCGGGATAATTCCTTATGTATCAGTGTAGATATTTAACAAAATATCAAAAATCGCAAGTGGACGTTCATATGATTGTGAATGTCGCATTCAATGACATTAAACACAATACGCGTACTTAAACAATCATAAAGTGATTTTTATTTCGACTTTTTATTAATTTTTTACTAATTTATTTGTTCTTTTGTTATTTAAAATAAAAATTTAGTCAACATGTATAAGTTGCTTATTAGTATGGCGATTCGTATCATTTGGCGAAATTGGTCGACGGGATAACTAAGTAGTATTGTATTTGGTTTGGCGCAAAAACATCTTTCAATGCAGAAAACGAGAAAAACAAAAGATTATGGAGCCGCTGAAAATCAATTACGTGTTGAAAGGCGATCACGAGAAAGGAAGCAATTTAATGCCGAACCGATTAATTGTAAAACATCATGTCCGGAGGGCGACCAATCCACTAGCCATGGCGTTTTACAATCGGTCGGTTCTAACCAGGAAAATTTGAGTGCCAATAGTGATTCCAACAAGCCGGAAAATGTTATAGCTATTACTCTTGATTTTCCACCACCTAAAAAGAAAACTAATAAAAAGAATATTGCCCAGTTAAAAAGATGGCATTGAGCTCACATACTATACCCACTAATTGCACATTACAGCCTTTTATTTTCAAGCGTTAATTCCGATCGAAAAGAATTTCGCGTTTTCAGAAAAAAATGGGGAAACAGCTCCTCCTTTCCCCTTCTTTTACTTAATCATTGAACCCCCTAAACTAATGAAGGACATGCTTTATCATATAAAAAATCTATATCCAAAATTCAGAACAAATCAAAAAATTCTTAATAAAAACCCATTTATGTAATTTAAGAGGAGTTATCCCCCCCCCCCTTTTTTATACTTAACCATTAAACTTTCAAAACTATTCAGAGATTTGAACGAAATCTGATTATTCTGCATGAAAAACCCATTTATATAAATTAAGGGGAGGGGCATTAGAACCCCCGTTCCCACTGTTTATACTTATACAATGAACACCTAATACCAGTCATGGAGGTGCCTCATTAGAATGATCTTATACCTAAATTTTGAACGAAAACTGATAATTCTGCATGAAAAACCCATTTATATCAATTAAGGGGAGGGGCATGAGCCCCCCCCCGTTCCCACCTCTTATACATATCGAATGAACTCCAAAAACTATTCAGGGAAGCACCTTATCAGGATATACCTATATACAAAATTTCAAGTGGATAGAATATTTTTATCATGAGTTATCGCGTTACGCACGTACGCACGCACGAACGAAAGTACATAGATACAGACCAGGCGGGCACATAAGCTCTCAGGCTATGATAACCTTTGAGCTAAAAAGAAATCGGCTTGGGAAAAACTGGAAAAAACGTTTTTGATTTAATGTCTGATGGACCCATTCACAGATGCATGTGCTGCGATCGACTTTGGTTCAAAACCTCCATCACAAAAATTCTGCTCTGTAAAATCAAACAGTATATGCCAAAGTCTTACAAGTATAACAGTATATGCCAAAGCTTTATTTTAATAATGATTACTTTCGCACCAACGATGTTACATAGTTTGAAATGTTTGTTTCGTCGCCAACTTTTAAGCTTGGCGACAATGGAGTGATGTAACTTAAACGAACTATACCTTCAAACTGCAGCATGTATAAAGTCATTTATAGCAGTGGCACGGATAATACACAATAAAACAACTGGTATTTAGCTTAAAATGATAAATGAATGTTTCGAGTGACACATTTTTCAAATGGTTAATGTAATTTCTTAAATTACATTTTTTTTTTTCCAATTATTAATTTGATTCTATCATATGTATATGCATGTTTACATTGATTGTTATTAATTAATAAGAAGTAATTAAAATAATTTTATGCGTTGACCCAAGTAGGAAATGACTTTAAATTTTTTTATTATTATTACTTGTTTTATCGGTTATAACCACTTTCTACGAAAATGGAACTCGCCGCTAAATACACTAAGTTAATAAAACATATAAAAGGAACAATTTATTCATATCGGATATTTCAATAAGAAAAAATATATTATAAATTTAAAGTTCTCTTTCATTTTAAGTCTCTTTAAACATTCTCTTGGCAACAAAACTGTATGTAAACAGTAAGAATAAACATTTATGTCCGCTACTTTACATAAAAACAAAAACAAATCGCATTTAAATGTGTTGTTTTTTACTTCCTTTAATACTCTAGCGGAAAAGTTTAAAAGAAATTTTTCTTCAACTAAATTGAGTTTTCGACTTCTTTTATTTAACTTAAAGCTAAACTCTCGGTTTGGGATTTTAACTTAATGAAATATACTGGAGAAACCAGGCGAGCTTGAACTTGAATATTTGTGTCCGCATATTCATTTAAGGGTTTTATACAAAGAATAATCTCATTTTTTTCATTTCAAAATATTTTAATCATAAACCCCACAGAGTTTAGAAGGTAAAGCGCATAAATATACTTAACTATGTTATGTTGAATTTCTGCGTATGCACCTAGATTAATTTAGGTATATTTTTCAATTTAAAAATATCTGGAGTAGAATATTTTTTTTCTTACATATATCTTAAAATTCTTAGGAAATTAAAATAAAAAGAAGTACTTTTTTTTAACAATGAAATATTAAAACAGCTGTAGTAAAAATCGTGGAAAGTTGTATAATGTGCATATTTATTTTCATAATTTGTCTGTATTTGTTAATTGCAGTAAAGTTAAGACTATCTGCAAAAACGTTTATAAATTTAAAATTTTATTTATATTTTCTTTATTTTCTTCTCTTTTTAATAATACTGAAAAACATATAATACTTTTAATCACATATTTTGCGTATTTTTTTTTTATGTTCATCCAGTGCTAAAAGGGGAGGATGGAAAAGTGCGTGGATTATTTTTTAAAATATTTTCTATTTTTTATTTTCTGAGGGGAAATTGAAAATAAATAAGACACTATCTCTCTTTAAAATAATTCGTGCATTTAAATAAATAATATTATATTATGCCCTTTGCACTCGAGAGTTGATTCTCATTTCCCACTAATGTTGTCCAGTTTCTCTCGTAAAAAGGGAAGCCAAATGCTTTGGGACCACAAATTTATTTATGTTTATTTCGCCATCTTTTTTTTTTTTCAGAAATTATTAGGCGAAGATATAAGGCGATCAGATAAGGCGAAGAAAATTACTTTAAAATACTGGACTGGTGTTCAGAGCATTTGGAGCATCCATTTACACGGAACACAAGTCACGTCACAAAAAATTTATTTAAATCGGCGCTGATAGCATTATTTATTTATTTATTTATTTATTTATTTATTTATTTATTTATTTATTTATTTATTTATTTATTTATTTGATTCGTGTTATTTATTTATTTATTTATTTATTTATTTATTTATTTATTTATTTATTTATTTATTAGATTCTTGTTATTTATTTATTTATTTATTTATTAATAGAGAGATTATTGTTAAAATAGCTCTTCATTTTTATAGATTTATTTTGTCTGTTATAATCACTTTACAGGAACATACGACTCGCCATTAAATACACTAAGTTAATAAAATGTACAAAATGAACAATTTATTTGTAGCGGACATTTCATTGAGAAAAGATTTTTTTTTCATTTAAGGTTCTCTTTAATTTTAAGTCATTTTAAAGCACTCTCTTGGCAATAAAACTGTGTAAACAGAAAGAATAAACATTTCTAGCCGCTACGCATTCTAATCGCATTTAAATGTGTCTCTTCTTATTTCCTTTAATACTGTTGCGGACAAGTTAAAAAGAAATATTTCTTCAAACTAAATTTAATTTTGGACTTAAAGCTGGACTCTCTCTTTTGGATTTTAATTTTATGAAATATACGGGAGAAACCAGGCGAGCTTGTACTTGAATATTTATGTCCCCATTTTTATTTAAAGGTTTTATACAAAGAATAATTTCGTTTGCTTCATTTCAAAATATTTTAATCATAAACCCCAGAGAGTTTAGAAAGTAAAGCGCATAAAGTATACTTAACTATGTCATGTGTTGAATTTACGAGTATTCCGCTAGATAAATTTAGGTATATTTTTCATTTAAAAAATATCCGGAGCAGAATATTTTTCTTTCTTACATATATTTTAAACTTCTTAATTAAATTAAAATAAAAAACAGAACTTTTTTTATACGAAACATTAAAACAGCAGCAGTAAAAATCGTGTGCAGTTGTATAATGTGCATATAAATTCTCATAACTTTTCTGTTTTTGTTAATTGCAGGAAAATTAAGACTATCTGCAATAACATTTAAAAACTTTATTATTTATTTTTTTAATACTAAAAATCATAGGTTGGTTTTAATCACGTATTTTGCACATTTCTTTCGCTATTTTCGCAGTCCTAATAGTAGAGGATGAGAAAAGGATCATTTTTAAAAATATTTTCTGATATTGAATTTTCTGGGGGAGATTGAAAATACATAAGACAGTACGTCTCTTCAAAACAAATCGTGCATTTAAATAAATAAATTAACCCTTTGCACTCGAGAGATGATTCTCATTCCCCAGTAGTGTTGTCCAGTTTCTCTCGTAAAACGGGACGCCAAATGCTTTTGGCACCACTAATATCTTATAATTTATTTCGCCATCTTTTTTCAGAAATTATTAGTCCGTTAGATAAGGCGAAGAAATTTTCTTTTAAATAACTGGTGTTCAGAGTATTTGGATTTTCCATTTACGCGGAACATTTGTGACGTCACAAAAAAATTATTTAAATTGGCGGGTACAACATTATTTATTTATTTATTTTATTAGATTAGATACGTATTATTTATTTATTTTTTTAGAACAGAGAGATTCATTTAAAAATAGTTCTTATTAAATATATATTTATTTTATCGGTTATAATCACTTTAAAGAAAAAGCGACTCGGTACTAAATACACTAAGTTAATAAAACATACAAAATGAGCAATTTATTTGTATCGGATATTTCAATTAGAAAAAAATATTTTATAAATTTAAGACTCTCTTTCATTTTAAGTCACTTTAAACATTCTCTTGGAAACAACTAAATTGAATTTTGGACTTCTTTTATTTAACTTAAAGCTAAACTCTCTGTTTTGGATTTTAACTTAATGAAATATACGGGAGAAACCAGGCGAGCTTGATCTTAAATATTTGTGTCCCCATATTTATTTAAAGGTCTTATACAAAGAATAATTTCGTTTGCTTCATTTCAAAATATTTTAATCATAAACCCCAGAGAGTTTGAAAAGTAAATCACATAAAATATACTTAACTATGTTCTGTTCAATTTATGCGTATGCAGCTAGATTACTTTAGGTATAATTTTCATTTAAAATATATTCGGAGCAGAATATTTTTCTTTCTTCCATATATTTTAAAATTCTTAAGAAATTAAATAAAAAAAAAGCCAATAATAACATCCTTTTTATGATTATCAAAACGTAGCTTATTTAATAACTGAGTCATATTAATATGCCTGGACTTTTAGAAATACGCTAATATTGCTGGACCAATCGTAAACAAATGTTAAATGAAATTTAATTTTAGCAATTTTCGGGACTACAAATTTTAAAACTTTTAAACATAGCACATTTTAAATTTTTACACAATCGTTTAAAGAAAAAAATTACGTTTAAATGCAACTTTTTTTTAAAATCTATATCTAATTTTTTTTTTTTTTTGTAGTTTTTTATATATATATATTTTTTTTGTCATCGTGGCAACAGAAGTATTCCATTTTTGGATATTAAACGTGGACCAATGAGAAATCGAATAAAATAAAAAACATAAGTATTTCATTTTTAAACATTAAGCACGAACCAATCAGAAAACGAAATAAATTAAGTTGCAGAATTCAACCAATAAAAAGATTTAGGTATACTTTAGTGCATATTCATTTTTATAATTTTTCTGTTTTTTTTTTTTTTTTTTTTTTTTTTTTTTTTTTTTTTTTTTTTTTATTGCAGGAAAGTTAAGACTATTTGCAATAACGTGTATAAACTAAACTTTTAATTTTTATTATCTTTTTTAAAATACTAAGAGACGTATATTGGTTTTAATCAGATATTTTGCGCATTTTTTCTCTGTTTTTTCCTCTGATAAACGTAGAGGCATGCGAAAAGTACATAGGTTATTTTTTAAAATATTTTCTAATATTAAATTATCTGGAGGGGGGATAGAAATTGAAAATACGTAAGCTAGCACCTTTCTTTAAAATAAATATAGCATTTAAATAAATAAATTATATTAACCCTTTGCACTCGAGAAATGATTCGCATTCCCACACTAGTGTAAAATTTAAAATAAAATAAAATTTATAAATATGCGCATAAAAACATAGTTTTCTTATTGATTGTTTTTCTAAATAATACTATTATAAACATGTTTTACAGTAATAATACAGAGTTAATGATACAGTGAAAATACTATATCGAGTTGAACACAAAGTTAATTTTGACCGAGCTAAGCTCGGTCACCCCTGCTAGTTTAACTTTAAGCTAAACTTTCTGTTTTGGATTTTAACTTAATGAAATATACGGGAGAAACCAGGCGAGCTTGAACTTGAATATTTGTGTCCCCATATTTATTTAAGGGTTTTATACAAAGAATAATTTCTTTTGCTTCATTTAAAAATATTTTAATCATAAACCCCAGAGAATTTAGAAATTAAAGCGCATAAAATCAACTTAACTCTGTTAGGTTGTATTTATGCATATTTATTCAGATATGTTTTTCATTTAATAAGTACCCGGACAAAGATAGTTTTCTTTCTTACATATATTTAAATTTTCAGAAAAAGTAAATTAAAATACAAAATACAACATTTTTTTACAATGAAACATTAAAATAAATGTTGTAATATATCTGCAATAACGTTTATAATCTGAATTTTTATGTTTATTTTCTTTATTTTGTTTTCCTTTTAAAAATACTGAAAAACAGAACTTTTTTTTTCTTTCTTTTTTATTTTACAATGAAATATTAAAATAAATGTATTAAAAATTGTGAGCAATTGCATAATATGCATATTGATTTCCATAATTTGTCTGTATTTGTTAATTGCAAAAAAGTTTAGAATATCTGCAATAACATTTATAATCTTGAATTTCATGTGTATTTTCTTTCTTTTCTTTTCTTTTTAAAAATAAAAAAAGTATATTGGATTTAATCAGATATTTTGCGCATTTCTGTTACTGTTTACCATGTGCTAAAAGTAGAGGATGCGAGAAGTGCGTGGATTATTTTTTTAAATTTCTAATATTGAATTTTTAGGGAGATATTAAACCTTTGTACTCGATAGATGATTTTCATTCGCCGCTAGTATTGTCCGGTTTCCCTCGTAAAACAGAACGCCAAATGCTTTGGGCACCACTAATTTCTTACATCTTATTTCGCCATCTTTTTTCAGAAAATATTAGGCCGTCAGATAAGGCGAAGAAAATTACTTTGAAAGACTGGTGTTCAGAGCATTTGCAGCATCCATTAACGCGGAGCACTAGTTAGGTCACAAAATATTTATTTAAATCGGCCGTGACAACATTATTTATTTATTAATTTATTTTATTAGGTTAAATTTTTATTATTTATTTTTTTATAACAGAGAGATTCGTTTTAAAATAGCTCTTAACACTTCGCTGCTGCTTACGTAAAGATGTCATGATAGTTAATGCCGCACTCCAGAAGTGGGTTTTTCCCAGAAGCCGATTTACTTTTTATAACAAAGAATCAGTGAAAGATTTTCCCGCACCAGAGTGTGACTGGCTATTGGACATCACCCCACATTACGCGCTGGTGCGTGAGTAGCCCTTTAACGTTGGCACCATATCATGCACCAGCGCGTGATAGGCAGCGAATGTGTTAATTTAATGTATATTTATTTTATCGATTCTAATCACTTAACAGGAAAATGCGACTCGCCGCTTAACTCCCTAAGTTAATAAAATGTACAAAATGAACAATGTATTCGTAAGGAACACTTCATTAAGAATATATATTTTCTTTATTTAAGGTTCTCTTTCATTTTAAGTCATTTTTAAAACACACTTTTGGCAATAAAGCTGTATGTAAACAGTAAGAATAAACAATTTCACCCACTATTTTATATAAAAAACAAATAGCATTTAAATGTGTCTTTTCTTACTTCCTTTAATACCGTAGCGGACAAATTAAAAAGAAATATTTCTTCAACCTAAATTGAATTTTGGAATTCTTGTATTTAACTTAAAGCTAAACTTTCTGTTTTGGATTTCAACTTAATGAAATATACGTTAGAAACCAGGCGAGCTTGATCTTAAATATTTGTGTCCCCATATTTATTTAAGGGTTTTATACAAAGAATAATTTTGTTTGCTTTATTTCAAAATATTGTAATCATAAAACCCAGATAGTTTATAAAGTAATGCGCATAAAATATACTTAATGTATGAAGAGAGATTAATTTTGACATATTTTTCATTTAAAAAATACCCGGAAGAGGTTAGTTTTCTTTCATACATATTTTTAATTTCTCAGAAAAATAAATTAACATAAACTAGCAAGAAAAATCATGCGTTAAGCAAAGATTATGAAGCACTTTCTTCATGAAATCTTTAACGAAACTTTGTCATTTAGTGAAATAGGGTTACTGTATACAGCCAAATATGTATCCTAATGCATTTGAACAGTCCCGTATTTGATCTGTCGGTTGATATACTATATACTATATATATAATGAGATAAATTAGTTTAGCAAGAAAATGCCTAGCAGGTTAAAATTTCTCTTTTAGCAGTTTATACTAATCGATGGAAACATACTTGAATACTTTTATTCTGCCCTGCACTTTACCTTGTACCTTTATTACACGTCAGTAGCAATCTAAAATTTATTTTAAACTAAAACATTCTTAAAACTACTAAAATCCCATTCTCAGAAATTATCATTCATAAGCATTCATTTATTCAATTCTTTGCGTGGCTATGTATTTCATTTTACCTATATTCTGCATACATTTCGTATAAAATTGAATGCAGCTCAGACTTAAAACGCATAACTTATTTAAAAACCACCTTTAAGTAATTTAAGCTCATGTTCAGAAACGTTTGCAACCACTTTTGGATAGCTCTGTATATCAACTATAGTATTTATATACACTATATAATATGCATAGATTCAGTGAAACTTAAACGCGCATATCATAATTAAAATGCAATTCATTTATCCAACAGCCATCATCGGATACACCTATAGTACTTTGGAAAGAACTTACCATTTGAAGTCTTTTGCATGTTCCTGTAATTATTATGTACTTCATATTATGCATGTCTGTATCAAATAATTTATATTAAGCCTCAGTTATGTATATATATTTTTTTATATATGAAATAGTTTAAATAATTAATATTTGTCGCACACAATTCCCTCATTTACCATTATGTAACGGAATTCTTTTGTGTAGCCCTGTAAATCAATAATGGCTATTTTTGCACCCCATTTTTTACAGAATGCTATTTTTAATGGATCTCGTAAATGCATACAAATTTGAATGTGTTTCATAGGATGTAACATCTTTAAAATTCATTTCAAACGATTTTTTCCCATAGGCCGTAATGTAACGGTAAAATTTTGACTACCCTTGTAAATAAACGAATCATGGTAGAAACTTCATTTTCAACAGAGTTTGTGCCAGGGTAAATGTCAACAACACCTAAAAATTTCATGCTGATCCGTGTATATTTACGAGAGTTAGAGCGCGGACAGACTGCCAGACAAACCGAATGCATAAACACTTTTCAACTTTGTTGGAAAGTTCTAAAAATTGCACTTTTTTTTGCAATGAAATATTAAAATGAATGTAGTAAAAATTGTGAGCAATGGCAAAATGTGCATATTGATTTTCATAATTTGTCTGTATTTGTTAAATGCAGAAAGGTTTAGAAAATCTGCAATAACGTTTATAATCTTAAATTTTTATGTTTATTTTCTTTTCCTTTTAAAAATACTAAGAAAAACATATTGATTTTAATCACATATTTTACGTATTTCTTGCACTGATTTTCCAGTGCCAAAAGTAAATTATACGGAAAAAGCGCGGATTATTTTAAAAAATGTTTTCTGATATTGAATCTTCTATGTGAAATTGAAAATGCGTAAGACAGTACTTCTATTTAAAACAATTATAGCATTTAAATAAATAATATTATATTAACCCTTTCCACTTGAGTGTTGATTCTCATTCCCCACAACTATTGTCCGGTTTCTCGCGTAAAATGGGAAGCCAAATGCTGTTGGCACCATTTATATCTTATAATTTATTTCGCCATATTTTTCAGAAATTATTAGGCTCTTAGATAAGGCGAAGAAAATTACTTAAAAATACTGATATTCAGAGCATTTGGAGCATCCATTTACGCGTAACACTTTTGACGTCACAAAAAAGTTATTTAAATAGACAGTGACTACGTATTTATTTATTTATTTTATTAGATTAGATTATTATTATTTATTTATTTATTTACTTAGAATAGAGATATTCATTTTAAAATATCTCTTAATTTAAGATATATTTATTTATCGGTTATAATAATTTTACAGGAAAATACGACTCGTCAATAAACACACTAAGTTAATAGAACGTGTAAAATATTAATAAATGTACATAATGTAAACAGTTTCTTCGTAACGGACATTTCAATAAGAAAATATATTTTCTTTATTTAATGTTCTCTTTCATTTTAAGTCATTTTAAAACACTCTCTTGGCAATAAAACTGTATGTAAACAGTAAGAATAAACATTTATGCCCGCTATTTTACGTAAAAAACGAATCGCATTTAAATGTGTCTTTTCTTATTTCCTTTAATACTGCTGCGGACAAGTTAAAAATAAATATTTCTTCAAACTAAACTGAATTTTGGACTTTCTTTTATTTAACTTTAAGCTAAACTTTCTCTTTCGGATTTTAATTTAATGAGATATACGGGAGAAACCAAGCGAGCTTAATCTTGAATATTTGTGTCCCCATATTTATTTAAGGGTTTTGTACAAAGAATAATTTCGTTTGCTTCATTTCAAAATATTTTATTCATAAATCTCCAGTGAGTTTAGAAAGTAAAGCGCAGAAAATATATTTAACTGTATTATGTTATGCGTATGCAGCTAGATTAATTTAGGTATATTTTTCCTAAAAAAAATATCCGGAGCAGAATATTTTTCTTACATATATTTTAAAATTCTTAAGAAATTAAAAAAAAAAACATCTTTTTTATGGTGATAAAAAAGCTTATCTTTCATATGCCTGGAATTTTAGAGACACGCTAACATTCCTGGACGAATCATAAACAAGTACTAAATAAAATCTTAGTTTAACATGTTTCGGTACTGAAAATTTTAAAACTTCTAATCATCGCACGTTTTCAATTTTCACACCATCGTATAAAGACAAAATTTCATTTCTAACTATCGTTTCTAACTACATTTTCATTTTCTAACTATCAATATAAATTGTAGTAAATAATATTTTTTCATAGAAAAATCTGTACAGTTAAAACTTTTGAAGTTCAAGTTTTAACTTAAAATAAATATAGAAATCAAACATAAAACAGATAAATCATTTAACAAAATCGACCAATAAACATTTTTTGATAAAGACGTACAGTTTCAATTCTGACCCAATCTATCTACCTTTTCTCGTATACCGAAAGCACCAAAGAGTCCACAGAAAATCCAAAACTAGTACCGAAATTTCGTATTACATTTCTTTCATTCCATTTTTATTTTTATTTATTTATTTCTATGTTTTCATCTAAAATAAGAAGAAATGTGACATTTGTCACAGTATCTGACAGCAAAACTATTAACTCAGGAAAATTTGACCTTTTATTCCTAGATCAAGCTTTCTTTTCATTGACGATATAAATGGTTTCATTTTCGTGGCTATAGTTTCCATTGACAAACAGTGAATTAGGAGATTCTGATGTGATTTTCATTAACGATATTTCATATATCATAATAGAAGTTTTGATAATGATCCTTTGTTCCATTTGGAATTTTCTAAGTTCAGAATAATATTCTTGTTCCAATATTTTATTTATATTTTTGATTTATGTTTATTGATTTATGACCTTTTATTATATAGATAAAACTTTCTTTTCACTGATGCGATAAATGGTTTCATTTTCGTGGCTATTGTTTCGTTGAATAACAGTGAATCAGGGGATTCTACTTTGTATTCATATCAATGATATTTCAAATACAATAATAGAAATTTTAATAATGTTCTTTCCTTTTTTCGGAATAACATCACTCTTCCAACAGTTTTTATATTTTGATTTTCATTTTATAACGGTCAATAAATTGTACTAAATGATATTTTTTCATAGAAGAATCTATACAGTTGAAACCTTTTAAAGTTCAAGATTTAACTTAAAATAAATGCAGAAATCAAACATAAAAAAATCCCTGTCGGCTGGGCCTATAGGCGGAGGTAGATTTCGAAGAGTGCTCAATTCAACAAAAAAAATATATGATTAGAGATAAACTCAGTTTAATAACTTCATTTGGCCGTTTATGAAAAATTTTTAATTTCATTTTTCTTCAAAAACTGGTTTTATCAGAATCATCTTAAGAAAAATTCAGCTCAAATGCCCGTTTTTACAATATATTTTGAAATAGATTCTGAATTTATTAAAAAAATCGACCAAAACAGTACATTATACAGCTCCCAAATAAAAAAAAACTGTCAATTGAATGCATTTGAGAAAAAAATTGAATTTAAAAATGAGTCATAAAATAACCTATTTGTTGTTTGAATACATACTTAATTCTTTATTCATGATTGCTCGGAAAATTTTGTGCGAAATACTCACATTGACAGCACTTTAAAAAATATATTCTATCTTTATCAAAAAACTGGCCAATGCGTCACAGTATATAGTTCTTAAATAAGAGGATCTGTAAATTGGATGCGTTTGAGAGCGAAAATGGATTTTAAAACGAGTCATAAAAAACGCAATTTGCTATGTGAAAACTTCCTTAAATTTTCAAATCACAAAGACTTCGGGAAATTCTGTTCAAAATACCCTTTTTGGTAGCCTTTTTTAAAATATATTCTGTCTTTATCAAAAAACTGACCAATGCATCACATTATATAGTTCCTAAATAAGAGGATCTGTAAATTGGATGCGTTTGAGAACAAAAATGGATTTAAAAACGAGTCAGAAAAAAACGCAATTTCTTATTTGAATACTTCCTTCAATTTTCAGTCCGGATGACTTTCGGAAATTCTGTTCAAAATACCCTTTTTGGTAGCCCTTTTTGAAATATATTCTGTCTTTATCAGAAAATTGACCAATGCGTCACTTTATACAGATCTATCATTTGGATGCGTTTAAAATCAAAAATGAATTTAAAAATGAGTCAGAATATACGCAGTTTGGATTTGAGGTTTTTTCTCCAACTCCTATTTTTGTTTAATTTCTTTTTGCTATACGAATTGATCCTATGAAAAACTTGTCAATATAAAAGTTGTAGATATTTTTAAGAAGATGTAAAATAAATTTAATCCGATTTGATATCTTAAAAATTGACGGAGTTATGGATTTTTCTCTTTTTACAGCGCCCTTTTTCTTTTCGTTTTTAATTTTTTTCGCCGGTAAAAGTTGGTCCTATCAAAAACTTGTAAATACAAAAGTTTTAGATTATTTTAAGAACATTTACAAAAAATTTAGTTGGACTTGATATCTTGAAAATTGACGAAGTTATGAATTTTTTTCTCTCAAAATCCCTGTTTTTTTCGCCCCTTGACCCCACTTCTAAATTTATCAAAAATCTGTCATGCATATACTTTTGGCCCATTTTTAAGAAGTAATATAAACTTTAAACCGATTCGATATCTACTTTAATTAAGAAGTTATGGCGTTTTTTCGGTTTTCACAAAAACGCCCCCTGTTCCGACCCCCTTGGTCCGATTTTGCCCATTAATGAACTTAGCCAAGATTTTATCTCCTTTGATTTTATGTACAAGTTTGGTGGAGATTGGTGAAAAATTATAGAAGTTATCGTGTCCATAAAAAAGTGAGATAGATAGATAGATAGATAGATAGATAGATATATAAACTGGTGCGATTGCAATAGGTAGTATTTCTTACGAAATCTACCTAAAAATCTTTACAAAATGGGCGTGGCTTAAGAACGTGTGAACCGAGATTTTTTAAACTAATTAATTACATATTTATGCAATTATGGAGGGAACGTTAGGTATGTAAATATTGTTGATTGATAGTATGGCTCTTTGAAAAAAATTCAAACAAAATCATAAAGTCATAAATATCAATATTCAGTACAAAAGTATTCAAATGTCGCAACTAATTTGGGACAGAGGGAGTACAACATAAACAATTTATTTTAATACGTACATTTCAATAAAAAAAAGATATTATCTGAATTTAAGGTTCTCTTTAATTTTACATAATTTTAAAACATTCTCTTGGCAATACAACAGTATGTAGACAGTAGGAATAAACATTTATGCCCGCTACTTTAAGTAAAAAACGAATATCATTTAAATGTGTCTTTTCTTATTTTCTTTAATACTGCTGCGGACAAATTAAAAAAGAAATATTTTTTCAACCTAAATTGAATTTTGGACTTATTTTATTTAACTTTAAGCTAAACTCTCTTTTTTGGATTTTACCTTAATGAAATATACGGGAGAAAACAGGCGAGCTTGATCTTGAATATTTGTGTCCCCATATTTATTTAAGGGTTTTATACAAAGAATAATTTCGTTTGGTTCATTTCAAAATATTTTAATCATAAACCACAAAAAGTTTAGAAACTAAAGCGCATAAAATATACTTAACTAGTTTCCGCTATATTTATGCGTATGCAAATAGATTCATTTGCATATATTTTTCTTAAAAAAAATATCCGTACCAGAATATTTTCTTTCTTAATTATTTTAAAATTCTTAGGAAATTAAATTAAAATAAAAATTGACATTTTTTTACTAGAAAATATTAAAATAACTACAGTGCAATTTGTAGTCAGTTTTTTATGTATATTCGTTTTCATAATTTTGTTTATCATTTGTTAATTTCAGAAAAGATTTGAATATTTGCCAGAAAAAATAACAGTCGGGAATTGCTCGTCAAACGGAGCAAATGAGTTACATTATTACTATAACGAAGTTTTAAAATTTTCAAATCATATTAGGTAAATTTTTTCTTTTTATATTCAGTGCTTTTCTCAATATCAATGAAGAAAGACCTCAGGTCACAAAAAAAAAAAAAAAAAAAAAAAAAAAAAAAAAAAAAAAAAAAAAAAAAAACACAGCAGCGGTGACAACGTTATTTACTTTTTTTCTTTTAAATAGTTCTGTATGTAATATAAATTTATTTTATCGGTTAAATCACTTTATAAGAAAATCAGACTTTCCACTAAATACACTAAGTTAATAAAATGTACAAAATAAACAATTTATTTGTAAAGGACATTTCAATAAGAAAAGATATTTTCTTTATTTAAAGTTCTTTTTCATTTTAAGTCATTTTAAAACACCCTTGGCAATAAAATTGTATGTAAACAATAAGAATAAACATTTATACCCGCTACTTTACGTAAAAAACAAATCGCATTTAAATGTGCTTCTTCTTATTTCCTTTAATACTGCTGCGGACAAGTTAAAAAGAAATATTTCTTCAACCTAAATTAATTTTTGGACTGCTTTTATTTAACTTAAATTTAAACTCTCTCTTTTCGATTTTAACTTAATGAAATATACGGGAGAAATCAGGCGAGCTTGATCTTAAATATTTGTGTGCCCATATTTATTAAAGGGCTTTATACAAGTAATAATTTCGGTTGCTTCATTTCAAAATATTTTAATCATAAACCCCCAGTGAATTTAAAAAGTAAAGCACAGAAAATGTACTTATCTATGTTAGGTTGTATTTTATGCGGATACTTAGGCATATTTAGGCATATACTATATTACTTAGGCATATTTTTCATTTAAAAAACATCTGAAACGGAATATTTTTCTTTCTTACATATATTTTAAACCTCTTAGGAAATTAAATTAAAACAAAAAATAGAACTTTTTTTCAGTAAAATATTAAAATAATCAAACGACTGAAATATTAAAATGTTATGTATATTATATATAAATATTTTAAAGCAAAATCAGCTGCTGTTAATTGTTGTTTTTGTATTTGGTTACATAAGATTAGTTAAACGTCTCAGGAAAAAAATATAATATAAAATGAACTAACTCAACAGAGTCCTTGCTTCCCGGTATATAAGAAAATGAAAGGAAATATTAAAATTTGAACTGTGTTAGAATCAACAGCAATTGTTAAAAATATCATCTAGAAATATAAAAAAAATCTTTGTTTTCGTAAATATATATTTAAATTTGGCGTGACAATACTTTGGTGACGATACTTTTACTTGATTATCCCGTCGACCAAAAAAAAAAAAAAAGTATCGTCAAACTATAAGATATTAAATGCTAATAATGGCTGATCGTAAAAGTAGGTTCACTTGACATTAAACACCCTACTTTTGTTTGTTACGTCATCAACTTATTTTCAAATCGTCGTTTTATTTTTCCTTATATTAATGTTTCAATACCTTTTTTTTTCTTTTCTTATTTAAAATAAAAATTATGTCCATTTGTGTAATTTTGGGAGTAGTTTCTGCGATTTGTATAATTTGTCGAATAGTGTGGCGATTTTTATAATTTGGCGATTTATATACTTTGGTGAAATTAGTCGGCGGGGTAATCAAGTAGTAACTTTAATTTAAGCTGTTTGGCAATATTATTTCCCCATTTGAATTAGGGCACCTGAAAGATTTAAAAAATTTGCATTTACTGCCTTTAACACATATTAAATAATCCATTATTTTACAACTTTCTTTCTTTCAAATATTCACATTTAAAGACTTTTTTTTCACGTAATTTTCAATATCTTCTAATTTTTAACAGCAATCATTTAATTCTAATTTCATAGGGCTATTTTTTCTAATAGTCACAAGTAAATAAATTTTTAATTTAAAGTACATATTATTTTTTGCAAAATCTTTACTTTTGGCAACATTTTAGAATAATAACCTTTTCTAAATAATATTTCTGGAAATGGGGAAAATTTAAATTTAAAATGAAAATAAATTCTCAGAAAAAAGGGTCAAATAAAATAAGTAAATGCAACCTGCAGATCGGGAGCTTCCAAAGTCTATTTAAAAAAAAAAAACGATTAAACTCATATTTATAGTTTTTGTTCCTTCAAAACTTTTTTAATGGAACGATTTTGACGAATTTTAACATTAAATATCTAATTATTTTTCGAATTAAAAACTTTCTATTGCAGCGTGTTTTTTAAACATCTCTGTATTATACCAAAGATTTTCATTATTTTGTTTGCAGTAGTTTTCTTAATAATATCTATGAAATGTCTACATGTAAAAAAAATCATTAGAGAGATACTAAAAAACTTACATATCTTTTAATTACGTATTTTGTGCATTTCTTTCGCAGTTTTTCTAGTACTAAAAGTAGAGGATGCGAAAAGTGCGTGGATTATTTTTTAAGGTACAGTCGAGTTTCTACATAACAAAATCCATTGTTCAGCCAAAAAATTCGTTGTATAGAAAAATTCGTTGAATAGAGAACGGTAAATTGTTTTTCTTTTAATGTTTAAATTTTGAAACATCATTGATTTTTGAGCTGTTTAATTAAGTTTTTGAAATGTTTAATAAAATTTTGCTGGAATCTCAAACATTTTTGCCACTTCCTTTTCCCCCCCAATGTCTTATTGATTATTTTCAAATTTATTACTTAATCAGAGAGAGTTATGCTTATCCTAGGAGCGATTTTATGCAGATGCAGTAGAAAATCACAGCAGCAATAGATGACATTTAGTAACAATTCTTCATTCACATGATCGCTCACAATAAAAAATGTTCCAAGTCGCCAAAAACAACAAACATCCACTCTAAACTCTAAAAGTAATGAGAATTAGTTTATGTATATTACTAAACTATTACTGTCCATTCCTAAAACCTGCTGAAAAATGCGGCCTTTTCTGAAATAGCCCTTTTATCCCTGCCTATCTATCCAACCCACACGTAACAAACAACATTTTCGAGGCGACAATAGAATAGTTTTATCTTTTAGGATGCTTTGTGATTGTTTCAATCTTTCCCAAGGAAGCATGATCATCTTGATGAAAACAAAGTCAAGTGTAACCATGCAAAAAAGGATGTTTTTCTTAGTAGGTGGAAGGGGTGAATGCCTTTTTTTGGACATAAGGAATAAGGTAGATGAGTGCATCTATAAAATATAAACAAGAAATCCACTAAAAAAACTTATACCACAAATAATTTGAAGAGTTTTCTGAACATATGAAAGAGCATTTTTGAAAAAATTCGTTGAATGGAGATATATATTTCGCTATATGGAGATATTTTTTAACGTAATTATGAAAATAATTGACCGTTCCTATAAAAAAATTCGTTAAATAGAGAAATTTACTAGATGAAATTTCATTGTATAGAGACTCGACTGTATTTACTAATGTTAAGTTTTCTAGTGGAAAACTTAGAACACATAAGATAGTACCATTCTTTAAAATAATTAAAACATTTCAACAAATAACTTATATTGTAAGAATTTATCTTAAAAATTTACTAGAAGAAAGAAGATCATGACTTATTTTAAGATGGATATCTCGGTGCTTTAAATACTTTTTATTTTTTTGAAAAACAGCACTTACATTTAGAACACTAACACAGATACATTATTTACACATAAAGCTTTTTTTCACATAATTCTCCTAGAGCATGCTACCATCACAAGAAAAGAATGTTTTTACTAATAGAAAAATAATGTTGCCAGATTTTTTAAGACGCAAAATATTACAAGTACATTTTTAATTCAGCAGAGCTCAGGTCACATGACGACTGGCAGCCTATTTTTTTCTTTTTTTTCTTTGGAATGCGCGTGTTACATCCCTCCCCCCTTTGTTTCCGATCTACGTCTCGGAGAGGAAACAGGATGCTTTTTGGGTCTTCCTCTTTTTCTCAAGGGTGCAACTGGAATAGTTTAAGATTCTTGGAAAGGCAACAAGGCAGAAATGTGGCAAGATCCAATTCGTTCAGTAGGAGGTTTCATACTTCTTCGAGATATCTTTAAGCTTTTCCCTTTCATTCGAATTTAAATTTTACCTTTATCTTTACGTAAAGCATGCGGACCAACTTTGACAGCGTCAGCACACGTACTATTTTCTTCTTCATATTCATCAACAAAATAAAATTTTTTGTGAGGTTTATCACTAAAATGCCATCTTTTATTAGCAATGTCTAACACTATGTTAGCTTTCTGCAGGGAATCCATTCCTAAAAGAGTTCTATAAACTTTGGCATTTGGTAATATAATAAATTCAGTTTTGAAAACTCGGCCTTCAATTTCTACGGGCACAGTGGCAGACAAAGATGCTTTAGCCATCTTAATTCCGTCAGCCAAGGTTACATCATGAGTATGAGGATTCAATGCAACACCAGCTTTCAAAAATATTTTATAGATACGTTCTCCTGCAATAGAACGATTCGCTCCTGTATCTGCACAGACTAATACCTTCTTATTGCAGATCGTAATA
The DNA here is from genome assembly GCA_964019185.1 of Maratus speculifer. NCBI lineage: Eukaryota > Metazoa > Arthropoda > Arachnida > Araneae > Salticidae > Maratus > Maratus speculifer. The sequence continues at coordinate 117,860,369 of OZ025295.1, read as the reverse complement.
AGGACATTTAGAGCTGAAACTGTTGATGTATTTAAACTATACAGCTTAAGATGTTGAGCTTGCACTGTTTATTTCTCAATCGTAGGGGAACAATCTGGGCATTTCTCTTTATAAATCCCGCTTTGCCACAACCATAGCAAAGTAGATCGGATTCTAAGAGTCGATTATCAAATGTGGGAGAAGATCTGTCTTCTTTTGGATACTTACTCTGCTTCTATGTATTTTCTCGGCGATAATACTCTTTTTTCTCCTGGGGTACAACCGAATCTTTATTAGAAAACGTAGACCTGATAGCATCATACGCATCTAATTTTCCGGCAAGGTCGATTGGCGAATTTAAAATTTCCCCATCATCTAACATATGTTGTTTGCATTCGACAGGCACGCGCCTTTTCATCGGATCCGCTATGATCAGATCCTGAAGAGCTTCAAAAGACGTTACATTTAACTCTTTAAGCCAGTTTTCAAAGTAAGCATGTAACTCAAAGTAATAATCTCCCCAAGTACTTTCTTTATCTTGCGATGCGTGGAAAACAGCTGCGTAAACTTTTCGGCACTAATTTTAAACCTTTTTAGAAGTAGACCTTTAACCAGTGAAAAAGCTGAAATGTTTTCTTCTTTTTCACGAGCAATAAGCGTTGATATAGAAGAGGGTACAACACTTAGTAAATAAGTAAACAGAGGTGTTCTGGTACCTTCGAAACTAACTGTCGTTCCAGGAGCACCAGGAACAATGTCATATCATCTGTCTCTGGCTTAAATGCAGGCGCAATAGTACTTTCTGTAAAATACAAAATATAGAGTATATACAGAGACACACAAAAGATTTCGGGTACTATACTGTATCCAAAATACTGAATATTAATACACAATACCATGTACTGAATATTTTTAAGATTATCCTATAGTGTGAAGACACTATCTCATTTGCTATGCTTGACTTGCAATTTTCTACATGATTATATTTAAAAGATGTATTGGCCTTGATTTACACTTTTTTCACTTCCTTATAGTTTAATAATTTACGGCCTTGACGTTTCGTCATGAACCTGAAAATTATGACAAATGTAAATAATCCATACTTTCGTTTCTTGAAGCATCTTCCTAAAATACACATTTCCTCTTTTCAGCGCAATTTCTTAAGATCTTCACGCAACACAGTTTTAACAAAAGTCAAGATTATTATGCATGTGGAATCTCAAAACAGAGAAATTGAAACAGAGCTGAATCTTTTCAAGTGTAAATATTGCACTGTTTTCTTCGTCTAACGTGCATTACATATTCATGAATGTATCCTTACTTCGTACAGACAATGAATAAGGTTCAGGATTATGGAATATCAAATTTCAGTACGTATATTAGTAGGGGAGAATGGGGATGCTTGAGCCACCCCTATTATCTCTACAGTTGGTTAATTTTTCTTTCTAAAACTGGCAATATTTATAGTTCTGAACATGTAAAAGAGAAATCACATACCTTGATACCATTTTGAAATTATGGTGATTAATAGTTGTTTTTTCCCTATCTGAAGTAAATATTTAGGCGCATGTTTTTTTTATTTTTTTGTAATCAACATTTGCTTAAAATTACAACAATTTAGATAAATTTAATAAGTGTAATTTCAATTGTATTTTTAATCTAAAATAGTTCAAATAGCTGCATGTTTTACTTAGTAAAACTCTGATAAACAAAAATAGTGGTAATGGCGATAATTGACCCAGTGAGATTGGGAATACTTGAGCCATGGCTCAACCAGCCCACACTAGAAAATTAGACATGGGTAAAAAGAAACAAAAAATAAAATTACATCCTTATATTCACTATTTTTCTGGATAAAAGGGAGAATAATTTTTTTTTATTTATTTTTTCTGAAAAAAAATAATGACATGGAAAAAATTATTAATAATGTAACAAAACTAACAAAATAGCCTGTCTAGATAAATGTAAACATAGTTTACAATTTAAGTTTTATTACATTAAAAAACTTTTTAAAACTGTTTTACATGTCATAATCTCTAACACTTTAAATAGTTACGTCCAACATATTAAAATATTTATTTTTTAATAAAATATATTAAGATTAATATTTTATGTTGAAATTGTAACCTCTGTTACTGTAACTATTTTTTGAAGAAAATTGAAGAATTGGCAAAAAGAGCACTCAAAAAACAAAAAAAGCAACAAAAATCACAGTTCAAACTTACCTGCTTGGAACCAAAGTTGAAGACAAAATCTTTTCCTGTGAAATCAAAAAAGTGTTTGAAAGAGTGGAATGATACATCTGGTTCAGATTCTGACAGCTACTCAACTAAAGCATGAGTTCGACAATATCATTCGATGAAAATTCTGTCAATGATGGTGATGATATGAACAGAAAACCTTCTATTGATGACTGGCTGCTAGTAAAATATGCCGGAAAGAAAACTGTAAAAAGATTTGTTGGACAAGTGCTTAAAATTTCGGAAGATGAATTGGAAATTAAATTTGCTCGAAGAATTGCAGATTCTAAATTTAAATGGCCCAACTGCAGATGTTGCTAACATCGATATAATTCAAGTTGAAACGATCCTTCGACCATCAGTTATAACGACAAAAAATGATCGCATTACTACCTTTGTTTTCTCAATTGGTTTTGAAGGAGTTTATGTATCATAATTTATCATTCTTTAAAATATTTGTGCAAAAATAAAGCAAAAAAAATTACGTTTACAGGCATTTTTCCTTACTGGCTCTAGTATCCCTTCACCATGGCTCAAGTATCCCCTCATGGAGATACTTGTGCCACGATGTAAAACAAAAAATAAAAAGTTATTAGGCATAGAAAAATAGTTCAAAATTAAGTGAACGTGATTTTCAGTTGAAGAAAAAATATCAAATTTCCGTTTTCAATATTTTATTTTGTTCTAAGAAATTATAAAAAATTAAAAAAAATAATAAAACTTAAAAAGTGGCTTAAGTATCCCCATCTTCCTTTACATGAAGAGATTTTTCAGAACGAATACTTGTTTATATTTAAATGATACCATTATTGACCTTGCGTTACACTTTTTTCACTTCTTTATAGTATAATAATTTACGGCAATGATGTTTTGTCATGAACTTGAAAATTACGAAAAATGTAAACAATCCATACTTTCGTTTCTTGAAGCATCTTCCTAAAATACATATTTCCGCTTTTCAACGCAATTTTCTTAATATCTTCACGCAACACAGTTTTAACAAAAGTCAAGATTATTATGCATGCGAAATCTCAAAACAGAGAAAATGAAACAGAGCTGAATCTTATCGAGTGTTAAAGTTGCACTGTTTTCTTCAAGTCACGTGTATTACATATTCATGAATGCATCCTTACTCGGTACAGACAATAAGGAAGGTTCAGGATTCTAGGATATCGCAAACAATAACAATTTATGCGTTTGTTTGACTTCCTCCCCCCACTTGAATCTTTGAAAAAAAATTCTTCATTTCAAAAACATTTTTTTTCAACTGATATGTTCGTAACAATTATTAAAACAGCTCGCAAATTGCTGATGAATAATAAACGCCATACGTTTAAAAAAATAGAATTTAAGTAAGAAAAATAACAGACATATACACTGTAAAAAAAAAGGGGTCGACCTACTAAAAAAACTTTAGTGATCCTTGTAATTACTAAAAAATTTTTAGTAATCTTAGTCGGTTACAAGAAAATCTGTAAGAATTACTAGAAAAAAGTTAGCAACGAAGAGAGTTAATAGTTTTATATTTTTAATAACTATTACTAAAACTCACTTGCTGTGGCCCTGATAGCATAGTGGTTATAGTAACGGACTACCGACTAAAAGGTCCCGGGTTCGATGCTGGCCAAAGACCACCGCCAAATACGCCCCGAATGTATGTAGTGTAAGTACTCATTAGTAAAGGGATTATGAAAATCCTGTCGGAGCATTTAGAAATGTATGGTGCTGCCATCTATTGCAGTTTTGCCGAAAATCTTCCGCTTCAGAAGTCTGGTGCAGCTCGAAGGAACCTCCTGCCCTTCGGGCGCACGTAATGGTTATTAAAATAATTTTGGAGCTATTACTAAAATTTGCTTGGTGGCTCATACTAAAAATTTTTAAGTTAGTTATACAAAAAATTCTTTTGTTCAGTTTACAAAAGAAATGCTTGTTTCACTTGCAAAAGAAAGTTTGTAATGGTTGCTAAAAAATTCTGTGGAATACAAATTTACTAAAAAATTTTTAGTAACCTCTTGAATTTTTTTTTTACAGTGTAGAGATTCAAAAGAATAAAGGACGTATACATCATATAAAAGATTCTGTTTTACATATACATAAATTTTGACACGCAAAACTGTTTTTGATTATTTACATACTATCGACTCTTATGCAATGGAAAAAAATAACATTAATGTAAATTTTTGTTGGATCGGCATTTTAATTAAAAATTTTCGCGACGAAAAAACACTGTTAAGAACTTAAAAGGTTAGCAGAATATGAATACGCTATTGAAATATTGTTTGATAAATTAGGCCACTATAAATTTCCAGTTTGTATTAAAACTTTTTTTTTAGCTAATACAATTTCACACTCCGAAAAATACGACAGAATTTTAAATTTGATCTATTATAAAATTTTAAATACAAAAAAGCGTATTTTAAAACATCAAAAGTATTAAAAATTGGTATATTTGATTTTCATACAATTCGACTCCACCCGAATAAATTTCAAAAGAAATAAATGCAAGTTTTTAATAGTATTTAAACCCCACTTAAAATTAATTGTCGAACAATGAGTTACGACATTGATTTTTTCGTTATGAACCTGAATATTACGACAAATTTAAATAATTCATACCTTCGTTTCTTGAAGCATCTTTTTAAAATACACATTCCCGCATTTCAGCACAATTTCCTTAAGTTATTCACGCAACACAGTTTTAATAAAAGTCGAGATTATTATGCATGCGAAATCTCAAAACAAAGAAATTGAAACAGAGCTGAATCTTTTCGAGTGTTAAAGTTGCACTGTTTTCTTCGAGTCATGTGTATTAAATATTCATGAATGTATCCTTACTTGGTATAGACAATTAAGACGGTTCAAGATTTTAGGTTATCGCGTAGCAATTTATAAGTTCGTTTGACTTCCTCCACTTGAATCTTTGAAAAAAAGTCTTCATTTCAAAAACAACTTTTTTCAAGATATTGTCGGAGAAATTATTAAAACTGCATGTAAAATGTTCATGAATCATAAAAATGTTTTGTATTAAAAAAACAGGAAAGTGAATAAAAAAAAAATTAATATTCAAAACAACATGTCCCTTGATACAAAACACTGTTTTACATATATACATAAATATTGACATGCAGAATTGCTTTTTAAAAAAAAATATTGTCGACTTTTATGGAAGATATTTTTATTAATATAATTTTTTGAATTGTGTAAGATAAAAAAAATATGTAAAGTTATCAAATACACATCTTCATACCAACACTTTTAAAAGTTATTATTTTACCAACCATTAAACATGAATGAAAAAAATCTTCTGAACGCTTATATGGTTAAAAATAAGCACATTTGACTATTATACGTCTCAGCTCTATCCAAATAATTTAATTGTTTTTTTTTTCTTTCGACCTCGACAAATGTATTCAGACCCCACTTAAAATAAGTTGCTTATCCCTTATTTACAACAATAATTTTTTTAGTTATGAACCTGAAAATAACGACAAATGTAAACAATTCATATTTTCGTTTCTTGAAGCATCTTCCTAAAATACACATTTCCGCTTTTCAGCGCAATTTTCTTAAGTTATTCACGCAACACAGTTTTAACAAAAGTCAAGATTATTATGCATGTGAAACCTCGAAACAGAGAAATTTGAATCAGAGCCAAAACTTCTCGAGTGTAAAAGTTGCACTGTTTTCTTCGAGTCATGTATGTTACATATTCATGAATGCACCCTTACTTGGTACAGACAATAAGAAATTTTAGAAAATCATGAAGAATAACAATTTATTTGGTTTTTTCCACCCACGCTCTGCCTGAATCATAAAAAAAATTTATACATTTCAAAAACAATTTTTTCTAAAGATATGCTCGCAAAAATTATTAATTACTCATAAAGTATGAACATGTTATGCATTTAAAAAAGAGGAAAACAAGTAGAATCGTATAAGAAAAACAAATGCAGATGCAAAAGAAAAAGAAACATGTCTACTTCAAATAAAAAAATAACTTCGTTTAACATGTACTTAAATATTAGCATACAGAATTATTTTTTGATAATTATACATATTATCGTCTCTTATGCAATGAGAAAAACTAACATTAATATAATTTTTTTTGGCTCAGCATTTGAATTAAAAATCTACCTTTTCTTACATATTGTCGACTTTTATGCAATGGAGAAAATTTTCATTGATATAATTTTTTGAATTGTGTAAGATAAAAAAAATATGAAAAATTATTAAATACAAATCTTCATACCAATGCTTTTCACAGTTATTATTTTATAAATCACTAGCAGCCTCCGCCCGCTACGCTGGTCAGTTTCTCTAAAATATTCTTGAATCAAACGAAATATATTTAAATAAACAATCTTAATATCGAATAAAATACCCACAATTTTTGTCTGATTTATGTAATCTTACATTGATCAGTTCAAAGTTCATTTTGGCGACAAAATACCTCTAAAATGACTAAATAACTGACAAATTACAAAAGTACTAAAGTAATTAAAAATTTTTTAGTAGGTTTTTTATCTTGAATTCCACTTGAATTGCTTCTACCTGAATTTGCTTCTGAGATATGGTAAAACATGTTATTATTTTAGACCATCCGATGAACTTCCTAAAGGAGAGATTTATATATATATGTAATAAAATAAAAAAATCTTGCGCCATTTTTATTTTTGTTCTCTCTTAGCTTCAATTCTAAATTTGTGGAACATATTCCAATCTTAGTTTCGTAACTTGTAACAGCTAAAATTCTTTTCTTACTTTAGTTATTAATAAATTATTTCTTGCTTCTCAAAAAGGCGGCAGGTATTTCGTAAGCTTTTTACTTTCTGCAATATTCCTGGGATTTTAATTTAATTTTTTATTTTTAACATCGCGTGACAGGTGTTTCTACGCGTTGCTAAAGGGCTTGCTCTTCCGAGGAAAAAATATAGTTCTTGCCAAGGACCGACTGCTACGACCAATTAGAATTGATCATTTTTGTCCGTTTGAGGCTAGAGTTTATCCTGATTGGTTTTCTAAAATGATTGACGCGGAGTAGGAGGGCGCTAGTTTGTCGTGAGGATGTGGATTTCTCATTTGGCTTTTCAGGAAGTCAGAATGCATCTCTCCTTTAAACAACTCAGAAGCCATGTCATTTTTCCGAGAATGTCGAACGCCGAGAATGTTGCAGCTTAGTGAGCGAAGGCCGTGGTGATAGATGTGTGGAAAGGTGATCTGTGGAGTAACTTAAGCTCTTGCTCTAAATAATAAAGAACTAAAAACTGAATTTCTTGCATTTTTATTGGAGAAACTCCTACGACAACAAATCCATGGCTTATCCACTTGCCAGAACGACTGCTCATCCCACTATTGAGTCTTAGTGAATAGTGGTGTTCTACAAGCTTATACACTATTATAGAGCATCGCCTTCGTTATTATTACATATATATATATATAGATATAGATATAGATAGATAGATAGATAGATAGATAGATAGATAGATAGATAAGGATTCAAAATCTCAGGTTTTTGCGCCGAAGACATCGCCAAATTAGGAAAATGTGAAGTATCTCACCAAGTACTGGATTTAAAAGAATTTGCTTAGTACCATTCAATTAAGCATAAAAAATGCACTAAACAAACAAAGAATTAGTAAAATATTAAGAAAAATATTAATAAAAAGACGAAATAAAAATCATTTTATGACATTTTAAACACGTGAATCGTCTTTAATGTCATTGAATGCGACATTCACGATCATCCATTATTAGCATCTAATCTGATAGTTTGGCGATAATTTTTTGGTCGACGGGATGACCTAGTAGTACCGTTTTTTTTATTAGGATGAATGATAAATTAATTGCAAGTATTTTTTCATGATAATGAGTTTTCCTTCACATTCAAAATATTTCTTTTTAGGTACTTCTAGGTTATCCCGTCGACCAAAAAATTATCGCCAAACTATAAGATTAAATGCCAATAATGGATGATCGTGAATGTCACATTCAATGACATTAAATGCGATTCGCGTGTTTAAAATGTCATTAAGTGATTTTTAGTTCGACTTTTTATTAATATTTTTATTAATATTCTACTAATTATTTGTTTTTTCGTTATTTAAAATAAAAATTATGTCAACATGTACAGTTTGGCTATTAGTTTGGCGATTTGTATAATTTGGCGAAATTGGTCGACGGGATAACCTAGAAGTACCCTTTTTTAGTGATGGTAAAGTAACTGCAGATGAAAAAGATATAATAGTAAGGCTAAAATGCAGATTTAATGACTGCTTGGCATATGACTTGGCGGAGACTCGATAAGTACGCTAAATCTATGAACCTAAATATCCAGATAGAGTGTAAACAAACAACTGGTATCATTTGAATATTCCGTCGATCAATTTCGCCAAATTATACAAATGGATATAATTTTTATTTTAAATAACCAAAGAATTAATAAATTACTAAAATATTAATAGAAATTGAGATAAAACATCGAATTAAAATTAGTTGACGACGTAACAATTATGTAAAACATATTTAATGTCAAAAGAATGTGACATTTACGATCATCCATTATTGACATTTAACCTTATACTTTGGCGAGAGTTTTTTGGTCGATGGGAGATCAAGTATTGCCAAATAATGTAATATTGCCAAATAATGTAAACAAATTATATAAACAATTATATTGCCAATATTATTTAGATGCAGATATCATCTACGGATCACGTTGGCACGATTACAACAAAATTGCGATTTTATGCCTCACGTGGTAATCTAGTAATGTAATAGTCGTTTATTTATCAGTAAACTATTTCATTATTTTTCTTTTCTATTTTAAAATTATACAGATTGTTTTGTTCCATAATTACTAATTGAATTAATTAATTAATTATTATTATTATTCCAGATTACATTTTCTTGGCAACGGGAAAGAAAAATGGTTATTTTTTATCGGAAAAATTTTAATTGATTCTGTATGAAAAATAATGAAATTTTGAATTATTAAGAAAAATATTTGAATAAATCAATTAAAAATTAGCCTATGTTCACCGGAAATAGTGTAGCTTTCCAACGGTGAAAGAATTTTTCAAATCCGTCCAGTAGTTTCGGAGCCTATTAAATTCAAACAAACAAACAAACAATCAAATCTTTCCTCTTTATAATATTAGTATAGATTAAACATGAAAGAAAACTGTTCTGGGCACTTAAAGAGTTAAAAATAGGTATATTTCACTGTTATACATCTCGACTCAACCTCAAATCTCTACTTTCGAATAATTATTTTTTTTCTCTGGACCTGGATAAAAGCATTCTAACCCCACGTAAAATAATTTATTTTCCCCTGATTTACGACATTGACTTTTTTGTCACAAACCAGAAAATAACAACAAATGTAAACAATCCATATTTTCATTTCTTGTAGCATCTTCTTAAAATACACATTTCGTCTTTTCAGTGTAATTTTTTTAAGTTATTCACGCAACGCAGTTTTAACAAAAATTGAGATTATTATGCATGGGAAATCTCAAAACAGAGAAACTGAAACAGAGCTAAATCTTTTCAAGTATAAAAATTGCACTGTTTTCTTCGAGTCATGTGTATTACATATTCATGAATGTATCCGTACTTGGTACAGACAAGGGGGAAGGTTCAGGATTTTAGGATATCGCGAAGAATAACAATTTATGAGTTTTTTTGACTTCCTCCCCCCCCCCCCCCTTGAAACTTTGAAAAAAAAATCTTTATTTCAAAAACAACTTTTTTAAGATATTTTCGCAAAAAATTATTAAAACTGCTTGTAAATTGCTCATGAACCATAAACATGCTACGGTTTAAAAAAAATAGAAGTTAAATAAGAAAACTAAATACAGATTCAAAAGAATAAAAAAAAATGTATACTTCATATAAAAAGCTCTGTTTTACATATACATAAATATTGGGACGCAGAATTGTTATTTTTTATTATTTAAATACTATCGACTCTTATTCAATTAACATTAATGTAATTTTTTGTCGGATCGACATTTGAATTAAAAATCTACGCGACGAAAATCACTGTTAGGTCACTTAAAAGGTTAGCAGAATTTTAATACCCCATTGAAAGATCGCTTGATAAAATAGGCCACTATAAATTTCCAGTTTGGATAAAACTTTTTTTTAGCTAATATAATTTCACAGGCCGAAAAATGCAAAAAAATTTTAACTTTGATCTATTATAAAATTTTTAATGCAAAAAAGTTTATTTTAAAACATCAAAAATAGTAAAAATTGGTATATTTGATTTTTATATATTTCGATATTTGTAAAATCGATATATTTATAAAATCAGAAATTGGAGAACAGAAAAAAACATATAAATGTAAACATAAATATTTATGTATGATGCCTATGGCTGAATAGAATTTATCTCAATGTATTGGTATTTATATTCTAAAATGTCCAGTTGTTTATCGAAATATTCCTGAGTGAAAACGTACAACTGAAAAAGAAATTTTATATCATTTGGTTATTCTGGGCATGTATATTTCATTTTATTTCTATGATCAATAAAATTATTATTTTAACGTTCAAAAACGTTTCATACGGGTTAGGGGAGAGTGGGGATGAATGGGACAATTTTTACATTTTTACTAATAACTTAAGTTGTATACAGTTGTTTAAAATATATTACTTAAAGAATACTTCAGCCTTTAGCAATTCATTAACATACAGATTGCAATAAACAATTGTTTTTTTTAATTTTTTTATATTTTTTTTACACATGCATGCATACTGTCCCATTCATCCCCATGGTGGGGATGATTGAGACCGTCTGGCAATTCCCAGAGGTCTAGGCCTTTGGTGGTTTCATAACAATATCCATCAGATTAATAAAATAAATTTCTGGTGGATCGGTATATTAAAATAATGAATTATTATCCTTTTTTCCCAAGAATTGTACTTGAAGGTTATTATTATTGTTCTTTAAAACCCTAGCAACTTTATGATAAATATTTTTTCCACATATCTTTGTTAGGAGAACTCGTCTTCTATTATATTATCCAAGCTGCAAACTTGGTGGTTCATATCATTTTACATCATGTTTAAATCACTTTCATCTTTATCATAAAGTGATAAATTGTCAGATTCATCACTACTGTCTATACCTTTACTAAAAATATTTATTGAAGGCAGGCAATCAATTTTTCTTATTAGTTTCTGATTTTTTTACGATTATTTTTTCCAAATATTGTTTTTCTGGTGTATTGGTTAGAACACTACTGTGGTCACGTTTTGTCCTCTTAACATCTTGCTTCTAGGTAATGGTAAAATATAATTTTATCTATAATAGAATAGTCTAGGGATGAATGGGACAGTCCCATTCATTCTTATAGCCACATGGTTATATACAACAGTGATTAGGCTTAGCAAGCACTGTCACTATTGTTCATTTGCATCATCAGTATAACAAGAGATTACATCATTTTAACATTTAAAAAAATTATGAGGTTTTGAGAAAGTTAACTATCAATTAAATACTAAAAAGATTAAACAGATACATTTACTTTAATTGTTGAAAAATACACTATGTACAATAGCTAATCTTCTGTTATGAATATTGCTTTGAAACTATGTCTGTTAAATGACCTAAGTACTACCATCTATCAGGTAAATTATCAAATTATTTATGTTTATGGAACATATATAAATTTCTGTTGTCCCATTCATCCCCACTATCTCCTATATTTTTTGAATTTTAAACTTTTAATACTTGAACCCAGTTAGTCACCGTTTTTTTAATAGTATGAAGATAAAGAAAAAAAATAAATCTTATATGTTATTTATTTGCTATTTGAAATTATACTTTTAGTGTTATTTAATAAATGTTTTCAACTTAGTTCATGTTTAAAAAAGCAGTTTTTTCCACAAAAACATTGAAATTAAAAGTTAAGGTACAATATCATAAAATATGTCCTTGGACAGTTTTGTAAATCAAAAAACAACAATTTTTTGTAATAAATTTAAAATTTTTGCAAGTCATAAAATAGATTTTCTTTGTTTACTTTTTGAGATAGGTATTTCACCTTTTTAGTATTTTGTTCATTTGACGAAACCCTAATTGACTCATTCCTCTGTCTGTCTGTCACAGAGTCTGTACACAAAAACTACAGTCATAGAAAAAAAAAAAAAAAAAAAAAAAAAAAAATCTTGTCATTTGCGATTTCAGACATTTTGTCAAATATCAAGAAAAATATATGAGGAATGACTCTGAATCTGCAGACGTATAAACAAAATAGTACATGTGATATATTTTCGAGAATATTTTTTTCTAAAATCCAATAAGAGACCGTCAACAGATTGAAAAAGAACGAATATCTTTTGAATAACCCTGTCAAAACTAATGTTGCAAAAGTGATTACACTGCAGATTATGATTAAGTGGCTTCTGTTAATAAACTGTATTCATTTTTATGCGGATAGCATGTATACTCATAGAGAAATCACAGTTTTTATAAAAACGGTGCCAAATTTTGTGAAGTTATTTGCTTATATTTTGCAGAGATCTTAATAAAAAAAATGTTCTTTTCAGAAAATATGAGAAACAACATTGTCTATAACACCCTGTAATCAAAATTTAAAAATATTAATAATTGTATGAAAATCGATCAGGTTTGTTAAATACATTTTCACTGCGCGTGCGTAAACTCTATAAAAATTTCATTTGCATATTGTGTTAGCTAAATGTATAGAACAACTTTTGTTAAAGTTTCAAAATCATACCTTGAAAATTCTAACAAATATCGTTGATAGAATAAGATCAAAATCCTTTATTCCCAAAACGAAGCAAAAAGATGGGAAGCTGCATCCAAATATAGTAGTAAGTGCAGTATTGTGCATATACTGATCAATGGAATATGGATACAGCCCCTCATTTTTCTGTTTCGTTTTGGGAATATCGAATTTTTATCTTAGTCTTCCGACGATAATTTTCAGATTTTTCAAACTATGATTTTGAAATTTTAACAAAAGTTGCTCTATATGTTTATCATAGCTAACAGAAAATCCAAAAGAATTTTTTTTTTATAAAGTTGAAGCAAGCGCAGTGAAAATTTATTTAGTAAACCTGCTCATTTTTCATCCAAATATTAATATTTTTAAACTTTGATTACAGGGTATTATGTACAATGTCGTTTTTCATATTTTCTGAAAAGAACATTGTTTTTTATTAAGAATTCTGCAAATTATAAGCAAAAAACTTCACAAAATTTGGGACCGTTTTTATAAAAACCTTAATTTTTTTACGAGTATACATGCTATCTGCATAAAAATGAACACAGTTTATTACCATAAGCCAATTAATCAAAACCTGCAGTTTAAACGCTTTTGCTATATTAGTTTTGACTGGGTTATTCAAAAGATATTCGATAGTTTTAATTTGTTTACAGTCCCCTATTATATTTTAGAAAAAAAATCTTTTCGGAAATATATGACCTGAACTATTTTGTATATACATCTGTGGTTTCAGATTCATTCCTTATGTATATTTCTAGATATTTAACAAAATGTCTGAAATCGCAAATGTCAAGATTTTTTTTTACTGTGACTGTATACATGCTAGGGAGTTCATTTTTTTCGAAATTTGAACTCTCAATTTTAAAAATCTCAAAATTTCAAAATTTCAAAATTTACCCTTTATTTTTAAAAGAGATGGAGTACTTGTGTTGCCACAATTACAAAATTGATATTACAAACTACAAAAAAATTAATATCTCAAAAATAAATTGAGATACAACATTTAAATAAAATGCATTTAAAAATACATTTTTTCCTATGCGATGGTGTAAAAATTGAAAATGTGCGATATTTAGAAGCTTAATCATTTGCAGTAGCGTAAATTTCAAAATTGAAATTTCATTTCTTCTAATTGTTTTACGCAAATGTAAATAAAATTATTATGTACAGTGGCGGTCAAAAGTTTCCGGCCAGTTAGTTTCTTCGATTTATTTAACAAAAGGTTTCAGCAAAGAAGAAGCACAATTGCTTCAAAAGTTAGGAATATATGAATGACCTCTGCAGACGTGATCATTTTGATTGGTATTGAAGATGCTTCATGCAAAGGGATAAAATTCGAAGTTCGCGTGTGCAAAAGTTTCCGGCCACTTATCATTCTTTATTTTTTTTTCTATCGGTAAACTGTTTTTTTGGTTGTGATTATGAATAAATCAACGTATTTACCATAGTCTGAATTCAAAATTGAAAAGTTCAACAATTATTGCTCATAAATGAGTGATTAGTTTGTCTCTAAAAGTCAAATCTTCTCGAGATATTGCGGCAAAGTTATCGATCGGTAAAATCGACCGTAAACGATATTTAAAAATTATATAAAGGTGACCGTGGCCTTCAGGATTTTCAGAGGTCCGAGAGGTCCTGGAAAATTACTATTCCTGTGGACAGAATTATCAGGGGAAAAACAATTGATAATTCGCATAAAAAACCGCTGCAATATACTGCGATTTACGGAATGAAAATATTGCTGAAATAAGTCCGTATACCGTATCAACATGATGATGCGATGCATAACTTTATGGAAGAGTCGTTGTTAAAATTTTTCAGGGTTAAAAAAAATACAAACGTACCCGACTGACGTTTTCCAAAAAACACAAAGTCTGGTCAAGTAAAAACTGGAAAAAAGTTCTATTTTTCCACTAATCGAATTCGAACCAGTTTTGGAAGTGATGACAGACACCAACGTCCTATGACCTAAAAACAACAAAAAATATGATTCGACCTATGTTATTCCTAAAATGAAGCATGGAGGAGGACACGTTATGCCGTGGGGAGTATTTTCTTCAAAAAGTGTTGGTCCGTTATTTGAAATCTACAGCCAGGTGAATGATATAATGTATAAGTATATCTTGCAAAACTATTTTCTGTCTCATCAGAGAAAAAAATTTGGTCGCAGCTATTTTTCTTAACATGATAACTACATAAATAATTTTTGCAATCCTCGATAAGCAATGATTTTCGCACAAAAAATTTCGTTTTTGAAATGATCAGCCCAAGCGCAGAACATGAATCCGATAGAAAATCTTCGAAAAGAAGTTGACAAAAGTCTGCGGAACTATAAATATTCCAACTCAGCCGAAATTTCGTCAAAATTGCAAGAAATGTGGGAAAAACGTACCATTGCCGATCTTTAACCGTGGATTTTTTGAATGTCACGTTGCTGCGCCGCAGTGCTTATTACTAAAGCTAATGAAGTAATAATACGATAAAATAATAATTGTAAATGTTGTTGATCACTGTGATTTTCTATTACAATACCACTTTTTTACAAACTTGTGAAGGTGGCCGGAAACTTTTGAGAACATGCCTTTTCCTTTATACTTAATTTTGTCAGTTAAATTTATTGATATTTACATGTTCTTCTATAAGTAAGTTCCTAATTATTACGTCAATAAAATGTATAAATATCACTTTGAGATTCCTCTTCATATAGGTATATTTACAAATTAACTGAAAATTTTTTTGCTGGCCGGAAACTTTTGACCGCCACTGTATGTAACATAAATTAATGAATTAAATAGATCACGTAAAAACGTGCTTATTTTCTTTTATTTCATCATATTAAACCATATTTATCCCCCTTTTCGACATGCAAATTTTTTTGACATGCAAATTTTTTTATTTATTAAATTATTATTCATTTAAATTAAGAGCCGTCTCTGGTGACTAGTTTGATCTCTCCTTAATTTATGCTATTCTTTGCAATAGTTTACTTTTATTCATAGTTTTTTTAACTTGCGTACCCTCACTAAATCTGCAGATGCTGAAATCAACAAATCTATGCGATAGGCAACATTTAGGAGAAGATTCTGTTAATATTCTGTTCTGGTTGGCGCAATTGGCGAAGAAATCCGAAAATAGCGCCGAAAAACCGTTTTTCATTTGTTAATTAAATGAAAAAAATGTGTTTTGAAGAAGGTATTAAAAGAAAACTTTTGTAACTCTCTCCGATCACACTTACCCTCTTGCTTTATTATTATACAAGAAAAAAAACGCATTTATAGTTCTACTTTTAGTGTTGTTTTAGACATGTTCCCATATTGTAATGGACTAGAAACTGTCTAATAAATGCATCAAAAAGTTTATAGCATTGTGAGTGTGAGCGTAACATAAATATTAAAGCAGTAGCGCAACAAAGATTTCTCTCTTCTATTTTGCTCATGTTTTAAAAGGTATGTATGAATCTCTTGGAATCTATGGTTTCTTGTTTTAGCTGCTGTTTTCTTCAAATCCGGATGGTCGCTCAATCGTTATGACGCGAAGCGACAGTGTGCGCCTCCAGATTTCGTTGAGTCTTGCCTCTGAAGTTGTTTAACCTCCCAATCCTTATGTCTCCCGGAAGACACTAAAGAACACCATTTAAATTAATTCAAATCCATCTAGAATTTTTAAAATTACTTTTAAACATTATTAATAAATGCATCTATATTATAAGCATCGATACATTAACTGAAAAATCTTTGGAGATATTTTATAAGAATTTTAAATTGGTTTTTGCGGTCCAACTTAATATTTGTCTCAGGGCAGAGGAGGTTAACCCTTCGAGCGTCTTGCAAATGGGTAAAATTGTAAAGCTTTTTTTCTCTGCAGTGAAACCTGGAGTTTGGTATGCGCAATATTACGCTCCAAACGCTTAGAGGGTTAAAACTGCGTGAAGAATTAGCGAAGCAATTTTACGATACTAGACGTGGATTAAAATTTGGAATTGGTAGCTGTATAAAAACTGAGAAACACTTCATCGAGTTCACGCATGAAATTCAGTATGAGGGAAATCTCGATTCACATATTAAAACGCAATCGGTCTGCCAATTCATATCTTGGTGAAAAACACCTAAAACCCGATTTTAGAGGTTTACTACATGTTTTCATATTTTTGGGGTGCAGGAAAGCACAATGGTAAATCTGCGAGTCAACAGTTACAATCGGGTTAATAGGTGTTTTCCACCAAGATCTAACCTGGCAGAGTGATTGCGTTTTAATAAACGAATCGAGATTTAACTAATTCTAGATTTTCATCTGTAAACTTTGTGAGGTGATTTTCTGTGCTCCCGCATTCTAGTCTAACACCTTTATTACGATGTTTTGATTCATAGCTTGAATAAACAAAGGCATGTTTGATAACCACGAGTTGTAAGTTTCATTATATTGCAGGTTTAGGTTGTAATTCAGTAAATCATTTCAGCTTAATGAATATCGAAGATACTTATGCAATTTAAATTTTCCATATTTCTTAGTTAGTATTTTGTGAATGTTCTCATTTGTTCGCTGAGCTGTCTTAGACCACATTTGCGAAGAAACTTCCTTGCTCTTTGCTTAACCGCCTGACCGCAAAGCAAAAGGGCAAAATTGTAATGATTTTTTCTGTGCAATTTATTTTAAATGTTAATAAAAGCCGGATTTTTTAACAGGGTATAATTATTTTTGTTCCGTATATGCTTACAAGCCTTGAAAGTATCAACCAAAACTTAATTTCTTAAAACTGTCTTTTATATGCAGAATTATATTAATTAAAATAAAGCCTTAACTGCAGTGAAACCTGCAGCCTAGTGAACGGAAATATTCGGTACGGCAGTTCTTGTAATGTTTTTTCTTTGCAATTTATTTTAAAGGTTAATAAAAGAGGGATTTTCTATCATGGTATAATTTTTTGTTCCATATATGCTTATAAGCCTTGAAAGTGTCAATCATAATTTCTTAAAACTGGCTTTTATTTGTAGAATTATATTAATTTAAATAAACCTTCAACTGCAGTAAAGCCTGCAGCCCAGTGAACGGATATATCCGGCGCGGCAGTGGGAAGGTTAAAGAAAATAATTTAGGACTTTATGTTGAAACTTGAATTAGTTATAACGTAGTGCGACTTGCGGGGATTGTTATAACGTAAGAGAGTAATTTAGCATAAATTTTATTTATGATATTTTATTATCCCTCACCCCTAACACCCGAAAATAAAAATAACATAAAATAAAAACGCAAGAAATTTTTTTTTTGAAATGGTGTCTAATAGAATTTTTTCTAATCAAAAAGTAACATTTTTTGATACATTTAGCATTTCTGAAACTTTTAATACATTTTTCAATCTGTTTTGAAAGATTCTAGAATCTCATTTACTTTATTACGTTGATTTATTAAAGTTTAAAAAATAATAAAATCTTTAAATTAAATAAAACATTTAAGCGATCAAAAATATCTATTACTAATTATTATGATATTTTTAAAACTATTTTTTCAAATTGTCTTTTGTAAATATAAGATTTCATTTTATATTTTAAAATAATGGAAAGGTATTCAAATAATATTCAGTATGGTATTCAGTAATGGAAATGTCCTTATTTTAATAAATTTCTCTTTTATGTATACAACCTAATTAAATCTTTAATCGGAGTTATTTTTTGATTATCCCATTTTCTCTACAAGAATACAGAACACATATATTTCCATATGTTCCTACCAGATCAATAATATAAAAAAAAATTTCATTTTTACTAAAAAATTTTTTAAAAGAAGAACACGTTTACATATCATGTACTTTCAGTACATTACTTATAATTTGAACAATTTTACCTTCAAAAATATTATTGTCGTCCAAATTTCTAGAATTTTGTGCTTGATTCAATACTATATAAAAAAATACTCTAAAGAAACTACTCTAAAAAACTACTCTAAAAAATACTCTACTTTAAAAAAATACTCTAAATACTCTAACGTCTACTCTTATCTATGAAATTGGAATTCCTAGAGCATTTTATGTAACGACAAGCAAAAATTCCAGCAAAAGTTACGGCAAAATTTCCTGTAACAGATTCGTGTTTGTAATGAATAAACCTGTATTTGTTAAAATATAGTTTGTAATTTTTCAATTTGTTTGTAAGTGACAATGAACAAATCTTTAAAATTACTAAGAATTTTTTAGGAAAATGTAATGAATAAGAACTTTTTATGCAAAAAAGCAATCCGGGTTGCGCACAAAGTGTTATTAATATTGCAGCTACAGGTTTCTGTATCTTTACAACAAATAGTTTTGTAGATTTACATCTTGTTTTTGTGCACTGTACAGATAAAATTTCAATAAGCACACAGTTTTCTGTAATTTCACATTTGTAGAGTTACAGGTTTTTTTTTTACGGTGTAGAAGGCATAATAACTGAGTGAAGAGTGTGTGCTATCTTTTACAGTTGTAAAACTATTCCTGTTGACTATTTTGATTTGCAGAGTATTTTGAGAACTCGAACATGTGTTAATTCATGAAAATCATCGGAACTTTAATTCGTAAATGAAGTTCGTCGTATTTTACTTGCCAAAACAAATTTTCGTGAAATTGTGATCTAGTCTGATGGTTTTCTTTTTACAAATTTCATGAAAAATATCAAAGCCATTTTAAATTTATAGCAATACTAAATTACTTTTAAGCTATAAAAATTAATTTTCTTTAATTTTAGATGGACATAGATTTTTTTGCGCTAGTATACGCACTTTGTAAAAATCACCAGAGAACTTTTCGATATATAGAAGATAGCAATATAAGCTCTGATATTCTGCGTTTATTTCTTGATCGAGATTGACACCAATTCAGTCAATACTGTCTATACTCAATGACTGGCAGCAACTGCCTAAATGGCCGTCGAGAACTGAACCCAGAGTCGATTTCTTATCTAACTATAGTGTGCCTTGATACCACTGTATTCATATGAATTTGTAAATGGCTCTAATGGATGATAGTGATTATATTTCTGTAAATCGGGCTTTATTTTTTATTGTTTGATCCTCTTATGCTTGCGACCAGGTGTGTTCTGAGACATTGCAGCGACTAACCGTGCCTTCTCTAATCCACTAAGTTCAACACAGCTGAGCCACAGTATGGCTTCACCAAAAATGCTTGTTGATACGTCTATTGAACAAGCCATTCTTTTCGTAATGCAACCGAGTGAATCTTAAAGGTATCACACTTTGAAATTCCATGAATCAACACAGGTAATTCAGTTTTAATCAACCGTAAACTCAAGTTACAGCTCTTTTAAATTTTGATCGCTGCGCAATTTCAATTTGCATTGCACAAGGCCTCACTGCTCAGCGATGCTAAAAAATTAAACATCAAATTGCATCAAAACGCCAAGTTAGCTCTAACACGTTTCTTTCTGAGTGCACATATTTTTTCACAACAGAGTGTATTATATTACTCACATTAAATACATTTGAATGTCAGAATTTCAAAGCTGTGGATTAGGAATTAAACAGAAACCTTTATTTATAAAATATAGTGTATCATTATTACCTTACATTATTAACATTAAAAAATAACAGCCAAGGAAAAAAACCTGTGTGATAAAGTTTATATGAATTTTTAATTAGTTCAAAAATCTGGTAATCTTATATTTTTAGGTAGCTTTCATTACAAAAAGTAAAAAGCTACCTATTGCAGCCGTCCGGAGGAAAGCACTTCCGGAAAATTTTGGTATATTTTCACCGATCATGACCCCCAGACCCCAAAACCACCCTCCGTTCAAATGTTGACATATATATAACCATATATATATATATATATATCTGATTTTTGTCATGCGATAACTAACGTATTTATGAACCGATTTGAATGAAACTTGGTATGTACATAGTACATACAAATGTCTCGACTGAGTTCGTTGGCCAGCATCATCCGCCATTTTGTTTCAAAATAGCGGTCATTTTAAATTTTTTAAAAAAATTTAAATTTCAAATTCAATGCGAAAAAATTAAAAATTGAAAAATATTTTTCTTTTACGTGTTAGAACTTAAAACAACGATTCCATAACATTTTTTATTTTGCCTATATCTTAAAAAATGATTGAGTTATAGCACTTTGAATTTTTCTTATGGCTGCCCTTTTGAAACGATCTGATTTTTGTCACGTGGTAACACGCGTATTTATGAATCGATTTGGATGTAACTTGGTGTGTACATAGTATATACTGAGGCCTGAATCGAGTTCGATACTCAGTTCCATCCGCCATTTTATTTCAAAATGGTGGCCATTTAAAAAAATTATAAATTTTAAAATTTTAAATTAGGTAAAAGAAAGTGAGAAATTGAAAAAGATTTTTCTTTAATGCATTTGACCTTGACACAAAGATTCAGAGCATTTTTTGTTTCATCTGCATCTTATAAAATGGCTGAATTATCGCATATATATATTAATCGATTTCAATATGAGTATGCATGTGCACCTGAATTAAAATTTCGACCAAGCTCATAATCAGGTTCTACTAATATAACTTAATTTAAAATAAATAAATATATATAAGTATATGAAAGCTACCTCTTCCTCCCGGCACTGCCGGAAGGACTATTAATATAATAAAATGTTACTTAAGATCAGTGAAATATCATTATATTCGTGAAAAATTATTTAAAGTTACAAAACATCGATGTAAATGAATTTTATTAAATGCTTATAAATTTAAGCATAAAGAGTTAAATATAAAAATAAAGATATATTAAGATTTATACCTCAGAGAAATCAAATATTTCTAGTATGACAAATTATTCTTAATTCAAATGTATAAAAAAATACACAATAGCATAAAAAATAATTTTTCATTGACATTTAAACAAAATTATATGTATATACATATTTACTAATCCGTGACATAGATTAGATCTTATTTCTTTCAGACCAGCAAATTTAAAGAAAAAATGGTATTGTGATAAACGAAATATTTATATTGCTTGCATCAAGAAAAGGAAAGTCGTATTTAAAATATATTTCCTTAAAAAAATCTTATATAGGACAGGTTGCAAAGATAGGTTTCTTTAATATAAATTGAATTTTGACCTTAGTTTATTTATAAATTTCTTTTTTATTTTAACTAAATAAAATAAGCAAAAAAAAATTCTAAGTAGAATGCATTTGTTAACATATTGAATTAGAGATTTTGTAAAATAAAACAATTTTATTTCCTCCTTTTCGGCAGCATTTAATCGTTTGTGTCACACACATTTAAAAAATATATAAGAAAAAAGAGAAAATGAAATGAACTCAATAGAATTTTTTTACTAAAATTTCAAAACTTTTTACTTAAAACAATAGTTTTAAAATGTACACTTGAATTTTTTCTATTGTATGTAAAGGAACATTTTCTTAGAATAAAATATCTTTAGACACTTTTCGATATTTTCTTAAGAAAAAAGTGCATGGTAATCCACTGAAATAAGGGTGAAGTCAAAAACAAAAATTACATCTAATATATATGTTTGTGCATAAAATAGTACATAAAGCTGTATGTTGTTTTTATGTACAGTAATTTCTTTCAATAGTTTGCTTGTCTTGAAAAATTAATTCTAACGTCAAATTGTTATTAAATTACTTTCTTACTAAAATTACACATTAAAGAAAAAGTTTTTTTTTCGTTAAGCTAGTAACTGATTAATTTTCTGTTTAAAACTGAATTTAATTTATTCCATTTACATCTCATTTATTACTCTATTATTAATAATTTAGGTGGTTTATTCCGGATGACAAATAACCGCCTTTGGATGCCCGCGCTAACAGAAGTTTATTGTAATACACTGTAAAAAACGTCAGAGGTTTCTTAACTTACAAAAATCCAAAAATAATAAAACGCAGTGTAATGATTCCGACACGAGTTTATCTCTTCAATCATGCTTTTCGCATTTAAACATTTAGCGATTCAAGTGCTCTTATACATCAACTTGTGCAGAAAAAATTTAACATCTTTTTTGGACAATTTTAGATTTTATGTCATATTTTCTTCCGAATTATACGACAAACAGGAATTTATCCTCATTTGAATATTTATTGCATTCAATCACCTTTACAATAAAGAATTACTTCAATGACATTTCAACATTTGTTAAAGGATCATTAATAAACAATCTACAATCAACGCCTCTATAGGCCATTTTAATTCCCATTTCCACGTGATATGCTAAATGTTTTCTGTCCAAAATGGAGCACTAAAATATCGGATCGACATCAGTGCGTTTTGAGACACCTGTGCCCATATTTTTATCAATTACTTCAAATTTTAAGTGAAAAACACTATTTTTCCCACAGCCCTAGGACGGGCATTTACACTAGTATAATGTAATCAAGACCGAAAATATACAATAAACTTTTCCAAGTCACAGAAGATTCCTTTAGCTCTACAATTTCCAGAAAAGTATTTATTTACGATATTTGAAGGATAATTTATAAAATAAATTTTTTATTTGGTGCTCGTCATTTTCTAAATCGTTTCTCAGTAGCTTTTACCATGCAAAAATTAGTTTTCTCAAATCGGAATATAACTTTTACAGATGCTATCAATTATCAAGTAAATATTTTTATATTAAGAATACAGGTTTAACAGACAAATATACAATGTTAACAGTATTAACTTTAATATGAAAATTAACATTGCTTTCTTATAAAGGCATAGGCAAATTTAGATATGCAGCTGAAAATGTTTACTCGGGAATCGATTGAATCCGAAAAAACGATTTTCCTGGCACAGATAATTTTTTAATGTATTATAAAAGCTATTTATTGTTTGTAACGTTTGTGAAAATTACGTGCAGGTAATGAAAAAATACTTTTGTAAATCTTATATATAAAATTCTCGTGTCACAGTGTTAGTTGCCATACTTCTCCGAAACGGCTTAACCGAATTTGATGAAATTTTATATGTATACTCAGTTGGCTGAGAATAGGTTGTCATCGATTTTTTATAACCCTGATTGATTAGGTTGGCCCACCCCAAAAAATTTCTCCGAACTAACTTAACCGATAGCGCCTCCAATTTACATGCTATGACGTCATAAGAATTATTGTCCATGTCTATTCATTGTTGGAGTGCTTTGCGAATTATTATCTTTGTGGTTTAATATTTTTTACCGTTCATGCAAATGAATCTCTTGCATTTGTTTACTTTATGAAGTCCGATACTAGTTATTCTTTAAATTTCTAAAACAAAACTGTTTTCTAAGGTTTCTAAAGTTTTTTAAAGATAAAGGAACATTTTTGCTATCTTTTGTGTCTCGTAACAGGGTTATTATATATTTGCACTCGTGTTTTTGACATTTTCGTAAATTAACACGTTGAGTGCCACAGTGACTGACACACAACATTCCCAGTCAGTCAACTGTGACCCACAATGGAGAATATGATACATAATTAAAAAAATATATTATTTCAATTAATTATAAACAAGTATAATCCTGTGACAAATGAAAGTTAGGTAACTTTTAAAGAAATTTTCAGTAAGTACTTAAAGCAACAAACAATTTTTTTAGTTTATATCATATTTTAGATATTTTTTATCGTATTTTAGACTGTTAGTTATTGGTGGCTGACGTGATCTAAACGGAAATTCAGTGTCAGTCATCGGTGACTGACATGGAACTCAACGTGTTAAGTGACATGTGGCACTTTTTACAAATCAAAAACACATAGAAAAATAAAACACATTTTCAATATGTAATTAAATATTTCGCAGATTTATTATTATTTCTGTATTCCTCTTATTTATGAATATATATGCAATAATTGGAATTCATGCAATCTAATATACCATCAAAAAAATCAAAACAAAACCCATATATAATAAGGTCAAAAATATTTTATTTTGACGTTCGAAAATACCGCATTTTCCTTTTATTCCGTTTATTTTATGACACATAACAGGCAGTTTCTGAAATTGTTTGAGGTGAAACAATGTTTTCTTTTGTATAATACAGATAGAGTGAAAGTAAAGGGTGCATTAGAAGATTGAAGAAGCAATGCAATCATACAAATGCTTTAGCATTGGACAATTTTCTTTCACAAAGCTACCAATTTATATTTATTGTTGGATCTGGTGCCATTTTATCTCGATAAGCAAATTTAATCCAATTAAATAAAGACGCAAATGTATATTAATGTGCAGCAAAACTATTTGTAAAACTCGATTTACCATCTGGCTCTGTATTACTTTGTTTTTATTCCTGTATTGCAAATAATAACGTTCTCAGTAATTCATGGAATTAACAGGTAATCACTGTTAAAGTATTCAAAGATATTTATTGTTACTAAACTTACAAAACAAAATGTTTGAATGGAATAGATATCGTTAATCCTTTTATTTTTGCGTTATTTTTTACATAAATATATGTATCGTATAATTAAACTACAGACAAAAAACCAGAAAGCAAAAGAGAATTTTTTCAAATGCTTCTATAAACAATAAAAAAGTATAAAATACAAGGGTTTGGATGTCATTAACGTAACGGCGTACGTAATGGGCGGGAAAATGGCGTTATTGTGCACGGTCAATAGATACACATATTTAATGAGGTCAAAAATATTTAATTTTTAGCGTTCGAAAATACCACCTTTTCCTTTTATTCCGTGTATTTTATGACACATAACAGGTAGTTTATGAAATTGTTTGAGGTGAAGCAATGTTTGTTTTCTTTTTTATAATACAGATAGAGTGAAAGTAAAGGATGCATTAGAAGATTGAACAAACAGTGCAATCACACAAATGTTTTTAGAATTCGCGAATTTTCTTTCACAAAGCTACCAATTTATATTTATTATTGGATCTGGTGCAATTTTATCTCGGAAAGGAAATTTAATCCAGTTTGATAAAAACTTAAATGTAAATTAATGTACAACAAAAACTATTTGTAAAACTCTACTTATAGCAGATTTACTTGTTTAAAGTAGATATGTATAACTACCGTAATTTCGGGTGTATAAGCCGCAGATCAAACAGTTCATTTTGGACCCAGAATTTCTGAAGAAACAAATATAACTAGTTAGATCGCCGTAAATATTTGTCTTCAATCACTAAATAAGATTTCTGGGTCCAAAAAGAATTGTTTGATCTGCGGCTTATCCATCCGAAATTACGGTATATTTTTATTTCTGTCTTCCAAATAGTAACGTTCTCTGTAACTGAAAAACTTATCTATTAGTCATTCTAAAACTACGCAAAGATATTTATTATTATTAAAGTTACAAAAAAAGGTTTAATAATATTCGAAGGAAAAAGGTTATGTTAATCCTGTATTGTGCTACGCTTTTTGAATTTTATCGATTTTTAATGCGATTTTCAATGCATTTTTCAATGTGATTTTTTAACGATGTTTCGAGTTTATGTGCATTTAGCATAGATTTTGTCATTCCTGAAATATTTTCGATTATAATGTTTTACCCCTTTTGAGAAAATTTTGACCCATGCAATTTTTTAATATTTAGAATTTTTAATGTATTTTTCAATGTGAGTTTTAGCGTTTTTTTTTTTCATTTTTACATGCATTTTTTGGCACTCGGATATTAAATATTTTATTTCAAATTATTAGCATAATATAGTAAATTTTATCTTTTACGATTTTTAATTTTAGCAATTTTTAATTCGATCTTCTATGCGAATTTTAGCTATTTTTTAAGATTTTTTACGTTTTACGTAGATTTTTTGTCATTCTCGAAAAATTTCTGATTGCAATGCTTTATCCATTTGAGACTCTGCAATTTTTTAATACTTAGCGAATTTAATACTTTTATCAATGAGATTTTTAAATTTTTTTTTTATCTCCACAGGGACTTTTTGACATTCGAAAACGGATTTTGGTTTCAAACATTTAGCCTAATATAGTAAATATCAACAGCTACATATATGCAGATTTATATAGATTTTTAAATATATGCACTGTGTTTCAGTTAAACGTTTCAGTACTCCTAAGAGAGGTAGGGTACATCCTGATGACTTAAAATCATACAGCAATGTGGGGTCGGAAATGTTTTCCTGAAGCGGTGATGTACACAGAAGCATCATAAAGAAAAGACACTGTAAGTGAAAAATCATTTTATTAATACATGTAAAAAACCAAAAGGTACATAGGTCAAAGTAAGTGTTCGAAATTTCGGCTACCAACTACAATGCTCAAATAACACCTCCGGCGCATGGGAATCCGAACATTCTCGAATACTCCAGGCACATCTCGAATTTCTGCGGCAGCTAATGTGATTCTTGCAATTAGCTCCTCAACGTTGTCAACAGGAGTGTCATAAACCAGTGTTTTCATATGACCCCAGAAATAAAAATCAAGATGTGATAGGTCGGGTGACGATTCCCTGTATGAAAGCTCGGAACTTTTGCACAACGCCATCTAGCGCGTCGGGAAAGCGTTTCTGACCCCGCAATGCTATACGATTTCGAGTGGTCGGGATGCACTCTACCACTCTTAGGAGTTCTGAAACGCTTAACTGAATCACCGAATATAGATTTTTAATAGATAAAAAATATTTCTCAGATTTATTATTACTAGCAGGGGTGACCGAGCTAAACTCGGTCAAAATTAACTTTGTGTTCAATTCGATATAGTATTTTTACCGCATCATTCACTCTGTATTATTACTGTAAAACATGTTATTTATAACAGCATTATTTACAAAAACAATTAACAATGTAAATAAATAATAAGGAGACGTAATAAGGAAACTATGTTTGTATGCGCATGTTCTTAAATTTTACTTTATTTTAAAATTTACAACGAAAGGACATCGATCCAAATCACTTTTTAGCTCGACTCTGATTAGTTTTCACCATGCATCTCGAATCCCATTAAGAATGTACAAAAAATTCCTTCACATTCTGAAAGACAACGTTTTTTGCCAGATACAGCCAAATTAGGAGACATTCTTTCATTTGGCGCCAAATACGTGTTTTCGCTTTTTTAATCTCAATAATCGATTTTTCGGCCAAATGTCGCCAAAATTTTGACAAATATCGGCAAATTATTCTTTGTTGCCATATTCTCGTGACTCTGACTCGTATTACCCAAAATGATACACTAATCAAATTTGATCAAACATGTGACTTAGCTCAATGGTCTTCAGATAATCAAAAACACTAGAACATAAAATTGAATCAAACTCGTTTAAGACATTTCTTAGGGGAAATTAGCTTGACAGTATTCAGCAATGAAGCGAAGTGACCCACTAATATAATTTTGTTTAGCATGCGACTCAGCCCAATAGTCTTGTCGTGACAAAAGGCTTTTCATTACAAAATTTAGGTAAAATTGATTTAGTCGTTATGTGTAATTAGAATGACCCTAACCCATTATGACTCAAAATTACCCACTAATTGAATTTTCACGAGCATATGTCCTATTCCAATGGTTTTATCTTGTCCGAAAACGATATAATACAAAGTATATTCAAAATGGTGAGAGCCATTATCTACATAAAATAAGCGCGACCTATCAGGACCCACAAGTGATCCTTATAATCGAAATCTCTCGAACATGTGACCTTGCTCATTAGCTTTTGCATGCCGAAAAATGTTAAATACAAATTTTAGATAAAATCTATTAAGCCGTTTTTTAAATATAATTAATTTGACCCTAACCTATTATGATCCAAAAAGACCCACTAATCTAGTTTTCTCAAACATCTGATCTAACCCGATGCTTTTCTTGTGCCCGAAAACCATAGAATACAAAATTTAGTCAAAATTAAGCGAGACATTGTCTAGATAAAATTAGAATGTCCCAGAAGTGACCCACTAATCACAATTTCTCGAGCATGTGACCTAATCCAAAGATTTTATCGTCCCAAAAATATGCTGAATACAAAATTTCGTTAAAATCATCCACTCTTTCTTTTGATATAACTTGACCATGACCCATTAGGACTCACAAATGACCCTTATAATCGAAATCTCTCAAACATGTGACTTAGCCCATTAGTTTTCTTGTGTCTAAAAATTGTTACATACACATTTTCGTTAAAATCGATCCTGCCGTTCTTTAAATATAAATAGCTTGACCCAGACAATTTATGACTCAAAATGGCCCATTAATCTAAATTTCTCGAACATTTGACCTAGCCAAATGGTTTTTTCGTGTCCAAAAAATGTTATATGCAAAATTTCTTTAAAATAGATTCACCTGTTGTTTAGATATAGCTAGACATGACCCATTATGACCCATCATAACCCACAAATGATTCTTAAAATCGAAATCTCTCAAACATGTGACTTAGTCCATTAGTTTTCTTATGTCAAGAACTTGTTACATTCAAAATTTCGTTACAATCGATCACACCGTTCTTTAAATATAAATATCTTGATCCAGACTCTTTATGACCCAAAATGACCCACTAATCAAATTTTCTCCAACATGTGATTTAGCCCAATGTTTTTCTCGTGCCCGAAAACCATAGAATGCAATTTTTAAACAAAATTGCGTGAGAAAATCTCTAGATAAAAATAGCATCACCCACAGTGGCCCCAAAAATGACTCACTAACTGAATTTTCTCGAACATGTTACCTAACCCAATGGTTTTCTTGTAATCTAAAACGATAAAATATAAAATTTGGTCAAAATCGTTAGAGCCGTTTTTTAGATAAAAATGGCTTGACCCATAATAACCCAAAAATGACCCACTAATCGAAATTTTTTGAACATGTGACCCAGCCCAATAATTTTCTCGTGTCAAAAACGATTGGATACAAAATTTCTTTAAAATCGATCCAGCCGTTCTCTAGATATAAATGGCTTGATCCAGACCCCTTATGACCCAATAATCGAATTTTCTCGAACATGTGACCCAGCTCAATGTTCTTCTCGTGCCCGAAAATGGTAAAATCCAAATTTTTGTGAAGATCGTTAGAGCCGTTTTTGAGTCGGTTTTAAAGTTACATACACAGACAGATACACACAATTTTTGCTCGCATTATGGTATAAGATTTCTCAATTTCTATTTATGAATATTTATGCATTATCTGGAAACCAGGCAGTCTAAAGTACCATCACAAAATCAAATTATAAAAACGTTTTTAATAAGATAATATTTTATTTTGAAATTTGAAAATATCACAGTTTGCTTTCATTTGATGTATTTTATGACACATAACAGACAGTTTATGAAATAGTTTGAGGTGAAACAATGTTTGTTTTCTTTTATATAATATAGGTTATAGATGAATGAAAGTAAAGAGTACTTTGGAAGATTGAACTACCAAATCCAATCATACAAATGTTTTAGCATTGGACATTTTTCTTTCACATACTACCAATTTATATTTATTTCTGGATCTGGTGTCAGTTCAACTTGGAAAGGAAGTTTAGCTAATTTAACTCCCTGACTTCCTTGCAAAAGGCAAAATTGTAATGTTATTTTCCCCTCAATTTATTTTAAATGTTAAGAAAAGAGGGACCTTCTATCATGGTGTAATTTTTTTTTGTTACGTATATGCTTATAAGCCTTGAAATTATTAATCATAATTTAATTTCTTAAAACTGGATTTTATTTGTAGAATTATATTAATTTAAATAAAGCCTCAACTGCAATGAAACCTGCAGCCTGTGAACGGATGTATCTGGTCGCGGCAGTGGGGAGGTTAATAAAGACATAAATGTACATTAATGTACCACAAAAGTATTTGCAAAACTCGATTTACAGCAAGTCTATTTGTTTAAAGTTGATCTGCATTACTGTATTTTAACTTCTGGAAATAGAAGTGTTCTCCGCAATCTAAGAAATTATCTATTAATCATTGTAAAGTAATGCAAAGATCTTATTTATTACTAAACTTACAAAACGGAGTTAATTATGTTTGAGGGCAAAATATGTTAATCCTTATATTTTACGTTATATTTTACACGAAATCTCTTATGTCGTCCAACTATACACAAAATAGCAACAGGGAAAGTTTTTATATGTTTCAATAAACAACCAAAAAGAAATGTAAAAAATGTGGGCACAGATGTCATATATACACATGTCAAATAGGCCCCAAAATGCTGTTATTTTGCTTGAATTGACAACCCACTTATAGATGTTTATTTAGTAAAAAAATATTTTTTACTTTCATTTTCTTTTTTTTAAATTGTCTAAATAGTTTTGTTTTAAAGTTATTAATTAAACGTTATTAATTTATTTTTATTTAAACACTTCTTAAATACAATCATATAAAACCATTCAATGTTCATATCAAATGTCACGCCTAATATTTTGACTGCAATTCGTATCATCTTTTCAAAATTTCTCGTTAAAATAGATTAATTTTCCGAGGACTTTGAACTAGATTATGGCAATTTCAATGCTTTTACTAAGCTTGGTAGAACGCAATGTCGAAAGTAATATGACATCACGTATTATTATTAACTCCCTTTTAAAAAAAATTAAATTCTCCTGTTTAAAATTTAGTTTATCCTTCACAATTGTAAACGTAATCAAAACTCCTTTTCCTTTCTAAAAAGAATATATCTTTTCTCTTTTGTGCATTAAATTCCAGTTACTTAAGTGTTTCCATTCTGAGCCGAGGCCGTTAATAAAATAAATCAAAGACAAATCTTTTTTAATCCTAAGATCATCATCTGTGCTAGGTTACTTTCGTTTGGTCAAATAATATATAAAAAGTTATTCGTAAACCATATGCTCCCGTTGCAGCAGCAATTAATACACTTTGTATTCATTTTCTGAACAGTAGCCATTGCAAGTGGCTTTTCGCTTTCAAATATTATACTGTGTTTATATTAAAATTGGCGTCTGACATCTGTGTTTTTGCTTCTAGATATATCTTTCCCGTTAATCAGTGTTGGCAAACATATTTGTACTTTGATATATTAAAACGGGAAATTAACGGTCCGGTTGGGTAGTTTTTTAATTCAAACTTTCATTATGTGCTGTATCTGTGGGGTTATAATAATACAGGGTACCTAGATTTTGGCTCGACACACTAGCATTAAAATCTGACGGTCACGGATCATTGTATCTCTGACCGCTCTCGTGTAAGGATGTAGAGCAATAGTTTATCTTTTGATCCGGGGGTCACCCCGCAAGAGTGTAAGACTCTCTTCTCATTAATAAATGCCACATTCATAGTTTCATCTCTTTTTAATGAGTCTCTCTTACCTGAAGCTTTGGCACATATGCAAAGTAATTTCAGTTGATACAGCTAATTTTATGTCACTCAAGCAACTAATTGAACTTTAATTAACTTTCCTTTTTAAAGTATAAAGGGAAAATATACTGTACATGAATACATAAAAAAATTACAGTTTTGGTACGTTTACTTTTATGATAGGGCGACATTGAAAGAATAAACGGTCAGGTGCGAGTTTTACATGAGCTCAGTAAAATAAATATTTTCGTAAAATAGATATAATAATTTTTAACTGTCTATCCCTATTCCAAATAAAAGTAACAAAGGATGTGGGATCTTTTTTAGTTAATATTAAGAAATTTGTTGCATACAAAAATATGAAAATTGGCAGTGTTATAGAGAAATATTTGATAAACACGCTGATGCAAATACTTAAAAAATAGGATTCATATTTTAAGAGGAATTTAATGTTAAATTGGTCAAAATCGTTCTAAAGAAAAAATATTACTAAAACAAAAATTATACATAAGAATTTAAACTGTGTTACATCATTTTATGTTCTCGGTGTGCAGACTGTATTTGTTTTTTAATTTTGCTCTGCTTTTTGTTTGTTTAAGGATTTATTTAAGTTTTCAGCATTTCATTATTTACATATTTTATAAAAGATTATTATTTAAAATTTTTGACAATTTGTAAAAACAATGCAAGGAACAATATTTTCTTCAAATTAAAAAGTTATTTAGAACAACATTTATGAATAGAAAAAAAACCTTACAAATTAAAATTAAATTATTACGAATTAAAAAGAGGAAAATGAAAATTACGGTATAAAAGCAATATTTTCACGTGAATTTTAAAAGATAAAAAAAAAAATTTGTAAAATAATAAATAAAAAATGAATTAATAATAATAAATACATAATAAAATGTAAAAATCGTAAAGGGAGGAAATTACGTCAAATTTAAAAGGATCAATTAAATATAATGGAAAACAGTTTAAAAGTACATTTACAAAGCTATCTAATGCTATTTAAAAAATGTATTTACAGGTACACGAGGTATTTATTTCATATTTTAAGGAAGTCTTCTTAACTGTTGTTGAAAATTCTAAGACAGCGCAAACCTGTACATAATTTTTTAATCTGTTTTTGAGGATATACGCTATAAGTTCCTGGTATGGAGAGTGCGTTTATTTTTATAAATTTGACTAATTGTCTGAGGATTTATTTCGATTTTAAATTCAAAATTTCAGCATTTCGAAAGATATTTTTTGCATATATAGTATTGCCAATTCTAAGGCAGTACAAATAAAATATTTCTCTTCTAGCAGAGAAAGTTCCTTAAAAAAGAGAAAGAAAACATTAAAATAATAAATTCATTAACATAAATCAGCATAAATTAACTTACTATAAATTAAATTTATAATTAACATAAAGTAAAATTATGGATAGGAAAAGACAGACATTTTATATAAATATAACTTTTGTGATCTTTGACCCCTAAAACACGTAAATCCGTCGAAAACAAAATCTAGAAAAAAAAAATCGATTGCAATATTTTCTTCGATTGAAGATAAAAGAAACTAATAAAATGAATTAAATAAAAGAGGGGTGGGAAAATGACTCAAGTTAGCTATTTTATGTAATCAAATGTAGAATTCATTCGAAAATATGTTTTCCATTTTCATCCATTTGTGTTTCATTGTTTCAATGGATAACAGGTGTTTTCTGAAACAGAGATAAAACAATGTTTTGTTTAGTTTGCATGGTACAGATAAAATGAAAACAAAAGGGTGCATTAGATTATTGAACATATACTGTAATCATATAGATGTTTTATTATTATAGAATTTTCTTTTACAGAAAATCCATTTATTTTGATTTGTCTGAGCTGGTGTCCTTTTTTCTAAAAATGTAAAGCCTTTTTTGACATATATGAATGTAAATTGTGTTATGAAAAATATCTTTTAACAGATAGCTATTCATAGTTGTTATAATTTTATTTTAAATGTAAATTCATTTTTTAGTTTATGAAAACAATAATTTAATAACTGATGGCAGTAACACAAATACGTGCCAGAGAATTTCTAGTTGAGAATACTAAAATATGTATACATGTCATTCTATGCCAAATGACCTAAATTTCTATATAGTCTTTGTTCTACTTTATAATGTTTTTAAATAATGGCAAAATATAAAAAATCATTATAATGGCAAATATAATAAGTTATAAGTTAATATAATAAGTTATACGTTAAAAATAAGTTATATAATTTGTTATACAAGATCGATATCTGTAAATTTTCTGTATCTCTGTTTTTTTACAACATTCATCGGAACTAGTATAAAGAAGAAATCAGATAAATTTTATACTGAAAGTAACGACATTTTTTTTTCAATTTTTGATTGGAAATTTTGAGCTTATCGAAATACGTCATTATTTTTATTTTTATTTTCTTTTTTCCACACCTATCTCCCGTCATTTACTCCTTACTCTAAGTCTAAAAGTGCAATTTCATCTTGTTTTCCGGCCTAACGCAATGTTTGTTTCGACGTTCTTTACTTAAATTCCTTTGGCCATTCATTTATTTAAAAGTCAAATTTATCGTGCGCGTTTTATACGAGATTTTGAAAAATCGCATTTTTCCTTCTAAAGTAAGGGGTGTGCGTTATACACGCGTGCGCGGTATACACGAGTAAATACGGTATATCTTTAAATAAATCCTTAAGTTCTCTACAACGCTTTTAATTATCAGTCAATAGCAGTTTAATATCTTATGCAAACAAGAAGCGAAGTACTTCATACTGAAAAAAGTGATACAGATTTTCCTGTAAAAAATATTTATTTCGCAGATCCCGTCTAGGGTTTAGGTTTACTATTTTGGGATCGTTTTTCAAGAATTCGAAGTGAGACCAGAAATTACTAACAGTCTTTTTTATTTTGTTTAATGGCAGACATTTCGTAATAAAAAAATAAGTAAATATATTTCGTTTAGAATTTTTGTTATAAATTCAAAATTTTTTAATATAAAAGCAGATCAATCTGGGAACTCTGTAGTAAGCTTTGAGATGCTATTTCATCGCATATAATCTTTCTTTTTTTTCCCTTGTCATTCGAATATTTTCATTACTGATTTCACAGTAACCCTGAAATTAAATGAAATAAACTAAAGTAGCATTTCAAAGATTTTCGCTTACAAAAATGAAAGTCATTCTTTAATTTACTAGATACAAGCGAGATTATGTTAACAATTTAAAATTAGCAAAATATTAATTCGAAGTAGCTAATTAAAAATCTAGTGTACTGTTTAATATAAACTATTCGGACATAAAACAAAAAATTACTTCGCCACTTCTTATAAAAAGATTAAAATCATGTCGTAATTTTTCTATACATCTGGATAACTCTTTAATGTGTCAATAAGGTTTAAACCTTGGGTAAATCTAATATGTTACATAAATAATCAAAGTAAATGTATGAAACAAGTCAACGTCAAAAAGGGTATATTTGTTTCGTGACAAAAATATTTGGTTGACAGATCCCTAATATGAGATTCGATATCACTTATATGCGACATCTGATTGCAATGTACATATCTTATGGGGTTTCTTTACTTCATCAATATTTTTTCCCATTATTGCTTTTAACCTTTTCGGATCCAAATTATTTTCAATTTTTAGAAAAAGTGCTTTTACGTTAATAACATTAATACTAGCTGTCAAAACAGATTAATTAGTGTTTGACGAATATTCATTGTCTGAAAGCTAACGAATGTTGTTGTTTTGCGTACTATTCAATTCATACTTATATGACAATATGCTAAAGAAGAAGTTTTGGAGACGTTTAGAAAATATAGTATTAAAATAAGATTTAACTTATGTTATAACTTTCTATTACTTTTTTCATTTTGTTACACATGACTTTTTAGGAAAGTAACTTTTGTTTTAAATTTGAAGAGTGAAATGTATGTTTAAAACAAAAGGATCGCAAACGGTGCAAAGAGAATTAAGCAAATAATAAGCATCATTAATATTAATACCGTGTGTCCCAAACATGACTGATGGATTTTAAAATTTAATAACTTGCAAACGGTGACAGCTACTTAAAAAAAATTGCAGGAGGGTTATGTATAATGTTAGGAGATTTTTTACCGTAATTTTTGATTTTAGTTCGCATTTCAACAATAGAAGGCGCTGACGGCGATTAATGGCCAGGTGATCAATGTTGAGTGAGGTCAATTTTGGCGTCGATCTGGGCTTCGATTGCCGTCAGCGCCATCTATTGTTTGAAATTCGAACTAAAATAAAAAATTACAGTAAAAAGTCCTGACATTATACATAATCCTCCTGCAAAAATTTTTTAAATAGCCGTCACCGTTTGCAAGATATTGAATTTTAAAATCCATCAGTTATTTTTGGGACACACGGTATATGCCTAAACATAAATGAATTCATATAGCAAATACTTAGACATATACTAACATTATTATATGCAAAATGTAGCAAATTTTTTTCTTTAAACAAAATAATACTTACTTAAAAGACATGTACTATTAATAGTACACCAGACTCGAAAGAGTTAAGTTGGTCCTGAGACCAAATGAAAATACCATACATTTGGTTTTATTTTCATAATTTAAAGTTTTTCTTTAACAACTTAAATGATCAATATTTTTGAAAAAAAAAAAATAATGTCTGTTTTTTTCCAAGCCTTTCAAAAAAAAAGATAAATATTTTCTCACAG
The DNA here is from genome assembly GCA_964019185.1 of Maratus speculifer. Classification (NCBI taxonomy): domain Eukaryota; kingdom Metazoa; phylum Arthropoda; class Arachnida; order Araneae; family Salticidae; genus Maratus; species Maratus speculifer. The sequence continues at coordinate 117,823,520 of OZ025295.1, read as the reverse complement.
ATTTTTCAAAGAATAAAATTTTGTGTAATTGAATAAAAAAAAAAATGCTCGGATTAAATAATCTAAAATTTGCAATAAAAATTTACTGGAGAGAATATTAAATCAGGATTTGGGGTATGGATTCCTGTAGTGATATGGGCAAATTATGATTAGACAAAACATGTCTCCGGTTTAAAGTATGGGCAAATCATAGAAGTTGTTAAACGATATAATTATAAATAATTTTATGCCTGCTATTTAAGAAATAAATCATTTATACTGCAGCTAATAATTAGCAATATCACACATTTTATGTCCACTTTTTACTTTTTGATGTAATGTTTTGTTTAGTTTATATAATGAGGACATTTCTTGTTTTTTAAGATATTTACTGATTCAATTCCACTGATTCATGTTATTAACTCTGCCGGCATCTGAATGGCCATCTGTTTGAATATAGACTTAGAGAATAAAAAATTATCACTATCCGCGTAACATTTCCCCATTCAAAAGTGTGTTAGTGAAAAAATTATATTTAGTCTTTTTAAAAGTTCATGAATAACTGAGACTTCCTTGAAATTTAAATTGATAAACTTTACTTATCAAACAGATTTATAGATTCTTCAAAATAAGCAAGTAAAGAGAACCTTATAAAATATTGATTGAAAGTGATCTGGTTTCTGTGTAAACGCACTAATGTACTAGACATTTGACCACAGATTAAGAATGAAAAGAAAAAACATGAAAACAATGGTAATTTAACAAAATACAACGACTATTTGGAAAATGATATTTTCAAAAACTCACATTTTTAAAACTAATAAATAAATTCTATATTTAAATTACTAATAGTAATAAACATCCTTTTTATGATGATTATAACAAGTCATATATTACGTACGCCGTGCATTAAACATTAACATTTCTAGACCAAAGATTAAAAAAGAAACCCAGCAGATTAAAGATAGGCAACTTTAACTTGTTTAAATTGTGAATTTTTATTGGATGGAGTTAATCAGACTTACTTCTGAACGCCTCATATTACATAAGACATGGATTAAACATTAATATTCCTGGACCCATCACAAACAAATTTTAAATGAAATTTCAGCTTTACAATTTTCAGAACTGTAAACTTTTCAACTTCAAAATATCGCACATTTTAAATTTTTACATCGTTGAGTAGAGAAAAAAATGCACTTTTTAATAAATTTTATTTGAAATCTGTATCAAAATTTGTTGCAAAATTATTAATTTTTTTTAAAGATTTAATTACCTTTTTTGTCATTGTGGTAACTGAAGTATTCCATTTTTAGGTGCGTTCGTAATTATGTAAATACGTAGCACCTATTGTTGTCGCTCAGTCCGTCCGTCCGTCCGTCTGTCTGTCTGTCTGTCTATCTGTCCGTCTATCTGTCCGCATATAACAACGCAAAAACTACCCAACCGAATCGTTTGAAATTTAAAATACATAATTATAACATAATTTTGTCGCGTCATTTCAAATTTTATGAAAATCGGATAAATAGATCAATTACAGGGACAATCAAAAGGATTCCGTTACATTACGGTCAATGGGGAAAAAAAGTTTCAAATACATTTTAATCGTTTGAAATTTAAAACATATAATTATTACGTAATTTTGTCGAGTCATTTCAAGTGTTATGAAAATCGGATGGATAGATCAATTAAGGGACAATCAAAAGGATTCCGTTTCATTACGGTCAATGGGGAAAAAAGTTTCAAATGCATTTTAATCGTTTGAAATTTCAAACATATAATTATTACGTAATTTTGTCCAGCCATTTCAAATGTTATGAAAGTCGGATGCATAGATCATTTTCAGGGACAATCAAAAGTATTCCATTACATTACGGTCAATGGGAAAAAAGTTTCAAATGCATTTTAATGATGTTACACTCATTCGAACATAATAGAATCGGCATGAATCTATGAAGTATATACTAAAATATGCATTCTGTACAATCTGTGATGCAAAGAATTTTTATTATTAAATTACAGGCCTACACAAAAGTATTCCACTACATAATGCTATACGGAGAAACATCGTTTGGGACGTGTTTTAATTATATCCAAGTATTTCACATTTTATGACTAAGATATACGTTGCTGAAATGTAATAAAAAATACTTCCTGCATATTTACAGAAACACAAAGATTTCGACTGCTACTCTGTATCCGAAGTACGCTCTACTATATCACCACGATCTGAATATTTTTAAAACTTCGTTATCGTACGAACGCACCTCATTTTCTATGCTTCACGTGCAATTTCCAACTTGTTGGACATTGAATTTGGACCAATGAGAAAACGAATAAAATAAAAAACGGAAGTATTTCATTTTTAGACATTAAACTTGGATCAATTAGGAAGCGAATAAAGTAAACCAACTGCATTGCGGAATTCAACCAATAAAAAGATTCAGATATGCCTTATATTTCCCAATTCTCTACCAAGAACAACGACTGCTTTTTCCAAATAGTTAATAAAGAGATTAAAAAGATGAGGGAGGGAACTCAATAGAAAAGCAAAAGGCAACAGTATATATATAATGTTAACTCGCTAGCGGAAGAAAGTGAAATCAAAATCAAATGCTGCATAAATATAGAAACGATTGAAAAAAGTAGATAAGTAAAACAAAAATAAATACAGTTGAGCACCGATTATCCGGACACGTCGAAACCAAGGCCGATCCGGGTAATGAAAAATCCGGATCATTGTACAGAAGTTTTTTTTTTTTTTTTTTTTTTTTTTTTTTGTAACTTTTATAAAAGTTCAAGAAAATTGGTATAGAATTATACAAATACACTTAAAAGTAATTACCTGCATATATACACTGTACTAAAAATCGCTAGTGAAGAGACAGAGGAGAGGATATCCTCTTTCCGAGGGCACCAAGGGACAATAAAAGATATTTTTCTATTCTCTACATAGAATCAATGAAAGAAAATGGTCTTCAGAAAACTATAGAAAGATTTTCGTTGGGAAAAAATTATGCATGGAACACTCGTGTATTAGAAATGAAATTTTATACGTTTTATAAACATTTGATTCTTTGTTTAAAGATGAAAAATCAACGATTATAAATGCACAAATAATGTATGAAAAGGTAGCAAACAGCTGTTTCGAATCTACTATCGCGATTCTTCATCAGTGCAATACTCAGCGAGCTAGAAAAAGCAAAATTAAGCAAAGAAACAGAGAAACGCAGGCTTATATACCTGTAACGAGAACTATCCTACCAAAATAAAACAAACCAATGAGAAGAAATCAGCCTGAACAGTGGGTGGACAAGTAGAGACATTTACTGAAGAACGAACAAAACAGAAAATAAAAAGCGGGAAAAAGCAGCTTTAAATTAAAAATTTCCAAATGATTGGAAAATAAAAAGAATTATTTTTTCTCTGTCTCTTTGCTCTGCTTTGCTTTTTCTAGCTCGCTAAGTTTTGCACTGATGAAGAATCTCGATAGTAGATTCGAAACAGCTGTTTGCTATCTTTTCATACATTATTTGTGCATTTATATTAGTTGCTTTTCTATCTTTAAACATTTTTCAACAAATGCTTTATTTGCTATTTAAATTTGATTCTTTGCAATCCTCTCTTTTCATTTGTTGGCGATTTCATAACATCATGTTTAGGAAACGGTTATTTAACAATTAACTTTCGTGACATTCAAACAAATTTACTCTCCCGCGCCTAAAGAAGTTCCACTTCAGAATTTTGAAAAAGAAGACCATAGATCTTCGTGTAAGGCGTATCGTCCTCGATCGGATTAGTTGGACAATCCGGTTAATCGAATTCCAGATGTTCGGCACTCTACTGTAAGTAGTGAGTAATAAAAATATAAATGAAAAAATATAATTTTATGGTGATATACTCTTTCAAGTCTGGTGTACTATTAATAGTAAATGTCTTTTATTGAATATTATTTTATCTTAACACATATTTTGCTGCTTTCTACACTTAGAAAGGATATTACATGACTATGCCTTTCTTATTATGACTTCATATATGTTTTGACATTTAATAATAGCAATAATAATAAAAGTTAATTTTTTTAGCCCCGTTGGCGATTCCTTTATTTTATATGCACATTCTACATTTTAAATTTAAATTTGGAATATAGGTTACTTTTCTGAACAAATAATTCATGATAAAACGCAAAAAAACATTAGAAATTTGCAATATTTGTTAAACTCTGTTGTAATACGTTATTTTCCAAACGTCTCAAAAAACTCTTCCTTACCCTATTATCTTATAAATATGATTAGAAAAGTTCACAAAATAAGTACATTCGTTGCATTTCAGGCAACGAGATAATCTTTAAACATCAGAAAGGTTATTTGAATAACTACGATAAACATTATTAAAGTAAAAATAATTTTATTCTAAAAATGCAAAAAAAAAAAAAAAAAAAAAAAAAAAAAAAAAAAAAAACGGACCTGATAGGGTTAAATAGTTGTAATCTGTGACTTTCAATGTAAATTCTAATTGAAAATGTGCAGACAAAAAATATTATTCAAACAAAGGACAAAATATATATGCAAAAACAAAATATATTTTAAATAAAATTAACCACTTTTAATTTAAGAAATGTGTTTCAGAAATTCCATATAGACATACAATTTATGATACGAAATTATAAATGAAAATTTCATTTTATAATTCCCTTTAGTCAAGAATAAAAACACTTTCAATATTTCCTTTTTATTTCTCCAGAAATTGCTTTCTGGAATCTATTATGTCGAGAAGTTTAATAAAGATTTAATTTATGATACCTCTTTTGACTTGCAGCAATGAAGTTTGCTTCATTAATTACAGTCGAAATTATTCCAGACATGCAATTTTTAAAAGGGGAGTTCTTTCTTATATGCTTTAATTCAGTCACATCTTTGGAGAATTAAATTTTGTTAAAGTTTTTTTTTTCTTTTTCTTTTTCAGATACTGGAGCTAAGTAGATTTAGAAAATGTACATGACAGTAATACAAAAGTTTTTTTCTAGATGTAGTTAAAGCTATGCATTGAAAAGAAAACATACAAATATTTTAAATTCGTATGCGGTGTTAATATTATTTTAAATGAAATATATTATATAAAAATTGTGTAATATTGTACTTTTAAATAAAATAAAATAAAAAATAAATATTAATTCGTCTTCGGAATTTATCAAAATACATTGAAAATGTAATTACTGGAGCAACGTTATCCGCACCAATTATTATAAGCATACCGGTTTCGGTAGCATATAGTTTGCCATCCTTAATGCTAAGGATGGTGGCAAATTGCTCTTATATTTAAGAGAGATGGGGTATTGAAGTTGACGGTTTAATAACCAATAGGACCACAGAAGATCGTACGTCATACTTAAAATGACCAAATATAAACAGTTGGCAAAAACTGTTTAAATTTAAAAATATATGCGCAAAAAAGGTTTTTTTTTTTTTTGAGATAATTTCAATTATTATCGTGAATTCTAAGACAGCTCAAATAATATTTTCTGTCTAACAACAAAACAATTTTCACGTAAACATTAAAAAGAGAAAGAAAATTTTTGGGAAAATTACACCAGGTTTTAGACGATACAACATTTGAATGATATAGTTCATGAGACACATCACATTTCAATATATTATTTTTTAAACTATTGTTGCCAGTCCTAGAGCAGCGCAAATAAAAATATATCCTTTCTGGCATTAAAAATATTTTCTTGTTGATATAAAAAAGAGAAATAAACTTTTAAAAATAAATTGATTGATATGCAATAAAAGCAATAATTGGGATTAACTATGTCCCATTTTAAATGAAGAAACAATAGTAATACAAAACATTTTAAACGTACAAATATATTTGCGCGAAACATTTATTTCTTATTTTGAGATATCCCTTTCAACTATTGTTGTGACGGCGCAAATAATAGTTCGTTTCTAGCAAAAAAGTATTTTCGCGTGAATATTAAAAAGAGAAAGAATATTTTAATGAAAATTTTATCAGATTTTAATCGCTACATTTCAAAAGTACTCTTTAACGTTGTAAAAAAATATTATGTTTACTTAATTCATTTTACATAACCATTCTTTTTTTTCAGATTTTTAACTAATTTTCAAATCAAAGACAAAAATAGGCATTGTATATCTTAACAGCTGCTGATTTGGTCTTAAAAATCTCCAATCAATGGAAAACGAATGGAAACCACTTTAAAGGGGATTGTTAGTAGTATATGGTACCGACTCTGGAACAGTTTTTATATTCCACTAAACGCAAATATTTAAGGATTTTTGTAAGATTTTCATCAAAAAGTTTGTCTGTCTAAATATCGAGGATGTAACGATTTTAGTACGATTTATGGAGCAAATGATGATAAAATATTGCATTGTGTGGATATTTTTCTACAAAATTATGTAAAGACGAAGTTTTAAGAAAGGGTTATAGAATAAAGAATCAAATAAACATCGATAAAAAAATAGTTTGTGTCGAAATGAACACATCTTTGCCAGGAAGAAATTTGTACTTAAAACAGATATATTTTGAATTTCTGTAAATATTATTTAGGGGGTTTGAAAATTTTCATAGTTCGATAAATGTTGAATATTATTATAAAATAATATCATGATAAAATTAAAAACAATAATAAGAACATACCTGAAACCCGCCTCTCGGCATTTCACAACCGGGCTTGAGACCGGCTTCGGCAGCCTTAGCGGGCGTTTCCACCCTTTTTTCTCTTTTTTTTTGTCCTTTTTCAAAAGTTTTTTATATTTTTTTTTGTCATTTTTTCAAAAGTTTTTTATATTTTTTTTTGTCTTTACGGAAAACCATGACGTAGGTAAACGGATTATTTATCTGAGATCAGTTGCAGCAGCCTTAGCCAGATTAAATTCAAAGTTTTTAATTTTTTCTTCAGATTGGTATATAGATACTTCGACTGCTTTAAGTTCTTCTAGTATATTTTTAATTCTGAATTTTAATTTTCTTCTCCTTTCTTCTGATTTACGTTTTTTACATTTTTCGGCTGCTAATTCGGCTCTAAAGCGTTTGCTGAGGCTGATTCAGTACATATATTTTCTAAAAATTCTTGAATTCTTAGCTGAATAGGATCTGTTGGTTTTAGGGGCTGTAATATTTCTTGTTGATTTTGTTCCATGATGATAAATAATACTTTTATCTCTATTCATTTTCTATTTATGTTCAGCGCAACGTCATCAACGCAACGTCATAGCTTCCAGAATTTTCGATTAGGACGGACGCCGAGATAGACGCATAGATGAACGGTATGATTTCAAAAATTTTTTGGAACGCATTTCCGCTCAGCTCAGTGTAAATCGCACAGCTGTTGTTATCAATCGGCCTCTTATCAGAGCTCGAAGCGAGTTCGATAAATGCGTCCTTGAATATGTCGTTTGTGTTCGGTTTTATCACATTTTCTCTTACGGAAATTAATAATTAATTAAGAAATAAAAACCTTCCTCTATGATAATATTGATAGAATAAGAAAAGAGCTGCGTTGTATAATATTATTATCAATCGCATTACATTGAAGTCTGAAATAAAAGTTAAAGGCTTTTTATCATATGTTATAAATTTTTTGATAACCAATTATCTCTTTTTACTTACAATTATAAATCCTATTCTGTTAGTTCGATAAAAAATAGTTTGTGTCGAAATGAAACCATATTTTGCCATGAAAGAAATTTGTACTTAAAACCGACATATTTTGATTTCAGTAAATATTATTTAGGGAGTTTGATATAATATTATTATCAATTGCATTACATTGAAGTCTGAAATAAAAGTTAAATGATTTTTATCATATGTTTTAAATTTTTTAATAGATAACCAATCTTTGACAGGAAAAAACTTTCGTGATCTTTTTTTTAAAATTGATTAAAAAAGTACAATATATATGTAATAAATGCAATTAACTTTTTTATCATTGAACAGTCTAAGTAAAAAACTTCCCAAAAAATCGGATTTTCTTTAATGTCTAAATTTTAAGCTTTTCAAAATATTTATATTTGTACTTAAAACAGAAATATTTTGAAATTTCAGTAAATATTACTTAGGGAGTTTGATAGTTCGATAAAATAAAAAAATAGTTTGCGTCGAAATGAATCCATCTTTGACAGAAAGAAATTTGTACTTAAAACAGATATATTTTGAATTTCAGTAAATATTATTTAGTGAGTTTCATAGTTCGATAAAAGGTCCATTCGATTATTGTAAGGTATAAACCAAATTGTAGGATTACGCTTTTTCTAATGCATAATCATAAAAGCCGTCATTATTTTTTCCTTTAAAATGAAAGATATAACCTCCTTTATTCAGTTTTGTTATTGCATTTTCAGATATTTTTCCATGACTCTTTTTAAGAAAATAATCTTTTTCTGCATCATTAACTTCCAATCTTGCAATAGTCGCATTTCCAAATTTTGTTTGAATTTTCTTCAACGAAATCAGTTTGTATTTCCCTGTCTCTAAATCTTTTAACTTTTGAATGACAGGGAACGATCTGAGACTGCTGAATTTTTCTATTTATTAAGGTATATTTTTTGAAAGACAATTTTTATAGTACAGACATCTGTACATAGAACAACCCGGTCCTAGTATTCTTACGCATCTCGGTACTTCTAATATTTTTATAGGAATTCCCCATTCTTCAAAGGTACTTTTCGGAAAAACGCCTCCTTTAAAAGCAAATGTGCCTCCGTATATCTGATGCAATTGTATGAAATAATCTTTTACATTGTCACTACTAATCCATAAGCCTGTATTATTTGAACATCTTTTAAATCTTAAACCATGGGCATCGTTAGTACATCGACGAACTATTCCATGGTCTTGATCACTTAATTCATAGTTAGGTGTAAACACAGAAATAGTTTCACCTATTCCCTGTTTTAAATGAACCCAGCTTATTTCTCTCGCTATAGACTTAAAAGGAAGTATAAAACCTTGAACATTTACGATAAGGGTGACATCGTCCATTTTATTAGAAAACAATTTTTATAAATTAAAAAAAATCGGCTTAAAATCCAAAAGGTACAGTATCAAAATTATCTAAAATTCTTCTTTTATCATATCCAAACATATATCTTTTATTCATTTTATTCACTTTAATATTTCTATCTTTTTGTATCTGAAATTGATTTATTTCTACATCTATATGGTTAATTTCCCCAGTTATTATTTTCATTCTCTCGTCAAAATTCAGCTTAGTTTCGCTCTCATAACTCATTTTAAAACCTTTTACTTTTCCTTTTACAGAACCGTCGTTCAGAATATAACCATAATCTTTACTTGCTCCAGATATCCACAATTTCATATATTTATCTTCTCCTAATTCATCTGTCCATTCGCCTAACATACAGCCCGTTTTTACTTTATTAGAGCCATCATCGATATACACAATACTATCTGTATCGTAATACATTACTTTATCTCCTAATTTATCAAGCATTTCATATAATCTTATTCTAGCCGAACTGGTAGTAAAAGCCGCTATATAAATATTCGTATTAAAGTTATTCTTGACATATTCATCTTTCATCTTATAATCCATTTGCACACACTCATCATTTAAAAATATCATATTCAATTCTTTAATGCGGTCGTTCAGTATAATTCTATAAAAATCGGATAATTCCATAACATTCTCTGTCTGTTTCAAGTTTTTTCTCTGTCCGAACTTTCCCCATAAAGAGTTTAAACAAATTTTGGATATAAATCTCATTCCTGGATTTTGTTTGATTTCTCCTAACCTTATACCCAATTTCTTTTCTACGCACCTTTTATATTCTTTTTCAGTTTTGAAATTTTCAGACCATTTATCATCTGTTTCTAATTTGATTTTCAAAAACATTTTAACATAATCCTTAAATAATGTATTAGATTTTTTTTCAAAATGTCAAACTTCATAGATATTTAAAATCTTATAACCTTTTTCAATAGCCAGTTCAACTTCGGTAGTTGTCCACGTACCAATAAAACTTCTTTCCTTATCCGTATGATTACATTCTTTATTCCGTATTTCATAACATTTTTTACATTGTTTCTTTTCGCTTTTTATAGGATTTGAACATAATTTACACAAACTAAATATTAATTTTTCTCCTTTATAAGGTAAAACAGGATGATAGAGCTTTCTAGGTGGAAGTACTTTGCATTGTATCAAACCATACCAATTCTTATCATATTTTTCCGGATTATAAATCTTTACTGGATGACCAACAGGATAGTAATCAAAGTAATTCACTGTTGGATAAAGTGAACAAACATCGATATATCTACTCTTTTCGTTTTCTTTCATTTCGTATATTAATTTGGTAGGTTCACACCTACCTCCGCTGAATGCATTTCTAGGATTTAAAGGTTCTACAAAATCTCTTTTCCATTCATTTTTCATATATTTTTTAATTTCTTTGTGATTATCAAAATCACATTCCCATATATCAATCAATTCAAATCCGTTATCTTTTATTTTATTATTTATTTTTTGAGTTCTTTCATACAAATCTTTCATACATATCTGATTTTGAAGATTGACAGTGGATTCTGTAAAACAGCGAGGACAACCGTGCCAATGACATCCTTGAAACTGATAAACGGTATTCTTATAAAAATCATCTACTTTATAAGTTTTATCACCTAATTTCAGTTTTTTCTCACCACCGTTTAAAGCATGCTGTATTTTGATATTGTGTTTTTCAGACAGATAGTCTAACCAAATGATCGATTTCTTACTGTATTGATCTTTTGAAATACACTCCTCATCAATTGCTATTGTATTCACTGGTATGAATTTATCTCTGTATATAGCCATACAAACGCCAGCTAAAGTGACATATTTAAAAGGATCAATATTAGCAATGTTTAGAAATAATCTTCGCAATTCTAAACATCCTTTTCTTAAAATATCAACATCAGATCTACAATATTTTATAATTTCTCTTTGAAAATCAAATGTTTCGTTTTTTACCGATATATACCATTTATCAAAAGTTTTTCATTGATCTAAAGTCATAGTATCATAACCATAATAGTATTTTTCAGGATATTTCCCTACATAATTTTGATTTTCAGCAGTGTTAAACAAATGAGGAAAGTAACCTTTAGCCGATTCCGTTAGTCCAAACGTTTTAGGAAATTTTCTTAACGGAATCAGTGTAAAATTAATAGAATCGATAAACCTTATATTATATACGGTTGCTTGCATATATATGAGTTTATTTCCTTGATATATTGTAAACACTTTAATTTTATTTTTAAAGTAGTATTTAGCTAGAAATTGAAAATCGAATCCTTTTCCATAATGCGCTAATACTGTATAACCGCAATGTTTTCTTTGGAATAACCATTCACAATATTCATTTTCATTCTTAAATATTTTTTCTATTCCGTTAAAATCATGATTTATAACTAGATTGACTTGGTGATTTCCTGTCTCTTGGTTCGTTTCAACGTCAAAAAACATATATTTTTCTGTAAATTCTGACTTTTGACATTTCTTACACCATTTCTCTCTGTCTTTTATATTTTTGGGACAGCTATTTTTACAAGTTCCCCCCTTAGATTCTTTCCTACGTATATAACATTTATGATCTTCCAAAACCCACTTTCTGCAGTTTTTACTTTGTCTTACTCCACATTTATGATCTTCCGGTTCTCTTTCACTTCTACGGATATTTCTCTTACATTTTAAACATTTCCACAGTGTTTCACAGACTGAGTGATTTTTATGATTTTCGAAGCAGTTTTTTCCTTTAAAACATCTAAAACAATCATTACACTGAATATCATCGCCTTCGCAATTACTCTCTTTCCTAAAACATCTATTGCATTTTAAAGAACATTTATGTTGATCACTTCTACTATAACTGACTTTACATTTATCACAAAAATGGTTTTTTCCTAAAAATCCTGTAACCGTTGTAATGACATCAAAATGATTTCTATTTTTTAAAATGTAAACACATCTATTTTTTAAAATGTAATAAGATTTATAGGCGCCGCTGTATATTCTTTCGTTAAAATTTTCTCTGCAAAATATAGTTATTTGAATATCTAAAAAATTTTCGAATTGTTTAACATGCTCTAAATTACACATTTCTAATGGAATTTTACACATTTCATGCAATTTTTCCCCTAAACTTTTTTGTAATTTTCTACCCATTTTTATGTATTTTATCTGTAAGTTTATTAAGTTATTATCTGCAAGTTTTTCTAGATTCAATTTTTCGCATAAAATTTTACGATTTTGAATAGCTAGGGCTGTAACGATGGATCTAGCCAAACAGATATTATCGTCATTTTTAATTTGAATTATACTTTTTTTATTGACAACATCGTTATCGTTCAGTAATTTCAAATGTTTACCACCTTTAGGCAAATCAACGACTGTAAAAATAAATTCACAGTCTTTAATATCCAACTCTTTGTATTCAATTTTATACGTTAAAACATCTAAATAGGTCTCATAGGCTTCTTTCGTCGACATCATTTTAGGGTGAAAGGGCTGTGTCAAATAGGGATTGAATACAATTATATCTACCTTTCCTTCGATTTTTCCAATTGCTCTTCTGAATAAATCTTTTAAGATACTATAATACTGGCCAGGTGTGAGTTTGTTTATTTGTCTTATTTTATAAACATATCTATAAGTATTAAATTTTTTTACAAATTTTTTATCTTTCTCAACAATTTCATAATCGGGTCTAAACAGATTTTCCAAATTTGTTTGTAATTTGACTTTTTTTCTGTCTTTTTGATCAATTTTTCATCTTTATATTTCAAGCCGTAATAATCAAAGACTTTTTTAAGTTTTGGACGGTTTTTCGGTTCATTTATAAATTGTTTCAATTTTTCATTCAAATCAGGATATAATTTTTTAAGGTTTACCACTGTTTTTATCTTTTTTTCTTCGTTATTTTTTGGATTAAATTCTCCTGTGTTATTGTTAAATTTTAAATCAAAAGAATCGAATATTTTTTCAACTTATTTCTTTTCTTAGGATTTTTGATAAATTCCTTCTTCATTTCATTTAAATAATCTGTGACGTCTAAATTTAATAAATCTACTAAAACGTATTTATATTCGCCTGTTCTTTTTATGTATCTCATTATCAATCTAATTAATTCATCTTTTTTACAACCTTTGGGTTGTTTTATATTTAAAACTTTTGCAGTGTGTCTCAATTTTGAAACAGATATCAATCTTAGAGTTTCCTCCATTTATATAGAAGAAATTTTATGAATACTTTTTGCTACACATTTTTAATAGCTATCTATAAATCCAAATTCGGTAGCAGGTAATTTTAGATTAAGCGATTTAAAATGAATTGAAGAATTTCTGAAAACAACTATTAAAAAATATATTTCATCGTTTACTCAAAAGGACTAATTGCAGTCCATTGAAAGAAATCTAAATTTTTTTCTACAGGTTCGCCATTCAATTTTAAACATTCAAATCGAAATCCGTTTTTATCTATTTATGTTATTCTAACGAAAAATGGTTCGCTGTATTTACATACAGGTGTTATATGAACATTGGGATGAACATTAAAGGTATGATTCCAATCTACATTTATTCTTTCAGTTGTAGAGTTACCTGTCAAAATCTTTGTACTTTTTGAATTACCCATTTAATTAGCCTAAAAATCCCTGTCATAATCAGGCACCTTTAAATTCTAAATAAAATTTTTCTGATAGATTTGAATATAAAATGCCAATCTACTCTGTCTTGGAACTTTTCTATAAATGGTTCTGAACACTTTTTCCCCCACAATTCTAATTTTGAAACTATCAAGGTCCAATTGAATAATATTTCTGAAAATGCAACATTCAATATAATATTTTAAACAAGAAAAAACTACATCGTGTTCTATTTTTGAAACGAGTAAAAAAACTACATCGTGTTCTATTTTTGAAACGAGTAAAAATACTACATCGTGTTCTATTTATGAAACGCGTAAAAAAACTACATCGTGTTCTATTTTTGAAACGAGTAAAAAAACTACATCGTGTTCTATTTTTGAAACGAGAAAAAACTTTCGTGATATTTTTTTTAAACAAGAAAAACATTCAATATGATATTTTCAGCTGAAAAATACGTTCAATTTAAAACAGAACATTGACTATATTATTTTCAACTAAAATGCAACATTCAATATAATATTTTCAACTAAAAACACAACATTCTGTATAATACATTCAATTTAAAACACAATATCATAAATTTATTTTGATGTTCGTTTGATATGATAATTGCTTTTTAAATGTCTCTTTTTATGAGCTAAAGTATATTTTTTACCACATTCGCAATCAATTTTTTTATTTTTCATAGCTAAATGACAACTTTTGCAATTAGCGTAACGTTCTATTTTGCCGTAACGAAATCGAGTATAAAATTGGTCTAAATTTTTTGTCATCTCACAATGCTTACAACTTTTAGACAGCTCCATTTATTAAGAAATATTTTTTAGAAAGCTATTCCAAACGTCTTCGTTTTTCTTATTAAATTTTACTTTCAAATTATTATCAATATTATTATAATCTAATATTTTCTTTATGAAATATAGGTAATTTATCGACTTTTTATAGTACACTAAATCTAAAAACTGAATAAACATTTCTTCAGCTTTATATGGAATATTTAACTTCAATTTCCACTTCAATGCTTTAAAACGACTTATTCGGGATTTGCGTCTTTCGCTTAAAAAAACATCTATATTTTTATAGGTAAAATATTCACCGTCCGAATCGTACATTATTTCACATTTTTTCATCTGGTCATAAATCTTTAGATAGTTTTCAGGCATTTCATATTTTTTTACTTTGTCAAAAGTTTGTGTTAAGCTTGATTCGGTATCATCTATTAGAATGTCTTTAAAAAAGTCGTAATTCATTTATTTAATCTTATATTCTAGCAATACGTCGATTAAAGCAGACCTTTTTTCTACCAAAGACGTCATTTCCTTCCAAGTGCAAAATATAACGGGTGAGTACGAATGTTGACGCTCGCTCTAATTTGAACTTCATTTATAGGTCAACGCTTTCATTCAGTGGCCTTCCAGATAAAGATATTAAGTTACGTTTTTCTTACGGAGTATTTAGAAACATATTTTTCGACCGTTCGAACTTTATATTCAACATAATACAAAGCAGATATTTATGATTATTAAAATTAGATACTATTCTTTATTTATAAAATCATAGAAATTTTTTTAATTAAAATGCTAAAAGTCACTTAAAGCAGAGCCATTCATTTACTTTTTAAAATTGAATAATTTCTGAAAATATAAAAGAAAAGTTATTTCTACATAATTAGTTTTAAGTATGGACTTGTTTTATTAACATGGTTTGATATTTTACCATGTTTATATTTTAATACTTGATTACCCCGCCTAGACGGGACCTGCATAGACGGAAGTTTTTTTCTCGTTCTAAAAAAGGATCACGATACATATATTTTACTCGTTTTAAAAATAGATCACGATGTAGTTTTTTTACTCGTTTAAAAATTAAATTGACTTGATATCTTTTTCATCAAACCAAGAGTTAAATTCGTCGGAATAATTTAACCATTTAACTAGACATTTATTTCCTTTCTTTCTTAATATTTTCTCCACTTTAAACAACTTATCCTTCTTATTATATTTAACTAATTCTGGTTCATAATAAGTTCCTTTTATTTCGTTTCCATTCAAATCTTTTATTCTGTAAGTAATGGGGTCAGTCTTTAATATTTCTGAAACGATGAAAATTTCTTCAGTAAAAGTAGGTTGGTATCCGCGGGTGAAAGCAGTCTGGTATTTCGAAATTCTTATTCTATCGCCAACCTTGAATTTCGGTTTTCTTATTATTTTTTCTTCGTATAAATTTTTATAAACTTCGGATTCATTTTCTTCCCTACTGGCTTCGCTAGGCGTCATTTTGATAGACCTATGCCGGGTATTATTATAATTTTTAACTAATTGATTCAAAACATCTATATATCTTTTAGTATTGTTGGCCGCTAGATAGGTTCTAATTTTTTTATTAATTGTCCTGTTAAAACGTTCGACTACAGAACATTTTATTTCAACATTTTCAGTTGTAAACCACTGAATATTATGATCTTTAAATAATTTTAAAGTCCATTTATTTAAAAATTATGTGCCTTTGTCACTCTGCAGTTTTCAGGAATTCTTTCTTTAAATATCTTTTTAAATGCTTCCGTTACTTCTTGTCCAGTTTTTCTTTTTATCGGAATAGCCCAAGCATATTTACTAAATACATCTATCACTGTCAATAAGTAATTAGTTCCGTTATTATATTTACTAAAAGGTCTGATAAACAATAAATCTGCTTGCCATTGGTCATCGATATGACTGACATAAATGCGTCTTCGTTTAAATTTACGAATTAAAGGCTTATGTCTGGTATAAACATCTTGGCTATGTAAAAAATCTGTAATTTGCTTTTGACTGAAACCTGTTTTCCGTTTTAATTCATTGATCCCACAGTAACCACTTTCAGGATGATAATATATTTTATCTAAGATATTTTTAGGATCTAAGGTTTTCCTAAAAAAACACTCTTTTTAGAACCACAATCTAGACAAATACCTTTCATCATTGGCCTGTTATTTTTAGACATTGTATTTTTAATATCTTTTGTTTCTGTATGGTTTTTACATTTTAAACAATAGATCTGTGTATTTCCCATACCAAAAGATTTTTTAGCTTTAATAATCGGTTTTACAATTCCTCTTTCAATTCTTTCTCTAATCGTAGGATTTTCAAGATTATCTAGTTCATCAATCATATTCTTATCGCATACTTCATTTCTACTTTTTGTATCTTTATTTTCTAAATAACATTTGTCATGTTTATATGCAATTTCATCCACTCTGTTAACAGGTTTAGACGAATTTTTATACGTTAAATCTGGATTTAATCGTGTTTTCCCCCATAATAATTGGGTTCCTGGGCCTGTAAAATTATGGCCTGGTAAATGCATTTCGAAAGGTAATTTACTAATGACTTTATTCAGAAAACCCGATCCCGTTTGTCCGCATTTTAAACAACCGCCTTTAAAATTACCCTTTTTAGTTAAAGACGTAATAACGAATTTTTTACATTTACAACTCATTTATTAGACAGCAAAAAGTTGACGCTTTCTAAGAAGAATATTTATATCCATTCAACTGTACTTTTTTCACATACTTTTCGATTGGGAAGTATACTAAATTATTTATAAAATCTTGTTCTCTAACATACACTTCTTCTTCTGAAATTTTTTTAGCTTTCAACGAATTTAACTGTTGTTTATAAAAATTATAACATTGCTTGTATTCTTCTTATCGTTCCAAAATATTTAAAGATTTCTCAATAACTTCTACGATTCCAACTGTCAAACTCAATGCAGCCAGTGGTATTAATACAAAAGCTGATAATCCCGAAGCACTTAGCATAAATTTGCTGACAGATAAGGAAATACTTATCTTTTGATACAAATTGTAACTTTTCCGATAAACATATAATCTCTTTTCTAAATATTCTTCCATATATATATAGGTTCAAAATTTCTTCTGTATCTCATTTCAGAATTTACTAAATCTAGCATAAAGAAATTACCCGTACAAGAATTATATATTTCTAGAAATTCCTTTTTCGTTAGATTTCCGTCTATTTCTCTGATTATCTGACTGATTTCTCTAGGCTGAAGCTTAAAAAATATGAAATAATTGCAATTATTTCTAATATCTGGAGGAGTTGAGTAATAAGACTGCGTTAAATAAATAATGGATGTATTTTTCTTTCGACCTCTTATAAACAAATCTTCTATAACTTTCTGGTCTTTCTCTGTAGCACAATCGTCAAACACAGCTAGATTTTTTTCTGAGGAATCTAGATCGTCGACAGTAATAAATTCACTCAAATCTGAAGAAAATAATACTTTCTTTTTATATTTATCATACAATTTTAATAATTCCTTTTTTTATTTTTATTTATTTTTTTACATTTTAAAATATCGTCTCTTTCAACACCTTCAAACTGTGTATAATTTTCTTGTAATTTAGAATACTTTGGCTCGAAAATGTCTTTTGCGCATAAATATAAAGCGTCGAAATCTAATCTTAAATTACTAGGATTCTCAAAACCGTTTAATAAATTTATTAGTAAATTTGTCTTTCCACAACCAGATGGACCGATTATTAATAATCTAAAAGGATGTCTGGGTAAAAAACGATGTTGTTTAGGGTCCGGCAATTCTTCCGGTTCTGTGTAATTTTTAATTTTAATCATTTATTTACTGAGAAAGTTTACAGCTAGTAAAAAATAAAATTACTGCTAGTAAAAACATATTAGCTGTCAGTAAAAATAGGCGTCTAAGCTATCGCTTCTAATTAGCTTCAGCTTTTCACTGTCTATAAATGGATAAAATAAACGATTTAGAAAAAGATCGAAATAAGAAACAAAAAGAAGAATTAAAAAATGCAATAAAACTGGTCAAATTGCAAGCAGCTATTAGAAAAAATAATGAAGCACAGCGTGATAGAAAGCTAGGTATAGACAAAAGTTTAACTGAATTTCATAAACCTGTCACTAAAAAATTAGAAGAACAGGATAAAAGTAGAAAAGAAAATATTAAAGCTATCAATGATAAATTGGACGAATTAAATATATCTTTACAGCCTATTGCAGAATCATCTAGAATTATTCCTGAAGCGATCGAAGATGTCCATGAATTATATAAAGAACCGCCGCTTATTTATAATGTTGATCAATATTTAGATACAGATTATTTAAAATCTGTACAATTATACAAACCTTCGAAACTCCTAGACAATCAAGAAAAATTAGATGAAATGTATACAAAGGCTAAGCTTCTAAAAGAAGAATTATCGAGGAAAAAAGGCAACTTACAAAGTACAATTAAAAGGGCTAAAAATCTTTCAGAGGAGGATATAAGTCAGAAAAAGATTGAATATAAAGCAGTTGAATATAACGAAGGGGAACTACGAAAATATATGGCTAGATTAACTACAATTCGAGGTAGTGAAGTAATGAAAGTCGGCCAAGGATTAGATTTATTATCTGAATTATTGGATAAAATATGCCAAGGTAACAAGTCGAAAAAATTAAAAAATGAAATCAAACTGCTAATAGACAAACTCATTAAAGCTAAAAAAATAACTAACGGAGATAAAGAACGATTATACAACCAATTTCTTCTTTGAAAGCGTCAGCTTTTTGCTGCCTAATAAATGAGTTATGTAAAAAAGAAAATTCATTTGAGTGACGGGCAAATTAGTAAACTGAAATCAGCTCTCAGAAAAAAGAAGAACTGACATTGCAGATAGACAATTCTAAACCTCCCAATTATGAAATGTATTTAACTAAAACACAGATTAATCAGATTAGTAAAGGTAAAAGAATAAATATAACCAAAACTCAATTAGATAAAAACGGTGGATTTTTACCCTTTTTAATTCCTATTTTAACATCCCTAGGACTCGGTGCTGCCAGTGGTGCGGCAGGTTGGGGAACTAAAAAAATCCTAGATAAAATATCGGGATCTGGAGTTTTTCAGCCTTGGGAAAACAAAGGATCTGGTCTTAAAAAAAATCTGCTTCCCTGTCAAAAAAAAAAAAATTCCGATAACAAAATGGGGTATATCGGATAAAACGATTAAAGAAAATATGAAAGATGAAAAAGGATTCAAAGGTGTTTTCTCTTCCGATTTACTTCCTAAAAAGATTGGAAATTTTGAAAGTGGGATTATTAATTTAGATATTTCGACGGGTCCTGGAACACATTGGGTTTGTTACTATAATGACCCGAAATATAATTATGTAGAATATTTCGATCCTTTCGGTGAATATATATATAAAAATATTAAACTCAAAGAAAAATATATTCCCGAAAATATTATGAAATTTCTTAAACTTTCCAATAAAAAAGTCAATATAGCTCACAATGATAGTTTTTTACAAAAACCTACTTCTGTAAACTGTGGATTATTTTGTATGAAATATATAAAGGAAAGAAATAAAGGCAAATGTCCAGAATGTGTACTTAATTCATTTACTCAACAGCCTAGCGATTATAACGAAAAGCTTGTTTTTCATCTTTAAAGATTTTTCTGTCTAATAAATGATCAAATTGAAACCAAAAAGTTATGAAAAATCAGAAGATTTCACTGTTGAATTTCCAAAACCTCTTAAATTAAAAAAATTAGCATTGCAATCTTTTACTATGACAGTTTCATGGTTTAACATAACAGATAAAACTAATACGTTTGACCTGTACACAAATGAGAATAATATTAAATCTATCACTATTCCTTATGGTAATAAAAATGTTGAAGATTTAAATATAGATGTGATGAAAGCGTTTGGTTCAGACGATCCTCCGGTAAAATTTGGTAGAATACAATCTAGACTAAGAATGCTTATTAAATTAACTAAAGGTTGGAATATCGATTTAACAAAAAGCGATTTTCATAAGTTAATAGGCTTTGAAAAAAAAGTTTACGAAAGTCATGATGAAGAGACTGTAATAGAAGATGAAAATATAGCCGATATAACAAACGGAAACGACATTATATATATTCATTGTGATGTAGTGAATGGATCTTTAATCAACCAGAATAATTCAGAAGTTATTTATTCTTTTACACCGAGAGATGTACCGGGTGTTATCATTTCGAAAGAATTCAATAATTTAATATATTATCCTGTGAAAAAGGATTCTATTCGTAGAATAAGGATGACAGTTACGAATCAAAATGGCGAATTAATTGATTTAAATAAAGGTTTAATTGAGTATAATTTTAGAGTCGTAGAGGAAAAAGAAGACTATGTTGAAAAAATATATCAATTGATATTAACTAAATTTTCTCAATAAATAAATGAATCAACACAGATTATATAGGAAAAGTAAAAGAATTCAAGGAAAAGGATTTTTTAAATCTAAAAAAGTAGATTTGACAGTTGTTGATAAATTGAGTGATGCTGACATATTGAAAGAAATATTTTCAAAAAAGATGAAAGGAACAGGTCTGAAAATTCTTCCTAAATAAATGGAAAAAATTTATGATCTGAGAGATACTCATTATTATTATAATAACGATATAAAAAGTAGCGAATTAAAAAAAATAAGATTGCCTAGTACAAGCCATAATGACAAAAAAGAAAATACGACGTTTCATTTCGAAATTACCGATACCAATGATCCTATTTCACTATCGGAGAGTTATCTGGAGACAAAGTGGAAAATTATAAAATCCAGCGGTGCATCTATAAACGACGATAATGTCGCAGCTGTATGTTCTATGAAAGGCGTAAAACTTCAGATAGGTAAACAAATAATCGAATCAGTAGGAGACTATCACTCTTACATTCTGCAGGTTAAGAGACTGAAGGATTATACCAGAGATTATTCAACATCAGAAGCCACCAATATAGGTTTTTATCCAGATACCAGTGATAGTGCTGATAGAAATAAAAGTTTACTCGAAAGCGATGGTACGATAACGGCTACCACCCCTGTAACAGATATCGTCAATAAATTAAAAATTGTAAAAAATGAAAACTACAATAAAGGATTTAAAAAAAGATTGTCGAAAAATAGTAATTCAGTTACAACATGGACGCCTTTAAAGGAAATTTTTGATTTCGTCGCAGAATATAAAAAAGCCATTTCGGGTTTCATAATAAGACTGGAATTCCAAAGAGACGATAGTAGAAATATGATTTACACAGACGTTGCAAATCCAGATTATAAAGTAGAAATTGAAGACATAGCTCTGTGTTTGAGATACGTCGATTTTAAAAATGGAGCGGAGATTCTCTATAATGAATTAAAATTATCTAATACGGATATAGAAATAAACTGGAATCAGTATGAAATTAACAGATCTAGTCCTATTAATAAATATAAAAGCGGTTCCGATTCTATATCTGCTACATCCGATGAAGTTTTAAGATTATTCGTCATACCGCAATATTTCGAAAGAAATGAAAATCCTAAAAAAAATAATATGATATTTGATAATTTGGATATGATCGAATGTTGGTTGATGATTAACAGATCGCCATTACCAGCAGAGCGATATACTATGGATTTTGGTAAAAAGGAATATAATAGATTATATGAATCTTTTCTGGAATCAGGTCTCAATAATCTAAACACAGAAACCGGTTGTATGGTCAATTATTCAGATTTTGGTAAATTATATCCCATAATTCATTTTGATTTGTCAAATCATGTAAACTATACCACTCTTGAAAATTTGAGAATAGAATTCAATTGGAAATTAGAAAATGAAACAACCAAAGAATATGTATTTTACTATATTTTAGAAGTAAGAAAGAAATGTATATTAAATATGAATAAAAAAGAAATTACTATGATTAAAACGTTAGGAGAATAACATTTTTTAGTCTTTATAAATGGCTGTTTATTATCCACCGTATGATAATCCTGTACGAAAAGGCGCTGTAGGACCTCCAGGGATCGGTTTTAAATTAACGCCGGCTGGAAATTTCGATATGGGTAATAAGATATTAAAAAATGCTTCAGATCCAATCGATGATTTAGATTTAACCACTAAAAGTTTTGTTTTGAATAAAATAGAAAATAATCATTTTGAATTAAGAGATTTTATAGAAAAAAATAATACTAATTACGATAGTAATTTTTTAACCTTCACTGAAGAAACGGGTAAGGGAATACAAGAACTCGATGAAAATACTTTACATCTTATCGAAGGAAAAGCTTACGACACCAAAGGAAAAAGAATAGGAAACGTCGCAGATCCAAAAGATGATAAAAATGTTGTGAATAAACGATATTTAGAAAAAAATGCATTAATATTAAAGAATGATAAATTTGATGCAAAAAATAAAATAATTACCAACATTCCAGAACCCGAAAACGATAAAGACATAGTCAATAAAATATATGTAGACAGTAAAGATACCTGGCTTACTGTGAAGGATTTTCAGATTTTTACAGGAAAAGAATTTTCCAAAGTAAATTTCGATTTGATGAGTTCTAAATTACTGGATCAAGATATGCGATTATCTACAGATATGCATATGAAAATTACTATATATTTAATATATAATAGTTTAATCGGCAAAAATAGGGCTACAGAGATAGAACTAAAAATTAAAGATAAAATAATTTTAAGCGGAGAAATGTCTGATGATTATTCCTTTTACTCGTTTTGATTATGGAAAAAGTGGTGACATGATTACATTTTTGATAAAATCCAAAAGTAATTTTCCAGTTACCTTAAAACCTTGGATGCACATTGAAAAAATTCCTTTTTAAAAATATTTCATTATTAAATGGATATCAACTGGGACGAATTTTCTAAGACGAAAAATTTATCCGAAGATGTCCTTCGAAATTTGAAGGATAAACTCAATTGGAAGTTAGTTTGTAGATATTCAGTATTATCCGAATGTTTTATGGAAGAACTCATAGATTATATCGAATGGAATGTTATATGCATTTTTCAAAAACTTTCGGAAAAATTTATAGAAAAATATAAAGAAGAATTAGACTGGAATTTAGTTTGTAAAAATCAGAAGCTGTCTGAGGAATTTATATTAAAACATTCGAATTATATAAATTGGGTTGTTATATCTCAATATCAAACCTTAAGTGACGAATTTATTCAAACCTATCATGAAAAATTAGATTTACATAAAGTATCTCAATTTCAACAGCTTGCAGAAAATACTATGTGCACATTGGAAGAAGGACTTAATTGGCTATTAATAACCCGTTTTCAAACATTTGGTGAAAGATTTTTAGAAAAGTATATGCATAAACTAGATTTTTGTAATCTCATTGAATATAAGTTTGATCAATTACCAGATAATTTTTATAACGATAAATGGAAAAAAATTCTTTCCGTTCAACTGGGTGAATTAAATAAAAAATTTGGCCATTATTATGAAGAAGAACTACCGAACAGAGAAAAATTAATGGATGAAATTTTCGAATTAAAAAATATTTTAATACGATTTATTAATGAATTGAGACAACTTTTGAATAAAGACGAAAAATAAAAGTGTTTATAAAATTGCTTCGATATAAAATGGTGTTGGCTCAAAGATTAGACGATATTATAATTCATAAACATAAAGATTTATTTGTCGAATTATCGCAATGTAAAGAATTTTACACATTTATTTCATTATATATCAATAAAATTAATTTTCATTTAAGTGAAAAAGTTATGAAATTACCCATTGAATTTATAAGAAAATTTAAAGATAAACTTGACTGGGATTGTATATCACAGAATGAAAAAATATCAGAAGATTTTATTAGAGAATTTCAAGATAAAGTTAATTGGTATTATATATCGTTTCGTCAGACACTATCAGAAGATTTTATTAGAGAATTTCAAAATAAAGTTGATTGGGAAGGAATATCCTTTCGTCAAATATTATCCCATAATTTTCTAAAAGAATTTGAAGATAAAATTGATTGGGAATGGATATCATATATAAATGGTTTTTAAATAAAATTTCAATTTTAAGCCGAAGGATTATATCCTTTATTTGACGAACTTTCTGATAACACAATAATCAAATGGATTCTACTCAATACCATTTATTGAACTATGAAAGTATCAAAATAATATTCACATTAAAAAACATATGATAAAAAGCATTTAACTTTTATTTCAGACTTCAATGTAATGCAATTGATAATAATATTATACAATGCAGCTCTTTGCTTTTCCTATCAAGACTATCCTAGAGGAAGATTGTTCATTACCATTTGGTAGACTAAGGGCGTCAGGCAAAATTTTTTCATCACTACAATAATTAAATATTAGCATTTAAAATTGATAAATATTTCATCTCAATTGATTACGTTATTATTTATAATCATGATTCTTTATTCCATAACACTTTCTTAAAGCTTCGTCTTTACATAATTTAGTAGAAAAAATAAAATATCCAACCAATGCAAATCATGCAATATTTCATCATCATTTGCTCCATAAATCGCTCTAAAATCGTTACATCCTCGATATTTAGACAGACAAACTTTTTGATGAAAATCTTACAAAAATCCTTAAATATTTGCGTTTAGTGGAATATAAAAACTGTTCCAGAGTCGGTACCATATACTACTATTGTTATTGTTTAATAATAATAATAATAATAATAATAATAATAATAATAATAATAATAATAATAATAATAATAATAATAATTATTATTATTATTATTATTATTATTATTCAATCTTTTTAAAGCAGATGAAATCTACATACTTTTAGAATCTGGGGTATCTTAATAGGGGTTGGCGAGTGTTGCTTGTAGGAGGCAGAGACCCCTAGTATTTTTAAAAATGAAGCCTCTTTTAATTAGTATGATTTTTAATGCCAAAGTCATATCTTTGAATCTACATTAAAAACATTAATTGTTGTTTAATATATAATTTTATATAACAGACATAGATATAAACAGCATCAGAAAATTTTAATATGAAAATAACTTGATATTTCATACGGTACCGTAAAATGGTGTGAATAGGAACAGCGGGTTGAATAGGAACGAAACTTCTCGGTCATACAAATAAATTCATTATAAAGATATGTGATGATATTTTTAGTTGCCAATTTTTTTATAAGAAGGTAATAACATTAAGTGTTGGGGAATTCAGTTTTCACATGTTTGCACAACTATTGGGGTATATAAAAAGAACTTCAAGAGGATCCTCAAAAACCTCATTTTTTCAACGTCTTCAAAACTTTGAATGTAACTACAGTATTTTTCGTATTCTACCTAAGAGAGGGGATTTTTATTTAATGATAGACCTGTAAACAATATTCTGTATTAAATTCTACATATTTCTAACCTACATAATGAAAAAATGAAAAATGGCTTGTAACATCAGAGGTTTAAGATTTACGGAGTGAATCGGAACACATTTTCTCTCATGGTTTATTTTTCTACACAGTAATAGTTTCATGTAATATATGAAAACATATGTATGAAAATGTATTGTAACAATATTTTGATGTTCTAATTATTTGAAAAATTTAAAGGTGCCAAGAAATTGCTTAGTTAAACTAAAAAGTCAACGCCTAATCCAACAGGCATGAAACACACAATAAAATAATTTAAAAATAGCTAATTAGTTTTAAAAAATGCACAGAA
This sequence comes from Maratus speculifer, assembly GCA_964019185.1. Taxonomy (NCBI): domain Eukaryota; kingdom Metazoa; phylum Arthropoda; class Arachnida; order Araneae; family Salticidae; genus Maratus; species Maratus speculifer. The sequence goes on along the minus strand of OZ025295.1, from coordinate 117,797,342 downwards.
TTATTCTCTGACATACACAACATTACACAAACATCGCAAAATGAAAAAAACAATTAAAAAAGAGAGGGTTACAAACAGTACTAAGGGCTGGGGATGAGGGCGTATTAGTAGATCGTATTAATACATGCAGCGATTGGGGCTACTCAATAGATTCACTTACCCAATTACTACCAGTAAAGGATAACATAGAACAGGGCTAAATTTGTGTTAAATTCTACCTATGCAATTCAAATATAATTTCTTAAAATAAATTTTTATTTTTCTTTATTTCAAGCTGTTTCATAATTTTTAAAAAGGCATATCTTTACTTGTATAAAATAAAGGCTTGGTTTCACAGTAACTACTTGTTCCTATTCCTCACTTATTATTATTACCTGTTTTTATTAACCCTATTAAAGTTTGAATTGGAATAAATAAAGATTATAACATTTGTTCCAATTCACCCCTATCTGCGGGGTGAATCGGAACACCATTAAAAATTTCAATAATACATATATAAACTGTAAAAATGTTTCATTTTTGCTTAAAAAGTAAAGAACAAAACAAGACCGAAGTTTTTAGTAGAAAAATAAAAAAATCAAAAAAAATCAGTTGTTGCTTTTTTTAACGCTAAAGTTGAAAAGTGTTCCGATTCACCCCATTTTACGGCAAGTCTTTAGATTTTGTTATTCAAGCAAGCCTAATGACACTTTATAATTAATAATAATAATAATAATAATAATAATAATAATAAAACTGCAAGAAAAGTAATTAATAATTTTTGCAGTATTTTAAAATGTAATTTTATATATTTTTTCGAAAGTGCAAAATAAATATAAAGTTGTTAAATGATCGCTAAATTTCAAAATCCAGAACAAGCATATATGTTTATATAATAAAAAATTCCAACATATCATCAATCATTTTCACATTTTGGGTGATTTTTTGTTTATATATTTGCGAAGAAAAATCCAGAACGCAGGTGTTATTATTTCTATGTATTCGGATGGTGATTCCTGGATTCATTGCTCCCTAAATAAGATTAGGAGAAGACCTTTCTCATGAGAAAAATAGATTTTAAGCAAAACTTTCCCGTTACGGATTTCATTACTGAATTTTTTATATTTATCTGAAAAAAATCAGAAGGTAAAATAGAAGATTAAAAAACACGGTATTGAAAATTAATCTCTTTCATATTTGATAACTAGTTATTTTCATTTATGAAATTTCTTGCACTGCATATTATTATCCTAAAATTAATAAAAAATGAATATTGACATGTTCGTATAAGTTGAATATGTTTTTAAAAAAGTAATTTTGAAACTCTGTTAAAAATATCTAATAAGATTTGCTACAATTTGCAAACGTAGCATTTTTTATATCCGTTAAATTTACGAGTTTTCCTTCTTATTAGAAATGTACTAAAAATATGGTTTATTTCTGTATCCTGATATGTCATATTTCTAAAGATAATATTATTTGCAGGGTAATATTATTAGAAGGGACATATAATAGAGTCTTCGAGCGTTATTATGAGACAATTTTGTTTTTAATTTGTTACTTACTTCTATCTTTGCAAGAAGAAAGGAGTGGATTCGGGAAAAATTTAGACTTTCGGCTTTCGATGTATTTATATGATTTAGAATGTTTAGACACAATGTTATAGAATATGTACGTTTTGAGTCTGTGAGTATGTCTGCAGGTGACAATAAATTATAGACTCTCTATATCAAGAATGAATGCATGGGTTTTCACATAACTTTAGATTTAATTAAGTCTTGATATAAACTGGAATTGATTAGTTTTTGGTACATATAGTTCAATAGGTGTCGCGGCTGTGCTGCATTTTTCACGGTTTCCGCATTAGCTCTATTTTAATAGCTAAGGCATGTATTTTCGACAAACTAGTGATTCCATTAGTCCTTGATAAAAGTTGATGCTTACTACACTCAACAGGTTGCGCGGCTATGCAACATTTTTCGCAATTTCTGCAATAGCTTTAGCTCAATAACTAATGCAGGGATTTTCATAAAACATCAAATCCATCTAGACGTTGAGAAAACTTGTTGTTGATTGGGTTTTGGTGTAAATCACCAAATTATGGCGCAGCAATATTGCATTTTGCATGATTTACATGCTTTTACTTGTAATCATACATCAAGAACTGCACGAATTCCATATCTTTAGAATCCACATGATGGGATCTGTGTTGATGAGTTTTGTGGCGTTGACAAGTATGAGATAAAAGAATTTTTTGGAAATGGCATATCTGACAGGTTTATTTTGAGTCTTTATGCTAACTTTTTATGAATGGTTTCATTAAGTTTTAAGTAAAATTATCACTAATTACATTAACTTTTTTGAGCAATTACTCAACTCTATTGCATATCGAATGTAATTTGGGGACCACGGAAGCAGTAACGTGTACTATAAAGCAGATACAAATCATAATACATCACATTAGACGTTTCAAATTTTGCTTTAATTACTATATTTTTATGCTTTTATTACTTAAACAAGTAAGTGCTTGTCGAACATTTTTTTGACTGCGTCTTTTCTGCGATTATTCTGATCTTAATTACAAATTACCACCTGCAGAAATATGGTAGTCCAGCAAACCGACAGCACAAAAACCTAAAGTAGAAAGCACAAGAAAAAAAATATTTATTTAATGGAAGAGTAGAAATAGGGGAAATTAATAATCCATGTCTGTCAGAAGTCAAGTGGTGCATAAACCAAAAATTGATACCACGAGTAGCTGACTCGTAGGTTTATCATTGTGTCTGTCCTACAATCTGAGGTATGAAGACATGGAGGACTAAGAACAGGATAACACACATGCAGGATACACAGGATAATAAACATACGAGTCAACCATTGATAGTATTAACTTTTGGCTTATGCACCATTTCATTTCCACCAGACATGGATCATTAGATTCTCCTATTTCTGCTCTTCCATAAAATAAAGTTTTTTTTCTTGTGCTTGATAACATAGGTTTTTGGGCTGTCGTCTGATATTTTCAGTCAAATGAGTAATTGCTTTTTTTATTTGGTATGGATTTCTTTTTACAGATTATCCGTTATATATTTCAATTGATACTTGGTTCCTAAACCGTGATTTTTAGAGATACTTACAGTTAAAATCTTCATAGTTTTTCATCATATGAAAATCAAATTACATAAAAATAGTTATTCAAAAAAGATTAATAATATAAATATAAATAATAAAATAATATATTTAAATAAATAAATAAATAGAATCTTTTATATGATTTCAGGTTTTTATAAATTATATTTAAAAAATTCTCGATTCTCTAATAAATAGAAAAATAAGAATGCATCCTTAAATGATGAAAGCTAACAAATACATGTAGAGCTCTTACTCTTAATAGGCAAAATCTATTTTGGAAAAAAACTACATAGTCTATTTAGAAAGTATCTAAAATCAGTTTTAATCACTTCCACGGTGAACCAAATTTGTAAACAGATGCGATATATTATGTTTGGCAAAACGTTTTGCGACAATTTTTTTAATTGTAAAATGATAAATGCATACAAAAACAGTAGTACTCATGAGGATAGTAATCTACAATCATCTACTAATGAACTGACAACCTTCCAATCCTTTCTACTAAGAACTGAGGCGGGCACATCTGCAAAAAAAAGATCGACCTCATTTACGACTTTCTTTTTTGAACTGAAAATTGTGCCTCCAAGATTCAGCTGTAGACGCAAAAAGAGATGTTTGGGCTGTATGATGGATGTTGCATCAAATTCCACTTCAGCTTGTTGTAAAGTTTAGTTGGTCATGACCGGATGTTATCTTGAGGAAAGAAAACAACTTTTCTTCTGTATGCATCTCTTCGTTTTACACAAAAGGCATCAGGAACTTTGATTAATATGTTGAGTATGTATTGTTAAACATCAGTCCGCTTTCTAAGTATTTTCCCCAGAGAAACTCAAAAGATGAAGAGAGGAACCTTCTTGTTAGTTAGAGCACACCTTTCAACCGAACGTGCTGATTCACTAGATTCTTATCATCTCCTTTACTACTTCTATTTTTGTAGTATAAATACATTTTTCACCACAAATCACAATCCTGTTCCGAATGTTCTACCTTTTTTATCTTTGAGCAGAGCCAAACAAGGATTTCTTTCTTTTACGCTCGTCTTCAGCAGTCAATTCGCGAGGCACTCTCATTGATTTGACATAATCAATATATTCATGGATTTCAGAGGTTAATTCAAGAGTTAGTTTAGGGTTTTATTATTGTTTTTCTGCAGACATAAAGCTCTAATGTAATAGTTTATGTTGAAAAATTTCTGTATTGATCAATGATTTGTTTCAACTGCTCACAAACAAGATAAATATGAAAGTCAGAACACGGTTTATTCTCAATGTAGAAATTTCCAGCTTTAAAATTCCGAAATAAAACACTGTATCGTACGAAACAGCTCTGATGACTAAACTTTCACGTCTTTTTTGAGGCCTTCAGTCACACAATTATTATGGAATTCGTAATCCATAATTGTTCTGATCTGTTGATGTGACAGCTCCATTTGAATGACCTTTTTGTAGCACAAGATAATAAATTTTAAGCAAACAAATTATGCAGTTATTTAGTTCCAATACTCGATTTTTAATTTCAAAAACTGGTTTCTAAACTGTCTAAAACTATCAAAAATGATGGTTGTTGGGGGTGCGAAGGTATTCCAACTCCCTTAAAATTTTTTTAATCAACGCAATATGAAAAATTATGTTAACACAGTCTAAGTTCACTGTGGGGGTCGATAAAACATTTTAAGTAGTTTCTAAATGAACTTACTCTCTTATGGTTGTGAACTTCTCGTATGATACTATTATTTTTACTGGTAAAATCATATTTTTTCTGCATAAAAATTATTTTATCATAAAAGAATTTTCATTTACTACAAAAAATGCAAAATTTTTTGGAATTGAAATTATATCTCTAATATAAAAGTTTTGGTATTAGAAATTGGAAAGCATAAAATTTCCATTGTTTTGTTCAGGCAAACTTGTGCTGGTAAAATATTACGAGGCTTTTCATTCACGGGATTATAAAAAAAATACATTGAAAAATAAATAAAATAAAATTTCAACACGTCAATTTAATTTAAAAAATTTAAAATTTAAATTGCCACTTAAATGACACAAACAACTGTCTGGAAAATATTCATTTGATAACGCTTAAAATATTAAACAAGTTGTTTTTTAATAATTTACATTTTTGATTTAAAAATCAATGATTTCGTAAATTTTTAAAACAAAATTATCTTTACGCAGTTAAAAATTATAGGTTCAAATTATGGAATTAATTTAGATATAAAAAATTTCCAGGAAATATATAATGCAATAATGAAAGGGAATATTCATAGGTTAATCTGATTTAAATGCTTCAAATGATGCCATAATTACACTGCGTTAAACAAAGAGGCCTTTGGCGAGAAATTGGTTAATAAGATTTGAATATTTGACTGGTGATACTTGCTAATTACTTCCCAAAGAAACGTTAAAATTATGACTAATTGTTTTGTAATGAGCACTAGAATCAATGTTTTTAATATATGACATAAATTTATTTTTGTATCTAAAATACTGCGTGCTGAAAAAAAATGTAAAGTTTTAACCTTTGACAAAGTAACATTCCTTATTAACTGATAAAACGGAAAAGTGTGGATAGTATATAATATACAGTGAGCAAAAAAAGTATTTGTACGCAGACGACTTTTTGCATAAGTAACCACAGAAAGCAAATTTGATACTATTCTCTTAATTATTCATTTATTTAAATAAGAAAATGAAAATAACTACCCATTTTCCATAAACAGTAACATTACACATTTTAAAAAATATACTAGTATTTTCTTACACCTAAAAAGCATTTGCACACGAAGCATTAACTGTTAAAAAAGGCATTAAATGTGAACATTACGCAAATGTTTAGCATATCAGTCTCGCAGTATATTAGACCCGCAATTTAAAGTCACTTAATATATTAACTGGAGCAGGGATTCTGGGGAGTTTTTGTTCTAATGGCGCAAAAAACGTGTGAACTGTGTGCTGTTATCCATGAGAAGATTTCTTACAAATTCTGGGTTAAGTTAGGTAAAAAAAATAAATCTAAACTTTTCTAGTGTTCGTTATGTAATTAAGAGGAAAAAAGAAACTGTTTCGACAATAAATAAGCCGCGAACTGGGCGTCCAAGAAAGCTAAATACATGGCAAAGGAGAGCCGTAATAAAAGAATCTTATAAAACCCTTTTCTAAGTGCTCGAGAATTGTCTGTTTGTGTCGCTTCGATGTCGGGAACAATAGTTACACCGCAATCAATTAGAAATATTCTTCACGATGCAAATAGTCGAAGAAGAGCCCCTCGAAAAAACCATTTATTAGTGAAAGAAATAGGGTGAAAAGACTTAAATTTTCAAAAGCTTATGTCAGCAAGCCATTAGAGTTTTGGAAAACTTTTATTTTTTCCGATGAAAGCAAGTTCAATATTTTTGGCTCAGATGGTAAGAAAACTGTATGGCCAAAGCCAGAGCCGTGCCTAGCAAAGGCGAGGCCGGGTGCGAGAACTTTTGCGAGGCCTTTTCTTCTAGAGTCTCATATCGAATCAGGGCCGTAACTAGGGGGGTGCCAGGGGGTCGGGACACACAGCCCCTAAAACATTTTGAGCCTAATATGGAAAAGATTTTATAGACATTAAAGGAATATCTGTTTCAAAAATCTAAATGAAATTCTGTTAAAAAATCGAATTTAGTTTTGAGGTCCATGTTTTGCAGAAATACTATATTGTAGCATTTGTACAAAAAGTACAAATTAGTATTTCACTTGCACATCCTTTTTTTTTTTGCATATATGAAGCTAAGAGGATGTATAACTTTGCACTGACTGTACATTTGATTTTTTCATTCTGCATTCTATTTTTTTCTTAGCATAAAATGAAGTTATTACAAACCGTTTAATAAGAAAGATAGTGCTTAAATTGTGCTTGTTTGTGCATTTGTCAGATAGAGAGAGAGGGAAAGAGATTAGCCCCTCTCCTTACATTTTCTTGGACTCCCATGAATATGTGGAACAAAATTGGAAAATTTTATTTTAAATATTCTGTAACAATGCCGCAACATGTTCACAAAACTAAATTAAGGAAACTAAACGACTACAAAAAATATTTTATGCTTTCGAATTTCCGCGTCTATCTTTTGATTGATAAAAGTTTTACATTTTATTAAGTTGAAATTAAAAAAAATATGAAATTTAAAAAAATGTTTAGATATTTAAAAAATTCAATTTCCCCCCTTTTTTATTTTACCCTAGCGCGAGGCCTTTCTAGGCTCGAGGCTCTGTGCTGCCGCACCTTTCGCACACCCCTAAGGACGGCTCTGGCCAAAGCCAAATACTTCTCTTCAAATTGAAAACTTGAAACCAACTATAAAACATGGCGGTGGTCATGTAATGATTTGGGGATGCATGTCTTTTAACGGAGTTGGCGAAATGAACTTTACTGAAGGCAATATTAATGCTAAACAATATATTAATATGTTGTGAGATCATTTATCTAATAGTGCTCTGAAATTAGGAATTCCTAATTCATATTATTTCCAACATGGTAACGATCCGAAACACAATGCATATATTACGAGGTTATAGTTACTTTATAATGTAAAAAATCAATTGACAACGCCACCACAATCACCAGATCTCAATACAATTGAAAATTTATGGTATATTTTGGATGTGAAAATAAGGAAAAAGAAAATTTCTAACAAATCAGATTTTAAGCAACTCTTAAGGAAGAATGGCTACAAATCAGCAGTGAAGTATGTTACAAATTAATAAAATCAATGCCCAGACGATTTCAAGCTGTAATTGAAGCAAAGGGCATGTATAAATATTAGAACTGTTTTTAACTTATAAATAATTCCTCTAAACATTTTATAACAATTTTAATTTTTCTTAAAAATGTTATAGTAAAAATAAAATAAAATACATTGACATGTTTCGGAACCGTCAAATAAGTTCCATAGTCATCTTGAATGATGTTGATTATGGAACTTATTTGACAGTTCCGAAACATGTCAATATATTTTATTTTATTTTTACTATAACACCTTTCTTAAGAAAAATTAAAATTGTTATTAAAATGTTTATATAAAAGGTGAATGCTTTAAGATCTGATGATTTAAAAAATCAATTGGATTTAATTAACTTTTTATTATAATAATTCCTCTAGTTTTATTTTTATTGCAAGTATGCATTTTTTTTTTTTTTTTTTTTTTTTTTTTTGGCAGTACAAATGATATTTTTCATATTTTAAATATAATTATTAAGTAAGATATTAAATATGTTTATTTATTTTGTAAAAGTGATGGTACTTTTAATTCTTAGTTGCTTTTTATTTATTTACAAGCTAACCTGTCCGGAGTTCCTCGGGTTCATGAAAAACAGCAAGATTTGCGAAAAAAAACTTTGAAAAATTACAATAAAAAAACCCGAAATTTTTTTTTTAATGCTGCACGAATTTCGTCTAAACGTCATCGAAAAGAGTAAGGCTAGAAAATTGAAACTGGATTATTTTTACTAATGTATAAAAATCTTACAAAATCGCAAAAGCTTTAAAAATCACATTAAAATATAAAACAAAATTCGAAAATTCTGTTTTGAAATTCGAATAAACTTTGTGGAAAAGAGGGCAGAATATACTACATTGGGTTAAAACTTGACCGTCCAAAAAATCGAAGCGGATCGCAAAGAAACGGAAACAACGCATTAAAAAGGGCAAAAATTTCAAAAATTACGGAACTTAAAATTTACTCTAGTTGGATAAAAGTTTTGAATCTAATTAGTTAAATGGCAAGCAGTGAAAAGCGAGAAAAAATCGCAATAACAATCTTTAACACAGCAAAAATCTAACAGGAGAAAATTCATCATATTAGCAAAGAAATTCAAAACTGAATTCTTTTCCGTACCTGAAAAAATCACCGTGAAATCAAACAAACAAACAAAAAAATACATTAAAAATTGCTGCAGATCAAAATAGTAGAGCAAAACAGTTACTTTAAAGGCTAAAAATTTGAAACCGAATTCCTATTAGTGTAGAAGTTTGAAATCGAATTCGTTTGAAAAATGTAAAACATGAAAGTCCAAAAATTGCATTGAAAATCGTGTTAAAAATCGCAATGTATTAAAAAATCGATAGAATAAAAATTTACTGTTAAAATATAAAATACTTCAATCAAAAAATTAACTATACTAAACAAAATGTTTGAAATCAAAATCAGTTTCTGAATGTCTAAAAATCGCATTAATAACTAAAAACTTGCATTAAAAATCGCTAAATATTTGGAATTCAATGGTTAAAAAATTAATATTAAACCGGGGGAAGGGATTGAAATCGGAAATTATTCATGAATAACAAAATGTAGACATAAAACGCCAAAAATTCTATTAAGAGATAAAACATTGCAATCAAAAAATCGTCAAGGAACTTAAAAAATTGCTGAAAATAGCATTGAATATTATACTAAAAATCCCTGAATGCTTGAAAATCATAGCTGTAAAAATTTAATATTCATTCGGAAAACATTTAATCGGAAATCGTTCATGAATAACAAAAAATCGACACGGAATCCCTAAAATCCACAAAACTCTCTAAAAATCACGTTGAATATCGGATTAAAAATTGATAAAATTCAAAAAGGATGGAGAACAAATTGAATTATTTATGCTAAAAGTCAGAAACCGAATTTTTTTTACCAATGTTAAAAAACTGTTCCGGAACTTATCACTAAAAAACAGATTAAAAATCAGTAAAATTAAAAAATCCGAACTAAACTTACCACAGTAGGATAAAAATTTATATCAAATTCCTGCGGACAAAATTTACCATAATGGTACAAAACAGTGTAATCTGAACTTTTTCATTAATTAAAAAAATATTGACATAAAACTTTTAAAAAAAACGCTAAAAATAGCATGAAAATACGCTAAAAATCTTAATCGCAAAAATTACTATATTAAGCTATACATTATAGACTAAATTTCTTTTCTGAATGTGAAAAAATCGCAGTGGAGTCGAAAGCGTCTAAAAATTGTGTTAAAAAATGCATTACAAATTGTTTTAAATTTAAAAATAGCAGGGGTTAACATTTGCATTAATAGTGGAATCTGAATTCTTTCTTAATTACCGTAATTTCGGGTGTATAAGACGCAAATCAAACAATTCTTTTTCGACCCAGAATTGTTTAAGAAACAAATGTAACTAGTTAGATCGCCGTAAATATTTGTCTTCAATCACTAAATAAAATTTCTGGGTCCAAAAAGAATTTGTTGATCCGCGGCTTATACACCCGAAATTACGATAACAAAATATCGAAGCAAAGAATCTCTAAAATTTGCTAAACATCGCTAAAACTAAAAATTCGAGGCGAACAAAATCTTCTACGTTAAGTTAAAATGTTAAAACTCAATTACTTATAAGAAATGCCGAAAAATGGCCTTGTATTCACATAATCGCTGAAAACCTCTAAACATTTAAAATTTGCAGGTGTCAAAATTTACTATATTTGGGTGGAACACTATTATCGGAAATCATTTACAAATGATAAAATCTCGAAAATCTTGAAAAATCGCATTAAAAATCGATATAAATGGAATAATTATGTATATTACGCTAGGGTGGATACAGGTAAAACATCGAATTTGTAAAACTTTCATAAATGACGAAAATTAACGCAAAACGTATAAAATTATGAAAAAATAGCATTGAAAATCGCATTAAAAATCGCTTAATTTCAAATTTTGTAAAATTTTTCAAAAGTGTGAGCGTAAAATTTTGAAATTAATTCCTTTTCCGAATTTTAAAAAATAGCCGTGAGATAAAAAAAAAAAACACTTTAAAAAAAACCATTGAAAAATTCATTAAAATCGCTAAATGTAAATCCATCCTGGGAATAAAAATTTATTCTAGTCGGTAAAACATAAAAATCATACATTTTTCATGAATTACAAAAAAATCGAAGCAGAACACAAAACATATCCAAAAATCCCATTAAAATCCATAAAAATTAAAAAAAAGATACATCGCTGAAAATCATAAATCTTATCAGACAAATTTAAATGCATGAGACTAAAAATTTAAGTCAAAATTCCTTTTATTAACATCAAGAAATAGCGACAAAATGCGAAAAAACATCAAAAATTGCATTAAAAAAATTCACTAAAAATCCAAAAGTCGTTGCGCGAAATCCAAATAAATTACAATGAAAAGAGAACAATATTCACTAAATTAGGTTAAAAGACTGAAATCGCACTCTTTTCGCAAATGTGGAAAATTCGCTTTTAAACAATTTAAAAAATCCGCTAAAAATCACATAAAAATTAAATTAAAACATCGAAAATAGGCCTTCGAGATTCAAACTTCATATATAGATTTATATCCCTCGAAATTTTCTAGATCTTCGTGCAGCGGTCTCTTTAGAACATCATCGGCACTTTAGAATTTTTATTATGTATTATAAACTCTCTTAAATTTTAAACGTACCTCCTTGTTACATTTCCTAATTTTGTTCGCCCACCTCCCCTTTCGCAACCTAAAGTGTGTCACACCATTTTTTTATAGTTTTTTTTAAATCATGTATTATCATGTAACTATCTTAAAGTTAAAAACAAATCACTTTGTTAGATTTCCAAATTTTAACAAAATCGCGTTATGTTAGTTCCATATTCCACCACCAGGGAGAGTTCTCTATTCTTATCAAAACTATATCTAAACAAAACTCCATTAAACAACCTATCAGGAGATATATTGCTCGAGGGGTGGCGGTCATAAGCAAGAATTTAAGAAATTTGAAAAAAAAATTGCTATTCAAAAATAGTGGTACCTAAACTTTTGACATTTTCGGTACATTTCGCAAAAATACTATATATTATAATCTCAACGTTTCAAGTTTTTTATAGAACAACTATGAAAAGAGAAATTGTTTCTAAACGCAAAAAATCGCTAAAAATCGCATTGAAAATCGCATTAAAAGTCATTCAAATTCAAAAATTGTACCACACAAAATTTCGTGCATTAGGGTAAAAGTTTGAAACAATTTTCAATTTATCAATGTTAAAAAATAGCCGCAAAATGTGAAAAAAAAACACTAAAAATCGCATAAAAAATTCATTAAAAATTTAAAAATCGATGTAAAAATTTCTTAATAATCCCCTTTTTTAAAAAAATATTTATTAATATATCTCTTTAAATAATATTCTTTGTTGCAAAAACGAATATCAGTATCCATGAATGGATTAAATATAAAATAGAATAAATATGAAAAATAAAAAAATAATAACATAAATGTAAATTTCTTCGTCATATAATCTTAAAAAATGAGTATGAAATTTGAAGCTCACGAAAAAAATTTAAATGATCCCCTATACATAAACAAACAAATTGGGATCATCAAAAGTGTTTCTACTATAAAATACGACAAAAGGTCAATTACATATGCTTTTAATCATCGAAATTTTGTTACGTAAATGAAGTTACGGGTAACAGTTAGTAATATTAAAAACATGCATAGTGTATAAGTGTACTGTTAGAGTAAAAAAAAAAAAAGCGGCAAAACGGATAAATTAATTGTACAAAAATACCAATGAATTTGACCTCATATATCGAAAATAAAATTAATGCGTTTTGATATTGAAATAAATTGATCTTGGGTTATGATATTAATTCTTATGTATTTAAAGAAAATTATTATAAATATGTTAGGATTTTTCGCCTGCACGCAGTTAACATAAAAATTTATTTTTTCTATTTAAAATAATATTTAAAAAAACTGTTGCAAGAGAAATGGATAGCAAATGTCCATAATAGCTAGCGAATAGATATCAGTGCTAAAAATGACGTCATGACTAGCCGGGGAAATAATAATTTTCATTCTTAAAAACTAAAAAAAATTCTACGACTGCCTTAATAATCATGCTCCAAAATCACATTCACTATTTAGTGAAATAGCGACGATGATAAATGATTACCAACTAGATTTATAAATCTTCAAACGTGCTTATTCAGGGGGAGATTTTAGTTAATTTTTGTGTTCTAACACATTTGGATTTATATTTAGATAACATATTAGATTTAAGTATTATAGAACGATAATAGAAGATATTTTTAGGAAAAAAATTGTAAAAATAGAATTCTAAATTAGATAACTCCTTTGCATTTCCATAAGGTACTAATACATCAAATACAGATGTTTGTGGATAGTAGGTAAAAAGAAAAAAAATCCTGCTAATTAGAATAATATTGCTTATAAAAATCTTAGTGTAAAGTGAAATCTAAGATGAATTCCAATCAATCGCACAATCAATAGAAAATTATGAATGTAACTTTAATGAGAACCACTGGGGTTTGGGGGGCGGGGGTAGAGCCCTTATGAAGAAACGTTTTTTCTTATGTAGAAATTTATCATGATATGTAGCTCATCATAATTTTAAAACATCGTTGCATAATAACAATTTAAAGCATGTAATTTCTAAAACTTTCTACATATTTTTTATTTTTATAAAGATTTATGTTATTTGAAAACTTTCAATTGCTGTTTGTAAGACGTTAAATATTACGCAAAATGTGATAAAAAAACAATGATTTGCAGAGCTGACACTGACGTTTCTGATCTGAAGATTTACTAGTGGAATGTAAAAATGGAGATATGGAGTTAGTAGGCCTATTTGGCTCAAGGGAAGTTTGCCCGGCGGACCAACCTGTCCCATAGGAGTTTAGCTCTGTGGTATTGAAATTTTGATAGTTTTAGCGAATTATTTTGATAAACATTTATTTTTAGATTAATTAACTTATTATTAATTAATTATTAATTAATAGTAAGTAATTATTTTATTAATTGAATTCTCCTTTTTTCTGGTAATCTTTTTAAAAAATGAAGTTATAACGTTGCTTACCTTTTTTCCACATTCACTAATCTGCTCTGTTGAACGAAATCATTTAGGAATGTAGCCTAACTTACTCGGCAACCGTGGCAGGTTGGCCTATAAGCGACTTGATGTCAATTTGAGCTTCTAAATTAATTCTTACAGTTAACATTTTCAAGCTGTACTATTGTGATTTCATACTGAAAATACATTGATAATGATAATAAAAAAGAAATTTAAAATGTTGAATTATATTTTTAAAAAATATTAGAAAAAAATTAGGGCCAACTGGTTGCGGTCTACCCTACTTAGTTTGGCTTTTTTTTTAATGTATATTTTATGTTATTTATTTTAAATATAATGATATAAAATCAATCGATTACATTTTAAATAATGTCAGACTTATGAACTTATAAATAAATACAGCTCATATTCAAAATATTAGAATAATTACCTTTTTTTTAGAAATTGAAAATATCGTTTGGTAATTTAATGTCTTTTAATGAAAATATGCAAACGATATTTTTATGAAGAACTTATTGTTGATTAAACTTACTTGTTATCTTAAATTTAATATCATTTTTGAAAAGATTAATTGCAAAAAAAAAATATTTTGAAAAGTCAAAATATTAGAATATTTATTCAAGTGGTACAAAATATTAGAATATTTCACATTAATTCTCCTTTAATTATTACCAATTCTTAACTGGTGGCATCATTGATTAAATTCAGACTATTTTATTTAAAATCAGTATTCTTTTTTGCAGTTTGTTTCTTTTTCGTCTTAAAATGGGCCGTGTGAGTGATATTCCTGAATCTACTAAACTTCGTATGGTTGATTTGTATCGGCACGCTAAAAATCAATGTTTTATAGCGAATTATTTACATTGTTCGCAATCGAGCGTTAGTAAAATACTAACACAATATTCAAAAATTGGAAAATTTCAAAATAATCGCCGAAATGGTGGCCGAAAACCAAAAACATCTGCTAGAGATGACAGGAAACTGAAGCGTATAGTTAAGAAAAACCGTTTTAAAAGTGTGCGATTCTTGCACCGAAAATGGAAAGAAGAAGGAGTTGAAGTTTCTACATCGACAACATTAAAACGTCTCCATAAATTTAAATTTGAATCTCGTGTACCGAAAACAAAACCTCTCATGACTGCAAGACAAAAGCGTATAAGATTGAATTGGTGTAAATCAAGACGTTTATGGAGCAATGAAGATTGGAAAAATATATTATTTAGTGATGAAAGTATGTTTTGTGTTTCATATGGTAATCAAGGTATTCGAGTTTGGAGAATGAAGCAAGAAGCATTTGATAAAGAATGCCTTAAACGTTCCGTAAAATTTGCTGCTAGTGTCATGGTTTGGGGTTGTATGAGTGCAGAAGGACCTGGAAAATTATGCATCGTCTACGAAAAGGTTAACTCTCTGATATATCAAGAAATTTTAGAATATTACATGATTCCATCATCAGAAGATTTATTTGAAGATGATTTCATCTTTCAACAAGATTTAGCGTCCCCGCATACCTCGGTGTCAACTAAGAATTGGTTCCGCCAACGCAACATTAAGGTACTTCCTTGGCCACCAAATTCACCAGATCTTAATACCATCGAAAACTTATGGTGTATAATGAAGAATAAACTTCCAGAAAATCCTCCTTCAAGTAAAACTGAGTTAGTGGCACGTATAAAGTCTATTTGGGCTAATATTGATAGAAATGTTTGTAAACACCTTGTATATAGTATGCAAGGTCGATTGTACGCTGTTATGAAAGCTAAAGGGGATGCTACAAAATATTAACTACCATTTACTTCATATTCATAAGGTAATATTGTTGCGTAAAATAAAATATTCTAATATTTTGAACCAATCTAAATTTTATTCTAATATTCTGGTGCGTTTAAGGAAGCTGTATACCTAATTTATTGTGCTGTATTTTATATTTTATAAATGTTAAAATCTTATCTAAACATTCCAGATTTAATTTATAAGAAATTTAATTGCATTTACTTAGTATAAAAAATAAATAAATGACAAATAATTTTTTCTTATTACTTTTTCTCAATTATTCTAATATTTTGAATATGAGCTGTATGCTTAAATATATAAGTTTGAGATTATTTGTCTCAGAATACAGAGAATGCTCATTTAAACAGTCTTATTAAATAAACAGGTCTGTTTCTCGAACGCGACGCTTCATTAAGGCACTAGACTCTGTAATTTAGATGTAAATATAATATTATGTTTAAGAAAAATTTAATTAGTCTGCTACTGACATGAAAATTTAATATAGTAGTATTTCATCTCATTTTAAGAATAAAAAGAATTTTTTTCGCTTGAAACCTCTTTTCCTTGTGGAAAAAAATGCTGCAACATATAATTATAGTATTAGTTTTATGCGTGTTTTGTCGGGCAAAAAATTATCTTCTGTTAATGATATGCTACAAAAAAGCTGTTGCTTGGAATTAATTTATTTTTCTGTGAAACTTGTCATAAAATAAAAAGAATGACATTAATGGAAGAAAGCTTTGAAAACAGAGAAGTTGTTTACATAAACAGTATCAAATTTATTAATAAAACAAACGTATTTTAACGAAAGAACTATCATAACCTATTTTTAAAAATTTTAATCTTGTATTACTCCAAACTTTATAAAAGAATGGAATCAAATTTTAACGGTTTTTGTTTTAGTTATTATAGATACGATCAAATATTAAAAAACAATTTAAATACAAAATTATATTTAAAGTAATTGAATTTATAATTTTGAAATATTTTTTTTGTCACACCATGTACATGTAATTCTTTGATATAAATATTATAATTGAACCACGTTGTAAAATTTATTCTAAAATTATTTTGAAATTTTTATAACGAAAATTAAATCTTTGAAAACGAGAACAATCTTTGTCGCTTTCATATAAACGTCATGATTATATTTCTAAATAATATTAGACTTACGAAATTAAAAATAAACATGCTTAAGAATATTAATTTAACATGATTTGATTCAGAATACTGAAAAAAAAATACACATTTAAATAGTCTTATTAAATAAAAATGTTTGTTTTTTTGGACACAAAGTTTTTTTTAAAGTGGCAGGCTCAGTAATTTAGAATGGATATGATGTTGATGGATATGATATTATATGATATTATGATTAAGAAAAGTTTAAACTGCTACTGATATGAAAATTTAATGTAACAGTCTTTCATTTAATTTTCAGAACAAAAAGGATTTTTTTTTTCGCTAGAAAAACTCTTTTAATTGTTGGGAAAAAGCACTGCAACGCATATTTATAGGATTAGTTTTATGCCTTTTTTGCCTAGCAAAAAAGTTTTTGCTGTTAATGATATGCTACAAGAAATATAACACTTGGAATTAATTTTTTTTGTGAAGCATGTCGTAAATTTAAAAAAAAATGACATTAATGGAAGAAAGCTTTGAAAATAGAGAAGTTGTTTACACAAACAGTATCAAATTTATTAATAAAACAAACGATTTTTAACGAAAGAAGTGTCATAACCAATTTTAAGAAATTTTAATCTTATTACTCCAAACTTTATAAAGGAACGAAATTGAATTTTAACTCTTTTTGTTATAGTTGTTCTGTATAAAATTAAATATAATTAACAATTTAAAAACAAGATTATGTTTAGAGTAATTTCATTTGCAATTTTCAAAGCGTATCTTATGTCACATCATCTACATGTAATCCTTTAATATAAGTATTGTAATTAAAAAACGTTTGGAAATTCGTCCTAAAATTATTTTGAAAATCCTTAATGAAAATTAAATCTTTGAAAACAAGGACAATCTCTGTCGCCTTCATGCAAGCAGTTATACTAATATTGTTATTGTAGATAATCGCTTTAATTAAATTTAGAAATGCCTAGTTAAATCAATGACACAGAGAGTATAGGTTAAAACTATTGTCAGATAAAGTTAAAAAACTCTACATTGCCGATCATCTTTATATTCGATAGTCATAAAAGTCAATTTATGCAATAAATATGTTCCTTTTGACGCAAAATCTACAAGTACTGCACATAGTACAAATAAAATTAATAGCACGTATTTCAAAAATTTTTGACACTAGAACCGCGGCGACGGGTCATTTTGCCCCGTATCATGCGCAGAGATGTCAATTTGAACGAGAAAACTCTTTATAAAATAAGCTAAATATAAGATGAGCACAAATAATTTCAGTAAATTACTTGTGAGTTTTAAATGAAAATTCCGATGAGAAATATTTTTTATAAAACTTGATGAATTTTCCCTCGGTTCTAGTGTTAAAGAATGATATTTTTTCATGCACTTCATTTTTGATATTATTTCTCAATATTTTTCTTTAAAAAATTATCCACCGTTGTAAACATAATTGAAAATAATAATGTTAATTGGTCTTAGAATTTGTATTTTGTTTTCCTGTAAATATGTATGTATATAAAATACTTTAATATTTTACTTATCTAAAGATTTTTCTAAATTCTTCCCAACTGGTTCTACTATCTTCGTCTTAGAATACTATTATTCGTACTGTCTTTTTCCATTTCAAAAATATAATTAAGTTCATGCATCTTCATGCACACTGGATTTGGGCAAGTAATATTTTTCATTTTTCAAAAATTCCCTTTCAAAAGTTAAATTTCCCGTTTGTAAATGTGTCTGTTTCTATTTACTAACTCTGCTATTTTCCGGATCATTCACTGTCACCAATAAATATTGTTTTCAGTTTTTATACATTCGCGATGTTTTTTATATTCATACACCAATAAATTAAAATACATTTACATTAGCTCAGAGCAGGACTTTTTCTGTTTATTCCTGAAATTAAATAGGGGGAAATTTGTAAGATTGTACATACACTGTAAAAAAAATTCAAGAGGTTACTAAAAATTTTTTAGTATATTTGTATTCCACAGAATTTTTTCAGTATCCATTACAAACTTTTTTTTGCAAGTGAAACAAACATTTCTTTTGTAAACTGTACAAAAGGATTTTTTGTATAACTAACTTAAAACTTTTTAGTATGAGCCATCAAGCAAATTTTAGTAATAGCCTCAAAAATATTTTTAGTAACCCTTCCGTGTGCCCGAAGGGCAGGAGCTTCCTTCGAGCTGCATCCAATGGATAAGAAGACAGACTTCTGAAGCGGAAGATTTTCGGCAAAGCGGCAATAGATGGCAACACCAAACATTGCTACCTGCTCCGACAGGATTTTCATTATCCCTTTATTTAACGAGTACTTACACTGCATACATTCGGTGCGTATTTGGTGGTCTCCAGCATCGAACCCGGGACCTTTCAGTCTGGAGTTCGGTGCTATGACAACTTGGCTATCACGGCCACACCAAGTGAGTTTTAGTAATAGCTATTAAAAAAATAAAACTATTAACTCTATTCGTTGCTAGCTTTTTTCTAATAATTATTACAGATTTTCTTGTAACCGAGTAAGATTACAAAAAAATTTTTAGTAATTGCACGGATCACTAAAATTTTTTTAGTAGATCCACCCATTTTTTTTTTCCTTTTTTTATCATTACGAGGTGGAACCCGTCAAATTTCGACGAAAGTAAATATTTAAGAAAGAACTGTTTCGTTGCTTTATAATACACCTACAAAATTGGTTACAGTAAACAATGCATCTTACAATGGTCAATCTAACTCTCAAACAAATATCATTTAAAGCTAAAATTATGAAAAAAAGAATACTATTTTTTATAAAACTCAGTTATCCAAACTATTAAAATTAAACTTTATTAGTACATGTAAAAATATAATAATAAAGCAAAATATAATAAAGATCAATTATTAAGATAAAGTTATCAATTAAGGCTCTTATGTTTGTTATAAATGGGCATAAAAAATACTTCAAATTACCACGATCTTAGAATTTCACGTGAAATTTAAACACGTCATAATTTTCATCTTCTCAAAACTTACACGCTCCCATTTAGATTTTTATCAATTTTAAGAGAAAATGGCGTATTTATGTTGCCACAATTACAAAATTCGTACTAAAAACTATAGAAAAATTAATATGTGAAGAATAAATTGAAAATCAGCTTTCAAATAAATTGCATTCAAAAGAACATATTTTTCTCTATATGATAGTATAAAAATTGAAAATGTGCGATGTTTAAAAGTATAAAATTTGCAGTACCAAACATTGTAAAACCGAATGGTATGCGAAAGTGCTGCCATTCGCAAAATGACGTATGCGTTACGCACAGATACTTTTGGCCTTTATAATATAGATATATATACGAGAAAAAATGTTGTAATGTTGTGTATTCTACAGACAGGATTCACACTGTTGCTCGCCATTGCACTAAATTGTGACTAAATTATCCATTTGGCGAGTAAACAAGTGATTAGATTTGACAAATTGCTAGTGCTCAATTTTTACTTTTCCTTTCTTTTCTTTTTCGATTTTCGTACATATGCGTATATACATATTTTTATTATATTTGCAGCGGATAGTTGAAATTAGATTAATAATAATCATGTTCGCAGTTATAAAAACTTAGGTTATTTTAGAATATATTGAATAAATTTAACTTTTTCAAAAAAATGTATAACCGACTCCAAAAAAAAGTTCTAAAAAGAATTAAATAATTCTATAAAATTCTCTAATGACAAATCGTTAACCAATAACCACACATTGACAATCATGTACCAGTATAAAACGGTTAAATTTAATATATAGAATTTAATATCCACCAAACATAGGTTTTCCAGAGAATATTTTTTACAATAGATTAATTTACATATTTTTGATTTAATTTTTGAATATATACATATAAAAAGTAAGGAATTACTTTTTGAAGTTGGTGCCAAACAATCATAATCGATAATGATTTCCCCATTTTATTTATGGTACTAGACATAATATATCCACAATTCTTACTATACTTAAGTTAGTTTGGCACCAACTTCAAAAAGTAATTCCTTACTTTTTATATGTATATATTCAAAAATTAAATCAAAAATATGTAAATTAATCTCTTGTAAAAAATATTCTCTGGAAAACCTATGTTTGGTGGATATTAAATTCTATATATTAAATTTAACCGTTTTATACTGGTACATGATTGTCAATGTGTGGTTATTGGATAACGATTTGTCATTAGAGAATTTTATAGAATTATTTAATTCGTTTTAGCGCTTTTTTTTGGAGTCGGTTATACATTTTTTTTGAAAAAGTTAAATTTATTTCCTACTTTTTAGTTATTTATACCGCAATACATAATTATGTGTACTGATATATGATGGCTCTTTGCAACGCATTACTAATGAACGCACTTTGCTGAATTCTGATGTATTCGCTTTACTTGTCACTGTTTGATTGTCAACTTTTCAAAAGACACTTACAATATCGGTTAGTATCGTTGTGAATCTTTAGGTTTTCTGGATGTGGTAACTTCTTCAGATCTGGCACGACGAAAAGCTACCGCATTCATGAAATCTTAAAGTCAACATCTAATCGTACGGAAATCGGAAGTGGTTATCGAAAGGTGACAATGCCTCAAGTAAAGTGTCCTTACACATAAGCGCGCGGCAAAGCGCTTCCATATATGAGTTAACAGCAAAATGACTTCATGTATCAATGAATAGTAAAATGCTTTTCTAGTGTAGTCAAAAGTAGCGTTGCAAAGGTTAGAAAAAACCCGGTTTAAACCCGGGAATAAACCGGGTTTTTAGGAATAAACTTGGAAAAAACCTGGGATTTTTTGGAGTAATTCGGTTTTTTGGGAATAAACCTGGGAATAAACCTGGTCTATTGGAAATAAACCCGGGAATAAACCGACTTTTTGCAACTCTAGTCAAAAGTACTCCCCCTTCAGTCAGAAAAAGCAAAAAGAAAGATTTTAACAAAAATCGCTCGATGATTCAATAGATAAACAACAACAATCTAATTCCTATGAATGCAGTAAAGGCATCGGAAATGATTTGACGCAGAGTCCGAAAATCATAACCTGTACTTGGCTGCATCTATAAGAGAGTGACAGCATTCGATGCCCAAATACTTTTTTCACGGACGCTTTTGTCCTAACTAAAAATTTGAAATTCACTCCACCGCTTTTATGGAAAACGATTATTTCAGCCTATCATGGAGCAGTCTCATGGGTCAAAAGACAAATATTTTATAAAAGCGGTGGAGTGACGATGCAGCAAAAGGGTAAATTTTTTTACAGTGTATGTATGAGATATTCCATAAAAGAATTGGAGTGACTATGCAGCAAAAGTTAAATTTTTAACAATGTATCGCAATGCTAGGGATTTTCTATTATAAAATTTGATGATGATTTCCTGATAGAATTCGATTGTACGCCAAATGATCCTTTATTTCTACACAGACATAAATGCATAATCCATATTATTTTACAAATTCGTGGACATACAAGGACAAGATAGCACAAGGAAATATTACGACACAAGAAAAGCACAACCGGGAGCTACACATAAAGAGTGTGTGCAACGGAGCCAGTGGGATTCGAACCCACAATCTCCTACGCTCTCAAGAGATTAGCAGCGTGGTGTCTTAACCACTCGGCCACAATCTGCTAAATCTGAAAATCTGCTATCGACACTGTAAAAAATTTGACCCTTTTGCTGCATCGTTACTCAATCGCTTTTATAGAATTTCTTTGTTTTGACCAATGAGAATGCTCCATAATACAGCGAAGTAATCGTTTCCTATAAAAGCGATGGAGTGACGATGCAGCGAAAGGGTTCAATTTTTACAATGCAAGCAGTGCTAAAAATTTGTATCCTTTAAATGTGCAACGATGCTACTGAATTCCAAACTGTCAATCACAGCGACATCTGCGGCATTTTCGTGATACATTATCTAGACTAGCAATAATTCTTGCATTTTTAGAAAATGTCCTGCAGATGTCGCTTCTATCTTTAAATTTCATTAGCATTGTAGCACATTTAAAGAATAGAACATTTTAGCGCTTTTTTTTAAGTGTTACAGAGGGCGTGTTCAGCACAACTTACCGGTTACTTACCGACCACTTACCGATTGTAGACAAGTATGAAATGAAAATCAAAGCGAAGTGTGACGTCAGCTACATTCAACAGAATAGTTTTCATTGATGCCACAGTTTGCTTTCGTACTGCCCTACAATCGGTCGGTAACATTGGTTACTTTTGTAAGTTGCTCTGAACACGCCCTGAGATAGCCGATTTCCAAACTATATCCCCTAGATGCTATATTTCCGGTTTCTTGCATAAGAGAACTTGTCCGGAATCCAGGTAGAATTTGCGCTGTTACCGAAACCAGATTAACGAATTAGAAGCCTGAATTTTAGCAAATTTTTCAATGTTTTAAATAAATTTTCTTGTTAATAAATCTTGTTTCGCAAACAGCGCAAAATTTATGTGAATCCTGGCCCTCGTCCAGTTAGGATTTTGCACTTTTAACACTGTTAAAAATGTGAAACTTTTACTTTATCATCTATCCATCACTTTTATAGAAAATGATTACTTCATTGTATTATGGCGAATTCTCATTGGTCAAAATAGAGATATTCCATAAAAGCGGTGGAGTGACGATGCAGGAAAAAATTCAAATTTTTAACAGTGAAAAGATCGTGTGTCTATGTAAGTGTAACATAAAAGCATGCAAAAGGAACACTTCTAATTGGTCGATTGCTTCAAAATGAATTTGAAATTTAAAGTTTTTATTTTTTTTAAGTTTTAATTATCAGGTTTTTATGAAATTCAAATGGGAACACATGGGCTCCATACGCTTTCAAACAAAAAAAGAATTATCAAAATCGGTTCATATTTGCAAAAGTTATGCGTGAACAACAAATACATACTGGTCGAAATCATAACCTCCTCTTTGAAGTCGGTTAAAAAAAGGGAGCACATTAAAGGATTAAAGATATATATATATATATATTTTTGTGCTTCACGACGATTCTATTTTGCTAATACTTTTTTCATTTGGCGAATGTTTTTTATTTTTAATTAGCCAAATTTTTAACTTTGGCCAAATGCCATTGAGAACACTGCCTATAGAATATACCGGGTCTCAAGGGAATATTATCTAAGCATAAATAAACAACGTACATAAGTGAGTCAATCCATTTCAAGTGGTCCAGCACTGGTCGCTCGACTATTTTTAAAAAATCTGAAATTTTTTGTACAACAGCCCTAACATGATGGAAGTTCAATGACCGTTTTTTTAATTCTATTATTTTTTGTTTGTGCATGGCGGCCATCTTTGTTTCATCGTGTGAAGCGATTTTCTCAAATACTAGGATACACAAAATTGTAAATATCTCGTCCTCTATTTTCCCAATTGAAATGGGGTTTGCAGCATTTTGTTCAAAATAAAATAGGCTAAATATACAGTAAAAGAAAAATTTTGAAAAACAAATTTTTACAGGTGAAATTTTAGCACGAAGTTTACGGTTTTTTCCAAAATCTATCCGTTTGCAAGAGGAAAATTTTCAAGCAAGGGAAACTGTCAACCTTACACAATTTTTTCTACAAATAAGTCAAAAGTGCGTGTACTCATACACAAAGTCACAGATCTGTGAGTTAATTTCTCTTTGCGAAAAAAATTCCGAAATTCGTCGAAAATTTCAAAAATTGCACTTTTTAGGCTTTGATATCTCTGGTGGAGCACGAGATAAAAATCTGAAATTCTGGCCTTTGATAGTATTGTGTAGTAGTGTTATGTACAAAAAATTTCAAGAAGGAGATTCGACTACAAGCTGAGATATGACATGGACAATATGTGAAAAACAATACAGCCAAACTATTGTAAGCTACTATGCAATTGTTCATACCTCCAAAATTTTAAATTAATGATTTATGGTACAAATTTAAATGTTAATTACAAATATCTTTTTCAAATGCTTCTGTGTGATTTAAACAATTCAGAATGTATGCTAAGCCAATACACTATTTGTGCAGATGAACAAATCTACTAGAAATGCTATTGCAACAATTTTACTCGGAACACATTTCAGGAAAAGTAAATTACAGACAATGGATTGCAACTGATCGAGTTGACATGGCTTCAATTATTAAACCTAAAGAATTTCATTCAAGTTAACAAGGGATGACAAGACTTGGGGGGCTTCAAATAAAATTTTTAGAAAGAACAGCCTGGACTGACAACAGTAACTGGTCGAACTCATAACATCTCTCGTAAATATTGTTAAGCTCTTTGTTGAGCATACATAGTATTTTGTAAATTAAATGTTTATTATTTAACTGTTTTCAGCAAACGATATTTTCTGTGTAAATATTGTAATAAAATAAACTAATTTCATTTCTCCTAATGTACTCGTAATAGCATTTCTTAACATTTTTTTAAATCACCGTATCTCAGCTTGTAGTCAAATCTCCTTCTTGAAATTTTTTGTGCATAACACTACTACACAATACTATCAAAGGCCAGAAATTCAGATTTTTATCTAGTGCACCACCAGAGATATCAAAGCCTAAAAAGTGCGATTTTTGGAAATTTTCGACGAATTTCGGAATTTTTTTCGCAAAGAGAAATCATTTCCCAGATCTGGGACTTGGTGTATGAGTGCAAACACATCTGACCTATTTGTAGAAAAAATTGTGCAAGGTTGACAGTCTTATTGAACAATTACATAGTAGGTTTACAATAGTTTGACAGTATTGTTTTCACATATTTTCCATGTCATATCTCAGCTTGTAGTCAAATCTCCTTCTTAAAATGTTTTGTACATAACGCTACTACACAATACTATCATAGGCCAAAATTTCAGATTTTTATCTCGTGCCCCACCAGAGATATCAAAGCCTAAAAAGTGCGATTTTTGAAATATTTGACGAATTTCGGAATTTTTTTCGCAAAGAGAAATTAACTCCCAGATCTGGGACTTGGTGTATGAGTACAAGTACTTTTGACCTATTTGTAGAAAAAGTTGTGTAAGGTTGACAGTTTCCCTTGCATGAAAATTTTCCTCTTGCAAACGGATAGATTTTGGAAAAAATCGTACATTTTGTGCTAAAATTTCACCTGTAAAAATTTATTTTTCAAAATTTTTTCTATCACTGTTTATTTAGCCTATTTTATTCTGAACAAAATGCTGCAAACCCCATTTCAATTGGGAAAATAGAAGACGAGATATTTACAATTTTGTGTATCCTAGTATCTGAGAAAATCGCTGCACACGATGAAACAAAGATGGCCGCCATGAACAAAAAAAAATAGTAAAATTAAAAGAACGGTCATTTTGAACTTCCGTCATGTTAGGGTTGTTGTACAAAAAATTTCAGATTTTTTAAAAATGGTCGAGCGACCAAAAAAATATTTTCTGGACCACTTGAAATAGATTGACCCAAGTACTTGTAATGCGTTATATAATACATAAATATATTAAATTACAACATTTTCAGATATAACATGTTTATCCTGTTAAGGTATTTTCCAATAAAATTACTTCTAGAGAGCAGATATTGTTAGAGCCCAAGGCAAATGTTCCGTATATCCTGTCGGTTATAGGATACTTCAATAAAAAATATTATTAAGATTAACTCGCTTTACTTTCTTGCCTGCGATATATGCTAGCAATCCTGTGATCATGTCCAGGGGCTTTAACAAGCTAATTTATGTTGTTTTAATGACAATAAAAACTGAGAAAATAGAACGAAATAAATTTTTTCGAGATGAATATTTTTAGAAGATAGGGCTTTGGATAATAAAATAAATTTATCTGATTATAAAATTAGTCTTAGGAAAGCAGTTTAAGAAAATATAGGCTGGAGTGTATCCACACCAATGTTTTTTTATGCAATTGCTATCATTATTTTTATTTTTAAAAACTCAAAAACATCCAGCATAAAAATAAAATGCATTCACAAATAAGTAAATGTTATAGTTTTTGTCTATATAAAAATGAAATGTTGATAAAATTATATTTTTAGTAAACGCAAATACTACAACATTTACCACCTAATTGATTCGAATGTTTATAAAAAAATCTTTTAAAATAACTAATAATATTTATACATAAAACATAAATTGCGACCAATATTGCTTAAAAAATACATTCTAATATATGCTTCTATTTATGTTTTTAATTAAAATATTAAATAACAAAATCTCTTATAAATTAATAGTTTATCGTTTAAAGTAACTCTTGAAAAAATATGTTAGTATTGTTTTAATACTCGCATGAAAGATGATTTTTATGTTACGAAATACAATTCAGCTAGTTCATGAAATCTTGTAGCTTCAGGCTGGAAAATTCCCTAAAGAAATGCCTATCTGATAATGAAATTATCCATCTATAAAGCAATATGTGCAACTACAGACACATGGGAGTCATACATACATCGAATTATCACATTTCGCTGATATATCTATCCAAGACAGTAGCATAGAATTTCTTAAGTTTAGAAGAAAATGTATAATTGCTCTGTGTAGTTATAAAATACAATATTCTAAACAACAAAAATTTTGAATTAATCCAGTAAAACTAATATGATTAGTTTTTCTCTTTTTTATTTTTATTTTC
This sequence comes from Maratus speculifer, assembly GCA_964019185.1. Lineage (NCBI taxonomy): Eukaryota > Metazoa > Arthropoda > Arachnida > Araneae > Salticidae > Maratus > Maratus speculifer. The sequence continues at coordinate 117,769,885 of OZ025295.1, read as the reverse complement.
TTCTAAGCCGTTTGAAGTTTAAAAGGAACAGTAAAAAATCAAGATGTAATGAAATGTTAGGCAAATTGAGTACTTAATTTATCATTATTGTCTTGTATTATGTTGTTAACTAAACGCCTATTTATCCTTCTGCAAGATGTTTCATGTGTCGATATCCGTTTCTTAAGTCTTTTGATAGCTACTATATTTTCTTTATTACGCAAATTTTGCTGTCTTTAGCTTGCACATTCTTAAAAATAATGCCTGTGTAATAACGAAAAAACAACAACAACAAAACAAAATATTAATAATAATAAACATATTTTGCAGGTACGTATCTTAGAAATTTATACGAGAACCAAATTAACCTTCTTAAAAAGATAAAAAGGAACATCTTACTGAAGGTTTTATTAAAGTACAAAATATAAGAGTGATGTTTGTTATATTCATTCAGTAAATCTTTGTCGTATTAGTAGTCTGATTTTTCCATCTTATGACGAGTGTTTAGAATTTTCGATGCTAAATAAATTTTATTGGGTTTATTCTATGTAAGGTACCCTGGGGTAATAACGCCACGTTAAGGTTCTACCAATTTTCACGGCTCAGTTTTAGATTGCATTTTTCAAACAAATATATGATTTGATACAGCAACTCATTGACTATCTATATAAAAAAAATAATTTAACAGATATGTATTCATAAAATGTAATGGCGTGATTTCTTGACCAATGCTATTTGGCGTTATTAACCACCTATATGGGTAATAACGCCATGCAAATAAAACTATGAAATAAGATGGAATAATTGCTTGTAGATTGCCCAATTCTAAAAATACAAACTCTACAAACTTAGAAATTGACAAATTGCATTCTAAGCTATTGAAAATGTTCAATTTATTGTGAGAGTGTAAGAAAAATAAAGGTGTGGTTTGTGTGTGTGGGGGGGGAGGTGAGGCAAAAGAATATCATACCGTGAGCTTCTTTTTGCTTAAAAAGGATCGATTAAATAGAATTATTAGGAACATTGCACAGTTTTAACTGTGTTTATTTGAATCAGTATTTAGGATGTAGCTCGGCCACTGTAGAAAATCAACCGGGGTATTAATGCCAAGGATTGGCGTTATTACTCCGTTATAGTTATTGCGCTGTACATTTTAAATTACAAATTATCTCGAGAAGATATCCAAAATCTTCAACAACATTTTGAAAGTCCATGAAATGTACTACAAATTTATGTAATTAACAAAGTACTTCTAGATAAAAAAAATAATCTGCACATCACAAAACGTATCTCGCAAATTTTAGGTCAAGCGTTAATTTTAGTTGCTTGTAAAAACAATAAGACCTTAAAAATGAAACAAATTAACTTGAAGCTGTTTTTTGCGATTTATATGACTCAAAACCCTTCTGCGCAGAGCACATGGGTGTCATTTACCAGATTATTTCATAATTATGCATAATATTAGCACTTGGCGTTATTACACCAGACCACCTTATATTATTTCATTTTGCATTAGTTGACAGAAGTTCTTGAATATAAAAGTTAATAAAATATTGCACGTTTATACCAGAATTGTCCCGCTTAATACGAGCTCTTATCATAACATCTATCAAAATAGATTTTAAGAAATGAAAATTAATGTAGCTATAAAATATTCAGATAATTTCTTTTCTGTTTCAATTATCATAACATAAAATGAGAAAATATTTTTATGCGTGTGTTGCAAAATAAATTTAACCTTATGCTGCTGGGAGATTCAAGATTAATATAAAAACAAAACTCACCGTTTCACAAAAAGTTTGAATATGGAGACAAAATCGATGATGTAACTCTAAAACCTGTTGGATTACTGAAACAATTTGTATCTATAATTAATGGGGATTCGACAAAAAGATTATTGGGGAAAGAATTAGACTAACATGAAAAGCAACAGTTATGAGGAAAAACTGAAAATTTGGATTTACATTTTCTGAAGAATCTGCAAAGAAAAATGGGCACTCAAAACTAAGTAAAAAGTAAGCAGTCTTAAATACGTCTCATATTCAAAATAGCTCCAATCGAAACGCAGTAAATATTTAGAAAGTTATGTATTCCTTTTCCTGTTCAAATATGAATCGTTATTTACTGCCCCCTGAAGTAACAAATTAAAGTAAAAATGTATTGACATTAATTTTTGTTCAAAATTCTAAACAAGAAACGTTTAATTGATAATTTATTAAGAGAATTAGCAAATTTATTAGAAAGTTCAAGTTCAAGCTCAACTAGTTGGGGAGGCCTACCGTATAGCTTGAGCTGAACAAGCCCCACCTAACATTTAAAAAAATATACAAATGGTTACCCAATTTTTTCTAAGCGAACGTAAAGTCAGTACAATATTAAAATATAAACATATAATATATATATATATTATATATTTAAGATTTTAAGTAGAAAATTCACTTAATTTTTCTCCAAAAAGCTGTCCTACCATCAATATAGTAACAAATGAAATAATTTTAATCTATTGATAAAAGAGTAAAGATAAAAAATAATAAAATTAATTAATAATCATTATAGGAAAAAAAATGAAAGTAAATAATTAAGTGAATTAATTGAATTATTATTAAAATTTTAGTTCATATGAAATTTCTTCCCTATAACCACCATAGATATTGGGTATCAACTTAAGATAGTCAAACACTTTTGTTAAGATAGTGAAATATCTTATTTTGTTTGGTTCTATTATGGGTGAAATTTGTTGAATTACTTACCATATATTTTATAAGCATAGAAGTTTTTGTTTATATTTCTTGTCTTCAAGAGGGGCAAAGGGCCCGCTTATTCAGAAATCCAAAAAATTTCCCAAAATTTGATTTTCTAAAATTAAATATATTATGGCATATGCACCAAATATTTTAGAACATATAAAAAAAACATAAGAATTTACAAATTTTTAAAACACCTAAATCCCTAGTAGCAAACCAATATTGGTCCAACTTTGCACCAATATTTCATCTAGTGGAAATATTGCCAATGAAAAGTTAATATTGCTCCAATATTGGTATGTTTATATTTCGCGCTTACTTAATCAATATTTACAACCAATATTATGCCAATATTGGGGTTTCATTGGAAATATTGCCAATAAAACGCCAATATTTTACAAATGTAGGCGTTACATTCGAAATATTTCCAATGAAATTCCAATATTTAACTAATATTGGCATTTTATTGGCAATATTTCCAATGAAACCCCAATATTGGTATAATATTGGCTGCAAATATTGTCTAAATAAGGGCAAAACGTAAACATTCCAATATTGGAGCAATATTTCATGCCAATACAGTGCCATTGTGCCAATATTGCTCCAAGATGTAGCCAATATTGGTCCAATATTGTTTGGCTACTGGGGATACTTCATTATTTTACAATGCAAAACTCATTGATCATAATTTAAAATCAAAGTTATTACTACAATTTTCAAGCATCTCTTTAAAATCGCTTTTTTTCATTGGTTCATAAGGATGAATGTTGTTAGTGAATAATTCACCAGCATCAGTACCAGCTTTTTCAAAAGACGACAAACTTGCGCTCACGTGCAGCTTTCATTACATTTGAAAGATTTTCTTTTTTCTTTCTCTGTTCTCGCAGTTGTTTTTCATTGAGCGTGAAATGATGAGCAGCCTTAAAGTTAAATGACTGCTTAGTAAAACCAATGACTTTTAATGCAAAATCCGCATGATAAACAGTGTGCTTTTGTCCTGCCAACTTTTCTTAAGCAAAAGTAACGTGAAGAGAGGAAGATTTTCCTATTTATTAAAATTAGAAGTTTGGCTGTTATGAACAACCAAGCCATAACAGAATGAATAGAACCCAGTTTAAGAAATTTGGCAGCAACCTAAGACAGAATAGGAATGGTCAATACTTTAGAGAGCATACTTTTGTTTCTATTAGCTTTGCATAAAAATTTCAATGAATTTTAAATTTTTTATTTCTTAAACAACAGCTAATATATGGGTTTGAGATTTTAGACGAGTTTTTACTAGAAACTATATACACGGCTTATATACGGATTGAATTAACACAAAAATATATAGTAATTACAAGTTATTCTATAACGGCTCTGTTTTACTATGTTATAAATTCAAACTGTACAAAGTGTACTTAAAAATAACACTACTCATTATTGTCAATTATTAAAAATCTGTACAAGGTTGCAACAGGATGTAACAGCATACCAGATTTTTTTAATAGGCCTACTAAAATAAAATTAAGAGAGCTTTATTAAAGTATATTTTAATATTCAAGCGTCCTTATTCAAAGGTTTTCCCGCTGGAACCATTCGATAGAGGGAAATTAAATATCAGTTTAAAAGGAAAAAATAATAACACACACAATTACGACGTTACGATATCCTTTTGGTGTAAATATTTCACCTTGATGACTGTTTTCTTCAAACATCACACACTAAATATTTATTTACTTCAAATTAGTTTAAAACATAATAATGTCTATAAACCATCTATTATATCTTTCTCCAAACTTCGACAAAAACAGAATGACTGAAGATTAGTATTTTCACATGCTGTTAAAACATTGTCAATGAATAGGAAATCAAGAAATTTTAATCTTAGTTATAAGAAACTCATATAAAAATTTTGTTCAAAAATTCAGTTCTTACATTTATCTGCTAAAGATTTTTGTTTGCATGAGGGTTAAATTGTTTTATATTATTTGTTTATTTTGTGAACGTTTTATATCAACTGGAAAGTAAGTATGGCTCCTTGGAAATATATTATCTTGCGGAAATCTATATATAATTTAACATACCATAAACAAAATCGAACCAGTTTTTGAAAAGAAATAAAACAATGTTATCTTTCTCGTAAATGTATTAGATAGTCATTTTATTAAGGACCTGAAGCGAAAAGAATACATTGTGAAAACAACCAAAATATTATATCTTACTGTAATGCCCGAAAACACTTAAGAAAATGCCACTCTAACAAAAAGTGTATGCACAATATGAATATTCAATTTAATACAGAAGAAAAACGCATCCCTGATATGTTTTAGGTTTATGTTTAGAATTTCCATAAGAAAAGCTTCCTATAGATTTTCATTTTTAACCGACTTCAAGAATCGAGTGGAGGTTATCAATTCAACGAGTATGTATGTTTTTTATGTATGTTCATCGATTTCTTCGAAACTGTGCAACTGATTTCTGTTATTTTTGTTTTAAATGAAGAAAATGCTTTCGAATTGGTACCACTTCCGTTTCATCAAAATAGGTTCAGTACTTTTGTAGTAATTAGGCAAAAACTAATAAAATTAGGGATTGTTTGCTAATTAAAAGTGTTGAATAAGTTCGCTGAATGTAGTGCAGACAGAATGGCCGAGCGGTCTAAGTCGCCAGATTTAAGCTCTGGTTCTCGAAAGAAATAGTGGGTTCGAACCCCACTCCTGATGTACATGTATAAAATAACCTTTTCCGTATTATAATTTTTACGTATATATATTTTACAAATTGAATACTAATTATGCCATTAAGGATATTTTGTATTTAATCATTAGAACAGAGTATCAGAGATCTTTTTATCAGTAAAAAGTTCTAAAATAATAGACTTGCGTAATGTAACATGACGTTGAATAAGTTCGCCGAATAGCCTGCAGTCAGGATAGCCGAGCGGTCTAAGGCATCTGATTTAAGCTCTGGTTCTCGAAAGAGATCTTGGGTTCGAAGCCCACTGCTGACATACGTGTATAATATACAGCATTTTTTAACCGACATAAAAAAAGGAGTGACATGAATTCGACGCGTATATATATTTTTTTCTTATGTATGTTCAGCGATTACACCGAAACTATCCAACCGTTTAAACTAGTATTTGTGTTATATGAAAGAGGTTACTCTCGAATTAGTATCACTCGAATTGGTTAAACACATTTTTAGTAATTAAGTAAAAACTAATAAAATTAATGATTTCTCGCAAATTAAAAGTAACATGGACGTTGAATAAGTTCGCCGAACACAATACAGTCAGGATGGCTCACCGGTCTAACGCGCCTGATTTAAACTCTGATTCTCGAATGAAAGCATGGGTTTGAACCCTGCTCCTGACAAACGTGTGTAAAATAATTTTCCCATATTGTAATTTTTATACGCATATTTTACAAATTAAATACTAATAATTATTAACCGACTTCGAAAATCCAGGAGGAGGTTAACAATTTGACGCATATGTATTTTTTTTATATATGTTCACCGAGATTACTCCAAAACTATCCATCCGATTTATATGGATTTTGATTTATTGAAAGAGGTTGCTCTCGAATTGGTACCAATTCCGTTTCATCAAAATTGGTTCAGTACTTTTTTAGTAATTAAGCAAAAACTAATAAAATTAGTGATTTCTCGCAAATTAATATTGATTGTTGTAATCGTTTTCTCAATCATAAGCTAATTAAAAAAAACTAAAAAGTGAAAAATAAACTTTTTTACCAACAATAGAACCGACTACTGCAAAGTAAAAAATAATTTTTTTACAGAATAGTTAATAAGAAATTAAACAAAGAGCATTGTATTTACCATATGTTTTGCTAGATTTCTGTACAATTAAATTGATTTTTTGGAGTCGGGGTCAGCCAACCTAAGTTAAATGTAATTATCCAATATTAGAAACTTAGCTTTAATTTTTAACTTGGCTTGGCTGGCACCGAATCCAAAAAATCAATTTAATGTACATAAATCTAACAAAACGCATGGTAAATACAATGCTCTTTGTTCAATTTCTTATTAACTATTCCGTATTTTTTTTTTTTTTTTTTTTTTTTTTTTTTTTTTTTTTTTTTTTTACTTTGCAGTAGTTTTAAAAGTCGATTCTATTTTTGGTAAAAAAGTTTATTTCCTATAGATTTTCATTTCAGTGTTTTTTACGATACCAAACAGTTTCACTGCAAACAATTGTTTAATTTTATAATGGATTTCTTTTAATATTAAGCAAAGTTACTAAAGTAATGTGATGTGATACATAAATCGCTTTAATTCCGAGTCCGAGTTTATAAAATTAATTACAAATAACTTATGGAAATTTGGAAGTTAATTTTTTTTGTTTATATTCAAAGCATTTTCTGAAAGTTTGAAACATTGAAGTCTGTTAAAACCTAAGATGGATTTTGCGTTTTTTATTATGTATAGAATTTTGAAAAAAATAGCATATTTTGCATGCGGAAATTCAATTTTGTATTAGAATTATACTTTTGTTGTTTCAGTTATATACGCTGGATAACATTTTACTTACAAGGCAACCTCTTTTGGTGTTCCTCGCACCTAGCATAGACATCTGGTGCATTTTGCAGCCCTGTACATAAAAGTTAGAGAAGCGATAAAAATTATCTGTTAAAATCATTTTTAATATATATTTTTTATACCTGAAATTTTTTTTATTATAGAATTTTCATTTGTTTACTTTACCGCAAAAACGAGTTAAGTCGCCAAATATGGCATTGCAAATTTTTCTCTTGCCTTACTTTGGGGTAATGATATTCGGATAGGGATTCCAGAAAACTCTGCTTTTGAAAATAAGAATTGGATATTTTCAACTGAGAGAAAAAATGCCCATGCTGGGAATCAAACCCAGACTGTTGGAATCCAACTCAATCAGTTTAAACTGTTAAGAATTCACACTGTATGCCAACGATATGGGCTCGATTCTCCGCCTAGGCATTTTTTCGCTCAGTGGGAAATATTCAATCCATATGATAATTTTACCAATCAGTTTCGTTGCGTTATAATAATAGTTTTGAAATACGCCAACTTTTTACTCGCAAAAAATGCGAATATAATGTAGCATTTTTTCAAGTCAAAATTCGCTGGCTTTTGCAGGAACTTTTAATTTTTTTTTATATTTATTATTAGCTAATTAAAAATTTAAATACTCCTCTTTAAGTAAATAAAAAAAAACTTTGTTAACAGTCCAATAAGTCGTCTCGAAAATAGCATTTTCAGAAAGTTATGCTGCTGCAAAATCAAAAGATATGACTTTAAAAGAAAAAAAAATCGGTTATCAAACTTCTTACTGTAGGGCTTTAAAACCCACAAGTTTTAAAGCTGGATATCTAGAATAATTTATTTATCACAGTAAAAAAGCAGTCTAATATAAAATTAATTAGCAGCAGATATAAAGGAACAATACTCACAAACAGTATGTGTTACAAACAGCAATTTTAAAAAAGTAATTTTGTGGTACTTTTCATAATGTTCTTTAAAATGCTATTTAATCTCCCTGCGACTTATCCGATTATTTTCCCTTTTAGAATAACAAATCGTTTGTACACAAAAATGTTTAATTCCATTACGTTTTAAGAAAAATGTAATAAGGTAAAGTGCCTTATTATCGTCCCCCGGTTACTTTTAGGCCCCTGTAAAGGTTTAATTTTCAGTGAAAACTTATCAAATTTGGATTTTGTATAGAGTGACTATTCACACATAGGGAAACATGGGAAAATGTTGTAAAAAAATTAAAGATTAATACAGATTGTTTTTTCAAAAGCATCTCAGTATGAAAAAAAAATGTAAAAAAATATGTCCCAATTTCGCCCCCCTGACAAAATCCTAAAAGCCGAGAATTAACTTATAACTAAATCAAAATTTACTTTAACTTAAGGTACAAGGAAATGTACATTTAATCCTAATAGTAAATATTAGCCTCCATAATACCATTAAAAATTATCCATACAAGCATGAGGAACACATAAATTGTGTGTTATTTTTTAGCTCCTGAGCATGTTTCGGATGACCATGTGCAGCAATGAAGGCACTGAATCCATTGCTCTCCATCTTTATCATTTGAAAAACGCTTCAGGCAACAAGGATAATCTGCATCATCATTGTCATCATCGCTTATATTATCATCACGAGGAATTTCAACAGAAAAATCACTTTCATCATTAATGATGTTAGGTGGGTTATGTTTGGACTTTTTAAACGGTGGATTTTTTCCCTTTCTGTTAAGAGTGATAGTTGTCAGATATTTTTTTCAACTGAGCATTTTTGCTTCGCCTGGGAATTTTTCACTTTGTTTTTGCGCGGAGATTCAGTGATCAATGTTGCCGAACCTCTGCGGGCAGACGTTGCTAGTGGGATCAGTGGCACTTCCCTGGTCTCTTATTAGAATGAACTTATTTACAAAATTTGAAGCAAATCCTCAAGATTATATCTTTCATACTACATACAAAATTGCACGAACATTATTTATCAGGATTTGACAGCGCTGAAAAGCGTTCCTAATTTCGTCCTCGGTACGAAAATAAGAACTGAAAGGGGGGGCGAAATTGAAGTAATGCTACTTCCCAATATGACGATGCTTCAGTTCTTGTAAAATAAATTGAACATTGTAAAACTCCCTAGATGGCACTGTTAAAATCTTACCTATATAGAATACATGCAATGAATAGGGAATAAATACTTACGGTAAAGTAAATATCATTCTAAAATGTCATAGCAAGAACTTTGATCGTCTAAAAATAGGAAATCCGACATTAATAATACACGGATTCGTCACGGCAAGTGAATTTTTCACTTCTGAATTCTTTTATCTTCCGTAAGCTTTGCCTTGCGTGATCAGTGGCGTCACTTTCAGAGAAGCGGAGAAATGAATGGGGACGAAATTAGGCAAGGGGACGAATTATGGGCACTTTACCTTACATAGGGATATAAAATTTTGTTTTTATAAGATTATAACTGTTAAGAGCCAATTATTTATTTCTCATAATCCTTTCTTCTCTCTATTTTATTTATTTTATATAACTATGCGTCTTTAATAATGTTGGAATACTTCTTACTACTTATCTTTTGACAATGTTATTCTCTCTTATCCACAATATATTTATTTTCTTTGTCGGTAACGATTAGAGCTTTCTAGAACAAAATTTCAAAGGCAAAATTTGACTTTATTTCACCCTAACAAGGCGTATAATTTTCGAATTCATCTGATTGCTAGCTCTGATTCGTTCTATAAGGGTTTCATCATATTCTAATAGTTTGCTTTTTATTCCCTATAGTTTAAAAGTACACGCAATCTTCTGTCGACCAGTCACACATGCATACACTGTCAGATTGTCCGGCAACAATTTATCAATTTTCTATCTTTTCTGTGACTTATTTGTTTTATGTTTCTGGCAGTAATGACTTTTGTTTTATGGCGTTAAATAACAAAATTTAAAGTGCGGATGGTAATTCAACTTCATTTTAAAAGCAATCAAATGGGAAAAAAATATCAGTATCATTCATGATGATTGTCATAAGTTACTCAATAAATCAGACATTAAATTATTAATATAAAATTAGTAAAATAATACTAATCCGAAAAATTCATGTTGTTTCTGTTTCAGTACATCGTATTCTGATAGTATATTTTGTGCGACGACAGAATTATGGCTGCTTGACGTTAAATTGGAATTTAATAGGAGTTAACAACTTTTTAGCAAAAATTACCAAATTGGCTATTTTTTAAAATATGGTTCTTTTACATCATTTGCTTCATTATTTGTTTACAATATTTGCTTACATTATTCTTTACATTATTTTTTTACATATATTTAAAATAGATCTAAATATTTAGATTGATAGAATTGGCGTATTGCAGCATCGCCAAGTCATACGTCGAGAACTCATTAATTCTGCGGTTCCGCTTTGTATTTTTTAATTTCTTTTTTAATGACCAATCAAAACTTCTTATGTTGTTGGGGTAAGAGAAGATGATAGATTGGCAGTGACAAATCGTTATTTTTCTTTTTAAACGACTTCAAAGAGGAGGTTATGATTTCGACCTGTATGTGTTACTTGTTCACTCATAACCTCTTAAAATACGAACCTATTTTGATAATTCTTTTTTGTTTGAAAGCATAAGATACCCATGAAGTCCCATTTTAATTTCATTAAATTCTGATGATTAGAACTTTTTTTAAAAATAAAAACTTTAAAAATTCAAATTCTTTTTAAAACAATCGTTCAATTAAAAGCGTTCATTCTTTTCAATAAAATATTTTGAAACTTTAAAAAATACAATTTTGTTTCACGTTACATCATATACAAAAGGTGTCACGAGAATTAAAGATGAGAGAATTAAAATAAAATAAATAAAGATGGATAATAGAATTAACAATAACCAAAAAATACGAAAAACGGGATGCTACCAGAAGAAAGTATTACTCTTACACAGATACAAAATCTTTTTTCTTCAAATTGCGAATTCTAGAATGAGCAAAGGTCGAGGTCTAGATAGATTTTGTGAAGTTAGCGAAAGCAGATTGACGATAGTTTGTTCTAGCAGTTTGGTGTTAACGCACATGAATGTATAGTTTGAAATATGCTTATGATTTGATAAAAAAGTAATGATTTAGGACCATTCCACTGTCACGTGCGGGACAATCAGACACCATAATTCTACCAAAATTGTGTTAAAAAGCTTAAGATTTTTCAGAAATAAGAATAAACATATTTTTGTAAGTTTATATTTGATATAACAATATCTCAGGCAGGGACAGATTTTTCTTAAATGGTTTACTGATTTAGTTATTAATTAATTTGCATGCGTCACGTGCGGGACATCTGAAGTCAACCACTTGTAATTTGCTGTATGATCCAGATAAAATTTCTGCTCTACTAATTTTGCAATTTCAAAACAAAAAATATGTATTAGAGGCTAAAGGTCTAATGTTCATGAAATAAGCATTCTGATTTGAAAAATAAATTTTTAAATTACTAAAAAAAAATACAACGTATAGTGTCACGTGCGGGACACGGTTGTCACGTGTGGGACATTTGCAAATATCATTCAAGTAACCTTTTCAAAAATCAGAAAATAAAGGAATGCAAAAAAGAAAATGCATGTTATACATTTTACAATACAAAAATATTTATTTTAACTTTTTTTTTGTACAAAGTAAATGTTCAAATTAACATTTTTAAACATAAAATAAAGTAAATGTATAAACAAAAATTCAAAATTTTTCTAGAAATTTGAAACAACCTCTTTTATTAGCTACAGTGGGAATTGATATCTTTTTTACTACATCTTTAAATGAATATAGAATTTAATCTGGATACTGTGGCCACTTGTAGAATTTACCACTTTTTATCATGACAGACACTTCAACACTATCATGTTTTGTGCTTGTAATTTCACCAGGATAATTAATGCCGTCATATTTTACAACTATTCATTCACCCATCTTAAAAGAAACTGCTGTTTCTGATCCTTTTATTTTCTTCTTTTTGTAAATTAGGATTTTCTAATGACATTTTCTCTTTCATCCTTTTCATTCTTCTAGCATTAGTAGACTTAGATCTTTCCTTTTCAGCTAAATAAATAACAAACTTTATCAATTATAAACGCTTTTGTCTAAATGTACTTAATTTCATAGAAAAATTGAACTTAAAGTAGAATTAAACTTAGAAAAACAGAATATAGATAAGAAGTTTTATTATTTTTTTTCTGTATGAATAATAACAAGCTCTTAAACACACGACTCTTCTTATTGTATAGAAAAGATCCCTAAAAATTAAGTAGATCAATTCTTGCTGGAAAACAATATGTTCTTAAAATAAAAATAACCATTAAAGTGTTCAAATTTTATTAAAATAAATTTATAAAAAAATGGAAATAAAAAATATTAGCATCACAAAAAAAGAAAAAAATGGAACTATCATAAAAATTAAAAAAAAAAAAAAATCTTAAATTCGTTTTAGTTATATAGAATAAGTTCTTAGGACAAAATAATCATTAAACTGCTAAAACTATGCTAGAATAAATCTCTATTTAACATTCAGAAAACAAAAATAATCATCCTGCTCATAAGGTGTCACGTGCGGGACAATTTTGTTTTGATATTTTTCTCCAATTAAAAATTCCATCCAAATTTTTAACTAGCATAGGATAAGTGTACTACACTAACCTGCTTTAGAAATGCCAATTAAACAAAATAAATGCGCTCCTTTTTCCTCCTAAGTGAAAAAGTTCATGTTTTGTGTCACGTGTGGGACACAGAAACAAAGTTCTTTTTGCGTGCTGTAATAATTATTTGAAATTATCTTATATATTTAAGTTTAGTGAAATATAAACAATGAATATTAGACTTACCGAAAATGTTGATTTCAAAAGTTTCACTGGATTTTCTTTATTAAAAAAACTCACTCAAAATGTATTGTAAAACGCAACATACTTTCTTGCACATGGACGCCATCTTTAAACTGGTGTGTTGCCAATCCACAAAAGATAAACTTTACATTCTTACTCAAAACATAAAATTTGACATGTTGTTAATCACTAAATACCAAAAATATTTATTTAAACAAATTTTTAAAAATGACTATCAGTTTACCTCTTTTCATGGAATGGCCCTTTATCGCAAATTATCTTTCATTGTTGCAACCGTTTACAAATCATAACCATATTAAAACCATGCATTCATATATGTTAGTGCCAAGTTGTCGCGAAGCTTGATTCTTTTTATGAAGTCGGTTAGTTTATTTTAAAGCATATTTTATTGTTTGTCACTTATTCATTTACATTCCTGTACAGTAATTCAGATGGGAACGTTAACTCCGCTAGTTTCAACCAGGTGGTGCTGGAAGGGATCTCATTTAGAGGCGCATAGCCACTTTAATATACCTAGACAGCATTTTTATGATTATAGCTGCAACCGTCCGGCAGTTAAGAGCATGCGAAGAAATTTTAGCTGGTACCCTGTAAATAAAAACTTCTATGACGTTTAGAAACATACTGTATACACTCGTGTATGAATCGATTCATGTATAAATCGACCTCCTATCCAATTCTTAAGGCGCAACACTAGGCACAGATAAAGACCCGGATGATAATGTAAAGTCTATGGAGGCGTTCTTTTCAAATATTTTGCCCAAATTTTAATATTTTTACACGATTTTTTTTGCACAAATAGCTGAGCGAGACCCGGCCTAATTTTACCCTTTCCAGTTTTGGTTTCAGATTTAACAAAAAAAGATACTTTAAATTTTGAAGCCGGTTTAAACCAGTTCTGAAATTAAAGCTATAGTAATATAAAAAATATATAAGCAAAATCGAAAAAGTAAAAACTAGGCCGGTTGTGGATCGTCCTCAGCTATCTTGTACAAAAAAAAAAAAAAAAAGATGTCAAAATATTAAAATTTGAGCGAGATATTTGAAAAGAACTCTCCCATATACTTTACATTATCATCCGGGTCTTTTTTTGTGTCTAGTATGGGGCCTTAAGCAAAATTTTAAAAAACATTGAATTTTCGTGCATAAATTGAACCACATTTCTGTTAGTATATGCTACAAATGATTTGTAATCGAGGAAAAAATAATTAAAAATTTTCATTAATTTAGTAATTTTTTTTCTACGTTTCTAATCAGACTTTTAGGTAGCTTTCATTACAAAAAGTAAAAAGCTACCTATTGCAGCCGTCTGGAGGTAAGCACTTCCGGAAAATTTTGGTATATTTTCACTGATCATGACCCCCAGACCCCAAAACCACCCTCCGTTCAAATGTTGACATATATATATATAACCATATATATATATATATATATATATATATATATATCTGATTTTTGTCATGCGATAACTAACGTATTTATGAACCGATTTGAATGAAATTTGGTATGTACATAGTACATACAAATTTCTCGACCGAGTTCGTTGGCCAGCATCATCCGTCATTTTGTTTCAAAATGGCGGCCATTTTAAATTAAAAAAAAATTTAATTTAAAATTCAATGCAAAAAAATTAAAAGTTGAAAAATACTTTTCTTTTACGTGTTAGAACTTAAAACAACGATTCCAGAACACTTTTTATTTTGTCTATATCTTAAAAAATCATTGAGTTATAGCACATTGAATTTTTCTTATGGCTGACATTTTGAAATGATCTGATTTTTGTCACGTGATAACACGAATATTTATGAACGGACTTGAATGAAACTTGGTACGTACATAGTACATACAAATGTATCAACCGAATTCGTTGGCCAGCATCATCCGCCATTTTGTTTCAAAATGGCGGCCATTTTAAATTAAAAAAAAAATTAAAATTTAAAATTAAATGCGAAAAAATTAAAAGTTGAAAAATATTTTTCTTTTACGTGTTAGAACCTAAAACAATGATTCCAGAACACTTTTTATTTTGTCTATATCTTAAAAAATAATTGAGTTATAGCACTTTGAATTTTTCTCATGCCTGACATTTTGAAACGATCTGATTTTTGTCACGTGATAACACGCGTATTTATGAATCGATTTGGATGTAACTTGGTGCATATTATATACTGAGGCCTGAATCGAGTTCGATACTCAGTTTCATCCGCCATCTTATTTCAAAATGGCGGCCATTTAAAAATTTTAAAAATTTTAAAATTTAAAATTAGGTACAAGAAAGTGAGAAATTGAAAAAGATTTTTCTTTTATTCGTTTGACCTTGATACAAAGATTCCATTTTTTGTTACGTCTGTATCTTAAAAAATGGCTGAGTTATCGCATATATATATCAATCGATTTCAATATGAGTGTGCATGTGCACCTGAATTAAGATTTCACCAAGCTCATAAATCAGGTTCTACTAATTTGAGCTTAGTATTTTTGAATAATATAACTTAATTTAAAATAAATAAATAAGTATATACATATATGAAAGCTACCTCTTCCTCCCGGCACTGCCGGAAGGACTATTTGTTTTTTAATTTAACGTTTTAAAACTGCATAATTATGCAAAACCGCGGAAGCTTAAACTATTTTAAACCTAGTCAAATCAATTTAGTGATACTTAAAGAAAAAAATCTGTCAAATATCTTTTTAGATCTTACTTGCAAGGGCAAACAGTTTCTCAGAGTACTAAAATTCAATAGTTTTACAATACTTTATTGTATTGTAGGACGTCTAGAAGAGATATCTAGAAGCACTCTTAAGCTGAATTTTTTAAAAGTTCATTAAAATGTTGAAAAGAACGTCCCTGTATGAAGATAAAACTGTCTGAAGAGAAAATGGGTGCAGATTATATACAGGGACATTCAACTTTTTCGTCAATCATAAGGAATTAACCATTGTTCGCTTTCATCTCTGTTTCCAATGCACTCAACTACATACAGAAAGTCTTGGACTTATTGAGTAGTTTGATGAAATGAGACGGGTGATTAATTGTTTTTGTTGGTCAGAAGTAAATTTCAGTTGTACAATTGAAATGGTATTATACAACTGTTTCAGTATTTTCAGCCGAAAAGAATACCCCTCCTGTCAAGTATAACTACTCTTTATCAGTACCTCATTCTTTATTGTTATATAAATTTTGAAATGATTGATTTGAGACTCATTTTATTGAAAATTGCTGTAATGGGCACATTGATACAGTCTATGTCGGGGCACACTAATACAACATAAATCCTTTTCTAGTTTATTTTTCATTACCTTTTATTTATTTTTTAACATACACTCCTTAACCCAACCATATTTGGCCAAAAGTTTATAATATTATTTTTTATTGAAGTGAAATAGCCCTAATTTCTTTATATTAGAACATTTTATAGTATTTTTGCAAACAGAAGACATACAAACTTACCCAACATCAAGTGGTAGTAGAATTAACAAAAAAAGGACGGCAGCCTGGAAAATCTCAAATTTATATCTATTCTCCAGAGAAAAAAGTATTTTCCACATGAAAAATGTTAAGTAAGAGAAACAAGCTGCAAAACAGCACAGGATAATTATATTGTAAACAGAACTTTTAATATAATTATCCTTTTCTTCTGTTTATAAACTGATTTATAGGCAGAAAACCTAGTAATTTTTTCACCTTTTCTTAAGAAAGAAGATAATGCTGGGGTTGAAGTGCCAGATATGACAAAGTTACCGCAGCCAACAAACAGACAAGAAAGATCCAGAACATCAGGTCATTATACATTTCATTTTAATTGTTTTAATATTGCTTACAAATAAATTGTGGGCCATTTGAATTTCAATAAATAAATATAAAATAGTTTACTAACTATTTTCCTATGAAAAATATGTATTGGTGCTATTTTGTCTCCATTTTCCCAGACGTATAAAAGTGTCCCATGAGGTGTATCAATCTACCCCGGGGATGGGGCACATTGATACAAATGACTTTTTTTGATTTTTTTAAAAATTAAATGCAAAAATAATTTATAAAACAACAATTGTACATTTTTATAACACACTGCACAAGTTTTGCTGACACCACATGGAAAAATAATTTGATATTTCTGCTTTCTGGACACCAAAAAAATTCTTAGAAAAAAGCTGTATCCATGTGCCCCAGTTCCCCCTACCTCATGTATTTTGAAAGTTATAATATGTTTAAAATTCCAATATTATCAAGTAAATTTCTTGTCAAAACTGTTAAATGCATGTAATTAAGTTCAACACTTGTACCTTGAGGGAAAATGCTTTCATCCTGACATAACCTGATCAAGCTATTTACATGACCCTGGAGCTTTCCGGTTCAATTTAAAACTTCATTAGAATGTTGTTTACCTTATTATTATCTCCTATTTCATCAATCGAAGCTGTATGTACAACATTTCCTGTAACATTCCTTGTACAGTGTCATTTAAAATTAATCTAGTTGAAGTAACAAATTTCCGTAAACGTATAGATTATATTACACATAATTTATATTATATAGGTTCCGGAATTAAAGTAAAGCATTTATGAAACATTTAAAAAATCCGTTGGGGATGATCGACAAAGTGTATAGGCCGAATGAGTTGCTCAGAATCCTTGATTATTCTTACCAGTAAATTTTTATTGTAAGTTTTGTTTAATTTTATCCGAAAATGTTCCCTACTGTTAATTTAAACGACTATGCTATTTTTTGTAAACATTTATTCTTTTTTTTTACGCACACACTGTACGCCGTTCACTATTGAATAACGGTTGCATTTTTGAATCAGATTGGTCTCTGATATGCAAGAGATATAACAGGCACAGGTCAGAGTAAGTTTTATGACACAAGCATTTTACACTGCATTGACTGTTATACAGCCCTTCACTGGTGAAATTAAGTCTATAAATCAAGGAGTTAATGTGTTTCTATTACGCAAACCTTTACGGCCTTTAAGATATTTTTGTCTTTTAGTAATCAAGAATGGTAAAATTTATATATCAGAAATAAAACGCATTATTTATTTATTTATACCCCGGAAAGCATGTTTATTTCAGATGAAGATTTTTTTTAATTTTCCAAATATTCTAATCATGCATTTTAGCACTGATACTTGCTTAAAAGAATAAAAGCTTGAATGTGTCACACAACATCTGAAATACGGATAAATATATCTACACGACAACGGGGGGCTTTATTTATCACGCAAGCATTTTGAATATTGGAATAGCGAATTAGAATGGAAATAGTCATTCTGTTTCACACGCATCAAATATGTATGACATTTACAAAGTTTTAAAGACAAGTTGTTTCCGAGAGGAGTTTTGGAGTTTCCATATTCGATGATTCTGCGATATCACATAAAATAAGTCCTAGGGAAATGTCTAAAGTGTATACTTTGCAAATAATATATGAAGAAAAGTAATTATGTGTAGAATTGTTGTTAGTTTGATATATCGATTTTCTTCCTCAAAATTCCACAACATTTTTTCTCGTGTCTCACAGTCTAATAGACAGTGTTTAAAAATATCTATATTTAGTAAAAAAGTTCTGATTTTAATAAATTAATTTTAAATTGATCTAAAACATTATAGGAAAATTAGCTATATATAGCATTTTTTATGACATATAAAGCAGCTAGTAAACAACGTCAAATGTATATTTTAATGTAATGTACAAAATAATTTCTGAACTTTACAAATGTTTAGAAGTACTTATCATACTTAATATTTTAATTCTAATAAAGTTTTGAGTAATTTTCAAAATTCAAAAATCAATTTCTAAAAATCAGAGCTACTTAACTAGATATAGATATTTTTTAACACTGTATATAAGAGTATGAAACACCAGAAAAAATAATGTGTAATTTTGAGGAGGGAAATAAGTCCTTTTGAAATACGTTCTACGGAAATTTACAAGTGTATGCTTCGCAAATAATCTATGAATTAAATGGAATTTTGTATGGAATTGTTGTTAGTGCTGTATATCAATTTACCTCCTCAAAATTACACAACATGGCTTCTCGTGTCTCAGATTCTGATATACAATCTGTAAAAATATCTTTTATTAGTTAGTAATATCAATATTTAGTTTAATAAAAAAATAAGATAAAATATAATACATTTAAGAGAAACAAAGCAAATTGTTAAATAATTTTAATGAATACATTTTATGATAAAAACTGGAAGCTTGGCAGTTTTGCACTGGTGTTGATATTGCAATTTTCATATTTCAGATATTTCTCAATGACTCTTTTACTCTTATAACTATCGAGGATTTTATTTCACAGTGGCAATAATGTGAAAGTGATTCAACAAGAAATTATTTTAAAATTACGTTCAGTATGTATAGTTATTCATAAATAAGTATTCAGTTTACATTATAAAACAAGAACAACAACAACAAAAAAATGAATTCTTTTTATATTAACTGAAAGTTTATTTTAGAAGGACTCAATTTATTCAAGACATACGCATATATTATACGCAAATACAATAAGATACAGCAACTAGTAACCTTTTTTTAAACCAGGAAGAAAACAATATATCCGAATCTGTACATTAATAGTAGTGATAGATTGATTCCGCTTCCTAGAAAAGAACACAAATGCATCCCCAACCAAGATTTGTAAGCTATGGATTACCAATTGAACAACTTGGATGGGCAAAACTGACCTACTACTACATCAGAACGTCACCAACTGAGGCAGCCAAGAATAAATCAGCCAATAGGAAGGGTTTCCATTTTTAAGAACAGCAACAAATTAATAAGAAAATAAATAATATGCTAGTTGCATAAGGAACGTGTATTACACCAGCTGTAAAATCAAGATTCCATGGAGGCTTTTTACAGTAACAATAATATATATGCATTACATTAATATTGATTATAAGCTAAGTGTTTAAGGCAGAATTATTGAATATGAACATTTCTTTTATGTATTATAATATTATATGTATTTTTTAACATTAAATATACTTATGTTACCTATCTTAAGAAACACATTAATGAATAGAGTTATGCTATGTGTATATATATTATAAATACCGTTTTTAGACATTGGATGAGTATAGTTTTATTGGCATATATGAAAAAAACAGTAAAATATACAATGATATCAATTACTGAAATAAATATTGGAATTTTATGTAACAAATAATAAGTATAAATTATACGTTGCAAAAACTTTCATTTGCAGAGGAGCGTAAATAGTTCTTTTTGTACTATATCAGGATCAATCACGAGGAATTGAAGGACATCTTGATATAGTAGTATGTTAAATTCTGCTGTTTCTATAACCTACAAGAAAGATATTCACCGAGTAAATTTGCCAACCAATGAGCCAAAGCAGATATCTCTGAGATGTATACAAAAGTTCCAAAGCTTTGATTTTTTCCCATAGACGGTGGTTAGTTGAACAATTTTTATGCGTAAATATTTTGCATAAATATTTGCACAATTTGGAATTCGCATGAAAACTCTATAGCGATGAAATGCAACTCTATAGCGATAGAATGCAAACAGAGGGTAAAGGAGAAATCGAAAAGGATTCCAGGGCTGTACATATTTGCAGCATTACCAAAACTGTGATACTCCAGTTAACTACTGAATTATTAAAAAATTTTTAAATATTTAAAAAAAAATTAAATATTACATTCATCTTGGGAATGATATATCCATTCACAAAAACATAGGTTTCACTGCAGTAGAAATGTGATTTAAGTTAATATAATTCTGGAGATGTAATCTAGTTTTTGTAAATTAATTTATGAATAATGCTATCAAACCTTATTTGCATACATATGATATAAATATTTATAACATGTTGAAAAAAATCTTTTTAGCATTAAAGAAATTACAGTGAAAACAATATTCCATATTTGCTCTTTTTCTTGGCATCCAGGAGGTTAAACAAATTTTTCTTCAATTGTTTCATTAAAACCTATAATCCTGCCCTGTGAAGGGGTAAAAATATATTACCGAAATATATCTAATGCAAAAAATACTTTCTCTTAATGTTATATTCTATAAATTTCTTTTTCTCTATTTCCATTCAGACGTCTTATCTCTTATCTCCAAGCAAGAGATTCCTTTTCACCACAGAGTTCTTTATTAATAAAGATATGTCACTTTCTCTTTTCTTTGTCCATCTTTATTACGCAGGAAAAGAAAATGTGTTTTAGCCAGTAGAAAATATTATGTCATTATCGATAAAGAAATGGAAGGAAATAATTTTTGGTATCGTGGAGATTTAATAAGCCAGTGAAGTAAATTTGTACAAATTTATTACATCTAGAACTAAAATTAGTAGTCATATTTTAAAATTTTGTAAATAATATAAAATCGTTTAAAATTTTTTATTTCAAATGCAATACAGAAAAAAAATACCATTAGAAGATTTTATTTCTGTGCCGGAGAATTTCAGATACTTAATTAATTATGAATTATATTTGCTTGAATTACAGCTTGGGCCACTGAACCCACGAGGTAAGTGGGCCATAGGCTGTTTTATGGAAAACCGTTGATGCTTTTTAAGTTTTAGCCTTTGTAAACAATGCTCCCTAATCTCTACTTCTTAAAACTACGTATGTCAAATCAATCATAACTCAGTCTTTCCGGTGATGGATTATTAAAAATTGAAGTTTCACTTTAAAAAACAACAACATCAGTTTATTAATCTTAATCCGTTTTTTTTATTAAAATACCGTAAGTTAATTTTATTACGCAATC
Source organism: Maratus speculifer (assembly GCA_964019185.1). Classification (NCBI taxonomy): domain Eukaryota; kingdom Metazoa; phylum Arthropoda; class Arachnida; order Araneae; family Salticidae; genus Maratus; species Maratus speculifer. Next base: position 117,748,020 of record OZ025295.1, on the reverse strand, counting down.
ATTTATTTTTTAACATTAGACATATAAAGTGCATTAATATTGTTAGGTATTCATATTTAGTTAATGTTTAAACGCAAGGCAAATGTACTCCATCAATATTTCAAAAATGGGGTAACTGGGACAATTTTCGTCAATTTTTTTCTTTAAATCCTACACTGTAAAAAAAAGAGGGTCAATCTACTAAAAAAAAATTAGTTTCTCTCAGTGATCCTTGTAATTTCTAAAAGAATTTTTGTAATCTTATTCAGTTACACGAAAATCTGTAAGAATTACTAGACAAAAGCTAGCAAAGAATAGAGTTAACAGTTTTATATTTTTAATAGCTATTACTTAAACTTACTTGGTGTGGACGTGATAGCCTAGTGGTCATAGCACTGAACTCCAGGCTGAAAGGTCCCGGGTTCGATGATCGACACCATCAAAGACGCACCGAGTGCATGCAGTGTAAGTAATCGGTAAAGAAAAGGGTTATGAAAATGCTGTTGTAGCAGTAGCCATGGGTAATGATCTCAGGACTTTCCCTCCCCTTTAGAAGAATATCCAAAGTGAGCAGGTGGCAATGCTTGATGCTGCCTTTTATTGAGGCTTTGCCGAAAATCTTTCGTTGCAGAAGTCTGTCTTCTTACCCACTGGATACAGTTCAAAGGAAGCTCCTGAACTTCGGGCACACGTCAACAACAAAACTCATTTAGGTGGTTCTCGCTAAAAAGTTTTAAGTTTTTTATACGAAAAATTCATTTAGACAGTTTATAAAATAAATGTTTGCTTCACTTGTTAAAGTTGCGTTTGGAATAGTTACTGAGAATCTGTGAGTAATGGTTACCAAATATAATTTTGGAGCTGTTACTAAAATTTGCTTGGTGGCTTATACTAAAAAGTTTTAAGTTAGTTATATAAAATACTCTTTTATTCAGTTTACAAAAGAAATATTTGTTTCACTTGCAAAAAAAAAAAGTTTTGGAATGGTTACTAAAAAATTCTGTTGAGTACAAATTTACTAAAATTTTTTAGTAACCTTATTTTTTTTTTACAGTGTATGTTTCTGCCCTATGAATGGGTAAAAATATATTACCGAAATATATCAAATGCAGAAAAATACTTTCTCTTAATGTTATATTCTATAAATTTCTTTTTCTCTTTTTCCATTCAGTCTTTATACCACTTGTCTCCTAGCAAGAGATTCCTTTTCACCACTGAGTTCTTTATTAATAAAGACATGTCATTTTCTTTTTTCATTGTCCAACTATATTACGCAGAGAAAGAAAATGTGTTTTAGCCAGTAAGAAATGTCATGTCATTATCGATAAAGAAATGGAAGGAAATAATTTTTTGCTATCGTTATGGTTTAATAAGCCAGAGAAGTAAATTTATAGAAATTTACTATACCTCGAACTAAAATTAGTAGTTATATTTTAGAATTCCATTTAATATAAATACTTTATATATATTTTTTTTTAAATGGAAAACTGAAAAAAACATGAGACGATTTTATTTCTGTGCCTGAGGATTTCGGATACGTAATTAATTATGAATCACATTTGATTGTATTGTCAGCTGTAGCAACTGAACCCACGAGATAAATCGGCCATAGGCTGTTTTATGAACAACCGTTGTTGCTTTTTAAGTTTTAGCCTTTGTGAACAATGCTCCTTAATCTCTACTTCTTAGAACAACGTATGTCAAATCAATCGTAACTCAGTCTTTCTTGTGATGGGTTATTGAAAATTGAGGTTTCATGTTTTTAAAAAACAGCATCAGTTTCGCTGATCTTCTTCGATTTTTTATTAAAATACTGTAAATTAATTTTGCTAAGAAATCATTTATTTTTTAACATTAGACAGATAAAATGCATTAATATTGTTAGCTATTCATATTTAGTTAATGTTTCAAACTAAAGGCAAGTGTATACCATCAATATTTCAAGAATGGGGTGACTGGGGCAATTTTCGTCAACTTTTTTCATTGAAACCTATATTTCTGCCTTATGAATGGGTAAAAATATATTACCGAAATATATCTAATGCAAAAAATACTTTATCTTAATGTTATATTCTATAAATTTCTTTTTCTCTACTTCCATTCAGACTTTATATCACTTATCTCTAAGCAAGAGATTCCTTTTCACCACTGAGTTCTTTATTAATAAAGATATGTCATTTTCTCTTTTCATTGTCCAAACATATTACGCAGAGAAATAAAATATGTTTTAGCCAGTAAAAAATGTTATGTCATTATCGATAAAGAAATGTAAGGAAATAATTTTTTGGTATCGTGATAGTTTAATAAGCCAGTGAAGTATATTTGTAGAAATTTATTACATCTTGAACTAAAGTTAGGTGCCGTATTTTAGAATTGTATCTAATAAAAAATACTTTAAGAAATATTTATTTTAAATGCAAAACTTTAAAAACGACTACCATTAGAAGATTTTATTTCTGTGCCAGAAGATTTCAGATGCGTAATTAAATATGAGTTACATTTGTTTATATTGTCAGCTGGGGCAACTGAGCCCACGAGGTAAGTGGACCATAGGCTGTTTTATGAAAAACCGTAGATGCCTTTAAAGTTTTAACCTTTGTGAAAAATGTTCCCTAAACCCTACTTCTTAAAACAACGCATGTCAAATCAATCATAACTCAGTTTTTCCTGAGATGGGCTATTGAAAATTGAGGTTTCATTTTTTTAAAACAACATCATTTCGCTGATCTTCACCTTTTTTTGTTAAAATACTGTAAATTTGTTACGGTTGGGTGCTCGTGCTGGGAGTTAAATGCCGACATACTCAGGAATTAAGATATAAAACACAGTTTATTAAAAAAATATAAGGGCTCAAGGGAAGTGGAGCAAGTCTTAATTTTCACAACTGAGAATACTACTAAAAGATTGAACTCATACTCACAGCTCCGGACTAGCTCAATCGGGACAACTCTGATTACTTCTCAGCTATCTTCGGCTAAACTGCTAGATAAAATCTAATTAGACAGCCCGTGGCTGTAGATATCCTTCATTCACTTTGAGATAATCAAATGCAATTACTATTAAATTTCTTACCACCGGCCAACTTCTCAAATTGAATACCGAAACTCCTTCACAACTCACTGGAGGCTCAATGCTACTTGCAATCTGCTAGATACCAGCGGGAAACACACTTCGCTGACTAATATCGCTAGAACACGCTCACTCCTGGCTATCGCGAGAGACACCACTGTTTGCTGACTAATGCTCTGCTGGCTATCGCCAGAAACACTCAGTCTTGGCTGGCTAATGCTCTGCTGGATATCGCAAGAGACACCCTCTCACACTCAAACTCCAAGCTTTTATATGCTGCAAACTGAGATACTTCACATTTACATATTACTACTAACCGCGAGCCTAACAGCAGAATCCGAAAGAGACACACACACTCCAGAAAGTTAAAGTAACAGAGAGGATAGATGTCGCTTTTACGCTTGCACATGTTAAATTATTGACGTCACGATCTCAGAAATACTAAAGTGCCTTTATGCAAAGGTCACTCCCTCACAAATTAATTTTATCAAGTAATCATTTATTTTTTAACTTTAGACATATAAAATGCATTAATATTGGTAGGTATTCATATTTAGTTAATATTTCCAACGAAAGCCAGTTTACCCCATCAATATTTCAAGAATGGGGTAACTGGGACAATTTTTGTTATTTTTTTCATTGAAACCTCTATTTCTGCCTTATGAATGCGTAATATAATATATTACCGAAATATATCTAATGCAAAAAATACTTTCTCTTAATGTTATATTCTATAAATTTCTTTTTCTTTATTTCCATTCAGACTTCATATCACTTATCTCTAAGCAAGAGATTCCTTTTCACTACTGAGTTCTTTACTAATAGAGACATGTCCTTTTCTCTTTTCATTGTCTAACTATATTACGCAGAGAAAGAAAATGTGTTTTTGCCAATAGGAAATATTATGTCATTATCGATAAAGAAATGGAAGGAAATAATTTTTTTGGTATCGTGATGGTTTAATAAGCCAGTGAAGTAAATTTGTAGAAATTTATTACATCTTGAACTAAAGTTAGCAGCCATATTTTAGAATTATATCAAATACAGGGTGCTTCTAAATTCATGGTACAAACTTTAACCCTTTAACGTTCATTGGTTTCGCCACGAAACCACAAAATTTTAATTCCGATATGCAACACTGACACCGGTATTTTTTATCTAAAAATATCCCTTTTATTTTGTATGTGAAAAATCACGTTTTCCTTTTTAGAAATATATTTGTTCGTAATTACCGGTGTCATTCATTTATTTCGGCATCTTAGCAATGAAAATGCTTTGATCGTTAAAGGATTAAGAGTAGGTAGGGCACACAGTAACAAACATTTATTTTATAGGAATGTATCGCACCAAGCGACGCTTTAAGGTAAAAACACCAGTGGAGCAATTAAGCCCCTTTTTTAATTTTCAAAATTTCTCATTCATACCAGAAAATTTTTTATGTTATCATTTTCTTGACATTCCATTACTTAGTAATAAAATTCTTCTTTAAAAATTTTTGGTATGAAATCGAAATTTTTGAACTGAAACAAAGCGCAAAACTGACAAACTTATCAAACGAAATACATGAATAAAAAATATAAAATGTTTATTCACAATGCAGTTTACAAGCAAACAATAATGCATACAATAAAATTGCAATAAGTGTTCAAAATTGTGCCCAACAATTGTGACATATGCTTCGCAGCGTCGGTGGAACGATTGGCGTACACTTCTAAAGATGTCAGGCGTTTTCCGCACACGTGCAGCAGCTTCGGATATGCAAGATACTAGATTTTATCCTCTGTCAACTAGAATCTCATATACAAGACTCTTCAGATGTCCCCATAAAAAGAAATCATGGCTCGATAAATCGGGACATCACGGTGTCCAAGGAACTGGTCCAATCCATCCAGAAACACGTCCAGAACGTGGATCCCATGGACGTGGAACACATCCAGACCATGGTCCAGAAACACGTCCAATCCATCGCGTACCAAATGTGGCATTCAGGTAACAGCGCACACCAGTGGTGAAATGCGCGGGTGCTTTTTCTTGTTGAAATACACCCAGTTACGAATGGCGATGGGAACATCACACAGAGGTTCTGGTAAAATCTGTTGCAAAATATAAGATAACATCGACCATTCAGCCTCTTCGGTAGTAGGTATGGACCAATCAAATAATTATTAACAATACCCGTCAACAAATTCACAGAAAATCGTTGTTGATAAGAATGTGGATTATTGGTTGCCCAAAGATGGAAATTGTGCACATTAAATACACCCTTGCGTGTAAATCCTGACTCATCTGTAAATAGAATATGAGTAGTAAAATCTGGCTGCAATACAGGTTACTGCAAAACACAATGGGAAAAATTCAACCGCATAAGATAATCTTCCATATTTAAAGTTTTTACACGGTGAAAACGGAAGGGATGAAATCGATTTTCATTTAACACTCTGCAAACGGTCGGATGACTCACAGCTAATTTCTGTGCAATAGCTGTTGTACTTAATTCGGCCTCAAAAAATTAAAAATATTTTTCAGGCTGCCACTGCGTACAGAACTTACTCGCCCAGTTTCTTATCTGGTGACGTGAAAAGAACCTGTTTCAGAAAGCCGACGGTGTAAGCGTTGAAACATTCTATGATCAGGCATTCCTCTGCGAGGAAACTGCTTCTGATACAATCGTAGGACAGCTCTGGCATTGCCATCTGTACGGCCATACATCAAATTCATGCCAGTTTTTTCGGCATACCTTAAGTCTTCCATGACGAACGATAGCACAATTAAAAATGGCAATTTCTTCTACTTGAATGCATGGTATAGAACGGTGACCAATCTCTCAATGCCCTCTACCATCAGTGGAATCAACTAAAAACTCTATTTCTATTTCAAAAAATTTCTATTTCTATTTCTATTTTCAATTAAAAAAATTTCGATTTCTTACCAAACATTTTCAAAAAAGAATTTTATTATTAAGTAATTATGAAATGTCAAGAAACGGATAGCATAAAAATTTTCTTGTATGAATGACAAATTTTGAAAATTAAAAAAGGGGCCTAATTGCCCCCCTGGTGTTACCTTAATGCGTCACTTGTTCCCATACATTCTTATAAATAAATGATTCTTACTGTGTGTTCTATCTACCCTTAAAGTTTGTACCATGAATTTAGAAACACCCTGTATATAATGTTTTGAAAAAATGCTTTATTTAACCCTATAAGAGGTTAATTCCTTTTCGTTCAATAAATAGAAAATAGCGTACCGACATCACTATTATTTAAATAAAATATTCGTAAAATTTATTCTAAACATTTCTGCCTTTCAATAGTAAGAAAATTTTCATAAAAATAATAGTGGTGTCAAAAAGCTTTAAATGATGAACTAAGCAAAGCCGAAAGCCGAACGTTCTGCTTGCCCGAACGGAGTTCGTGCAAACCAGTTAAGGGTTAATGTAAACCTGAAAAAAATTATCATTTAAAAATTTGATTTCTGTGCCAGAAGACTTCAAAAACGAAATTAATTATTAATTACATTTTTTTTAACAATTCTCTTTATAAATTTCCTTTGTTTTTAAAAGTATGTATATTTCGAAACTTTACTATTTCAGGCACAAAAGGTGAGATTGCGCGATGATGTGTATACAATTTTGAATGGAAGATTACTTAGAATTGTATTTAATAAATAATCCTTTTTAAAATATTTATTTTAAATGCAAGACTAAAAATATCTACCATTAGAAGATTTTATTTCTGTATCAAATGATTTTAGTACAAAATTAATCATGAATTACGTTTGATTTTCTTTAAAAACTTCCTTTGTTTGTAGAAATATGAACATTTTCAAAGTTGACTATTTGATATACAAAAGGTGAGTCTGCGCAATTATGTGTGCATAATTTTCTGTACCTTATATGAAGAGTTATTTACGTCTGGAATATTGACACCGATGTATGATAAAATCATAGTAGGTATATCATCATTACATAGTCATACATGGATGATATCCACATAATAAAACCTTCCTCAAAACATCAGTTAAAATAATTTTGAAAATCGTTCGATAAAAGGTGAGTCGTGAATTCTATTTAGTTTTCTTTATCAAGATTGAATTTAGAAATATCGAACCACACTTAAACAAATGAAAATGAAAAAAATAAAATAAAGAGACATATATCAGAAATATATCTTAACAACATTATATATTATTATTATTATTATTAAGACTATATATGTATAATTATTAAGACTTATTTTATGACATAGAACATCACTATTATAAAGCACATCAGAATCTCTGCATTCACTGTTTGTCCATGAAACAATAGCCACGAAAGCGAAACCATTTATAGCATCATCTAAAAGAAAGTTTTATCCGTACAATAAAAAGTCAAAGTTTTCGGAGTTTAATAGTTTTGCTGTCAGAGGCTGTGACACATGTGCTTTTGAACTTATTTTGGGCCGAATGTCTACAAATAAAAATTATTTAGTGAAATTCTAAGAAAGAAACATTATATGAAATATCGTTACTAGCTCCGCATTTTCTATAAATTCTTTGACATTTCTGGTTAACGGCAAATGTTAAATACTATATGTTAACAATGTTGCCGTACATCTGTATTTGAAAATGCTATTGGTCGATTTCATTAAATGTTTTATTTATTTTATGTTTGATTTATATATTTGTCTTAAGTTACAGTTTAAACTTCAAAAATTTTCATCTGCACAGATATTTCTATGAAAATATATCATTTACTTCAAATAACAATATGGAAAAAAATCCTAAATATAAATACATTATTAGAACAGTAATATCATTTCTGACAAATAGAAAGTCATTGAGACATTTGTTACGATATGTGAAATATCATTAACACTTGATACATACCGTTCTTTCATACCCCTGATCGCATATGCCTCACACATGTGAGTTCGATATGCCTCACACATGATTTCAACATGAATGCACGATGGCATTATATCTGTGTATATACAAAACTTACCTGCGATATATGTGCACCTCTGGCTGCTTACAAGGAAGGTCTCCATTGGGGGCATATTCAGAATTTTTTGAAAAAAATACGAATTAAACTACTCATGTAGGTAATAAAGGATCAGTGAAAATTAGCGGCGGAATTACTTTATTAGATATGTAAAAAAATAAAATAGTTTGGAATAATTGGCGTGAAAAGCTGAAAGCGACGCGGGATTTGGCGAGCAGTGCATTTCCTCGCCAAAAGCAGACGATTTTAACGAATCTGAAAATTGATTTTAATTGACTTCACTGTTAAAAATCTGCAGCATTTACTGCAACATCACTCCACTACTCTTATAGAATATCTCTCTTCTGACCAATGAGAATGCTCCATAGCACGGTGAACTAACCATGTCATACACTGTTAAAAATCTGCTGCATTTTGTTGCAACGCTCTCCACCGCTTGTATATAATATCTCTATTCCAACCAATGAGAAAGCTCCATTTCACGGCCAAGTAACCGTTTTCTATACAAGCAAGGGAATGCGTTGCAACAAAATGCAGCAGATTTTTAACAGTGTATTTTTCAATTTGGAACAATTTTAATCAATTTAAATTGTGTTTTAAATAATAAAATATATTAATTTTATTTTGTTATAAGTACATATAAATGTATATGACAAAATTACACTTAAAGTAAAGTAAAAATGCGAAACTAAAATTACTTAAACTAAACTTATTTAAATAAATTGAACATAGAAAGTTTTTTCTTAAAAAAGTATTCGAAGCGTAAAAGCGTATTTTTCAAAATTTCGTTTTTTCGCCAACTGGAGATAAATCGCCAAATAAACGAAATTTTTATTATTTTTTTACGGACGTTATAAGGAGGTTCCGCCGAAATTTTTTTATAAACATATATAACTATATGAAAAGAACATTCTGTAATTTTTTCAGTTTTTTCTGAGTTTGCCCGTAAGAAGACCTTCCTTGTTAGTAATTTGATTCGCACAGACGATGCGATACGTAAAATAGTTGAAAAGAAACAAACAATAACGTTTCACGCGTGAGTCGCTTAGACTCACATTATATTCTTGTTGTTGTCGTGTGCCGGAAAGGCAGGAAGATTGCTAGAGCTTCCTTTTGAACGGTACCCAGGGGGTAGACAGACTTCTGCAGCGGAAGGTGTTTGGCAAAGCCTCAATAGATGGCAGCAAAAAAATGGCCACCTCCTCAATTTTGATATGTCTCTGATGGAAAGGGAAAGTTTTTCCAGAGATCATTACCATGGTAACTGCTACGACCGACCACAGAACTCTCGGAATCCCTTTATTTAACGAGAGTGTACACTGCATACACTCGATGGGTCTTTGGTGATGTCAAACATCGAACCCGGGACCTCTCAGTCTAGAGTTCGACGATATGACCATAGGCTACCACGGCCTTGACTCAAATTATTTATCTAGGGTTAATGAAAAGCATACCAAAATATCTTCATTCACTGCTTATCAACGAATCAATAGACACAAAAAAGAAACCAATTACATCACCAGTGGAAAGAAAGTTTTATCTGTACAATAAAAAATGAGATTTTTTAGAGATTAGTTTTGCTGTCCGATACTATGACAGATGTCATTTTTAGCAAGTTTTTGGGCAGAGCATCTAGAAATAAGTAAATAAAGAACAAAATGGGATGAAAGAAATGTTACATGAAATTTCACATTTTCAACAGACTCTTCTACAAAGTGGCGTAGTCAAGGTGAGGGTCCAAAGTTTCTGGATACCACTAATTTCGTACATTTCTATTCTCCTAATCTGAAAAGAGAATGCTATTAATTAAAGCAAGGAAAACTTAAAAATATTACTGGTATCCAGAGGTTTTAGACCCTTCAATGGCTGCGCCACTGCTTTGCCACTTCCATAAACGATAAAAGGCAAACGGATTAGGGAAACATTAAAACTGAATCTGTTTATCTGAAAATACTATTTGTCGATTTAATTAAATCAATTATTTGTGTTAAGTTTAATTTTTATACATAAGTTAAAAATTTAAGAAAGTTTCAAATTCGCAGGTATTTCTATGAAAAAATAACATTTATTTCAATTTATATTAACGATTAGAAATGAAAACCCAAAATAAAAACAAAATTTTACAAAAGTAATATTACTCCGAACAAAGGAAAACTCATTATTAAGACTTTCATTATGATATATAAAATATCATTCACAAAAAGCTCGACGGATTCTCATCATTTACAGTTTGTCAACGAAACAATAGCCATGAAAATGAAACGATTTACTGCATCAGTGAAAAGAAAGTTTTATCTGTATAATAAAAGACCCAATTTTTCGGAACCTGATAGTTTTGATTTCAGACACTATGACACGTGTCACTTTTCATCTTGTTTTGGGCTGAATGTTTACAAATGAGAAAATATAGAACGAAATGTGATGAAAGAAACGATACGTGAAATTTCGTTACAAGACCCGCAATTTCTATAAATTCTTTAAGATATTTTAAGATATTTATTTTTTCTTCTTTTTATTCTATTCTTATTAACGGCAAAAGCAAAATACACCAGATTGACATTAAACCGTGCATTTTTATCTGAAAATGTTATTGGTCGATTTCATTAAATTATTTATTTGTTTTAAATTTTACTTGAATGTTTGGCTTAAGTTACAGTTTAAACTTCAAAAGTTTTCATCTCGACTGATATTTCTAGAAAAAAAAATATTTTCTTCAAATAATATTTAGAAAAAGAAGTCCAAAATGTAACTAAAAACTTAGAACAGTAATATTATTTTGGAGAAAAGGAAAAACATTAAGACATCTGTTATGATACATGAAATATCACTAATGAAAACCATATCAGAATATCCTCTGAAGCATATCACTTCGCATATCACAGACTGCAGGATTTTATCAATGGAATAACATTGAAGTCGTCGAATATAGTTCGAATTCGAGTATCAGTTTGTGAGTATTAAATTCTAATAAACGCAGTAAATCTTACTTAAATCAATTAAATGAACTTCAGCTTAAAAAAAGATATTTACATTTTATTTACATAAAGAAATATTAATTATTACTCTCATTCTAAGAGTTCAGATATTACGAACAAATTTCGGTTCAGAAACATTCTACATGTAAAGAATAAAAAATCGTCTTCCTTAACAAAAACAAAAAAAGCTTCGTTGACAACAGCAACCAAGTTACAAAATTAGCTTGCAAGACCAAGGAGACATTCTTAATACCCTCATTCACAGTGTATCAACGAAACAATAGCCAGTAGAAAGGTCCAATTACATAACCAATGGAAGTAAAGTTTATTATGTACAATAAAAAGTCAAACTTTTCCGAATTTTGCTTTGCTGCTAAATGCTATGACAGATGTCACAATTAGGTATATTTCGTACGAAACACCACATATTGCAGTCGCTCCCATGCTGGAGTTTCGGAAAAAGTTTTGAGATCTAGATCGATCATGACCCCTAGACCCCAGAACTACCATCATTTAAAAAATTTAACTATCTATCAATCAATCTCTCTCTCGAGTCTCTATATAACGAAATCCATTGTTCAATCAAAAAATTCGTTATATAGAAAAAATTCGGTGAATAGAAAACGGCAATTTTTTTTTATTTAATATTTAAATTTTGAAACAGATTTGTTTTTGAACTGTTTAATTAAGTTTTTAAAACATTTAACGGAATTATTTTAGAATCTCAAACTTTTTCGCCCCTTCATTTTTTTCCAGTGTCTTATTAATTATTTTCAAAATTATTACTTTATCAGAGAGAGTTATTCTTATCCTAGAAGCGATTTTATACAGAAGGAGTAGAAGGTAATACCAGCATAGATGACATTTAGTAACAATTTTTCAATCAAAGGATCTCTCACAACAAAAAATGCTCATTATGCCCACATGCAACAAACATTCACTCTAAATTCTAAAAGTAATAAGAGTTAGTTAGGTACCTTTTCTGCAATTGCCCCTTATCCTTCCTTATTCCTGCCTTACTATCCAAACCAAGAAACAAACAACATTTTCAAGACGATAATAGAATAGTTTTATCTTTTAGGATGCTTAGTGATAATTGCAAATCGCTGTATAGCAAGCAAATGTTTGAAACTTTCCAAGAACGCATGCTCATCTTAGATAAAACAAAGTCAAGTGTCACCATGCAAAAAGAATTTATTTTCTTAAGGAAGGGGGGAGTGAATGCCTTTTTTAGGACATAAGGAATAAGGTACAGGAATGCAGCTATGAAAAATAAACCAGAAATCAACGATTTTTTTTCTACAAATAACTTGAAACGATTTCTGAACATACGAAAGAACATTTTTGAAAAAAATTCGTTAAATGGAGATAAATATTTTGCTATATGGAGATTATTTTTAATGTAATTATGAAAAAAGTTACCGTTCCTACAAGAAATTCGTTAAATAGGGAAATTCGCTGGATAGAGTTTCGTTATAGAGAGACTTTACTGTATATATATATTTTTATATATGTTATACAGGGTGAGTCATAAATATTGAAACAATAGGCTATCTCCTTAAATATTGCCCCTATACCCATACTTCCAATTGCAAAAATTCATAAAAAAGGTGAAATTTTTGATAAGATAAGTTGCAACTTCATGGGGGGGGGGTCTATTTGAAAAAATACGAAAATTAACTTTTTATAAAGCCCCCGTAGGATAAAAATTCCAATTAGGGAAATTTTCCTTATCCAGTCCTGAATAATACATAAAAAGCTGCATCTTCATATCTTAAAAATTCGCGGAGTTATAACCGTTTGAATAATTCATCAGGGTTTAAGGGATTAGACACAAATTGAAATGCGCGCATTCAAAAGACAATGTTACTTTAACAGTTGCAGGAAAAGCGTAAAAAATCATTCTTTTGAGTTAGAATTTTGATTTTTTTCTTTTTTTTTTGTGATGGTTAGCTATATAATTTGCTAAGAAAATCACATCCTAAAATTTATCATAAAATTTATAAAAATTTCATATGGTTACTACTGGTTTAAATGGGATAATTAAAAATCGTTATAACTTCAAACATTATTTATCGGATTTCAATTTCTTTCTATTTAACTAAAAATAAAAATCTGATTTTAGTTTTGTTTCGAAGTTTTTGTTTTTCAATATTTATTTTAGAACTATTAAAAATATTTATTTAAAAAATAATAACTTTTAAAAAATCATAATTTCAAAAGTAAATATTTTTTAATTTTTTTTTAAACTAAACTAAGGTAAAATAATTAAAAATGACATGTTTCAAGTTTGTACATTTTTTCTGTAACAATTCTTAACTTTTAATAATTTAAAGAGAAGAAAAAGGTCGGGAAAAAAATTCATTATACAGAAAAACGATATGTACTGTTTTACTGCCCATTAGTTATTGAAAAGAATGCTTTTCTAAGATGTAGATTAAGTCCTTTTTAAAAATTTAGCTCTCACAACTTCAAGCTTTTTTATCGTCTTGTAGAGGCTGTTAAAAAATCTGTATTCTGGGCTCAGGTGAGATCAAGACCGAGACGTTACTTTTTTCTGAAGACTCGCCTATCTGGGTCTAAGGTATTTTTCATACCGGAGGGGACTGCTTCCTTTTTCCCAGACTTGCACTGGACGAAATTTTTAATCCCGGTCTCGAACAATCCGTATTAATATCACAGACTTATTACGTACATAAAATAAGTAAAATTTGGTTCAATCAATATTTTTACGAAAACCACATAAATTTTAAAGCCGCTTTTATTTTACAAAACAATAAAAAAAAACTTTTTTTATTGTTAAAAATTTATTATTTTTTTAAGAATAGTATATTTAAATGCTAAAAAATTAAACAAAATAAAACCAGGGAAAAAAAATCTGCCTATGACGGATTTCTGTCTTAAACAGAAAATGTGTTGATCCATGCAAAATAAATACAATTAATACCTGAGAAAAAAATAAACTCCATTTAACCTTCATAGGAAGGACATTTGTCTATTACGTATTTTTTCTTTCCTATGTGATTCCGTCTTAAAAGCCGTCTTAATATAAGTGAAAATATAAGTGAAACATTTACATATAAACATAGATTCATTGATAAAATAAATATATCACAGCCTTTGGCTCCTCTTTAATAATAAAAAGCATAAATATAAAAAACGAAATTCTATATTAAGTATTTTTGGTCAGAACTCCTCCACGCAAAACAATTTTTAACTATACTGAAGTAAAAAACTATGTAGAAATTCACGGCTGCGCCGGCTACGATTTAAGCTTGTTTCTAGGCTGGTCCGGATTATGATTTTAACATTATTTCATGCCGGGCTGTACTTATTTCCCTATTGGTCGGTTTAGGACCGGACCTAAATATTACGATTTATTCAGACCTCTAGTGCTAGCTATCAACATGTTTTAAAAACAAGTTTCAATTTTAAATGAATACGCTTTTTTATTATGGCCAAATAAGAGGCACGATATTAAACCGACATATAATAACGTTACAATTTGTGGACGATCCCTTATTTGCTTTGAAAATGGATGAAAAACACTTCGTTTACAGGCATGGTAAAGTGGTGTAAGTCACGAATTTTTGAGAATTTTAGATTTTGATATCTCTGTCAGGTTTTCAGATAGGGAGATGAAGATTTTTTTGTTCAATTTAGGAATGGATAAGGGATAATTTCCTAATTTGGAATTTTGCTCTACGGGGACCGAATAAAAATTTTATTTTCGTATTTTTTCAATTAGACCCCCCCCATGGAGTTGTAATTTATATTATCAGAAAGTTCACCTTTTTTTTATGAGTTTTTGCAATTGGAAGTATGGGTCTAGAGGCAATATTTAAGGAGATAGCCTATTGTTTCGATATTTTTGACTCACCCTGTATGTTATGTGCTACGTCAGGATGATGGTCCAAATGCTCTGATAACACTAATTTTCTACATTTCTATTCGCCTTATCTAATTAGGGAATTTTCTGCAAATGTATAATAGCAGAATAATGTGAAGAAAACTGAACAATGTTACTTGTTTACAGAGGATTTAGAACGTTCCATGGCTACGGCACTGCTTTGACCCTTTCGGCATGCTATAAAAGGGAAAAAGGTCATCATTGAAATAGTATGTCTTTGTCAGCAAATACTATTGCTCGAAAGGATCTAAAGGTTAAAATTTTCGAACAGTATATGTTATTTCGATATATTTCGGTTATATTCGATATATTTCCGATTATTTCGGAAATAGGAAAACTCACTATTAAGTCTTCTATTATGATATATGAAATATGATTAATGAAAAGCACACCAGAGGCTTATCATTCACCGTTTGTCAACGAAACAATAGCCTCGAAATCGAAACAATTGATAGCGTCAGTGAAAAGAATGTTTTATCTGATCAATAAAAGGTACAAATTTCCTGAGTTCATAGTTTTGTTGTCAGATGTATGACAGATGACACTTTTCATCTTATTTTGCGCTGAACATCTACAAATAAGAAAATACAAAGCAATATGGGATGAAAGGAACGTTAGATGGAACTTCGTTATTAGTTCAGCATTTTCTATAATTTTTTTCACATTTTTAGCTAACGGAAAATGTTGAATATACTAGGTTAACATTGAAATCGTCATCTTCATCTGAAAATGCTATTGGTTGGTTTCGTTAAGTGATTTATTTGTTGTTCGATTTATATATTTGTCTTGAATTTTAATTCAAACTTCGAAGATTTTCATCAGCATAGATTAAACTATGAAAAGTAACATTTACTTCAATTTTTATTAACAATAAGGAAAAAAAATAAAAACGTAATTAACATAATTTAACAGTAATATTATTTCGAAGAAAGAAAAAACCATTATTAAAACTTCTATTGTGATGCATAAAATATCATTAATGAAAAACCCATCAGAATCTCTTCAAAGGAAAATTTTATCTGGGGAATAAAAGATCAAATTTTCTTGAGTTAATAGTTATACTGTCAGTTGTTAAGATAGATGTCATCTTATTTTGATCGAAATATCTACAAACAACACTGTTAAAACCAAAGGTTGCATATGGCACTCCTGTGGATAAACGCTTGTCTCGTCAGCGACACCCCCCTAGAGGAGCCAGAATTGTATCCCTAGGGCTCTCCTAGAATACCCAATGGTAACCCAATTGTATCCCTAGAAACCCTATGACACCTCAATGGCGCGCTATGAGGTACTGTGGGGTGCCTCAGGAGTGCCCTAGGGGTGCAATTCTGGCTCTCCTATCGGGTTCGCTTACGAGACAGGCGTTTCACCCCTAGGAGTGCCATAGGCAACCTGTTGTTTAACAGTGAAGTAAATAAAGATAAAAATGGGATGAAAGCCATGTGGTATGAAATTTTGCTACTAGTTTCGCATTTTTTATAGACGCTTTGACCACGATATACAATATACAATAATAGGCAAATAGACTAGGTCAAAATTGAAACTGTACTCTTTATCAGAAAATGTTGTTGCTCGATTTCGTTAAATATATATATTTTTTAAATTCCACTTTTATTTTAAGTTAAATTTAATCTTCGAAAGTTTTCAATTGCACAGATATTTCTATGGAAAAGTATCATTTACTTCAAATTATATTGTTAATTAGAAAATAAAAACCCATAATATAAACAAAATATTGGAACAGTAATATTATTCTGAACAAAGAAATATCATTATTAAAACTTCTGATATGATACATGAAATATCATTTATACAAAGATACCATAATCTCCTCATTTACTGTTTCTCAACGAAACAATAGCCACGAAAACGAAACCATTTATAGCGTTCCGTGAAAAGAACGTTCTGTCTGTATTATAAAAAATCAAAGTTTTCTGAGTTAATAGTTTTGAAGTGAGATGCTATGATAAATGTTAATTTTCATCTTACTTAATTCTCAACATTTATAAATAAGAAAAATAATAGACGAAATTCGATAAAAGAAACGTTATATAAAATTTCGTAAATAACTTTGCATTTTTTATAAATTCTTCGACACTTTTGGTTTTTGGTAAAGTTAAATTAGCTTTATATTTTAAATGTACGTCTTTAGCAGAAAATGTTATTGGTCAATTCCGTTAAATGGTTTATTTCTTTTATGATAAAATTTAAATATCGAAGGCTTTCGCCTGCACAGATACTTAAAAGTAAAAATATAATTTGCTTCAATTAATATTTCCAAATAGAAAAAGAAAACTTAACAAACAAAATATTAGAACACTAATATTTTTCCGAACAAAGGTGAAAAAACAAATTTCTGTAATGATATATAGACTATCATTGATGCAAACCTTACCAGAATCTAATTATACATTGTTTGTCAATAAAAAAATAGCCAACAAAATTAAACTATTTATTGCGTATGAATCTTATCTGTATAATAAAATTTCAAAGTTTTCTTACTTAATAGCTTTGCTGTCACATGTTATAACAGACGTCATTTTTCATCTTATTTTGTGTTGAACATCTACAAATAAGAAAATAATGGACGATATACGATGAAAGATAGGTTATATAAAATTTCGTTACTAACTTCGCATTTTATGTATGTTCTTTGACACTTTCGGTTAACAGTAAAAGTTAGATTAGATTTAGATCGTGATTGCATGTCTATAGCAGTAAATGTTATCGGCCATTTCCGTTGAATGGTATATTTGTTTTAAGTTAGAATTTAAATATCGAAAATTTTCAACTACACAGTTATTTCTATGAAAAAAATATCATTTACTTCAATTAATATTAACAATTAGAAAAAGAAATCCCCAAATATATATAAAATATTGAAATAATAAAATGATTCCTAGCAAAGAAAATTTGTTAAACAATAAAAAAACCTTGAAAAACGAAACTAAAACTATTAGTTTTGTATTTAATTTAACACTTTTTAGATCGATGAAAACTAACCGTTTATTTGGGGCGAAGTGGGAAAACTCTCTGTATTATATACTTAAATAATTTTAACACTTTCATCACTTGCTCAAAACAGAAATAATCAGAGTAACACAAAGAGACAATGGAAAGAAGAGAGAACTTACATGGTTTCATTTTCGTCTACATTCACGTTTATTTTCAGACGCTGGTGTTCAGGTGACATCCCGCTGTTAAAACTATATCATATTTAAGATTCAATCTTGTCTAATAATACACAATATGGGGTTTTCAAAATACAACCCAAAACAAAAACTTTTACATCTCTTTTCAGCGAAAAAACTTACTAACATAATAACATCTGGAATTCGCTGACACAGCAAAATGCTTTGTACTCAGAAACATTACATACAATACTGGACACACAGTGCCATCTGGTAAATGAAAATGACAGGTACATATTCAAATACTCTTTTTACAAATTACCATAATTACTTTGATTATTCATAAATTTAAGCAGAAAATAAAAACACTTACCAATATAAATCACACAAAAATATCAAAAATTACTAAAAAACACATAAATAGACACAGTTTACATATTAAGATACGTTTATACATAATGTTAATATTAGATAAATATCCGTACTTTAAATCTTTGCTGCTGCCATCTACCGGAAAGAAGTCATATCACCGTCTTTTCTCAACACTCCCACCTTTTTGATTAGGTGAGAGCCAAATCAAAAACTACACTTTGTCACTGGTGCAGGCGCACACTTCTAAAGGGTAAATTTTACGGACGGGTCGAAGCAGTATACCATTTGCAGTTTTGAGTTTGACAACTCTTACACGACCGTCTCTACCTGTACAAAGCTCCTGCACACGAGCGATTGGCCAGTTGACACGTTTGATGTTATCCGCACCAATAAGTACGATGTCTCCTTTCTGGCTACACACACCGTCCGTTTGGCAATGTTTTAGCGCCAGTTGGCTAAGATATTTCTTTCGAAATCTTATGCGAAATTGTTCACGAAGATCTTGACATCTTCGCTGTCGAACAAGCAGTTTATTTTTGTCTATGATATCGAGATCTACAACGCCTGATGATCTAAGGTCGCGCAAAAATATCGACGGAGTCAGAGGTTGGAGATCTTCCGCATCGTTGGACACGTACGTGAGGGGGCGACAATTAATGACATCTTCGACGTCACATATAATTGTAAGAAAATCCTCATAATTCACTGAGGCTTGCCATAGCACTCTCACAAGCAGATTTTTGGTGGGCGAACCAATCGCTCCCACCATGCAGCAGTTGGTGGAATAAATTTTCACTGAATGGGATTTAAGGTCTCATGGGAGACTACTTTCTCCCAATCAATTTTCTTCAGTGCGGCTGACGTTCCAATAAAATTGGTGCCGTTGTCCGTATATATAATCGATAGACGGCCTCTGCGTGAAATGAATCGGCGCAGTGCTTGTATAAAGTATTCTGTGCTTATAGAAGTAACGAGTTCTAAATGCACACATCTATACACAGCACACGTAAATAGAACAACCCATGCTTTTATTTTATTTTTGAGGATCAGGAGGCCACAGAGATTCACTCCTGTAATTTCAAAGCTAAATGCATCTCGAACTCTGTCCAATGGCAATTGGATGGGTGCAGTAGTTGGCGGCTTTGAGGTAAACCTCTTGCAGGGTAGGCAATTCTTTACTACCGTTCTAATCGTACGTCTAGCCGCAATAATCCAGAAATTCTCACGTAAAATAACCATGAGAGTCTGGATGCCTGCATGCGAATTTTTTAGATGAAAGTCTCTAATGAGACAATGTACAACGTAATGTTTCGAAGGCAGCAAAATGGGATACCTAAATGTGTAATGGTCATCCCGTTCTACTATTTTAGTCTTTACTCTTATAAGGCCCCTCTGATCTCTTTCAATCATAAGACCATGAACTGAGTCTCCTGTCTCTGAGAAACTTTCTGCCTGAACAAGTGAAAGAAGTGTGAATTTAGATTCCTCAATTTCATAAGCAGATAGAAAGGGTTCTTTATTAACGTTCTAAACTATAACGTTTTAAACAATTATTGCTAAACCTTTTCACCCAACTTAAAACCCTTATTATCTTTGAGAATTTAGAGAATCTCTCATACCATTTAATTTCTTGAGGATCCTTTACAATATTAATATTTACATTTACATTTACTCCTTTCCTGAGTTCAGAAAAAATTAAAGTTTCATCTGGCTCTATTTCTAACTTTGGCCAGTTATCTCTATGTTCTTTTAGCCAAATAGGCCCATACCACCACTTATAGTCCATAAACCGAAGAGGGGAGCAACCGCGAGAAGGCAGATATGCCGGATTAAATTGGCTCGGAACGTAAGACCACTGACTTACTTCTGTTGCTGCAGAAATTTCCTTCACCCGATTACCCACGAAAGTTCTGCAACTATCGTTTCTTTTAATCCATGATAACGCGGTGGTGGAATCGGTCCAAAAATATTTTGGGCAGTCCTGTAGCGAGAGGGCCTCTGTAACATATTTAGAGAGACGCGCCCCTAAAACACACGACATCAGTTCAAGTCTCGGAATTGTCATTTTTTTAATGGGGCTACTCTCGTTTTAGCCATAACTAAATTCACATAAATTTCCTCGTCGTGTTTGCATCTCAAAAAAATAACGGTCGCATAGGCATGTTGGCTTGCGTCAAAAAAAACATGGAGTGACCAGGATTTTTATCTCCAAATCCTATGCGCCGGGGCAATTTCAAATCTTTAAGTATTCTCAAATTGTGATACCATTTTAAGAATTTAATTTTGATCTCTTCGGGTAATGGGGTATCCCAATCAACTTTTACTGTCCAAATTTCTTGAAGCAATAACTTGGCAGTCAATAAAACAGGTGTCAGGAAACCTAATGGATCAAAAATAGTCTGTGTTTGAGACAAAACCTCTCTTTTTGACAAATTTTCTGAAATCTGTAAATTTTTAATGCTAATATGTAGGTTATCTTCATTCCTGTCCCATATAATCCCCAAAACCGATACTGGATCCTCTAACTCAGATTCGGTCCCCAAAACCTGCGATATGGCACCTGTATCTGTCTCAATTTAATTACAGGTGCACATGCGCAACTCCATCTTTGCTTCGGCGAGAACTTCTGTAGCATATTTTATGAACTCTTCGAGTTCTTGCACATTGTCAACGGATGTTACTCAATTATATATATATATAAAGATTTGTCTATTTTCTGAGCCAAAAACCTCTTTTCTTCTAGTACCTGTGACAAATGGTACCTTATGACAGCTCCCAATAAGAATGGACTGGAAGTGACTCCAAAAACTACTCTGGTATGGCGGAGAACTTTTATAACATTATCTTTCTCCCACCATAAAAATCTCAAAAAATCCCTGTATTCTTTTTTCAGTTCTATTTGCAAAAATGCACGCTTCACATCGGAAGCCACCCCAATGCCCTTTTCCCGAAATCTTAACAAAATCGAAGGAATTTCTTCGATTAAATTTGACCCTTTAAATAAGCAGTCATTGAGAGAAGGAGCTCTACCTACTTTGCACGACGCATCGAAAACCGGTCTTATCTTAGTAGTTGCACTATCAGGCTTAAACACTGGGTGATGGGGGAGATAATGTCCCTTACTCTCTATTTCTGCATCTGGAACTATTTCAATTATGCCCTCTTCCATCCATTCATCGAAAACCCTATTATATTCCTCAAATTTATTCAAAGATTTAAGTTTTCGAGAAACACTAAAAAGCTTCTTTTCTGCAACATGACGATTTGATGGCAACTGAGCGTTGGTTCCCAACCAGGGTAAGCCCACGCAATAACGACCATCTTCATTTCGAGTGAGGGAATCTAAGAACTGTTCCCTGGCCATTTCTCCCTCCGCTGCTTTAGTCAAATTTTGTGCCACATCTGATATTCCGATTGCTTCTAAATTCCAGCGATCGGAAATTTTGAAATCTCTAATGGCCAAATTTGTACACAAAGTTGTAGCCCCTTGCTCTTTCGGAGGTGGAAATTCATCCAATGCGCCGCAAACGGTCCAACCCAACTTCGTGCAAACTGCCGTCAATCCCCCTTTTAACTGCTTGACTTGACCCGTGAGAATTTTACAATATATGTCACTCCCTATAAGCATCTCAATTTTAGGAGGATTCGCACCTATGTCAGATAACCAAATTTTATTATTTTTCAATTCTCTCAAAATTGTCCCTCTAGGTAAACTAAGGATATCACCACAGATTACGTCTTGGCTCAAAAAATCAAATTCTAAATCTGGAAAATTCCGTTGACTTAGCGAACACAATTTTACTCGATATTTGTTATGCAATTTCGGAGCCGTTCTAGCACCCCCAAATAAAGTATGAGCTATGTTTTCTTTAGAAATAATTGGCAGACCTAATGCGGCTGCCAGAGACTGTAAAATGTATGACTTTTGCGAACCGCAATCCAAAGTACTCTGACCTTTTTCACTAAATTCTTACCCGCGACTTTTACACGCAAAGTCATTAATGCTACTTCCGCGGTACATGTTTGTTTAACAGCAGTCATTTGTACAGTTTCCGTTACCCCCTTGTCCTTCGGCGGTTCCCCTTTTTTATGCATTTCTGGACAAAGTGAAATAAAATGGGCTTTACCACAAGAATAGCACCGTACAAATTGCTTACAAAATTTGGCAACATGATTAGGTTCTAAACACTTAAGACAACACCTTTTATCTTTGATCTTAGCAATTTTTTCTTCTAGAGTTAATAAACGGGCTTCGTAACAATTTTTACTCTCGTGATTTTTATCATAAAAAATACACGAACGCTCTTTAATCGTAAGAAAATTTGATGCAGTAGGGATATTGGGTTTTTTAAATTTATTTCTATCTCTGTCGTGATACCCTTCCCTGTGATGGTTATTTTCGAAACCACTGCGCGCTAATTTTAACCTCTCTTCGCCTTCCACTTCAGATTTAAGGAATTTCATCAAATTCGTAAGCCGAGAAAGATCTGACCCTTGGGGTTGATTAAAAAATGAACTTCGCTGCCACGCTTTTAGGATATCTTCCGAAAGACTCGATTCCACCGTCGGATAAAGCCATGATGTGTTTTCGCTCGATTTTAGCCCTAATGATTCTAACGCCCTTAACTGTTCTTCAATTTTGTCATAAAGTTTATCAAGGGGTAATTTATTTCTATTATCTGCTTTTACATTAGAAATAATTAATTTAATCAATTCCCTTACATAAACCTCAATCAATAACTCCGGTTTTCCAAAACGTTCTGTAAGTGCCATAACTGTTTTTTTTATAATTATCCGAAGTAACCGGGTAACTGTCAATAAATTCCTTCGCGCGTGACCCCTGTTTCATACTTTGAACTAAATAAGAAAATTTATCACTATCGTGTAAATCCCCATCCTCATGTATTTTCTGAAACTGGCTCCAAAAGGGTAACCAATTAATTAGTTCCCCATCGAATTTCTTTAATTCTATTTTTGGTAATTTATAAGACTTCATTTTATTACCTGTATTACTAAACACATCATCTGGCCTCGTATCTAACTGAAATCCCACCGGAATTTTACATTTCTCATTAAACAGGCGAGACAAGGTAATAAAATCATCTGAATATGCTTCCCTATTTTCGATTTCACTCAAAACAAGCTGTTCGGCCGCACTGCCGTCCTCGGTTATTAAATCTAAGATTTTATTATCTAAATCATTTAACTCTATCTGAATATTTTGTAATTTTGTATATTTATCTCTAACAATACTTATATCACTATCTTCCTTTGCAAGTTCTGTTTTTAAAATATTAGCAGTACGTGTGAATGATGACCTGACGCCTGTCCTTCTAAGCTTAAGAGCCTCCATTCTATCTAAAACTCTATGATTACTATTTCCCAAAAATATTATGTACAACTATATTCCAAAACAACATTAAAATTAATATATTCACAAAATTACAAATTTCAATAAATACACTAATATTCTAACTCAAACATATATATTACTGTTACAAAATCATAAAACAGAGAGTTATACCTATCATACAACCAAAAAACATCCCAATCTCCAAGTCCCTGTTCGGGCGCCACGTAATGTTAAACAATAACAAAACCTTGAAAAACGAAACTAAAACTATTAGATTTGTATTTAATTTAACACTTTTTAGATCGATGAAAACTAACCGTTTCTTTGGGACGGAGTGGGACAACTCTCTGTATTATACACTTAAATAATTTTAACACTTCCATCACTTGCTCAAACCAGAAATAATCAGAGTAACACAAAGAGACAATGGAAAGAAGAGAGAACTTACATGGTTTCATTTTCGTCTACATTCACGTTTATTTTCAGACGTTGGTGTTCAGATGACATCCCGCTGTTAAAACTATATCATATTTAAGATTCAATCTTGTCTAATAATACACAATATGGGGTTTTCAAAATACAACCCAAAACAAAAACTTTTACATCTCTTTTCAGCGAAAAAACTTACTAACATAATAACATCTGGAATTCGCTGACACAACAAAACTTTGTACTCAGAAATAATACATACAATACTGGACACACAGTGCCATCTGGTGAATGAAAATGACGGGTACATATTAAATACTTTTTTTACAAATTACCATAATTACTTTGATTATTCATAAATTTAAACAGAAAATAAAAACACTTACCAATATAAATCACACAAAAATATCAAAAATTACTAAAAAACACATAAATAGACACAGTTTACATATTAAGATACGTTTATACATAATGTTAATATTAGATAAATATCCGTTCTTTAAATCTTTGCTGCTGCCATCTACCGGAAAAAAGTCATATCACCGTCTTTTCTCAACAATTTATTACTAAGGCTTCTTCTATGATTTATGACATATCATTAATGAAAAGCTCACCAGAATCTTCTCATTCATAGTTTGTGAACGAAACAATAGCCACGAAAACGAAACGAATTATAGCATCAGTAAACAGAAAGTTTTATCTGTGCAATAAAAGGTCAAAGTTTTCGGAGCTTAGAATCTTTTCATTCAAACACTATGTCATTTTTCATGAGACACTATGTCACACAGATGTCACGTTTAATCTTATTTTTTGGGCTGAGCATACAAGTAAGAAAATAAGGGCAAAATTGGATGAAAAGGACATTATATGAAATTTCGTTACGAGCTCAGTAATTTCTGTAATTTGTTTGATATTTTCGGCTAACGGCAAAAGCTAAATAAACTTGTAGAATTAATAGTTTAACGTTGAATTCACACATCTTTATCTGAAAATGTATTGGTTGATTTCGTTAAAAGATTTATTTGATTTAAGTTTTATTTATATATTTATCTAATGGCCGGTGCACACATCTGTTTTTTCAAGCTCCGACGCCGTTGCAGTGCCGCAATTACGGCGTAGAATAGAAAGGAAACATGTATGGTATGCACACATACCTCCAGCGTCGTTGTGGTGACGTACGTTCACCTTGTGGTCGTTTTTCCAAGCTTTTCCCCACCACACAGCAGCGGCGCCGCACACGGAATTCCGGTTCCTTAGTACCTTATTGCCTACTGAGCGCTGCACACGTCCGGTAAAATACGTAAATACGGCAAGGATGGCGGACTAGAAAACGTTGATATAAAACTTTTCATTGGGGAAATTTGCGGAATGGACAGCCTCATACACGTATTTTGGGACTTTATTTTGTCCGTTATTTTTGCAGCAAGCTCGTCAAAGGATCGAACGCTCATTCGAAAGTAATTAAAAAATTATCTGGATTTTCTCGTAAATCTACAAAAAAAATGTATAAAATCTACCCCTTGTTAAACGTAAATCGGTATACGGATTAGGGTGGATCGAAAAGTATAGGAAATTTTTTTCTTTTTTTAGAAATCACTATCGGCGCGGCATGCAAAAGTTGAATTTTATGCTACTAGTTTACAGGGTTTTTTTAAATTAAAATCCATTCATATTTTCTGGTGCCCCAAGCGCCCCAAAAATAATTAAAAATTCAGTTTTTTATGATTTATTATTATTTTTTTTGTTTATTTATTTATTTCTTAATTACTTTTGGCGCGGGGTGCAAAAGCTATCTTTTATCTATCTAATTTACATATTTTTTGAAAATAAAATTCATTCATATCTTCCGGTGCCCCAAGCGCCCCAAAAATAGTTTAAACTTGAAATTTTCTTGAAAAAAAATTCTTTTTTGTTTTGTTTTATTTTATTTTATTTTATTTTATTTTACTTTTTGAAATTCATTTGGCACCGGGTTGGAAAGTTGTTATTACTATACTACATAACTCTGCAGTTCCCATATATTTTTTTATCAAAATCTATTCACATCTTTGATGCACCAATTATAATTAAAAACTGAAATTTTTACAAAAATGTATTAAAAATTATAATTTACGAAAAATATTTGCAAATTTTGAAAACAGTTTAATTAATAACGTATAAAGTTATAAATAACACTAATTTTACAATAATAAGCGACATATAAATTTAAAAATCAAAGCATTAACTCTTCAGACCCGAGGTGCACATTTCTGTACTTCTGATTTCAACTGCGTATCTCACTTAATATTTGAAATTTTTTATTAAGACGAGTGGATGTTATTTGTGTACGTTAGCTTTTTCTAGTTTGAGCAAGAAATGGCGCTAGTAGTCCTAATTCATATGATTTTGGAGGGAAAAAACGAGCAATGGCGAAAAATATAAAATATCGAAAAAGTAAGTACATTTTTATAGTTAGAAAATTAATATATATTCATAATAATTTTTAAGAATACTTATTAACTCTTCAGTATTGCATAAATCATTTAAATTTTTTAGCTAGATCATAATATTTGTTTAAATTAGTTGTAATTTGTTACATATGTGCACCTCCGGTTTCAATTCTGTGTTTTTGGAAAGAAATCATCTCACACAAAAAAAATTGTACTGAATGAAATCTAATTGGTGCAGTGCTAAAGTTTTGGAATTATTAAAAAATTATACTTAATTATAAATAAGAATTCATTTTGTTAATGTTTTAAATTAAACATTAATTTTAAAAAATCATAATTATATCTTTGTAAGAGTAAATAAACTGATGAGGCCAATGTTGATGGTGAGTCTTCTGGCAATAAAAATTTAGATGATACAGATATAACTATTGAGGATATTGCTCCAGTATCTATCCTGAATCCATGTAACAATAAAGTTTAACCTAAAAAGCCTTTGTTATGGAAAGCTGAAAATAAGTAAATTTTTAAAACTTGTGTTACAGCACAGTAGAATAATAATGCTGAGAATAAAACTTTATATTTTCGCAAACATTTATTTAATCTTTTTTTTCTTCTAATAGTATTCCGAGGATCATTGATTGATGAGGATTATCTAAAAGCAGATTTTCCAGCATCGTAAATCCTTTTGAATCATTTCTAGAGTAGTTAAATGAAGATTTTTGGGAAAAAGTTTCATATAAAACCAATTCCGTTCAAACAATTCCAATTCCTTTATATTCTGTTCAAACACGAAACCGTCGCTCAAAAAAGCCTCTAAATATGAAATTATAAAAGTTGAAGGCATATACTTACGCATGGGAACTTTAATATATCTCCAAGCAAGCTTCTATTGGCAAAAAGACTTGCCAGTACTTAGAATTGCAGCTACTATGTCACGTGTTCAATTTTTTGAGGTTAGAAAATTTCTTCATTTTGCAGAAAATCAAATGATCTTTAAGCAGATGACAAATTATGAAAAATAAATCTAATCTTGAATGCAGTAAGAATTAAATGTTTGTCCCTTCTCAAGCCAAAACCTTTATCACTAGATGAACAGAGATCACTAGATCCCATTTGCAGGACATTGTGGATCTAGACATTATGTGCCGTTAAAATCTAATCCGTTGAGATTAAAAATCTTTATTTTATCCGACAGCAATGACCATGCCCTTGACTGCCAAATATATCATGGAAAAGGAATTGTACCAGCTGATGGTTCAAAATAATTATGATTAGGTATAGGTGGAGGCATTGTCAAATTGTTTTTTAAATTTATACCAAAACACAACACACGGGTGATTTACTAGGACAGTTTTTTTACTAGTGTAAAATGTATCGACTTTTTATTGAGGAACAATATCTACCAAACTGGAATGATTATGAACTAAAGACTTGGAGGAACAGATAAAAAATATCAATGATCGAGATTTGTAACGCGGAGAGTTGGATGAGAGACTAAGGAAAGTAAAGGATATGTGTATACTAAACTGGAAAGATAGCAAATGTGTAACTTTGCTTTCGACTTGCATCGATAGCAATCCCGAGGGGAGTTGTGTTATGTGGTCTAAAGATCAAAAATGTAAAATTGATGTAACACAACCTACAATTGTGAATACAAAACTTGTACAAGTGGTGCAGATTTAAAGGATGTTTAGCTTATTACCGTTGTTCTATTCACACAAAAAAGTCGACAACAAGAGTTTTTATACATTTTATAGATTTGGTTATTTCCATTTGTTGGATAATGTATATCAGAAATTGCAAAACAGGTGAAGTTCCTCAAAAAGACAGATTGTCTCTCCTGTGGTATTTTTAGAGATTGCATAAGTATTGGTGAAATATAAGAGCAAAGTAAGTGAAGAACAACGACCATGGAGACCACGAAAAATTTATCTATCTGAAAACGATTTTGAAGACGATTCCGCAAATAAGCCACAGCGAAAATAACGTAAGGGTATTTAAAAGACAATTTACTACATTAGATATAACAAAATTGAACAGTTTCTTCGTTAAAGAAATAATAACTTTGCTTCAAAATGTAAGTATGAAGGCTGCAAATCAAGAACAAGGGTTATTTGTACAAAATGCAATATATATCTCTACATAAAAAAAATATTTTTTTTTGAAAATAGCACGTAAAATAAGCTTATATGTATCAATTGTCCACCAAATTTCTCGTTTAAATAAATTTTTGAAAAATGAAGTATTTTTTGCAGTATGAACCCGAGGTGCACATATGTGTACCTGCTAGTAAATTTAAACTAACAATAATTATTTTACTTTTTATTACAAAATTATGTTTCAATACGTATAAATAGATGGAAAAAAGTGTTAAATAATTTTTACGATGGCTTAAAATGTGTCAGGTCTGAAGAGGTTAAATAATAAAAAATACAAAAATCGAACTTACGTAAAGAAAAGTTTTACATCCTTCATCTTGGAAATTTACATATTTTTTATGTTTCTAATCTTTTTTGGTATCAAAGTATTTTATATGGCTTCTTGATTTTATTCTATTCAATATCAAACCGTGTCTCTTTTCTTGTCCAGATACAGTTTCTGATGCCTCAGACACTAGTCGAACGCATCTTTCAACCGCTTGAGTATGGCATGGATATTTTGATCATTCATTCGTTTTTACAACTTTTATCATATTCTCAATTTCTTCGCAAGGCACATTCATCAAAAGTGGTGGTTCAAAACGTCCAACTCGTTGCCAGTAAATAAGTTCAAAATAATCCTTCGCTTTGAAGTTTATTTGGGGTACTTGAAAAATTCTCACTTCTGGTGATTTTCTCTTTTTTTTCTAGCAGAAATTAGCTTTCGCATTGCTAAAGATCTGATATGCTTTCTGTTATCTGTGAGAATTGACAATAGCAAATTTTCAGGGTGGCAATAAAAGCTATTTAATTGAATAACGCATCCACGATCTTTCTTAAACTGGGTTCCAAATATCTAGAATATGTGATGAGTTTCAAAATATGACGCGCTCCTTCAGTTATGGATGGGTCTGTTTTGATATGGAACCATACAGGTGCACATACCTTCATAATATATGTTGTAAGAGTAATGAGATTATCAGAAGGATTTTATGTAACCTTTTGTTTTATATAACTTTTGTATATAATTTGTATATAACTTTAATATTCTACACACAGTTGTTAGCCATCTTGAGTGATAAACTGGACCAGGTTTCATAAATGCCAAATCAGCATCAAATTCACCACGTGATATTGCTATGGAAATATCATATAAATATTGCTGGTCATTGCTGAGAATTCTTCTATCTACGTTGTCTGGCATATTGCTCGCACATATTAAAGAAAAAGAAGCTATAGGTAGTTCCTCGCAGGTTATGAATGCCGTTCCAATTAGCCCACAAAAAACTGTAGGACCAATTGTTCCACCATCTAAAGAATAATAATGTCGTAAAGGCAACTCATTTGTATGAAGTAAGCAAATGCACCATTGTAAAGGTCTATTGAGTTCCAGCTCCAATAGTTGAATAACTCCTTCATTGTGTCCCACATTTACATTTATTCCATCACATCCAGTTACTTTAAGTTCTAGTTGTATGTTATTTGATAAAAAAAAAAACTCATTATTCCTTCTTTTACAGCTTTTGCTTTGCCAGTTGAAACTGTAATGTGTCCAATATACAGAGAGTGAGGTTCTTTCAAAAGTATATAATGTTCTTCCCTTCTGGTTTTTGCGTAGCATTTGGTGCCTTTTACCACTTGCACTTTTGTGCTGTCTTTTCTTCCGTCGAAATATAATCCATTTAAACTAGACAGGGACACTTCTAAATTGCTTTTCTCTGAAACTAAATTTCGGATTTTTGTATGCTGACGACGAATTTTGTTACGATCTACTGTATTCGAAGTGTCGCTTTTGTGTACAATTCCAATATCTTTTAAAACAGCACTGGCAATTGAAGCAACTGTTCTCTCTGAAATTCCGTATCTATCACATTCTCTTGCTACGGTAGGAAAATCTAATCGATTTTGTGTTTGATACTGCAATGTTATTACATTTGTATCCGTATTCGAAAAAGAAGTTGTACAAGGGATCTGATGTAGCTGAATATTTTCATATTTATCTTCTTTTGAATCCTGGTTCAAAATCACTGCTGATTGAGAGTGAACTTGAGCATCACTTTTAAGCATTTTAATTATCATTCTGTCGTCTCTCATCTTTTTTTTTCCTTTTTTCTTTTTGCTGGGTAGTATTTCAGTCCAATCCTCTAATGATCATTTTCCTTTCTAATCTTTGATCTTTTATAAACATGCGCTCAGCAAGTGGAATTTTCTTGTTCTTTTTGCATTTACATCTGTTAAAATTCGTACACGTACAACATGCGATATCGAATAAACATGAAGTTGTTTCTTTACGATATTTGTCCATTTTTTGTTGGAATTTCGTATTATTTCTTTGCCCTTTGTAGGGTTTTAAAACATTCCGATATTTATCATGGCACTTTCTTATTTTTTCAATGCTACTCTTATGAGATATAGGGGGAATAGACGCTCTTACCCATATTGACTCAATTCTTTGAGCAACTATTTCAGAAATTTCCGCAACTGTTGGCTAAAGTGTTGGTAATGTCCGCTTCATTTTTGACTTCAGAAATAAAAATATTTAAGCACATCAGAAACTGTTGGTAACGCTCGTTCATAAAGTTCATTAAGCGATCCAAATATTGGACATTTGGTTACTTGTCTGTTATTCGCTACCATTTTTCTTTCTTCACACATTTCTTTAGTTCTTTAATGTTTAAAGTCTGAATATTATTAGCTAAATTTAAAATAATAATTGCGCTGAATTAAAAAATACTGTGAAAAAAATTTTGTCGATAAGAATAGTCTTGAAACAATGTACAGTACATGCTTCAAAATGTATGTGATAAATGTTTCACCTGCTTTCAAAATGACACTAGATTTTTAACAACCCCACATTCAAAGCTGAAAGAGGTCTGACTCATTCAAACAAAAGGTGAGGAAGGACAAAAAAGATATCACTTGTTTTGTTTTCCCCCACAGCGATGTGTTTTTGTTTAGGAAACGACGAAATTGAGACGCTGTTTAACTTTGGTTTCGAAAATAGATAAACCGTATAATGATGTGAAATAATCCTCTCGATCTATTTTTACGTTAGATAAATTATTTTTTAACTGTTAATTTTACCGATCAACATTACTGCTAAAATTTGCATGAAACTCGATTTTCGGCAAATAATTAAGAGTTTTGGGGCACTGAAAGAAATTTATCAATGTCGAAAATTATTTGGATGTATGCCAATATACTACAAAATGCATCTTTTTTATCCCGCTGATAAACTAAGTTAAAAGATATAAAATACAAAAATTAAACATTTTTATAAAAATTTCAATTTTTTTACTATTTTGGGGGCGTTTGGGGGCACCGGAAGATAGGAATGGATTTAAATAAAAAAAAGAATGAACTAATATATATATTACAAATTTAAAATTTTTTCGCCAAAACTAACCTTTATACTATCTTAATTTTCCGTATTTACTTCAAATTATTAAATTAAAATCTTGTTTCTAGATCTAATCTGTTAATCTGTATGCAGACGATATAAATTCTTAATTTGCCTTAAAAAACATTATTCCAGTATGCGTAAATTTAAAAAGATGGCTCTATATTAAAAATATTCTTAATTAAAACTTTATTTCTTAATATTCCAAATAAAACTGATTTCTTCTATGTTTTTATCAACCTTTTTAAGAAAATCTTATTAAATTTATTCCAAAACCATACCTTTCAAAAAATATCATTATTTTATTTTATCTATTTATTTATTTTTCCGCCGTCAACCTTTGATGTGTGCATTAATAAATTCATTTCTTTTCTTTTTCTCTTAAAATTAATCATTGATAAAAATCGTCTGCCTAAGAAATTATGAGTCGATTATAAATTGGTTAAATAATATCTTTTTTTAAATAAATTTATCGTCTGTGTAAAATAGCCTCGTATCTGGACAAGAATTCTGTTTACATAAAAGGATGATGGTTTGAGATTACAGAAAGTTCTAGAATTTTCTTTTTAGTTTTAAAAGGTGGAAGTCTCGAGATGAGAGGGGGAGAGATTCTGGAGTTCTTTCGTTCATGAGTACGGCTGATTGAAGTAAATGATGGAATATTTTTTGGACATTTCGGTAAAAGATCGTTTGCAAAAAGGAGTTTTTCCCTCTATAATGACTACAGTTGAATAAATAAACTTACAGCCACCAATGAGTGATTTATTGGATATTCTACATTTATTTATTTTTTATTTTTTTCCTCGCTGGCCATGACTTCTGTGCAAAGAACGGGGACCCTGGCGATGATGTTTCTGGCTCTTAACTTTAAAATGTCACATATATATAAGGCAACTATTGCAACCCACACTAAAAATAATTTTTAAAATATTAAAAAGCAAAAAAAAAAAAAAAAAATTATAAAATTTATAAAAATTTCAATTTTTAACTATTTTTGAAGCGTCTAGGGACCAGAAGATATAAATGGATTTCAATAAAAAAACATATGTGAATTAGTATGCATAAAAGGCAATTTTTGCACCCCGCGCCGATTCGATTATCCGAATTTCGATTTTTCGATCCACCCTAATACGAATGTACCCAATAACGTCTATTCTGTGTCCGTATATAATTTTTATAGATAAGATACCCAAAAATAATCCGCTCTCTAGAATACACGTCCATCGTTGTCGACGGTCTTATTTTTCTGCCGCAGCTGGAAAAATCGGACTTGTGCATGATATGTTGCGGGCACACACGAGCGCCGGAACTTGAAAAAAACCGGACGTGTGCACCAGGCATTAAGTTCGAATTCACACTTCGAATGTTTACCTCTACACAGATATCTCTGTGAAAAAAAAGTATCATTTACTTCAATTTTTATTTACAATAAGAAAAATAAATCAAAAATATAAATAAAATACTGGAACAAGAATATTATTCTGAACAAAGGAAATTTCATATGGAACAAAGGATCATTATCAAAACTTCTATTATGATATATGAAATATCCTTAATGAAAAGCACATCAGAATCTCCTAATTCACTGTTTGTCAATGGAAACTATAGCCACGAAAATTAAACCATTTATAGCGTCAATGAAAAGAAAGTTTTATCTAGGAATAAAAGGTCAAATTTTCCTGAGTTAATAGTTTTGCTGTCAGATGCTATGACATCTGTCACATTTCTTCTTATTTTAGATGAAAACATAGAAATAAATAAATAAAAATAAAAATGGAATGAAAGAAATGTGGTCTGAAATTTCGCTACTAATTTTGGATTTTCTGTAGACTCTTTAATGCTTACGGTATATGAGAAAAGATAGATAGACTAGATCAAAATTAAAACTGTCGCCTTTATCAAAAAATGCTATTGGTTGATTTCGTCAAATAGTTTATTTGTTTTATGTTTGATTTCTGCATTTATTTTAAGTTAAATCTTGAACTTTAAAAGGTTTCAACTGTATAGATTTTTCTATGAAAAAATATCATTTAGTATAATTTATTGACCGGTATAAAATGAAAATCAAAATATAAGAACTGTTGGAAGAGTGATGTTATTCCGAAAAAAAAGAAAGCACATTATTAAAATTTCTATTATTGTATTTGAAATATCATTGATACGAATACAAAGTAGAATCCCCTGATTCACTGTTATTCAACGAAACAATAGCCACGAAAATGAAACCATTTATCGCATCAGTGAAAAGAAAGTTTTATCTCTATAATAAAAGGTCATAAATCAATAAACATAAATCAAAAATATAAATAAAATATTGGAACAAGAATATTATTTTGAGCTTAGAAAATTCCAAATGGAACAAAGGATCATTATCAAAACTTCTATTATGATATATGAAATATCGTTAATGAAAAGCACATCAGAATCTCCTAATTCACTGTTTGTCAATGGAAACTATAGCCACGAAAATGAAACCATTTATAGCGTCAATGAAAAGAAAGCTTGATCTAGGAATAAAAGGTCAAATTTTCCTGAGTTAATAGTTTTGCTGTCAGATACTGTGACAAATGTCACATTTCTTCTTATTTTAGATGAAAACATAGAAATAAATAAATAAATATAAAAATGGAATGAAAGAAATGTAATATGAAATTTCGGTACTAGTTTTGGATTTTCTGTGGACTCTTTGGTGCTTTCGGTATACGAGAAAAGGTAGATAGATTGGGTCAGAATTGAAACTGTACGTCTATATCAAAAAATGTTTATTGGTCGATTTTGTTAAATGATTTATCCGTTTTATGTTTGATTTCTATATTTATTTTAAGTTAAATCTTGAACTTCAAAAGTTTTAACTGTACAGATTTTTCTATGAAAAAATATTATTTACTACAATTTATATTGATAGTTAGAAAATGAAAAATCAAAATATAAATAAAATGTTGGAACGATGATGTTATTCCGAACAAAAGAAAACACATTATTAAAACTTCTATTATCATATTTGAAATATCATTGATACAAATGCAAAATAGAATCTCCTCATTCACTGTTTGTCAACGAAACAATAGCCACGAAAATGAAACCATTTATCGCATCAGTGAAAAGTAAGTTTTATCTCTATAATAAAAGGTCAAAGTTTTCTGAGTTAATAGTTTTGCTGTCAGATGTCACTTTTAATCTTATTTTAGGCCGAACATCTACAAATAAAAAAATAAAAAGCAAAATAGAATGAAAGAAACGTTTTATGAAATTGCTTTACAAGCTTTTCATTTACTATAAATTCTTTGACACTTTAGGTAACTGTTAGATTAGATTTAAATTGTAACTATACTTCTTTAATTAAAAAATGCTTATATCAGTCAATTTCGTTAAATTATATATTTGTTTGAAATTAGGGCACTGATGTCCTATACGCACCACATTTGCACGCGTTTTTTCCCCCGCCAATTTGACGAAAATTTTGCGTTTGAATATATGTTACGAATTGCATGCAATAATAGCATGTGATTTTTTACTGCAATTTAAAAATAAAATAACGTGAAAAAAATGGAAGAGATTCTAGTATTAAAAAAAGGAAATAATAAATAAATAATAATTTAATATAATTATTGATGTAGTATATAATAAAAATAATTTAAAGAATTAAAAGGAAAAATAACTATAAATAAACATGAATTCAATAAAAAGGAAACAATAAATAAACAGTTACATAAAATAAATTTAATAAGTAATAAAACAGTAAGTACAATTTTCACAATGAATCGTAAATATTAACACCTAAGCCATATTGAATGCATGCTTTTGCTTAGAACAAATGTCACTCAAATCTTTTTTTCATTTTATTTCCCTAACAATTGTTATAAATTTATTAAACGGATCTTCTCCATCATGGAAGAGATGTGCAATGCCAAACGTGCGGGGAAAAAACATGAGCAAATGTGGTGCGTATATGACATCTGTGCCGAAATTAGAATTTGAACTTAGTAAGTTTTCAACTAAATAAGTATTTCTATTAAAAAAATATCATTTACTTCACTATAAGGTATCTGATGCAAATATGGCCAATGCAGGTACTATGGCCAAACTGCAATATTGTTATTAATTTCAGTGAAATCCAAAAGATATCTGTTAACTAGATATTTGTATAACATAGTGTATCACCGTGTTGGCCGCAATTTTTGATCACGTGCATAAAGGGAAAGTCATTGTTGATTTGTTTTTAGAGTTGGTGGCACTGTAAAATTTTCTCTGTCAGTTTTTTATTTTTCTTATTTAAACAAAGTATTTGTATTTGTTGAAATACATAACATTTTAGATGGCTTAAATTCCTTTTTAACTGTAACAATGAATTTTAATATCTGAGTGTTCAGACAGAATTACGAATTTGCATTACAAAGTCGTTCGCATATTGTGTTAGCTAAATGTATAGAGCAACTTTTGTAAAAGTCTCAAAAACATAACTTAAAAATTCTAAAAGTGCTCGTCGATAGAATAAGCAGAATATCCGTAGTTCCCAAAATGAAGCAAAAGAAAAAAAAAGAAAAAAAAATGAGAGGTTGTATCCAAATTCAGGAATACAAATATTTCTATAAAAATATCATTTACTTCAATTTACATTAACAATTAAAAAGAGAAATTCGAAAATAGAATCAAAATATTTGAACAGTAATATTATTAAAGACAAAGTTAAAATTAGTATTAAGACTTATATTGTGATATATGAAACACAATTAATGAAAAGCACACCAGAATCTTCTCATTCATTGTTTGTCAACAGAACAATAACCACGAATACGTAACAAATTACAGCATTATGGAAAGGAAACTTTTATCTGTGTAATAAAAGGTCAAAGTTTTCGGAGCTTAATTGTTTTGCTGTCAGATGCTATGCTAGATGTCACTTTTCACCCTTTTTAGGGCTGAGCATATACAAATAAGAAAATATAAAGCAAAATAGAATGATAAAATTTCGTTATTAGCTTCTCATCTTCTATAGATTTTTTGATATTTTCATTTAACAGTAAAACTTAAGTAGCCTATGTTAATAATGCAATCCTACGTCATTATTAGAAAATGCTATTGGTTGATTTCATCAATGATTTAATTCTTTTAAGTTTGACTTATATAATTGTTTCAAGTTTCATTTATATAATTGTTTTAATGTTGATTTATTTGTTTGTTTTAAGTTTCAATTTAATCTTCAAAAGTTTTTAGGAATACAACTATTTCTGTAAAAAATGTTATTTACTTCAATTTATATTAACGATTAAAAAGAGAAATAACAATATATAAGCAAAATATTTCAACAGTAATATTATTCCGAACAAAATTAAAATAATTATTAAGGCTTATATTATGAAATATGAAATATCATTAAATGAAAAGCATACCAGAATCTTCGCATTCATTGTTTGCCAACGAAACAATAACCACGGATATTATAGCATCACCAATTATAGCGTCAGCGAAAGAAAATTTTTATCTGTACAATAAAAGGTCAAAGTCTTAAGAGCTTAATAGTTTTGCTGTTCGATGCTATGAGAGATGTCACTTTTAGGTAGCTTTCATTACAAAAAGTAAAAAGCTACCTATTGCAGCCGTCCGGAGGAAAGCACTTCCGGAAAATTTTGGTATATTTTCACCGATCATGACCCCCAGACCCCAAAACCACCCTCCGTTCAAATGTTGACATATATATATATATATATATATCTGACTTTTGTCATGCGATAACTAACGTATTTATGAACCGATTTGAATGAAACTTGGTATGTACATAGTACATACAAATGTCTCGACCGAGTTCGTTGGCCAGCATCATCCGTCATTTTGTTTCAAAATGGCGGCCATTTTAAATTTTTAAAAAAATTTTAAATTTTAAATTAAATGCGAAAAAATTAAAAGTTGAAAAATATTTTACTTTTACGTGTTAGAACTTAAAACAAAGATTCCAGAACACTGTTTATTTTGTCTACATTTTAAAAAATGATTGAGTTATAGCACTTTGAATT
Organism: Maratus speculifer; assembly: GCA_964019185.1. Taxonomy (NCBI): domain Eukaryota; kingdom Metazoa; phylum Arthropoda; class Arachnida; order Araneae; family Salticidae; genus Maratus; species Maratus speculifer. Next base: position 117,709,840 of record OZ025295.1, on the reverse strand, counting down.
TTTCTTATGGCTGACATTTTGAAACGATCTGCTTTTTGTCATGTAATAACACGCGCATTTATGAACCGATTTCAATGAAACTTGATATGTACATAGTACATACAAATGTCTCGACCGAGTTCGTTGGCCAGCATCATCCGCCATTTTGTTTCAAAATGGTGGCCATTTTAAATTTTTTTAAAAATTTAAAATTTAAAATTAAATGCGAAAAAATCAAAATTTGAAAAATATTTTTCTTTTACGTGTTAGAACTTAAAACAACGATTCCAGAACACTTTTTATTTTGTCTATATCTTAGAAAATGATTGAGTTATAGCACTTTGAATTTTTCTTATGGCTGACATTTTGAAACGATCTGATTTTTGTCATGTAATAACACGCGCATTTATGAACGGACTTGAATGAAAATTGGTATGTACATTGTACATACAAGTGTTTCAACCGAGCTTGTTGGTCAGCATCATCCGCCATTTTGTTTCAAAATAACGGTCATTTTAAATTAAAAAAATTTAAATTTAAAATTAAACACGAAAAAAATAAAAATTGAAAAATATTGTTCTTTTACGTGTTAGAACCTAAAACAACGATTCGAGAACACTTTTTATTTTGTCTATATCTTAAAAAATGATTGAGTTATAGCACTTTGAATTTTTCTTTTGGCTGACATTTTGAAACGATCTGATTTTTGTCACTTGATAACACGCGTATTTATGAATCGATTTGGATGTAACTTGGTGTGTACATAGTATATACTGAGACCTGAATCGAGTTCGATACTCAGTTCCATCCGCCATTTAAATTTTTTTATAAATTTTAAAATTTAAACCAACCAGAAGTAAGGTACCAGAAAGTGAGAAATTGAAAAAGATTTTTCTTTTATGCATTTGACCTTGATACAAAGATTCAGAGCACTTTTTTTTTTCGTTTGTATCTTACAAAATGGCTGAGTTATCGCATATATATATTAATCGATTTCAATACGAGTGTGCATGTGCACCTGAATTAAGATTTCGACGAAGCTCATAATCAGGTTCTACTAATATATCTTAATTTAAAATAAATAAATATATATATAAGTATATGAAAGCTACCTCTTCCTCCCGGCACTGCCGGAAGGACTATTCATCGTATTTTTGGTTGAGCATTTACAAATGATAAAAATAAAGAGCAAAATGTAATAAAAGAAAGTTATATGAAATTTTCTTACTAACTTCTCATCTTCTATAGATTCTTTAACACTTTCGGTAACGGTAAAATTTAAATAGACTAGTTTACATTGAAACCGTACGTCTTTACCAAAAAAGAGCTATTGGTACATTTTGGTAATTATGGAAAGTTTTGAGCTATACCTATATTTCTATGAATATATATATTTTATTGTGATTTTTTCTAACAATTAGTATTAGAAATCACTAAGTGTAACAAAAATGTTATGTTATATGAATTATAATTAATGAAAAGCACACCAGGTCCTTCTCATTCACTGTTTGTTAACAAAACAATAGTCACGAAAACGAAACCAATTATAGCATCAACGAAATGAAAGTTTTATGTGCACAATAAGAGACCAAAGTCTTCAGAGATTAATAGTTTTGTTGTCAGATGCTGTGCAAGATGTCACTTTTCATCTTATATTTGTGGTTGAGCATCTATAAATAAGAAAGTTCTTCCGGCAGTGCCGAGATGAAGAGGTAGCTTTCATATACTTATTTATTTATTTATTTTAAATTAAGCTATATTATTTAAACATACGAAGCTCAAATTAGTGGAACCAGATTTTATAAAACTGAATACTATTTTTTCTCAATACTGAATATTGATAGAAATTTTTAGAAATTGATCATCTTTTATACAACCTGGTTTTATTTTAAGTGATTTAGAGGGTCGCCACATTCCACGATATCACGAAGTGTGTGCCATTTTAAAGCAACATGATTGATAAAATAAATTAATGAACTTGGTTGAAATCTTAATTCATGTGCGTATGCACATTCACATTGAAATCGATTAATATATACGAGTTTGGTCGCGGATAAATTGATTTTTTTAATGTCACCCACATTAAAAATTCAAAGTGCTATATCTCAAGACGTTTTTTAAGGTAAAGACAAAGGAAAAAATACTCCGAAATTCATTTTTAAGATAAATACTTTAGAAAGAACCTTTTTTCAATTTCCAATTTTTTGTTTGTACATCATAATACATTTAAAAGATTTTTGACGAACTTAAATGGCTGCCATTTTGAAACAAGATGTCGGATGAAGTTGGACAGTGAACTCGGTCAAGACATTGGTATGTACTATGTATACATGGAGTCATATCCAAATCAGTTTATAAATATGCGTATTATCGCGTAACAAATTTCAGACCGTTTCAAAATGTCAATCACACTGGAAAATGAAAGGGCTATAACTCAGCCATTTTTAAAGATAAAGATGAAACAAAAAATTCTCTGGAATCTTTGTATGAAGGTCAAACAGACAGAAAAAATCTTTTTCAATTTCTCACTTTTTTGCACCTAATTTTAAAACTTAATTTTTTTTAAAAAATGTAAAATTCCGCCATTTTGAAACAAGATGGCGGATGAAACTGGCCAACGAACTCGGTCCAGAGATCGGTATGTACTATGTACGCATCAAGTTTCATCCAAATCGGTTAGTAAATACGCGTGTTATTACGTGACGAAAATCAGATCATTTCAAAATGTGAGCAACACTAGAAATTAAAAGTGCTATAACGCAGCCATTTTTAAAATACAGACGAAACAAAAAATGCTCTGGAATCTTTGTTTCAAAGTCAAATGCATAAAAGAAAAATCTTTTTCAATTTCTTACTTTTTTGTGCCTAATTTTAAGTATTAAATTAAAAAAAAATTAAATGGTGCCATTTTGAAACAAGATGGCGGATGGAACTGGCTAACGAACTCAGTCCAGGCCTCATTATGTACTATGTACACACCAAGTTATATCCAAATCGATTGATAAATACGCGTGTTATCACGTGACAAAAATCAGATGGTTTGAAAATATCAGCTATAAGAAAGATTCAAAGTGCTATAACTCAATCATTTTTTAAGATGTAGACAAAATAAAAAGTGTTGTGAAATCGTTATCTTAAGTTATAACACATAAAAGAAAAATATTTTTCAACTTTTAGTTTTTTCGCATTTAATTTTAACTTAAAATTTTTTAAAAAAATTTAAATGGCCGCCATTTTGAAACAAGATGGTGGATGATGCTGGCCAATGAGCTCTGTCGAGACATTTGTATATAATATGTACATACCAAGTTTCATTCAAATCGGTTCATAAATACGTTAGTTGCAACATGACAAAAATCAGATATATATATATACAGGTTGCCCCTAAACAAATGGTATATACGCTAGGGGGTGATAGATCACATCAAGACGAGTAATAGTTAATAGGAAACCAAGGGTCTCAAACGTTTTCCAAAGGAGATAACCGCCATTAAAGTTTGGGGTCCAAAATTTCAAATAAACATAAAAAACGGAAAAATTGGTCGATTGACTTGCGGTTTCCACTAAAACTATTCTTTATGTTGGTATTTTCTTGAAAATAAATTATAAAGATAAATTTCGAAAAATGCCGATAGAGGGTGCTTTAGACTTTCGAGTTACGAACAACTATTTTTTACGTTATTTTTTGCATCTGATTAAATGTTTTCGTAAACTTAGACTTAAACTTAAATTTTGAGCTCAAAATCTGAATAGTTGGGAGTGGTTAAGTAGAACAAACTGAACTGTGTTCAGAGGGTTTAAATTTCAAACGATCATAAAAAACGGAAAATTTAGTCAATTCGTTTGCGGTTTTTGGTAAAACTACTCTTTAAATCAGTGTTTTCTTGAAAATAAATTTTAAAGATAAATTTCACAATTGCCGATAGAGGGCACCTTAGACATTTGAGTAGCGTACAACTATTTTTAACCGTTATTTTTTTAAATCTCATTAAATGTTTTCAAATGCTTAGATTTAAATTTTGAGATCAAATTCTGAATCGTTGCAAGTGTTTAAGTAGCGCAAAAGTGAACTGTGTTCGATGGAGGGGGTGGGGGGTTAAATTTCAACTCCTGAACACATTTCAGTTTGCGCTTCTTAACCCCTCCCAACGTTTCAGAATTTGAGTTCAAAATTTAAGTTTAAATCTAAGATTTCGAAAAAACATTTAATAAGTTTTGGAAAGTATTTAATTAGATACAAAAGATATCAGTTAAAATTAGTTGTTGGTTACTCTGAAGTTTAAGGCGCCCTTTAACGGAATTTTTTGAAATTTATCTTTAAAACTTATTTTCAAGAACATACTGACTTAAAGAATAGTTTTATTTTAAACCTCAAACGAATCAACCAATTTTTCCGTTTTTTATAATCATTTGAAATTTGAACCCTCTGAACACAGTTCAGTTTGTGCTACTTAACGACTCCCAACTATTGAGATTTTGAGTTAAAAATTTAAGTTTAAGTCTAAGTTTACGAAAACATTTAATCAGATGCAAAAAATAACGTAAAAATTAGTTGTTCGTTACTCCAAAGTCTAAAGCGCCCTCTATCGTCATTTTTTGAAATTTATCTTTATAATTCATTTTAAATAAAATACCGACATAAAGAATAGTTTTAGTGAAAACCGCAAATCAATTGACCAATTTTTCCGTTTTTTATAAGCATTTGAAATTTAAACCCTCTGAACACAGTTAAGTTTGTGCTACTTAACCCCTCCCAACTATTCAGATTTTGAGCTCAAAATTTAAGTTTAAATCTAAGCTTACGAAACCATTTAATGAGATGCAAAAAATCATGGCAAAAAATAGTTTTTCATTACTTCAAAGTCTAAAGATTCCTCTATCCGCATTTTTCGAAATTTATCTTTAGAATTTATTTTCAAAAAAATACCAACATGAAGAATAGTTTTAATGAAAACCGCAAATCAATCGAACAATTTTTATGTGTATTTGAAATTTTCGACCCAAAACTTTAATGGTGGCTATCTCCTTTGGAAAACGTTATATATCATCATCATCAACCGTTTTCGATCCACTGCTGGATGTAGGTCTCCCCCAGATTTTCCCAATGTTTTCTGCCTAGTGCTTTTGTCATCCAATTTACACCAGCCACTTTTCTAATTTCGTCACTCCATCTTACTTGTGGTTGCCTTCTTGGTCGTTTTACATCTCTGGGATACCACTGTAGTAAATTTGTGCTCCATCTATTGTCTTGTCTGCTTGCAATGTGCCCGGCCCATTTCCATTTTAGCTGTTTGATTCTTTCAAGGATGTCAAAAACTTTTGTCTGATTTCTTATCTAGGTTATCCTCTTTCTGCCTCTTCTAGTTATGCCTAGCATACATATTTCTGCACTTCTCTGTGTTGTTTGTAGTCTTTGTATCATCCGTTTTATTAGTGTCCGTGTTTCTGCTCCGTAAATTAATGCAGGTAAAATTCACTGATTAAACACTTTTCTTTTCAAACAAAGAGGTATATTACTCTTCAGAATAATACTGTTCTTCCCAAAAGCACTCTACCCATTTCTTATTCTTCTATTGATTTCATTCATGATATTATTATCCGATGATATTTCCTGTCCTATGTTATTAATAATTTTGCACTTCTTTAATCTCACTGTTCTTGTAGACAATTTTCTTTTTTGATGTAAATGAATTAAACGTCAACTTAGACTTTTCTAAATTTATTTTTAATCCCATATTGATGCTAGCTTCTGAAAGATCTTTTAGCATAATTTCCAATTCTTCAGGACTGTTACTGAAAATTACAATGTCGTCCGCGAACCGGAGATGACTTAAATATTCCCCATTTATTCTGATCCCTTTGTTTTCCCAATCCAGCTAATGAAGATATTTTCTAAGACAGCATAAAAAGCTTAGGTGAAATGGTGTCATCTTGTCTTACTCCTCTTCCGAGCTTGATCTTCGCTTTTCCTTTATTTAAACGGATGGTTGCTGTTGATTTCTTGTAAATCTTCTTTGTGATATTGATGTAGGGTTTGTTTATACCAATGTCCTCTAGAGATTCTACTACTGCTGATGCGTAGACGGAATCAAATGCTTTTTCATAATCAATAAAGCAAGGCAGAGAGGTAAATTATATTCTTTATGTTTTTCCATAAGTTCCCTTATTCTTTGGATATGATCCATTGTGCTGAACCCACTTCGGAATCCTGCTTGTTCTCTAGGTTGAGCTGAGTCCAGAGCTGATTCAAGTTTTGCCTTTAAAACTTTGATGAAAATTTTATAAATCACTGACAGTAAGCTGATCAGACGGTAATTTTTAATGTTTTTTTTCTCTCCTTTCTAATAAAGTAGCACCATCACACCATTATTCCAATCTTCTGGTACATCTGACTTCTTGAAACATTTGGAAAACAGTAAGGGTAGCCTTTTTGCAAATTCTTCTCCTGTTTCTTTGATAATGTCAATTGTAATTCCATCTTCTCCAGGGCATTTACCTTTTTTCATAAATTTAGTAGCTTGTAAAACTTCATCTGTCATCACTGGGATTATCTCTTCAGTTTCTGTTAATATTTCTCGTTGATCGTGTACGTTAATTTTCTTCTGATCTTCACATTTATATAGATCCTTATAGAATTTTTCAACAATGTGTACTATTTCGTTGCTGATTTTGGTTATTATTCCATCTACTCTCTTTAGTGCAAAAATAGTGCAGCCTGTTAGTTATCTTGTCTAGTGCAAGGCGAACGAACGCGGATGGGCTTCCTCCAACCCGCTTGGCCAGGATGGAGAGATCTGGCCACAACCCCCCTTACTTTACCATGAATTCACAAAACAAATCACGGCCCTCAGTTCCTGGTAGTCCGCATGTGCAATGGTAACGGCAGCGATCAGACAGACATGAAGACAGAGGGTGCTAAGAATCACCGGGTTCGTCTTGACTGCCATAAGTTGATGACCTTGGCTACGTATAATGGTAGCCTATCTTCTGAAAGATGTTTACAGGAACTTGAAGAACAGGAGATAGGATCAACTGGGACATTTTAGAATTATGTGAAGTAAGAAGAAAAGGAGAAGAAAAGATTGATCTTGCCAGCGGACATGTTTTATACTATAGAGGCAGAGAAAATGGAAGAACAAGTGGTGTAAGATCTCTGATTCATAAAAGGTGGAAGAATCACATTATAGAATATTATAATACATCAGATAGAGTTGCAAGATTACTAATACAAGTGTCCGAAAGATACAAGCTGCAAATTACCCAAGTTTATGAACCAACAATAAGTTATTCTGATGAAGAAATTGAAGATTTCTATGAAAAATATGATATCAATATATCATATATCATTGAATATGACGATGCCAAGTTAACAAATTGATAAACTTATCTTTTCTCCATATAAAAAAATCTTTTCTTTTAAAGTACTTAAAAAATCATGATCACAACAAGATCTACATTACAGTTGAAGTTATAGATATATCGTCCCTTTTCTCATTTTTGTAATACGCAAACGACCCCCCCCCTTAATATAAACAACACCTAAAAGCCGGCACATCTAATTCACTCTTTCCATACCTTATATGTTTATGAAACCAGTGTGTGATTTTCTGCATACCAGCTGCCCTATAATAAAAATGCTGCATAAGATATTTTGCGCGTCGTACATGTTCGAGTAGATCTCCTCCCATGCTACCATTTCCTTATATGGTACCCTTTCGCGATTTTTAGTCCACTTCACGAGCCCCAGGTATAACCGCAAAAATTCCTTTGCTTTTTCAAATTCCAATATCAAAGTTCAAACACTTTTATCGCCAATTAGCGATTATCTTGTTAATATGCTAAGTACAAAATCTCTCTCTCAGGAAAAAAAATTGCACTTATATTTTTGCCAAATACCATATACATGCCAAACATTGTAACCCTTTGGCGATATTTAACAACTGACGTTACCTTAGATCTCACTGTAAGGAGGACCACTTTGTCTCCCTCTGCTGTCCTTGCCAGTACCACGTTGGGCACCCATTATCTCTCGAAAGGGCAAAATAAAAATTATCCTTTAAACTAATCTGTATTCCTTCATTACTTATCATGTTATTATCGCTCTCCTTTTCACGGCATTAATGGTCATCCATGAACAATATTTAACCTACAAGATACAGTAAACAAAAAATTCATAGTACAAACATTGGTGCTAAAAAGACCGTATTTACCCCGATTAGAGGGTATGGGTGCCCATAAAATCCGGAGAAGACGCTGACTCTCGTGGATCCCCATCTTCTCTTCACGGCGTGCGGCGTTTTCGGGGCGGCAAAGGATTGTTGCTCCATCGATGCGTCTGCATATATATATATATATGTCAACATTTGAACGGAGGGTGGTTTTGGGGTCTGGGGGTCATGATCAGTGAAAATATACCAAAATTTTCTGGAAGTGCTTTTTTCCGGACGGCTGCAATAGGTAGCTTTTTACTTTTTGCAATTAAAGCTACCTAAAAAAAAAGAACAAAATGGGATGAAAGAAGTGTTATATAAACTTTCGTAAGTAGCTTCTCATCTTCTATAGATTTTTTCATTCTTTCATTTAACGGTAAATGTTAAATAGACTAGGTTATTATTGTAATCCTATGCCTTTACCAGAAAGTGCTATTGGTCGATGTCGATAAATGATTTATTTCTTTTGAGTTTGATCAACATGTTTGTTTTCAGATAGAATTTAAATATTGAAAGTTTTCAACTGCACAGATATTTCTATTAAAAAAATTATTTACTTCAACTTTTACTGATAATTAGAAAAAGAAATTCCCCAAGTAGAAACAAAATGCTGGAACAGTAATATTACCCCTAACACAGGAAAAATCAATTAAGATTTCTATTATGATACATGGAATATCATTAATGAAAAGCATAATAGAATCTCTTCATCCACTATTTGTCAGCGAAACAATAGCCAAGAAAACGAAACCAATTATGGCTTCTTTGAAGAAAAAGAATATATATCTGTACAATAAAAGGTCAAAGTTTCAGGGCTTAATAGTCTTGCTGTCAGATGCTATGACAGATGTCACTTTTCATCTTATTTTTGGGCTGAACATCTACAAATAAGAGAATAAAGAACTAAATGGAATGAAAGAAACGTTGTATGAAATTTCGTTACTAGCTTCTCATCTTCTATAGATTCTTTGACACTTTCATTTAACGGTAAAACTTAACTGGACTAGGTTAACATTGTAATCATGTGCCTTTAGCAGAAAATGCTATGGGTCGATTTAGTTCACTGATGGATAATGAAGATAGGGGAAATTGATATTTTCTTTTACTTACACATGTAACAGAAAATGTTTTTCAGGCATCAGATAAAAATATAAACTTATAATGTGAATTTAAATGTGTATACGTAATATTTAATTACTAAGCAAATGGAATGTTTAGATATTAATATTTAAATGTATTTTTTCCATGCGCTTTCAGACATTAATATCTTGAAATATAATATTGAATAATTAAATTCTTTGTTAATAAATATTATATTTAATAATTTAAAATATTTAAGTTGGAAATTTTTAAAAATTTATCTCTAGACTTCTGCAAAGAGTAACATTTTACCTTTTTAATGTCTTTATCTTTTTATTTATTAATTTTTGTAAAGTATAGATGTTACTATGAAAAATTCCACAATTTGGTAAATTGTGATTCAATTTAAAAACATGTTTTTATAAATAAAGACGGGTTTATAAAACATATTCCAATAAACTTTTTGATGTTTCTTACTGACTTTGGCTTGTAACGTTTATGTTCCAAATTATGAATTCATGATAATTTGATCTTCAAAATCAATTTTTGTGAATATTTTACACTACATTAGAAGACTTACAGAATCATTTGATAATTTTTTTAAGGATTTTGGCAATCTAAATTAATAAACTAAATTTCAGTTTTTTATGGTTTTATATTAATATTCATAATTCCACAAAAAACTTTTATTTAAAATAAAGTGTTTATACAGCTTGAAAGAAGGAAATAATTACAATTTGCTTTGATTTTAACAATTTCTCATTAGCAACTTTTGGCAATTTGTCTTCCAATTACGTTAATTCAATGCGTTAGTTGTTAGACATCATCTAAATTAGAGACAAACACGTCATGAACTTTGATATGAATATGCAATATGTTATAAACTTAGACGGTTAAACCAAACTGAGGTTACAACAACAGTTTTTAATAATTCTAAGAAAAGCAACAAAATGTAGATAAATTGGAATTAGAACAATTACCTAATACACCTCTTGAAAAACTTCTGCGCTTTACAGGTGTCTATTGAATTTAAGGCTCCGTTATCATGTGTATTTTGCCCAATTTGAACTGAATTATATGAAATCCTGTCTTCTCATACCTTCTGCGGTTTATTGACAATAAGAAAAGAAGAAATTACTATGGTTCAGGAAATTAGAAGTTCAACCCTACTTGAAGGAAAGGTTCTCTGTCCTGCAGTTGGATTGAAGTTTTGACATGGAAAAGTCATTATACATAAAACATGCCGACTAGTGACCGCAAGTAACGGTTATGACTGTCTGGACCTTGACCACGAATGGCAACAGGCACACGTCTGCGAGGAGATACCCTCCGAAAATTAAAAAAAAAACTTCTGTTTATTAGGCAAACGGGAAGATTGTCTAAAATGTTCATTACGCCTCAGCAAATAAAAATAAATAAATAGTATATTAAATTCCTTTTTAAAAAGGTAAACAAAATAAGTTGATAGTTGTAGGTATTTATGTAAGCGTTACATATGAGGTCATCTTCTTCGTTTCTCATGGAATAGCTTTATATAGTATTGTATGGAAAATCCTTAATGAATAGTTCAGAATCTTCTCTCATTCATCATTTGTCAGTGAAACAATGATTTCGATAACAAAACCAGTTATAGCGTTGGTGAAAAGAAACTTTTATCAATATGTTAAAAGGACAATGTTTTAGTAGCCTAATAGTTTTGCTGTCATGTGCTATGACAGATGTCTCTCTTTGTATTTCTTTCCGTGGTCTGAGAATGTAGAAATAGAAAGACAAGGCTACCAAAGATACATTATATGAAATTTATTTATATTTTTTTTATTTGCTTTTTTTTTCTGTGCCTTCTTTGATATTAGCAGTTATAGATATGAATTAATATTAATTGTTTCATGTCTACACTCAAATTGCTGTTTTTATGAAAATTTTCGTTTTTTATTGTTATTTTTATTTTTAATGTAAGTTCAAACATTTAAGATTTTAAAAGGACTTGTTTTTTGTTCAGCTTCAATTATAAGCACAGTTATAGTTCAAAATATAAACGGGGATGAACTGTTTGTAACTGACCGTGACTGTTTAAAGAGCGTTGAATGGTAAACAATACATATTTATACACAAAATATATAACACATGATATATACACAATATATGAATACCTACAAATATGAGGATTTTAAAGTTATATACTTAATGCATATTTTTTTGTGCTACATCAAGATCTTAATTTGCATTTTCTTGAAAAGTGCGCTTTTCTTTAAAATTTTTATTGAAAGAAAATTTTGTCACAAGGTGTTGCTCTTCTGTTAGTATGTTTCGAAACAAAATGTTACTCGTAAGTTTGTATACATTAATTTAACAAGTATTTCAATTAAAAAATACACATTTTATAAAAGAAAAATTATGTTTGAATACAAAGTTTAGTACATTTTAATAAATTTTAGTCATATTACAAAGCTTTTGTTTTGTAACACAGATAAAACATTTGCTAGTATATTGTAAAAAAAAAAAAATGGTAAGATTTCGTTAAAGAAGATTTGGCATAAACGCAGTTCATTACCAAAATTGACAAAATATTGCTTAAACTTGAAACTTTTAATGAAAATCCTATAAAATAATTACATGAATTCATAATTGCATTCCTTATTTTAACTAAAATCACATGGATTTGATAAAAAATTTATATTTTTTCAAAAAAAGAAAAAAATATTCCCGAAAACAGGCAACTACCTTAAATAGTCCAGCCTAACATTGTAATTTCATGTCTTCATCAAAAAATGTCGTTGGTCAAATTATCTCACTGATACAGAAATACGATAGAGGAAACTGAAATTTTAATTTATGGATTAGATACATGTAGAAGAAACAGCATTTTTGACACCAGCTAAAATTAGATTAAAGTTGCGAGAACGGGAATAGAAGTGAATGTGTGTAATATACATTAATAATAATAAAAAAAGATTTGTGAGACTGTCTATAATTGTTGTATTCACGCTGTGTTTGATAAGGCTAATACTACGACATTAATGAGAGAAGTACCTCAGGGTCTAAACAAGAAAATCTCGAAGGGATTTTTCTAAATTCAGTTTATATATTTTTAAAATATTTTTAAGTGATTTTTTACTGGAATTTTGCACGAGATTTTGTTTTGACATCTGCTTTTTTATTTACAAATGTAGCGCTATTTCGTCATCACAGCATATAATACTACAAAGCATGCATTTCCAGACAAAAATTCAAACTGTACAGTGAAATATGATTAAAATAAAATATATTACAAAATAAAGTAAAATGCAATAAGATACGAAATTGCAAAATAATATACAATACGATAGTGAATAATTTGAAAATCGTTTAATAAAAAAAATGTAAATTTTGAATTTGAATTTTGATTTAATTTAAAAAATCCTTCAAATAAAAACAAAATCAAGCATGTGATTTTTTAAAATTTTAATTTCAATAAATTCCACACTAGGAACTAATAATTATTTTGATCTTTCTAACGATCATTTTAATAATAAATTTTATTTTTATTTTTTAAATTTTGCTTAAATAAAAAATTTTACACTATTTTTGTACATCTTTCTTATCCTTATAAGATAAATTTAACAGGATACTACAAATTAGAAATAGGATGAAACCCTGAGTAACCGGCAGCTTAAATATTCTTTCCTGTTCAAATCAGTATTACAGTTTTAAACATTTTTATATACTAATCTTTTTTTTTAAGTTGCATAAAGATATATTTAAAAAAATTATTGACAAACTATTGAAAAATGATATATTTTTTTACTAGAAGCTATTTTCTTTAGCTAAATAATGTCAATAACTCCATTTATCAACACAAGGACTGTCCAACCTTTCAGTAAGCAAGGGCGCATCTTAGCTCTTAGCACCCAGTGAAGGGCGACATTATTCACCTGACTGAAAACCAGTGGCAATATTATCGCGCAGTGTTAGTATGCACTTACATCTTACCATAATGCAAAATAATCTAACAGCGATAAGCAAAAAGTCAATACGGTTCCAGAATTACACGTATTAAATTTCAAATTACACATTTTATATGAGAGATTTATCTCAAAAATGTTTGTAAGGTAAGGTACAAGAAGCTAATCGTCTCTATAATAACTACAATAATAACAATAAAAAAATATAATGTTACAAATTACAACGACCATTTGAAAAATGATATTTTCAAAGACTAATATTTTAGATTTAGACATAAATTCTACATTTAAAATAATAATAATAAAAAGCATCCTTTTGATGATGATCAAAACGTGACTTACGTAATAATAGAGTCATATATTACGTAAGCGATAGATTAAACATTTATATTCTTGGACCAATCATAAACAAATTTTAAATGAAATTATAGTTTTACTCTTTTCGATACTGGAAATTTTTAAACTTGTAAACATTGCATATTTTCAATTTTTTACACCGCAATATAATGAAAAAAAAAGTACTTTTAAATACAATGTTTTTGAAAGATGTATCTCAATTTGTTTCTGAATTATTCATTTCTTTAAATAGCTTTTTATATTTTTTGTCATCGTGGCAACAGAAGTATTTCATTTCTGGATGTTAAAAATAGATCAATCAGAAATCGGATAAAATCCATACATCACAAGGATTCATATATGTTTCAGATATCGCTTGGCCGAAAGCAGCAACCATTTTCAGAATGGCTATTAAAATAAATATAGAAGCTAAAAAAACCTTTATTTCGAGGTTTACTGTAGGGTAGTGTAGAAGTTTGCAGTTTAGTAGAATTGCTAGTTTGTTTTTGAGTTTGTAAGGTTGAAGAAATTTTCGCATTCTTTAATTTTTGGATCGAGTAAAGATCAAGTAATCACATTAGAAAAGTTGATTTTTAATTTATTGAGAGTTTCATACAGTTGATTTTTCGCAGTCGTTGAACATGACGCGATGAATTCTGTAAGAATTTGCTCACAGGAGCAAAAATTCCAAATTAGCATATTTTTGTAAGGAATTTTTTCAAGGAAATATTTTGAATGGCATTTCTAGAAAAACACAGTAAGAATTTATAAGACATAATGCAAGTAAAAATTGAATTTGGGACAAAAAGTTTAAATGTCGTTGTCTATCATAAGTTTATTTATTGATTTATTTATTTACTAGCAGAATTACCCGGCTTTGTTCGTGTTAAACATGGAGCTAGCTCTTCAGGTAAAATAAAGTGAAATGAAATAATATGTAAATCTTAATAATGGAGTTTTGTGCATTCTTTTCAATAAAAGATTTAATATATAATAAGAATATATGATGTTATAATATGTCTGTGTTATTATGCCTTAAATAAAGAATACGAACTAAAGAACTAGGGTGACAAAATTATTTATTTATATAGAAATATTCAAAAGGTAAATAAATGTCACTTAATAAATCAAAACCCAAAATAGAGGAATTAAGTAACAACTTCAACTTTTAAGACACAAAACCATATAGTACATTCATGGAAACAAAATACATATGCTTTAAAGATGAGGAAAACTTTTTACAAAATAACAAACGACAGGCAGCAGGCGCACTTCTATCTTTAGAAACCATCAGTAAACCAAACATTGGTGCTGCAGTAAATATATTGAATAGAACATGTGAATCCCTTAAATGACAGACTGCAACACAGTGAAAAGCGTTATTAGTTATTTAACCCCTCCCCTAAGCCCGTACGTCGTACGGACAACGTGCTTTTGCCAATCATGATTTGCCAGTACCACGTACGGACATCCATACTCTAATCATAATTTATTTTTCACACCAGTAAAATTTTATGGTAAGTTTTCTATTATTTAATCCGAGCGTTTGTTATTATTATTATTATTATTATTCAATTAGGAAAAAAATATTTGTTTCAAAAACCGGTGATAAGAGATTAAATATTCTGTTGACATGAAAAAAATAGACATTATTTGAGAGATTTTATTGATCCGTTAAGTGATTAAGAATTACAAAATATTATAGTCTGGTTCTTAAACCCTTCGCGACAGGAGCCATTTTTAATGTTTTGTTACCGGTTTTTAAAAACAGAAATTTGTTGCTTATTAAATCGAGAAAAAGCTCCAATTAAATAAGGGAAATTTTACAGTAGGATATTACTGGTGAGGATAAACGAGGATTCTTAAGCCTTTTTGCGGCACGTGTCGTTCGTCCCCAGGGGTTAACAGAAAGATGGAACGAACTCCTGGTCCATGCACATGCAGATTGGAGAGGAGATGCAGAATCACGAAAATCAACAAGTAGGAATCTACATCAGTTTTAGAGGAAACCCATATAGTCCAGGCATTACGTGCTCAAAAAGGACAAATAAATGCAAGTTTTGGTGTAGTTTTGATTTTTGGTTCCCTTTATGTTTTTGGGTCGCTGAACACGAATCCGGCATTATCCAACAAAATTTCTCCCCGAAAACACGTTTTTTTGGCAAAAAACTTGCAAAAAACGTGGCTTTTTTTCGTTTTTTCTAAATAACTTTAAAATTATGCATTTTACATAAAAGTCATCAATACATAAATTAAAGAACACAAAATTTCCTACATTTTGTGTATTTAAAGTTTTTTTCTTTGATCAATGGTTTAGCCGTGAGAGAACCGCAAAAATGGGTGTGAAAAGCAGAAAATTCTGAAAAACGTGAATTACAGCACCTCACGTCGATGAAACATGAAAAACAACCATTTTACGCAAAGTTTTCCCACTTAATAATACTAAATATATTACTATTGACTATATTTTATTAATCTGATGTTCATTGTTTCTTTCATAACTAAAAAATAAATAAAAATGAGCATATTTGTGATCAAAATCTTCATTTGCTATTACAAAATAATAATAGTTATAATTTCTTAATTTACTTTTAAATAATGTAAATAAAATAACTAAAACAGTCTTTAACATATAAAAGCTGACACGGATTCTAGTTCTTAAAGTTCTAGAAGTTCAAAATGTGGGTGTGAAAATTAAAAAAATCCAGAAAATACGAATTATGGCACTGTACATAGATTTAACATGAAAAATGACAATTTTTTTAAATATCAAAAATTGACTTTAAATGATACTGAAGATATTATGATCGACTAAATTTTACAATGAAGTTGCTAACAATAAAAACGATGACTCATTATGAATTATTATTTAATAATAATTAATTATATACATTAGTAAGTACTTTTACTTAAAAAACAAAGTTCTATTTTCGCTTTCTTTTATTTGAGGATCCCTGCTTTTCACCGACATCTACAAAATAGAAAATAGACGAATGGAATTAGTGGGTATTTTTATAACTATCAATATTATAAATAAAAGTTTTTTAATAGTAAATATTTGATACCTTGCGGCATAACTATTTCCCCTTCCATTGGGTCCTCTGATTCATTGTGTGGGCAATCCATTTCCAGATCGATTTCAAAGTCTAGTTCATCCTCTTCGTCTTGACACACAACTGCGATGTTTTTGCAGTTTCCCGAAGCAAATTTTCTATCTAATATTTTCGCAAATAATTTTTGCTGCTGTTTCAAGCACTCGCAGTCTCTCTTCTTGATCAGATTTACATGTTTGCTGATACCATGCATTAGTCAGTATCTTCCCTCCTATATTCTTGAAGCACACAATGGACTTTTTTTCTGATTCTTTGTAATCAGTATGTCGTCTCCATATCTCTCAATGAGGTTAAACTTTATAGTTTTCATATTAGGTTGATAACTCCCTGTAACCTGTTTCATTAGCTCTTCCATGGAGAATTGACACTCGTCATCATGATTTTCCAGGTAATAGTATGTACTTTGCATTGCTCTGTCGATTTCCTCGGCAAACGGACCACGTTTCTTCTGTTCTTGGACCTTCGGCCTCCTATAAACATATTTAAAACATTTGATGTGGTATTGAGCATCTGCTGCGATCAAATCATTCACTATTCGATGCGCTGAATTATAGCCTGCCCATAATCATCATTGCGAGCTCTTGCTGCTTTCAGAATTATACTCCCATGTGTCGCACACTGTATACAGTATTGCGTTTGCTTGGTGGATTTTTCGCTTGTGTTGCAATGAACTCTTCCGAAATGCACAGTCCACATATAAAAAAATTAGTTAGAAAATTAAACTGAGAAGTTGATGATATTAAATTTGAGAAGTGTTCCTCACTTTGTTCCTTTGTTCCTCACTTTGCTCCTTCACATAAGCAGTAATCATCCGTTCATTTACGTATGCTTACTACACTTAACATGTATATCTACTGAGGTTTTCCCCTTTAGGAAAACTGCCTTTCCATCCTTTCTTTCTGTATTTGCCTTGATTAACGCTGCAATACCTCCACTAACTTTCACTGACGGCCCCTCTTCTAAAGGAGAGTCACAAATAAAACACAGCGACATCGCGCAAAATCACTTTAGCTGTTCACTATATTCACGAAGACACAAACAGTGAATTACTAAATTATAAGTATGCAGTTGCATATGGAAAGTGAGAGTTATGTGTCCTCCTGATAAGCTAGTGATCTGTGCGATGCATATTTCTAACAGAGGCGAGACTGGTGGGGAAAAGGGGGGGGGGTTAGTATTCTACTGGACGTGGACATGGGATGCGGGGTTGGGTGCTTGACCAACGTTATTTCACACTTGTACCTATTCAATCAAGAGGGAAAGTGCAGATGAAATCAGTTAAAGCCTGTTTTAGTTATATTATTTAAATTATTTAAAAGTCAGATTAAAAAATTATTACTATTATTATTTTGTAGCAAATGAAGATTTTGATCACAGATATACTCATTTTTATTTATTTTTTAGTTATGAAAGAAACGATGAACATCAGATTAATAAAATATAGTCAATAGTAATATATATAGTATTATTAAGTGGGGAAAAATTGCGTAAAATGGTTGTTTTTCATGTTTCATCGACGTACAGTGCTGTAATTCACGTTTTTCAGGATTTTTTGCTTTTCACACCCATTTTTGCGGCTTTCTCACGGCTAAACTATTGATCAGAGAAAAAAAACTTTAAATACATAAAATGTAGGAAATTTTGTGTTCTTTAATTTATGTATTGGTGACTTTTATGTAAAATGCATAATCTTGAAGTTATTTAGAAAAAACGAAAAAAAGCCACGTTTTTTACACGTTTTTTGCCAAAAAAACGTGTTTCCAGGGAGAAATTTTGTTGGATAATGCCAGATTTGTGTTCAGCGACCCAAAAAACATAAAGGGAACCAAAAATCAAAACTACACCAAAACTTGCATTTATTTTTTACCAAATGCCTGGACTACATAGTATAATCGACCAGGAAACAATCCTGTCTAGTAATCTTATTGGCAAAGGCCGAATAAGTGTCAGGTGCAAATGCAGTAATTTACACAAAATAATTAATCAACCTACTCAAAGAATTGAAACTCCAACAAATTTTACTTATAAGTTTACATGAAGATAATCAGTTTATCATTAAGGTGGTTAAATCAGAAAAACAGTTGAAGAAATCGAATTATATTGAAAGAATGTTTCATCTTATAAAAAATCTGAAGAAGGAATGAAGAATAATATATATTAAAATATTTGACACCTAAATTAAAGTAACTGTTTTATTGCTATTGTTTTTTATTTCATAACGTAAATATTCTATTCTGTGACATGTAGTTATCAGAAAAAGAATGTATATAAACAGCTCTCATAATACAGCTTAAAGCTGAATCAGTTAAATGTACTGAAATGTCGGTTCACATTTATTTTATAATACACTGCTCAAAACAATTAAAGGATATTTGAAGTTTTATATAAAATAAAGATATAAACGAAATTTTTTTGCCGCAAATAGAAAAAGAGAATCACAAATGCAAATTTTTCTGGTTTTTAAACTGTGGAGTATGCAAATTTTGAGTTCGACGTCAAAAACGTCGCTTCAGCGGCAGCGACTGAAATTTGACTTTCAACTGGATAAAAGAGAATGAAGACAAGGATGATCGGCATTCAGTGATTGCTTTGTTTCGATGAGTACGATGTCTCAGCGTAGTCACTTGACAGATCTCTAATGTAGACCCTACCCTGTAGACTCTTCCACTCTAATGTAGACCCTACAGAGCCCAGTTTTGACCCTGCGAAGATTGATTATTTGCTTTACAACTATGATTTTTCAGAAAACGGGGCTTGTTACATTACGGGATTTTCGATATTCAAGCAACCTTGTGACCTAATGTACTGTAAAGCTTGATAACTGTAAATTTATTTTCTAGCCATGGATTCTGCTGTTCAAAGACGTATATTTTATGCACGTGTGTTCAGTTGTTTACAAGCATTAAGAGACACCAGGAAAAAGTTAAATGATGACGAAAATTTTTCTAGAGATGGTGTTGATGTCGATGTTGTTAATTTACGAATTGAAACTATTGGAAAGCTAGACACGCACCTACAAGGCATCGAAGAGGTGACTCGTCGTATGCTTTTTGCTGAAAATACTAGACTGTATACAGTTCTAAGCGTAAAAATTTTGTCATTTCAGTGTAAATTGAAACGTATGATGTCAATTGAATGCCAATTGCTACGTGATGACATACATAACGTGCATAAAATTAACAAAAACATTGAGCCAGTGGCTTCAAAATTTATTTTTCGACGTATAAATTAAATTTTTGTTTTTTGTTTTGCATGCTTATCTCGATTTATCAGTTTATCAGCATTTGATCTTCAGCAAAGCTATCTAAATGCTGTACTATAATATGCATAATACAATTGCACAAGACTGAATATAATTTTAAAAAAATGATCAAGTTATTTATTTAAAAAATCATGATTTGCTAAAATCATTTATAAATTTGTTAAAATTTATGCAATTGGTTCGCTTTTTAGTATAAAAATGCACAAAATGCCTGCATTAATTCAAGAACCCATTTTTCAGCCTGCTGATCACGTTTACTAAAAATCACTAAAAATTGGACCCTGTATATATGTTTTTTTGTTATATGTACCTCATTTCCAGACTTCTCGTACACTTAAAGCCCACTGTTGTGTTATTTTTCCTGCAAGAATGCTTCAGCAAGTACGAGCACAGTGATGTTACACTATTTCAAAATGCCTGCATTGCTTTAATGACATATAACAAAGGTGGAGGTGGGATGCGGTGGTGGTATTCCCAGTTCCTGTTTCCAGTGTGTGTAGTCCGCAGCCTGGTTGCTCGTTTTGGCCCGACTCGTCTGATGTTGTGGACAGCGCAGATGAGTTTGAACCGAGACCTAAGCGTCCAAAATAGCCTTGGAGATGAGGTGCGCTCGCAAAGGGTAACGTGTAAATTTTTTAATATGCCTGCTAGATTAAAAATTTAAACTAGTCGCACCACCCTTACATGCGACACAAGCCTGCTTTTTAGAAGCCTGCTTTTTTCCGGAAAAAAAATCTTATGTTTATACAGCCTTCTATTGTAAATACTTTGTACATATTTTATATATTTATTGTGATTCTATTTTAAATAAATACGTGCACTAGCACTTTAAAACTTAAAATTTGTTTGTTTGTTTATTTCATTAACAAAAAATTTTAATTTTCAGGCTTTATTTTCAGTCTTTGGACGCCATTTTGTTTCTTTTACACTCGAGGCGTCTCACGAGGCGTCTAGACGTAAAACACTCGAAACACGCACAATCAACTACTCCAAGTGCGAGATCAATTGCACAGGTACAAAGACTGACCCACAGCCCTCCCTCCCTTTTTGCAATTCAACAGATACTATCTCACGTTCTAAAAATAGATAGTCACGTGGTCAGCAAGCTCTGAGTCGGGTCACGTGATCAGCAGGCTGAAAAATTGGACGCGGTCTACGCAGGCGTGACGTCATTCTGGACGTTTCAAAGGTTAACTCTGATAAAATCTGGACGTTTCAAAGGTCATCTGGACGTCGGACGTCTTCCAACTAAGGTAATACTAAACTTAGTTGGAAGAGAGGTCCAAGCCCCTATCAGATTTTCTATACGTCCAAGATGGCGGCCATTTCCCATGGGTCGATCTGGGGTCAAAGAAACAAAATGGCGGATGTCCAAAAGAAACAAAATGGCGGACGTCCATTATTTAAAATGCAGAATTAAAGCCATTTATTGGGTCGACCTGGGGGTCCAAGAAACAAAATGGCGTCCAAAATCTGAAAATAAAGCCTAAAAATTAAAACTTTCTGTTATTGAAATAAACAAACAAACAAATTTTAAGTTTTAAAGTGCTAGTGCACGTATTTATTTAAAATAGAATCACAATAAATATATAAAATATGTACAAAGTATTTACAATAGAACGCTGTATAAACATAAGATTTTTTTTCCGGAAAAAAAGCAGGCTTCTAAAAAGCAGGCTTGTGTCGCATGTAAGGGTGATGCGACTAGTTTAAATTTTTAATCTAGCAGGCATATAAAAAAATTTACCCTTTGCGAGTGCACCTCATCTCCAAGGCTATTTTGGACGCTTAGGGCTCGGTTCAAACTCATCTGCGCTGTCCACAACATCAGACGATTCGGGCCAAAACGAGCAACCTGTGCAATTGATCTCGCACTTGGAGTAGTTGATTGTGCGTGTTTCGAGTGTTATTGGAATCAAGTTCGGCTTAGTCAGGCGGATCGGATCTTGTGTTTATCGCATGTTAGATTGGCTTGCAGAAAAACTGCTGATCGCCTGCGTAATGTTATCTTGAGTGTAACGATAACACCCTGTATATAATGCTGCATCCAAAGCATCTAAATTCAGAGGAGTTTTGTGATTTGGAAGCATCATGATGATGAGTTCCAGGTGGGTATTTCACTCTAATGTAGACCCTACAGAGCCCAGTTTTGACCCTGCGAAGATTGATTATTTGCTTTACAACTATGATTATTCAGAAAACGGGACTTGTTACATTACGGGATTTGTGATATTCAAGCAACCTTGTAACCTAATGTACTGTAAAGCCTGGTACAACCAAGCAGTTTTTGATAAAGCTTGCTATAACAGTGATCTTTACTGCACGCTACTGAAAGAAGACCATGTATTTGTGGAATTCGGAGCGATAAACAAGCATACAGATACCTATTTGTCGGAACTTTTCAGTCGCTTCTCGATTGATGACTGAAAATAATTTTTAAAAAATGACACAGTTATTTATTAAAAAAAATCATGATTTGCTAAAATCATTTATAAATTTGTTAAAATTTATGCAATTGGTTCGCTTTTTAGTAAAAAATGCACAAAATGCCTGCATTAATTCAAGAACCAATTTTTCAGCCTGCTGATCACGTTTACTAAAAATCACTAAAAATTGGACCCTGTATATATGTTTTTTTGTTATATGTACCTCATTTCCAGGCTTCTCGTACACTTAAAGCCCACTGTTGTGTTATTTTTCCTGCACGAATGCTTCAGCAAGTACGAGCACAGTGATGTTACACTATTTCAAAATGCCTGCATTACTTTAATGACATATAACAAAGGTGGAGGTGGGATGCGGTGGTGGTATTCCCAGTTTCTGTTTCCAGTGTGTGTAGTCCGCAGCCTGGTTGCTCGTTTTGGCCCTACTCGTGGAGAGCGCAGATGAGTTTGAACCGAGCCCTAAGCGTCCAAAATAGCCTTGGAGATGAGGTGCGCTCGCAAAGGGTAACGTGTAAATTTTTTAATATGCCTGCTAGATTAAAAATTTAAACTAGTCGCGCTACTACTACAATACAAACATACAGTCTTTGTACCTGTGCAATTGATCTCGCACTTGGAGTAGTTGATTGTGCGTGTTTCAAGTGTTATTGGAATCAAGTTCCGCTTAGTCAGGCGGATCGGATCTTGTGTTTATCACATGTTAGATTGGCTTGCAGAAAAACTGCTGATCGCCTGCGTAATGTTATCTTGAGTGTAATGATAACACGCTGTATATAATTCTGCATCCAAAGCATCTAAATTCAGAGGAGTTTTGTGATTTGGAAGCATCATGATGATGAATTCCAGGTGGGTATTCCACTCTAATGTAGACCCTACAGAGCCCAGTTTTGACCCTGCGAAGATTGATTATTTGCTTTACAACTATGATTTTTCAGAAAACGGGGCTTGTTACATTACGGGATTTTCGATATTCAAGCAACCTTGTGACCTAATGTACTGTAAAGCTTGATAACTGTAAATTTATTTTCTAGCCATGGATTCTGCTGTTCAAAGACGTATATTTTATGCACGTGTGTTCAGTTGTTTACAAGCATTAAGAGACACCAGGAAAAAGTTAAATGATGACGAAAATTTTTCTAGAGATGGTGTTGATGTCGATGTTGTTAATTTACGAATTGAAACTATTGGAAAGCTAGACACGCACCTACAAGGCATCGAAGAGGTGACTCGTCGTATGCTTTTTGCTGAAAATACTAGACTGTATACAGTTCTAAGCGTAAAAATTTTGTCATTTCAGTGTAAATTGAAACGTATGATGTCAATTGAATGCCAATTGCTACGTGATGACATACATAACGTGCATAAAATTAACAAAAACATTGAGCCAGTGGCTTCAAAATTTATTTTTCGACGTATAAATTAAATTTTTGTTTTTTGTTTTGCATGCTTATGTCGATTTATCAGTTTATCAGCATTTGATCTTCAGCAAAGCTATCTAAATGCTGTACTATAGTATGCATAATACAATTGCACAAGACTGAATATAATTTTTAAAAAATGACCAAGTTATTTATTTAAAAAATCATGATTTGCTAAAATTATTTATAAATTTGTTAAAATTTATGCAATTGGTTCGCTTTTTAGTATAAAAATGTACAAAATGCCTGCATTAATTCAAGAACCAATTTTTCAGGCTGCTGATCACGTTTCCTAAAAATCACTAAAAATTGGACCCTGTATATATGTTTTTTTTTGTTATATGTACCTCACGTGGCTCGAGAGCCCGGATTAAATTAACGGGTTTTGCGTCTTGAGTGCGTATTTGTTTCTGACAAACATGTGTAATTTATTCTCATATAACCTACTATGTCTGTCGACCATGTAACAATCAGCTAAAAAGTTTCCCAGATACAAAATCCACCTAAAACTGCAATATCCTTTAATCGTTTTGAGCAGTGTATATAAATAATATAATATTAAATTTATCAAAGTATGCAGAAGAAGTTATAAATTGTATAATACAATTATTTCTCCAAATGAAAGGCAGGAAAGGTACAATTTACCGTCAACTAATATATTTTAGATTATAAACAAAGTGGATTTGTTATAGAAGACGAAGTCGGGTGAAATCTGATTAAGTCTCAATTTACCTGATAAAAGGGAATATATTTATGGTTTGATATAATTTTTACCGTATAATTAAATCATAGAATTCAGGCCCATTTCAGTGAGTTCAAATTCCTACAATCTTTACATTATATTTTTGACATTATCTCTCGACGTTTAATACCTAAAAGTGAAACAAATATATTTTTGAGCATAATAAGAATTTTTTCATGATACACAACCAGATACATCTAAAGGAGGGATTTTTATTTTCAAGTAACTCAGTACCGTCCCTAGATTTTTATAATTATATTAAACAGCTTTTATGTCTACTACCAATGTCTTCTTTCCACGCTCCATAGGTTACCAGAAAAATGAATATGACAGATGGACAGACATACACACGACTGACCTTTAGTGATTTCGTTTTATTTTTTTAAGTAGGGAATTCTAAAATAGGTTCAGATGACTGACTGAATGAAACACCCAGAGAGAGAGAAAATATTTTTCGTTTTTAGTCTCCTTTCATAAACATCCACAGGGAGACTAGAACTGCATCTCTGACGCTTTAACATGTATTTTTGAAAAAGCCTATTTAAAAAAATTAAGGAAATTCCTTATTATAAGAAGATTATTTAACAAATTAAAGCATGTTGTATTAATCAAAAAATGGGAAAGAATTTTCTTCGGAATTTTCATGCTCTCTTGCTTTTTTAAAAAAGTTGGAATAAATTTAGGATTTTTATATTTTTATTCATTGTTTCTAAAGGTTTTTTTGTGATAAAATTTAACATTAGGTGTCTAAAGTATGATACTGACATCAACAAACAAAGCTAAAGTAAAATATAAAGTCCTTATTTTCTGACAAGTAAGCCCTATAGTATTACAAAAATGAAAAAATGAAAAAAATCTTTCATACAACATAAAATCCCAAATAAACATTATTCAGAGAAGCAATTTAGTATGCTGAGTTAAAAAGTTCAATTCGAATGATTTTATAAGGGTTTCAATATTGATGGCGAACTTTGAAAATCGATAAAATGCGCTTGAGTTTCCATTCAATGCATAATAACTAAATAATTGTTAAAAAAATAATAAGAATAAAAAATAAAAATTGAGCCCCAGGTGATTTGGGATGTATCTTCATTCCTCCCCAAAGTAAAATTCCAAACCTATATGTGAGATAGGATTCATTAGCCATCGCGCACAAAGAGCCACAGATACATCTTTATTTTATTAGTGCCGATTATAACATGAATATTGAAAGATAAACAATTAAATTAAAATAAAAATCGTATTAAAAAAAGGCAAGCTAATTTTTAATCAAACTTCGAGTATTATACGCGATATTATTACTGAATAGCCCATAATTCTATCTGTTTCTTTAATTCTGAGGAAACAATATTCGAAAATGACACCAATTATAGCACCAGTAAAAAGAAAGTTTCATCTATACAATAAACGATCAAAGTTTTCGCAGCTTAATAGTTTTGATGTCACATGTTATGACAGATGTCACTTTTCGTGCTATTTTAGGATGAGTATCTAGAAACGGAAGAAAAGAGAAAAACGCGATAAAATAACGTTATATAAAATTTCATTAAACCACCTTCTTTTCTATAGCTTCTTTGACACTTACTTTAACGATAAGAGCTGAATAGACGAGGCTGACATTGTAACTTTATGACTTTATCAGTAAATGGTGTTGGTCTATTTAGGTCATTTATTAAGAAGTAACATAGGGAAAATTTATATTTTTATGAATTTATACGAGTGACGGCACCGCTGTTGTTGGACATCAAGCAAAAAGAAATAAAGTTTACTAGGAAGTAAAAAAGAGAAAATTTAAGTGAATGTAATAATGAATGTAATGAGCAAAAGTGGAAAAGTCAATTTTTAAAAATAGATACCGTATTTACTCGCGTATAACGCACACTTTTTTTTCAAAAATTTAAGGTAAAACTCCTAGGTGAGCGTTATACACGGAATATTTTTTACTGTTGGATGTAAACCCACGATATACATATAAAATAAGAAATTATTCAATGAAGACATAATCTCTCGGAAAATCTTACTTAATTGAGGTATTATTGCATCTTTGTTTCATTCTTTGCAGTTTTTTAAACAGCACAGCTAGTAACATTATCTAAATACTAATTAGAAATTCCTATTACCGTTCTTTATTCCTATTTCTTGTCATTCACTTACTATCCGAAGTCTAAAAATGCATTTTAGACTTCTTTTCTGGCCTGATGTAATGTTCGTTTCGACTTTTGTTACTGAAATTGATTTGGTCATTCTTCATTAGCATATCAAATTTACGGTGCGCGTTATATACGAGATTTAAAAAAAATCGCAATTTTTTTCTTGTAAAGTACGGGGTGCGCGTTATACACGAGTAAATACGGTACATCAAATTTTTAATTCCCCAATACTTTATCTTTGAAATCCTTAATAGTATTCTTTTAAATACTTTTTGTACATTTTTGCTGATAAATTTTAAAATCATATATTCAAATTCTTCAAAGATTTTTTTTTATTTCGTACTTTAAAAACGCATGCTTATATATAGACCGGTAGGTGGTAATGTACACATTAACATCATCGAGTTCACGTCTCAAATTCTAAAATTATTTTTAATCAATTCTCATATTAAAAAGGAATCGGTCTGCCAAATCAAATCTTGGTGGAAAAACATCTGAAAACGAATCTATGCGGTTGATTCTCAGGCTTAACATTGTGTTTACCTGCTTACAGTCCTCCAAGTTTTCATGCCTTTGCATGCAGGAAAGCATAATGGTAAACATACGAGTCAATTGAAAAAACGGGTTTTCGAATGTTTTCCTCCAAGATGTGACTTGACAGATCAGTTGCGTTTTAATAAGCGAATTGAGATTTAACTAATTCTGTTAATTTCAGTCTTGAACTCAATGAGATGAGTGTTTTTGCTGCAATTTCTTGGTCTAACACAAGGAATCTGGAATCTTTACGCAACATCCCAGTTACTTAGCCGAGTAGAGAAATCATCAGGAATGTAAATCTTTAGCAGCAGTGAAGAAATAAAATGGCTGAGGCATTTTATGTCGCTTTATCTTGTCTAATAAAAAAACTCATATAATTATATTTATTTGAAAGATAAATTGATATGAGTTTTCACAATCCAGAACTGTATGATATATTGGGTAAACACCGAGAGACAAAGTCTCTGTTCCTGTTTACTCAATTCATTTTATATAAGCTTATTTTTAATGTTTTAACCATTTTTTTAAATCAAAGAATCAAAGGCGAAAACAGACTTTGTATCACCTAACAACGACTAATTCGGCCTTAAAAGCCTTCAATCAAAGAAATATGAGTGGAAATCCATTTATAGTGAGATCTTTCTTGTTTTTTAAATTATAATTCAAA
Organism: Maratus speculifer; assembly: GCA_964019185.1. NCBI lineage: Eukaryota > Metazoa > Arthropoda > Arachnida > Araneae > Salticidae > Maratus > Maratus speculifer. The sequence goes on along the minus strand of OZ025295.1, from coordinate 117,681,961 downwards.
AATTTTAAAGCCAATGAAATTAGCCTGCTTTCAGAATCTTGTGTTCTAGACGGGATTTAACGAGTATAACTCGCAGGGGGCGGAACCCCCTAGTATTGTAAAATCGGCCTTTATTAATCAGAGCTTTTTCCAGATTTAATAAGACACAAATTTTTGTTTTTAGAAAGCGGTGACAATGCATTAAAATTTTTGTAAAGTCTTCCATCGCGAATGGGGTTAATAACAGCATATCATTGAAATATTAAATCAATTATTTTTATTTTGAGTGAATGCAGCATTAATGCTATATACATTGGCAATCAGTTGCCTATTAAAAAAATGTAACCATTATTATTTTCCTACATGTTTACTATCCTTTAAGAAACATTTTTTTGATTCAGAAATGTTTTAGTGTTTAAAAATACATATAGCATGTTTTTGGCATTTCGTGATATTTTGACAAATGTTCTCGAAACTTCAGAACAACAGAATCCTCTCAACAGCAGAGGCGACAAACATTTTTTTGAAAATCTTTTCAAAGCTGTACAACAAAAGGTTTTCTATTGTTACGAAAGAAATGCTAAGTCTTACCTTGTGTTACAAACGGAACAAAACAAGAAAGTACAAAGCTTTGGAGTATGTGTATGAAAACATAGAATATCACGCAGATATTTCTGTGATAAAAATATAGCTCTATAAATAAGAAACCATATTTCGTTTTTCTTATTTACAGTTTTTTGAAAAGAAAATCATATTATAATGTGAAAATAGTGAACACATTTGTAAAAAATAATTCAATATTTTCTACCGCTACGAAATCCTTAAATAATGCAGATAATTGTAAAATAGTAATTCGTTTTATGTAATATCATAATATTATAAATGGCTCAGTATTAAAATAATGATAATAATAATAATAATAATAATAATAATAATGTGAATTATGTATTGCACAATATTATGTATTGTATAATATTACATCCACATAATATTATGTATTGCACAATATTAAAATAATGGCAATTATAAGGATAGGCAATATTTATTTTATTTTATTAATGATTTTTATGCATTTAATTGTTCATTTTTCTCTATACAGCAAAATGTTTGCTATTGTTACGAAAGAAATATTAAGATTTACCTTGTGTTAAAATTGAACAAAACAAGAAAGTACTAATCTTTGGAGCATATGTATGAAAGCATAGAATGTCACGCAGGTATTTCTAGGATAAAAGTATACCTCTCTAAATAAGAAACCCTATTTCACTTTTGTTACTTACAATATCTTCAAAATAAAATCATATTATTATGTGAAAATAGTGAATACATTTGTAAAACATACTTCAGTATTTTCTACCGCAACGAAATCCGTAAATATTACAGATTGTAAAATAATAATTCATTTTATGGTATACATAATAATTAAAATGCATTGATAATTGATGCCCAGAAAGGCAGTTTAAATCAAAATATGACATTAAATAGCAAATATAAAATTAAATATACTTTTTTTTCTTTAAATTTCACCGTTGGTATTTATAATGCAGCATTTTATAGCTGACAAATACTGCATTTAAAAATATTATTATAAATATTTTAAAATAAAAATACATAGTGCTGCGCTGCAGATAAAGTTACATGTAGAGAAGAGGGGTGTACCTTGGACATTTGTTTACCTCGGACCTATGCTAATTCTAGCTTTACTTGTTTAGATCATTTTTTAAGAACAATTGTATATTAAATATTTGCTACCAGAGGTCTCATTTAAGTTCTTGACATTTGTTTAGAAATTCAACTAATCGTACAATTTTTAAAAAGGGAAATTTAGCTTTGAAAAACAAATTTTTCTTAGATAATTCTATGTTATTTTTATACTAAAACATACCTATATTTTTAAATGAGGGTTATGCATAATAAACAATGCTCTAGCTACTACACCACGTGCTTTAAATAAAGTTAGGCCTAACCTTAACATCATAATTGGTAGTTTCGTTTTTAAGTGTCAAGTGGTTACATTGAACCTAATAAAAATTGGTGTACCTTATACTGGGCCCAAGGTACACTAGATATTGTCCAATGGATCTGAAACGCAGCTCAAGAAGTTAACATCTGGAATTGACTTATCTAATTACAATCTTGTCTAAAAATAAATATAATCCTTATATATATTATAAATGTGAAAGTGTGTCTGAAAATTGGAATGAACTTGGCTTCAAAACGGATGGATTAATGTCTTTGAATTTTTGTATATAGGTAAATTATTGGCCTGAAATGAACATAGGCTAATTTTTATTTATTTTATTCAAATATTTTTCTTAATAATTCAATATTTCACTATTTTTCATACAGAATAAATTGAAAAAATTTCCGTAATATTTAATTATCTTTCTTTTTTCGTTGCCAAAAAATAAAAAAAAACCGGAATAATTATTTCTCTTCTGTAATTAATTTTCAACTGAAAGATTTTCACGTGATAAAATAAAATGAAATAAATAAATGAACCCTATTCTGTTTTTCGGTTCGAGATTAAAAACCGCAATTTCACCAATTGTGATGTCAGAGGAATAATGTTTTTCTTCTTATATCACGCAAACGATTATATAAAATTTCTTTTACACTTAGAAGACTTTACAAGAATATAACTTCACACTTTACAAGAATATAAATATTTTAGTAGTTTTTCCAGATATTAATCCGTAATCAAAATGAACCTTTTTCTTTTTTTCGGTTAGAGGCTATAAAATTCAACTTTTTACCAATTGTGACGTCAGAGGAATACTTTCCATTAAGAATTTTAAAAATATCAATGTAACGCCATACATGAAACGAAGTATAAGTTTTCAAGTTTTCATTTTTAATAACACAATGTAATTTTGAGTAAGTGCTAAAAAGAGACGACTGTGACGTCACATATTGAAAATAAAATAAATATAACTGATGTTGCAATAAAATGAGATTGAATTATGATATCAAAAGTTATTATTTAAAGAAAATTAAGTTTATCGTCTGAGCGTGGATAATATTTAATTTTAAAATGAAATAAGTTTTTTTAAAGGTTAAATATTAAACGACTAGAAAATATTAATAATTTATACATATCGTAAATGACGTAATGATCAATGAAAAAACTTTTTATCATTTTTAAAAAGTAAGAAAAGCTCAACTAATCAAAAAAATATTTTTGTGTGTTAATTCTGAAAATTGTTCAATTCTGAAAATATAAATAAATATTACTTTAAAAATGCACTTTCGGGCTTAAAATCTAAAGATTTAATGTAATTGTGAGAAAATACATTCCCTCGGTCAATATCTCAATTTGGCATAATGTGCTCAAAGTGTACTGGAAACAAGTTTGTAAATGGATATTAATTGCACATTTTTTTTTAGCTCTTAAAAAGTAAAAATATGTTGTGATTTTTAAGAATGTTTTTATAATAAATTTCTATAAATTTTTATGGTATGCAGAGCATATATCTACAAATTATACAAAAATGCCACCTAAAACACAGTTTTGTAGTATATTTTTCCTAACACTGTTTTTTTTTTCGTTTTACGGAAACTACCCGCTTTTTGACACTTTCTAACATGGCCTAAAAGTGTTTACGACTTCAACCTGTTTGTATACCGGATGCCGAGTGCCTAGGGTCTGCCGTCTGTCTGTCCGTTTTTCAACTTGGGTAAATATAGAGGAATTCATACGTTATTGAAATTTACCATAGCATATGCGGCATTGAAAATGGACCAGGTAGCAATTATAGCTGAATCACAGGAGCACTCAAAAGGAAACTTTACATTATGGGCTAAGGCAAAAAAAATCATTTGTGGTGTATTTTGATAATGTTACATAATTTTAAATGTAATGAAATTTACATGCATTTTTAAGGTTCAGAAGAACATGGTTACTATCGAATATGTTAAATGTAGTACTTATAGTGTGCGTACAGGGAGCTCAAAAGTATTTCAATATATTATGGTCTGTGAAGAAAAACCATTTGCAACGTATTTTAATAATGTTATTTTATTAAGGTTATTTTAATAATATTGAAATTGATATCAGGTTCTGAAGTGCACTAAAATAGGATTTCTGTAGAAAATGGGGTGAAAAGATTTAACATTCACTTACAAGATTACAGAAAAACGTTCGGTAATATAATAGTCTACGGAGAAAAAATATTCCCAGCGTATTTTAATTGCGTTGCGCTATTTCAAACATGATGAAATTAATATACTGAGATAATCAATACAATGATAAATACTGAAATTTACTACAATAAGCTTGCAGTTAAGTATCATTTGCATCACATTTGTTGTTCATTTACAGAGACGCATAAAAGATTTTGGACCTGTGTCCAGATCTCAGATATTGTATCCAAAGTATGGTCTATTAGAAAAGATTGCTGAAGAGCTTTTTCAATTATCGCATGTTTTTGGAAAACTAATGCATTCTGAAGTTCAGCTACAGTTGATATAATAAGAGATGTTTGTAGAATTTAAATAAATCATGTATCGGACTATACAATAAACTGGATTGGTCACCAGTGCAATAGCGATTCCCGGAAATATGAATTCAATAATTTGAATCGGGTTTTTTGCTTGAATAATTTAAGCTAAATATGCTATCTTATATATATTTGCACGTAATATACAGGACTGTAAAAAAGAATTCAAGTAAGTTTCTGTCTATAATTAGAAATTGCTAAAGGTGAATTTTAATATTCGTTATACTTTTCCTCACTAAGCAAAATTTTAACATTGTATTTAGAATATTTACAAACACATAGATCAGCTGCAGAAAAAATATCCCGGTGAAGTTATGCATTATGGAAATGTTGGATATTTTTTTTATAACATAGGTTTAACACATGATTTTTCTTTCTTTGATATGGAATTCTGAAATGCACTACAACATGATTTCTGTGCAATTGGGGTGCGTTACAGTTGTTCTACATTATAAGTGGTTACAATTTCATTTTCGCGATTGTTCATATTATCTAACACATTTTCCTTTTATTGGACTGAGTTCTTTAAGTCCCCTATAAAAAACTACTGCATAGCCTTTTATAAGATAAATGTTATATATATTTTAAATTATTGTTAATGAACCGTTTTGTTTAATTAAAGCGTTTATCTTTTTTTTTTATTTTAATGCTACGTGAACGACGTCACGGGTAACAGCTAGTTACTAATATAGATAAGTTTTAATATCTTTTGTGATTACAGTAAGTGTAAACGTTCTGATGTTTTATGTCAATTTAGAAGTCCTTTTTTTTTTAATCTAATAAACAATGAGATGTATCAAAAATTTATATATGTAGCTTCTTGATTAATAAATGTTGATTTTATTCGCTAAAAACAAGTTTTTTTCATTCTTAGTAATGAGACCAAGGTACACTATTAGTGATGTACCTCGGTCTTATTTTCATTTTATTTTTTATTAAAATTTTTTCATGGAAATTATTTATATAAAAAATTAAGACAAACATGTATAGTGTAGATTATCATAAAGTTTTATAAAATCGTTTCTTTTTTAGTTTTGGCAATTTTTTTTAATTAAAAAGTCAAAATAGGTCTAAGGTCAACCACCTTCCCTTATTTTTAATATAACTGGAAATAGAACTATTTGTAAATATGGCTAAAATTTTAGTTTGGAGAAAAACACATGAAAAGAGTTAAAATTATTCATTTTCTAGAAGTAAAGTGACATTTTGTTTCTTGGTTTCATATTTATTCAGGATGTGATGGGATTTAAAGTTTTTTGAGGAAGATACATACGGAAGTATAAAATGTTGCATTAGACATTGCAATTTTAAGTGAAACATTCTTTAATAAAGTATTCAATTCCGTTGTTTTTGTATTATCAACAACCCCATAAAAGTTTGGATGAACGATGACAATGCTAAATATTAACTAAAGAATATCATAAATAGAAGATCGCGTGTGCAATTTTCAGAAAATCTTAGCATTAGTTATGAAATGCATGTGGTGCTCGATTAAAAACTATTAAATGTTAATATCTCGAAAATAAATCGAGATTCAGCTTTCAAACAAATTGCACTTAAACGTTCCCACTACAAAGCGATATAAAAATAGAAAATGAGCTATGTTTAGAAGTTTAAAAGTTTGCATTATCAAAAATCACAAAAAAAAAAAAAAAAAAAAAATGAAATTTTAAAGTGTTGATGTCTTCAGGGTGACGTCAGCTGTACTTTACTAAATACATAGATAGTATTGACAATTTTGACGATAGCTGATATATTTACATACAAGAAGAGATTCATTAAAAAATATATTCTCACAATCTACCTCTCTTTTTTAAAAATAAACCTTAGGCACATAAAAATAAATTTTCAGAAAGTCTTAACTTTAGTTATGAAATGCATGTGCTGCTCGATTAAAAACTATTAAATTCTAATATCTCGAAAATAAATCGAGATTCAGCTTTCAAATAAATTGCACCTAAAAGTTCTGACTACACGACGATATAAAAATAGAAACTGAGCTATATTTAGAAATTAAAAAAATTTTATTAGTGGAAATTACAAAAAAAGGTATGTATTTGAAATTTCAAAGTGTTGATATCTTCAGGGTGACGTCAGCGTTACACACAGATATGTTTGTAATTTATTAAATAGATAAATAGTATTGAAAATTTTGACGATAACTGATATATTTACATACAAGAAGAGATTCATTAAAAATATATTGTCACAATCTACCGCTCTTTTTTAAAAATAAACTTTAGGCACATAAAAGTAAATTTTCAGAAAGTCTTAACATTAGTTATGAACTGCATGTGGTGCTCGATTAAAAACTATTAAATGTTAATATCTCGAAAATAAATCGAGATTTAGCTTTCAAACAAATTGCACTTAAAAGTTCCCACACACGACGATATAAAAATAGAAAATGAGCTATGTTTAGAAATTTAAAAATTTGCATTAGCGGAAATTACTAAAAAAAAAAAAAAAAAAAAATCAAATTTTAAAGTGTTGATGTCTTTAGGGTGGCGTCAGTTTCACACACAGATATGTTTGTACTTTATTCTATAGGTAGATAGTATTGACGATTTTGACGATAACTGAGATATTTACATATCAGTAGAGATTCAGTTAAAAATATATCACAATCTATCACTCTTTTTAAAAAATAATCCGTATACACATAAAAATAAAGATAAAGCAAGTATTTTAGGTCAGAACTTCTCGTACGGAACAATTTTTAACCATATCGACTTAAAAATCCATGTTTTGTAGACATTCAATTTGGCCTAGATTTTAAGATTTTTCCGTTAATCTTCAATAGAAAAAAGTATTGTAATCGAAATTTTTTCGACTTCCGGTTTTCGATGGATTTACACGTTTTAGGGGTCAGAGATTCCAAAAAACATGTTTTTTAGAAAATGTCTGTCTGTCCGTGTGTCTGTGTGTGTGGCTATGTGTCTGTGTGTCTGTGTGTATGTCGCCATTCTACCATCAAAAAGTGTATGAAGTTATGCATAGAATTGAACCAAATTTTTTGTGAATATTTTTGGCTGTGGCAAGCAGGTCCTCCTTCAGTTTTGAAATATTCCGCCGGAAGGGGGCACTGCATTCGCGATGTTTGTGCCAGTTTCAATATTGTACCGATCAAAAGTATATGAAGAAATGCATCGAATTGAACCAATTTTTTGTGTAAGTGTATGATTATGGTTAGTTGGTCCTTCTAAATTTGAAAAAAATTCGACGGAAGGGGCCGCTGCAATCGCGATTTTTGTGAAATTTTCAATATTGTACCGACTAAAAGTATATGAAGTCATGCATCGAATTGAACCAAATTTTTTGTGTAAGTGTATGATTATGGCTAGTTGGTCTTCCCTAAATTTTAAAAGAATACGCGGGAATGGGGCGCTGCAATCGCGATTTTTGTGAAATTTTCAATATTGTACCGACTAAAAGTATATGAAGTCATGCATCGAATTGAACCAAATTTTTGTATTTGTGTATGGCTATGACTAATTGGTCCTCCCTGAATTTGAAAAAAGTTCACCGGAAGGGGCTCTGCAATCGCGATTTTTGTGCCATTTTCAATATTGTACCGACCAAAAGTATATGAAGTTATGCATTGAATTGAACCAAATTTTTTGTACAAGTGTATGGCTATGGCTAATTGGTCCTCCACGAATTAAAAAAAAATCCGCCGGAAGGGGGCGTTGAAATAGCGAATTTTATGCCATTTTCAATATTGCACCACCTAAAAGTGTATGAAATTAGTTCTGAACTAAATTTTTTGTATGTGATTATTTTTTAGTAAGGCAAGTAGGTCCTTCCTGAATTTGAAAAAAGAAAATCATTCTATTGTCCATCGGCTCTTGCAGAGATGGAAATTCATTTTTACTCCGATTAATTGACTGAAGCAGAAATTCAAGATGAAAATCAAAGTTCGTATGGTATTGAATTAAAATTATTAAAGCATTAAAATGAGTAACTATTTTTTTTTAAATATTAAAATGTACGTATGAGATAGAAGAAAGTTTTAGGATTGGCACATCCAACTAGTTTCAATCTTTATCGATCACACTACTTTTTCATTACTTCAATTTATTTTTAATATTTTAATCTTCTAATTTTAATATGTTATCTGCCTCTTTATGATTTTTTTTCTGTCTTTTTTTTTTTGTGAATAATTTTTTCAGAATTTCCAAGAAGTATATTTTTAAAGATAGTTAGTATAATAATTAATAGCATTAGATATTTTTAATTTCTTCTATCTCCAATAGAAGAAAATATTGCAATCGAAATTTATTTCGACTTCCGGTTTTCAACGAATTTACACGCTTTACAGTTCACAAATTCCAAAAAACATATTTTTACAAATTGTGCCATTTTTATTATTTTACCATCAAAAAATGTACGACGTTATGCATAGAACTAAACTAAATTATTTGTGTATAATTATTTTTGGATAAGGCAAGGTAAGTCCTCCCTGAATTTGAAAAAAAAAAATCTGTCTATCGTTCTATTGTTCATCGACTCTTGCAGAGACGGAAACACGTTTTTAGTCAAATTAATTGACTGAAGAAGAAATTTAAGATGAAAATCAAAGTTTTTATATTATTGAATGAAAATTATTAAAGCACTAACATATGTAACTGTTCTTTAAATATTAAAATGTACGTATGAGATAGAAGAAAGTTTTAGGTATTGGCACATCCAACTATTTTTAATAATATTAACAAGTTTTAATTTTTTGTGCAAAATATTCGTATTTTGGTTTAATTAGGACAAATCTGTGCATCTTGGAGATTTCCTGTTGCTAGTTAATTAATTATATATAAAATGTATTTCATATTTTTGTGTATGATAACTAGTAGTGTATGATAACTATGATACTAAGTTTTTTGGAATGTTTATTAACATTTAAAATATAAATCTCATAACATAGTTCTTATGTTATATACCGCATAACGAGTTTTTCATTTTTAAAATATCAATCATTGCAGTAATGATGAGCTTTTTTTTCAACACTTCATTTTTCCTTAGTGTAAGAAAAATATAAAAGATCTGGATTTTAATTAGCATTCAAATTCTTAGTAATGTGAAGTTGTTAGTATGTTGTCATAAGTTTTAACTAGAACATTCTGCAAAAAGAAGAAACTAAAAGACGCGGTATGAGCTGCTGCTTAAATCTATTCGAATGTACGTATTTTTTTCTCCTTGGTTTGAAAGAAATTATAAAAAGAAGAAAATCTTACTTAATGACTTTCAGCATTAAAAAATGTTACCACTTTTTTAAGTTATTTATTTTTATGTAAGCAGCTTCTTTTTATGAATTTTAATAATTTTCATAGACAATAAAATATATCAAGTCAATTAATTTCAGAAATGAAAAAAAATATATTTTGCAATCATATTTGTTAGATAACAGGTTAAATTTTTATTTTAAGTTTTGTTACTTATAGAAGTTAATCATCTTTTAAAACACTAATAAGTCAATTTATAAACAGGAAGGACATAAAAAATCAATGTATATTTATGCTCGTGTATTTATTATACAGGGTGTCCTAGAAGTAATGGGACAAAATTAAAGGGGAGGTAGGGGTATCACAAGGATTCAGAATTGCATAGCAACTCATGGTCGGAAACGTTTTTCTGGAGAGGTAATGACGACACAAAACACAAGAAAGAAAGGACACGAACCGGGACAAAAAACAGGTTTATTATTCTTAGTTCTCTAAATATACCGTGAAAATGCTGGGAAGTAGTGTGGATTTTGTTGCATGTATCATGGAAGCTTTTGAATGAAGTTCGGGACATTCTCGGTATTTTCAGAAACATTATATCTTCCTTGCTCCGGATAGGCACTTCCATGCAACATGGCCCAGGGTCGTAATTTCGAGCGCCTACTTTGATAATGCTTGTTGTCTTTTTAATGTTATTTTTACTTTTCTTTTTTGCTGTACTAAGGATAATAAAGACGATTTCTCTTCTTATTCTTGTCCTTTCTTTCTTGGAATTTGTGTCGTCATTACCGCTCCAGGAAAACGTTTCCGACCATGGCTTGCTATGCAATTCTGATTCTTTGTCATGCCCCAAACCTCCCCTTTAATTTTGTCCCATTACTTCTTTGACACCCTGTATATATTTGATATTTTACTGAGTAATTATTTGATCCTTAATTATTTGTCTCTCTTTCTGTTTGCCTGCAATCAAGTTTGTGCAGAATTTTTTGAACTTGAAAATAAAAGAACATTATATACAAATGAAACATATGAAACTTTTAGTATTTTTTGTAATTTTTTTATATCAAAAAATTTTGACTTATTTTGCGTAAAATTAACTTTGCTATACTTAGAAATCAATATTATACAATAATACGTTTCAAATAAAAATTCATTTGCATATTTTTTATAGTTATTTTATTTGTCTTGAAACTGTTTATTAAAAGGCTTTTATTAAATTTTATCAATAAATTAAACAGTTGTATTTTGCACATTAAGAAGTAATGAAATATTATTAAACTGCTTTTAATTCATAGACACGTAACACAATAACTCTAAATACACTGATTTTCAAAAGTTAAGACATAATATGCTTTTCGCATTTCACAAAAAAAAGAAACAAAAAATAACAGTAACAATAAATTTTATAGTATATTTTGAATGATAATAATGATCTTTGAAAACTTTGAGCAAAAATGACAGCTATCACTGTTATTTTATATTAAAGAACTGGTATACTTAATTAGCAGAAAAATATGCCATTTTCATCATTCGCTTACATTTCATGGTAACGGACTTGACAAATAACGGATTTGATATTTTAAATAAAACTAAAAAACTACTAAAATGAACTAACTTGTACGTTTTCTAACTTAGACAATAATTTACATACCTTCTAAAACTATTTAGGTAACTTACATAGCAGCATACATTTCATCCCTTGGTAACAGACTTGGCAAATAACGGACTTGACATTTCAAATAACTTTATTAAAATTGAATTAGCTTGTATAATTTCTAATTTAGCTAATAATACACATACCATCTGACACTATTTAGTAAACAATATTTATTTACAAAAGTGCAAAAATCAATATTTTAATATTAAAATCTACGGTAACAGACTTGACAGTGTAAAAAAATACCAACATTGATAAAAGCTTATTCTTGCCACTATTACATTGCTTCACAATTAAAGAGAAAAAAATGGCAAGTAGTAAGGTATCCTGGGGTAACAACGCCACGTTAAGTTTCTACCAATTTTCACGCTTTAGTATTAGATGTATCTTTTAAACAAATATAGGATTTGATACAGCAATTCATTAACTATCTATATAAATAAAATAATTTAACAGATATGTATTCATAAAATGAAATGGCGTGAGTTCTTGACCAGTCCTATTTGGCGTTATTACCCACCTATATGGGTAATAACGCCATGCAAACAAAACTATAAAATAAGATGGAATAATGGCATGTAGATTGCCCAATTCTAAGAATACAAACTCTACAGCTCTAGAAATTGATAAATTGCATTCTAAGCTGTTGAAAATGTTCAATTGTTTTGTGAAAGTGTAAGAAAAAGAAAGGTGTGATTGGGGGGAGGGGGGGTAAAAGATTAGCAGATTCTAAGATCTTTTTTGCTTACAAAGGACCGTTTAAATAGAAATATTAGAAACATTGCATGGTTTTAACGGTGTTTATTTAAATCAATATTTATATGCCCATATATGCGTTCTATGCTATACAAAATATATTATTTTTTTCTGAAAGGGAAAGAAAAAAATGTGAGGGGGAACTTCAAGAGAATATAACAACCTGTGCCTCTCTTTGCTTAAAAAGTCCCGCTTAAATATAATTATAAGAAACATTGCATGGTTTTAACCATTTATAATGTAATATTTTAATCATGTGAAATTTTATAATACACTGCTCAAAACAATTAAAGGATATTTGAAGTTTTATATAAAATAAAGATATAAACGAAATTTTTTTTACCGAAAACAGAAGAAGACAATCACAAATGCAAATTTTTCTGGTTTTCAAACTGTGGAGTATGCAAATTTTGAGTTCGACGTCAAAAACGTCGCTTCAGCGGCAGCGAATGAAATTTGACTTTCAACTGGATAAAAGAGAATGAAGACAAGGATGATCGGCATTCAGTGATTGCTTTGTTTCGATGAGTACGGTGTCTCAGCGAAGTCATTTGACAGATTCAGAAGCTTGGAGAACTGTTGGTAGGTTAGAAGAGGGGCAAACTCAAGCCGAAGTAGCGCAAGCCATTGGGGTGTCACAAAGTGTCATTTCCAGGATCTGGAACCGTTTTTTGGAGAGTGGATGTGCAGGCCGAAGACCAGGGCAAGGTCGTAGACGGGCAACAACGCTCAATGAAGATCGGTATTTAGCGTTAACAGCTCGGAGACACCGAAACATGAACGCTACTCTTCTCCAACAACACCTTCGCTCGACTACAGGCACCACGATTTCAACTCAGACTATCCGAAACCGGCTCCATGCTGTAGGTCTGTATGCTCGCCCACCGATGGTATGTGTTAGATTAACATCAAGGCATCGTCGCGACCGCAAGGAGTGGGCAACCGAGCATGTCAACTGGAGGAGAAATGAATGGAGCAATATTCTGTTTTCTGACGAGTCCCGTTTTTCTGTGCATCCGGATAATAGGCGTATTTTCATCTGGAGGGACCGTGGCAGTAAGAATAATCCTGCGTTTATGCACGAAAGTGTCAGATTTGGCGGCGGAGGTGTGTTGGTGTATGGTGGCATCTCCATTGACGGGCGCACTGACCTGTACATCATTCCAGATGGAGCTCTGACTGGTCGCCGATATAGGGATGAGATCCTCAGACCTATTGTAGTCCCTTACGCTACAGCAATCGGAGATAACTTCATTTTAATGAACGATAACTGCAGGCCACATCGTGCAAACCGGGTGGAGGATTTCCTTTTCGAGGAAGGAATCGTTCGAATGGAATGGCCAGCGTGTTCTCCAGACATTAATCCAATCGAGCACGTTTGGGACGCTCTAGGAAGACGAGTTTCTGGCCGCCAACAACCCCCACAAACTCTCCAAGAACTGGAAAGAGCTCTTCTGGAAGAGTGGGGCAGAATACCCCAACTCGTCATTAATAGCCTTATTGAGTCATGCTTCAAATGTGTTAAACGATGCTGGCCGCCCATGGAAACCATACCCCCTACTGAAAATGATTTTCTTTGAAGAAAACACCTTTTATTATTCTTTTTTTCTCATATGCACAAATTGTGTTTTTTTCCTTTTGTACACAAATGCGCAATAAAATGCATTTTTTTCTGCCAAACATGTGTAATTTATTCTCATATAACCTACTATGTCTTTCGACCATGTATCAATGAGCTAAAAAGTTTCCGAGATACAAAATCCACATAAAATTGCAACATCCTTTAATTGTTTTGACCAGTGTAATTAGAGTTATATGTGATAAATATTTTTGTTAATACTGTTATAGTAGTCTTGTAAATAGTTTTTAACCCATAATTCCACACTAATGCGGATTCTCCAAACCTTAAGTTAAATTGTCGGCGTTACATAAAACATGCTTTAAAAAATTTAATTAAGTAAGTAAGATTTTAGATAAAAAATACTATCCCAATGAGAATTTATTAAATTTTATGCATGATTCATGTGTTTATATATCATCATCTCCATATTAGCAAAAAACTAACCTTTAACTGCTGTTAGCAATCTCACTGAACGCTATCCCTCACCCCCCAAATTTTAGAGTTTAACGGGAATTTTCCAATTTAACTATAGCTACTACCGTTTGGAGTCCTCGTACTATTATTAGAAATATTCGAATAGATCAAATTTATTTAGAATTAATTTTGTACAAAAAGTTTAGTGTAGGAACAGTATTCTATAATTTTTAATCCTTGATCGCCTTTTAACCTTTAACTAATGTTACCGGTCTCACAGACCACTGTTTTTCTTTTAATTTTTATATTTTAACTTCTGATTTTCAGTTTCACTACAAACTCTACCGAAATTTTGTTTCATTTGGAACTTTAGTAGTATCACCATTGACTTTTAAATAGATGAATATTAAGTATAATATTCTTGTATAAAAAGTTTCGTACAAAAACACAATCCTATGAGTTATTCTCGCCTTTTATTCATTTTTCAATATTGTGGTCTCACAAACCGCTTCACATTAGTTACGTTACAATTTCTGTCACATTGGTTAAAGGTTAAATTTGTAAAATTTTGAAAAATCGAACGTTGAGAAAGCGGACAGTTAAAATTTAGAACTCAATTGAACAATCCAGTGGAAATTTAATAGAAATCTGATTTCGAAGATATTCGATTTATCGAAAACATTTTGATATAGTTTTATTTATAAGAGTTATTTTTTTTTACATTAGTATTAAAAAAATAGAGAGATTAGTTTTGGGTATTGGACCCCCCCCCCCCCTTATCTTATCATTTCAACAATGATAATAATGCTGTCCCATATTAATAAATAAATCCCCTTCGGATGTAGTTCGGCCACTTTTGGGAATCAACCGGGCTAATAACGCCAATGATTGGCGTTATTTCCTCGGTATACTTATTGCACAGTACATTTTAAACTACAAATTATCTCGAAAAGATAGCCAAAACCTTCTGCAACATTTTGAAAGTACATGAAATGCATTACAAATTTATGTAATAAACAAAGTATTCCCGGGAAAAAAAATATAGTCTTCACATCGCAAAATGTATCTCGCAAATTTTAGATCAAGCGTTAATTTTAGTTGCTTGAAAAAGCAATAAGACCTACAAATGGAACAAATTATCTTTAAGTTGTTTGTTGCGATTTATATGACTCAAAACCCTTCTGCGCAAAGCACATGGGTGTTATTTACGGGATTATTTCATTATTATGCATAATATTAACACTTGACGTTATTACCCCGCCAGGCGTTATTACACCAGAACACCTTAGTTGCTAAATAATTTAACTATATCGCCGAATATTTGCTGCTAACTTTAGGCAGAATTCGAAACCTATTTTGACTAAAATAATCACATGGTAAAGGACTTGACAAAAAGTGAGGGACAAAAGATTTCTATTAATTTTTTAAAGAAAATATCTTTTGTAATAATTTTTTCATTAATATAGAACACTAATAGTTCATATTTAAAATAATTAAACCTTTTTATTTAAAAAAGTTAGCCCAAATTAAAAAAAACACAGTTAAAAACATAAAACTTCTAACGGGACAGACATTTTTGCTTAAAATCAAAATTTTAAAGAATTATATCTCAAAACTTTTTATTGATTTTTTTTTTTAATTTTTCATGTTAGAAATGTTCAATATAATCTTATTTAGTAATGTATAGCTTAAATCAAATTTTGAATATTAATTGATGTTTGAATTTTCTTTTTTTTTTAATTCTGGGACAGCATATGTAAGCGAAATTTGAAAATGGCCTATATACTTTCATAAATTCGTGTGTAAGTTATATTTGTTTTCAACTGTTTGATTTGGTAATCTAAGAGAGATTGCTCAGAACAGGATCTAATCTGTAGAGCATAGTATCCCTCCCGGTCAGATTTATTAAGACTTAAAAAATAATTACAATGAAAAAATTACAATGTTCAGTCGAAGCTGAACCCGCCATTAACCGCGACAAAAGACGAGCTTGAAAATAAATTTTTTCAAGAAAAAAATAATTACAAACTATGGTCAAAGACCAGATCATTTACAGGGCAGCTCTGCCAATGAAGAAACCTCAACGCGACAGACGGCAGAGATTGAAAATAAGATCTGTATTGGGAATTGCAGCTGACGGCTACTAAGTAAAATTTGATAGATCTCAGAGAAAAATGTGTATATTTTTATATTTTTTTCTGGTAAGGAATTGTTTATTTAGGATATTGCTAAGCCATTCCTTGGGAAGAATGACAGGCTTCTTAATATGCCAATGAGGTGTTAGTGAACAGGGGAAATAATAATGGGAATGTGATGCCACTGCGACACACTCGCAAAGTAATATGTTTGCACGTTTAAATTTGTTGATATAAAGTCGAAAGATCCTTTAAGAAATATTGTTGTGTGTGGGAAGAGGTTGTAGAGGGTTAAGGATATTTTCGGTAACAGTGGTTTTCAACTGTTGCTGACAGTTTCGTTGAGTATAGCCAGTAAAGTTTAGAAATTTCAAGAAGAAGTTGTTTAACCGATATGTTAAGACGGTGGACGGTTGGATGGAATTGGGGTTATCACAGACAGTTGCTGCCAGACGTCTCAATGTGTCTTGCAGTATAGTAAAAAGACTCTGGAATCACTATCTACATGAAGATTCTGTGTCCTGAAGACATGTTCTAGCCAATCACGAGTTAGAAAACCTGCAGTTGATCATTTTATAGCTCTTTCGGTCCAAAAGAAAAAATGCACTACTGTCCCGCAACTCCCTGTTGCCCACCACTTTTTAGCATCAGAAAGAAGAAACTCCGATAATACGGAGGAAAAGCGTCTTCACAATCT
The DNA here is from genome assembly GCA_964019185.1 of Maratus speculifer. Classification (NCBI taxonomy): domain Eukaryota; kingdom Metazoa; phylum Arthropoda; class Arachnida; order Araneae; family Salticidae; genus Maratus; species Maratus speculifer. The sequence continues at coordinate 117,664,984 of OZ025295.1, read as the reverse complement.
AGGCCTTTATGTAAGGTGACTAAATGTGTGTGTCAATCTCAACGAACGACAGAAAAGAGCCAGATTATGATAGACAAGAGAATGCGTTCCCGGGCCAGATATCAATGGATTTCTTTACTCTTCACAGACGCATCCAAATTCACACTGGGGAGCGATTCAGAGTGTCTTCTAATCTGAAGATAACAATTAATTAGATACCAACAATTAAACGCTGTTGAAACACATAGGTACAAAAGTAGTGGAATCATGGTTTGGTCAGAGACTCTGTGGTCACACTGGCCACAGAGTAAGGTGACTAAATGTGTATGTGAGGTGACTAAATGTGTGTGTCAATCTCAACGAACGACAGAAAAGAGCCAGATTATGATAGACAAGAGAATGCGTTCCCAGGCCAGATATCAATGGATTTCTTTACTCTTCACAGACGCATCCAAATTCACACTGGGGAGCGATTCAGAGTGTCTTCTAATCTGAAGATAACAATTAATTAGATACCAACAATTAAACGCTGTTGAAACACATAGGTACAAAAGTAGTGGAATCATGGTTTGGTCAGAGACTCTGTGGTCACACTGGCCTGCACGTGTTCCATGGAGAAACTCTTTCAGATGTGAGATATCGGAATCAGATCCTTGATGCTTGTGTCCCCATAATCCGGAAATACTGGTAAGGATTCTACTCTGATATTTAGTCATTTTCGACCTCACTCACTCACCTCTTCAGGACTATCTTGAGGGTCACGTTTTGATGCGAATGGTATGGCCAACTCACTCTCTTGAGCTGAATCCAATAGAACATATTTGGGACTTTTTTGAAAGATATCTTTCTTATTTAACCTTTTAAGTGTTTTTAACGTAATATTCCGTTCATTAAGCTCCAGATTTTATTGCAATATAAACAATATTTAAGAAATAATTCTATAGATTTAATGAATTTTCAATACATTCTTGAACGATTAATATTCTCAAGAATTAGACATTTTTAATTAAGGTTTTTGATAATATTTAAAAAGTCACATTTTCTGGGCATTTAAAACAAAATACAGATAAAACAACACTGTAATTTTACCCATTTGCAAGACACTCAGAGAGTTAAGTATTTCTCCAAGATCGTTAAATGAACTGGAACAAGGCTTATTCCGTGTCTACACTGTAAAAAAACGGATGATTTTACGGAAGTATTACTGGTAATCTGGACGCCAGTACTATTTACTTTTATTTATGGGAAAAAATTCCGTAAATTACGGAAAAAATTCAGTTTTTTTCGAGTTTTTCCCGGAATTTATGGAATTTTTTCAATTAGAAAACAGTAAATAGTACTGGCGTCCAGATTACCAGTAATACTTCTGTAAAATTGTCCAATTTTTACAGTGTAGTTCTCGCTTCAAATTTTGGTGTCCCACAAATTAATTGACACCATCGGAAGACGATACCGCCAATATATCCAATCAGAGGAGGACATATGTAGCATCAAAAACAATGTTCGTTTTGTTTTTATGATACTTTTCTCATATTAGTGCAATGTACTATTTTATCCAAGAATCGATTTTTCGAGCAAGCATTCTTTTTTTTTTTTTTTTTTTTTTTTTTTTTTTTTTAGCTTACACCAATTGCTATCTCAGATTCAATAACACAACAGTTTAGTACACATTTCTACAAATTTGTTATTTATATATTCATTCATTTGTAATAGAATCATGCGTACTAGGATCGATTATCTCGCTGGATATCAGAGCTTCTTTGATAGAAAATGCAATTAAAAATAATTGGTTCGGCTAGAAATTGTAGTAATCGAATTTCCATATTCGTCCATTTGTTGTCAGAAAATAAAAAATTACTTTCTCTTGGAAAACATTGTCTGTAAGCTAGTTGCGGTGATTCATTGGCAACCAACACTTTTCAGTGACTCAGCTTAATTTTTTCTGAAACTGAAAGGAATCGCCATGGAGTTTTTCCAGGCTTCCTGCCATTTCCCTGCACAAATACCCGGTAGCTTTGGGGCCACTGGAGTTTCGCGCACTCAACTGAAATCTAAGACTAAGTTAAATGAAATAAAATATTTAGAAACCCTTAGAAATCGTACCCCTAGAAGAGAATGATTGCGCCGTTAAAGTTCATAAATGATTGTAACTGAAGATTTTACTTAATAAAGCATCCATATAAATATAAACAAAAAGAGGTAATCCCATGTGGCAAACTACTGATCCAAATCAATTGACTCGCGCAAAAGAATACACTATGAATCTTCGATTAGGTTCGTGAAATTCTTTTAAATTATCTGTTTAGCATTTCTTAATGTTTAATTTTAAGTTTTCTTTGTAATTTCAAATTATATTGAGCTGCCGAAATGTATCCCTTTTTTACTTCAGTTTTTAATGAATGCTCGCCCCCATCTAGTTGATTCATTGAATATTTGTACTGTCACCGACTAAAAAAAAAAAAAAAAAAAAAAAAAAAAAAAAAAAAAAAAAAAAAAACAAGAAATTTGCCGACCAATTGCAAAGAAACTGAATATTCGAATGCAAAACAAAAAAAAAATATTTACACTTACTCTGAAATTTTCAAATCACTATTTTGGTTAGTTTTCTTAATTTTATCTAATTAGGGGAATTTTCTTTTATTTTTATTTTCATTCTAGAAAGGTAGCCTCGGCGTCGAAGTTCAGTGATTTGACTGGAGAATCGCGCAGGTCTCTCCGTAGACTTCATATCTACAAACGTGGCAATTTTTTCGTGACATATGCTTTTTTAATTTGGACGTTTGGTGGGTTTTTAATAAATATCTCGGCTAGTTATCAAAATTTCGATATCTCAGTTTCGGGTGCATCAGAACCTGCCTTAGACTATCATAAGCAAACTTTTGTACTTGTATACTTGCGTACATTTTAAAGGTCATCGAAGACAGAGAATTCGAGATCATATTTGATTAAAATAAATATAAAGCTTTTGCAAGAAAGGCTATCAGTGATCCGCTATCTCTATAGGAAATCATCGTATTCGAATTCAACTGATGCCAAGAGATTAACAATATTTTCTTCTATTAAACGTTTTGTTTTTACAACTGGTAAATCTTTTTTTTTCTTTTTTTTTAAATCATGCATTTGGAAAGCTTTAACCTAAGGAATCTCTTATATATTTTTTCGTAAATATATATACAGTGAAAAGAGAACAGATATTCAGTTAAGGTGCTTTGTTTAATACCAAATTGTATTTAATTAAAAGTTAATGGAAAAAAAAGTACCCGCCCGTAATCCCAAAGATAAAAATACCAAAGCCTAATGCAACTCTACTTTTTTTAATACAAACACAAGCATATATCATCGCATTAATATCTTCTACTTATATTGCAAAGGAAATAGTTTTTATAAATTATACACTAATTATATATTTTAGATTTACATATGCAAATAAACATCTCTGTAATATATTACTACTAAGACAGCGCATTAATTCCCTTTAATTTTCTATACAAGCTAAACATGTTACTTATTAAAATATTTAAAAAATCTTATGTAGTATTTCGTGTCATTTCATTAATAATGTGTCTTTTTTGAATGTGTGGAATACTGCAATAATGATGAAGTTTTTTTAGTAAGAAATTTTTTTCTGCAATGGGAAAAAATAAAAAGCCAAAGCATAAAAACTACATTTTAATTAATATTCAAACTGCTAGTTGCCTAAAATTATTACTGTGTTTCAACAAGATTTAATTAGAATGCTATACAAAAAAATGTGTTCTGAAAAATTTTATGTATGTATCTTTAAAAAAAATAATTATAAATGATTTTTTTTTATGTAAATATATACATTTTACTTTTAAAACGAAAGAACTATAAAAATGGAAAATGATTCTGAAAATAATCTTTAAGGATGATTTGCATTTTTTAATTTTAAATAATTTTTACTGTTTATTTCATCTTATGGAAATTTTTTTATGAATAATAATTTTTGTAAAAAAAGGCATATATATGAATATATATTTAAAAAAAATGGAAATATTATTCTCAGAACTGTCTCATAGATAGGTAGAACGTCTTCATTTAGATATGTAAATTGAACTAAAAATTTAGTTGAATTGTAATTATGAAAGTTAAAAACAAGAATTTCTTAAATATCTTACTATGCCATGAAAGTATTAGCCACCTTTTTATTAAGCTTCAATATGTTCTCTTATAATGTTTTAAATCAGAAAATCAGTTTTTCAAATTTTTTCTTGTGAAGAACATCTTGATAAATAAATGCACGTTTCTGTGTATAATTCTGAATTTTAAATATTTCAGTCGACCATCTGACAATTTGTTTATCCAATTCAGTTTCATTTATGAATTAGTTAGTCAAAGTTCTAATTTTTGTAGAAATTGTCATAGCTAAAAAACTAAGTAGAGTGTATAGAGGCATTATGAGATATTTAATGAATCATTCCGAAACCACTTCTCATAGACATATAGTTCCAGTTACAAAAAAGTTTTAGATGAGGTAAAGAAATATTTTAAAAGCAATTTATGTCAATAAAAATATTTCTTAAAAAGTGAAATTTAAATTTGTATACGGTCTCTTGGTCCTATAACTTGTTTTTTTTTTTTTTTTTTTTTTTTTTTTTATATATATATATATATAAAATTTTTAGTAAAATTGTACATTGACAAGTAAGACAAAAAAAAGTTTCGTTCACGTAACACTAAAATTGACCGAGTTATGAAACTTCAAAAATGCATAACGTTTACCAGTACACAAATGATTTTATTCATTTGGAGGGGTAATATACTAAGTGCTTACCCGTAAGCACACGCCTCGAGTATTTTTGACCCGACGCTCCCTATCATGCTCAGGATTTTCAGGAATTTTTCAAGACTTGCACCTATTACTTTCAGTACCTTACTGGGTGGTCTAACAAGAAGAGATCCTGGGAACAGAATCTTGAAACACGAGATTTTTCTATAGTGGCTAGTCTGAATGGGTCAGTTTTACCCAACATACAAATATACAAAATAACAAAATATAAAATTTTTATACAAAATATTGCTTGTAATGCTATTTAAACATATTTTTTCAAGAAAAAAATTCATTAAAATTATGTACTAAATGTATAAGCGTTTCAAAACGAAAAAAAAAAAAAATGAATGCCGACAAAAAGATACAAAATTAAAGGTAAGTTTTTTTGGGGGGTTTTTTGCTTTGAAATTTGATTTTTGAAACAAATAATATATCTTCTTTCTTAAAAAACGATTCAGATAAAACTTTTGACTTTATTTTTTTTATTTATAATGTACATATTTTACCGAGAAGTTCACGAAAAAGTGTGTGTCATATTGACTCAGTGCGTGTGGTTACGTCATAAAAATGGGAGGGTGTGCTGAAGGGTTAAAGTATTCAAATAACTTATTTTATCTGTATCTGCGTTTAAAAAATTCGTACAAGTATTGCGGTCAAGTTAAATTTTATTAAGTGTATTCTTTAAATACTTTTGTAATTGGAAATATATGTCTATGACTAACGGTATACGAATAAGCCATTGGACATCGTTTAGAGGGGACACTCCATATATTACAAAAATTAAATTTCCGCACTTCAGATGCATATTCAATGAAATATTGTAATGTAACAGAATTTTTATAATGTTTATATACGTAATTATTCCCTATCTTAAAAAACATTTCAATAATTCATTTTACTTAAACCTGTTGCTATTTAAAATGCATATATCTATATTTTTTTCCTCTTTCAAAATCTTTTTGTTTTTATTATTTCGCGTATTATTTTGTTTCAAGGAATGTTTCATTTTGTATTTCAATCTTGAACGTCCAAATGAACTCTAATAATTTTTTCTGTTTTTTAGATTCTTTTAGCCATTTTATTCTTTTTCCCATTCATTTTATTTATTCTAAAAGCTTTATTTTCTTTGTTTTGCAGAAAAGTCTTTTTTTTTTCTTTTTTCTTTTGAACTTAAAAATACGATGTAGAACCCGTCGAAATTTGACGAAAGAAAATCTTTAAGAAAGAATTGTTTCATTGGTTTATACTTAATCTACAAAATTAGTTACAGTAAAAAATACATCTTATATTGGTCAGTCTAACTCTCAAACAAATATTATTTTAAGCTAAAATTAACAAAAAACTATAAAACTTAATTATCCAAATTATTAAACGAAATAAAATGGAAATTCACCGGACTTTGTAACAGATGATATTTTTGAAATAATATCCGTATTTTAATTTCTATTTTTTTTTATTTTAAGACAAAATAGAGCGATTCTGTTGCCACAATTACAAAATTGGTACTACAATTATAAAAAAATGAATATCTCCAATATAAATTTAGATGCAGCTTTCAAACAAATTGCATATAAAAGTATATTTTTTCTCTCGATACGACGGTGTAAAAATTTAAAATGTGCTATGTTTAGAAGTGTAAAGTTTGTACTAGCTAAAAGTGCAAAACCAAAATCGCAGGGGACAGTTTTTTGCCATTCGCAAAATGACGTATTCGTTAAGCACAGATACGTTTGGCTTTTATAATATAGATAATTCTGGGCATGGACTAGACATCATTGGGTTACCGGTATTTCTGCATTGCAGCTTAAGCATTCCGTTTCATACGGAGATATTTATTGCAAAAGCCAGAGAGCCAGAAGCGTAGATTTTTGTGTGTCCGTAGAGTTTTTAAAGCCTATCAGTTTCGCTTGAAAGTGATACCCTCGGAATAATATAAAATATTTTTATCAGCATTGTTTTAAGTGTTTATTTTGTGATGAAAATGTACTAAAAATTATGCAATGAAACATCAAAGTATTTTTTACTATTGTTGTGAATGTTTTTATTTTGCTTAGCATGATTAATAACGCTTATCTGTCTCTCACGAATAAATGTAGTCTTTACTTATGAAAAAAACTTTTAGAAGGTGAGCAAAATTTTTAAAGACGACTGCAACGCACTACTTCAATAATGTCGTCTGCAATATTAAAATTAATAATACATCTGATTCTAGTTAAAATTTTCGAATTATGGAATGTTGTAATCGTTTCTGTGGCATCTTCATAAAATTATTAGAAAACTTACTATTTTTAATAAAAACTTCTCATTATTAAATGATGTAGCACACGCAATCGCATACACTGTAAAAAAAGGGTCGATCTACTAAAAAAATTTTAGTGATCCATGCAATTACTAAAAAATTTTTAGCAATCTTACTCGGTTACAAGAACATCTGTAAGAATTACTAGAAAAAAGCTAGCAACGAATAGAGTTAATATTTTTATATTTTTAATTGCTATTACTAAAACTCATTTGGTGTGGCCTTGATAGCCTAGTGGTCATAGCACCGAACTCTAGGCTGAAAGGTCCCGGGTTCGATGCTGGACATCACCAAATACGCACCGAATGTATGCCTTGTAAGTACTCGTTAAATAAAGGGATTGTGAAAATCCTGTTGGAGCAGGTAGCAATGTTTGGTGTTGCCATCTATTGCGGCTTAGCGGAAAATCTTCCGCTTCAGAACTAAGCTATTACCATGGATCCTGCATCTAAGAATATATGTTGCTATAATGTGAGAAAAACTTTTAATCTGAGCTATTGTCCTGTGCACATTTTTATAAAGTTTTGAAGTAACATTTTTATAAAAATTATAAAGACAATTTAGACGTAATTCCTAAATCAGATAAAAAAGTTTTCAGACTATTTTATTTTCAATCTAACAAAACTTCAAAGTTTCACGATTTAAAATTTGACTACTTTTTTAAAAAATATTTTTTTTAATTTGAGAAAATGAATAATTTTTTTTTTTTTAATTCAATGGAACCTCTAAATGTACTCGATATAGGAGAAAGTTTAATCACTTTTTTTTTAATATGACAATATAAATCAAATTAAAAAGTTTTTTTTATTTATATTTGTAGGTTATTCAGTTTTAAATAAAATCTTCTGCAAATAATGAACTATGGAAACAAATATTAGAAGATTTTAGATTCACTAGAGTTTTAAAGTAGTTTTCTTCATTTTTAAGGTTTCGTTAATCTGACGAAACTCTGTCCTCTGTATGTCTGTCCGTCACTCAGTCCGCAAACAAAAACTGTGCTTTAGAGGCTTTAAATTATATGTACTTACAATCTAATATCTCAGGTAACACGATAAATCATTAAATTATGAAAAAGTCTATTATTTTAATCAAATTAATTTTTCCAATGTCATCCGTTCATTTCTACGATTTAAATTTTAAAACAGAACCTCGATTTCAACGTTTTACCCGAGACATCATAGCTTGTAGGTAAAGCTTCTCGCTAGTAAATAGAATGGTTTTAGTTCGAATTCCGGTTCTAAAAGATGAAATTTTTATATCCCGATAGATTAAGAGAAACAATGATATTTATAATTTTTTTGGAATTCTATTTTCTTTCTAATTTTAAAACTATTGGAATTTATAAATGATTCAGCATTTTAAATTTCGTTTATTTATTTCTTTTTTTTCGTTTGGAAAATTTTAAATTTTATCTATATCTCCGCTAATTTTTTTTATTTCTGTTTTTTAAAAAATTTGGATTTTTGGATTTTATTTATATAACTGGATTTGTGCATTTGAAATCTGATTAAAATAAATAAATTCAAATTATAATTATTTTGAAATTAAATTTATTGGTTCCATCGTCTATAAAAGAATTTAATAATTATATTTTTACAGTTTGTATTTATTAACTCCTTGGTGACGAGCGACACCTATACGTGTCGTAAAAAGGTTTAAGAGTCCTTGTTTATCCCCAATAGTAAAGTTTACAATAAAATTTGCCTTATTTAATCAGAGCGTTTTCTTGCTTTAATAAAGTACAAATTTATGTTCTTAAATATCGGTGACAAAACATTAACAATTTCGTAAAAGGCTCCGGTAGCAAAGGGATTAATTGAAGGGATTTTGGATTAATTAATTAGCTAATTAATTTGTTTTGAAAGCACTATTAAACGAAGCCCTCTGTGCAATCTATGATCACAGTCACACTCTTATTCTGTTTAAAGTGATTATTACAGATTTTACAAACATATTTTGTTGATTAGCATAAGGATGGTAATATATAATTGAAGTTATTTGTTTTTGTCATATTACTGAAGCATGCATAAAATCGAAATTTTCATTTGAAATAGTTTTAGAATATTGCTCATGACATATATGATATAACTAACCCTTTAAGAACTTAAAAATTAATGTTTGATTGTTAACGCATACATTCAAGTTTGAATAAACTATTCATCTGCTTTTCTCAAGCAGCGAATAATACTTATAAAATGCAGTTATGTTCGTGACATTTTAAATACACTTTTCCTTGTTCACAATCAAACAATGATTATCTCAACCTTCATTGAACTGTAATCATTTTGGAAAACTATGCTCTTGAAATTCCATAAAAGCTTTCATTATTCTAAACAGTTTTCACAAGTTGAAATCAAACAAGTTAAAACTTTCACACTCACAATCGAAGAAATAATAAAGCAGCGATTCAAGCTAAAGAGGTGCTTCGCATTAATTTACTAATCTAGAATGATCTAAAACGATATAGGAGAAAGTTCGATTTCTTTATTTTAAAGGAATATTTTATCTTTTAAATATGAAAATATAAGTTAGATAAAAAAAATTTCAGAATTACATTTTCTTTATTTATCAGTTTAAAAAAATTGTTTAGAAAATAATGAGTTATGGAAAAAAATGTGTTAGAATATTTTAGATTCATTACAGTTTAACATTGGTTTTCTTCATTTATCTGTTTAAATTGATTATTACAGTTTTTGCAACAATATTTTGTTGTATAGCATAAAAAGATAAAATTAAAACACAAGTCTTTTGTTATTGTCATATATGATACTTACATAAAGTCGAAATTTTATTTTGAGATCGCTTTAGAATTATGTTCATGATATAAATATTATAATCAAATCTTTAGAAATTTCAAAAACTAATGCCTGATTATTAACGCATATATTCAAGTGTGAATACACTATTCATCTGCTTTTCTCAAGCAGCCAATAACCCTTATAGAATAAAGTTATGTTCATGACATTTCAAATGTATTTTTCCTTGTTCAAAATAAAACAATGGTTATCTCAACCTTCACTGAACTGTGATAATTTTGAAAAATCACGCTTTTGAAATTCCACTATAGCTTTCATTATTCTAAACAGTTTTCACAAGTGGTAATGAAACATGTTAAACCTTCTATACTCAAAAGCAGAAATCTAATCGAAGAAAAAATAAAATAGTGCTTCTATCGGAAGAGGTGCTTCATATCAATTTACTAATCTAGAATCAATTGGGAATGAAATACAATTCTCTTACTGCAAATTCTTTCAAATGATACCACTGATCTGAATAGACAATTACTAAACATTCTAATTTTTGATGAGAAAATTTTAATGAAATTAACTACATTTTTTCAACTTTGGTGAGTTTTAATAATTGTTATTTAACCATTTGTATTTATTAATTAAAGCATTTATTTTGAATTAATTAATTAATTAATTTACATTTATTAATTAATTAAACTTTTTTGAAAGAAATACTAAACAAAACCTTCTTATGATCTGTGATCTTGCTTAAGCACTTATTCTGTTTAAAAAGATTATTACACTTTTGCAAACATATTTCGTTGATTAGCATAAGAATGATAATATTTAATTCAAGTCATTTGCATTTGTCTTATTTGATACCATACATAAACTGAAAATTCTCTTTTGAAATAGCTTTGGATTATTGTTCATGATATAATTGTAATTAAACCTTCACGAACTTCAAAAATTAAGTTTTGACGTTAGTGCACATATTCAAGTCTAAATAAACTATTCATCTGCTTGTATCAAACAGCCAATAACCTTTAAAGAATGCAGTTATGTTCGTGACATTTTAAATGCATTTTTCCTTGATCAAAATCAAACAATGATTATATCAACTTTCATTGAATTGTAATAATTTTGGAAAACTATGCTTTTAAAATTCCACAATAGCTTTTATTATTCAAAACAGCCTTCACAAGTTAAAATCGAATATGTTAAATCTTTCGTATTCATAATCAAAAATCTAATCGAAGAAAAAATAAACTAGTTGTTCTACCTGAAGAGATACTTCGCATTAATTTATTAATCTTTAATCATCAGGAAATAAAATAGATCTGATATGGAGATAGAGTATCTTTTTAAAAGAGTGGCTAAATAGGTGTTGTAATATTTAAATTTAGAAAATGATTTTGGACAAAACCTTGTCAAATTTAATATTTATTCTAAGCAAAAATTCTTTTCTTTGTCTAACTTTACCAAGCAATCTACGTGGATTCCACCTTCTAAAATGTATCAAAGTATTTTGGATATAATTTATAAATCAGATAAAAAAAGTTTTGATATTGTTTGAACTTCAAAGCTAACAAAACTTTAAAATGTTACTGTTCAATTTCTTAACACATTTCAAAAATATATTACTTTCTAATTTGAATAAATTAATTAATTTTATTTAAAATTTAATCTTTATTAGAAGGAAAATATAGACTGAACTACTGAATGTATTTGGTATAGAAGAAAGTTTCATCACTTTATCTTAAAGGAATTTTTTAGCTTTTATGCGATAACAATCAAACAGTAGTTTTTGAGGTTTGTAAACATTTAATTATAATATTTATATCATGAACAATTGTCTAAACTCTAAAGCAATTTAAAATGATAATTTCAACTTTATGTATGGTATCAAATACGACAATAACAAATTACATGTGTTTTAATTTTATCCTTTTTATGCTAATCAGAGAAATATGTTTGCAAAAACTGTAATAATCAATTTAACTGTAAAAAGTTAGAAATGCCATATTAGCCTTACGTACACGTAGGAATTGCTACAACAAAATGTTTTCCACTCCCAAAATGATTTCCTATAAATGACACTGTTTTTTTTCTGTCGACTAAATGTAATAAACAAACTCTTGTAAAGACCAATGTTTCTAAAAAATCGCATCAAAGTAGAAAAAAATATATAGCTAATTTCACTTAAATTTTCTTATAAAAAAATAAATATATTATTAATCGTCTAATCAGATCAGAGGTAACATTTGAAAGAATTTGCATTAAGAGAATTTCATTACATTTCATGTTGGTTCTACATTAATAAATTATTGCAAAGTACCTCTTCAGCTAGAATCACTGTGTTATTTTTCTTCAATTAGAATTCTGCTCATGAGCGTGAAAGGTTAAACATGTTTGATTTCAACTTGTGAAAACTGTTTAGAATAATGAAAACTGTTGTGAAATATCAAAAGAATGATCTTCGAAATTCATTATAGTTGAATGAAGGTTGAGATAACCATTGTTTAATTGTGAGGAAGGAAAAATATATTTGAAATGTCATGAAAATAACTGTATTCTATACGTTTTATTGGCGGCTTGACAAAAGCAGACGAATAGTTTATTTACTCTTGAATACATGCGTAAATGAGTGATTCTCAAAATAGGGGACAATTTATGTCTTTCAGCATACAAAAAAAAAAAAAAAAAAAAAAAAAAAATTGAGAGGTTTTCTGTCATGTTTTTATACTTAGATATATTTGTCTTAATATTATTCATTATTTGCACTCAAGAATTACTCACTTTGTATTTAAAAACACCTTAAAATAACAGAATAAATGTTCAAAATGTCATTAGCATGGGTGTCCACAGCAGCTGTGCCTTGTATATACTAGCTTTTTCAAGAGATAATATCATGTTTATAAAATAAAACAAATGTTATTCTTTCTTTAAATTAATCAAGGAGAGGATTTATCCAATAAATTTCTTTTTAAAAATAAAATTATAGTATATAAAAAGAGAATTAAAGTTTGTCCTCCATATTCTGTTTTCAAAACAAGGTCATACTATAACAGCTGTTTATTAATCAAAATTTCATTTTCACATATGACAATACTTTGAAAATATAAAGTTTCTCCATGGCAACAAGTAGCCATTTTATTCCAGCTTGAAAATAGAAGCATGTATTGTATTTTAAGAATAGAAGTTGAATATTAGGCGAGTACATCAATTGTATGTCATTAGAATGGATAATAATTTTCATGTTTATTTTATAGTTAAAATTTTTATTTTACTTATTTGCATAGAACTTTTGTGTTTTAAAATGCCCCAGAAAGGACTATTGCATTGTGATTATATTATGGCTCATAATCTTATTTAAATTAAAATTTGTCATTAGCATGGACAAATATCAATGTCATTAGCATGGTTTTTCTGTCCATGCAAAAGACTCCTATGTGCATAAATGTAACCAGTACTTATATTGTATCTTTTTAAAGTTTAATTTTACATATAAATTTAGGTATTACATTTATTATCCCTAAAATATGCATTAAATCTGTCAGAAAATCACTAAAACAGCTTCTTACACTGTTAGTGTCAGAATGTTGTTCATGTAAACAAAGTTTGCTCTTTGGTAATGTTTTTATTCCCCTTATATGTATATATGTAAAAATGGAAACTATTTGTTGGAAAGGAAGGCTAATAAACGTAGAAAAAAAATTTAAACTGGAAGAAAATAAAAACTTCTTAATATATTTATTCCATTCAATTTGTTTTGTCATTAGCATGGCTCAAAAAATACTAATTATTTTTTTTAAAGTTAATTTTTAAATATTTAGCTCTGCTGACTACCTGAAAAGTATACCTAATACTATATTAACAACACATATTTTTTTCAGAAATTTTGCTAACAGTAATTTTTTTAAGATTTCATTTTTGAAATTGTCCCCTATTTTGAGAATCACCCAAATAATCAAACATTAGTTTTTGAAGTTTGTAAAGGTTTAATTACAATATTTATATACATGGACAATATTTTAAAGCAATTTTAAAAGAGAATTTCGACTCTATGTATGATATCGAATAAGGCAATAACAAATGATTTGAGTTTTAATTTTATCATTTTATGCTAATCAAAAAAATGTTTGCGAAAACTGTAATAATTATTTTAAACAGATTAATTGAAGAAAACCAATATTAAACTGTAATTAATATAAAATCTACTAATACTTTTTCCCTGTAACTCATTATTTTCTGAATATTATTTAAAACTAAATAACTTAGAAAATTGATTTCTAAAAAACTTTTTAACTTGACTTATAGTTTCGTATTTAAAAGGTAAAAAAAATCCTTCAAAACACATTTCTCCTACACCGAATACATTCAGTAGTTCGGTCTACATTTTACTTGTAATAAAGATAAAATTAAAAAAAAAATAATCAATTTCCTCAAGTTAGAAAGGAATATTAAAATAGCAAATAAAGCCTTTGTACAAAAATGTTTAAAGATAGAAAACCAACGATTATAAATGCACAAATAAAGTAAGAAAAGGTAGAAAACAGCCGTTTCGAATCTACTATGGAGATTTTTCATCAGTGCAAAACTCAGCTCAGTTTAAACAACAGAAAAAGCAAAACTGAGCTCAGTTGGGCTCAGTTTTGCTTTTTCTAGCTCGCTGAGTTTTGCACTGATGAAGAATCTTCATAGTAGATTCGAAACGGCTGTTTGCTACCTTTTCTTACTTTATTTGTGCATTTATAATCGTTGGTTTTCTATCTTTAGAAAGGAATATTTTCGAAAAGTATTAAAGACCTAAGCAATGAAACTTTAAAGTTTTGTTAGCTTTGAAGTTCAAACTATATCAAAACTTTTTTTACCTTATATAAAAATTATGTCCAGAATACGTTGATACATTTTAGAAAGTGGGATCCACGTAGATTGCTTGAAAAAGTTGTGCAAATAAAAGAATTTTTGCTTAGAAATAATACTAAATTTCACAAGGTTTAACCACTTTATACTATTGTTGATTCGTGCTTGAAAATCTCGATTTTTAGATGTAACATTTTAGTAAAAATGCAAAAATTTCGATTGTGCATAGCAAAGTTCTCAAATAAACAGAAGAAAAAAAAAACTGATAAAACTTAAAATTTTGTTTTCTTAATATGTATTTTTTTCCATTTTGATCGAAGAAAACGTATAAACGTATGACATTTATTTTAAACATTTGGGTTAAATAGATGGTAATTTATATTCAATAATTTTTTCTACCTGCTGATTACTTGACAAAGCACTGTGAATTATTAAAGTTTGCATAATCGTAATGCCTCCTGGGCACGTTTTGCTGACTGTTGATTCCTCGATCCCCAATTTTCTGAGTTACGCTCTATATACCCAGAAGGTGTTAGGTTCAATCTAAAACTCTATTTCCTATCAGCTTACAACTATTGTTTACTGCCGAATATTATATGAAAATCGATTTGAATTATTGTGTAACTTGCATAGTTATTAATATAGGTTTACATTTATAACAAGTTATCGATAATTGTTGCTTTAGGTACTTTTGATTAATCGTATTGTTCGATTATTATAATTTTTTTTAAATTTCTACCATCTTTACAAGAAAAAAAATTGGGTTCGTGAAATTTTTTGAATTCTGGTTTTTGATGGATTTACACTTTTTAAGTGTCAAAAATTCCAAAAAATATGTCTTTACAAAATATCTGTCTGTCTGTCGGTATGTGACATGCATTTTTGGGCGCTCTATCTCAAGATCTAATGCATAGATTTTAATAAACTTTATATTCATGTAGTCCCTGATACAAAGATGCTATTTTTTTTGTACGTATCGCTCAAAAGGTGGCGCTTCTATGCTTTCTTTTTCAGGATTCCCGCAAAGCTCTATGTCAAGAAGTAATGCACGGATTTTTGAACTTTCGATTCGGTTAGAACTTGACGTCAAAGAATGTGGTTTGTATTTTGGTGTAAATCGCTTAACATGTGGCGCTGCCTTTTACTTGATTTCTTCAACAGCTCTATATTAAAAATTTATGCACTGATATCATTAAATTTCAGATTTAAAAAATTCTTGATATGAAGTGATTTTATTTACGTTTTGATATCAAAAGCGTAATACGCAGTATTGCTGTACTGAATTTTTCCCGATTTTCGAGATAGATCTATCTCAAGAACTTATGTACAAATTTTTATCAAACTTCAGATTCAGGTTTACATTATTGCCGATAATGTTTTGGTATAATTCGCACATCTGGTGGCACTTTTATTCTGCCTTTTTCCTGTTATTCGCAATAGGGTCATTCCATGGTAACTTACGCTACATTTTGAACTATTTTCAGTAATTGTAATAATATAAAACACACACAAAAAAAATATTCAGAATATAAATTTGACATGGTTTGCTAATTAAATTTATTCGAAGCCGAATTTATATGAAAATTACCGAATTTTACTGTTATTTCTTAAATTTTGATAGTTTTTTTTTACTATGGTAACCGAAATTACTGAAAAAGGAATGTAAGTTATCCTATAAAGTGTAATTTACATTATCATTTTTCAGGTAATTTTTATCCAAATTTACCCTTAGGTAGGTTATATTCACAAATCATGTTAATTTTACATTTGAATATTTTTTAGTGTTATATTACTAAACTTACTGCAGTAAATTGTTCTAAATGTAACGTAAGTTACCATGGAATGACCCAATAGTCCTATTTCAAGAACTAATGCACGGAATTTCATACTATGACAATCCTCACAATGGGCATAAATTGCTATTTAATTTTGGTATTTTGATAGGAAATTTCGAAGGTAATATCATTTATGAGATAGAAGAAAGTTGTGGGATTGCCACATCTAACTAAATTAAATTGTTTTAAATTATCTAACATTGTTTTATGGTACAAGTGTTGCTTTAAAAAGAAAAATGTATTTTTTGTAAATAACGAGCGTAATAATATTGTTTTAAAGCTTTCATAGATAATACAATTGAGATGCATGGGATAAAGTTTTAGACGCGAAAATTTGAGAATTACTCTGAACATATTTTTGGAATTGTTATGTTAAATTGCGAAATTTTACATTTGGGAAAAATACCCTTTGCTTTAATACGGAATCGTCGCTGCCAAAGTGTATTGGAAGTAGTTGGCATTGATGAACCATTTTCCTATGGAGTATTCAATAGGTTTTAATATACATAATTTAATTCGTATTATAAATAGTTGTACTTCTATCGTTATGTTTTCAATGAAAATTAATTCTCTCATGTAGTATAAAAATATGCACGAATAATTGTTTTTTTTAAATCTTTTTTAATGCCAAGTTAAAATAAATTAATTTAATAACAAACGAAAATATGCCGTCTCACTTCCATGCCCATGATTGTGAAAAACGTTCTTTATCATAAAAACAATCAGAAAAGGTTATATTTTTATACATTTCCAAAACAAATTGCATTTTGTTGCGACGGATTTTAAGAAAAATGATTTAGTAATTTTTTACAGTATACTAATCAGTTTATGAAACTAAAATATAGATATTTCTATCAATTCTTAATTAAAAATTTTCATGTTCAATATGCACGCTTTGCAGACGAATGTGATAGGCGACGTCACAGACATTCACCTCATCGAGTTCATAGCTGAAATTCCAAATTTATTTAAAACTCGATTCGCACATTAAAATGAAATCGGTGTGCCAAGTCATATCTTAGAAACAGCAGGAAAACAGCTAAAATACCGATTTTAGAGAGGATTCGCATTTTTACTATTGTGTTTTCCTTCATCCAACAGTATAAAACATGGAAGACTGAAAGCAGGAAAACGGAATAATAAACCTACCCGTCAACCGCTAAATTTGGATTTTAATGTGATTTCCACTATGATGAATCTTGGTATACCGATTGCGTTTCAATTTGCGAATCGAATGTTAACTTATTCTGGAATTTCAGCCATGAACGCTGTAGGGTGATTATCTGTGCTTTCGCTTTTCAGTCTGTGATAGGGTTCAATTATTTTATATCTTCTCTTTGACAACCGCCTCTCTTTATGTATGTGCTTTCTGTACGAGCTACCGGACCCGCTCCATTGGGAAAGCCCACGGAGCCAGTTTTTTTAAGCCGGAGGGGTACGGTAGAATGGCGGAGTCTCATCCTCCTTGCAACGTTAAGTTTCCCTTTCAGTTTGGCTCAAAATTAAGTACGGTGCAAATTGTCTATATGTGGAGTCCCCTCTTTTGTCCCCCCCCCCATCGTCACCAAATTACCATTTTCATTTGACAAGTACGCATCAAGATTTAGACACCAGACTATCCCAAGTAGGTTGGCAGACGGTGTCCAGGTTGGCAAAACATTTTATTCATAGCTTTTGGTTGCAGGACTCAGGCTATCTGCCGGCTAAAATTCCGTCATGTACGCTAAAGGCGCCTGGTGCATGTAAAATCCGTCGTGGGTGCAAAGTCCTCAAAGTTACCTGTGAATTATACCTCTGGAGGTGCCTTGCCAGGTGAAGGTCTCGTCATCTGATCAAGGTTCTAAATTACGAAACCAATTTGAGTAGCCATTTGCAGTACAAACAATGATGTAACGCTAACCAACCGACATAACAAAGAATGCTAAAATGAGAAGCACGGACTGCAGATATGATAATGTGAGAAGCGAATTTATAAGGTTTATTGCCGCTACGTGGAAATTAGACGGTCACTCGCCCCAATACCAGGTATCTAACCAGTTAAGCTGAGGTAATTCGGCATGTAGGGGCTGGTCATCGGTTAGAAAGATAGAAAGTACCAGAATTTACATTAATGTCAAAATTTATAGTATACTTTTACGCTTGTATGTAAAAAATTCAATTACGTATTTGAAATTGTAAGATTATATGGAAAAAATGAAAGAGAACCACAATCGCGACCATATTTAGTCCATATTTAATTCTGAAATGTGGTTGGAAACGTTTATTTGATGTTCTTTTCTATGAACCATGAAACACACTGCGCTTTTTTTTTATGTTGTAGTCACTTTGAAAAATTATAATATGATCTTCTCATCACTTACTCCGTGTGCCTGAAAAACAAAGCAAACGTAACTTATAGAGAGTCTTTTTTAATGACTAGCACTGTAATATCTTGTTCCATTTATTAGCTATTTAAATTTAAAGATAAAAAGATAATTTGTAGTCATGCTTTTTTTTCAATATTGCCGCTTCACTCCAAGAGCCGACCGCACAAAACCATAAGTCATCCAGCACAAGAATAAATCCTTTATTTTACGGAAGAGTAGTAATAGAGGAATCTAATGATCCATGTCTGCCAGAAGCGAAGTGGTGCATAAGCCAAAACTAATACCACTAGTGGTTGACTCATAGGATTAGCATTGTGTTTTCCTGCACCCAGTTTTCCATGTTTTCATACTTTTGATTGTGCGGCAAACACAATGTTAAATCTACGAGTTAACCAGTAGTAGTAGCAGTTTTTAGCTTATGCACCATTTTCCTTCCAACTGACATGGATACCTCTAAAAATACTCTTCCATAAAATAAAAGATTCTTTCTTGTGTTCGATGACTTAAGGTTTTCTGCGGTCAGCTCTCGGACTACAAATGAATTGAGACTTTTGTCAAACCTCTGTACAAAATTCAAAAAGCCCACCAGGAAGAAAATCGGGGCTTAGCAACATTCTGTTTTTGGTAGATATGGAGAGATGTTGCGTTATGAATTCTTAGTTAAAGGAGGAAAAGAGAAAATTTCACAATAAGCACATGGAGTGCCGGAAGCAAAAATACATAACCATGGGAGACTCATGGAAGACTATGGGATCAGATCAAAGACCTCACATACAAGTAGACGCCACATTCCACGGAACACTGACGGAAGGCAAAGATCCCGGCGTAAGAAAAGGTTGTTGATGTGGAGTCTAGTTATGACAAGTCTGTGGGACCAGATATAATATGGAAACAAATGGAGTTGAGATAAGTGGTCAATTCAGTAATGGGCGATCGTCCGGCACATGGAGTTCGCCCAGTTCATCAGGCCCATGGAGTGCCGGAAGCAAAACTCCATAACCACCTCGTTGAAGACTATGGTTCATATATAATGTCGCAACAGATGGAGCCGTCAATTCACTAATAGACATCAGCAAGGTCTAGATAGATCAAAACCTGGGTAGACGTGCACCACCACTACAGACGAAAGCAATGCAGAAGTCACACATCCGTTCAACGCTTCATTCAAATGAAGAGCCGTGATTTTTATCCTGGGGGCTTTTTGAAGCTTACATTGAGAAAAAAAAATAATCGTCCTGTCATCTAGCATTTAAAATGTGGCTCTAAAAACAATATTTGAATGTAATCCTTATGAAATCTAGTTCCCTTTTTGAGAGTTTTAGAATCTCCTGCTAGAATTCAACAGCGTTTTCCTATATTGTCGTTGTTTAGCTTATTTAAAAATGTTTGCAAATTGATGCGAAACACAAAAGGTTTTTTTTAGGAAGTATAATTTAGTTTATCAAATTAGTCCAGAAGTTAATTGATAATTCCTCGTTACTGAAACAATTCAATATCATTTTGTCACCTAGAAAACAAGTGGTTAGAAATAACAGATCATTTTGTATATTCATTTCAGTTGTTTACCCTATTCGCAAGTTCGGAAATATATAATTCTAGTTTAGGAATTCAGAAAAGGTCTAACTATTTGTTATACGGAAATGCGGCATACTTTTTTCTGAGTGCTTAAAGGAATATGACGAATGTCTCAACTTACTAGTAATTTATATAGAAAAATATAGTTTCGTTTTATGTTGAACATTTCATTGTACTATCGTCTTTCATACACACCTCTGTGCACAATCGCCAAGTAATAGAATCAATACTGGCTTGGCACAAGAACATTATCGTCGATATGTTGAAAAGGGCTTTATAATTTACTAACTGTTACCCTTGACTTCGTTCATATAACAATTAAAGAAGAATAAATTCATCAATCACGCAAAAAATTTCGATGATTAAAAGCATGTGTAATTAACCTTTTGTGTTTTATAGTAAAAACACTTCTGATGATCCTAATTTGCTTATGTTTATATATATAGGAGATCATTTAAATTTCTTTCGTGAGCTTGAAATTTCATACCTGATTTCTCAGATGAAATGAAGAATAAAATTACATTTCCGTTATTCTAATTTTATTATTTATATTTATTCAATTTTATATTTAATCTATTCGTGTTTATTGATTTATGTTCTTTGTGTCAAAGAATATTATTTCAAGAGATATATTAGTAAATATTTTTAAACTACAGCTATTATTAACAAAGAACTTCAGATGTGTCTTTGAATTGATTAAAAAATCGGTATACGACATTGTTTTTATACAAAAAAATTCCTTTTTTGGGAAAGAAAAAGAAGATTATATTAAAAAAAATCAAACATGGTGAAACAGCATAGCTCAAAAATAAATAAAAATGTAAAATCTTTAGCTTTCAAATGTTTGTAAAATTTTAATTTCACGGCACTACACTTTTAACAGCTGTAGATCTAACATTAACATCGAAATGTTCATCAGACTAAGAAATCTCTCGAATCTTAGATGCTTATTATTTAAGCAATAAAGTTTCTTGTTGATTTCTGCTATATTGTAAGGTAAAAAGGTGTTAAACATGTATTTACGAAGGATAAATTCTGTGAAAATCACGCTAATTTCTATAACTGCTATAAAATGCAAATAATTTATGAATGAAACTGACTAATGATTTAAAATATGACCACTAGTTTAATTATTTATATGAAATAATACTTGTCAAGAGAAAGAAAAATCTTTCACGTCATGAATCTTGTAAAATTAAGCATTTTAATTTAATTAACACAAGAAATCGCTTAATGAAATCAAATACTACAATACATTTAAAAATATTGAAACATTATTTTTTATTAAAAGCTAAATTTGAAGCAAAAAAAAAAAAGCATTTAAAATAAAAGTTAATATTAATGCAAAATATTATTTCTGAAATGAATATTTTTATTTTAGTATTAATTCTTTTTTCAAAGCAGGTAACATCACTTTCCAAATTTAATATATTAAATGTCTAGTAATGTTTTGAAATTAAAATGAATGCTTTACACGAAAAAATATTATACCATTTTTACATGATAAATCCTTTAACTAATTACGCCTTTCTTCATTCAGACTGCCATCTTTTAATAAAATGACATACAGTTTTTAAAAAATCCAGTTAATGAAGGGCAATAACTATTCACTTATACTAACGACAGTTAAATTTACATCCTTGGTTGTAAATTTCAACATGTTTGCAAAAGATTTCCGCTTCTGTGGAAGGAGTTCATTAAGAAACTTCAACATGTAAAAATATGTTTTTAGTTTTAGGAAAATCTACTTTAATCGTGTTTTTATATCACCTATACCAAGTCTGTCCAATCTTTCACTAAGCAAGGGTGCATTTCAGCTAAGGACAAACAAAGAAGGTCGCCATCATTAACAGAGCTCAAAAAATACAAAACAAATTATCTCGCAGTAATAATAGTTAGGAACACATACAAATGTATATCGTTGTAGAAGATATAAGGCCCCTATGTGGATCTGGATCTTCATCAGTAACTTTAATCTGATTTTTAATTGAACTAAAATGGTAATGAGAGACATTGTTAGGTTTTTTTAGAATGAATAGTTATTCCTTAATTTATTTTAGAGGCGAAAATATGGCACTATAAAAAGCACTAAAACAAAAAGGATATTAGTGACCATTCCATGGATGGTTTCAAAGAAATGTTTTGAAATAATTTTAATTGATGGAAATAAATCATTTCGTATGATTTTATAGATTTTTTAAAACAATTCGAGAAAAATGCCAAAAATTTCAAAGTCTGAGTGGTAAAATGACACTTCTTTGCCCTTATTATGAAACAGGAATGACTCAGTGTAATAAAATAAACAAGAAAGAAAAATCATGCGTTAAGCATAGATTATGAAGCGCTTTCCAACGCTTCATGAAATCTTTAACAAAACTTCGTTATTTAGGTAAATAAGGATATAAATCCAAATATAGCCAAATATGTATTCCAGTACTGTTGAACAGCCCTGTATTCAATCTGACAGCTAATATACATACATTATAATGGGAAAATTTAGTTTAGCAAAAAAATACCTAGTAGCTTGAATTTTCTCTTTCAGCAATTTATACTAATAGATGGAAACATATTTCAGTATTTTGTTCAGCCTTGTAGTTTGCCTGATACTTTTATTATACATCAATGTTAAGCTAAAATTTATTTTAAACATTCTCAAAACAATTGAAATCACTTTTTGATAGATTATCGTTCATAGGCTCCATGTACCCAATTCTTTGCGTGGCCCCGTATATCATTTTATCTGAATTCTGCAAACATTTCTTAGTAAATTTAATGCAGTTCAGCGTAAAAATGTATAATTTAATTAAGAATCACCTTTTTAATAATTTATGCTCATATTCAGTAAAGTTGGCGAGCTCTTTTGGTTAGCCCCGTATATTAAATGTAACATTCATACGCACCATATAATATGCATAAATTTAGTGAAACTTATACGCGCATATTATATTTAAAATGCATTTTATCCATCCATCAGCCATCATCGGATACATTTACAGTACTTTCGAAAAAAAAGTACTATTTGAAATCTTTTGTGTGTCCCTGTAAATGCTATGTACTTTATATTACGGAAGTCAATATGATATAATTTATACTAAGTCTCATTGACATACATAAATTTTATTATACATTTAAAATATGTCGCACACAATTCCCCCTTTTACCATTACCTAATGGAATTATTTTGTGTGGCCCTGAAAATGAATAATAGCTACTTTTTCACCTCATATTTTATAGAATGCATATTTTACTGCACCTCGTAAAAGCACATAAATTTTAATATGTTTGACAGGGTGTAACATCTTTAAAATTCCTTTGAAACGATTTTTCCCCACAGGCCGTAATGTAATGGGAAACGTTTGTCTCTCTCTGTAGATAAACTAATCATGGTAGAAACTTCATTTTCAATAGGGTTCGTGCTAGGATAAACATCAATAGCGTCCTACAATTTCATGGTAATCCGAGTATATTTACGGGAGTTAGAGCGCGGACAGACGGACAGACAAACCGAATTCATAAGCACTTTTCAACTTTGTTAGAAAGTGCTAAAACTTATTCAACATTCCTGCATGAAGGAGGGGAAAGGGGTGCGCTTTTTTCTACATTTCACATCTTAACAATTTAAGTTATTGCCAACTTTTACAAATTTCCATCGTCATAATTTCCATAGCATTTTGAATAAAGAATAACTGTGAATTATTGAAGAAACGCACTAACGCATGATCAAATTAATAAAACGCATTTTCATTTTTTACGCCTGTAATACACTTGTAAAGGTTTCAAAAATATTTGTCAAGGAAATATCAAGGATTTATAAATAAAGCATTTTTTAAATAGAATTTCATTTTAAACTAGTTGGATGTGCCAATCCCAAAACTTTCTACTATCTCATACGTACATTTTAATATATTTAAAAAATAGTTACTCATTTTAATGCTTTAATAATTTTAATTCAATATCAAACCAACTTTGATTTTCATATTAAATTTCTTCTTCAGTCAATTAATATGAGTAAAAACGAATTCCCGTCTCTGCACGAGCCGATAGGCAGATTTTTTTTCAAATTCATGGGGATCCCACTTGCCTTACCAAAAAAATAATCATATACAAAAAATTTAGTTCAGTTCTAAAACTAACTTCATACACTTTTAGGTGGTGCAATTTTGAAAGTGACACAAAATTCGCTATTGCAGCACTCCCTTCCGGCGGGTTTTTTTTCAAATTCAGGGAGTACCAACTAACCATAACCATACACGTACACAAAAATTTGGTTCAATTCGATGCATAATTTCATATACTTTTGGGAGGTACAGTATTGAAAATGGCACACAAATCGTGATTGCAGCGCCCCCTTCCAGAGGATATTTTGCAAATTCAGGGAGGACTAACTAGCACTAACCTTCCACTTACACAAAAAATTTGGTTCAATTCGATGCACAACTTCATATACTTTTAGTCGGTACAATATTGAAAATGGCACAAAAATCGCGATTGCAGCGCCCCCTTCCGACGGATTTTTTTCAAATGCATGGTAGAGCAACTAGCCATAGTCATACACTTACACAGAAATTTGGTTCAATTCAATGCATAATTTCATATACTTTAGGTCGGTACAATATTGAAAATGGCACAAAAATCGCGATTGCAGCGCCCCCTTCTGGCGGATGTTTTTCAAATTCAGGGAGGACAAACTAGCCATAGTCATACACTTACACAAAAAATTTGGTTCAATTCGATGCATAATTTCATATACTTTTGGTCGGTACAATAATAAAAATGGCACAAACATCGCGATTGCAGTGCCCCCTCCCGGCGGAATATTTCAAAATTAAAGTAGGACCTGCTTGCTACAGCCAAAAACATTCACATAAAATTTGGTTCAATTATATGCATAACTTCATACACTTTTTGATGGTAGAATGGCGACATACACACAGACAGACATACACACAGACACACACACACAGAGACACACAGACAGACATTTTGTAAAAACATGTTTTTTTGGAATCTCTGACCCATAAAACGTGTAAATCCGTCGAAAAACGGAAGTCGAAAAAATTTTCGATTACAATACTTTCTTCTATTGAAGATTATATTATATTAGCTAGTAAAAATATTAAAAATAGGAAATATTCAAAAGGGCGGCAAAAATCTGGTACAGGGCGCGGCGTTGGACAGCGCTGATCTATACGAATTGAAATTAAATTCTTTTTAATTTTAAAGAAAGAAAATAGCATCAAAAATGTATATTAATCAGTTTTATTTTCTCTTTTTTTCCAACCAAAAATGTCTTCCACTAATAATTGTGAATTTTGAATGAAAATTTTCATTAGTATGTAACTTATAACTTATTAATTAGAATAAGTAAAAAAAAAATTCTCGTTTATTTTAAATATGACGTCATTATTTATCTAGCAACAACAGTTACTGATATCCATGTCTCTATTATTTTTAAAGACTATTATAAAATATCTGTGTTACGTCAACTATGACGTCATATTTTTCGAAGTGAAATATTTTGTTAAAAATAAAATTCTTTTCCACTTTTTTTTTATTTCTAATTATGTCCCCATTTTTGACAGAAAAATTCGAATACTTCCTTTATTTTTATTTCACTTATCACGTCAAATTTATTTTATTTTTAATTCTTTATTTTTTTATTTTTCCTGGAAGTAGCTCAATTGAAAATTTATTGCCGCTGAGAAATTATTATTCTCGAATTTAATTTTCATGGCAACGGGAAAAGAAATTAATTACATTTTTTCTAAAAATGCCTATTTGTTCAGTATGAAAAAGTGTAAAATTTTCAATTATTAAGTAAAATATTTGAATAAATCAATTAAAAATTAGCCTATGTTCATTTCCGGGCTTCAACGTATCTATATGCAAAGATTCAAAGAGATTAATCCATCCATTTTGAAGCCAATTTCATTCCAACTTTTCGGACACACTAGCGATAATCTTCGCTACAGGTAGAACCCGTCAAATTTTGACGAAAGCAAATGTTTAAGAAGGAACTTATAATAAAGCATTTATAAAAAAATGCATTTTATATTGGTACGTCTAATTCTTAAACAAACGATATTTCTCGTCAAATTAACAAAATACTATTTCTATGAAACGCAGTTGTAGAAATTGTTAAAATTAAACTTTAACCGTATATGTAAGCACAAAAAAAAAACGGAAAATTTTCAATCCTTATTTTATATATACAGAGTGATTCATAAAAGATGGGCAGAACTTTAAGGGGTTATAGTACACTTAAAGACAAATAATATTAAATAGGAGACTAAGGGTCCCAGACGTATTCCCAAGGAGATAGGGGGCATTAAAGTTTAGGGTCCGAAATTTCAAATGATTATAAAAAATGGAAAAATTGGTCGATTCGTTTGCGGTTTTTGCAAAAAATTTTCTTTATGCCAGTATTTTCTTGAAATAAAATTTTAAAGTTCAATTTCAAAAAATGCCGATAGGGGGCGCTTTAGACTTTGGAGTAACAAACAACTATTTTTTAACGTTATTTTTTGTATTTCTTTAAATGATTTCAAAAGCTTAGACTTAAACTTAAATTTTGATCTAAAAATCTGAGTCCTCACGAGTAGTTAAGTAGCGTAAACTGAAATTTGAAATTTGAAACCCTTCTCCCCCCAGAACAAAAATCAGTTATTCCCGATCTTTGTGTCGTAGATTAGGCTCTAACTACTGCCGCGTTTTGCTAAAATTATTCTTTATGTCAGTATTTTCTTGAAAATAAATTTTAAAGAAAATTTTCAAAAAATTCCGATAGAGGGCGCTTTAGACTTTGGAGTAACGAACAACTATTTTATACCGTTATTTTTGTGTCTCATTAAATGCTTTCTAAAGCTTAGACTTATATTTTCAGCCCAAAATCTGAATCGTTAGACGTGGTTAAGTTTCTGGGGAGAGGGGTTTGAAATTTCTACTCCTGAGCACAGTTCAGTTTACCATGTCCACACATTGTGTGCTGTGATACGAGGTAAAAAGACACAAATTAGGATTATGTTACCAAAGCATATTTATTAACATGTAATTACAATAAATGTTCAAAATTGTGACCACCAGAGGTTATGCACGCAGAACAACGGCGAAGAATGGAACGGCGAACATTCGCGAAAACATCAGGCTTTTCGAGCACTTTCCCTAGAGCGGCGGAAAGTCCGGCGACCAGTTCCTCGGGGGATTCAATGGGTGTCTCATACATAAGAGCCTTCAATTGTCCCCAAAAAAAGAAATCAAGGGTTGAAAGATCTGGCGAGCGAGCAGGCCAAGCAACAGGACCACCTCGACCAATCCATCTGTTCGGAAATATGATGTCCAGATAGTTGCGGACGTCTCGTACGTAATGGGCTGGCGCTCCATCGTGCTGGAACCACATGACCCGCCGGATGCGTGGAGGAACAACGTTTAACAGGTCTGGCAGCACATGTTGCAGAAATGTGAGGTATGTTTTACCGTTGAGGCGTTCAGGAAGAAGGTACGCTCCGATTAGGTGGTCTCCGAGGATTCCTGCTCAAACATTGATGGAAAAGCGTCTCTGATGAGCATGTGGATACGTAGCATGTGGATTGACATCCGCCCATACATGTGCATTGTGTGTGTTAAATGTACCTTCACGTGTGAAGGTACATTCATCGGTGAAAAGCACAGTTCGTCCAAAATGTGGATTTAGCGCGTTCTGCTGCAGAAACCAGCGGGCGAATTCAATACGATTTGGATAATCCCCTGGAGAAAGTTTCTGGACTCGTTGCACATGAAACGGGAGCAAATGTTCATCCTTCAGTACCCTCCAAGTCATGGACTGTGAGGTATCCACCTGCCTAGCCACTGTTCGTATACTTGTACTTGGCTGCGCCGCTACTACATCCAGAATGGCTTCTGCAACAACTACTGATTCGTCCTTTTTTGCACGACCTGCATTCGACCGGGAAGCGAGAAATGATCCCGTCTCACACAACTGTCTGTGCAAGCGCTCGAAAGTTTTGCGGTTAGGCAACCGCCTGTTGGGAAATCGCTCTCCGTACATTCGTTGTGCCTCTGCACCATTTCCATCTGCCGCTCCGTAAATTAAATGCATCTCAGCCTTTTCCTTATTCGTGAAGGGCACCATCTTCCGATTCATTACTACAGCGACTTACATTTGACTCACCGTTCAGTGGTTTTTATGCCTGAATCGTGTCGAAATTTTGTATACGTGTTCTTCTTCTTCCCCATTTGACATTTGCATACTTTCTGTCTCCTTCTTCACCCGGTGACTAGCGTCAGGAATGGAGCTTTAACGTTTGCATGAGCGACGTTTCCAACTGTGCCAGTGCCTTTATGAGTGAATTCCGATTATGCAGTCCTTGACGAAAGTTGTATTTTTGCCTCGTATCACAGCACAGAATCGTTGGGCATGGTTAAGTAGTGCAAACTGAACTATGTTCAGAAGTTAAAATTTGAACCCCCTCCCCTCGCTACTGAACCACGCTCAGCGATTCAGATTTTGAGCTGAAAATTTAAGTTTAAGTCTAAGCTTTAGAAAGCATTTAATGAGACACAAAAAATAACGGTATAAAATAGTTGTTCGTTACTCCAAAGTCTAAAGCGCCCTCTATCGGAATTTTTTGAAACTTTTCTTTAAAATTTATTTTCAAGAAAATACTGACATAAAGAATAATTTTAGCAAAACGCGGCAGTAGTTAGAGCCTAATCTACGACACAAAGATCGGGAATAACTGATTTTTGTTCTGGGGGGAGAAGGGTTTCAAATTTCAAATTTCAGTTTACGCTACTTAACTACTCGTTAGGACTCAGATTTTTAGATCAAAATTTAAGTTTAAGTCTAAGCTTTCGAAATCATTTAAAGAAATACAAAAAATAACGTTAAAAAATAGTTGTTTGTTACTCCAAAGTCTAAAGCGCCCCCTATCGGCATTTTTTGAAATTGAACTTTAAAATTTTATTTCAAGAAAATACTGGCATAAAGAAAATTTTTTGCAAAAACCGCAAACGAATCGACCAATTTTTCCATTTTTTATAATCATTTGAAATTTCGGACCCTAAACTTTAATGCCCCCTATCTCCTAGGGAATACGTCTGGGACCCTTAGTCTCCTATTTAATATTATTTGTCTTTAAGTGTACTGTAACCCCTTAAAGTTCTGCCCATCTTTTATGAATCACCCTGTATAGATAGATAAGGATTGAAAATTTTCAGGTTTTTTGCCGAAGGCATCGCCAAATTCGGAAAATGTGCAGTATCTCAGGAACTACTGGATTTAAAAGAATTTCCTTAGTACCATTCGATTCAGAATGAAAAAATACACTAAAATATGTTATCAGTTGAAAGATAACTACAAATTCCGATTTTTAAGGAATTTTTTAAAAGTTCTTTCTTCCCCCCCCCCTCTTAGGGGTGGGATTTTTTAAGATCCCTTCTTAGCGGCACTCGAAGTTATAAGAAGTATTTTTACCCCAATTTCAAAGATTTTCGGTTCGGTAGATTTTTTGTGTTGTGATTAATACGAAATCCAGACTTTCTTTTATATATAGGTATTTTTAAGATATGTGGTTCGGTAGATTTTTTTTGTGCCGTGATTAATACGAAATCCAGACTTTCTTTTATATATATATATCTATATATATAAAAAAAGCCTGGATTTCGTATCAATCACGACACAAAAAAATCTACCGAACCAAATATCTTAGAAATTGGGGTAAAAATACTTCTTATAACATCAAGTGCCGCTAGGAAGGAATTTTCGAAAATTCCACCCCTAAGGGGATTAAAAAAAAGAACAAACTTTAAAAAAATTCCTTAAAAATCGGCTTTTGTAGTTATTTTTCAACCGATAACATATTTTAGTGTATTTTTTCATGCTGAATCGAATGGTACTAAGAAAATTCTTTTAAATCCAGTAGTTCCTGAAATACTGCACATTTTCCTAATTTGGCGATGTCTTCGGCGAAAAACCTGAAAATTTTCAATCCTTATCTACATATATATATAAAAGAAAGTCTGGATTTTGTATTAATCACGGCACAGAAAAATCTACCGAACCAAATATCTTAAAAATCGGGGTAACGATACTTCTTATAACATCGAGTGCCGCTAAGAAGGGATTTTCGAAAGTTCCATCCCTAAAGGGATTAAAATGAATAACAAACTTTAAAAAAAATCCTTAAAAATTGGTTTTTGTAGATATTTTTCAACTGATAACATATTTTAGTGTATTTTTTATGCTGAATCGAATGGTACTAATGAAATGCTTTTAAATCTAGATCCAGTAGTTCGTGAGCTACTTCACGTTTTCCTAATTTGGCGATTGTCATCGGCGCATAACCTGAAATTTTCAATCCTTATCTATATATATAAAAGAAAGTCTGGATTTCGTATTAATCACGGCACAGAAAAATCTACTGAACCAAATATCTTAAAAATCGGGGTAAAAATACTTCTTATAACATCGAGTGCCGCTAAGAAGGGATTTTCGAAAATTCCACTCCTAAGAAGATTAAAAAAAAAAACTTTTTAAAAATTCCTTAAAAATCGGCTTTTGTAGTTATTTTTCAATCGATAACATATTTTAGTGTATTTTTTCATGCTGAATCGAATGGTACGAATGAAATTCTTTTAAATTCAGCAGTTCGTGAGCTACTTCCCGTCTTCCTAATTTGGCGATGTCATCGGCGCAAAAACGTGAAATTTCCAATCCTTATCTATATATATAAATGAAAGTCTGGATTTCGTATTAAACACGGCACAAAAAAATCTACCGAACCAAATATCTTAAAAATTGGGGTAAAAACACTTCTTATAACATCGAGTGCCGTTAAGAAGGGATTTTCGAAAATTCCACTTCTAAAGGGATTAAAAAAATAACAAACTTTAAAAAAATTCCTTAAAAATCGGCTTTTGTAGTTATTTTTCAACTGATAACATATTTTAGTGTATTTTTTCATGCTGAATCGAATGGTACTAATGAAATTCTTTTAAATCCAGTAGTCCGTGAGATACTTCATGTTTTCCTAATTCGGCAATATCTTCGGCGCAAAAACCTGAAATTTTCTATCGAATACGAAATGCAGACTTTCTTTTATATATACGAAATCCTGACTTTTTAAATTGCATGTGAAAAATGCAAAAACTATGAAACTTATGAATTAGCTGTAAAGGAATTATTTTGAATATCCTCAGTAACCTACACTAATAAAATAACAAAACGTTCTGTCTGTGTGCGTGTATGTTTTTGTGCGATGACTAGCAAAATGTACGGCACCAATGAGGCTCAAAATTTTCTTGAGAGTTGCCCAAAATCTTCCTTGATGTAACTGACATTCAGATTTTTAAAATTCTAACTACTAACTGAGTGATTCCTCCACAGTCCTTTTAAATATTTTTGTTCATTTTTTTACCCATTTTTTACACAGTCAGCGGCTGCATATTTCAGACAACGTAATTCCATGTATTTTGAATTAGAGATAAAATCATAAATTTAGGTTCCTTTAATATTATTATCACGGACTCGGGCAATGCCGGGCAGGTCAGCTTAAGAAGTTCAACGAATGGTCTAAAATAATAAGTTTCACCATACCTCAGAAGCAAGTTCAGTTAAAGGCAATTCAAGTAGGATTCAAGATTTAAAAAAAAAAAAAACTAAAAAACTAAAAAAATTATTAAATACTTTAGTACTTCTGTAATTTGTCAGTTATTTAGTTATTTTTGCGGTACTTTGTCGCCAACATGAACTTTGAAATGAACAATGTAAGATTACACAAATCAGACAATAATTGTGGGTATTTGATTAGACATCAAGATTTTTTATTTAATTATATTTCGTTTGAACCAAGATTATTTTAGAGAAACTGACCAGCATAGAGGGCGAAGGTTGCTAGTAATATATATAAGGATATGGATACGCTATTCATAGATTTTTGTTCTTGTTTATATTTACAGACATATTTTACTAGTTCATTTATAAATTTACCATCTTATTTTTCAATCGAACAAGATAATTTATCATTTCTACCGGATATTAATGTTAAAATAGTTTGTGAAAAATTTATTTTACATCCTTCAAATATTTGAATTATAGGTTGTAATATATTTGCCTTAAAGGCGTGATAAACATTAACAAAATAATGTTGAAAATACCGTTAAAATTATTATCTACTTACATATATATATAATACAAACGGAAATTTTCGGTTTTCCGCTTATTCCTTTAATTCTACTGAAGCGATTTTTATAAAACTTATACTGTTAGACAGATATTATTTCAGGAAAGGTTTTCGTATATAGTACATAATTCTACGCAGAATAAAGTTATGATGGAAAGTTCTTTTATTTTGTACGAAAGGGTTACTATTAGGCATTTGTTTTTCATTTGGCGACAACATATAAAGCTATCTTTGTTAAGGAACTGAAACATTTACTATGTTAATTCGAAATGAAAAGATACAAACATCCCAAAAAACAAATAAAAAAAACATTGATTTTAGTTGAAATACGAATGAGAAAAAAATCAATTAGAAATATCATAAGACAAAAATA
This sequence comes from Maratus speculifer, assembly GCA_964019185.1. Taxonomy (NCBI): domain Eukaryota; kingdom Metazoa; phylum Arthropoda; class Arachnida; order Araneae; family Salticidae; genus Maratus; species Maratus speculifer. The sequence continues at coordinate 117,631,991 of OZ025295.1, read as the reverse complement.
TTTAATTTAAATATGGGATTATTCTTTGTACGACTTAAAAGAAATATTCGTTGTCAAAGTCGATCCAATCAATAATTGACGATTTATCACTTTTTTTGCTTATATATTTGGCTTCTAAATAATAAAACATTTTCCTGAAATTAAAATTAAATAATATATAAATGACGCCATTTTTGTAACAGAGTTTTTGGTACTACTTGGTTATCCCGCCGACCATTTTCGCCAAATTATAAAAATCGCCAAACTAACAGCCTAATTAAGCATGTTGATGTAATTTTTATTTTAAAAAACGAAAGAACAAATAAATTAGTAAAACATGAATAAGAATACAAATAAAAATTGGAATTAAAAACCACTTGATAACGTTTTAGACATGTGTATCGTGTATAATGTCATTGAATGCGAAATTCACAAATTATCCATTATTGGCATTTAATCTTATAATTTGGCGGTAGTTTTTTGGTCTTCTGGATAACCCAGTAGTACCGAATTTTTCAAATATGTCAGAAATAATCTACCAGACGCGGATGTATTTTAAAAGATTATATACATTATTGTATAGGTCTGCAGCGTATTCATAATGTAACGATCATCTATTTTTTAAAAACAAACTGCGATTTTTTTTCCTTTGTTTTCAGCTGCAAAGATTGCTACTTGTAAACATTTATCAGCTGCGCAACTATATATTATGTTATTTTTAATTAAATAACATAAACAGCTATATTAATTTAGAAAAAAATATGAACAGAGAGAAAAGACTCTGAGTAATTTTATTTAAATACAAATTAAATAAAAACAATTTAAGGGAACTTGCGATTATTGATATAGAGATTTATGAACACAAATGTCGCATACGACCAGAATATTAATTAGAGAAAAATAGCGTTATTTCAACTTGGTTAACCTGTCGACCAAAGAACTGTCGCCAAATTACAAGATTAAATGCCAATAATGAATGATCGTGAATGTCACATTTGATGACATTAGACATGAAATACGTGTTTAATACATCATCAAGTGATTTTTATTTTGAATTTATTTTGTATTTTTATTAATGTTTTACAAATTAATTTGTTTTTTCGTTATTTAAAATAAAAATTATATCAATATGCATAATTTGGCAGATAGTTTGCCGATTTGTATAATTTGGCTAAATTGGTCGACGGGTTAACCCAGTAGTACCCATTTTAACTGACATTTCAACTTGATATTGCTGTTGATTCATTACTAAATTTTTTACTTACTTTTTTTAACAAAATGCAAATATAACGTTTTTAACATAAAAATACTTACAAATTTTTTTAAATGATGTTTTTGTGACACCTGGAAAAATATGGTAAGATGCTAAAACGGCATTTTGCCTCTATTGTGGATTTTTGCGTCAATCGTGTGAAGCAGAGTAAGATACGAAACTCTCCCCTTATTTATTTATTTATTTATTTATTTTTTGTTATTTTAATGAAATGTGTGAAAGGCATGTGGCATAGATGCGAAAATTTCGTTTTCAAATACCGATTACATATATATTTTTAGCACAGATGTCATACACGCATCGCATTGGTGCGATTTTTTTCTGACGTCAATTTTGCAAACCTTTCGTTTTCAAATACCAGTTGCCATACACATCTCTTTTTAATTATTTTCTATTAATTAAAAAAAGAATAATAATAAATAAACTAGTTGCATGCGTCAATCCCAAAACTTTCTTTTATCTCATAAGTACATTTAAATATTAAAAAAAAAAATAATAAATAACGTGGTGACCCCAAAGTTACCCACTATCGAATTTCCTCGAACATTTGACCTAGCCTAATGAGATCCTGGTATCCGAAAAGCCTAAAACGCAAAATTTAATTAATATTCTGAGAAAATGAGCTTAGTAGTGCCTCATGTTGGGTAATTTATACTAAAACCTAATAAGCATCTATTTATTTACCTAACAGAATCTGAAATTTGATGGAATTTCGTCCATTAGTTCTCGAGATATAGTTATAACGAAAAATTTGCAAAACGTAGCACAGCAACACCATATCTTGGACAATTTATGCCAAAACGTAAAAAAGCGTCTATTTATGTTATGGTGTAAAATAATCTGAAGTTTGACGAAATTCTGTGCATTAGTTCTTGAGATATAGCTAGTTTTAAAAAAACCGTGTAAAAAATATCACAGCAGAACCATCAGTTGAAGGATTTATAACAAAACGTAATCATCGTGTAATTATGTTATATGTCATTTTGTAACAAGATCTGAAGTTTGAGGAAATTCTGTGCGTTGTTTGTTGAGATATAGCTATCGGAAAAATCGTGCAAAATGCAGCATAGCTGCACCACCTGTTGCAAGGTAAATACCAAAATGTAATCAGCGTCTAATTATGTTATATATTCTAGTGTAACAGAATCTAAAATTTGATGAAGTTCTCTGCATTAGTTCTTGAGATATAGCTACCGCAAAAATCGTGCAAAATGTAGTATAGCAGTGCCACCTATAAGGAAGTTCACACCAAAACCTTATCAGCGACTATGTATCTCAAGGTATCGCGGAATCTGAAGTTTGGTGAAATTCTGTGCATTAGTTCTTGAGATATAGCTATCATGAAAATCATGAAAAACGTGGCATAGTAGCGCCACCTGCTTGCCAATTTACACTAAAACTTAATCAGCGTCTATGCATATCAAAGGGGCACAGATTCTGAAGTTTGGTGAAATTCTGTGCATTAGTTTTTTAAATATAGCAATCTTGAAAATCATGAAAAACGTAGTATAGCAGCGCCACCTGCAGGCCAATTTTCACCAAAAACCAATAGGCACTAATTCATATCAAGGTCTAACTGAATATAAAATTTTATTAAATTTCGAGCATTAGTTCTTGAGATAGAGCGCCCACAATTTTTTTGTCACATACAGACAGACTCACAGAGAGACTCACAGACAGACGGACAGACTCACAGACAGACATTTTCTAAAAATAGTCAAAACGTGTTCAGGACCTTCTAAAACGTATATATCCGTCGAAAACCGGAAGTCGAAAATTTTCATGAATCCAATACTTTCTTCTTGCAAAGATAGAAGAAAGTAAAAAAGTTTAGTTAATAATGATAGCACAAAACACTTTATACCATTTTAAAATTGAAAATATAAGTAAATAAACAGTATATTAGTAACTAAATAACAATAGGCAGGTTACCATGAGAGGCATAAAATTAACATTTTCAGGCATTATAAACTTAAATTGTAAGTTAGATAATTTTTCAGGTGTGTTCAGTATATTTCTTATTGCTCAACAATGCTCAGTTATAATGTTAGTCAGTTATGTTGCAGTAAATTTCGACAATCATCTGAAAATAATTATGAAAAATTAGTCTTTATAAACTCTGCTATTGGACGGATTTTGATGAGACTTACATTGTTAGTTAGCTGAATTTTCAGGAATGATTTCTGTAAATTGCATATGGTTGTGTCGTTATATAATGAAATTTATTGTAAAAATCAAAGGTTTGTCTGGAAGAGAGGACCAGCGTAGCGGGCGACGCCTGCTAGTATAATAGTGAAACATTTCTTACATAAATTACTTTTATCTGTAATGGATATTCTTTCATAAACCATATACATTCTGCTTATCTTCATAAATTAAATAAACAGTCCTCCTTTTGCAATTGTGTCAATACTCACAATATACAACGGAAACGTATTTACCCATTAATTTATGCACAATGTAACCAAATATTGTAAGATGGCTGCAAATCAAAATAGCAGGAGATACGTCAGAATTACATGCTTTAGATATGTTTATATTGCACTGTTATTGTTATGCGTATAATGAATAAGCTGGCCTTTATTTTACTTTAGTTGATTGTATAAATACACAATAAGCTAGAGCATTCGCCAAATTTAAATTTATTAATGGTAACAACCGCAAAACTAAATAAATAATTATAAAGTTAAATTCAAATATGAATTAACTTCCTTTCATTGTCACACTTCACCTATTTTCAGCAATATTTTCAGATTTAGAGTTACTTATTATTCTAAAAATATGCACAATATATTAATTTATATAATCATAACATGAAACATGTCAATACATTAGTTAGAAGCAATATTAATCTTACATATGTATATTCTATTTGAAATATAATAATTAACGCAGAAAATCTTTCTATTAATCGTTTAGACGCCGAATTAATATAGCAATGTAATTACAATTTTGCTTTTCCTATAATACAGCTTTAAATATTTTAATTTATGCATACAAATTTAGAAAACAGCAAAAAAAAAATATTTCTGCAGTTTTTTTTTTTGGCTGTTTTCATTTCAGTGTTCGCATTTCGGAACATGATTATTGATTAACAACCGATACAAGTATGACAAATTATTTTCTGCTGCATTCTAATGTAAATTGTTCTTGAGTATTTTCTCGAATTCCAAAAAGATTTAGATTCCTAATGGTTAAATTAAGTAATATAGAGAAAACGATAACAGCAAATATTTTAATGCAAATTAATGAATTTACATTTTCCTTATACCAGTGATAAATGCTTAAACATAATTTTTTTTCAAAGTTCAAATTAACCCATTATTTTATAGGAAAAATAAGGACATTGCTATTAAGTTAGAAAATATACGTTTTGTATTACATGTAATGAAGTGTTTCCATTTTGGAACATTGTCGTTCAAACGGTTAATTCAAGTAAAGATTAAGCGTAGGAGGTAAGATTTAATCATTTCGAAATAGATTTTTTTTTCAAATGTAAGAAGAAAATTACCTTTATGTTAATAATGTTAACTAGATGGAACCCGTCAAAACTTGACGGCACTACAGAAATAAAAGGTATTTTCCAGCTATTAAAGGATTTTTTAATGACTAATCTTCAGCAAAAATTTCAATAAATAAAAGAAAAACCTGCATTTTACATCTAGGCAAATGACCCGCAATTGGCAGAGTTACATTCAAACATGCTGCTATAGAATTAGAATCTCTCTCATTTGATAATTTTCCATTTACAAATACAACACTAATAAATTGTACATGACATGAATAAATCATAAATTACCGTCACTTCTCATTTCATACAAAATATACATACTTCACTTACTTCGCAGCAAAATAAGACTGAATTTATAGTTTGCTATTTAGCAACAACTGTAACAATGATCCTCTCAGTGTTTAATTTGTTTTTACATTACCCACCCCATTCAACAAATAAACATTTGCATTTTGAACTAACTTTTCTATTACATTTTTATAAATCAAAAATACATGTCGATTTCACATATTAAAAAAATTAATGATATTTATTCTGGCTAGGTGAAACCCGTCAAAAATTGACGGCAACAATATGAAAGAACCAAAGAAAAAAAAGTATTTTGTCGCTATAAAAAAATTAATATTTCTTAAAAATTTCAACATGCTTTTCCATTTACCAATGTAACACCAACATGACATGATCCCGGGCGCAAAATCAGTGCAATGCTGCAACACACATCACAAACTCTTGAAAATGTTTGAAGATTATTTTTCTACTGTTAAAGTTTCTTTTTAAAAAATGCTAGAAATCATTTACTATGTACAAAAATTTGTCTAGGTACCATAAAAAATGCAAAATTTGGCAAATAATCACAAAAAATAGTTATTTCCGTCAAAATACCCCCCCCCCCCCCAAAAAAAAAAGCATCACCCGGAAATTTTGTAAATGGATGTGAAAAAAAAAACAGCAAATTTCGTCAACAGATTGCAAAAAACAACAAATTTTATGAAAAAATCTCTAAAAAATTTGTCAAAAAAATGCAAAAAAAAAAATTGCCTAGGTATCCCAAATAAAACAAATTTCGTGAAAGTATTGCAAAAATCAAAAATTTGCCAAAACGTCTAAAAAAATTGGCAATTTTCAAGAAAAAATTTCGAAAAATAAAGCCAAATTCCACAAAAAAAAAATCCCTAAAAAATGGCAAATTTGTAAACATATTGTGAAAATAAAATTCAAAATATTGTAAGAAAACAAGAAATTTTGACAAATCATTGTGAGTAAACAACAAATTTCGTCAGATTGAAAAAAAAAATAGCAAATTTCATCAAATAATCACAAAAGTAAATTTCGCAAAAAAAACCCAAAAAATTTTGCAAAAAGATCTTCAATAAAACGGCAAATTACATCGAAAGATCGTGACAAAACGACAATTTCATCGAAAGAACTCGAGAAAAACGATAAACTTCTCCGAAACTGTCCAGGTATCATAAAAGACATGAATTTCGTCCAAAGATCTCAAAAGCACATAAATTTTGTCTAGGTAATCGCAAAAGAAAGGTAGATTTCGCAAAAAATAGCAAAATTTCTCAAAAAGATAACAAAAAACGACAATTTCTGAAAAAAATCATGAAAAGAGGATAAATTCGATAAAACGGCAAATTACATCAAAAGGTTGTGAGAAAAAAACAACAAATTTCAAAAAACAACTTTCATTAATTGCAGGGGGAAAAGATGCAACATTTCTTTGTTTATCAGAAAAAAAAAAAAAAAAAAAAAAAAATCACAAAATTTCTCGATCCATCACATGAAAAATAGAAAATTTGTCAATCAGTTGAAGGAAAAATACAAAAATCGACAGTTGGTCATGTGGGGTAAAAATTATAAAATTCATTAATGAATCATGGATAAAAAGTCATTTGGTATGTAAAAAAGCCCACAAAAATCTTGTGATTGATCGAGACATTTCAGAATGTTTTTCTGGGTGTCTTACGATGGGAATACTGCAGTTCAGTGTACCATTGAACTGTGTGCTGAGTGACATATGTTTATTCCCTCATTCTGTAGGCAATTAAATATATGTATGGAATTTTTTATCACAACGTAATAAGTATATTTTTAACATAGGATCAGAGTAAATTAGTCTTTTCAACAAATAACCTGGTAAGTGAGAACTAACTTTTTTATTGATAGGCAATGTAACATCGGGTCGATCGAGTTTATTTTGATTTTTCCCGTGTTTTTGAAGGACATAATTTAACCGTTTTTTCTATTGCAAAACACTTCTTATTTTGTTTTCAATCTTTTTTTTTTAGTAATTTCTTATTGTGATCCTCATTTCTGTCATATGAAAAATTCATTTCTATTTTGCCTATAGCATTTACATAATGTTAACAAATTTCTGAAAAAAAAAAACAAATTTCCAAAAAAAAAAGGATAAATTTGATAAAAAGGCAAATTACATCGAAAGATGGCAAGAAAATACGACAAATTTCACTGAAAATCCCTGAGAAAACAAATAATTATTTCCTGGTATCATAAAAGACGTGAATTTCGTCAAAAGATCGTGAAAATATTTTAAATTTGTCTAGGTACTTCAAAAAAGGCAAATATTGGTAAACAGATTGTGAGAAAACAACACATTTTGTCAAAAGATGAAAAAAAGAGGCACATTTCATCAAAAGATCACAAAAAAGTAAATGTTGCAAAAAAAGAAAAAAAATGACAAATTTCTGAAAATAACAAAACAAACCCAACAAATTTCACAAAAAAAATCACGAAAAAAGGAATAATTTGATAAAACGGCAAATTACATTGAAAGATGGCAAGAAAAAATGACAAATTTCACCGATAATCCCTGAGAAAACAAATAATTATTTCCTGGTATAATAAAAGGCGTGAATTTCGTCAAAAGATCGTAAAAATACTTTAAATTTGTCTAGGTACTTCAAAAAATGCAAATATTGGTAAACAGATTGTGAGAAAACAACACATTTTGTCAAAAGATGAAAAAAAGAGGTACATTTCATTAAAAGATCACAAAAGGTAAATTTTGCAAAAAAAAAAAAAAGGTGAAAAAAAAGACAAATTTCTGAAAATAACAAAAAAATGAAAATTTTCACAAAAAAAAGATAATTTTTATAAAACAGCAAATTACATGGAAAGATCGTGAGAAAATGACAAATTTCACCGAAAATCCCTAAGAAAACAAATAATTTTATCCAAGTATAAAAAAACATGAATTTTGGCAAATAATCACAAAAATAACAAATTTCGTCAAAATACCCCCCCCCCCCCCAAAAAAAAAGAACACCTGGAAATTTTGTAAATAGATGTGAAAAAAAAACAGCAAATTTCGTCAACAGATTGCAAAAAACAACAAATTTCTTCAAAAGATCTCTAAAAAATTTGTCAAAAAACTGCAGAAAAAAAATTGTCCAGGTATCTCAAATAAAACAAATTTCGTAAAAATATTGCAAAAAATCAAAATTTTGCGAAAACGTTTAAAAAAATTTCGAAAAAAAAGCAAATTTTGAAAAAAAAAATCTCTAAAAAATGGCAAATTAAACATATTGTAAAAAAAAAAATTCAAAATATTGTGAGAAAACAACAAATTTTGACAAATGATTGTGAATAAACAGCAAATTTCATCAAAGGATTGAAAAAAAAGCAAATTTCATCAAATAATCAAAAAAAGGTAATTTCGCAGAAAAAAACAACAAATATTGCAAAAAGATGTTCAATAAAACGGGAAATTACATCGAAAGATCATGACAAAACGACAATTTCATCGAAAGAACTCGAGAAAAATGATAAACTTCTTCAAAACTGTCCAAATATCATAAAAGACACAAATTTCGTCCAAAGATCTCAAAAGCACAGAAAATGTGTCTAGGTAATCGCAAAAAAATGTAAATTTCGCAAAAAATAGCAAAAAAAAGACAAATTTCTCAAAAAGATAACAAAAAACGATATTTTCTGAAAAAAAAAAAAAAAAAATCACGAAAGGATAAATTTAATAAAACGGCAAATTGCATCAAAAGATTGCAAGAAAAAAACAACAAATTTCAAAAAACAACTTCCATTAATTGCAGGGAGAAAAGATGCAACATTTCTTTGTTCATCAGAAAAAAAAAATCACAAAATTTCTCGATCCATCACATGAAAAATAGAAAATTTGTCAATCAGTTCGACAGTTGGTCATGTGGGGTAAAAATTATAAAATTCATTAATCAATCATGGAAAAAAAGTCATTCAGTTATGTAAAAACCCCACAAAAATCATCATTCAGTAGAAGTCCCCACAAAAATCTTGTGATTGATTGAGACATTTCAGAATGTTTTTTGCATGTCCAAATTAAATATATATATATATATATATTGTAGCTGCAGATTTAAAAAAGTAAGTTATTTATATGGCATCTATTTTGACTTCTTATTATTTTGTTTATTTTTTGCAAGACCTATGTTTATTTAGTTGAGTAATATGAATTTAGAATTTGCAATGTTTTGTCTTTTGTTATTTTTTATCAATTTTTAAAATAATAATGCAACAAATGTAAATGCTATAGGCAAAATAGAAATGAAATTTTCATATGACAGAAATGAAGATCACAATAAGGAATTACTTTAGAAAAAAGAAAAAGATTGAAAACAAAATAAGAAGTGTTACGCAATAGAAAAAACGGTTAAATTATGTCCTTCAGTAAAAACGGGCAAAATCAAAATAAATAATATTATGAAATATAAAATTATAATATTATGAAATGTAAAATTAAGCATCGATCGAAAAAATACTATCCGAGAAAAGTTTTCGCGAACATCGTAAGGTGGATATTTTACTTCAGTGTACCCATGGCAGAATAGAAATGTATTTTTCATATGACAGAAATGAAGATCACAATAAGGAATTAGTTAAAAAAAAAAAAAGATTGAAAACAAAATAAGAAGTGTTATGCAATAGAAAAAACGGTTAAATTATGTCCTTCAATAAAAACGGGCAAAATCAAAATAAATAAACTCGATCGACCTGATGTTGCATTGCATTCAAAAGAAAGTTCTCACTTACCAGGTTATATTGTTGAAAAGACTAATTTAAGCTGTAATAGATTACTCTGATCCTATGTTAAAAATATACAAATTACGTAGCGATAAAAAATCCATACATATATTTAATTGCACATTTTAAACATATGTCACTCAGCAAACAGTAGATCCATTGGCTCTGCTACGAACGAACGCAGGCATACCACGCTAACATTTAGAGACAGTAACTATCTCTTCTCTCATTGGTTCTGTTGTCGGATCTGCGCAAGCACGAATGCGCAGAGAGCACTTTGAGTGTGCTGAATAAATAAGGCTTTTGCTTTAATATATAGATAGTAGCTATCGAAATAATTTTAATGAAGTTTAAAGAATACGCTATTGTCTCAAATGTAAAGAAGGTAGTTAGTTTCGGTACTCTTCAATTCATATTCATAAGACAATAAGCCAAAAAAAGAATTTTTGGAAACGTTTGGAAAATATCAACTTACAATAGAATTTTACAGAGATTTCAAATTTCTGATATTTTTTGCTTTTCTTCTCACATGGTACGTTCAGAAGATAAGCCTTTATTTTAAATTTTAAGAATGAAACATATGTCTAAAACAAAAGAAATACTAACAGTGCAAAGAAAATTAAGAAAAACTATATCAATGTCATTGTAACTGTGTGTCGAAGAAAAAATGGATACATGGTAATATATGCATAGACATCTACTACCTTTACTGCATGTAGATAACAACAACAGTAATTATGAAGACCATATAGTACTCAATAAAAACAAATGTACTATTAATAATACACCAGATTCGAAAGGGTAAATTTAAAAAATATGCAAATAAGGGACACTAATGAATTAATATGTGTATGTGTAACGTAATTTATTTCTACAAATAATTGAAAGAATAAAAATGTTATGCGAATAAATATTTTATTAAACTAAATCACAAAGTGAAACTGATGTAAATACATTTCATTATTAACTTACTTATAAAATTACTCTGAATTATAAAATCCCAATGTTCTGCGTGATTTTAAGAATCTCATTTATCCTCACTGTCTTTTCAAACTGCGCAATACGTAAATGTGTATAAAAATATCAAATAAGAATTTTTAAAAAATTGTGTATTTATCAATAATCGAATCGATGAAAATCGAGATTCGAAGTTGTGTATCGATTCAAGATTCGATTAACATTAGTGATGACTTTATGAAGACAATTTGTGATGTCTTTCAGTATTATAAGTATAATCACTAATCATGAAATATCCTTGTAAAAAGACTGAAAAGATAAGTTTTACAGAAGAGCGTAAAAATGAATTGAATTCACTGAACATTGAATTATTTTACAGATTTTTGCAGTCCTACCAGCAAAAAAACAAGTACAGCAAAGTACTTCTTTTGAACATTATGCAAATACAAGATAACTTGAAATATGGCGATAAAAACCGGCTAAATAATTTAGAGTTAATTAACATCTATTTTTTACATCAGAAGAGATTTTAGAAGACTTTCGGCATGCCTTTACAAAAATCTTAGATATAAAATTCACTGAAAGAGAGTGTTTCAGAAAAAAAAAAAAAAGTTTTTTGCAATTTAAACGATTTAGTACAATGCAATTTCGGCTGACTCAAATCAGGTATTCAAATTCTGTTCAAATTCATTTCCGTTTAATACATTTTATGTATTCTATAATTAAAATACAATGTATGTAAATATATTTTTAAGTATTAATTAAATATAATCGCTGATTAAAGAGTTATTAACTAAATCACATAAGTTTCGCTTTAAAATTTGGAGAACGTACCGCACCCTAGGTGAAAGTAGCTTTTAAGAGATTGTTGCAGGGTACGTACACTGTAAAATATTTGCAACAAAAGTAAGAATTCTATCAATCGTTTTTGTAAAATTCAAGTTCATAACAATAAACTAACTGTATTCTGACTATAATATGGACAACAATATTATCAGAATGCAGTTAAATCACGGTTTTATATAGACTTGTTACGCTGCTTAAATTTTTTACAGTGTACGGGTACCGTTATGTAGATGAAATATCAACAAATTTTTTATTTCCTACGCGCAAAAATTTCGCCTTTTTATGTGCGTTCGTAATTATGTTAACACGTAGCACCTATAGTTGTCGTTCAGTTTGTCCGCCTGTCAGCACATAATAAAGCAAAAAAAATATATATATATACTATGGAATGATTTGAAATTTAAAATATATAATTACTACATAATTTTGTCAAGTCATTTTGAATTTCATGAAAATAGGATTTATAGCTCAATGACAGGGACAATCAAAAGTATTCTGTAACGGTCAATGGGAAAAAAGTTTCAAATATATTTTAATGGTGTTACACTCCATAATAACATAGATATGCTACTATTAAGTACATACTATAATATATATTCTGCACAATTTTATAATAAGGAATTATATTGGTTCCTATAAGTACCGTCGGTAGATAAATGGTTAAAAGACAGTAGAACACAAAACGTTTCAAATAGTTGTATTCAGCAAATGTTCACTGTTGAACTAAAACCTCAAAAAAGGGATATGTCAGTTTTCTTATATGTATACAAGTGAAAAAAGGATAAATTATTCCAAATTGCGCTTTAGAAAAAAATGTTTTTTCTATGACAGTTTGCGCATACCTCTGCAGATTCTAAGCTATTAAAAATTTTCATTTCATTTTTGGTCTTTTTACTTTCAAAATTTCGATACGTTCTCGACATAGAATCCCCTTTCATATTCTTAATAGTATTTGAAATTAAAGTACTGTTCTAAAAAGCAGTCGATATTGAAAAAAATAATAATTTGTAAATTTAATTAGTATGGTTGCTGTACATGATAAACTACTCAGTTAAAACTTTATTTCGAATTGGGTAGTTTGTCATGTTTAGAAGTTTATTTGCGATTTCTTTAAAAATCGAAGCATCCCTTAAGATTTGCATTCCGAAAGCATTTTTTCTAATTAAAAAAAATAATCACATTATTATCTCTTTTTACTAACAAGGACATCATTTTAGATGCATCTCGCAGCTAGCAATGAAACCTGTTGTATTTCACAGTCCTATAAACCAAAGTTAGAGACTCGTTAATATTTGTCAAAAAAAATCGTATTAAATATACGTTTGTATGCATCTGTTTTTAAAGTAATACATTAATAATTCTTAATTTCACATCATAGCCAAGTTAAGTCGCCAAATAAGATTTTTTGAATCTAAACTTCTATACTCACTTTGAAGACGATTACGACATTTTGACATGTTTTCCTTAAAAAGTTCGTAAGTAGCAAATAAACGTAAATTTTTGGTCTGGAAAAATGAAATTATAATGATTTTATTTTTTTTCAAAAGAAACACAAAAGTAGTTGAGAAAGTTTTTTAAATTTTTTAGATATTTACTTATTAATACTTATTAATTTTTTTTTTATAATTACTAAATTGTAATTTAAAGTACTTTTTTCAAAAGAATGTTTATATTAACGCTATTTAGGCTACTGACGCAATTATGTTTTATTTGTATAACTACTGTTTAGAAATTCTAAATTCTCCATAGAAAGTTTACATAGTTATTTTTGGTTGAAAAAATAGTTATAGCGTTTATGAATTAAATTAAAATATCCATAACATGTGCCTGGTGTAAACGCGAATTTTTTATATAAAAACATGCTAAGTTTGGTAACACAGTTTGTAGAATGTACCAGTGTGATAAATTAGTCTCAAGAATTGTATTTTCAGAAATTTATAAATACAGATTTTTCCAGACAATTTTTTTCGGTTCGCTAAATTTGGGCTATAAGAAAAATACACCATACCTAAATTTTATCCGTGGGAATAACAAAGAAGTTTTCCTCTACAAAATCTATATTTATAATTACATTGTAACTCTTTGCGCTGTGGACAAGAAATCACCTCTACATGAATCGAATTCAAATTTGAATTATAAATTTGAGTTTTAAACGTAATTATTCATGCCACAGATCTGATTTTAAAAATCAAGCGAAGTTATTACATCCGTTTTACCAAGATTTAATACTAGAATAAACTGTTTTGCAACAGCATTTGAAACCCTTATTGAAGACTTTTTAATCATTTAATCATCACATTGGAATGAATGAAAGGTCTGATTGCCTTCAATTCTTTGCATTTCATTAATTTTATTTATCATAATTGTTCCATATTTATTCAGGATTTTTTATTGTTCAACAAATTATTATTATTATTTTCACTGGATAATATTGATTTTAAGTTTAAAATTTTGTTACTTTTTTTAATAATTTCTGTGATGAAAGTTCTTCGCCCCAAATGACTACTTTCTACTACTAAATTTTAATGATATTTCTTGCTTTATTTAAGGACGTAATTTCTAAAATTCAATAAAGCAAGGAATATAGCTGCAATTCAGTATTGAAAATCAACTATTTAGAAATGGAATTTCGCAACCCTGCAATTTGTTTGCATGTCACCAGATTTTATTCCTGTGCTCGACAGTCTGCAGCAGTGGAAAATAGAAAAAAATCAAATATATTTTTTTAAATATTGCAAAAGGATTAAGATTTCTCATTTTTACCTAATTTTTAAAATATTCTAAAATAAGTGTACAAAAGAGATTATTTTTCTAAAAGTTATACAAATAATACTAAATAGTTTACAGGGATAAATCTGTCCAAATTCAAAATTAAAGTTTTAAAGAGCACTTAGAAAAATTGAATATTAAATATGGGGCTAAGAAAAATACGTAAATACGTCAATTTTCATAAAAATTAATGTATTTATTTATTTATTATCTTGTTATTTATTTTACAATATTTTGTTAAAAGAAAGTTTAAAGTTGCTGGAAAGCTCAAATCCTAGATTTGGACAAGTATTGTAAAAATCATTTTTCTTTAGCTAGTCATGAAAGAAGGTTAGTTGATATTCAATTGAGGAAAAATCCATGTCAAGCTCAAATTTTACATCTTTCGATTGATAATTTATGAATGGTTTTGATCATTCTGACGGTTGAATAGAATAACAAAATGCATATTTAAAAAATAATAACATGTTTTTTATTAATAAAATGAAAGATGAAGAATATTCTGTATATCTCTTTCTTTATTTTATTTTTAATCACTACACTATTTTCTTCTGGCATTTACCTAGCAGATGACATAATAACTTCTCTTACTTTTACGATGAAACTTATTTATACTTATTTTTACGACGAAAAAAAAAAATAACTTATCTAAAATATATATATGTATATTCATTAATGTATTAGGATATTTTTCAAGCATACCATATTTTCTATGATTTCCATAGGTTTATCTCATAATTAATTGAAAGTAATATGCATTATTTTTTATGCGAATTAAAATTACTTAGAATGTTGAATGTAAACTCGCACACTAATCATTAAAACTCTGTCATTTATTTTTTTTCAGTGAACTTTGCCTATGTTAATTCTTGTATTTGGGTTGTGTAAATAATTACTTTATTTCGTTAAGAGTCCGGCATTAGTTTTATTTTTTTAGTTTAATAGGTTTAACACGAGAAGGTTTATGTTTATAATTAATTACATAAAGAATAACGATTACACCATATGAACAAATTAAAATAATAATATACTAACATAATCCATGATAACATGAACATTATTATAGTTATGTTTAACAAATTTGCTGAAATGTATTTCCAAAAATATTTTTTAAGCCTCGGAAAACACTTTTTTAAAAAAATAAATGTAAATACTAATCAACTAAATTTATTACTATTGATCCAACATGAAACATTTTTAATCACTTTTACTCTAAGAGATAGGGAACATTTATAAAAGTTTTCCATTGATAAAAAATTACATCACATTCTTTGTAAAAGATATTAGTTTTAGCAAATACTTGGTATATCATCCGTATGAATCTATACTTTTTATGTCTTCATAGCTGCAAAAACTGCTCTTTGGTGCTAATTTTGTTATCAATTCTACACTCCTTTGGGAAATTTTCCAGCCTTAGGCAATAATGTTTATCGACTAATATGAAGAATATTTGATAATAAAAATTTACTTTGTAACAACATTTAATCAATATTAATATCTTTTTAGAATTATTGCAAACGATATCATGATAATTATACGTAATCCTATAATTTCTTAGAAAGAGAGTTTCAATAATTAATGTTTATCGACTAGTATAAAATATATTTGTTAATACGAATCTACTTTGTAACATTATTTAATGAATATTAATATCTTTAGCGTTATTTAAACGATATTATGATAATTTATTAGTAATATTATTATTTGCTTGAATGTCAGTTTCAATAATTAATGTTTATCAACTAGCATAAGTAATATTTGATAATAAAAATCTACTTTTTTTTAAAAATAATTTGTTAGATATAGCTATAATTTGTTAGAAACACACTTTCAATAACTAATATTTCTCGACTAGTATAAAATATATTTGATAGTAAAAATCTACTTTGTAACAATATTTAATCAATATTAATAATTTTTAACGTCATTTTAACGATAATATGGTAATTTATCAGTAATCCTATTATTTGCTAGAAAACCAGTTTCAATAATTAATGTTTATCGACTAGCATAAAGAATATTTGACAGTAAAAATCTACTTTTTATTAAATAGTTTTTTAGATATAGTTTTAATTTGTTAAAAAGACAGTTTTCAATGACTAATGTTTGTGGATTAGTATGAAATATATTTGATAATAAAAATCTACTTTGTAATAATATTTAACCAATATCAATTTTATAGACATTTTAACGATATTATGATAATTTATGAGTAATACTATTATTTTCTTAGAAAAACAGTCTGAATAATTAATGTTTATCGACTAGTATAAAGACTATTTGATAATAAAAATCTACTTTTAAAAAATATTTAACCATTATTAATATGTTTTAGAGTTATTTCAAATGATATTATGATAATTTATAAGTAAACCTATAATTTCTTAGAAAGACAGTTTCTATAACAAATGTTTATCGACTAGTATATAGAATATTTGATAATAAACATCTACTCTGTAAAATTATTTATTATTATATTAATATTGATATTTATAAAATATTAATACTTATATACATAGAAATATTAATATTTTTTAGAGTTATTACAAACGATATTATGATAATTTATAAGAAATCCCAAAAGACAGTTTCAATAACTAACAGTATAACTAATAATACAACAGCTGCGTAAACGTATTTCATATTCAATATATTATAAAATTAGCATTTTAAAATAAAAACTTTAATAAAAAATTTTATGCCTACATCACATAGTATGCTAACTTGAATTCTTATATAAAACCTTAAAAATGATGCACCTTCCTTCTATAAGAATTTATAGTACAGGTATTTGTCAGGTCTATGGTTAAAAAAACTGTTTTTGTTTACGAAAAGAACGAGAGTAAATTTGTAATTAGACCATAATTGTTTTAAAGATTTTTTCAATCTGTTGTATTATAAGTTAAAAATATAACATTTCAAAATCGAAAAGTATAAAATTACAAATATTGAAAGATTGTACATTTTAGAAAATGCTGATTAAAATATTTTAAACATGTACTTTATACACATGTACGTAAAACCATTTCAAAATAGTTTTAAAAGAACGTAGACTAATCACGAAATTTCTGAAAACCAGTTTTGTTTTTTTAGATACACATTTTTCAAAATTGTACAATATTATTATTCTTGAAGTCTTAATTGTATAATTGCATATTGCTTTTAAACGATTACTTCACAACTGCTTTAATAAGAACAAAGAATAACCACAAAATTTCTGAAATACATGTTTTATTCTCATCATAACTTTAAACATCATAAAGTTTGACATTTATATTTGTGTCGATTCTCGCAATGTTATGCGAAAATGTATTTCCCGTTAATTTATGTACAATGCAAGCAAATATCACAAGATGCCTTCAAGCCAAAATAGAGTGCGTTAACGCAGCTTTCCATGCTTTGGTATGCACAATAATTGTACTGCGTGTAATGAATAAGCAAAACCACTAAACCCTTTTAACTGATTTAATACTTTTGGAATAAATTTAGAAAACTAAAACTATTTACATTTTAAGTAAATACATATGAATTATAAAATATTTCAAGAGCTCGTGTGTAAAATAACTAACTTACAGAGTGCTAGTTTCATAATGTTCATGATTTAAGTTTTTCTTGAAATCTCCCATCTCAAAACCATAAAGATTACATCTTCTAAAACAGCTAATTTGTTCAAACGAGATCGTTGGACAGTTATTGCAACACTATTTCTCTGAAAGACTTCATTTTACAGCACGTTTTGAATTCAAAAAGCAAAACTCGTTGCACTTACCTAAAATTTAAAACTTAAAAAAATGTATCGGGATGCAAATATAGAGTTTTGCATGAAAATCAGAAACAAGTAGGTAAGTGTGATCGAGTTCGCTTAGAGTGTTCTGCCTCATATTCCATTCAAAACACTTTATCATTTAATTAAAAATTTCAAATCGTTATTTATTAATTATTAAATCCTTAATTTTTTCAATAAAAACATAGATGGCTTCACCATTAAATTTAATTTTTAAATTATTGGCCTTTCATGGAAGATATTACATGAAAAGACAATTTTTTCGAAAAAAAATAGTAATTAGATTAGCAATGATTAGGAATTAGAATAGTAATGAATAAACTAAAACTTAAAACCCACTCTTGTGGTGAAAAAAATGAATTAAAATGTTCGGAAAGGGCGATTAGTAGTGTAACAGCCATGAGCTTTAAAACGATATGTCGCATGAATGCTCAACTCCAAGGGGTAAAATGCTTTGAAAGTCTGGGGATCGAAATAGACCCCACCAATCGGAAGAGCGTCACGTGGTACCCCTTCTGTCAAGCCTTCAAAAATTGTCGTAGCATACTATAGCTTAATTAGGGGCTCAATTTGAAAGATTGATTAAAATACACTAATTATAGCCCTGGGGGATAATAAGTAACTTAAAAATTAAGGAATGCTCATAATGTGTTAAAATAAGTGCTCAAAGTTTTTTTCCAATAATATATCACATGAAGTGTTCGAATCACTGAGAAACCCCTTTTCCCGGGTGTGGTCCACTCTCCCACACCCCGGATTTCATCCAGCACCTCTTTGAAATTTTTATATTTAATAGGTACTATTTATCAGAGTTCTTCTTAAAAATAATATATATATATATATATATAGTGTCAATTCATCATGAAAAATTGCAGCACCATTGGCGCTTTAAGCAGCTCATGTATAATGCCACAAGTTATAATTCACATTATGCAATGAAATTTCATAATTTTCAACGAAAGAGTGTATGTTAAAAATGGTAACAATGAACTGTGAAGAATTAATAAATTAAAACAATTAAAAAACCAAACAAATACAGGCAAGAAAAAACAGTCTGTTCTTCTTCAGAGGGAGGACAGACGAAACCTAGCCCCACCCCCCTACTTTAAAAAAATGAAATGTTTTAGGTTTCTGAACGCCTACCAAACCTGCATTCATTCAAAAATAACGACAGAAAAATATATACCAAATTTTAAAAACAAAACTAATGATATGAAATATTTGAAAATAACTTTGAAAAAATCTTTATTATGCAAAAAATCTGTGCAGTAGTTTATAAAGTAATTTAAAATGAATGGAGAGTTTGGCAAGCCTCCCCCCTGACCTAAAACAAAACATTGAAATTATGAACAGTCATACCTGCTTCAAGCTCTTGCCTGTAAAAACAACAAAACAATTAGAATGCTCACTCCATATCCAATTTGCACAAAACTTCAAAAGCCAGGTCTGCATATCTCCCTAAGACTCGAAACATCCAGTCATATTCGTTCTAAAAATATAGACTTTAGAACAGAACTTTCAAAAAGAATGTCAGGGAAGCATGCTATCAAATTACAAGCTACGCCAACAGCCCACAGTGTTGGCAATTATTTTTTACAATTGTTTTTACATAATATCTTAAAAAATTAATTGGAAAATTGTTATTATAAAAAAGATTTGCTGTAAATTTATAAACCTGCTTATAAAAATGTTTTTTATTATTACAAATTTTATAAAATCGAATTATTTGATTAATTATTATATTTATGTAAATTTTTTTATGTAAGTTAGAGTACCAGTGTGGCATACTTCTTGTGAAAAAATTAAAACTATTTCTTTTATCATATAAATCTATATTTACTGTATTATTCAAAATAGCGAAAGAAATATCCAAAAAATCAACATGATAATCGTCATCGTTTGCCTTATTTAATTTTAAACAATCTGGATAAACATTTTTAAATTCATGAGTAAAACCAAAATTGAAAATTAAAATGTCGTCTATATACCTAAAGATTTTTAAAGATTTATTGTAATTTATTGTGTAATTAAATTCAAAGTAAAATAAAAACAAATTGGCTGCAGTAGATGAATAATTAGTTCCCATACCTATACCACAAATCTGTTTATATATGTTATTGTTAAAATTCACATAATTATTGTATAAACAAAAATGACATAAACTTAAAAACAAATCCCTATTTATTTTCAATTCATCTTCTAAATTAAATAAATCAAATATATTAATTAAAACATTAAATAACTGATCTATAGGTATATTAGTAAAAAGGTTTTCGAAATCGAAAACCTGCATTAAGTGAGTAGTGAAATTAAGGTTTTGTAATACTTCAAAACTGTTATCAATGTTCATAATTTCAATGTTTTGTTTTAGGTCAGGGGGGAGGCTTGCCAAACTCTCCATTCATTTTAAATTACTTTATAAGCTACTGCACAGATTTTTTGCATAATAAAGATTTTTTCAAAGTTATTTTCAAATATTTCATATCATTAGTTTTGTTTTTAAAATTTGGTATATATTTTTCTGTCGTTATTTTTGAATGAATGCAGGTTTGGTAGGCGTTCAGAAACCTAAAACATTTCATTTTTTTAAAGTAGGGGGGTGGGGCTAGGTTTCGTCTGTCCTCCCTCTGAAGAAGAACAGACTGTTTTTTCTTGCCTGTATTTGTTTGGTTTTTTAATTGTTTTAATTTATTAATTCTTCACAGTTCATTGTTACCATTTTTAACATACACTCTTTCCTTGAAAATTATGAAATTTCATTGCATAATGTGAATTATAACTTGTGGCATTATACATGAGCTGCTTAAAGCGCCAATGGTGCTGCAATTTTTCATGATGAATTGACACTATTACTATATATAATAAATTTAAGCTGCATATTGCGCTTTTATTATGTATACTGTTCATTTTCATTTAATTTCTTGGGGGGTGTGTGTCTTTTTGTTCTTGTTTATGTTGCAATTAAGTCTAAGAACTTACAAAAATTTATTATAAATATGTTTCGAGAATTTTTAAATAAAATGAATATGAGATATTATAAATGTACAAATAAGAGATGAAAAACATGTGTTGTGGGTTGTGCCGACAGTCCCAACGGTTCAGTAAACTATACACCCTTTTGTAAATATAACAATGTAATTTACAGAATTGAATGTTTAACATGTGACCAAAGTTACATTGGTCAAACAGAAGGTGAATTGCATGTTAGGATTAATGGGCATCGTTCTGCTGTGTATAATGAAAATAAAGAATGCTCTACTTTTGAAATTTCACACTTTAGAATTCATTCATTTAGCAATATTCGTATTTATATTTTGGACCATGTAGAAGATAAAAATGAAAGACTTAACAGAGAAAATGATTTTATGTTTAAATTGAAAACAGTTTATCCTTATGGTTTAAATACCTTAATTAACAATATTAATTTAGCAAAAGTTGCAAATGTTTATAATTTATTTTACAATTTTAATGATAAAACTAGAATATTGAGAGGAAAAAGGGGTTCCAGGAGATTTTCTAAAAATGTCAATATAATTATTCCTGTTAAGTGGTTGAAGGATTTGGAAGATAATTTTAAGATTACATATAATGTCAAAAATATAAAAAATAATTTGTTTAAATTGAAAATTAACACTATTATAAAAATTAAGAAATGTTTAAGTACATATAAATTCAAGATCATGCAATTTAAAAGTTTAGTTTGGGATTTAATTAATTTCAGGCTAATTGGTAGAGATGATTCACAGAAAGATATTGTTTATTTTAATATTACATTCTTGCAGAAGGCATATGACTGTTTAAATATGAATAAGATTTTGGGGAGTGTCTATGACCTCTTTCCTCTTAAGAATTCTAAAATTTCAATAGCTTTTAATTATCAGAAGCCAACTAGTAGTACAATTTTTAATTACAGGCACACTGCCTCTTTGGAGGTTGATGGGTCTGTGGAGTGTTTTTGTAATAGATCAAATTTTGCAGATTTTATCGATGATCATTATGGTCATGTAATTACTGGTAATTTAGAAATAATTAAAAACAAAAATGTTAGATATTTAATGAATTTTGGTACAAAATTTCGAATTAATAGTAAAATTAGTTATGGTAAAGCCTTGAAATATTTTATTAATGATGTGAATAATTTTATTAAAAAACAAAGTTATAAATTTAGCATGCCCTTGGAGGCATTTTTTGAGTGGAAGTTTCAACTATTGGAGCATTTTAAGGATTTTTTGAAGGACTTTTTAAATTCTAGTGCATATGAGTATCAGACTTTCAGTAAAGAAGACATAATTTTCATTAATGATTTGCATAAAAATTTTGTAATAGTTCCTGTGGACAAAGCTGCCAATAATTTTGCTATTGTTTGTAAGAAATTTTATATAGATAAAATAAATGATGAATTAAAAAATACAGAATTTTACGAAAAAATTGATATTAGAAAGGATCCTATTGTCAAAAAATTCTTTTCATACAAGAAAAAGTGTAAAAGTTTGTTTTCGTATGCTTTTGATGTTTCTAGTCATCACTGTTTGCCATTTATATTTTTGACTCCTAAGTTTCATAAGTCTCCTATTAAATTCAGATATATTTGCAGTACTACCAATAGTGTTAATAAAAATTTTAATTTAGGTTTACAAAAGCTTTTGAAAAGAATATATGGTTTTCTTAAAGTTAAATTCAAAAATTCAAGTTATTGATAACAGTTTTGAAGTATTACAAAACCTTAATTTCACTACTCACTTAATGCAGGTTTTCGATTTCGAAAACCTTTTTACTAATATACCTATAGATCAGTTATTTAATGTTTTAATTAATATATTTGATTTATTTAATTTAGAAGATGAATTGAAAATAAATAGGGATTTGTTTTTAAGTTTATGTCATTTTTGTTTATACAATAATTATGTGAATTTTAACAATAACATATATAAACAGATTTGTGGTATAGGTATGGGAACTAATTATTCATCTACTGCAGCCAATTTGTTTTTATTTTACTTTGAATTTAATTACACAATAAATTACAATAAATCTTTAAAAATCTTTAGGTATATAGACGACATTTTAATTTTCAATTTTGATTTTACTCATGAATTTAAAAATGTTTATCCAGATTGTTTAAAATTAAATAAGGCAAACGATGACGATTATCATGTTGATTTTTTGGATATTTCTTTCGCTATTTTGAATAATACAGTAAATATAGATTTATATGATAAAAGAAATAGTTTTAATTTTTTCACAAGAAGTATGCCACACTGGTACTCTAACTTACATAAAAAAATTTACATAAATATAATAATTAATCAAATAATTCGATTTTATAAAATTTGTAATAATAAAAAACATTTTTATAAGCAGGTTTATAAATTTACAGCAAATCTTTTTTATAATAACAATTTTCCAATTAATTTTTTAAGATATTATGTAAAAACAATTGTAAAAAATAATTGCCAACACTGTGGGCTGTTGGCATAGCTTGTAATTTGATAGCATGCTTCCCTGACATTCTTTTTGAAAGTTCTGTTCTAAAGTCTATATTTTTAGAACGAATATGACTGGATGTTTCGAGTCTTAGGGAGATATGCAGACCTGGCTTTTGAAGTTTTGTGCAAATTGGATATGGAGTGAGCATTCTAATTGTTTTGTTGTTTTTACAGGCAAGAGCTTGAAGCAGGTATGACTGTTCATAATTTCAATGTTTTGTTTTAGGTCAGGGGGGAGGCTTGCCAAACTCTCCATTCATTTTAAATTACTTTATAAGCTACTGCACAGATTTTTTGCATAATAAAGATTTTTTTCAAAGTTATTTTCAAATATTTCATATCATTAGTTTTGTTTTTAAAATTTGGTATATATTTTTCTGTCGTTATTTTTGAAAGAATGCAGGTTTGGTAGGCGTTCAGAAACCTAAAACATTTCATTTTTTTAAAGTAGGGGGGTGGGGCTAGGTTTCGTCTGTCCTCCCTCTGAAGAAGAACAGACTGTTTTTTCTTGCCTGTATTTGTTTGGTTTTTTAATTGTTTTAATTTATTAATTCTTCACAGTTCATTGTTACCATTTTTAACATACACTCTTTCCTTGAAAATTATGAAATTTCATTGCATAATGTGAATTATATATATATATATATATATATATATATATATATATATATATATATATATATATATATATATATATATATATAGTATACATATATACATATATATTGGGAAAAACGCTACTATTAAAACTTTTTTTTGACAATTTGAAAAGTTAGCAAGTGAAGGCATATCTACAAATAAAGTGCGCTTATTAAAAAAAAAATTACCAAAATAGGTCGAGTAATAAATTCTTGTCTGATGAGGAAAAAAACTGTCTGATCTTTAATATATATAAATAATATGCAGTTGGTAAAGTGCTTCTTTTTCTTTTTAAATATCGATTTTTTCATTAAAAAAAATCAAACGATTTTTGACAAAAATTAGACATTTTTAATCATCATCGAAAGTGTTAATAGATGCATTAGTTTAAAATCTGTAAATTCATTATTTACAGAAATTGTAGACAGCCCTCCAAAAAAATCCTAATTACTAAATTATCTACGTTTTTACCAATAACATTCGTCTGAACATGAAATATGTCTCCAATTCCTGCGTCTTTGAATTGAAATAAAATCAGTTTTTATACAAATTAATTTTTAATGAATTTTTCCTCTTGAAGATAGAATTTTATAAAAAAAAAATGTGAAAGAGAAACTTTTTTTGTGCGTGTCTGCGTGCTCAATGTCTATTTAGAAATGTCTTTTCTAAAGTTTAATAATGCTTTCTGAATGATTTTAAAACAGCTATTTTCTTATAAAAAATTAGCTAAATCTCGTTTCATTCTACAATGGCATTCTAAAATGATAATTATTCTAAATAATTCATGTATTGTTCATTTGTTACATAATAATTAGTAAGGTTTTCCATTAAAACTGAGAAATAAACACCATACGTTAACGGAAAATATAAGCAGCGGTGGATTTTTTAATTACAAATTCCAGTCAGTTGATAAAATTCCTTTTCTTTTAATTGTTGTAACATTTATCATAGAAAATTTTACAGGTATGTTTTATTTTATTATAGTAGATTAATATAATACTCGACAAATCAAAATATATATATTGAAATATCAAACAAAATCCTTAGGTACTTGAATAGTTTTTTATACATTCGAGCAGTTATGAAACTACCTTTATTCGTTACTTTCTAAATTATACTTCGTTAAAAATAATTAATTTCTACAACTATTTCAAAAATGTATCTTTTTTTTTTTTATGAAAGCGTTACGTTAATTTATGTTTCAAATGTCTTAATATATATACTAGCTGCACCCGTCGAAATTCGACGGAAAAGAATATATATTAGATAAGTATATTACATTTAAAGCTTATGAATAATAAAAATGAATGGCATAAAAGAAAAGTGTACTTAGAAGAAAATATAATTTTTATTCAGTTTTATCTATAATAAATAGAAAATCAGTTTTCATATTGGTTCAATGATAGGTTTTTTATTTTCTTTTTGAGTTAAGATTTAACTTTTCTTTTCGAGTTAAAGTATTTCTTTACATACGACATTAGTTGTTGTGTTGCTTTTTGGAACTGTTTGCACTTTCAAATTTTTAAATTAACGTACTCGAGACATCGCAACATATGCCGTGGTTAAATACTGGCTCAGGTAAATAAATATCAACAGAATCCATTGTTTGCCCTTGTGCTTTATTAATTGTCATGCAAAACGCAACACGAATAATTAAAACCTTCTAAATGAAAAGGGAAGAGTTGTATCTGATGGCATTAAATCCATTCTAGGAATCAAAACTTTTTTTGCAACTCCCTCGCCAGTAGTAACTGCTAGATCCAAAAAATTATCGTACATGTATCGTACAATTTACCTGGTCCCTTTAAAAGACTTTCGTGAGGACTTAAATTTCTTAGTAATATTAGAATTGCTTCGATTTTTAATGTGAGAATGTGTGGAGGCAATCCACTTAATTCTAAACTATTTAAAAATTCCGTTGGAAATTAAAGGATTTCTTTTTCACTTTCAGTTATTAAGTTATTTCTACTCATGTATGTTCTGGATGTGCGAGGTATAAGGTTAATAACTTTATGGTTAATTTCAATGATCGTTTTTCGGGGCTGGAATTAAACTTTAGCCAATTTGGTGATACTATCTGAAAATGAAAATCCCTTTCGAAAAATTTGGGATACGATGTCATTTTCTGCTATAATAGACGGTGGTAAACATACTTTATTTGAGTCTCCAGAGAATTCTTCATTCATGCAAGAATTTCTCCATTACCTATTTTAAACAAAAATTCCGAAAATTCAGATTCTTCTGGTCTTAATCGCATATTTTTTAACAATTTAAATATTTTAAATTCTGACCAAAGAATCGAAAACTTAATGCAGTTTTGAACTATGCTTTGTTTTGTTCTTTGTTTAGTACCAATTTTGTAATTGTGACAACAGAATCACTGCATTTTCCCTTAAAATTGAAAAAAAAATGGAAATTAAAATGCGTATACTATTTTAAAAAGTCTGTTAAAAAATCCAGTGAATTTAGGTTATATTTCGTTTAATAATTTGGATAATTGTGTTTTATATTTTATTAATATTAGCTTAAAATAATATTGTTTGAGAGTTAGACTGACCAATATAAAATGTATTTTTTACTGTAACTAATTTTCTAGATTTATTATAAGTCAATGAAACTGTTCTTTTTTAAATATTTTCTTTCGTAGAATTTCGACGGGTTCCACCTCGTATTTGTAATATCAATAAAACATTTTAATTATTACAGAAACAGGGAGTTACTAAAACTGCATAACCAACCCAATACACATTTATAGCACTTGCGATAAATTTAATTTATTAGTTTGTAGTCTCCATGAACTTGTCATAATTAGTTTTATTGCCATGACAACGAAAAGAAAAATGATATCTTTGTTATTAAAAAGAATAAAAATTTTGTGTTAGTTATTGAAATGTAGAAAACGTTTTATTTATTTTTATTTTAAATAATAACTTAATACAACGAAATGATTGTAATTAATTTTTGATATTATGTAAAATAGAAAGATCGTAATACCGGCAAATCACAGGTTTTATTCTTTTTTCTTATTCTTTTTTTTTTTTTTTTTTTTTTTTTTTTTTTCCTAATATGACATCAGTTACATTCTCCTGATTGGTGGAAAGTAATAAAGAAAAATAATTTTCTATTATAGTGAGAAAAACTTAACCTGTTGCCACTGTTTTGAGGAAATGTCACGAAAAAGCTTTTAAAATTAAAAATAAAATATAAAAATGGAAATAAATTAAAAATTAGCCAGAATGGGCACATCTACACATGAACAGCTTTCATTTAAAAAAATAATTATCAAAATCGGGCCAGTAGAAAACTCAGGGCTGATGACTAAAAAAACAGCCAGGTGTTTTAAATATATAGATTTCATATTACTGAACATTAAGCGTATTATAGTATCCAACAACAAAAATACGTATTAATTAAAATTTTTGTTTTTCTTATCAAAATTTTAAATATGTTCAATTAACAGTGTATATTACGTCTACACAATTAATTAAAAAAATATCATTAAAAATACTCGTTTAATTTTATTTTTATATACTATTTTGCTTATTATACGTAATTTAAAAAAAGGTAAGAGTAGATGGCATTTTAAACATCTATGTGCGTAAATTAGTCTATTTAATAAGCTCTATTTTCATTACAACTTGTGGGATAAAAGATATTCTTCCTGACAGAAAACAACTTTGAATTCTACTCACATAGCGTTTCTACCGAGGGAATTCAAAACAGTAAACCATGTATGATCTTTCTGATCACGTATTGCATTAATCATCTCTAACATTGCATCAGCGCGTTTTTATAGAAATCATTTCTCTTCATTAGAGAAGTCACAAATATGTTTCATGTTGCTAATAACATAATTGTATTAGCTCTTGTTATATAACAAATTATCAACTTTATGTATCTTCTTTTATGTATCTACTTTAAATAGGTATTTTGTTCCACATAAATTATTTGAGATATAATTGAAAAAAATGTGCAAAGATTTTAGTTTAATTTGCTTAAAATACATATAATAAAACTATTGTAATTTTCATCTTTATGAGTAAAATGCATTTCAAGAAATTACGACCTGAAGACACTATTATTCAAGATGGGTGTTTATAAAGTCCCGGACCCTTTTTTAATCTTTAATAACTCATAAAATAATGATGATGTAAACAAACTTATGGCATTTATTGATGGAATAACTCATATATTTTCCTTTTCAGGTTTGAATATCTTCACTTTTGTAAATATCGTTTGCGCGAGTTGTTAATTTTGGATAATTTCATTTTCCAGTCTAAATATCTGTACTTTTCTAAGTATCGTCTGCTCATTAATTGCATTTTTCTCTCTTTTGGAAACTATTGCAATGTTATGTTTACTTTTGATGTGTTTGTTTACAGGAGGAGAGTGTCGAATATTGATGATTTAATAGCCAGAATTACAACAGCAATAGCTTCTGTGGATGCCGACATGCTTGACGTTACCTGGCGTGAAATTGACTATCAATTTGATATTCTCCGTGCGACGAAGGGAGCGCACGTGGAAGTTCATTGACAAGGGTTATGAAATTGTTTTTGAGTCTAACTAACCATTTATGTTATTAATTTTAATTATCTTTATTATTTTATGAGTTATTAAACATCAAAATGGGTCCGGGACTTTATAAACACTCTGTATTCTGCACTGTAAATATATATGCAAGATAAGTCCAAATGAATGCAGCGATTACAAAGGGCTATAACTATTTAACCCTTTCATTCCCATGGTAAAATACGTTCTAGAAAATCCGTAGTTCAAAGAATCTGAATTTACACCAGAAAAGTTCAATGATAAATTTCTCTTTATCTAATTATGGAATTTTTGCTATTACATAAAACAAGTATTTCTATTTTGATTTTCTGGTATGAATTAAATATAGAAATAAAATAAATAATGTCATGATGCCATTTGGAATCACTGGGAATGAAAGGGTTAATGGAAATGAATTTATCGATAAGAATTACAAAAAATCTAAAAGGACGTTCAAAATTCTGTCTACACACATTTTAAATTTCTATGTGACTCTCCTGCATCACACGGACAACATCTAAACATCCTTGTTGTTCAAACATCAGATACCATCTGCATGTGATGTTGGCTTTTTAGAGCATTTTGTGTGACAGAATTTCACAATTGTCAAATCTTCTCTACACTGGTGCCGCAACAAGCTCAAAGAAGATTAAAGCTATTGAAGAACAAACATATTGCCCATTTGTTCCTCAACCAAAGCTTGACAAGCCATATCCACGATATCCGCAAACACTCCAGATGTTGCTAAATACATTTAAAATGCTACCGTAAGTATTTTTAAGTCATTCATACAAATGCCGACTGTTAATGTTCTCCACTTAATTTATTTAAATTAAAATAAATTAAAATGTTATCAGGGTTTGTAGAGGGAACGTTATTTTTCATGTCAAATATCAATATTATTTAATAAAAAAATAAATGTAGTTTAAATATACGAAATTTAATCTTATTTAAGAAGATATTTTCTATAAGAAAATACTGGTGTTATGAATACTTCCTTGGTTTACTAAACAATTTTGTCACTTAGCTGTTGGAGCAACAAAACTCTTGTTTTGTAATTGTTGACAGTCGATTTATTCTTTGTCGATGTAATTCTGAACCGCAATATACTGCTAATAATGGAATTCTCCCTTTGAAAGCAATAAGATTTTATTTCTTTCATGCAAATAAACTGTAAATAGTCTTTTTTAATCGAATTTTGTATTATTTAACTGCTATACGAGTATTTATTCATCAGAATTTAACTTCGCGAACAGAATATTCTTGAAAATAACCGATCCTGCGATCTTAACGTTTCTGCGACCCTGGATACAATTCGAAGAATTATACCCAGGGGGGTGCGAAGAGAAAACTGCGTCGTGGGCAAAGTTAAAATTTTGCACACCCTTAACTCACCTTTTTCTTGTAACAGGCCAAAAATGACGTTGGTTGTATAAATTTGGGGCCCCCTAAATTTCCGCACCCGTGGCGACCACACACTTCGCCCCCCCCCCCCTTTCGCAATGCACAGATTGTACCGAAGAATTTTCTAGTCTGGAATTCTAGAATCCGTACAAATCATGGGTATTAAGTATTTTTACAATGTTATCATTGTAAAAATTCATTATTGCTATCACGCAAATGTCTATAATATAAACTATTTACATTAAAGTAAATAAAATGAATAAAAAAGGTTGTCAGATGTTGGTTTTTCCAATTTCACTCAAAGTTACACAAGTTTACGATATTGTAAAATTTGAAAATGTGCGATGTCTAGAAGTTTAAAATTTTGAGTATCAAAAATTGTAAAATTGAAATTTCATTTAAAATTAGTTTATTGTTGGTCCAGCAATATTAATGTTTAATCCATGGCGTTCGTAATATATGACTGTGTTATTACGTAAGCCACGCTTTGATCATCATAAAAATGATGTTTTTAATTTTTTTTAAATATAGAATATATTTGCCTTAAACTTTAGTCTTTGACAAAAAAAACATTCTTCATATAATTGTTGTAATTTGTTAAATTACTTTTTTACGTTCAACCCGTGATAACTAGCCCAAAATTTTCTTGCACGTGTATCATTCTAAATTTTTTATTACACAATATCAATTATTGTGATTTTAAAACAAAGCACGACATGGTAAAAAGACAACAACGAACCTTCTACGGTATAATACATGAAATTCTGTGAACGTTTATATTTTAAATATGAGGGCCTCATAAGCCAAGGGATACAGGTGACGTTGACAGAAATTTGAACATCAATAATAATTGGCTGAAATGAAATAAGAAACACCCGCTTGTTTTATCTTGATCTTTGTACTCTTATTTCAATAACTGTCGAAAAATAGAATACAATTTTCTTTATATTTATAATTAAATCAATATAGATAGCTATTCGAAAAAAGTGGTATATCTCTATAACGCGCCATAAAAAGAAAGAAGCATATTTGCAGGTAGTCTGAGCACTTACAAGGAAGGTCTCCATACGGGCATACTCAGAAAAGTTTGAAAAAAATACAGAATGTTCTTCTCATCTGGTTATATATGTTTATAAAAAAATTTTCGGCGGAATCCCGATAGATCATTCGTAAAAAAATAATGAACATTGCGTTTATTTGGCGATTTATCATCGTTTGGCGACAAAATAAAATTTCAAAAAATACTTTTTTTACGCAAATACTTTTTAAGGCAGAAATATTTCACATTGAACTTGTTTAAAGAACTTTTTTTTAAAATATCTTTAATTTTGTCAATTTTAATTTATGTTAACTATAGTTTTATCATAATATATTTATAAGGAAAATTAACTATGAAATTTTATGAGTTACAACAAAATTTAAATTAATTAAAATTGTTTCAAGCTCGAAATTAAGTTCAATCCAGTTGAGCACTGTTGATTCTATTTCGTTGCTATGGAAACAAAAACTTCTCCAACGTTGAAATGCATTACAGCAACTGCATCATTCTTCGTTTTATGGACTTTATTTTGTTATACGCTTAAATATAAGAAGATTTTTTATGTATGAAGTTGTTTTTAAAGTGATAAAATTAAATAACTGCTGCTAAAGCAACATAAATATGCAATACAAAATATATGTAAGTACAAACTCTCTCATTGTTCAAATTTAGATTCATTAAATACTATTTACACGCATTTAAAAAATTAATTGACAAGAAATTTTCAGGTGCAATGAAATAGTTTGCTTTTGGCGAATTAAAGTGCTTTTCGCCAAATCCCGTGATGCTTTCATCTTTTCGCGCCAAATACTCGAAATTATTTTATTTTTTTACAGACATAGTACTGTAATTCCGCCGCTAAATTTTACTGATCATTCATTAGATACATAAGTAGTTTAATTCGTATATATTTTTTTTTAATTCTGAGTATGCCCAGTATGGAGACCTTCCTTGTTAGTTAATTTTTTTTCACTTATACCCCCTGGCTTCTGGGATACTCTTACATCATTACATTTATATAGATCATTTCCATTTTACGCCATTGTTTTCAAGTTAAAAATTTGTACATTTGTATGCAATGAAAAATACAATTGTAGCTGTAATGTTCATAGCAAATAGCGTAGGACTATTTACTACGCAAGAAATTACACAGCCAATTTAATGTAATAATCGATTCCATTAGCAATAATGTGGTTAATAGCGTTTGAATGTTACAAGTTCGCAGTTGATAATATGGCAAATTACAATCGCAAAATTATATAGATTTGTTATGGATTCAATTAAGAATATCTCTTCTAGCATAGGATGTAGTAGCTGCATCCCTGCTAAGTGATAGACAAGATTGAATTTACGGGGTCCTGGACTCATTTTAAAATAATTATTTATTGAATTAAAATTTTCAATTTTTATGGTGGTTAGCCATATTATTTGTAAACAAAATTACACATTCAAATTTATCATAATTAAAAAAAAATTAAACATAAATTTATTAAAAAACAGGGGTAGTTTAAAATCATTATAACTCGAATAATTATATGTAGAATTTTAATTTATTTTCATTTAAATAAACGGAAATATATAAGCTTTAATTTTGATTCAGAATATTTTTTTAAATGTATTAATAATTTGTATAATATTAAAAATATTTAAAGTAAAAATTTGGAAGGAAATGATGTAACATATTTTTTAAAAATCATACCTGTTAAAGTAAATATTTATGTTTTTTTTTTTTTTTTTTTTTTTTTTTTGCTGAATCAAAATTAAAATTAAAAAATTAAAAAGATATGTTCCAAGTTTTAACTAGTTATCTTTAACGATTCTTGAGTTATAAGAATTCAAATACAATAAATACACTGTTAAAACTGAAGGTTGCACAGGGCACTACCAGAGGTGAAACGCTTGTCCCACGAGCGACACCCCTAAGGGAGGCAGAATTGCACCCCTAGCGGTGGAATTCTCGCTCCCTTTAGGAGAGTCGCGGACGTGACAAGCGTTTCACCCGAAGGATGTGCCCCATGCAACCTTTAGTTTTAACAGTGTAGAGAAATTAACACATCATGATTAAAAGCACATTTTCACAGGAAATCATTTCCAGGATAACCATTGCTTGCATGATAGATTATGAAAATAAACTAAAACAGTACATTCATATTTCTTGTTTCAGTTAAGTTAGAATTATGATTTAAACGTCATTTTAAGAAGAAAAAAAATAATGGAACTTTTTTTCTTTTTTAATTTGAAGATTTTTGTGTCCCGGACTCCTTATGTCCCGGACTCCTTATGTCCCGGACTCCTTAACATGAAATTTAATAATAGCATACACATGAATCCTTTTCTTTTTAAGGGGATCTTTTTAAGGGAACCTAGTCCTTATTTACGCAAAGAAATCCAAGGTTTGAAGACAACCACGGAAAATTCCTAATTTTTAGGTCGATGGTGGAGCCTGAGAATATAAAAAAAACACTCTTGGATTTTTGCAGGTGACTCTATAGCTCTTTAGCAAAGAGAACTAGAATTTATAGACATGACATGGAATTATTTTTTTCTAAAACAACAATTTAGAATCTACATGCCAGAATTATATATTTCTCTCACTCTGAAAAATATTTCATAACCTAAAATCATCATGTGATTTTTTTTATTCTTGTTTATTTCAATAAAATTCTTTTTTAATATAAAAATAGTCTTACGCGAAATTCCATTTCCATAAAAAGTTAATATTTTTGTTATACTCTACAATATTGTTTTCATTTCTTTTACTCCTTTGGGGGGTGGGGAGGAAATCCTTATCAGTTCATAGGTTCAGTACTCAACTTTTAAAAATCCCCTTTTTGTAAGTTGTGTCTTAAAAATACTGAATAAACCTAGGAAATACCTCTGAAAGGAGCTCCTTAATCCCTAATATCTCGTCAAAGCTCAGTTTTCAAAGAAAAGTGATTATCACTCGCGAAAATAGTCGCCAGTCAGCAAAATTACAGAGTTGAGGAAGAAAATAAAAAGCAAAGCATACAGAATATCCGTATAAAGATTTTTTTCTTTTAATATATTTTAACATTGCATTTATACTTTTTGTTTGAAATAAGTATGATCTGAGTTGTTTATAGATATTATTTTTGACTCTGGTGAAACATTTGCTTTTAAACCTGTATATACATGATATTTTAAAAACGACCATAACTAAGAAATAAAAGAGATTTATAAGGATTATATTGTTTTTAAACTTCTATTTTCACAGTTTACATTACATATCTCTTAAATATTTAGATTTTTTTTTTTAATTAAACATATCAAATAACATTTCCAATGTTAGATGCTTAATATAAAAATGTTGTATAGAATTTATGACAACCTCATGTCTTTGTTTAACGTATTTTAAAATGAAAATTTTACATAAATATTTAAAAATATTAATATAATTAGAGCAATTAAATAAAATCACGAATACTCTTTAACAGTTCAATCTAGAAGAAATAGAATTTCAAATATTCTTTTATCATGTGTTTTATAAATTCTTAAAAAAAACCTCTTATTTTTTTAATCACAGTACAATATGTTTCAAAATTTCTAATTTAATATTTCAACCTTTTTTACGTGATATATATATATATATATATATATTTACCTATCATTATAAATAATTCTATAATGTTTTTATAATATACAGTTACCTTTTATCAATTTCTAGATGCCATAAATATATTTTTTTGTCTCAGTGTGGCATATATTTCATACCCAAGATTGTTTCTTTACATAAAAATAGCTTTTTTTAAAATTCCATTTCCATAAAAAGTAAATATTTTTGCTGTAATCTGTCTGGAGATATTGTTGACATTTCTTTCACTTTTTTTTTTTAATAGTTTTCCTATCTCTTCAGTTCATAAGTACTCAACTTTTAAAAATCCCCTTTTTGTAAGTTGTGTCTTAAAAATACTGAATAAACCTTGGAAAATACCTCTGAAAGGAGCTCGTTAATCCTTAATATCTTTTCAAAGCTCAGTGTTCAAATAAAAGTCATTATCACTCGCGAAAATAGTCACCAGTCATCAAAAATACAGAAGAAATAAAAGAAAAAAAAAACAAAGCATACAGAATATCCGTTTCAAGATTTTTTTCTGTTTAAAATATTTTAACAATGCATGTATACCTTCTGTTTGAAGTAAGTATGATCTAAGCAGTGTATAGATATTATTTTGTGCCTCTGGTGAAACATTTACTTTTAAAGTCTGTATATCACATGATATTTCTTAAAAACAACTATAACTAAAAAAAATATTTATGTGGATTATATTGTTTTTTAAAAACTTCTATTTTCATTATTTTAAACTACAAATATCTTAAATATTGTAAAAAATATAAAAGTAAAAATATCAAACTACAATTCCAATGTTAGATGCTTAGTAACAAAGTGTTTTATAGACTTTATGACAAATTTATATCTTTTTTAAAGTCTTTTAAAATAGAAATTTTACATAAATAATTAAAATTATTAATAAAATTAGAGCAAATAAATAAAACCACTCATACTATTTAGAAAATGAATTTGGAAAAAAGAATTTTCAAATATTCTTTTATCATGTCTATTATTTATGTTCTTGAAAAATAATTAAAAAACCTCTTATATTTTAATCACAGTACAATATATTTAGAAATTTCTAATTTAATATTTATCTTTTTTTACATGATGCATTTTTAATTTATTTATTTTTACACATCGATATAAATAAATATATAATGTTATAATAAAATACAGTTACCACTATCAATTTCTAAGCGCCAGAACTATATATATATTTTTCTTAGTGTGGAAAATATTTCATAATCTCTGCTCAACGTATGATTTTTCATTTTTGTTTATTTTAATAAGATTATTTTTTTAAATTATCAAAATAGACTTTCCCGAAATTCCATTTCCATAAAAAGTAAATATTTTTGCTATACTCTCTAGATATTGCTTTCTTTTCTTTCACTCTTTTTTTAAATGTTTTATCTCTTCAGTTCATAAGTAGTCAGCTTTTAAAAATCCCCTTCTTGTAAGTCGTGTCTTATAAATACTGAATAAACCTTGGAAAATACCTCTGAAAAGATCTCTTTAATCCTTAATCTCTTTTCAAAGTTCAGTTTTCTAAGAAAAGGAATTATCGCTCGCGAAAATAGTCGCCAGTCAGCAAAATCACAGAGTGGAGAAAGAAAATAGAAAACAAACCATACAGATTATCCGTTTCAAGATTTTTTTCCTTTTTAAAATATTTTAACAATGCATTTATATTTTCTGTAAGTATGATCTGAGAAGTCGATAGTTATTTTTTTGTGCCTCTGGTGAAACATTTAGTTTTAAACTCTGTATATTACATGATATTTTTTAAAAATAACTATAACTAAAAAATATTTTTGCGGATTATATTGTTTTTTCAAAACTTCTATTTTCAGTATTTTACATTACAAATATCTTAAATATTGTAAAAAATTGAAAAGTAAACATACCGAATAACATTTCCAATGTTAGATGCTTAATATAAAAGTGTTTTATAGAATTTATGGCAATTTTATGTCTTTGTTTAACGCCCTTTAAAATAGAAATTTTAATAAATAATTAAAAGTAATAATGAAATTAGAGCAATTAAATAAAACCACACATACTCTTTAGAAATTGAATCCAGAAAAAATAAATTTCATATATATTTTATCATGTCTATTTTTTAAGTTCTTAAAAAAAGAAAAAACTCTTATATTTTAATCACAGTATAATATATTTCAAAGTTTCTAATTTAATATTTAATTTTTTTCCACATGATATTTTTTAATTTATTTATTTTTGCACATCATTATAAATAATTCTATAATGTATTAATAATATACAGTTACCTCTATCAATTTCTAGATGCCAGAACTATATATATATGTATATATATATTATCTCAATGTGGCAAAAATTTCATACCAGACGCTAAATGTTTGATGTTTCATTTTTGTTTCTTTTAATAAGATTCTTTTTTTTAATATAAAAATGGCCTTTTCCAAATACATTTCAACAAAAAGTAAATATTTTTGCTGTACTCTGCAGATATTGTCGCCATTTCTTTCACTTAATTTATTTTATTTTATTTTATTTTTTGGATTTCTTAACTTTTCAGTTTATAAATAGTCAGCTTTTAAAATCCACTTTTTATAAGTTGTGTCTTAAAAATACTGAATAAACCTCGGAAAATATCTCTGAAAGGAACTCCTTAATCCTTAATCTCTTTTCATAACTCCGTTTTCAAAGAAAAGTGATTATTCCTCCCGAAAATAGTCGCCAGTCAGCAAAATTACAGAGTTGAGAAAGAAAATAAAAAACAAAGCATAGTGAATATCCGTTTCAAGATTTTTTTCGCCTCAAAATATTTTAACAATGCATTTATACTTTCTGTTTGAAGTAAGTATGATCAAAGCAGTCTATAGATATTATTTTGTGCCTCTGGTGAAACATTTACTTTTAAACTATGTATATCAAATGATATTTTTTAAAAACAATTATGACTAAAATAATAATTATGCGAATTATATTGTTTTTTAAAAACTTTTGTTTTCACAATTTTACATTAAAACATTTTAAATATAGTGAAAAAAAATGAAAATTAAACATATCAAATAAAATTTCCAATGTTACATGCTTAGTATAAAAGTGTTTAATAGAATTAATGGCTATTTTATGTCTTTATTTAATGCCTTTTAAAATAGAAATTTTACATAAATAATTAAATCTATTAATAAAATTACAGCAATTAAATAAAATTGCACATACTCTATCGAAATTGAATCTAGAAAAAAAAATCAAATATTCTTTTATCATGTCTATTCTTTAAAAAAGGTCTTATAAAGAAAAAAAAGCCCTCTTCTATTTTAATCAAAGTACAATATATATTTCAAAATTTCTAATTTAATTAATATTTAATTTTTTTGCACATGATATTTTTATTTATTTTTACACATTGATATAAATAATTCTATTATTTTTTATAAAATACCTATACCGATATAAATTTCTAGGCGCAAGAACGACATATTTTTTTCTCAGTGTGGAAAATATTTCATAATCTATGCTCAACGTATGATTTTTCATTCTTGTTTCTTTTAATAAGATTCTTTTTTTAATTTAAAAATAGCCTTTTCCAAAATTCCATTTCCATAAAAAATAAATATTTTTGCTGTACTCTGCAGATATTGTTGTCATTTTTTTCACTCTTTTTTTATTTTTTAGGGAATTTCTTATCTCGTCAGTTCATAAATACTCAGCTTTTAAAAATATCCTTTTTATAAGTTGTGTCTTAAAAATACTGAATAAACCTTGGAAAATACCTCTGAAAGGAGCTTCTTAATCCTTAATCTCTTTTCAAAAGTCAGTTTTTAAAGAAAAGTGATTATCACTCGCGAAAATAGTCGCCAGTCAGCAAAATTACAGAGTTGGGGAAGAAAATAAAAAACAAAGCATACAGAATATCCGTTTCGAGATATTTTTTTCTCTTTAAAATATTTTAACAATTCATTTATATTTTCTGTTTGAAGTAAGTATGGTCTGAGCAGTCGATAGTTATTATTTTGAGCCTCTGGTGAAACATTTAATTTAAAACTCTGTATATTACATTTTATTTTTAAAAAATGCATATAAATAAAAAATATATATTTATGCGGATTATATTGTTTTCGAAAAACTTCTATTTTCAGTATTTTAAATTACAAATGTATTACAAGTATCATTATATTACAAATTATATTATAAATATATTACAAATTACATTACAAATGCATACATTACAAAATAACATTTCCTGTAATAGATGCTTAATATGAAAAAAAATTATAGAAAATGTTGAAATTTTATGTCAAATTCTATATAAATAACTAAAAAATTTAATAAATTTGAAGCAATTAAATAAAATTACACATACTCTAAAAAAACAAATCACATTTCCATTTTTTTTTTCTTTTGAAATCTCTCGTATGTTTAAATAAGCACGTCTGTTTAAATAAATCATTGTAAGCTCTAAAAATATTGCAAAATTTTTTTAAAAAATAGTTTCGCTGGAAATAGAATGGTCGGAAATTCGCACTATTATGTGGTACAGTTAATCATGGTAACTTTGACCTATCAGAGTAACTTTAGGCCAAGAGAGAAATAAGATTAAATCAGCTACATCAATCGCTGAGTTAACAGCAAAGCTTCAGTCTCAAAATATAGATTGCAGCACTAGCATGAGTTTGATAGCTCATTGGAAATAGTTTGTCAAAATTCCTCACGGCTGAATGAATCAAAGTTTACTAAAGGTGGAGCAAAGTTACTGTGACTTGGCGCAAAGTTACCCTAATCGACTGTATGAGCTCTAACGTGGAACTATGCAATCGCAGATCATGCGAAACATTAATAGTATATTTTGTTGAACATCACAAAACATGGGAACCAGATTATGTGACCTATTGAAATAATCCATTGATAAAAATTCAAAATTTCAACAAATAAATTTATTTCCATTTAGAAAATAACGGATTTCTTGGCAAATTCATACCAGATTAAAAACCGTCAGAAAAATGACAATTTTGTTTTAAAACATTTTTTTTACATTCTTCTATTTTTTTTTATGTCTAACATTTTAATATCGTTTAAAGAAACATGTTTTCTTTGTATATGTAAGACATCAACTAACTTCGTCTTTTTCATAAATTCCGTCCTTGAAGACTTGATATAATGTAAGCAATTTCATAAAATTCTTAGAATTCCACTTTTAGATTTTTCAATTTATATTGATGTTGAATTAAACATTGGCTGGTTGAAGAACGTATTAACATTATCTATATGTAACAAAATCATAGTTGTGTATTAAACTGCATTATACTTGATTAAAATGCACACTGTAAATAAAATATGTACAGTTAGTAAGATTTTTCTAGTAGATTTGTATTCCAAGAACTTTTCATGTAACGGTAACAGCAAAAACTCATGTAAGCTTCCTCGGTTGCATGACATTTTATTGTTATCGTTATATGAAAAGTTCTTGGAATACAATTCTACTAGAGAAATTTTAGTAACTTTACTGACCTTTTTTTACAGCGTAGTCAAAATAAACAGCGCACGGGCGTAATCGCTTATGAGATCTAATTTTAATATGTTGTAATTGTAATATTTTTAAACTAAATATAAGCTCGAAAATAAATGTATTACCATTATTTTCTAAGACTTCTTTTTTTTATTTCTTCTTTTGCACTGCTATTTCATTAAACTTTGGTTTAACATTGAATACGTAATTCAGTAGTTTTATCTTTTAATAACTCTATTTTAATTTATTTCTAATTGCACTGGTATTCATTTAAAATATAACTCAGGGAAATTAAAAATGCTTTTTCCTGAATATTCCATTTTCAAATGTTTTAATAGCATCGGTGCGAAATTTCAACAGTGAAGAAGATGATTAACAGGGTGAACATCACAAAATGTCGGATTTTTATCACTTGAGATATTGAAAGTATCCATTGAAAAATATTCAAAATTTTAAGATGTAAATTTATTTTCTGTTACAGAATAAAGGATTTTCCACGTGAATTTCTAATTTTTAAGAATTTAAATAATGAGCTATTTTTTATGTGTCATTTCATGCCAGGCAATTTCACTTTAACACCTTTTTTATATTCTCGTACTTTTTAGGTCGAATTTTGTTTAAAGAAACATGTTTTCAGTCTCAAATTCTATTTGATATTCAGTTTTATTTGTTAATTTATGGAATCCAGGGAAATGACAAAATAAAAGTCTACTCGATTTTAATCACGCTACTTTCAGAGACACTTTAATCGCATTATTTAAAAAAAAAATGATCTTCAGTGTCGCTATGATTTCATTACTTCTAATTTGCACTATGGCAAAAATAAGAAGAAATAATCTGCAGCGCCATTTTTATAACTGATGAGAAATGAAAATGCAACACAGGAAAACGACATTAATTTTCAGTGACAACCTTATTTTTATTATGAAAAATTATTTGTAAAAAAACAGAATTTGTTACCTTCCTCATATATTTGTTTTATAAAGCATAAATATTAATTATGAATTTAAAAAAATCTAGAAAAAGATATTTATGCAGCATAGCAGAAGATCCTTTAATATATTTTTAAATAAATAAATAAATTAAAAATGTTTAAAAGTTTTTACTGAAAGTTTTAGAGGAGCTAAATAAGAAGCCTTCATCTCCAATAAATTATTATTGTGATCTAAGTCTTCTTCAGTCATCTCAATGTTCTCTCTGACATTAAGCATAATAACAAGTATATGTACTATTAAATAGATTGATTTTAAGTCTGGTTATGTTACTGTAAATTTATATATATATATTTTTTTTTTCATATCGAAAAAAAAAATCCTAATGTGAACTTTTCATGAACATTCGAAATATTTATCGTCTTATATATACTAATAAGTAGGAGTGTAAAAATCTAAGCACCAGAAAGCAATCTCTCACCATTAAGTGTTATTTGTTTTCTTTTTTATCGTCTAAGTTTTGTTGAATAATGTTAATAAAATTTGAGCCAAAAAAAAAAGCCTAATAAAATTTATTGGTGATAGACTGTTCCTGGAACTGAGATTTTTACACCCCTGATTATAAGAATTTACACGCATTTATTTAGTATATAGCTTAAACATTAAAAAGCATATGCACTTATGCATTTTCATAGAATCTGGATTCTACGAAATACAGTACAAACCTTTTATAATGATATTTTCTATTCATAAAGCAATATCCCCTTAACACAAACATTTTTGAAGAAAATTTTGGGTAATCGTTTTTCTTATTTTAATTCTTTGTATTTAGGTTTTTATTAGGCTTTTGGAAACAATTCATTTTACCCTTTCTCCAGGCATGAGAGATATAATTAGGTGGCGTTCCATTTTTCAAACCAAACTTAAATTAATTTTTGTAATGAAACGATTAAGTTACTTTATTTTTAAAGAAATTAAAAAAAAACAGTGTGCAAAATTAGTATCTTATACAACCTTTATTGATCATATTAATTTAAATTAATAACATTCCAAAAATCATTATAAGTGTCTATTACATCCATCAACTAATTCTGAATGTTAAAAAAGGGAATACAAAATTTGCTTTCTTATATTAGGGCTGTAAAGCAATATATTAGTAACGAACTTAATAAGCTAATACTACCAAGACGGCTTATTACTTCTAACATACGAAAATGCCCAGCTGAATAAAACTTGCAGCTGAAATAAAGCTTTATCTCTAACTTTCAATAAATATCCCATGACCGAAAAAGAAAGATAATCCTAACTAATACACATCGACCGGGAAATATATCAAAGGAGCTATAGAATGTAATCTAACTAGGATAATGTTATAATGAATAATTGTCCTCATATAATTACGATGCCATCTTAAAAAGGCATAATATTTATGGACTATTAAATGGAACTTTATTTCTTATTGACTTTAAATAAAATGAGTTAGACATGTTGACTTTCAGCAATACTGATTTGAGAGATTTTTACAAAGTTATTTAAATAATAGAAATACAAAAAAATAGTGCGCCAAATGAATATCCTTTATAACTTTTACTGATTATATTAGTTTAAATTAATCATAATAACATTTCAAAAATTATTAAAAATGTTTATTACATCCATCAATTAATTCTGGATGTTGAAAAGAGAAATAAAAAATTTTCTTTCTCAAATAAGGACATCAAAGCAATATATTAGTAACGAACTTAATAAGCTAATACTACCAAGACGGTTTATTACCTTTAACATATGAAAATACCCAGCTAAATAAAACTTGCCGCTGAAATGAAGCTTTGTCTCTAACTTTCAATACAATACTCGACGACCGAAAAAGAAAGATAATCCTTAACTAATACATATAGACCGAGAAATAGATAAAGCGGCTATAGAATGTAAGCCAACTGGGCTAATTTTATAATGAACAATTGTCCTCTTATGATAACTATGCCTTACTAAAAAGCCATAATACTGATGGACTATTAATGGAACTTTATTTCTTATTGGCTTTAATAAAATTAATCTGACATATTGACTTTCAACAATACTGATTTGAGAAATTATACAAAGTTATTTAAATGAACACTTATTTAGGCTAAAATATAGATTTACTATTATAATAAATATTATTAGTAGTAGTATTAATTTTTAAGAGAATGTATGAGTAAAACATTAGAAACTAAAATAAAATGTGAAAATATGTTCAATACAGATATTATTTTTTTGAATTTTCGATGTTATCATTTGAAACTATGGAGTTTCGGAACAAACGGCTTTTTTTCTTTGAAAAACATATTCACGGAATTGTTTTTTTTCCGTATGAAAATTAAAGAATAGTTTGTGAAATATATAAATAATTAAAATTTTTCTTTAACCCCTTAATAGTAGCGCCCGAAACATTCACGGGCATATTGTACGTAAAATGAAAAGCGGGAGAATTAAGAAATTAAAAAGATGAAATTTCCAGCAACTTAATCCTGTACAATACCCTTTTTTGTGTACATAAATTGTTATAAAACTCTAGGTCACAAACGACTAAATATATGTATCAGGGGTCTGTCCAACCTTTTCTTTGTGGGTCCTGTTTTTGTGAAATTGTGAAAAATCTAATCATAATTTTGGGACTTTCAAATTATTGTCATATTTAGGCTCTTGTTTATGCATTTTTAAGAAAACATACATTTGAAATACATAAATTTTCTTTATATAAGTAACAGTAATATTTCATATTTTAGCATTAAATGATATAATTTGTGAAGAGTACAGTTTAGAAATAGAAAGTTTTTGAAATGCCTGTTTTTAAGACATTAAGATATTATTAATAATTTTGAAGGATTCTGTTTTAAACAGAAATTTTTTGAAGGGTCCTGTTTTGAAATAAAGAATTTTGAGACAGATCCTTTTTAAAATGAAAAAAAATATGTGAAGCTTCATGTTTGAAAAAAAAATGAATGGTCTGCTAAAGGACCCAATTTATCCTAAACAGATCC
This sequence comes from Maratus speculifer, assembly GCA_964019185.1. Classification (NCBI taxonomy): domain Eukaryota; kingdom Metazoa; phylum Arthropoda; class Arachnida; order Araneae; family Salticidae; genus Maratus; species Maratus speculifer. Next base: position 117,587,693 of record OZ025295.1, on the reverse strand, counting down.
CTATGTTTATTAAATATATGTTAAATATATGCGATCTGATCTTGATAATTCACAGAAATTTAATACTAATTCTGATTATCCTCTAAAGAAATTTAATGTTTTTCTCTCAAAGGGATTTGTTTTGCATAGAAAAATTCAACGAGTAAAACATTTAAAATATGAAACGGAAACTCTTGTTCTTTTAAATTAATCGCTTCATTTATTCTACTAAACTGAAAAAGGCCTTTAAAGGATGAAAACAATAAGGACATAAAGAACAGGAAGCACAACTTTGCAATCAAATTTCATCTAAGTGGATATGTAAAGCTAGTATTTGCTTCAACGAACTCCTTTTCAACAGGCAATTTTTTTTCCAAATAAAATTTTTGGAACTATTAAAATGACTGTGCCTTTAGAGACTGTTTTACGTTTGATTTTATCAGTAAATTGGATTTATAATTTAAAACATTTATTGAAAAAATAAAGTTCTACATGCTTAAAAAATTACTGTTTTAATTGTTGTTTATAAATGGATAATAGAAGAGCTAAAATGATTCAAAAATTATCTAGCTGACAAAACTTGAAATATAAAAAATCTTTTATTATTTATTGCGAAACAAATTTATAAATTTCATGTATACATCGGTACTAAATGCATGCAGTCATGTTTAGATACATTAACATGTAGTTCATGCTAAATATAATTACTTAAGAATGAGCTTCATATGAACTTAAAGAAGAATTTTCAAAGGGAAGAAAAAAAAGTAACAAAAAAATTCTTATAAATAAACTTGAAAATAAAAATAGAATGATTACTAAATGGTGTATAGAATGTTCCAGAATTTAAAAACTATACAAACATTAAAGTAAATTTAAGAAATTCAACATTTCGATTTTGCCTGATATCTTCATCAGGATAACATATTTATACTGTTTCCAAATAGGGTAAAATTGTCTTGAATTCAAAAGTTTGTTATACTACCGGTCAGCTATTGTTTCAACTAATAATGAATGAGAAAACATGCATTGCCAACATCTACCTAACAAAAATTAGAATAAACATTCAAATGGTTTAAGGAAGAAAAGCCACGAGCGTGATCTCACTTTGAAACGCAAAAGATGAAAAAATGTCCTTAGCTTTCATATAGTAGCTTTCATATATTTAATTATTTATTTATTTATTTTAATTAAGTTATATTATTTAAACATACGAAGCTCAAATTAGTGGAACCCGATTATATAAGATTGATTACTAGATTTTGTCAATATTAATGGGAATTTTTAGAAATTAGTCATCTTTTATTCAACCTGGTTATATTTTAAGAGATTTATAGAATCGCCAAACTCCCTGATATCATGAAGTGTATGCTATTTTAAAACAACTTGATAGGTAAAACAAACCAATAAGCTTGATCGGAATCTTAATTCATGTGCTCATGCACAATCACATCGAAATCGACTAATATATACGAGTGCTGTCGCGGGTAAATTGATTTAAAAAAAAAAAAAATGCCACCCACAACAGAAATTCAAACTGCTATATCTCAGGAGTTTTTTACGCTAAAGACAAAGCAAAAAATACTCCGGAATTCATTATTAAGATCAAACACTTTACAAAGAACTTTTTTCAATCTTTAATTTTTTGCTTGTGCATCATTATACATTTAAAAGATTTTTGACAAACTTAAATAGCCACCATTTTGAAACAAGAATTTAATGATGAAGTTGGCCAAAAAACACGGCCAAGACATTGCTATGTATGTACACACGGAGTTATATCCAAATCAGTTTATAAATATGCTTATTATCGCGTGACAAATTTCAGACGGTATCGAAATGTCAACCACACTGGAAATTGAAAGTGCTATAACTCAGCCATTTTTCAAGATATAGATGAAGCAAAACATTTTCTGCAATCTTTGTATCAAGTTCAAACATACAAAAGGAAAATATTTTTCACTTTCTTATATTTTGCAATTAATGTTTAAATTTATATTTAAAAAAAATAATATTCCGCAATTTTGAAACGAGATGGTGGATGGAACTGGGCAACGAACTCGGTCCAGACGTCAGTATGTACTATGTACACACCAAGTTACACCCAAATCGGTTTATAAATGCGCGTGTTATCTTGTGACAAAAATCAGATCATTTCAAAATGTGAGCAACGCTAGAAATTAAAAATGCTATAACTCAGCCATTTTTTAAGATACAGACAATATATAAACGTTTGATGTATTCGTTGTTCGACGATATTGCAAAAATTGTAAAACATTCTTGCATTGTTTTCCAAAATAATGAGTATTTCATATACTCCGGCACGTTGATGCCCCGGTATAGAATCCAAATTACTCTTTAATAAGTTAAAAAGATATGGAGGGGAAATAGAAACAGGTTTAATGTTAAATTCGTGAACAATTTTCCTTGTAGTCAAGATAATAAATGATACTGAGAAATTATTCAAAAATGCATTGCAATTTACTTTGAATATTCTAAATGCATGTTTTAGAAATTTTCAGAAAATTTTTGAGCTTTTTCTGTTATTTGTAAGAAATTTGTGATCTATAATAAAAATCAGTTGCCTGAAAAATAATCCATTCATGATATGCATAAATGTACACAGTCATGTTTATATAAATTAAGATGGACTTCATGTTTATTTACATCTGAATGAATTTTATATGAATTTTAAGAAAAATATTTTTCAAAATTTTCTTCGAAAAGGATCTTTTTACATAAAAATATACTTAAAGAGTAGACAATCTAAAATATTAAGCGAAATAACTTATGCTTTTCCATTAATCGCTTCACTAATTCTTCGAAACAGTAAAAGCTTTTTAAATCAATGGAAATAATAAGAATAAAAAGAACGGGAAGTACAGTTTTGAAATCACATTTTGTCTAAGTGGATATATAGAGAGCTCTGTATTTGATTTAACGAATTTCCTTTCAACTGAGTTTATTCTGAGTAAAAATATAGGAAATATTAAAATGAAAGAACCATTAGGGAAAATTTTAAATTGGACTTTATCAATGAATTTGATTTCACAATTTAAACTATTATATAAGTGAATAACATTCAATGATTTTCAAGGGACACTATTTAAACTGTTCAGAAAAAAATCTTATATGTAATCATATTTCTTAAGAATATAATGGTAGGCTTCCTTATTTCCTTTTTTATACATTTGTACTGTTTTTTATTTAAATACATTCTGCATTTTTTTATTATAATACTATGCTGAAAAGGGAGCTTGTAAAATTAAAAATGAAAAAAAAAATAGACGATATCATAATAAATAAGCTTTTTTCAAAAAAATATAACCGACTCCAAAAATGCGCTAAAAAGAATTAAATAATTCTTTAAAATTTCTACTGACGAATCGTTTTCTAATAACCGCACATCGGATATCATGTACGGCATAAAAACGATCAAATTCAATACATAGTATTTAATATTCACCAAACATGGATTTCGAGAGAATATTTTTTACAAGAGATTAATTTACATATTTTTGATTTAATTTATGAATATATACATATTAAAAGTACTGAATTACTTTTTGAAGTCGGTCCCAAACAAACACAATCGATAATGACTATCACCATTTTAATTTTCGTATTAGGAATAATATATATCCACAATACTTACGATAGTTTGGCACCAACTTCAAAAAGTAATTAATTACTTTTAATATATATATTCATAAATTAAATCAAAAATATGTAAATTAATCTCTTGTAAAAAATATTCTCTCGAAACCCATGTTTGGTGAATATTAAATACTATGTATTAAATTTGATCGTTTTTTTTGGCGTACATGATATCCGATGTGTGGTTATTAGAAAACGATTCATCCGTAGAAATTTTAAAGAATTATTTAATTCTTTTTAGCGCATTTTTGCAGTCGGTTATATTTTTTTGAAAAAAGCTTATTTATTTACATTTTTTTGTTATTCATACCGTAATACATAATTATGTGTATTGATGTAAGATGGCTCTTCGCAGAGTATTGACTAATGGAGGTACTTTGCTAGTCACTCTTTGTTTGTTAATTTTTTATAAAAGTCTCTTACAATGTCGATTAGAATCGATGGGAATTTTTAGGTTTTCCGAATGTGGTAACTTATATGTGGTATTCAGCAGTGTCGAATTCAGACACTTTTATCCGGGAGAGACATTTGTTGCTCCAGGGGGGACATTGTGAAGTTCCGTGGAGAGGGAAATTGCATTTTTATCTATTCAAAACACAAAATCTCAAAATTTTCGGGGCGGGACATTTCAATGCTTCGGCGAGGGTGTCCCCGGGCCGTTCCTGAATTGAACACTGTTATTCAGGCAAGATCTGGCACGTCGAAAAGTTACCGCATTCATGAAACCTTAAAGTCCACACCAAATACTAATGATATCAAATGTGCGTATAAAAAAGCTGGCAATCCATCAAGTATAGTGTCATTACAGATCGACTGTGCTTCCACACATATCGACACAGCAAAAAGGCACCACATATCAATGCACAAAAAAACCCTTTCTAGTGTAGTCAAAAGTACTGTCCCTTCAGTCAGAAAAAGCAAAAAGAAAGATTTTAGCAATTTATTTATTTATTTGAACAACATATATCTGACTTGTATGCTCGACATGAAAGCCTGCTTATAAGTCATCGTCATATACAGGGACGAGATAGCACAAGGAAATATTACACCACACGAGAAATACAACCAGGAGCTCCACACAAAGAGTATGTGCAATGGAGCCAGTGGGATTGGAAACCACAACCTCCTACACTCGCAAGCGATTAGCGGAGTGGTACCTTAACCACTCAGCCACGGAGGCCCAGATTTTAGCGATAATCGCGCTATGATTCAATAGATCAACAATCTCATTTCGATAAGTCAGTTATGGCACCGGAAATGAGCAGTGATGATTGGATGAGGAATCCAAAAACTCATAACCTATACCTCATACACTGTAAAAAAATTGACCCTTTTGCTGCTTCGTCACTTCATTGCTTTTATAGAAAACGAATGCTTCACCCAATTATGGAGCATTCTCATGGGTCAAAAGCGAGATATTCTATAAAAGCGGGGGAGTGACAATGCAGCAAAAGGGTCAAATTTTTTACAGTGAAACATGGCTGCCTCTATGTGAGTGTGAAAACATTCGATGATCATCAATGATATATTGGACAGCCGCTTTTGTCCAAACTATACCAATGCTAGATATTTTCTATGACAGATTTGATGATACACTGTTAAAAATCTGCTGTATTTTGTCGCATACGCACTCCACCGCTTGTGTAGAAAACGTTTACTTGACTGTACTATGGAGCATTCCCATTCGTCGGAATAGAAATATTATATACAAACGGCGAAGTGCGTATGCATCAAAATGTAGCAGATTTTTAACAGTGTAGTTTTCTGAAAGAATTCGATTGTACATGTGTAAGAAATTATTCAGATTGACGACAACGGACAGCTGAACAAGATGCTTGGTGACTTGCTTTCGTCCAGAATCGTTTCAGCCAATAAAATACTGTGCTACGTGTAATGTGATATTCATATCGGGTAATCTTACCCAAACAAAATCAGAAATCATTCTGATGTCCCATCCGGTAATAATATCAGAATCTAACGGAATTTCTCTACCCATACACTGTTAAAATTTTGAAATTTTTGTTGCATCCTCACTCCATTGTTTTTATGGAATATCTCTATTTTGACCAATAAGACTGCTCCATAACACAGTGAAGTAATCTTTTTCCATAAAAATGGTGTACCAAAAGTTTCAAATTTTTAAGTTTGGCAATGCGCTTCATTGTGCAGTGACAGGTGGAGATACTTTTCCCCCGGAATAACACATATACTAGAGAATTTTCATTTTTTCAACACCCATTTTCGATGTTGGTTGGTATCAATGTGAGTTTTCAATTTAATGCCGCATTTCGAAAATTTACAGCATCCAGTAATCTTTAAGGCTCACATTGAAATCTACGGACATCGGAAATGGCTTGATCATTCTTTATCATGACGTCACAAAAGGTGGTTGGACGCTATCAGTGATAGGTACAAAAAACAGCCCTTTATTTTTACCAATCGCTGTTTGTCGTTGATAGCGACCAGCCACCTTTTGTGACGTCATGATAAGGAATGAGCGAGCATGGCATCTATTGTTACCTTGGAAATGGGTGCCGAAAAGCTGACAATCTATCTATACACTGTTAAAAATATCGTGAAAAATTACCTCTTTTTGAAAAGCTATCTATTTTTTCTGAACAATCAGAACGATCAAAAAACACCTATGGAACGTTTTCATTGGTCAGACAATAGATAGCCTTTAAAGAAAGAGGTCATTTTTCACGATACCTCTGTTAAAAAACTGCTGCATTTTGTTGCATATGAACTCCGCCGCTTGAATAGAAAACGGTTACTTGAATGTATATAGAGCATTCTCATTGGTAGGAATAGGGATATTATATACAAGAGGCGGAGTGCGTAAGAGAACTTGGCAAGAATCCCGGTAGAATTAGCGCTGTTAGCAAAATCGCATTGACCAATTAGAAGCCTGCATTTTTGCAAAATTTTCACTGATTTAAGTAAATTTTCTTATTAATCAATATCGTTACGCTAACAGCGCAAAAATTATGTGAAACTCGGCCCTAGTCAAGTCAGGATTTTACACTTCGAAAACAACATGTACTTTTGTAAGAGTAACGTAAAAGTATGAAAAATGAACACTTCTAATTGGTCGATTGCTTCAAAAAGAACTTGAATTTTAAAGTTTTTATTTTTAAACACGTTTTAATCATCATATTTTGATGAAATTAGAATGGGACCACACTGGTGTCTTACGCTTTCAAACAAAAAAAATATAAAAAGCGGTTCATATTTCTGAAAGTTATGCAAGAACAACAAATACATACAGGCCGAATTCATAGCCTCCGCTTTGAAGTCGGTTATTAAAAGCGGTGGAGTGACGCTGCAGCAAATGGGTCAAATTTTTAACAGTGCTTTACTTGGGGCGTGTTCAGCGCAACTTACCAAAGTGACCAATGTAACCGGTAACTTACCGGAGTGGTATGTAACCGGTAGCTAACCAATTACAGATTCTCTGGACGCACTGGTTAGTTTTGTCACGTAGCGCCATCTGTAGAAATAGTCGATTGCCAATTTGATTTAAACAAACTTTCATGTTACCAATCACGTGACACAACTAACCGGGACTTTTCCTCGGTTAGTTCGGTTCCTTACTGGTCACATTGGTAACTACCTCTGAACGACATCGGTTGCGTACCGGTTAGCAGACTGAACGCTTTGGTAACTAACCAATCTTACCGGTTACTTACCGGTGACATTGCTGAACATGCCCTGAGATAGCTGATTTCCACACAACATAGGGCGTGTTCAGCACAACTTACCAGTTACTTACCGGTCACTTACCGATTGTAGACAAGTACGAAATGAAAATCAAGGCGAAGTGTGACGTCAGCTACAATTCAACAGGATAGTTTTAATTGGTACCACAATTCACTTTTGTACTGCCCTACAATCGGTCAGTAACTTTGGTTATTTTGGTAAGTTGCACTGAACACGCCCTCAGTCTAGATGCTGTACTCCAGGTATGGTGGATAAGAGAACTTGGCCGAAATTCAGGTAGAATTTCCGCTGTTGGGGAAACCATATAACCAATCAGAAGCCAGAATTTTTGCAAAATTTTCAGTGTTTTAAGTAAATTTTCTTATTAATCAATATCGTTTCGCAAACAGCGAAAAATGTAAATAAATCCCAGCCCATGTACAGTTAGAATTTCACACTTTGAAAAGATCGTGTATCTATGTAAGTGTAACATAGGGCGTGTTCAGCGCAACTTACCAAAGTAACCAATGCTCCCGACCGATTGTAGAGCAGTACGAAAGCGAATTGTAGTACCAATGAAAACTATCCTGTTGAATTGTAGTTGACGTCAGACTTCGCCTTCATTTTCATTTCGTACTTGTCTACAATCGATAAGTGACTGGTAAGTTGTGCTAAACACGCCCATAAAATCATGAAAAATGAACGTTTCTGATTGGTCGATTGCTTCAAAAAGATATTGAATTTTAATATTTTAATTTTTAAAAAAGTTCTAATCAACAGATTTTTATGTAATTCAAAAGGGACCATATGGGCACCATACGCTTTTAAACAAAAAAAAAATATCAAAATCGGTTCACATTTACGAAAGTTATGCGTGAACAACAAATACATACAAGCCGAAATCATAACCTCCTCTTTGAAGTCGGTTAAAAATTACGAGTTAGTTCCTTCTCTTTAAAAAAAAATGAATCTATAAAAAAATTGTGCAATAAAATAGTAAACCTGATAAATATTTTCTTTAAATTCCAGTAAAGATTAGACTGTATCTGTATAATATGCTGTTTTGTTTAACACAAAAAGTAATAAAATATTCTATTGCACCATTTGAATAATATCATGTTATCTTATGATCTACATCGCAGTAAAAATACTATATAATTTCTGCTATTCATTTATAAACATCTATGTATATGTACTTCAGCATGAGTTGAACAAAAGAATCTGTATAGTACAAAAGTTTTGTTTGGAAATTGCAATGTTATCTGTATAACTAAATCTATGTCTTAAATTGACTGTCGGGTTTCTGATTCGCAGGTACTTTTTAAGATCGTTCTTATCTAATATTATGTTTTTACTAGCATTTTTATTTGTATCACTTTCTGTGTACTTGGTTTTATAAAGCAACATTTTTTCGTATCTGGCAGTTAATCCGAGCTATTTTTAGTTAGATAGCACTGCCTGAAAAAATGTGTTGTATCAATGGATTGCAGTTCCTCTTGCTATTCAAAATTAATACTTGAGATAAAGCAAACAAAAGATTTTCGCTGGCTTTCTAGCGAAATAATGGACGTCAGGGGAAAGTGGCAGCTTGAAGAGATGAAAAGATGGGGTGCCTGAGACATAGGAGTATAACCTTAAGCTGTTTTAAAGAAGAATTGTTTAGAGAGAATGTCAATTCTGTCGTGGACACGAAGATGCTTGGTCGATTCTTATCCGAGTAGTGTTTTCGGACGTGAGTATATTGAGGTGCGTGCAAAAGCGTGCGGTCTTGCACATATAGACTGCATAACGAAAAATCAAGAGTTATCTCCGATAAACCTATTTTAAATAACGTAGTATGAGGGGATTATTGAATATTTTTATAAGTGTACCAAGTGCGCAGAAAGTATTTACTGTATGTAATTTAATATCGGACCGAATCAACTATATCCGAGTTCTTAATTGTAAATATTATTTTGTTATATGTAAATAATGTGTGAATAAATTGTTCTTTAATTTTAATTACAATCCTTCTCATAACGTGCCCAATATTGTGTAATTATATCGGTCGTGGCAGTATGTCAAAAAGAAAGAACATTCTTCAAAACTGTGTAAACTAAAAAAGATAGCAACATCAACGTTAGTTCATTATAAAGGTGCTAAACAAAGACTGACTACATTCATTATTTTCAACTTAAATGAACAATAGAACTACTATTAGTGTAAAAAAAACAATTAGGTTTGATATGTTGATTAAAATATTTAAACTTTTCATCGTAAAAGTAAATCAGTTGAAGCAATTTTCATCTTTTCAGAAAAGCTAAACATCAGATTTCTCACTGAAAACTCAAATCACAAAACTATCCACTATTGAATATTTAAAGCTGACAGATTTCGTTAATTCTTCTTCTTAGAAGAACATCAGTTCTTAAACATTGGTCACATAGGCAGAAAAACCAAAACTAATACATTCACTTAAAGTGCAAATTATCCGCTATTTTAATCTTTAAAATTCATAGATTTCGTGAAATAAATTACTTAGTTTTGCAGACCAAAATTTTTACTGAGATCGTATGAAATAATCTCTGTCTAAGGCGGAATTGATCAGGCCAAGAAAATTTTCCATGTTAGACCACATTCCGGCTAAGACAAATTTTACTCTATGACTATGGATTTATGTTAGGGACTTGAAAATTTTTTCCGAGTTAGACAGATTTCCGTCTTATGCAGAGTTCACTTTAAAAAGAATTTGCTATATTATTGGGGTAAATTACTTTTCATAATGTTTAAAACGGTATAGCAAAGAACCAAAAGTGTAACAGACTGGCAACCAGCAGTTTTGTCAATTACCTCATCATGTTCGCTGATGAAATTCTAGGATTAGTTGAATTTCGATTCGTATATTAAAAAGCTATCGGTGTACCAAGTCATATTTTGGTGAAAAACACCTGAAGATGTGATTATAGTTTTCACACTTTTGTTTGCAGGAAAACATATTGGTAAGCCTTTGAATCAACCATTAAAAAAGAGTTATCAACTGTTTTCCACCAAGGTATGACTTGGCAGATCGATTTTATTTTATTATACGAATCGACATTTAACTAATCCTAGAATTTAATCCGTGAACTCGATGAGGTGACTGTAAATGCCGAGGCTTCCCATCTTTAAGTATTTATGTAACATGTAATTTTTTTTCAAAAAATCATTTAATTGAAGAGTCAATAATTAAAAAAATTACAGTAGCTTTACAGAAAAAAATGTCCATTTAAAGATGCAGTATTTACGTCCACATAAGGGAAGCTTTTGGGCAACCCCCTCCCCCCCACACACACATTTCCCCTCAACCAAAAAAACAAAAACAAAAACAAAGGGAGAGAGAGGGAACATTCTATTTATTTTATTAAATATATTTTCCAAGGGGAAAAAACTAAAATGTCCATTTTGTAGAAATTATTTTCATCCACATTACGCTAATATTAACAGTGCGAATTCGCGCTCAGAGGATTCCGTATAATAAATACATTAATTATTAACTGTATTACATTACCAATACAAAATCCCTTAACTGGTTAAAGTTTTGACACAACTGTTTATCTTATTGCTTTAAAAATTTTAAATATGGATTTTAAAAATAATGATATCAAATTTTGAGTGAAACCAAGCTATTAATTGCAAAATGCACTTTTACAGCATTCATTTCCTCTTTTTTATTTTATTTATAATATAGCTTGTTGAAAAGTTATCATGAAAACATGTATAAAACTTTATTCACTGATGCTTTTTTATGCGCATCTCTCATAAATTCAAAATATGAGTTTTTAAAGACATTATATAAAATTTTATTGGTGGTTTTATGCGGATTTAAAAGTTTTGTTTTAAAATTCCAATTAATTTTTTATATTTGTACATCTAAAAAAATATTTTTAATTTTCAAATTCCCTGTTAATTATATAATTTTTATTGAATCTTACAATTCATTGAAATGCATTTATTTCAAGAAATTGATTTATCAATTGTCTCACATTATTCAGAACTGTAAGTAATGTTTATGTTAATTGTGTGCGTTAAATTTTCCAAGCTAAGTGAAACTGATGGAAATGGATAACAAAAACATAATTTGAAAATTCTGAAAATTATCGTGGAATAGATTCAAAATCCATTGTTCCAAAAAGAAAGCAAAAAAGTCAAAGGCTGTTTACAAACATTGTGGCAGATGCAATACTATGTATGCTATATTGACACTAATCAATGGATATATGGATACAGCCATCATTTTGCTTCCTTTTGGGAACTAGTGATTTTGAGCTTATTCTATCAACTGTAATTTAAAAATAATTACACACAATGTTTTTAAGATTTTTACAAAAGTTGTTCTATGCATTTAGTTAACGCATTATGCATATTACAATTTGATTGCATTTGCGCATCCTCAGGTAAACGTTATTTATCGGCTTAACATCTTTGAATGGATTATATTTTATTACAATTTTTACTTTTTATAAATTTTGATTATAGGGTGATGTATACAATTTTGTTTGTTATATTTTCTGAAAATAACTTATTTTTATATTATGATTTTATATTAACAAAATTTGAGACTGTTTTTAAGAAAACCTTAATTTCTCTGCGAGTGTTTATTTTATCCTCATAACAATGCACATAGTTTTGTAATGCATTTAATCATAATATACAGTTTGAATGCTTTTTCAACACTAGATTTGAGAGGTTTATTCAAAATATATTCATTCTTTTTAAATTAGTTGATGGTCCCTGTAGGGTTTCGGGAAAGGTTTTTTTATATCCTGTATATATCCTGTAATATTTTGTTTACTCATCTGGAGTTTTACTATAGTTCTTTATATGTCTTTCTATATAAAACAAAGAAGTCTAAAATCATATATATCATCAATATTATCAATCCTGTAATATTTTGTTTACTCATCTGGAGTTTTACTATAATTCTTTATATATCTTTCTAGATAAAACAATGAAGTCTAAAATCACAAGTGTCCGGCCACCTTTGACCAAGGACTTTGTGTGCTTTTGTTAATAAACGTAAATGATACACAATTAATTTTCAACTTCGAGCTCGCCACAGGGGTCTCAACAACAGAAATCCATTCCAATTTAATCGGACTATAATCATGTTAGAGAACAAACAGACAAGCGGATAGACATGCAGACAAATGGACAAACTGAATTCTTAAATACTTTTCAATTATTTTGGAAAATGTTAAAATGGGCAAATATTCAAATTATTTTTTAATAAGGGTATTTTTGAATAAAACTTGATTTAAGAATAAAATAGCTAAATAATAAAAAGAAAAATACTCAAGTTTATTTTCCAGAAATCGTGTAATTAGTTCTACGAATTGAAAATGTCTTTAAATCGATGAAAACAATAAGAATACAAAAAAATGGAAGCGCAAATTTTAAAATGAGATAGCATGCAAAGCTACAAATTTTGCTTGAATTCATTTCCTTTTAACATAAATTTTCTGCTTAAAAATGTAGGAAATATTAAACTGAAATATCCATTAGCAAACTTTTAAACTTACTTTTATCAACAAATTGATTTTACAATTTATATCTATTTAAAAAAGAATAACTCTCAATGATTTTTAAAGAATGATTTAATCGTTGTAAACATTTTTACGCGTTAAAAATATTTCTTAGTAAAATCGTAAATTAGCCTAACTTTTTCGCGACGGGAGCCTTTTACGAAATTTCTAATGTTTGTCACCGGTTTTTAAAAACAGAAAATTGGATCTTATTAAATCTAGAAAGCGTTCCGATTACATAAAACAAAATTTATAGTTTAATTTTACTGGTGGGGATAAACAAGGATTCTTAAGCCTTTTTGTGGCACATATACGTGTCGCTCGTCCTCAAGGAGTTAACCCATATTTTCTTATTATTATAAAAATAGCGCACATAGCATACATAAGCGAACACTATATAAATTTTTTCAGTAATTTAATTCAAATTAATGACGACTCTTCAAGAGTTATTTTAAGATATATTTCTAACTTATTTTTGTGGCCCATCGCAATATTTGTCTCAGGACTGAGTAGGTTAATAAAAATTTTAACACGGCGTTAAAAACACCTGAGTCAGTAAACTTTGCTGAAAGTTTACCTATTCTGAAGTTTTAAACATTGTTTTAAAATTTATGCCATTTTATAAAATAAGGCTTTCTAATATATTAGTTGTAAGAATTATTTTTTAGTTTTTTTCTTTTTCACTGTCAGCTATTTTATTTTTCTTATAACTAATTTCTCTTAATTTGTGGAATTTGGATTTACTGACAAGTATGCATACAGTACCTAAAATTAATGCAATTATCTATTAATCCGGAGGCTTATGTCATGCAATGATGGGAGAATGTGTATTATTTATCTAAAATTTACAAAATTTACTGAACTAGACTTTTATCTAATTTATACTTTTCACAAGGTAGAACATTTCTACATCATTTCCTATCTCGACGATTTGCTTACTAATCTTACATCAGAGATGGAAGTTATATCCAAGAACAACAGACATGTTTCAATGGCACGGCAAGACAATTGATAAAAATCGCCTACAAGAAAGGAAGAAATAACCAAAAATAGCACAATAATTATTATACAAAATCTGGTAATGTGATGTTTATTTAGCTGGTTAATAAAGCGAATCGGCTATTTTATATTTCCCAGTAGAATTTTATACAGAAAAACATTTAATTAGAAATAATCTAAAATTTTTAAAGGCGTAAAAAAGAATGGTAGGAAAAAAGCTTTAAAAACCGTAACCAACGAAACACAGATTATCTCAAAAGCACACTGAAAGCGGAGACCCAGTCACACGCGTACCCTCTTATAACTACTCTTTCTTTATTTCTAGGTAAACCCAAAAGTGCACGAGAACAAAATAAAAAAAATATCAATTTTTAATTACCTGATAAGGGCTGTTTGGACAAGGAGATCAAGTCTATAGAGCTTAGATGTCATTCCCGTTAACTTTTATTGAGATTATAATAAAATAGATACGTTTTTAACATCTGAACGCGGTGGTA